>CM042477.1:27118333-28456666 GCA_023621385.1 Quercus gilva
ACTTTCAGCAACTTTGTAACCCAATCTGAGTAGGAGAAGGAACATATATCTCGTGTTTCTTATACTAGTGTATGTATGCTTTTGGTTTGCGCTAGACCAGAAATTTCACAGGTGGTTAATTTAATTAGCAGATATATATGGATACTCCTAGTGAAGAAAAATTAATGGAGAGTTGTGAAATGGATCCTTCGATATTAGGTAGTATCGAAAATGTTGGCTTGGTATATGACAAGACTTCTACTGATAGTACGTAGTAGTGTTGTTGGGTTTATAGATTCGGATTCTGCTAGTAATTTGGATCAGAGAAAATATCTAATAAGTCGTGTCTTTTCACTATCTGAGATTCTGGTTATGCCATCAAGTGCAAGGTGACGTTACAATTAACAGTTGTGTTAACTAAAATAGAGGCATGGTCTATGGCCACACAAAATTGCTCAAGAAACCGCTCATAAAAAGTTGTACTATAGGTCTCAATATATATTGATCTTGTAAAATTGTAATTTACAATTATGTTTTTTGTTGGTTTTTATTCCGTGTCAAATTTGATTGTAATTATTATCAATCGTTTATATCCTGTATTTGTTGTGGGATTTGTTGTAAGGGTTGTGTGATAGAGAATGTGTGTGAAGACTCAAGCATTTGGAGGCAGAAGGATTCTCGCGGGTATGTCGCGACCTAGCTTCCCGTGAAGTGAAGCATGTGCCCTGCATGTGCTGGAATGCGAAGGGTCAGGCCAGGTGGAGACAAGCTGTCTCTCGCGAGTATCTCGCGGGTAAGCCTTCCCGCGAGACAAGCTGTTCTGCCAGCCTGTACTGACTGACTCACACATTTTGCACCTATCTTATATATACCATCATTACCCACAAAAGTTGAGGAATGCTTCAGAGAGAAAACCCTAGCCAAACACATTGGGAATTAGAGATTGTCATCCCCACCTTTCTCTATACAATTACTTGTGGTATCTCCTCAACCTTTACCTCTCCATTCTCCATATCTTTGAGAGGTTGATAGCCCAAACACTTACCACACCTTTGAGAGTGTTGAGTAACATTTTGGTGCTGCTGGGAAGCATTGGAAGAAGCCTAGAATAGCAGATGCAACATGGAGCTTGTTGCGGGATCCGAAGAACTAAGACAAGACACGGTTTCGAGAAGCCTTGTTGGAGTAGGAGCTTGGAGGGCTTAGGTACATCGAGTAGACTAGGCTTGGAGGGTCTTTTGCTAACCCATGTATCCCAACTGATTGTCTAGTGGATCGATTTCTGCTTGGAGGGCGGCAGAGAGGTTTTTCGCCGAGTTCTTCGGTTTCCTCTTCGATAACACGTCTCGGTGTTATCTGTGTTTGCATCCTTCTTCCCTACTCTTGTTCATTTCATTTTTACTGCTGTGTTGCTTTAAATATGGATTAGAGTAGCTGTTTTGCCTATATGCTTGTGTTTACACTATTCCGCACTTATCATTAAGTTAGTGTAAAATCAACCAAGCAGTAATTTTAATTTGGGGGTTTAAATCGGTCGTGTGTTTACGACACATTTTCGAGTTTTCAATTGGTATCAGAGCGGGTATACTTGCTGCGGTTGTAAAACCTTAGTGTGATCCTTGACCCTTTTTGAGATGGATCGGTCTCAATCGCTCAATGTTCCACCATTTTTTATGGGAATAATTATGCATTCTGGAAAGTTATAATGAGAGCATTCTTATGCTCTATCGATGATACCGTTTGGGATGTGGTTGAGATAGGTTGGACTAAGCCGGAGGCTCCTAAGTCCACTTGGGATAAGGCAGCTCTAGCAACAGCCAACGCTAATAGTAAAGCTTTAAATGCTATCTTTTGTGGTGTGTCCCCTGATGAATTCCACATGATTTCTCATATGACAGTAGCCAAGGAAGCTTGGGAGATTTTGGAGACTACCTATGAGGGTACAAAGAAAGTTAAGGACACGAAACTTCAGATGCTTACCACCAAATTTGAAGAACTCAAGATGAGTGATGATGAACCATTTGATTCATTCTATGGGAAGCTCAATGAAATTGTCATTGCTAAACTCAATCTTGGGGAGAAGATTGAAGACACTAAGGTGGTGAGAAAAATATTGAGGTCCCTGCCTGAAAGTTTTAGAGCAAAGGTTACAGCCATAGAAGAAAGCAAAGACTTGGATGAGATTAAAATTCAAGAGCTGATTTAGAGTCTATTGGAATTGTGGAAGAATCAGATGCAGAACAGGAAGAGAGTACAACTAATCTTTAAGAAAACTACTCATTACTCCTTGAGAAGTCGGGAGAATATGCAAGGGTAGCCAAGGCGACTGTCAGAAAAATGAAGAAGGCTGAGGAAGATTATCGGAGCCTCTTGGTCAGACATAAGGAGGCAAAATGTGAGATAGAAAAGATGAACGGTGAGCTGTCAGAAGCTTACTTAAAGATCAGATTTCTTGAACAAGAGATGGTGCAAGCGCAAGCCAAGATAGAAAGGGTCTCCTCCAAAAAGTTGGATGATGTAGAAGAGGCCGTCCCTGAGAATGTTAAGGTTGAGAAGAAGAATGTAACTGAGCAAAGGATGGTGAATAAGCCCCAAAATCAATCTGTAGGCAGACACGAAACCAGAGCAAGATCTCTCTCAAGACCTCAACGGGGTCCTAGAACAGATTATGTATGTCACTATTGCGGACTACGAGGACATACTATACCAAACTGTCAAAAACTGAGAGCAGACAACAATGTAAGCGCACCGCGGTCACGAGGAAGAAGAAATGAAAAGAGGTCTTGAGGTGGTGAGCAACCAAGATGTCAAAACCATGATCCAGGAATGACGGACGTGATGAAGATGATTGGTGCCTTCACCACTTGCTTGGAGAGTTTTACCAGAAGGTTTGAAAGTCCCAACTCTCGTACCCAATCCGTCAAGGATATCACCCCAAACGCACGTGACGTGTGGGTGAAGAGGGGTACTCATGCATGAGCATTATAATATGTCCTTGCATTAATTCTTTCAATGTTTAGGGACATTTGTTGTTGCATCATATCATGCATTGCTTTCATTTTAATTTTCTTTTGTCTGTTTTGAACCTGTTTTTGTTGATCTTACTTTTCTTATTGTTTTTTGGGTGTGTTTCAAAAAATTCAAAAACCCATAAAAATTGAAAAATCTCAAAAAGTTTGATCACTTGTTTTGTGCATATCTCATGTGAGTTTGACCTAGTACCTTCGTACTTATGGCGTTGTGCATTTATGATCTTAGCTTGATTTGTATGCACTCTTTTCCATGTGGAAGAAATCTTGAAAACTATGTGTGACTGTTGTAAATAGATTTTCAAGCTTGTCATGAATGATTGGTCAATAGTCTTGTTGGTCTTGATACTTGCATAGACTTGTGTCTATATCTCTTCCCACTTTATTTTTATGTTTTTGTAAAAAGAGCTCACCAATTGTAAATCTCCAAATGGAAAGAGATATTGAGCTGCAAAAGCCTGTCGCACACACTAGTATTCGACTAGGAAAAAGGGAAAGCGACTCTTTTTAATGTGTTTTATATGGTGCTCAAAAAGGCCAAAGGCTTATCATCAATATTGAAATATCATAAATTTCAAGCACCAATCTCAAAAGAGATGTTTTTGTCCAATCAAAATGAAAAAGGACCATCTATTATGATTTATGTGAAGCCAAATGAAAAGCTTCTTTGTTATGTTTTCATTGTGTGGGAGGTCATATATACTCACTTCTATAATGGAGATAGTCCACTTGATTTCGTATCAGTTGTGTATGACTCGTTTGAATTGATCATTGAAGCTTCGCTCTAGTCTAAGGACTATTTCACATTTGATACTCACACACAACACACAAGTTTTTGATTCAATCAATGCCTATCTCATTTGTGTGATTGTATATGTCCAAATGTGATGTGTATGCCCATGAACTTGTTGATCAAATCCAAAAAGATTTTTGTGAGTTTTATATGTTTTTGAAAGTGATTTTATACTTTCTTGTGTTTCATTTTTGGTCAAAATGCATTTTGTGTGTTTTTCATCAAAAAACTGGTTTAGGGGTTGTTTCGCAAGAAGCCCGGACTTAGAGCTTCCTGCGAAAAGGGGTTGAGGGAAATATTTTTTCATCCTCTCACTCAGAGACTTTCGCGACTGTCTCGCGACCAACAGCTTCTCGCGAAATGCTGTTTGGCAAAAACTGGAATTTTTCAAAATCAGACAGAGAGTTTCGCGACTGTCTCATGACTGTTTCGCGACTTAAAAGCTTCTCGCGAAAAATTTGTGCTTCAGTGGCCATTTTCGCGACTTTGTCGCTACTCTCTAACCCGCGAAAAACGCGTGTTCAGTTTTATAGGGCTGATGTGACAGTTTTTCAAATCACAATTTCTTCTCTCGCATAAACTCCTTTGAACCTCTCTCACCCAAATCACTATTCCATTCAATCCTTTTCAATCCACACAAGTTTCTCTGCATTTTTCTTCACAAGGTATGTTTCTTAAACATTTTTTTTTTTAAGTTTTTACTTAGATTATGCAGATTTTTTTTTTAGGGCATTGATATTTGGGGATTTTCAAATTTTTGGGTTGGTTTTCAAAATTGGGTGAAGTTTTGTCAAATTTTTATTTGGGTTGTGTTCCTCTTCATCTTTGTGCATCTGTGTTGGCCCCTTGTGGCATTTTAAAGTGTATTTAGGCATGTTTTCACCATGTTCATGCATTACTCATACTTAGAACAATTTTGTGCATATTAGGTGTTTGATAAAATGTCCAAGTGACATTCTTATGCTTAATTGGTCTCAAGTGTGTTCCATTTTTAGAGTTTCCATATGTCTTACCATGTTTTGTTCTAGTTGATCTTCAATCTTGTGTGTTTCATACATTTTGCTCATTGTGCACACTCTTGACACACACCTAGGCACACTCAGGCACCCCTCATGCATCTCATGCCGCACACACTCATCAGAACTTGCACACAGACACACACACTTGCACTGTCTCTTAGTTTTATGCATTATGCTTATGCTTTATAGGTTTGTGCTTTTAAGCATGCTATTAAAGGTCAACCATGCTATGTTTTCAGTCAGTTTAACTATGATTTGGAATTAACTTGAATCTAATCAAGTTTTTGTCTTGTGGTTTGTGTTTGTGCAATTTCTTTTGCTTTGTTAAATTGTGCAGATGTCTCCCACCAAGCATGCAGCTACAAAGAAGAAGTCTTCTAAGCGTGCACATACTGAATTTGATAACTTCAAGTCCGTGGAAGCAGATATGAAGTACAATGACTGCTATAAGGACAGGACGATCATCATGGAGAGAGTTGTTCAACTAGAAACTCTTGAGGACACTTTCATTCCTGAAGTGTTCAAGGAAAGAACTTGGACCAAGCTGCTAAACCCGTCTGGAGTGGTTTCTTCAGAGATTATCAGGGAGTTCTTCTCTAATGCCACTGTTAATGGAGATTGTATTAACTGCTGGGTAAGACACAAGGAGTTTGTGATTACAAGAGAAATAATCCAAGACTTATTGGAAACTCGTCCCCCATCTCAGCCAATCACAGTTGCATATGAGGACAGACTTGGTTCTACTGCTGAGATAAATAAACTCCTTGGTGGTGAACCGAAGAAATCATCCATGAACACCATCAAATTCTCTCCAGAAATGAGGACACTAAGCTATGTGATGATTCACAATTTGTACCCGGTCACCAATCTCACCACTCTATCTGCTCCGAGAACAAGGTTCCTTTATGATCTCTTTACTCATAAGGAAATTGACATTTGTGGCCATATCATGCATGTCCTGAAGAAGAGCATCACAAAGCAGAATTCCCGGACTGTGATGCCATTCCCCTCCTTGATCATGGGATTGATTGCCAAGGCAAAAATCAAGCTACCCAGTGGCCTCACAGTTGTTCAGAGAGACTACCCCATTGGTGGTCATACACTGACTTAGAGCACTGCACACATCAAAGGCTCCAAAACTGGTGTGCATACTATCCCATAGCCTCGGGTTGTACAAGATGAGGGTGGAGATACAGAGGAGGAGATTGATAGGTTCATCTCGACTCCAGAGCCATCTGCATAGCCTTCTTCTTCTGCTCCACCACAAGGCTTGAGCAAACTTGATCTCTTGTTGGCTAAAATGGATCAGATGTCTACGGTGCTAGATTCTCATGTACAGCACACTGCGGATCAGTTTGCCTACCTTCAAGGACAAATCACCGCGCTCTCTTCCCAAATACAAGACTTATCTGTGGAGCCAGGTTCGGATTCAGAGTCCGAAGAGTTCTAGCCCTTTGGCCATTCCGGTCAAAAAGGGGGAGACAATTTTGAGGGGGAGCTGGATCAAAGCTTGCACAGCGATAGGGGGAGCATAGTTTAGAACCTTAGTAACATTGGTTATTGGTTTTTTCAAACGGTTTTTGTTCAGTTTCTGTTAGTTTTATAATTGGTTTATGTTTACTGTCTTACTATTTTAGGTTTAAAGTTTTAACACTTATGCTTTGACTTCAGTATTAATTTCAGTACTTCATGATTATTCTCTATGCTTTGTGGTTTGTACCTATGCTGCTTATGTAAGCTTTAAGGGTTTGTTTCATGCATTATTTGTAGGTCTTTGTGGTCTGTGCCATGCATTTGCAATACCGTGCTTATGCAACCTTTATGCATGTTTGCTTGTTGTTCAATGTCATGCATTTTACTTCAAGTATCACTTTTGTGCCCTTGTAGGATTTTTCCTAGATGCATATACGTTCTATGCATTGGTTGAGTGATGAACACTCTTATGCCCTTGTAGGATTGTTCCTAGATGCATATACGTTCTATGCATTGGTTGAGTGATGAACACTCTTGTGCCCTAGTAGGATTGTTCCTAGATGTAAATACTTCGTGTATTTCGCATTGGTTGAGTGTTGGAGTTGCAAATGATACTCTTCAAATGAGCTTATCATCTTGCATATCCGGATGTTCATTCCTTGTGAGAATGAGCATAGTAATTGCTTGTGTATAGTGATTACTTGTTTGGTCTTGCCATGATCTTGTGTTTCTATTTCATTTTGCTTGATAATGCTATTATTGCTCCATACGCTTTTTAGGTTTTTTGCATACAATGATGTTATTGTGTTGTTGTGTTTCAGGAGTTACTTGTTCATATGTTTCAAGAGCTTTTCAGAATCTAGAATTAGGTGTGAGTGAGTTTTGCCTTTGTTCCCAAACTCACGTTTAAGTCTAGAGTCTATTTTAGGGTTTTGTCACGGAATAACCAAAGGGGGAGATTGTAAAGTTGTAATTTACAACTATGTTTTTTGTTGGCTTTTATTCCGTGCCAAATTTGATTGTAATTATTATCAATCGTTTATACCCTGTATTTGTTGTGGGATTTGTTGTAAGGGTTGTGTGATAGAGAGTGTGTGTGAAGACTCAAGCATTTGGAGGCTGAAGGGTTCTTGCGGGTATGTCGCGACCTAGCTTCCCGCGAAGTGAAGCATGTGCCCTGCACGTGCTGGAATGCGAAGGGTCAGGCCAGGTGGAGACAAGCTGTCTCTCGCGAGTATCTCGCGGGTAAGCCTTCCCACGAGACACCCGCGAGACAAGCTGTTCTGCCAGCCTGTACTGACTGACTCACAAATTTTGCACCTATCCTATATATACCATCATTACCCACAAATGTTGAGGAATGCTTCAGAGAGAAAACCCTAGCCAAACACATTGGGAATTAGAGATTGTCATCCCCACCTATCTTTATACAATTGCTTGTGGTATCTCCTCAACCTTTACCTCTCCATTCTCCATATCTTTGAGAGGTTGATAGCCCAAACACTTACCACACCTTTGAGAGTGTTGAGTGACGTTTTGGTGCTGCTGGGAAGCATTGGAAGAAGCCTAGAATGACAGATGCAACATGGAGCTTGTTGCGGGATCCGGAGAACTAAGACAAGACACGGTTTCGAGAAGCCTTGTTGGAGTAGGAGCTTGGAGGGCTTAGGTACATCGGGTAGACTAGGCTTGGAGGGTCTTTTGCTAACCCATGTATCCCAACTAATTGTCTAGTGGATCGATTTCCGCTTGGAGGGTGGCGGAGAGGTTTTTCGCCGAGTTCTTCGGTTTCCTCTTCGATAACACGTCTCGGTGTTATCTGTGTTTTCATCCTTCTTCCCTACTCTTGTTCATTTCATTTTTACTGCTGTGTTGCTTTAAATATGGATTAAAGTAGCTGTTTTGCCTATACGCTTGTGTTTACACTATTCCGCACTTATCATTAAGTTAGTGTAAAATGAACCAAGCCGTAATTTTAATTTGGGGGTCTAAACCGCTCATGTGTTTTTAACACATTTTTGAGCTTTCAGATTTGTTAGGGCATATGTGTTTCATTTGTTAAGAACATATGTCATTCTTTTATGTAATTGGCTAATCCTTTGACAAAATGCACTTTACTTGTATTTGGGTAGATCTAGGTGTTTTTAATACTTCAAGAAATAAGGTTTCAAGATCAAGTGTTAAAGCCATTCAAGTTTGTCCAAGAAACAAGCTGAATAGTGCAAATTCATTAAAACTTGACAACTACATCTATCAAGCTTAAGAAAGTTGTTTTAGCCCGTGTGCTCGATAGCTCCTATCTGTCAAGGTTTAAGAACTTCAGAATTCTGATTTGATTTTCTTGGGATCCGTAAATATGTCTTTGGGCCTTCTTTTCTCCTAACCCTAGACATATAAAAGGATTATTTTGAGGGCCGTCAAAGAGTTCACAAGTTGCACAAGCATTGAGCAAAGTCTATTCAAGCAAATTGTGACCGAAGACAAAGTTTCGCCCTAGTTCATCATTCTTGAAGAAGTTGCTGTGTATGTGCACCTTTGGGTTTTGTGACTAAGCATCTTCTTGATCTTCGTCGTGGATGAATTGAAGAACTTTGTAGCCAACAATCTTCTCTAGTTGGTGATTGAAGTCGCGTACTGGGATCCGTGCAATTGGTTAATCACGTACTTGGGAGCCGTGCATCAAAAAGGGGAAATTGTCACTACAGAACAAGTCCAATTGGGTATTGGGGTAAGGGTTAACTGTAAGTTGGTATAAGGTACTGAGATTCCTTTACTTGTAACCGCTTGTTGTGATAATAGTGAAATTTTGGGAGTGGTTAGCTGAAAATCACCCAGTGAGGTTTTTGCCGTTAGGTTTTCCCCATTCGTAAATAAATCACCGTGTTATTTATTTTCCGCTGCATAATTAATTTATTGGTGATTTTTTTGTGCTGCCATGCGTTTGCATGATTAATTTGATTAATTAATAACTTGACTAATTAATCAATTGATTTAATCACAAGGGGTCAATACGTTTTTGGCTTATCATGATCTATCAAGAGTAAATGAATCTCAAAACTCAACTCGACACCTCTCGATCTATTGAGTTTCTAAAAAACTGAACAGTAATTTTCTATTTCAGCCTAAGATGACTTGGCTCATCTTGGGATTTCGTGCACTAGTATTCTAGAACATATAAAAGACATTTTATTGTTGACATTGCAAACATAGCCTCCAACTCTGCTACTTAACCGCTAAAGGGTTTTTATCGTTATTTATTTTTGTGTGTTCTTTTGTGTGTGCTACTACTAAGTATTGACAAAATTTTATATTTGAAAATTTTTTAAAGGATGTATTGTTTGTTATCGGTAAAATTGGTTGAATGAACTTAATTGTTTTTAGCTTTAATATTGGAAATTTTGTTACTGGGCTATTTTTTTGGGGATTGTATATTTTGCTTTAAATTTTAGATCTATAGATCTTTTATGGCTTTTAAAAGGAGGAAATTTATTGGTAAGTAAAAGAGTAATGTAAGTGGTAGGCCCAAATGCGTACCAATAAAAATTTACTACCATAGAAGTTTGTAAAAATGTTGTAGAAAAGTTTGTGGCTATAGCATTACTCTTAAAATAATCAATAATATTGTTAAGTGAGGTAAAATGCATAGTAGCTATATATATATATATATATGCATGTATATACTAATATTTATATGATAGGCCAAGAATGTATTGACCCCTTAGGGTGAATTAACCAATTAATTAGGCAAGTGCATTAATTAGGTCAATTAACTTGCAATACGCGTGGTAGCACAAATAAATCACCAACTAAGTTAAATGCAACAGAAAATAAAGTTGACACGATGATTTGTTTACGAATGAGGAAAACCTCCAAGGCAAAAACCCTACCGGATGAATTTAAGGTCATCACTTTCAAGAATCCACTATTATCAAAACAAGCAGTTACAAGTAAATGAATCCCAGTACCTTATACCAACCTACAGTTGAACCCTTACCCCAATACACAATTGGACTTGTAATGTAGTGACAATCTCTCATTTCAATGCTCGGCTCTAAGTACGTGACTAACCAATTGATGTACGGATCTAAGTACGTGACTAACACACCAACTTGAGAAGGATGTTGGCTGTAAAGTTCTTCAGTTCATCAACACGATGAAGATCAAGAAAATCCTTAGTTGCAAAACCCTACGATGTACAAACGCAGCAGGTTTTTCAAGAGAAAGATGAACTAGGGCAAATTATCTCAAGTTATAATATGCATGAATAAAACCTTTGCATCAAGTTTCATCAAGTGAGACGGCCCTTAAAATAATCCTTATATGTCTAGGGTTGTGAGAAAAGAAATCCTACACAAATACACATGGATAAGTGAAAAATGTAATAACAACCTCATCAAATATATATAGATAAAATGAATACAAGATTTGCTATCACTAAGTGGTCACAAGACCAATGTAGAAGAACAATGTATCTGAAAGATAAATAAAAGAAAAAGATACATAAGTTCTCACTACATCCCTAAAAAAGAATAAACACTCCCCCTAACAAAAAGTCCCACGCTAACTCTCCCCCCGAGTATGTGACTACTCTCATACCCAAAACTACTCCCCTTTTTTGTCACGAATGACAAAGGGCAAGTCACTCAGGCAATCATCTCCTCATCACTAGAAGAGCTATCATCCTCATCCTCATCAGCATTGTCATGACTGGGGCCATCATCATCGCCCTTATCCTCTAAAGCCTATGGAGATGGAGATGGAGACGTGGTGAAACACCCATGACAGCCTGTCGTCGTGCGATATGACCAACACGGGTGTTCACCTGACACAACTATCACTGAGAGTGTCAAGGCGAGCATCCATGGTCACAATCTGAGCCATGATGGCCTTTAGCATCACATCACCCACAAAAGAAGGAGTGGAGATGGATGGAGTAGAACGGGCTGGAAGAGTCACCGTCTCGGTCTCCGACCGCTCTAGTCGAAGTTGGGCCTCGCTCCGTCTAACGGACATTCTGCTAATGGCACGCATGATAGAGAAGTGAGCAGACTCTAGATAAGAGACAGAAGCATGGCAAATGATCTTTGTCATAGCAGAAGGAAAAATAAGCTTATCAAGGGTCGCTATATCCATATAGACTTTTATAAGGGAGAGTATGAAGTGAGAGGGAAAGTCAATGGTAAACCCCTCAAGGAGGGATAACAAAAATCAAGCACGAGGCTCAGTAATCAAATTATAGTGAGACAAGGGATGTAAGACATATGTCATCACCATATTCACGAACCTCGGACCTTTTGCAAAGCCTAAGTAAGGGGTGTGAGTTCGTCTTTAGACACAGTCTTAAGATGAGGACAGCCGGGGTAATCAGGATGTGATACCTTCGGGACATGCAGTACATCAGAGATAAGCTCCGGTGTCAAATCCGTGCATATTGGAGTAAAACTCCTATATGATCATGGAGGGGACAGTTGACTGGGATATCACAAAGGTGCTCCGGTGCCATGCGTAGACAATTCGAAAGGAAGAGAGAGAGAGGGAGAGAGACATACAGAAGAGTAACAATCAACAATAATGTCAACCAGAAGGAAAAGAATGATACGTATGTATGAAAAAAACATGAACATGTGACATGCAACAAAATAAGCATCATGGGCTTAGCCTATTTCAATCTTACCAGCACATAATATTTCAATATATAAAACACATGTAAGGTTGAATTTAATCAACCATCTTGTTGGCTTTATTCCGTGCCCAAATTTGCTTGTATTTTAGCAATCAGTAACCCTGTATTTAGGTGGGATTCTTGTAAGGGTAGTATGTGAGAAGATGTGAAGAAATGCTCAAGATTATGCAAAGATGCAGAGTTTCGTGGCTAGGACTCGTGGGTGACTCGCGACTGGGAGCTGCCAACTGCAGGCACGTGAGAAGCACACGGGGGAGGTGAAGGGTCACGCTACTTGTCTCACTACAGGACAGAAGGTCCATGCTAGCCAGGCCATTAACTCGCGGGTGGAACTCGCGACTTAGACTAGTCGTGAGGCCAAGCCGCCAAACCACCCTGTTTGGGAAAAACTGACTCTTCACATTCCTTTCTCACCCCACTATATATAGACCCTTATACCCATCAAATGTAGAGAGCTTTCAAAGAGAATTTTATGAGAGAAACCCTAGAGAAAAACAAGATTGATTCATCCACAATCTTCACCTTAGAGACTCTTCAAATTCCTCTACTTTCTTCCTCTCCATTTTTAAATCCTTGAGAGGTCTTTAGCCAAATCCTTTTCTCACCATACCCTTATCCATGAGAAAGTTTATTTGGTGCTTTTGGAAGCAGTTAGGAAGGAACCAATTCACATTGGTTGATGCTATGGTTTAGTAACGGAATCTGATAAGCTAAAGAAGAAATAGGTTCGGCACAATCTCGTTGGAGCAAGAAGCTTGGAGGGCTTAGGTACATTGGGTAGATTAGGCTTAGAGGGTCTTCTACTGTTCATGTATCCCAACTACATTCTTTAGTGGATTATTTACCGCTTAGAGGGCGGCGGAGAGGTTTTATGCCGAGAGCTTTAGTTTCCTCTTCGATAACACATCGTGTGTTGTCTGTGTGTTTGCATCTTCCTTCCCTTTATCTTTACCTTATATTTACTGCTGTGGTTGTGTTTATATTTGGCTTAGATTGTTTATCAATTCTGTGTTTGGTTTATGTTCATATTCTGCACATTAATTGTTTGATAATAAGCTTGAATTGATAATTTATAATTTGGGGTCTAAACGTTTAAGGGTGTTTCATACCCATTTTGAACATTCAATTGGTATCAGAGTGGGTGCACTTGTTGTGGTTTAAATACCTAAGTGTGATCATTGACCCCTTGTGTTTATTTGCCACGGATTGTGTTTTATATGACTCTTTATATGATTTGGTTGATGATAAATGTAACATGCCACATGTTTGTGAAAATGCCTTTATGAGTGATAATTCTCATGATTGTGATGCTATGTTACATGAATCTTTGGATGTTGTTGATATTCCTAACATCAAACTCTTGAAGAAAATTGCTAAGAAGTTTCAAAAGAATTTGAGCAAGTTACTTTGTGAAAATGATGATTTGATTGCTAAGCTCAATGAATCCAACAAATTGGTTGAAAAATATAAGAAACTTGCTGAAATTTCTCTTCAAAAGCTAAAAGAGTTAGAATGTTTGAATATAGACTTGGATGCTAAACTTGTTTTGTCAAACAAACTTATTGATGAGCTAAAATGTGAAAATGAATCTCTCAAGATGCATGCCAAGTGTTTGATTGCTGAACCTATTGATAAAAAGGATGAAAATATTTGCTGCAATCATGTTGTGATACTTGATATTGTGCCTATTGTGTGTTCTAATCCAAAAGACAAATCGGTGTACATTCCTCCACACAAAAGAAATCAAAAGGTATAGAAAAAGGCTTCTAAGTCAAAGCCTCCATTTAGGTCTCAACCAAATGTTTTGGATGGATCTAAATTTGTTCCAACTTGCCACCATTGTGGTGTGATTGGTCATATAAGACCTCAATGTTATAAGTTGAAGAGAGTGCAAAACCATGTTACTAGATCCCTTTTCAAAAAGCCTAGTGGATCTAAACACATTGTGTGTCACCATTGTGGAGCTTTTGGTCATCTAAGACCTCATTGCTCTAAGTTTCATGCTCTTAAAAGAATCAAAAGAAAAGAGAAACTTGAGCTTCTTGGAAGTTATGCTAAAAAAGGTAAACCGGTTTTGAGTGAAGATAGCATGTTGTTAAAGAAATTGTTTTATGCTCTTAACTCCTTGACTATGTGCATCTCCGGTTCTCATTCTTCCAACCATTGTCTCACTTCTAATGAGGCACTCATTCCAAAAAATTGTTCCATTTGGATGAGGAAGGGTTCCTATGGTTGAGTTTTTGCTCTTTTGGTCCTTGATCTAATTCTTTCAATCTTTGTAGGACCCTTCATGCATTAGATGCATCATTGTCATGCATTTGTGCATCATTCATCTCTTTATTTGCATTGTTTTGGTTTTATTTTTTATCTTATTTTTATGTCTTTGTTTTGTGTAAGTAAAAATCCAAAACCACATAAAAAGTGAAAAATTCAAAAAGTTTGATCGTATATGTTTGAGCATATATCACATTTGAGTTTTGCCTTGTACTTTTGTACTAATGGCTTTGCGCATTTACGAGCTTAGCTTGTTTTTTATGCATTTATATCTTGTGGGAAAAATATTGACATCTTTGTGTGATTGTTGTAAATTGATCTTCAAGCTTATTGTGTATGATTAGTCAATAGTCATGTTAGTTTTGATACTTGCGTAGACTTGTGCCTATATATCTTCCTACTCTTTTATTTTTATTGCTTAAAGAGCTCAACAAATGTAAATCTCAAAATAAAAAGAGATAATGAGCTGCAAAAGCCGTTGCACATACTAGTATTTGACTAGAAAAAAGGGAAAGCGACTTTTCTGAAAATGTATGATGCCTAAAAGCCAAAGGCTTGTTCATCAAATTGAAATATAAAAAATTCCAGGCATCGATCTCAAAATGAGATGTATTGATTCAAAATGATCAAATGTTATGAATTGTAAAGAAGCTAAATGAAAAGCTTCAAAGATATGTAATTATTTTCTTGTGGGAGGTCATATATGTTCATTTCTATAATTGAGATAGACCATTTGGCTTAGTACTAGTTGTGTATGACTTGATTGAATTGATCATTGAAGCTTCACTATAGACTAAGAACTATTCCACACTTGATACACACACACAACACACATGCCTAATGTTCAATGAATGCCTTATTCATTTGTTTGATTGTACTTGTTTAAATGAGATGTGTGTGTGCTAAACTATATATGGATCAATTCAAAAATATTTTTTTATCATTTTATATGTTTTTTGAAGTGATTTTTATCACTCTTTGTGTTCATGTTTAGTGCATACTTTGTTTTTCATAGTTTAAACATGTTCTGGGTTGAAAAACAAGTGTCAGAATTTTTGGCTACTCATTTTGGAGACTTGCAAGCTGCGAGTCCAAGTTGCCAGTTTTAGCTACTCATTTTGGCGACTTGCCCAGTGGCGAGTTCACACAGAATGGTTTCGCGACTCACTCGCGACTCGCCAGTCGCCAAACGTTCAGAATTAGCTTTTTAAAGAGTTTTTTTCGTGGGAAACTTGTTTTAAACCTCTCCCATCCTCTCTAAAACCCCTTTTTCAATATTTTTACATCAAAACCCAATCAATTTGAATGGTTTTTCATTCCATTAACATCTCTAAGGTAATTGTAAACTCTTTTAATTAATTTGGATTCTTGGATTATGTTTTGGTGAGTTTTGTGCTCTTGGTTGAGACTTTCATCATAGGGGTTGGGAAAACTTAATTTTTGTCAAATTTTTGCATGGGTTTGGTTTCTGTTGTTGATTTGCTTTGGATATTGGCCTCTTGTGGCAAAAAGAGCATGTATTAAGGGTGGATTTCATGATGTTCATGCATTGTTTCACATTGTTCTTCATAGTGTGCATGTTAGATGTTTGATAAAATGCCTCTTAGGCATTTTCTCACTTGTTTGGACTCCGATGAGTATCAAACTTTCGGGTTTCTCATGTTTCCTCATTAGGAACATGTTTGGTTCATTGGTTATGTATTTAACACACCTTGCCCCACATGTGCATTTTCTATGCATTGGTCATGCATTGCACTTTGCCACCTCTTGCACACACCTTGCTACCTTTGTCATGCATTGGTTCATACATTGTTTCTTCGTCCTAGCATGTCATGTTTACCTTATGCTTTGTAGGATTTTGTTTTGTCTTAGTTTCGAGCTTCATTTTCTCATTCATCTCATACTCCACATGCATCCTTGCACCCCTCATGCATCATTATCATTGTTCATACCTTTATCTCTTACCCTCGTTTCTCCTTGACCCTTTGTCTAGTCCTATCAAAAAGGGGGAGAGTATACTCTAGAGAGTATACCAGAGAGTTTTTGTCATTTCTATATGACCCTTGTGCACATCTTTAGAGGGAGAAATTCTATTTCTCGTGTACATTTGTAGGGGGAGAGTTATTCCATAGGGGAGATGCATATACCAAGGGGGAGAAGACATTGTGTTAATAAGAAAACTTTGTTTTGGTATATGGTGTATGATCAAGTTGCTCACATGTTTCACATCATGTTTACTTGATTGCAATTTACTTGTTACATTATATTTGCCCGTTTATTACTTGCTTTACCTTGAGGGTTTAATGTGTTTTGTGCAAGTGTTTCAAGTTACAGGTATATATGTTCCAAGGTCATCACAGCTCCTATGATTCATGATAAGGGGAGCGATATGATAAGGGAAGTACTTTATAGTTTATATCTATTTGTATGGTATTTATGTACCCATGTTGCTTCTGTAAGCTTTTAAGGGTTTGTTTCCTTGCATTTTGTAGGCTTCTATGGTTTGTACCATGCAATGCAATAGTTTTGCTTTGTAGCCTTGCTTTGCGGCTTATGTACTTGTTAATGTTATGCATTTTCTTAAGTACATCACTCTTGTGCCCTTGTAGGATTGTTCCTAGATGCATATATGTTTGTATGCATTGGTTGAGTGTTACAAATGATACTTTGCATATAAGCTTATTAGCTTGCATGTTCGGATGTTCATTCCTTGTGTGAATGAGTATTGTGATCACTATTATATAGTGATTGCCTGTTTTGGTCAAGCCATGGTCTATTACTTTATTCCATTTTTGCTTGATCATTTTATGCTTGCTCCATATGCATTTCAAGTTTTCTGCATACAATGATATTATTGTGTTGTTGTGTTTCAGGAGATACTTGTTCATATGTTTCAAGAGCTTATCAGAATCTAGAGTTAGGTGTGAGTGAGTTTTGATCAACTATTCCCAACTCACGCTTTAAGTCTAGAGTCTGTTGTAGGGTTTTGTCACGGAATAGCCAAAGGGGGAGATTGTAAGGTTGAATTTAACCAACCATCTTGTTGGCTTTATTCCGTACCTAATTTGCTTGTATTTTAGCAATCAGTAACCTTGAATTTAGGTGGGATTCTTGTAAGGGTAGTGTGTGAGAAGATGTGAAGAAATGCTCATGATTGTGCAAAGATGCAGAGTTTCGCGGCTAGGACTTGCGGGTGACTCACGATTGGGAGCTGCCAACTGCAAGCACGTGAGAAGCACACGGGGGAGGTGAAGGGTCATGCTAGTTATTTCACTACAGGACAAAAGTTCCAGGCTGGCTAGGTTGTTAACTCGTGGCTGGAACTCCCGACACAGACCAATCGCGAGGCCAAGTCGCTAAACCACCCTATTTAGGAAAAACTGACTCTTCGCATTCCTTTCTCACCCCACTATATATAGACTCTTATACCCATCAAATGTAGAGAGCTTCCAGAGAAAATTTTGTGAGAGAAACTCTACAGAAAAACAAGATTGATTCATCCACAATCTTTGCCTTAGAGACTTTTCAAATTCCTCTACTCTCTTCCTCTTCATTGTTAAATCCTTGAGAGGTCTTTAGCCAAATCATTTGCTCACCATACCCATATCCGTGAGAATGTTTATTTGGTGCTTTGGGAAGCAGTTAGGAAGGAAACAATTCACACTGGTTGATGCTATGGTTTAGTAGCGGAATCCGGTAAGCTAAAGAAGAAATAGGTTCAACACAACCTCGTTGGAGCAAGAAGCTTGGAGGGCTTAGGTACATTGGGTAGATTAGGCTTGGAGGGTCTTCTGCTGTTCATGTATCCCAACTACATTCTTTAGTGGATTATTTACCGCTTGAAGGGCGGCGGAGAGGTTTTACCCCAAAGGCTTCGGTTTCCTCTTCAATAACACATCGTGCGTTGTCCGTGTGTTTGCATCTTCCTTCCCTTTATATTTGCCTTATATTTACTGCTGTGGTTGTGTTTATATTTGGCTTAGATTGTTTATTAATTCTGTGTTTAGCTTATGTTCATATTCCGCACATTAATTGTTTGATAATAAGCTTGAATTGATAATTTGTAATTTGGGGTCTAAACGTTCAAGGGTGTTTCATACCTATTTTGAACATTCAACACACATCTAAATGCATGATACATCATGAAAATGTAAATGTGATGCAATGCATGAGCATATAGGATCATTTAAACATAACCCAACCCAAAAATTTCATAATAAACTCAACAATTTTGAAAAACCCCAAAAATTTTCAAAAAAAAAAAATTCACGCTGAAGCTATATATAGAACCACAAAACTCGTTGGATTGAGAGCTATCGAGAATCTGTTGAGCACTAACTCTTGACAAATAAATCTGTCAAGGTGCTGTCGAGAATTTGTCAATGACAAAGAAACCTTGATGGATCGAACAACTATCGAGAAGCTATCGAGCAGACAGAAACTTTCTCAATGGATCGAGAATCTGTTAAGAAGCTATAGAGACAAATTCAAGAAAGTTTCGATGGATCGAAATTGCGTTAACTTCTATCGAGAACAGCAATCCAAGGGTCTCGATAGATAGCTATCTGTCGAAAGCTGTCGAGATGCGCAAAAATAGTTTTTCAAAGAAGAGAAAAACACAAAAATGAATGTAATCAAGCAAGCTACTCAAGCAAAGATCTAAACAACATTTTTAAGCATCCAAAAGCATCTCTCAACAAGAAAAATGTCAAGCATTTAGATCCAAAACACACACACACACACACTAAACAAGTCTAACCAATTTTATATTTCAAAAACAAATCAAGACAGTTTAGTGAGCATACATTAACACATGTATTTCTTGTGATGGCCAAATTACATTATACCTACACATGTATCAAAAGTAGCAAAAAATTTGCGTGTTGTGTGTGAAAACATCGCAAGATTGCATGAGTGTCTACATGTTATGATAATTTGAGATATGAGAAAATCAATTTAACTCACACACAATCATAACTGCTTGATAGAGACTATCACCTTTGAGGTATATCTTATAACTCCCACATCTCCTAGAAGACACGCTTGCAATCATATTTAAGCATTTTGATTCTTTTTGCTTTGATTTATTTATTTATTTTTGCATATATTTCCTTTAAGCTTATCATGCATGGGCAAATAAGAGAGAGAAAAGAAATACTCAATCATGATAAGCTTTTGATGTTGCACTTTTGCTATGCCGAAACATATAGATGTCATTTCATGATTGGCGGGCAACAATGGTGAGATGGTTATTTATGTCTTTCTCTTAGGATTTTCTAGTCCTACCTGTCAAAAAGAGTGATATGAGTGTTAAGTACAAGAGATTACTTAATCTTACTCATAAAAAATACGAGCTACAAAACTCACTTGCTTAGTTGTGCATAGAGATGCTCATCTAAGCTACAAAAGATACAAAGTTTAGAAAACTTTGTTTTAATGGCCATCCAGGGTACACAAGTACCAAAGTACACAACACATACACTGTTGTTGTATTTTTCTGATTTTTCATTTTTTTTTTTAATTTTTTGAAAAACAAAAATAAAGCAAAACTAAAAACAAACAAACAAAAATGTGTTAAACAAAACATAGCATAAAAACTAGACTGTGGATTGAAACGCTAAGTTTGAGAGAGAGAAAGAGTGAGACAATGGAGCAAAGTAGACAGCCACTATCTTTGTCCTTTTCTCGTCGTCCTCTTTGACATATGTAGCTAGGTTCTATTCATTAAATAAATAAATGTAGCTACTGTTTTTTTTTTTTTTTTTTTTTTTTTTTTTTTCATATTCAAACGCACCATTCTACTAAAAAACTCTCACTTGTTGAGTTAGAATTTTTTTAAAACAGAAACTGATTACTGACTCAGCAATTTTAAACAAGTGGGAGTCTTTTAGTAGAATGGTGGCCAAGTGACGTGGTCCACCAGAAGATTGTATAATTTATCACTTAGACATATTAGTAGTTCTAAATGCATAATATTAATGAGAAAATGTGTAAACCTCAAATTGGAATTGCTCAAATAAAAAACTAGCCCAATTACAAAGTGTTGCCCTAATACAATTCTATCACGACTACAGACTATTAGTTGCTAGTATAGACAGCAAGTCTTGAAAGAATTAATCTGTAAATTCTTGAAACGCTGAAAACAGTCCATAAACACATGTGTGGAAAGTACAGTATAAATCCAAAGTAAAAAACTGATCTTTAATTCACAAAACATATAAAGAGAGATATTAATATCATAATGAATAAACATATCATCAATAACTATCATAATCAAGAATCACATCAATGTTTGTGAAACAAGAACAAAAGAAATGACTATATACAACCGCATAAACAAAAATACATTGAAGTCTATCAAAACTAATAAAAAACCCCCCTAAGTACAAAAGCCAGCTCCCCCTATCTATCCTCCCACTTTTTCTTATGAATCGCCAAAGGAAACCATCAAGAATTAGAGGTGGTGGAAGAAAAGAACAACATTAGACTTGTGTGTTGTGTGTGTGGATCAAGTATGAACTAGCCTATAGTCTAGTATGAAGCTTTAATGATCAATTCAATCAAGTCATACACAACTAGTACATAGTCAAGTGACCTATCTGACTTGTAGAAATGAACATATATGACCCCTCACTAATGTGATTACAATTGATTGAAAGCTTTTCATTTGGTGTCCATTTTTTCATAATTTTGATAAAATACAACTCATATTTTTGAGAAGCGATGCCATAAACATTTTGATAGAACTTTGACAATTGAGCCTTTGGCTTTGGCACCATACATTTCAATACAAGTCGCTTTCCATTTTTCCTAGTCAAATACTAGTATGTGCGATAGCTTTTTTAGCTCTTTTCTCCCTTTTAGAGATAGACATTTGTAGAGCTCTTTGAAAAAGAAAAAAAAGAAGTGAGGAGATATATAGGCACAAGTCTATTCATGTATCAAGATCAAGCAAGACTGTTGACCAATTATTCATGACAAGCTTGAAGATCTATTTATAACAATCAAAACGTAGATTTGTAGATGTCGTTCACACTTAGAAAATGTGCATACATAACAAGTTAAGCTTGTAATGTACTATGCCATTAGTACGGAGGTACTAGGTTAAACTCACATGTGATATACACAACACAAGTGATCAAACTTTTTGAGATTTTTTACTTTTTTTGGGTTTTTGAATTTTTCAACTAACTCAAAAATAGAACAAGCAAAGTAAGATCAACAAAAAGAACAAGCAAAAACATGAAAAAGAAACCATACTTGTGAGACCTATATAGCAAGGATGCACCAATGAACAACAAAAGGTCACACAAGAAGTAAAGATGTCTACCTTTTGACTGTCGATGTTGATAAATTCCAGCCATACAATTTTCTCCTTCACCAAGTCTCGAATGAAGTGATATCGAATTTCGATATGTTTCAACTTTGAGTGTTGAACAGGATTCTTGGATAGATTTATGGCACTAGTGTTGTCACAGAACACGTACATGGTGTCTTGAGAGATTCCATAGTCATGTAGGAGCTTTTTCATCCACAATAATTGAGCACAACAACTCCCCGCTGCAATGTACTCAGCTTCAGCCGTTGATAGAGAGTCTGAATTTTGCTTTTTGCTCATCCACAAGACCAAATTATTTCCAAGGTAGAAACAACTGCCCGAGGTGATTTTTCTATCATCAACACACTTGGCCCAATCAGCATCCGAGTATTCGGCTAGGCAGTTATTCGAATCTCTTGAGTACCAAATCCCATAGTCGGATGTTCCATTGACATAGTGGATGATTCTTTTGACCACTGTTAGATGGGACTTTTGGGTGTTGCCTGAAAACGTGCACATACCCTGACACTAAAGGCTATCTACGGCCTACTCGTAGTGAGGTAAAGGAGACTGCCAATCATGCTCCTATAGAGTGTTGGATCTACTTCCACACTGCCTGGATCAGAGCTCAGTTTTACTGAGGAACTCATTGGAGTGGATGCATGTTTCTTGGAGTCTAAATCGAATCTCTTTACGAGATTTTTGGCATACTTCTCTTGAGATATGAATATCCCATCTTTCCGTTGTTTCACTTGAAGGCCTATGAAGCAGTTTAGCTCCCCTACCATGCTTATCTCAAATTCCTTCTTCATTTCTTCCAAAAATTCTTGAGTAAGGTGATCAATTGTTGATCTGAATACAATGTCATCCATATATACTTGAGCAACAAGGAGAGATTTCTTATCTTGTTTGACAAAGAGTGTTCGATCGGCTTGACCTTTCTTGAAACCATGATCTAAAAGATATAAGGTGAGATAATCATACCATGCTCTTGGTGCTTGCTTTAGCCCATATAATGCTTTCTTCAATCTTAACACATGGTCCTGAAAATGAGGATCCTGGAACCCCTTTGGTTGCTCAACAAATGCTTTTTCATTCAAAAGTCCATTCAAGAAGGCGTTCTTCACATCCATTTGGTATAGCTTGAAATTCATAATACACGCTATGGAGAGAAGAATTTGGATTGACTCTAGTCTTGCCACTTGAGCAAATGACTCATCAAAGTCTATGCCTTTGACTTGAGTATATCCTTAAGCCACCAATCTAGACTTGTTTCGGACAACTTCACCATCTTTATCGGTCTTGTTCTTAAAGACCCACTTAGTGCCGATTACATGTATGTCCTTGGGCCTCATTACCAACTCCCATACATCATTTCTAACAAATTTATGTAACTCTTGGTGGATGGATTCTACCCAATTTTCATCTTTCAAAGCTTCTTCCACTTTCTTGGGTTCAAATTGAGCAAGGTAGCAATGATACGTCACATAATTCACACTATAGCTTGGTCTTCTTCTCAAATAGAGTCCTTTATCCAAATCATCAATTATGTTGCTTTTGGGATGATTGAGAGTTACTCTTGACGAAGGTTTCTTGGAAGTGGAGGGTTCCTCATCACAAGAGATTGGAAGTTGAACTTCCGGAGGGGTGAGTAGACTTAAAGACCCTTGTGTTGATCTAGTCTCCCTTCTTGATGTAGTAGTAGTGGACTCCTTTTTCGATGATTGTCTCTCACTATTATCACTTTGAGACATGTTACCATCACCCTCATTCTTCTTAAGGCTTGGAACTTCATCATCCTCACCAATATCTTTTTCTGGAATGGTGTCATCTATGACCACATTTATTGATTCCATCATCGTCTTTATGCGCTTATCGTACACTCTATATCCCTGGCTATTTACGGAGTATCCTGAGAAGATCCCTTGGTCACTCTTGGCATCAAACTTCCCAAGATTCTCCCTATCACTGAGAATGAAGCATTTACTTCCAAATACTCGGAAGTATTTCACCTTAGGCTTCTTTTCCTTCCAAATCTAATATGATGTTTTCTTTGTTCCCACTCAGAAGAAAATTCTATTCCTAATGTGGCATGATGTGTTCACCGCTTTAGCCCAAAATTTCTGTGGAATGTCTTTGTTGAGAAGCATTACTCTTGCCATTTCTTGGATCACCCGGCTCTTCCTTTCAACAACCTCATTATGTTGTGGAGTCTTTGGGGCTGAGAATTCCTTTTTGATACCGTGCTCATTGCAAAATGCTTCAAATTTTGCATTCTCAAACTCCTTCCTATGACCACTTCTGATTTTGACTATGGGAACTCCCTTTTCATTTTGGAACTTTTTGCATAATCTTTCCATCTTGTCGCATGCCTCTGACTTTTCTTTAAGGAATTCCACCAAAAAGTACCTTGAGAAATCATCAACCACAACCATGATGTATCTTTTCCCACCCATGCTTTCCGTTCTTGTTGGACCCATTAGATTCACATGAAGCAACTCTAAAGGGCGAGATGTAGCAACTACATTTACTTGGGGATGGGTTGATTTAGTTTGTTTTCCCAATTGACATGGACCACAAACATTTTTCTTGATCTTTCTAAATTTCGGCAAACCAGTTACGGCTTTAAGCTTTGAAACTTTTGCTGCTTACTCGTAATTTGCATGCCCAAAATGTTGGTGCCATAACTCCAACAGATTTACTCGTGCACTCTGGTATGATACATTTGGCCTGGGAACTACGCCATAGCAATTGTCGGTGGTCCTAAGTCCCTTCAAGACTTGCACACCTTCTTCACTGAAGACACCCTTTCTTTGAAAATTGAACTAGAAAGTCTTCATCATATATTTGGGTGATACTCAGCAAGTTTGCTTTCAACCCTTTGATGTAAAGAAGATTGGTCAACAAAGGAAGTCCCAGAATATCAATAGTTCCCTTTTCAAGGACTTGTGAGTGGCTACTATCTCCAAACGTCACATAACCATCCTCTTTCTCCTTAAGATTTTTGAAGAGTGATTTATCTCTGGTCATGTACCTTGACACCCACTGTCAAGATACCACAAACATGAATAAAACACTTTCAATGTGGCATGGACAAAATGACAAGCATGAGACAAACATTCTTGACCATACAAGCAAGACTTATCTTCCTTTGCATTGTTCATGGATGAGTGAAGCTTTCCTTTCAAACCATCAATTTTATCACACAAATGTCTATTCCTTCTCTTATATTTTGCAATTAAGGAATTAGACTCACACAAGCTATTATGAAGCTCATGATTCCTATGCTCAAAACATTTTAGCATGTGTACAAAAATTATAGCATGTTCCTTAGACTTGAATAACTCTAGAAGCTCATTGCTAGGACAATCTCCAAAGATGCTTATAGAGTCATTATCACAAACACATGAAGTACACTTCATGTTGGCCTTTGTCATAGCAATATCCATAGGAAGCCAAGGGGTCTGGGATCACACTAGGATAATGAAATCCAATAAGTGTATCCACTCTGATACCAATTGAAAGTTCGGATTTGTATGAAAACATAAGAGCTTGTTTAGACCCCCAATAAAAATTACGGCTAAATTGCTTTTACTCTAACTTAAACTAAGTGCGGAATAAGAGTAAATGAGAGCAAACAACCAAAAACAATACCCTAAGCCATATTCATCCTTTATTAACAATAAAAGAAAAACTTAAAGAGTAGGGAAGGGAGATGCAAACACAAGATAACACCGAGATGTGTAATCGAAGAGAAACCTAAGAACTCAGCAAAAAACCTCTCTGCCACCCCCCAAGCGATAATCGATCCACGAGAGAATAAAGTTGGAGTACACAAATAACAAAAGACCCTCCAAGCCTAGTCTACCCAAAGTACTTGAGCCCTCTAAGCTCATGCTACCATCTGGCTTCTCAGAACCTTGTCTTTTCTAGCTTTCCTGGATCTTGCAATTCAACATGATTGCATCTGCCAATGAATGGCTCCTTCCAATGCTTCCCAGCAACACCAAAATCTCACTTGACACTTAGATTGGGTGTGGTAAGTGTTTGTGCTATCAATCTCTCAAGGATTTAGAGATGGAGGGGTAGGAGTAGAGGAAAACCATAAGAAAATGTGTAGATGATTGTGGGTACAACAATCTCTAATTGTCAAGTGTATTTTCTAGTGTTTTCTCTCTAAAAAGCACTCATTACAATATATGGGTAATAAGGGTATATATAGTGTGGGTAAAGACTTGGTAAAACAAAACTTGACATTTTGTTAAACAGAATGTTTGGTGAGTATTTCGCCAAAAGGCCTTACTCGCGAGACATTCATGAAATCCTCCAGGCTGGCATGACTCTTCGCCTTCCAGTCATGTGCTCTACACTTGGCTATTTTGTGGGTAAGCTTCTTGTGAGACACTCTCGAAATCCACTTGTTCATCCTTTTAAGCTTGAGTCTTCACACACTTTCACACTCATCCCTTACAATTAAAAACCCACATAAATACAGGGAAATATGATTAAAGATATTACAATCAAATTTGGCATGGAATTAAAACCAACACAAAATAGTTGTAAATTACAACTTTATAAAAAACATCCTAAACAAACCTAGAATGAAATGCATGAATGTAATGCAATGCAAAACCTTAAAAAAAAAAAAGAGTTTTTGGTCATAAAGGATTGAGAGTTAAAGCACAAGGACCATGTCAAAGAGACTCATTGAGATTAAGTTTTTTGCATCCACACTCTCTTAGATGCAAACTAAGAGTTGGAGTTTCTAGACAAATTAGAGTGATGTTCAACTCCAACATTGGCATAAAGGTTAAGAGCCTTTACCAATTCATGAATAAGTGCTATACGACCACGGGCTTTTGGCAGAGGCACTTTTTGTTTAGTTGCTTGCTTAGAGGCTTGCAACTTGAAACAATTTAGGTGTGTATGCCTAGCTCCTGCACAAAAATGACAAAACCACTGAGGTTTATTTTGTTTCTTACTCTTAGTCTGATTGGAATTCTTGGGTTTTGACTTACTAAGATCTACCATAATCTTCCTAGTAGCAAGGACTTCTTCTTTTGGCATCCCAACATCTAGTTGAGGTTTAGATGAAGAAGGAACAAACTTAGTGGAGTGTACAATAGAGTCAGAAACACTTTCAACTAACCCTAATCCTGTTTTATCATGTGAAGATTTCTAAACATTGAGCATGTTATCAAGTTTAGAAGTAAAAGTGCCATTAAGTTGTTCTCTAGCAACTAATAGTTCAAGTTCCAAACTTTTAACTTTTTTAGTTAAGGACATGTTCTCAATCTTAACAGAATTTAAGAGTTCATTAGCATCAAACAGTTTCAACACCAAAATTTTCTTCTCTTGTTTAAGAGTGTTTATCTTTTTCAACCCTAGATCAACACTCGTTGCATCCTTTGCTGCAATCTTGCAAAGCTTATTACAAGCTTTTTGCAAGTTAACATTCTCAGAGAGTTCCCTATCAGAAGGGTTCTCATTAATAATTTCAGTTTCACTTACTACAACAGTAACAATGAAAGCCATGAAGTTTCCTTATTGATCACTTTCAGACTAATAATTAGAAATTTCATTATCACTTAGGATAACACCTATAGCTTTACCCTTAGATCTCTAGAATGTGGGACATTCTGACTTCAAATGACCATACCCTTGACAACCAAAACATTGTTGACCTAAGGGATTGTTAGAAGATTGGACAACTTTTTCTTTTGATTTTTTAGAACTTTTATTTTTAGTTGCATCATTCTTCTTCAAATTCTTAGGGTCAGCATTGTTTCTATTTCTTGCCCTTCTATTATTATTTCTCAGAAAGTTTCTAAAGTTCTTGGTAAGATAAGTAATCTCGGTAGATGAGATTTCATCATCAAATCCACAATTATCAATAGATTTTAAAGCCATTGATTTGGATTTGCTAGTTTTAGGTAAGTCAGACTCATAGGATTGAAGAGATCTTACAAGTTCATCTATAAGGATGGAGTCTACATCCTTACTTTCAATTATGGCAGTCACTTTGGCTCTAAAGTCCTCAGTTAATGATCTAAGAATTTTCCCAACAATTTTAAGTTGATCATAAACTTCACCCAAGTAAAAAGCAGAATTAACAATATCATCCAACTTAGCATAGAATTCATTACAAGACTCATCATCAAACATTCTAATGATTTCAAATCTAGAGGTCAACTGCTGTAGTTTATTGATTTTTATTGCCTTAGTGCTTTCATGCACCGTTTGCAAGATGTTCCTTGCAGTGTGAGCAACCTCAAAATTAGAGATCCTCTTGAATTCTTCCATAGAAACAGCATTGAATATTGCATTCATTGCCTTACTATTAAAGTTTCCTACTTCTTTTTGGGCAGTTGTCCATTCACTAATAGTAGTGCTTAGTCTTTCCCAACCATTTTCAATAGAGAGCCATACTTTCTCATCAAGAGATTTCAAGAAGGCTTTCATCTTGACCTTCTAATAAGCATAGTTGTTTCCATCAAAATGGGAAGGGATCACAAGAGAATGACCGTATTCCATGACAATAGGGATCAAGGATCAACTCTAGGTATAAAAACCTAAAAACAAGAGCCAACTTGCTCTGATACCACTTGTTTGTTTGTTTAGACCCCTTAAAGTAGATTGTTTAACCTAATATATTAGCCAAGTAATTACTTAGGTTAATTATTTAGATCTAGGTTAAACAAAATAAATCATATCATGCATAGTAGTGTAAAACAAAGAACACAACAATATGATGACCCAAGAAAACCAATGAAACGAACCGTCTCAAGAAAAAAACCTTGGGAGGATTTGACCTACCAATCCTTAAGGTAAAACAAATCCACTATAAAAGAATCGAAATTTTTACAATTGGATTTAACCCTAAATCTATTGCTACCTCAAATAGTAACTTACGGACATGACCACGTGCAAGCTTCGAATCCACAGACTCCTTCTCTTCTTGGACTTATTGCAACACAAGCACCCACGCTTATGACTTTGAGATCCCACTCAAAGGTTTCAAACCAACTTCAGTTGTTCATCTTTGTAGCAGCAACTAGGTTCTACTAGTGCTTGATTGTAGATCTTACAACAGTTGATGCTTGTGTAGTTAGAAAGTACAACACCTTTTAGATCTCACAAGGAGTAACTCACGAGTCTTCCAAAGGTCACAAAAACATAGCTAGGGTTTCCCTTTTATACGTGGAAAAGTTGGATTGAAACTTTAAAAGTTTTCGCAAGCTTGGGCCATGTTTTAAAATTCTGCAAAATTTGATTTCTGCGATTCTCGGTCGATCAAATCTAACTTTCGATCGATCGAGCTTGGCAGATTCTCAACTCTCTTTTTTGCAGTTAGTTCAAACTTAAAGCTTGAAACACACATCTTTGAGCAATGTCTAACTCATAAACTATACATGTTTTGTTCTACATTTGCCAATACATACAAAATAGAATTCTAAACATTTAGTCCTAAATCTTTAGAGCCTAACAGTTAGGTATAATGATAATTGTCTACTTAAATCAACATACATCATCTTGTTTCATATTCTAATTAATTAAACCATTGTAAGGTTTTTTATTTATTTATTTTTTTTTAAATGGGAACCATTGTAAAGTTCTAAACCAGCAAAAGAAAATGTAAGTGAATCTAACCTAATTAATAAAACGCACAAACACAGAATAACATGGGTTATGAGTATGACAACAAGGAAATTCTTATAAATTAAGACAGAACCAAGGGGGAATAAAATATTTAGGTATCGATTCATATCAATGAACCATTTTAACATTACCGCTATTTATATATTTCTATATGTGTGTGTGTTTGTATTTATTTATTTTTATTTTATCAACATAAAAATTTAAAATCCACATAGTTTATAAGCTTAATACTACCCTAAGTATATTAACCAATATATTAGCTTAAATAGCATTTTTAAATAAAAAAATTCAAAATTTAATAATTTTTAAACTTTTTCTTGCACCAGCCAAAACACCACCCAAAATATGCCCAACATTACCAGTACAAGCTAATACAACATGGAATTTTTTCTGATACATTTTAAAGGAGTATCGATATTTGTTTAATGGCGAGTATGGTATATTTCCCCAGTGTAACTAGTACCAGTACAGTATTAACCTCCCTAGACTGAACATAGGGAAGACACTATAATTAATTAATATTTATTTTTAGGTATATTTTTCTTAAGGAATAATTTATGTATCTTTCGGCCTAGGAATATGTAACAACCATCAAAGTTATTCATAAAATATCTAAAATTAATCTTTTTAAAATAATTAATAGCAAAGAAATACAATGATACCTACAATGATATTTAAAGTACAATCTAATAATGCATTAACAAATAATAATATTAACAATAAATTTATGATTTGTAAAAAAAAAAAAATTTAAAATGATTCACGTTTAAAACCTATTGGATATAGAGATATATTAGGAGTACTACAATTTCACAAAATATTATATACAAAATTTCTCTCTCTTGAGTTTGTGTGTTTGTTTCTCCAAAAAAAGAAAACTTTTAAACACAACATAAAAAAATTAATGTTATTATTATAAGAACAAAATGAGGAACCTATACCCAAGAAGAAACAATATGATTTGAGGGCTCGGGAAGTGGTCCCACTTTAGAAAAATTAGCATTTTCTTCATTATGATTCCTCTTAAAAGGAGGAACATACACTTTAACATCATTAGGCTTAATGGGAGCAAATTCAGATTTAATTTCTACAACAGGCTTAAGACAAGACACGTTTTCTAGTTTAGCTTTAGACTCAACTAGATCTTCTTCTAAGCCTTTGACCTTAACCTTGAGGAATTGATTGTCAATTTTAACCTCATCTACCAACTGTTAATCTCTTCAAGATTTACTTCTACATCCTCTTTGACATGCTCAATTTTATTCAATTTATTTAAGGACTTTTTAAAATTTCCTTATATTTTTCAAGTAACTTGTTGGATTCCTCAAGTTTAGCCTGAAATCTTATAGATTTTTTTGGCATGTTTTATAAACTCATTAAAAAGCTTATTATATGCTTCTTGAAGGTCATCAAAATTACCTGAATCAATAAGATCATGCACATCAAGACAATTAGCAATTTCCATGATAGCAGGGGTCAAATATTACACTCCAAACAAATAGTCCTATCAGAGTGTACCTACTCTGATACCAATTGTTAGGGTTTTAGACCCCAGTTGTCTTAAATTTTATTAAATCTTAGCCAAATAATTAATTAGATTAATTATGCAATAGATCTGAATCTATTAGACATCAAACAAGCATAGATCACATGAACACCAAGAATGATGACCCAGAAAAACTTTTAAAACCGTGGTTTTAAAGTAAAAAACATGGGAAGAATTTAACCTAAACAATCCTTAAGGCCACATTTCACTAATAGAATTGAAGTTTATACAATAGACTTAACCCTAAATCTACTGCTACCTCATGTAGTACTTACTTGCATGACTACACGTAGCTCCCAATCCATAGGCTCTTCTACTGTGAAACTATTGCACACAAACAATCCAATTTGTGACTTTGAGATCTTAACTCAAAGGTTTAGATTAGCAACAATGGTTGACTGAATGCAATAGCTTTGCTTTATAATTGAATCTATTGTTTCCACAGGGTTTCCAGTTCTAGCTCCAAAAGGGTATGGAAAATCTCCAAATATGTGTATAGAACACTCCCCCCTTTTTAATTGGTAAAAATATGCTCTAGGGTTTGTATTTATATCTACTTAAGATCCATCAAAACCCTATAAATAATGGTTGAGATAAAAGCAAGATTTGAAATCTAGCCCAAATCTTAATCGGTCGAGATGTGCATCTTGATCAATCGGGATAAGTAACACCTATCTGCACATCCTTTTCTGATTTCTTTAAATCTTCATCTATGCTGAACTTCATTTGTCTTGTTTAATTGAATATTTCTAAACTAAACAACTAGACAAACTAAGTTCTAAATGTTACAATTTGTTCATGATTTTCAACCTAAGAATATGGACTTTACAACTTCTACAACACATGTACGCCAAGTCGATGTCATGAATGGGCACCAGATCTACAACACTAAGTTCTAAAGAGGTGAGGACCTGAGGGATGTTCTATTATACCTGCAAGATTTGCCAAGCTGGACTTGGTATTAGAATTTTGTATAGAATATGTAAAATATAATACAATATATATGGGTTGGGTTAAAGTTACACCCGGTGTAACTTTAAGTAATGTTACACTACCCAATAACTTGTTATAGAATTCATATTTTGAAATTCTTATCGTTGAATTATATGTTCTATATGTTCTTAACATTCATGCCAATTGTCATATCATCTGGATTCTATTTACCATTCAATTCATAAACTCATCTTTTATGCATTATTTTAAACTACAAAAACTTGAATTTAAATAGTTGATTGATGACATGGCTATTAATATTTGATCACCATCAAATTTTGCAAGCATGGAGAATATATGACAAAAATGTAATTTAATGGTGGATTTGTCAAAATTCACATTCAAATAAAAAATATTGAGTGGTGTAACATTCCTTAAAGTTATACCAGGGAGTGTAACTTGAACCTTATATATATATATATATATATAAACCACATATTATTTAGAATTCCCCATAAATTTTATCAAAGCAAATCAATAATTAACATCATTAAATTAGGTTTGATCTTCACTAAGCGAATTCTAACTAAATTATTTTCATTCTTTTCTATGAAATCTCTAATTTAACTTTGTATTTATTAATATGTATTGATTAAAATACACACACATATAATTTGTCGTCAAACTTTTGCATGCATCGTAAAGGTTAGTGAGAATGTAAATGGTTTTGTTTCTTGTAAGATTACATGTGATATAAGAAGGGTTTCTCTGCGTTAGGGTGGTCTAGGTTTCCAAACTTGTCGTAGGCGATAGAATTTTGTTCCTTCTTTGATAGGATTGCCATTCCTCAGGTAACTTGGTTACCTTTAGGCTGTGTGGTTTTTTAGGTTTTTTTAGTATTCTTAGTTGTTGTGTTTTGTATGGAAGAAAGGCTGGTTTACCTGTTGTTGGGCAATTTTGCTGTTTTGTTTTGAAGTTATGGGTTTTTCGCATAGCCATGGATTCTCTCACGAAACACTGGAGTAATCTTTTGCTCAATGATAGGGAGGGGGAAAGATAAGCCTGAATAAGAAACAGAGCTCGATGGAATTCATTATTGTCGTCAAGTTTTTGACAAACAGAGCACTGAATGTTGATGCTGTTATTAAGACCTTTAGTCCGTTATGGAAAGCAGTGAATGGGTTTAAAGTTAGAAACATAGGTGATCATATCCTCTTGTTTGTCTTTGATAATATGAAGGAAGTTGAGAATAATTTTTCGAGTGAACCTTGGAGCTTTGATAAGCACTTAGTGGTTTTGCAGAGGTTTGAGAACAATTCGCCAGTTCGTGATTTGAGTTTTACAAGGACTGCAATTTGGGTTCAAATCCATGACATCCCATTCTACTATATGAATTGAATGGTTGCAGAGGAGATTTGTGTTGGGGTTGAAGTTGTTGATCGCATAACCTCTACTAATGAGATGAAGAGGTAATTTTATGCGCGTAAGAGTATCAATTGATATATCTCTTCTGCTTTGTCGTGGCAGGGTTTTATCTTTGGAGGATGGGAGTGACGTATGGGTTAACTTTATGTATGAAAGATTGGTGAATATTTGTTATTGGTGTGGGTGCTTAACTCGTAGTGATAGGGATTGTGAAGTGTGGATCAACAGTGATGGTACCTTAAAGTCTAGTGATCAAGAGTATGGTCCATGGTTAAGGGCTCCCTTTACTGCAAATCCCAAGCAATCAATGGTGGTAGTCCCTGGGTTTTACGAGGTCAAAAAGAAGAATTTAGTTGGGGTCTCCCGAGCAAAGGATGTGAGTACTGCTTCAGTTTACATGCCTGTTAATTTTGCCCCTCAGGTAGCAACCTAAGTGCAGCCCCAGGACGTTTCGTGCAATAAGGAGGTCATGATTCCTAGTTTAACTTCCTTGTCTCCGGTTGCTTAGGGGGAGTTTCTTGAAAATCAAATCCTTGAGATTGATCATGGTCTTTCTTGCTTTGACACAAATGATGGTGATGTCTCTACAAGTGATGGGCTTGCTGTGGTTGTTCCTTTTGAATAGGACTTTGGGAGTGATTTGGCTCCTACTACTAAACCATGTGACTCCTCAATTAATTGTCTTTCCGTACCTAATCCCTCTCTAGTTTTTTTTTTTTTTTTTTTTTTTTTTTTTTTTTTTTTTTTTTTTTCTGGTGATGTTTTTGACTCAGATTCTTTTTTTTTTGTGGGTGGTAAAGTGGTCCTTGCAAGACGGAAAAGGCTTGTGAGAGCAGATTCTGACAATGTCATCTTTCCTGATACTAGCGGTGCTTCGGTAAAATGAACTAGTGAGGCAAATGCTCTTAATGGGTTACAAAGGAAACACAGAGCGGTTTCTCAAAAAGACATGGGTGGTGATTTGTTAATGGCAGAGGCTAGTGTCCAAACTCGCTAAGAGCCATGAGTCTTCTCTGTTGGAAATGTGGGGGCTTGGGAACCCCCAAGCGGTTCAAGAGCTTGGTGATTTGATTAGGGCATAAGATTCTACAGTTGTGTTTGTAGCCGAAACATGGCTGGTTGAAGCAAGGCTAAAAGTTCTTTTGAAGAATTTGAATTTTAGGAATATGCATGTTGTCTCCAAGGTAAATCAGGGGGGTGGTCTGGTGCTCTTATGGAGGAAGGATATTCAACTTCGGGTGGTATCTTCTTCTCTCAATCATGTGGATGCCATTATCAATGAAGGTAGGGATAATACTTGGCGATTCATTGGGTTTTATGGTGGTCTTGAAACATAAAATCATTATATTTCATGGAATCTCCTTCGAAGTTTGAATTTCCAATTTAATTTTCCTTGGTTATGTGAGGGGGATTTTAACGAGATTCTTAAGTCTCATGAGAAGGTGGGTGGGATGCCTCATCCAATAGCTCAGATATAAGAATTCATAGATGCGATCGATGAATGTGGGTTTAGGGATCTTGGTTTTGTTGGTAATAAATTCACTTGGCACAAGATTGTTATGGGTGGCGATACGGTGTGGGAAAGACTTGATAGAGTTGTTACGAATGGTGATTGGGTGGCTTTATTTCCAGCATCAAAAGTTTCTCATTTAGAGTGTGGGTGTTCTGATCATAAGCCAATTATTATTCATTCCTTGGGTATTCCTATTCAGCATTATAAACCTTGGCGATTTGAACAAGTTTGGTTGCAAGATGAAGGCTACCATAAGACTATGGAGGAGGTATGGAGGTCAGTACAGGTTTGTGAGTCTCCAATGGTTACGGTAAAGACCAATTTGGAGAGGTGTCATGCAGATTTGAAGCTTTGGAGTAGAACCTCATTCGGTAACATTACAAAACTGCTTGCTACTGTCAGAAAAAGTTTGAAGGAAGCTGAAGCCAAGGCCGTGAATACCAGGGGGCTAGTCGGACCTGATCTTATCTCTTAAGGAGGAATTGCAGACTTTGTTGATGCAAGAGGAGAAACTATGGCAGCAAAAGGCTAAGACAACGTGGCTGAAGGATGGTGATCAAAACTCAAAATTTTTTCATAGTTGGGCTTCGTAACGATATATGCGAAATGAAATTCTAAAACTTAAAAGGGCTAATGGCAGTTGGTGCGAAGGGGAGCATCAGATTGCCACTTTGTTTGTGGATTATTTTTCTTCCTTATTTCGGTCTGATGATCCTGCTGCCAGCAATACGGAAGAAGTCCTTGCAGCTACCCCACAGGTTGTGACTCATGATATGAACCAATTTTTGTTGGTGGAGTTCACCAAAAGTGAGGTCGATTTGGCGTTAAAACAGATGTCGCCTTTAAAGGCTCCGAGTCCTGACGGAATGCCTCATATTTTTTATCAGCACTATTGGAATAAGATTGGGGTGGATGTGGCTCAAGCAGTTTTGACTTGGCTAAATTCAAGTACTATTTTTCCATCTTTAAACCACACTTATATAACTTTAATTCCTAAAGTTAAGTGCCCTCAGCAAGTTACGGAGTTTCGTCTTATTGCCTTATGTAATATCTTGTATAAGCCTGTGTCAAAGGTTTTGGCAAACAGGTTAAAGAAATTTTACCAAACATTATTTCTGATTCCCAAAGTGCTTTCCAGTTCGATAAGGAAATCTTTGATAATATTCTTGTGGCTTTTAAATCTCTCCATCACATGAAGCATACAAAGGTGGGCAAATCGGGTTTTATGGCTATGAAGCTAGATATGAGTAAGGCGTACGATCGTGTAGAATGGATTTTCTTGTGTCGGCTTATGGAGAAGATGGGTTTTGAGGATCGTTGGATCCAGTTGATTTATGGGTGCATCAGCTCTGTTTCTTATTTCATCCTTGTTAATAGGGAACCTCATGGTGATATTAAACCTATTAAGGGACTTAGACAAGGCAATCCTTTGTCTCCTTATCTATTTCTTTTGGTGTCCGAAGGTCTTAATTGTTTAATCCAACAAGCTGTGGCAGCCGATGATATTAAGGGCTTTTCCCTTTGTTGTAATGTTCCTCAGATATCTCATTTATTTTTTTGCGAATGATACTCTCCCTTTTTGTAGAGCTGAGCTAAGGAAGGTCCAGATTATTCAAAATCTTTTAAAGAAGTATGAACTCGCTTCAAGTCAGAAGATCAATACCGATAAGACCACTCTGTTCTTTGGTAAATCTGTCTCTCTTTTGTCGAAGAATGCCATTAAAAATCTGCTTGGTGTACCTAAGATTAAGGAATATGAATGTTATTTAGGGCTTCTTGTTGTGGTGGGGAAGAATAGAAGGGCTAGCCTTAATTATATTCAAGAGAGGGTTTGGGGTAAGCTTCAAGAGTGGAAGGTGAAATTACTTTCTCAAGCTGGTAGGGAAGTGTTATTGAAAGCAGTTGTGCAAGCCATTCCTCCTTTTTCTATGAGTTGTTTTAAACTTCCTATGGGTCTTTGTAATGATATTGAATCTATGATTAGAAAATTTTGGTGGTGTCAACAGGGTGATCGAAGGAAGATTCATTGGAAAAAACGGGATATTTTATGTCAACCAAAATCAAAATAGGGCTTTGGTTTTAGAGAGTTGGGTAAGTTCAATGATGCCATGTTAGCAAAACAAGTTTAGAGGTTGGTTCATGACACGGATTCTTTATTTTATAAAGTGTTTAAGGCTAAATATTTTCCCATGGGGTCCATTTTTTATGCCAAGGCTGGATCGGGGTCATAAGCTTGGAAGAGTATTCTTAAAGCTCGAAAGGTGATTTTGTTGGGTGCTCATTGGAGGATAGTTAATGGGTCCTTGTTAAAGAGTTTTAAGGATTCTTGGCTCCCTGGTAATAATCCAGGCAGAGTTCTATCCCCTATTTCGGTGTTGTCATAGGATGCCACGGTGGACCAGTTGATAGATAGTGATTCGATTTGGTGGAATACAAGCCTGGTGGATTCTATTTTCTTACCTTTTGAAGCTCAGCAAATTAAGTCCATCCCAGTCTGTCATTCTTCTCAGGAGGATTTTTTGTTCTGGCCTCATTCTCTAACTGGCATGTATCGGTTCATTTGGGATATAATTTGTTATGTGATTTAAATAGTAGTGATGTAGCTTCATCCTCAGACACAACTGGGCAGAAGAAATTCTAGAATAGCCTTTGGAAATTAAATGTTCCAAATAAGGTGAAATTCTTCCTTTGGCAAGCTTGCACCAATTCCATCTCGACTATGCTTAATTTACACAAGCATAAGATTGTTTCATCTTTAATGTGTAGCCTCTATCGTGAAGGGGAGGAACCTGTCCTTCATGCCTTATGGTCTTGTGAGGGTATTAGTTCGGTTTGGGGTTCTTGTTTTGCTTCTTTACCTTTTGAATTTTCTAGGGTTGGTACGTTTGGTGACCTGCTTGATTTAGTGTTCCATTCTTCGTTGAATTATGAAGTCTTTGCGATGACTTGCTGGGCTATCTAGAATCGTTGGAATAAAGTGCGGGTTGGTGAGGAGGTCTGGCCGTTGAGTAAGGTTGCTGGTGTAGCGCGTCAACATTTGCAGGAATTTCAGCAAGTTCATCTCTGTCCTAGCAAGAAGGTCCAATCAAATAGACCTTGGTGGAAGCCTCCTGATGCGGGATTTATGAAGGCGAATTTTGATGGGGTGATCATTGAAGGTTTAAAGGCAGCATGTATTGGTGTGGTTGTTCGGAATGAACATGCTAAGGTAGTTGTGGCTTTGGCTGAGCAAATTCCCATACTAGATTCTGTTTTCACTCTTGAAACTTTAGCGGCTAGGCATGCGGTTCATTTTGTCCGGGAACTTGGCCTTTGTAATGTTGTCTTTGAGGGTGACTTGGAGTCTTCCATTCATGCTATTAGTAATAGACTATTATTACATTCATCTTGTGGTCATATTATTCAAGACATTTTGTTGTTTGCTAGCTCCCTTCAGAGCTTTTCTTTCTCTCATGTGTAGGCACGTTAATGCTCTAGCTGATGCCTTGGCTAAGAGAGCTAAGTTTTCTTGTCCGTTGTTGGTTTGGATAGAATTTGTTCCACCGGATTTGTATAACTGTTATTTGTCAGATTTTTCTTCTTATAATTAAAGTAGCCTTCTTGGCCAGTTTCTCCACATAAAAAAAAAAATTAAAAAAGAAAAAGAAAAAAAAAGATGTGATAAAAATTCCCCATACCTCATCCAAGATGCCTTACTTCATTACGCTTTATGCGGTTTTGGCCTACTCTAAAAAATGACAGGGCGAGGACAAGTTTTGTTTGTCATACATGTCTTGCCCTAGCTTGAATGTGTAATATTTTATTTCATTTAACAAATACTTAAATAATATATATATATATATATATGTTTGAAAGAAAGAATGAGTCGAGTTGGAGTTGGAATTAGGGTGATATATTATCTATATTTGGACTTTTGTCAAAGGTGAAGAAAATTTGTGTGGTGCCCTCGAGTTTAATTGTGGATCAGATTATTCTCTATGAATATGAAAACTGATCTATGAGTATGAAAGAATGAATGTAGTAGAGTTGGAGTTATAGTGACATAAAATCTATGTTTGAACTTAAGGTTGAAGAAAAATTTTGTGGCGCCGCCCACAAGTTTAATTGGGGATCATATTGTTCTCTCTTAATGTGAAAGCTAATCTGTGAGAAAGAAATAAAGAACTAAGTAGAGTTGTTGTTAGAGTGATAATCTCGTTTTGGACTTTTCTCACGAAGGGTGTGTCTCTAGACTTTTTGGAAGAAAAATTGTGTGGCACTCACAAGTTTAATTGGGCATCAAATAGTCAAAGTTTACTTTGTCGTTCTACAGACACGACGAAATGTCACCCTTTTAGAGTGTTGGCAAGAAAAATTGAACTCTTGAGCTTGACAGTTTTGTATTCCTTAAAAGTTTTACTTGAGACGACTTGGAATATATATATATATATATATATTTTTTTTTTCCGCCATTGAAAAAGAAAAACATTTATTGCCAAAGGAGAGAACTAGCAGAGAAGGATACAAAAAATGGGTATCTAAGACCGAACATTCTCAGAATGTACATTATATGCAATTGTGGTTTAAGCTACAAAAAGACATGGGAAGGAACTAACTAAGGACCACTGGAGTGTTTGTAACTTTGTAGATTTTTTGTTAATATCAAGGGTACCATTAATTAAGCAAAAATCGCACCTAATATTAGGCTTGCAAGTGTCACTTTTGAAAACAATTATCCTATCAAATTTTTTTCAAAGACCACGTAGCTGTGGGGAATCAAAAAGTGTCACTTTGTGGTGTCCCATAGCTGTGGCTTGAACTCCTCAAAAAGCAAATGGAGGTCTTAGCATCAATAGAGGCTGCAATTGCTTCCGTATCATGGCTGCTGCTGCTGGTTCTACTATTCTTCTACTTGTTAAATTTTATGCAAAATATACAGGGGTTGGAAGGAAACCACGAACTCATGATTTACGCACTTAATTTTATGCAAATGGTGCTTCACATGAACAATCCCTCATGTTATTTTTTCACCAACTTTGTCAAAGGTTGTCTCCAAAGTTGACACCCATATACCTCATATAGTCTAGGTACAATCTGACTTTGGCAAAGACCAACAACTGCTGTTTTTTTAATTTATAAACAACTGCTGTTGGTAGGTTGGTAGAAGCGTAGATTTTAAGGATTTTACGACCAGACAAAAATTGGCAAGGCGGGGCAGTGGTTATTGAATAGCTGACATTAAAGTTAAAGAAATGCTATATTCACAACACTTTTATAACAAATCTTAGGTGACAAGTGTTAGAAACAAATGAGAGATATTCTCTTACTTTTCCTTCAAATTTACACAAAAATGATATACCAAAAGAGGTGGCAGAGATGAGGCATGCACCAAGTTATTATCTTGAAACAAATCGTTTCGTCTATAGTTTATTCGCTGCAGTTAGACAAATAATTTTTGCACATTAGCCCAATGATACAACAATCCAGCCACCTTGCTGATTATCCTTGCGAGCCTACACTACTCGTAGGATATAAGCTCTCTATGGCACTTTCTTTTCCCAAAATATAGAATTAAAAATAAAATATTTTGTTCAGAGTAAGAACCAATAGATGGTGAGTGTTTAGAACAACAACAAATTTTTCTTTTTTTTGAAAGTCTGTAGCTTAGTAACCCAAATGAGGTGATTCCGAAACTTTTTATTTCTTTCTATATATATAATAGCTAGACATGTTACTTGTTCCTAGCTAGAGAATGTGTTAGGTTTTAAAAATTTAGGATTAAATGTTTAGAATTCTATTTGGTATGTGTTCGCAAACTGAGAACAAAACTTGTTTAGTCTATGTGTTTAGGCATTGCCCAAAGGTTTATGTTTCAAGGTTCAAGTTCGAGCTAACTACAGAAAAGAAGAGTCAGAATCTGCCATGCTCGATCGATCGAAAATTAGATTTGACTGATCAAGAATCGCAGAAATTAGATTCTACAAAATTTTAAAACAAGGCCTAAGCCCGCGAAAACATTTAGGGTTTTAGTCCAATTTGTCCACATATAAAAGGGAAACCCTAGCTACGTTTTAGAGACCTTTGGAAGACTTGTGTGTTGCTCCTTGTGAGATCTGAGAGGTGTTGTACCATTTAACTACACAAGCTAGCATCTACTGGAGTAAGATCTATAATCAAGCATTGATAGAACCTAGTTGCTGCTACGAAGATCATTAAGTGATGGTGATCTGTGTAAGGTTGAATTTAATCAACCATCTTGTCGGCTTTATTCAGTGCCAATTTGCTTGTAATTTAGCATTTAGTAACCCTGTATTTAGGTGAGAAAATTGTAAAGGTAGTGTGTGAGAAGATGTGAAGAAAAGCTCAAGTATGTGCAAAAAAGCAGAGCTTCGCGGCTAGGACTCGCAGGTGGATCGCGACTGGCAAGCCGCCAAATGCAGGCACGTGAGATGCACATAGGGAAGCTAAAGGGTTGCGCAAACTGTCACACTACAGGACAAAAGTCCCAGGCTAGCCAGACCGTTACGTCGCGACTTGGACAAGCCACGAGACCAAGCCGCCAATTTACACTGTTTGGCAAAAACTGTCTCTTCATATTCTTTTCTCACCCCACTATATATAGACCCTTATACCCATGATAATGAGAGAGCTTCCAGGGAGAATTTTGTGAGAGAAACCCTAGAGAAAAACAAGATTGCCTCATCCCCAATCTTCACCTTAGAGACTATACAAATTCATCTTCTCTCTTCCTCTCCATTGTTATACCTTTAAGAGGCATTTTACCAAATCCTTATCTCACCACACCTACGTCTGTGAGAAGGTTCATTTGGTGTTGTTGGGAAGCAATTAGGAAGGAACCAATTTACATTGGTTGATGCTATGGTCTAGTAGCGGAATCCGGGAAGCTAAAGAATAAATAGGTTCGGCGTAACCTCGTTGGAGCAAGAAGCTTGGAGGGCTTAAGTACTTGGGTAGATTAGGCTTGGAGGGTCTTCTGCTGTTCATGTATCCCAACTATATTCTTTAGTAGATGATTTGACTGCTTGGAGGGCGGCAGAGAGGTTTTATGCCGAGGGCTTCGATTTCCTCTTTGATAACACATTGTGTATTGTCCGTGTGTTTGCATCTTCCTTCCTTTATCTTTGCCTTATATTTACTGCTGTAGATGTGTTTATATTTGACTTAGATTATTTATCAATTCTGTTATAAGCTTGTTATCATATTCCGCACATTAACTGTTTGATATAAAGCTTGAATTGGTAATTTTGTAATTGGGGTCTAAACATTCAAGGGTGTTTCATACCCAAATTGAACTTTCAATTGGTATTAGAGCGGGTACACTTGTTATGGTTTTAATACCTTAGTGTGATCCCTAACCCCCTTTGAGATGGATAGGTCTCAATCTCTTAATGTACCACCATTCTTTGACGGTAATAATTATGCATTTTGGAAAGTCCATATGAGGGCGTTTCTGTATTCTATTGATGATGCTGTGTGGGATGCAGTTGAAGTAGGATGGACAAGGCCGGAGGCTGCGAAGTCTACTTGGGATAAGGCTGCCCTTGCTGCAGCCAATGCAAATAGCAAGGCATTGAATGCTATTTTCTGCGGTGTCTCTCCAAAAGAATTTCATCAGATTTCACATATCACCATTGTTAAGAAAGCGTGAGAAATTCTGGAGACAACTTATGAAGGGACTAAGAAAGTGAAGAACACTAAACTTCAAATGTTAACCACTCACTTTGAAGAGTTAAAGATGAGTGAGGATGAGTCTTTTGACTCGTTTTACAGTAAATTGAACGAAGTGGTCGTTGGCAAATTTAACTTGGGAGAAAAGACGGAGGACTCGAAAGTTGTAAGGAAGATACTTTGGTCACTACCAGAGAGTTTCCGTGCCAAAGTTACAGCCATTGACGAGAGCAAAGACATTGATGACATTAAGGTCCAAGAGCTGGTTGGTTCTTTGCAGACTTATGAAATGTCCCTGCCTACACAGAAGAAGAGCAAGTCTCTAGCACTTAAGACAGTTGATGAGAGAATGGTGTCTCATGACTCTTCGGAAGAGGATGCAATAGACAAAGATGTGGCATATCTTGTAAAGAACTTCTGGAAATTCTTGAAGTTCAAAAACAGTGGGAAATTTGGTGACAAAGGAAAATTTCAGGGTACAGGAAAAGAGAAGAAAGAGTTCAGAAGAAAAGAGGGTAAAGATTCCCAATCCTTACAAGGAATTACATGTTTTGAATGTAATGGACATAGGCACTTTAAAAAGGAATGTCCCAATTATTTGAAGTCTAAAGGAAAGGCCTATGCCACTACTTTAAGTGATTCTGACTCATCAAATTCTGACTCTGAGGACAGTTGTGTTGGAGAAGGAAACTACTCCGCATTTATGGCTATTGAGCATATTGAGTCCTCGGAGGACCTGAATCAACTTGTACAAGATCTTGGAGAACACAGTGATGATGAATCCTTAGGGATTGTTGAGGAATCAGATGCTGAAGAGGATAGAAATACAGTTAATCTTCAAGAGAACTACGCCTTACTCCTTGAGAAATCGGGTGAGTATGCAAGGGTTGCAAAGACGACTGTGAAGAAGATGAAAAGGGTTGAAGAGGACTACAAAAGTCTTCTGGCCAAATATAAGGAGGTAAAATGTGAAATTGAAACACTAAATGGCGAGTTATCGGAAGCTTATACCAAAGTAAGATTTCTTGAGCAAGAGGTGGTGCAAGCTCAAGCCAAAATTGAAAAAGTCTCCTCTAAGAAGCTGGAAGATGTTATTTCATCTCAAAAACACTTCTCAAATAAGTCTGGATTGGGATATACCGGAGGGAGTAGCTCATCAACCAAAGCTACCAAAGATTTGTGAAGGCCATAGAGCCAATTGTGGAAGAGCCCATTCTTGAGAATGTTAAGGTTAAGAAGAAGAAGAATGTGGTTGAGTAGCGGATGGTGAATAAGCCCCGAAATCAATCTGTGGGCAAGCATGAAGCTAGAGGAAGATCAATCCCAAGATCACAACGGGGTCCTAGAATCGTGTGGGTGACGAAGGGTACTCATGCATAAGCATTACAACATGTCCATGCATCAATACTTCCCATGATTATGAATATGCTTGGTTATGTGTTTCTTACTAGTATTTAGGTTGTTGTTTCGTATGTGTGTTTGTCTTTGGTTCAAATGTTTTTACATTCTTTTTATTATGTTTTTGATCAATTTTCTTCTGCTTTTGTGTCAAAAATCCAAAAAACACATAAAAAGTAGAAAATCCAAAAAGATTGATCAGCTTTGTTGAGATTTGTCTCAAAACATGTTTTTCCTTGTACCTTTGTACTTATGGCTTTTTGCATTTAACGAACTTAGCTTGTCTCTCATGCACTCATATCATTGTGGAAGAAATTCTGAAATCTATGTGACGTTGTAAATCGATCTTCAACCTTGTCATGAATGACTAGTGAATGGTTTTGTTGATCTTGAGACATGCATAGACTCATGCCTATATATCTTCCCACTCTTTATTTTTATGCTTAAAAGAGCTCTCTAAATGTAAATCTCCAAATTAAAAGAGATATAGAGCTGCAAAAGCCTGTCGCACATACTAGTATTTGACTAGGAAAAAGGGAAAGCAACCAAAATAAAATGTATGATGTCCAAAAAGCCAAAGGCTTACTCATAAATTGAAATATAAAAAATTTCAGGCATTTATTTCTCAATGAGATTTTCTTTGCTCAAAAAGTGCAAATGTTATGTTGAATATGGAGCCAAATGAAAAGCTTCAAAGAATGTAATCAAGTTCTTGTGGGAGGTCATATATGCATGTTTCTATAATTGAGATAGGTCACATGATCTAGTGCTAGTTGTGTATGCCTTGATTGAATTGATCATTGAAGCTTCACATTGGACTAAGGACTATCTCATTTTTTATATCCACACACAACACACAAGTCTATGTTCAATGAATGCCATATTCATTTATGTGATTGTACTTGATTAAATGTGTTTTCACATGCTCAATCTTTGTTGATCAAACACAAAAAGATTTTTGAGTGTTTTTAGTTGTTTTTGGAAAGTACTTTTTTTTTTACAAAAGTGTCAAATTTTTCAAAAACAGTGTTGCCTTGTTTTGGTGACTAAGTCGCGGGTTGGCCCAGTCACAAGTACCAGTCGCAAGCCCACTCAGAGATTTTTCGCGGTTCACTGGTGTGTCAATGCCTTAGTCGTGAAAAAGACTTAGAAAATTTTTCAAAATTTGTGTTTTTGTATATTTCGCAGCTCAGTATGGCGACTTGTTCGTGGGTGGAAGGTCTAGTCGCGAGGGGCACTCAGAGATTTTTGTAGCTCAGCTTGCGACTCTCTCGCGGGTAAATCTTCTAGTCTCGAAAAACACTTAAAAGATTTTTCAAGAATCTTGCTTTATAGTGTTTCGTGGCTTACCTTGGCGACTTAATGGCGACTTGTTCCAGTCGCGAAAAACGCGTGTTTTGCGTTTTAAAGACAATTTTCAAAATTTTTGTTCAGTTTTTCCCTCGAATATTAGTGACTGTTCATTGTCTTCTTCATTCTCTCACTCAAACACTCCGTGTCTCACTGAAAAAGACTTCATTTTTGCATCATGTCTTCATCAAACTCCAAGAAAAAGGTATGGTTTTTCCTCCCTTTACTTTATTCTTAAGGTTTTGATGTTTTGTTTCTTATTTTGTAAGTTGGATTTGGGTTCTGCAACATATTAGGTTCGAACATGGGTTTGCCCAAAATGTTGGGTCTAACTATTTGAGTATTGCTTTTCTCTTGTTTGATGTGTCAACTAAGTACCTTGTTAATGCTTCTGATTGCTTGTTATGTTCTGAGCATTGTCTTTGGGCATATGGGTTTGGGGTTTCTCTATGGGTCTCTCTAAATGCGGTCTTTGGTTTAGTTTTTCAGTTTACATGAGTATTATGTGGTTTGCCCTGTGTTATTTTTTTATAGTTTGGGTGTGCTACTGCATTGGGGTGTTCATGCTCACTTCCTACTCTTCATATCTTGTTTCTTTGTCTCTTGGTCTTTTCTGGGTACATTTCTCTTTAACTGACTTATTACTGAAACTAATCAATCTGATGTTTGCTTTTGGTGGTATTGTATTTGGTTTGTTTCTGTGTGTCTGTTTTGTTGCAGTTAACTCGTTGTTCATCCATAGGCAAAGGCATTGTAACTGATGATTCGTCAACCCCAGTTGCTAAACTGACACGATTGTCATCTAAGTCATCCAGGGACTCTGCCATTGAAAGATTCAAGACTCTTACTGATTCAAAGACCTACACAAACATCTTCAAAGAGTCTTCTCCCATTGTGGAATAAGTCGTCAAGTTTGACACTCTAGAGGAAACTTTTATTCCTAACATTTTTAAGGACAGAGATTGGGCTGACTTGTTTGGAAACTTTGAGGATCCAATCGAAGAACTGGTTAAGGAATTCTACTCTAATGCCAGATTCACAAGTGTTGAGTTGAAATGCTGGGTTCGAGGAACAGAATTTTCCCTAAATGCAAACTACATTGCTAAGGTACTTAGCATTTCCAGACCAAGTAATGTCGATCGAACTCTATACGATGACAGAGTGCTTCATGCACAAGACATCCTCCAAGTTCTTGGGAATGAACATGCAGTGGGAAGGTCATCAATAAGCACTGCATTGTTTTCGCCCGAACTGACAACCTTAAAGCTGATCATGTTTTTCAATCTCTACCCTCTGTCAAATACTACCTTCATCAATCTTGGAAGGGCTCAATTTTTGTGTGATCTTATTACTGGTGCACCAATTGACATCTGTGCTCATATATTCCAAATCATTGGGAAAACATCGGCTCGTTCAGCAACACGAACAATACTTCCCTTCTGCAGTCTAGTCATGAAGATTGTTCTTCGTGAAGGTGTTAGTCCTTCATCAGATGAGAAATTCTTGTCTCATCGTCGACCGATATCCCTGTACTCTCTCTAAGCAAGCAAGAGTCACTTCTCCAAGAAACCTAAGAGTGAACCATCCTCTCAGGCATCTCCATCTGCTCATGCTACAGCTACTCCTACACAATCAACTAGCACCCCATCTATTCCTCCTGGATTCCAAATTCCCAAGCAAAGTTACTTCATTGAAAATTTATTTCAGCGGATTTCTAATTTGGAACAGCTTCTCAACTCCTTTCTCAGTCAAACTTAAATGTGTCTCGGAGCCATTGAGTTACAATTAGATAACATCCAACAGAAGCTGGAAGACAGCCTTTAGCTATTCGTGCCAAAAAGGGGGAGAGCAGCTTAAGGGGGAGAGAAAGCTTAAACATGAAAATGAGGGTGCATACTGAAGGGGGGAGTGTTTTTATTATAGTTGTTACTCATACTTAGCATTTACCCTTGTTAGTATAGTCTTATACTTTTGGAAAACTTGTTAGTATAGTCTTATACTTTTGGAAAACTTGTGGTACTTTTGAAAATTTGTGGGCTCTCTGGTACAATTATTTATTTTTGTGGTTATTAAATATATAATATGATGTTATTCAGTCTATTATGGTTTATCTGTTTTGCACTCATGTTGCTTTTGTAAGCTTTAAGTGTTTATTTTCATGCTCTTTTGCACATTTGTAGGCCTTTGTGGTATGTACCATGCTTTATGCAACCTTTGTGCTTTGTTAAATCAGTACTTCTATCGTAATGCTATGCATTCCTTTTTAAGTACTATCACTCTTGTGCCCTTGTAGGATTGTTCCTAGATGCATATATATTTGTATGCATTGGCTGAGTGTTGGACTTTCAAATGATACTCTTCAATTGAGTTTATCACTTTGCATGTCCAGATGTTCATTCCTTCTGTGAATGAACATAGTAATCACTTTTGCTTAAGTGACTACTGGATTGATCTAGCCATGAATTATTGCTTTAATGCTTAAGTTAATTTTTGCTTGATCATGCTTCTTTTGCTCCATATGCATATCAAGTTTTCTGCATACAATGATATTACTATGTTATTGTGTTTCAGGAGTTACTTATTCATATGTTCAAGAGCTTTATAGAATCTAGAGTTAGGTGTGAGTGAGTTTTGTTCAACTGTTCCCAACTCACGCTGTAAGTCTAGAGTCTGTTGTAAGGTTTTGTCACGGAATAGCCAAAGGGGGAGATTGTAAGGTTGAATTTAATCAACCATCTTGTTGGCTTTATTCCATGCCAATTTGCTTGTAATTTAGCACTTAGTAACCCTGTATTTAGGTGGGAAAATTGTAAGGGTAGTGTGTGAGAAGATGTGAAGAAAAGCTCAATATGTGCAAAGAAGCAGAGCTTCGCGACTAGGACTCACGGGTGGATCGCAACTAGCAAGCTGCCAAATGCAGGCACGTGAGATGCACACAGGGAAGCTGAAGGGTTGCGCCAGCTGTCACACTATAGGACAAAAGTCCTAGGCTGGCCAGGCCGTTATGTCGCATCTTGAACTCGCGACTTGGACAAGCCGCAAGACCAAGCCGCCAATTTACCCTGTTTGGCAAAAACTGTCTCTTCGTATTCTTTTCTCACCCCACTATATATAGACCCTTATACCCACGATATTAAGAGAACTTCCAGAGAGAATTTTGTGAGAGAAATCCTAGAGAAAAACAAGATTGCCTCATCCCCAATCTTCACCTTAGATACTCTACAAATTCCTCTTCTTTCTTCCTCTCCATTGTTATACCTTTAAAAGGCATTTTATCAAATCCTTATCTCACCATACCTGCGTCTGTGAGAAGGTTCATTTGGTGCTGTTGGGAAGCAGTTAGGAAGGAACCAATCTACATTGGTTGATGCTATGGTCTAGTAGTGGAATCCGGGAAGCTAAAGAAGAAATAGGTTCGGCGTAACCTCGTTGGAGTAAGAAGCTTGGAGGGCTTAGGTACTTGGGTAGATTAGGCTTAGAGGGTCTTCTGCTGTTCATGTATCCCAACTATATTCTTTAATGGATTATTTGACCGCTTGGAGGGCGGCAAAGAGGTTTTACTCCGAGGGCTTCGGTTTCCTCTTCGATAACACATCGTGTGTTGTCCGTGTGTTTGCATCTTCCTTCCTTTATCTTTGCCTTATATTTACTGCTGTGGATGTGTTTATATTTGGCTTAGATTATTTATCAATTCTGTTGTAAGCTTGTTATCATGTTCCGCACATTAACTGTTTGATATAAAGCTTGAATTGGTAATTTTGTAATTGAGGTCTAAATGTTCAAGGGTGTTTCATACCCAAATTGAACTTTCAATCTGGAACCTTTGAGTATGATCTCAAAGTCACAAGCGTGGGTCCTTATGTTGCAGTTAGTTCAAGAAGAGAAGGAGTTCGTGGATTCAGAGGTTGCACGTGGTTGTGTCAGTAAGTTACTACTTAAGGTAGCATTAGATTTAGGGTTAAATCTGATTGTAAAAATTTCGATTCTCTTATCATGGATTTGCTTTACTTTGAGAATTGCTGAGTCAAATCCTCCCTAAGTTTTCATTGGTTTTCCTAGATCATCATATCGTGGTGTTATTTACTTTTTGCTGCTTTGCATGATATGATTTATTATTGTTTAATCTAGATCTAAATAATTAACCTAAGTAATCACTTGGCTAATATATTAGGTTAAACAATCTACTTTAAGGGGTCTAAACAAATAAACAGAATCAAAATGTTTGATATCATTTAGAGAAGTGCTACGTCCACAACATTTTCACAACAAATTATAAGTGGTTAGTTATTATTGGTTCAAATTTGAACCTATCACTGAGAATACTTTTTTTTCCCCAATAATAATAACCAATAATAACTTCCCACTTATGATTTGTTGTGAAAATGTTATAGTCATAGCATTTCTCTATCATTTAAATGGTCATAAGATTGTTGAAATCAATAGACAAACAATAGCCCATAACGTGGCTGAACTTTACAAATCCGTTTAGAAAGTTTCAGAATATATATTTGAAAGGACAAAAATTATGTATGATACCTTAAGTATTGTTTTCTTCTTAAGATTTTGTCATGTGGCTATTTAACTAAAAAATACACTTCCATCCTATGAGAAAAAAAGCCACATGGCAAAATCTTAAGAATGAAACATAAGGAACAGTACCTAAGTACTATACCTAAGTCTTGCCCTATTTGAAATATTGCCAACTATTTTGACTTTCTATTTAATCAAATAGTAAATGCTAGTATATGTGGTAACTTATTATAACATATAATAATTTAGAAATAGTTGTACACATAAGTTGATTTCCTTAGTTCACATAAATGAGTATTTGTTAGGTTCTAAAAACTTAGGAACTAATGTATTTAGAACTCTAATGTGTAATGTTGGCAAACCGTGATCAAAACGTTTTAGTCTTGTTTTAGACTTGCTCAAAGTATGTTTTTATGTAAAGTTGGAATCGAGTGTTCTGCATGATTTATTGTATAAATCTACCTGGCTTGATCGATCGAAAGTTATACTCGATCGATCAAAACTAGGGCAAATCGTTTTTCTACAGAATTTTCCAACTCAGCTCAAGCCCATTAAGGATTAGGGTTTCAGATCTACTTCTTCCACTATATAAAGGAAACCCTAGCCACGTTTTTAGAGTAGCTTTTGTTGCTCATATTGCTGTTTGTGTGAATCTCTTGTGAGATCTGAGAGGAGCTTCCCTTTACATAAACTTAGGATTATCAAATAGGAAATTTCTTCAAGAACTTGATGATCATTCAGTTGTTGCCATAAGAGTTTAAAGATACACAAGTGGGGGTGCTTGTATTTGCTGGAGAATCCAAGAAAGAAGGAGTCTGTGGTCTCGGAGTTTACACGTGGTCATGTCAGTAAGTTTTATTGGTGGGTAGCAATAGGATGTTAGTGGTCTAAGTCCTATTGTATGAACTTCGATTCTTTCATATAGTGGATTCAAGTTTACCTTGAGGATAGCTAGGTTAAATCCTCCCCAGGTTTTTAGTGGTGTGGTTTCCTAGGTTATCATATCTTTGTGTTATTTATATTTCCGCTGCTATATACCTGATATGATTGTTTGATTGTGATAACCTAGATTTGTATAATTTGACTAAGTTAATCACTTGGCTAATTAACTAGGTTAATCCAATTGGGTTTTAAAGGGTCTAAATTTCTATCAAGTGGTATCAGAGCGAGTAGCTCTTTTGTTTTAGATTTTTTGATCTAAGGGCTGATTCTTGACCTCTATTGTCATGAATAAATTGAAGTGTCTTTTTTATCATGTTTCTGCTTATACTTCTGTTGATTTTATTGATGCCTGTGAAACTCTTCGTAAGGAATTATTGAAATCTATGAAAATTGCTAAGAAATTCAAGGAAGTCTTAAAATTGGCTAATCTTGAAAAAGAGGAATTGGTTGTTAGATTAGATGAATCTAATAAAAAGAATGAATTTTTGAGAAATCAAATTTCCTCTCAAGATGAGAAGATGAAAAACTTGGAACAAGAGTTAGTTGAATCTAAAGCTAAAATTGAAAAGTTGATTAGTACCAAGCCTGCTGATGATAACAGATGTGGTTCTGTTTCTCTTATGCCTAAAACTGAAAAAGTTTATATCCCACCTTTCAAGAGGAATAAAAAAAAATAAAAAAAAAGGCTTATTTTGCTATCTTAAATTTCTTCTCTTGCGTGCTACAACATCTTGTATCCCTAATTCCCAAAGGCCTCCATAGATTGTATTCTTATGTCAAATATGAGAAAGTTTAATGACTCGTAACATTTTTTTTTTTTTTTTTTTTAATAGAGCAATCAAAATCACTTATTCACAAAATTTTACCCCATTTTACGAAGCCTTGGCCAAAGTTTCAGCTGAAGTTTCGCTACAACTCATAGAAAGAGAGTACGATTTTATTTGGATGGAAAGTCACAAAAAGCATACAATTAATAATCATATCAAAGCTTTGGTCAAAGTCACATTTTTTATATTTTCAACAAAGACGTCAAATGTTTTAATCTTTTCTTCCCCATTTGTAATTACCGAATAAAAAAGAATTGATCATATCCAGCGTTCCATGGAGCATTCATTTTGTTGGTCTGGGAAGGGTGTAACATTGCTTTTTTATTTATTTATTTTATTAATGTTATAGCACTGCTTGTGTATCACACGTATGACTGCAGTATTTTCTTATTTATAACTGCATAAATTGTATTTTTCTGACCAAAGACTACCACCTTCACTTTGTAAGAAGATTTAGTAGGATAAAATAGAAAGAAAAAAAAAAAAAATCATTTAATGAAATATACGGTCAGGCACACATTCATTCTTGTAAACATACAGACACCGAGAGCTTAATTAAAAATACTAAAAGAAATTCTTTTTATTTAGTGTAAGTGAAAGACAAAGTGTGACCAACATCGTCAACTTTATTAACATTTAATACCACATGGAAACGATGATTTTTTTGACTAGGGATCTTTTTATTTTATTTTATTTTACAGTAAATGTCGAGATCCGGTATTAAGCTCTATAAATCATCCATGCTTTGCTGAAAACTGAATATGAAAACCATCGCCAAATCCTAAAGCAGGGGATCGAATCACCTCTCCTTCTTTGATTGTAGTCATCCTTAATCAGCCATAATTCAAATACAATAAATTAACAAAAAAAAAAACAGTTTTTGTTCAACTTGTCTAAAGTGCTGCATAAATGCATGCAAGAATAAGAAATAAAGTACCTGTATTTGGTGACCAAGATATGAAAGAAAACACCCATTAGAACTTTGCTGAACTCGGCTCCTGCACATGATGTCATGCCTGCCCCAAATGGTATGAAATTCTTTGCTGACACATTTGCTGAAATGTTCTTTAATCCCATAATGAAATGAAAGATTAGTCAAATATAGGAACAAAGATTAAGGATTCTCACCAAAACTAATTAGTCCACGATGAGTATACATCAAGATTTTAACTTGGAAAAAAAGACAAAACAAAAACCAACCCACCTGCCATCTCCATGGATTGAAGGTTAGAGGATCCTCATAAGTGCTTGGGTTTAGTTGAAGGGCAGCTGGAACTACCATAAGTGCCCAACCTTTTGGAATTGTATATCCTACAGCCAACGTGCCTCCCATTATTCTCAACTTATTTCATAATGAATGTGCATGTCTTATATTCTCTGACTTGCATTATAATTAACACAACAGCTAATTACAATGATACTAGCTCCTGAAAGTAATTATTAAGCACTTTTAAAGTACAACAAACTTGCTACTTTGCAACAATAAAAACTAGTTATTTAATACAAAAAAAAGTTAACAGATGCTTTAAGAACATTAGTTTAAAAAACATTTTTAGAAGTTTTTTATGAAAAAAAAAATTAATGAATTCATTTTACATTTTTTTTTTTATATTTCTCATGAAATTAGTATTAAAACTTTTCTAAAATCATTTATTAGTAAATGTTCTAAGAACATCTGTTAACAGGGTCCAATAACAAAATAATATAACATAAAAAGTCATGTGAAACAAATAGTTTTTGTATTAAACAATTGGCTTGTTGGCTATCCCGAACACCCCCCCCCCCCCCCCCCCAAAAAAAAAAAAAAAAAAAAGCAAAGAAAAAAGACAAAATATGTTGACAAGTCAACCTATTTGATTTTGAACTTACCATTTACTTGAATGTCTTGGAGGGCTCTTCTCAAAATCCCTGGAGCAACACTAGCAAGTCTAAGGGATTCATTGATAACCTGTATGTTCCAATTCATTGGATTGTAAGAATCGTTGGCAATAGCTTGAAGTTCCTTGTTAAAAATTAAAAAGAAAGATTGTGCGCCTGAAAATAAAGGAGGAGCATCTATCTACTCACATTATGAGTAAAAGTCATGGATTTGTATTCCTTCCATGTAAGCCCAGAATTGATATCTTCTTTGTTCTTAAGAATTGCTTCATGCTCTTCCTAGGAATAACATTTTTTTTTTTTTTTTTTGAAGTAATATTAACATTTAAACACCAAAAAAGCTTCTTCTAAATCTATGTTATGTAAAATTTTGGAACTTCTTTGTGTCACTAACCGTTAATTCTCGTGTCACTTTTGGGTTTTCATTAATTAACATAATGGCTAAAGTAAGAGTTGACGATATGGTCTCAAAGCTAGCAAAGAGAAGCCCAAACATCATGTAGATGACGAATTTATCTGTCAAGAACGTCTCTGTTTTCATGTCAGCCAGAATCTGGTCAAGAAAATCTCCTTTGCGAATTTCTGGATTACTCTTTCTCTCTTCTAGTTCGCTAGTTATTATGCTTATTGCTTTCTTCTGGTTCTGTATGAAAATTGAATAAATATATTAGATTACATTCACGTATAATATGAGAAGGATGTTTTAGATTTTGAAATTTATAAGGATCATGTTTGAGGAAATTGCCTGTAGACACCTATGATAAGCAGTACCGGGGATATTAATAGGGAATGACATAAGTCCCTGCAAGAAGTTAGTAAAAGATTCACAAATATCTTCCTTTGATTTGTCTGCCTGAAAACTGAACAATTGCTTTGCCGTAAAATCAAAGATCATCTGCAAATGATCGACAAATAAGTAGTTAAAGAAAGAAAAATGTGTATTTTGTAGTAGCTACTTAAACTTTAATTACTCAGAATGCTAAGAAAGGAATATCTAATGATCCTTAAACAATGTTTCCAAGCTTTATTAGCTTTTTAGCAATTAAAAATGGGTGAGACGCCATTTTAATGTATGTGGCATCAAGTTTTTTGAGAGTACGGAACCCATAAGGATCATTATAATGTATTTTCAAATGTTTTAATATTTACCTTTGTTTCATGAAAAAATAACTAAAATTTTAAGATTATTTATATATAGACCATAGGTCCATATATACAATTTTATCTCCTTATTTTTCTCATTTCTTTTGTACCTTTTGAAAAGGTTATGTCTTGGAAGTTTATAATATAAGTTCTATCTAAAATAATTACTGGGATCAATTATAAATATATATATATATATAATACTGAGGCATTATCATGATGGAAATTAGTTATTAAAAGCTTACCGCTGATGTGCTACTTTTCACTTCCAAACTGGGTAGTTTTGACCAACCATGTAACCTTTTATTTATTGCATTCTCTAATTGTGGCAGCATCTTATCTTTAAGGGCCTCAGGACCAAAATGACCCAAGATTACATTCCGAAGGTACTTATGAACATTTTTATGAGCATTAATTTTTGCTGCATCTTGGTGGAGAATTTTTGCAAAGGAGTCCATATACCATCTTTCAACCAATTTTCCTTCTTGTTGAAAAACATAATAATTGAATTCTGGATCAGAGGATACCACAACTGGCCGTCCTGCCAAGCTTGTTCGAAATATTGGACCATATCTAAAATGACCCCCCCCAAAAAAAAAAAGAAAAAGAAAAAGAAGTTGGTTACACGAAGATGTCATATTTATATAGATGGAGTAAATATAACCAAAAAGCAAACCAAAAAAAGTGCATGTGATTGTTTAATATAATGACCCATATCAAGAATAGAAAGTTTGCAACAGAAATGTGAAAAACAAATTAGATGAGATGCAAAAAAACATTGCATGTGGGTTATTGTGGGCTTACTTCTTCATCCTATTCTTGATAAAAGGTGGGGTGTCTATGGACTTGCTTGATGCAAGAAGACCAAGGGTCTCTCCAATAAGTGGAAAGCCCATAGAGCCAGGAGGTAATTTTCCATTGCATTTAGGGTTCCTCCACCTATAAAGCCAATGTGTGGCAATCACTATAAGTAAGCTAGCAACGGAGAGCCAAACTGACCACATCTTTAGCTAGTAGCAAGGAGGAGTAGCAGATGCCAGTAGTATAGGGGGAGCTTAGGATTGGTTCTTATGGAGAAAATTAGTGGCTCTTTATATATGCAAAGTGTATGGCATCATATATAGATTGACAAATAGGCAGGAGTGTTTCTTTTTTCCCTATCAGATAAAAATAATGTTAAATGGTTTGAAATTAACAAGTAGAAACTATACTCTCAATATAGTCAAGTCCTTGTTTCTGAATTTGAATGATGTAGATGAAATACCTCAATCAGTTAATTACTGTATAGAAGAAAATGGCAGCCACATTTGAAAACTTTGGATTTGATATGGACTACTAAGAAAAATCAATAGACTAGTAGACAGATTTCAATATCTCATTATTATTTGGATATTACGTTAATTGTAATTTCTCTGCAGCCTAGAGAACAGATTAGTTGACTGCAATATGGTATATACACTGCTATCACTATCCACATATAGGAGTCATAGAACCTAGTAAGTAGTAATAAAATTGCGTCAAATAAATTATTTTGGGTCTACTTTTATATATTCAAATAAATTATTTTGGATTAGTCAAAGCAACCAATTAATAACAAAATTGCGTCCTCAAGAATTCGTATCAGATCAGGTTATAGATCAGCCAATGAAGCAGTTGGAACAAAAAGTTAATTCCCTCCTCTATCGTTAGTAGCAGATGCAATAGATCATGGAGAAAATGATACAATCTCAATATAGAGAAGAAGAGAACATGCAAACTCATGCAAGGGCTAACCATGAAGGTTGGACGAGTATGAACACGAAAAAATAAAAATAAAAAGCTCAAAGCTCTGTAACTCTACATAATTCACCTAGGATGTATATCTTTGCCAAAAAAATAAGTTTCAAGAATGAATTCCCAACAAATGACATTTAAGACACCAAAGGAAAGCACTTTGTGGCGAAAGGAGGATTATGTGACTGATTTATTTTGTTATTATTGGATAAATATGTTAAACACATGTTTTACTTATTCAAAAAAAATGTTTGGATTAAGATTTGTTTGGATTAGGATTAGTTTTAATGATAGTTTATAAGAAGTTCCTAGTAATTATCTTTTTTTATTTGGAAGTTTGTCTTATATAAATTCAAATGTTGACAATGAAAACACACTTTCACAACAAATCCTAGATAATATGTTGTTACTAGTTATAATTTGAATCCAGTATTGATATTACTTTTACCAACTAATAATAGCCAATAACAATCTGTCACCTATAATTTGTTACAAAAGTGTTGTAAAAATATTGCAGATATATCATTTCTCAAAAGTTGTAAAGTTATTATTTACAACTATGTTTTTATTGGCTTTTATTCCGTGCCAAATTTGATTGTAATTGTTTTTAATCTTTTATATCCTGTATTATTGTGGGATTTCATTGTAAGGGTTGTGTGATGGAGAGAGAGTGTGAAGACTTAAGCATTTGAAGACTGAAGATTTCTCGCGGGTATGTCGCGACTTAGCTTCCCGCGAAGAGACACATGTGTCTTGCACATGCTGGAATGCGAAGAGTCAGGCCAAGTGGAGACAGCTATGTCTTGCGAGTATCTCGCAGGTAAGGCCTTCCCGCGAGACACCCGCAAGGTATTTTGTTCTGCCAGCCTGTCCAGCTTGAGTCACACTTTCTGTGCCTACACTATATATACCCCTTTTACCCACAAATGTTGAGGAATGCTTCACAGAGAAAACCCTAGCCAAACACATTGAGAATTAAAGATTGTCATACCCACATTTCTCTATACACTTGCTTGTGATATTTCCTCAACCCTTCCCTCTCCATTTTCCATACCATTGAGAGGTTGATAGCCCAAACACTTACCACACCCTTTGAGAGTGTTGAGTGACGTTTTGGTGCTGCTGGGAAGCATTGGAAGAAGCCAAGGTTGTTTGGCTTGCTTGGTTGTGGTATTAGAGTAGCTTGTTTGGTTGTCCGCTCGCTTTTATCCTATTCCGCACTTAGTATTAAGTAGGAGTAAAATCTATCGAGCCGTAATTTTAATTTGGGGGTTTAAACAGTTCTTGTGTTTTCAACACATTTTAGAGCTTTAAAAAGTGTTGTACCATCAAGTTCAAAACCATCCACATTGGGTCATAAAACTCAACAAGAACAGAGTGAGCTAAGTCCTCCATCAGAACAGAAAGGTACCTCCACATCCTTGGTTAAAGGTCCATCTTCTAGAGTTAAGTTGAATCACCCTACCACAAATATTTTGGGTAGTCTGAATGATAACATGAGACTGAGATCCAAGGCCTTGAATGTAATCACTCACTCATGCTATCTATCCCAATTTGAACAGAAAAAGGTGGATGAAGCACTTCAAGATGCTTATTGGGTTAATTCTATGCATGAAGAACTTCATCAATTTGTTCGAAATGATGTGTGGGAATTAGTTCCTAGACCAAAGGGAGTCAATGTGATTGAAACTAAATGGATATTTAAGAACCAGTCAGGTGAACATGGTACTATTATCAGAAATAAATCAAGACTTGTTGCTCAAGGTTACACATAAGTGGAAGGGATTGATTTTGACGAGACCTTTGCACCAGTAGCAAGATTGGAATCCATTAGGATACTTTTGGCCATAGCAAGTCATCTGAATTTCAAGTTATATCAAATGGATGTCAAGAGTGCTTTCTTGAATGGTATGTTGCAAGAAGAGGTATATGTTGAACAACCAAATGGTTTTGTTCATCCTGACAGACCGGATGATGTTTACAAGTTGAAGAGAGCCCTTTATGGTTTGAAACAAGCTCCAAAATCTTGGTATGATAGGTTAACTACATATCTCACTGAGCATGGCTTCAAAAGAGGATTTGCAGATACTACTCTATTCATACGAAAGGATAACAATTATTTTGTAGTAACTCAAATTTATGTTGATGATATTGTTTTTGGTTCTACTAATGATTCTCTTGCTCAATCTTTTGCAGATAAAATGAAGGCAATGTTCAAAATGAGTATGGTTGGTGAACTAACTTATTTCTTGGGATTGCAGGTGAAGCAAACGGATTCTAGAATTTACATCAACCAAGCAAAGTATGCAAGAAATCTAGTCAAGAGATTTGGACTTGACAAGGCTGCACATGCTAGAACACCAATGGCTGCAAATGCAAAATTAACCAATGATCCATCGGGTGAGTCTGTTGATGTTACATTATATAGAAGCATGATTGGTTGTCTTTTGTATTTAACTGCTAGTCGGCCTGATATTGCTTTTAGTGTTGGTGTCTGTTCTAGATTTCAATCTAATCCTAAGGTTTCACATTTGAATGCTGTTAAAAGAATCATTAAATATGTTGGTGGAGCTTGTGATTATGGATTGTTTTATAGCAAAGAGTCAAATCTATCTCTTGCTGGATTTTCTGATTCTGATTGGGCTGGCAATGCCGATGACAGAAAAAGCACTACTAGTGGGTGTTTTTATGTAGGAGCCAATCTTGTTGCTTGGATGAGTAAAAAGCAAAATTTTGTGTCTTTTTCTACTGCAAAGGTAGAATATATTGTTGCTGGAAGCTGTTGTTCACAGCTTATTTGGATGAAAAAGATTTTGAGTGATTATGGGATATCACAAGACACCATGGTTATTTATTGTGATAATTCTAGTGCTATCAATATCTCTAAGAACCCTGTTTAACATTCTAAGACTAGGCACATAGAGATTAGATATCACTTTATTAGGGATTTGGTTGAAAGAACGATTCTTGCTTTTGAGTATATCCCTACTGGACGTCAGAATGCTGACATCTTCACTAAACCACTTGATAGAAGTAAGTTTGAGACACTTCGTCAAGTAATTGGTGTGATTCTGTGTCCCTAGTCATCCTTGGCTTTCATGGTCCTTATGCTTCATCGCTCTACTCTTTGAGACCTTTGTTCTTTGTTGTTTTTTTTTTTTCTTTGCTTTTCTAGGATTTTCATTGCATAACATTCATGCATTTCATTCTAGGATGTTTTTGTTAATTCTTCTAAAAAAAAAAAAATAGATAAATAAAGGGGAAGAAGAAAAGGGAAGCAAAATGTGTTTTGCATTATTTCTTAGATTTGAAATCAAGGTTGGCCAATTTATCTTTACATAACATGTTTATGTACCTTGTTTAGCTTTGATGAGCATATTTATTACACTTTACTAGTTTAAGCTTTGTAGTGCATGTTGTGTGGGAAGATATTTATAATTTTTGATCACTTTGTCTTAATCTTGAAGTCATGTGTTTTTGATTATCGGACTTGATCTTACTGAGAAAGGCATAAATAACTATCTCACCACTGTTTACTAGCCAATTATGAATACCTTAGTACATATCGTAAGATTTTGTGCTCGAGAAAGTGTAGCACATGCACAAAAAGAACATAAGGTATAGCCTTGGTTTAAATGCTAAAATTAGTGTGTACATTATTGGGCTATAATAACTTTAAATCAAATAAAATTGGTGTGTACATTATCTCGGCTATCTTTAATAAGTTTCTGATTAAATAAAATTTGTGTGTACAATATAAGGCAAATCAAGAAACTTACATGATTGCAAGCTTGTTTTCTAGGAGATGTGAGAGTTATATGATGTAATTTTTTAGGTGATAGTCTCTTTCAAATTTATGTGATGAATTTTGTAGAAATTGTGCTTGATTATTATTCACATATCACCTCACGCGTATCTCAAGCTTTTGCTAGTTGCACACATTACACAAGTTACTCTTTGCTAAACTTTGTACATGTTATTGTGTGTGACCTTATTGCCCCTCCTTTTTCATTTATTTTCAGTTTTCATGCATTTTTGTCATGCATTTGGGGATATTTTCAAACCTAAGGGAATTTGGGTTTTTTGTTGATTCAAGCTTTTAATGTTGAAATTGGTTAATGGGTTTTTGTTGTGGGATGATTTACAACTATTCTATGTGAATTAATTTGATCAATTTGATGATTTGGGAAAATTTTGAATTTCTAGGGCTTGAAACTACCCGAATTGGGGATTTTGTTCAATTGTACTTAATTTGTTGAAATTGGCTTGTTAGATTAATTAATTTGATCATTATTTTATGTTATCTATCTTGTGTAATGATCAATTTGGTCAGTTTGTTGGATTTTTGAAAATGGGTTTTCAAAATTTGGGGTTTTTGGTATAAACTCTATGCTCAAGCCAATTTTGTGTTTTTAAAGTAAAATTGAACTTATTCTCACTGCATTAGAGAATGCATCATGTGTTGATATTGTTCATGCATCATATAAAATTGTTATTTTCTATATTTTTTGTGCTAATTTGCAGTCTGCTCTTGGATTTTTTCTTTTTCTCTCTCTGTCTCTTATATCTATCCTTTTTTATCCTTAAAATCATGTCTAGGAAGACTAGAGCTAATAGGAAAGCCTCCTCATCCTCTACTCCTTCCTTTGATAGTGAGCGTTTCCTGAGTGAGAAAAACCAGGAAGCATATGAGAAGCTTAACCTTCATAGGAATATTTGAGCTAAGAGAAAAGTTTTGTTAAATGAGTTGGATGGTGAGATTAGGTGGAGCTTTGACCATAGGGGTTGGCTTCCTTTGTTGGATGTTGTTCATCCTCCTTCGGCTACCTTGATCAGAGAGTTCTACTCGAACCTCTCGATCCACACTTATGATTCCAACACTCTTGTGAGGAGTTGGATACAGGGTGAAGAGTTCACCATTACTCCTTCAGTAGTGGCTGATGCTCTTAGGGTGCCACTTGTCCAGCATTTTATTTACCCTTATGATAAGTCTCCGCCTCTTGATGAAATTTTGTCATTTATTACTGGTACTACTATCCAATGGGGTTTTGATCCTCGGATCACTTCTCATGAGCTGACCGAGATTCATTATCTTTTCTTTCGGATTTCTTGCCATTCCATCTGGCCTATCTCTCATTAGCACACCATTCCTTTGGAGAGATGTGCATTTTTGTATGCCCTTGTTTCTGATGCTCCTATGAGTTTTCCTCATCTTTTCATTTGTTCTTTGATTGAGGTTTATAGAAGTAGTTCTGTTGCTCATGCTCTTTTCTTTCTAGTTTTTATCCATTGGATTCTTTTGCATTTAAGGTTAGAGGAGTTTCCCGCGCTTAGCCTGTCCACGTTATAGCTCCCATAGGTGCCACATTTCTTAGGCAGAGAGCTGCTCAAATGAGAGCAAGCTCTAAACGTCCTAGAGTTGAGTCTTCTGATGTCGCACCTCCTCCTCCCTCTATAGGTGATACTTTTGTTGAGGCATTTGTCAACCCTATTGCTGCTGCTGTTCCTCCACCATCTACTTTGAATGATTTAGACATTCATCGTATGATGGAGACTGTCATGATCGTTCAGGCGGCTCATGGTCAGATTTTGGTGGACATGCTTGATGAGCTTCATGCTTTGTGAGCAGACTTGGAGCATATTAGACGGTCGCCTCCGCCACCTCCTTTTGATGATGAATTTTGATTGTCCTTTGGCAATTCATCACAAAAAGGGAGAGTACATTTGTAAAGGGTTTTTGTTGTTAGAGGGAGATTTTGTTAGTTTGGAGCTGTGGAGCTATAGGTTGTATGTAGGTGCTTCATTTTGTATTTATCTTTTTTAGCTCATGATGTATTTTGTTTGGGTTGTCCATGATAGGGGGAGATACATTGATTGTATATGTTTCTTGCTTCACATTGCTTATTGATTTATATTTATGAGGTTATTCATGATATATGTATTTATCTTGTGTTTTGTGAAATCAAGAAGTTATTTTGTTTTACTTGTATTTTCCACACATACGTTTATGCGTTTGTTGAGTGTTTCAGGAAATATATAGGTTGATTCAGTCGTGCTGCTGTCTACACTTGCAACTGATAGATGGTAGTTAGGTTGAATTTGTTGTGTTGGGCAATATTTTTGTAATGGGCTATTTTTATGTAACTTTGACCACTTTGTTTAGTTTGTGTTTCATCACAGATTGCCAAAGGAGGAGTTTGTTAGGTTCTAAGGAATTAGGAACTAATTTATTAAAACTTCATTTTGTAACGTTTGCAAACCATGATCAAAACGTTTTAGTCGTGTTTAGACTTGCTCAAAGTATGTGTTTTTATTCAAAGTTGGAATCGAGTTACTACAGGATTTACTGTGTAAATTTTCTTGGCTATATCGATCGAGAATTAGACTCGATCAATCTAAAGTCGTGCAGATTGTTTTTTCTACAGAATTTCCAACTCAGCCTATGCCCGTTTGACGTGTAGGGTTTTATGTTTTGCCCTAGGTATAAAAGGGTAAACCCTAGCCACATTTTGAGGTTGCTCTTTATGCTGTGTGTGTGTGTGAATCTTTTGTGAGATCTACAGGTGTTTGCCTTCACAAATACTTAGAGTTATCAAGGATCAAGACTATGTCAAGAACTTGGTGATCGTTTCAGTTACAGATTTAAAAGCTTAAAGACACACAAGTGAGAGTGCTTGTACTTACTGGGAATCCAAAAAAGAAGTAGTCCGTGGACTCGGATCTATCCCGTGGTCGTGGTAGTAAGTTTCCTACTCGAGGTAGCAATAGGATGTTAGTGGTCTAAGTTACTAATGTGTAAACTTTAATTCTTTCATAGTGGATTCGGTTTACCTTGAGGATAGCTAGGTTAAATCCTCTCCAGGTTTTTTACCAGTTTGGCTTACTTGGGTCATCATATCTTTGTGTTCTTTATTTTCTGCAATTTAAACTGATATGATATATTTGTATTAACCTAGATCTGATAATTTGACTAAGTAATCACTTGCCTAATTAACTGCGTTAATCCGGTTGTGTTTTAAGGGGTCTAAAAATGAACAAACCTAACATAAAAATTATATAAATAAGAAATCAATAGACATATACAAATGTTATAATGAATTATAGAATCAATTTAAAAAGTAAGATAAATATATATGGTACAAAAAGATATATAAAAGGTTTGTCAAGCAAGATGAGGTTTGGGAAGGAAAAAAAGTCTATCTACATCTTGTGATAATGAACAAGACACAGCAGGTATTAGGGTAATTTATATCACTAACAAGGGTAATTTCTATCTCCATCTTCCAATGATAATGAAAATGCAACCACCAACAACCTATTATGATATAGCGCATCCAGCTATTATGATATAGCACATCAAGGCAAATAATTAATAAATCATCCAAAGAATAAAACATACATACGGACAGATAAACAAAACATAGCTCTCACTAAAGTGTTTTAACTTCCCTAGACAATGTGGCTTAAGCCACAACAAACCCTTACATGAAAATTAATGAGAGAAAAAACCCAAACACTACGACACTTCACAGCAAAGATTGAATAATTACAAAAATGGAAAATAAATTGAATCGAAATTAAGTCAAATCATTTTTTTTCATAGCAAATTTAGTACCGAAAATTGAGTATAGCACATACACAGCACTGAAATAGTGAAAAGTAAAAATGGAGATAAAGGAAAATATACAATAAGTTTGAATTATAACACATCCCTATAAAGAAAATTGTCAAAAAAAAAAAAAAAAAAAAAAAAAAAAAAACCTTCAAATGATCCAAGTTCAACCAAACAAAACTTTCTATTTATATAAGCAGAAAAGCTGACATGGCAACTTCACTTTTTTGCTTAGCATCAAAACAAAACAACTAATTACGAAATTCAAAGGTTACTCCAGAAGAATAAGGCCTAAAGTCTAATCCTTGGACTTGCTCATAATACAACAATACATATAATTCATAGAAATAAAGAAATGCACTTGCTCAAAAATAATAATAAATTAAAATAAAAAAGAAGTTCTACTTAATAAAATCTTTCAAATACTTTATTCCTTGCCTAATGACTTCCCGCATAAAATCTTTCAAATCTTGTAGGTCCAAAGTAAAACCACGCCTTTGAACATTGCGCTTAAAATTAAAATCTTTCAAATCTTGTAGGTCCAAAGTTGTTAACAACCACGCCGTTGAACATTGCGTTTAAAATTCTTATAAGACATGTATAATATAACTGATTGTTAAAATAAACCAACATTAAACTGCTAAACCTTAATTATGGAAACATTATTTTATAACAATTATAAAAAAGCCGCATATAATGTTTCAAAAAAAAAAAAAGCAGTATAGAATAACCTAACATAAAAATTATATACATAAGAAATCAATAGACGTATAAAAATTTTATAATGAATTATAAAATCAATTTAAAATGTGAGATAAATATACATGGTATAAATAGATAAATATAAGGTTTGCCAAGCAAGGTTTAGGAAGGAAAAAATAAGTTTATCTACATCTTGTGATAATGAAGAAGACATAGCAGGTATTAGACTAATTTCTATCGTTGATAAGGGCAATTTCTATTTTCATCTTTTGATCATGATGAAAATGCAACCACCAACAACTTATAATGATATAGCACATCAAGCTATTATGATATAGCACATCAATAGAAATAATTAATAAATCAACTAAAGAATAAAACATATATACGGACACATAAACAAAACGTAACTCTCACTAAAGTGTTTTAACTTACTTAGCCAATGTGGCTCAAGCCAAAGCAAATCCTTACATGTAAAATAATCGGGGAAAAAACCCAAACACTATTACACTTCAGAGCAAAGATTGAAAAATTTTAAAAATGGAAAATAAATTGATTCGAAATTAAGTAAAATCATTTTTTTCATAGCAAATTTAGTAAAGAAACTGAGTATGGCACATACACAGCACTGAAATAGAGAAAAGTAAAAACGGAGATAAAGGAAAATATACATTAAGTTTGAATTATAACACATCCCAGAAAAGAAAATTGTCAAAAAATGAAAAAAAAAAAAAAAAAAAAAAAAACCTTCGAACAATCCGAGTTCAATCACACAAAACTATCAATTTCTATAAGCAGAAAAGCTAACATGGTAACTTCACTTCTTTGCTTACCACCAAAACAAAACAATTAATTATGAAATTAAAAGGTTACACCAAAAGAATAAGGCCTAAAGCCTCGTCCTTGGACTTGCTCATAATACAAAAATACATATAATTAATAGAAATAAAGAAATGCACTTGTTCAAAATAATAATTAATTAAAATAAAAAAGAAGTTCTACTTATTAAAATCTTTCAAATACTTTATTCCTTGCCTAATGACTTCCTGTTCAAAAAACTTTCAAATCTTGTAGGTCCAAAGTTGTTAACAACCATGCCTTTGTACATTGCGTTTAAAATTCTTATAAGACATGTATAATATAACAGATTGTTAAAATAAACCAACACTAAACTGCTAAATTTTAATTACGAAAACATTATTTTATAACAATTCTAAAAAAGCAGCACAGAATGTTTCAAAAAAAAAAAAAAGGCTGTATAGAACAACCTAACATAGAAATTATATACATAAGAAATCAATAGACATATACAAATGTTATAATGAATTATAAAATCAATTTAAAAAGTGAGATAAATATATATGGTACAAATAGATAAATATAAGGTTTGTCAAGCAAGATGAGGTTTAGGAAGGAAAAAATAAGTCTATCTACATCTTGTGATATTGAAGAAGACATTGCAGGTATTAGGGTAATTTCTATCATTGATAAGGGCAATTTCTATCTTCATCTTCCGATCATGATGAAAATGCAACCACCAACAACTTATTATGATATAGCACATCAAGCTACTATAATATAGCACATCAATGGAAATAATTAATAAATCAACGAAAGAATAAAACATAGATGCAGACACATAAACAAAATATAACTCTCACTAAAGTGTTTTAACTTAGACAATGTGGCTCAAGCCACAGCAAACCCTTACATGTAAAATAATGGGGGAAAAACCCAAACACTATTACACTTCAAAGCAAAGATTGAATAATTTTAAAAATGGAAAATAAATTGATTCGAAAGTAAGTAAAATCATTTTTTTCATAGCAAATTTAGTAAAGAAACTGAGTATGGCACATACACAGCACTGAAATAGAGAAAAGTAAAAACGGAGATAAAGGGAAATATACATTAAGTTTGAATTATAACACATCCCAGAAAAGAAAATTGTCAAAAAATGAAAAAAAAAAAAAAAAAAAAAAAAAAAAAAACCTTCGAACAATCCGAGTTCAATCACACAAAACTATCAATTTATATAAGAAAAAAAGCTAACATGGTAACTTCACTTTTTTGCTTCCCACCAAAACAAAACAATTAATTATGAAATTAAAAAGTTACACCAGAAGAATAAGGCCTAAAGCCTTGTCCTAGGACTTGCTCATAATACAACAATACATATAATTAATAGAAATAAAGAAATGCACTTGTTCAAAATAATAATTAATTAAAATAAAAAAGAAGTTCTACTTATTAAAATCTTTTAAATATTTTATTCCTTGCCTAATGACTTCCCGCTCAAAAAACTTTCAAATCTTGTAGGTCCAAAGTTGTTAACAACCATGCCTTTGAACATTGCGTTTAAAATTCTTATAAGACATGTATAATATAACAGATTGTTAAAATAAACCAACACTAAACTGCTGAATTTTAATTACGGAAACATTATTTTATAACAATTCTAAAAAAGCAGCACAGAATGTTTCAAAAAAAAAAAAAAAAGGTTGTATAGAACAACCAAACATAGAAATTATATACATAAGAAATCAATAGACATATACAAATGTTATAATGAATTATAAAATCAATTTAAAAAGTGAGATAAATATATATGGTACAAATAGATAAATATAAGGTTTGTCAAGCAAGATGAGGTTTAGGAAGGAAAAAATAAGTCTATCTACATCTTGTGATATTGAAGAAGACATTGCAGGTATTAGGGTAATTTCTATCATTGATAAGGGCAATTTCTATCTTCATCTTCCGATCATGATGAAAATGCAACCACCAACAACTTATTATGATATAGCACATCAAGCTACTATGATATAGCACATCAATGGAAATAATTAATAAATCAACTAAAGAATAAAACATAGATGCAGACACATAAACAAAATATAACTCTCACTAAAGTGTTTTAACTTAGACAATGTGGCTCAAGCCACAGCAAACCCTTACATGTAAAATAATGGGGGAAAAACCCAAACACTATTACACTTCAAAGCAAAGATTGAATAATTTTAAAAATGGAAAATAAATTGATTCGAAAGTAAGTAAAATCATTTTTTTCATAGCAAATTTAGTAAAGAAACTGAGTATGGCACATACACAGCACTGAAATAGAGAAAAGTAAAAACGGAGATAAAGGGAAATATACATTAAGTTTGAATTATAACACATCCCAGAAAAGAAAATTGTCAAAAAATGAAAAAAAAAAAAAAAAAAAAAAAAAAAACCTTCGAACAATCCGAGTTCAATCACACAAAACTATCAATTTATATAAGAAAAAAAGCTAACATGGTAACTTCACTTTTTTGCTTCCCACCAAAACAAAACAATTAATTATGAAATTAAAAAGTTACACCAGAAGAATAAGGCCTAAAGCCTTGTCCTAGGACTTGCTCATAATACAACAATACATATAATTAATAGAAATAAAGAAATGCACTTGTTCAAAATAATAATTAATTAAAATAAAAAAGAAGTTCTACTTATTAAAATCTTTTAAATACTTTATTCCTTGCCTAATGACTTCCCGCTCAAAAAACTTTCAAATCTTGTAGGTCCAAAGTTGTTAACAACCATGCCTTTGAACATTGCGTTTAAAATTCTTATAAGACATGTATAATATAACAGATTGTTAAAATAAACCAACACTAAACTGCTAAATTTTAATTACGGAAACATTATTTTATAACAATTCTAAAAAAGCAGCACAGAATGTTTCAAAAAAAAAAAAAAAAAAGGTTGTATAGAACAACCAAACATAGAAATTATATACATAAGAAATCAATAGACATATACAAATGTTATAATGAATTATAAAATCAATTTAAAAAGTGAGATAAATATATATGGTACAAATAGATAAATATAAGGTTTGTCAAGCAAGATGGGGTTTAGGAAGGAAAAAATAAGTCTATCTACATCTTGTGATATTGAAGAAGACATTGCAGGTATTAGGGTAATTTCTATCATTGATAAGGGCAATTTCTATCTTCATCTTCCGATCATGATGAAAATGCAACCACCAACAACTTATTATGATATAGCACATCAAGCTATTATGATATAGCACATCAATGGAAATAATTAATAAATCAACTAAAGAATAAAACATAGATGCAGACACATAAACAAAATATAACTCTCACTAAAGTGTTTTAACTTAGACAATGTGTCTCAAGCCACAACAAACCCTTACATGTAAAATAATGGGGGAAAAAACCCAAACATTATTACACTTCAAAGCAAAGATTGAATAATTTTAACAACGGAAAATAAATTGATTCGAAATTAAGTAAAATCATTTTTTTCATAGCAAATTTAGTAAAGAAACTGTGTATGGCACATACACAGCACTAAAATAGAGAAAAGTAAAAATGGAGATAAAGGGAAATATACATTAAGTTTGAATTATAACACATCCCAGAACAGAAAATTGTCAAAAAATGAAAAAAAAAAAAAAAAACCTTCGAACAATCCGAGTTCAATCACACAAAACTATCAATTTATATAAGTTGAAAAGCAAACATGGTAACTTCACTTTTTTGCTTACCACCAAAACAAAACAATTAATTATGAAATTAAAAGGTTACACCAAAAGAATAAGGCCTAAAGCCTCGTCCTTGGACTTGCTCATAATGCAACAATACATATAATTAATAGAAATAAAGAAATGCACTTGTTCAAAATAATAATTAATTAAAATAAAAAAGAAGTTCTACTTATTAAAATCTTTCAAATACTTTTTTCCTTGCCTAATGACTTCCCGCTCAAAAAACTTTCTAATCTTGTAGGTCCAAAGTTGTTAACAACCATGCCTTTGAACACTGCGTTTAAAATTCTTATAAGACGTGTATAATATAACAAATTGTTAAAATAAACCAACACTAAGCTGCTAAATTTTAATTACGGAAACATTGTTTTATAACAATTCTAAAAAAGCAGCATAGAATGTTTCAAAAAAAAAAAAAAAAAAAGGCTGTATAGAACAACCTAACATAGAAATTATATACATAAGAAATCAATAGACATATACAAATGTTATAATGAATTATAAAATCGATTTAAAAAGTGAGATAAATATATATGGTACAAATAGATAAATATAAGGTTTGTCAAGCAAGATGAGGTTTAGGAAGGAAAAAAAAAGTCTATCTACATCTTGTGATATTGACGAAGACACTGCAGGTATTTGGGTAATTTCTATCATTGATAAGGGCAATTTCTATCTTCATCTTCCAATCATGATGAAAATGCAACCACCAACAACTTAGTATGATATAGCACATCAATGGAAATAATTAATAAATCAACTAAAGAATAAAACATAGATACAGACACATAAACAAAATATAACTCTCACAAAAGTGTTTTAACTTACTTAGACAATGTGGCTCAAGCCACAGCAAACCCTTACATGTAAAATAATGGGGGAAAAAACCCAAACACTATTACACTTCAAAGCAAAGATTGAATAATTTTAAAAATGGAAAATAAATTGATTCGAAATTGAGTAAAATCATTTTTTTCATAGCAAATTTAGTAAAGAAACTGAGTATGGCACATACACAGCACTGAAATAGAGAAAAGTAAAAACGGAGAGAAAGGGAAATATACATTAAGTTTGAATTATAACACATCCCAGTAAAGAAAATTGGCAAAAAAAAAAAAAAAAAAAACCTTCGAACAATCCGAGTTCAATCACACAAAACTATCAATTTATATAAGTTGAAAAGCTAACATGGTAACTTCACTTTTTTGCTTACCACCAAAACAAAACAATTAATTATGAAATTAAAAGGTTACACCAAAAGAATAAGGCCTAAAGCCTCGTCCTTAGACTTGCTCATAATACAACAATACATATAATTAATAGAAATAAAGAAATGCACTTGTTCAAAATAATAATTAATTAAAATAAAAAAGAAGTTCTACTTATTAAAATCTTTCAAATACTTTATTCCTTGCCTAATGACTTCCCGCTTAAAAAACTTTCAAATCTTGTAGGTCCAAAGTTGTTAACAACCATGCCTTTGAACACTGCGTTTAAAATTCTTATAAGACGTGTATAATATAGCAAATTGTTAAAATAAACCAACACTAAGCTGCTAAATTTTAATTACGGAAACATTGTTTTATAACAATTCTAAAAAAGCAGCATAGAATGTTTCAAAAAAAAAAAAAAAAGGTTGTATAGAACAACCTAACATAGAAATTATATACATAAGAAATCAGTAGACATATACAAATGTTATAATGAATTTTAAAATCAATTTAAAAAGTGAGATAAATATGTATGGTACAAATAGATAAATATAAGGTTTGTCAAGCAAGATGAGGTTTAGGAAGGAAAAAATAAGTCTATCTACATCTTTTGATATTGATGAAGACACTGCAGGTATTTGGGTAATTTCTATCATTGATAAGGGCAATTTCTATCTTCATCTTCCAATCATGATGAAAATGCAACCACCAATGAAAGTTCAAATTTGGTATGAAACACCCTTGAACGTTTAGACCCCTAAATACACAAATATCAATTCAACCTTTATATCAAACAATTAATGTGCGGAATATGATAACAAGCTTATAACAGAATTGACAAACAATCTAAGCCAAATATAAACACATCCACAGCAGTAAATATCAGGCAAAGATAAAGGAAAGAAAGATGCAAACACACGAACAACACACGATGTGTTATCGAAGAGGGAACCGAAGTCCTCGGCGTAAAACCTCTCCGCCACCCTCCAAGCGGTGATAAAATCCACTAAAGAATATAGTTGGGATACATGAACAGCAGAAGACCCTCCAAGCCTAATCTACCCAAGTACCTAAGCCCTCCAAGCTTCTTGCTCCAACGAGGTTACGCCGAATCTATTTCTTCTTTAGCTTCCCGGATTCCGCTACTTGACCATAGCAACAACCAATGTATATTGGTTCCTTTCCAAACTACTTCCCTAAGCACCAAATGGACCTTCTCACAGACGTGGGTGTGGTGAGATAAGGATTTGGTATAAGACCTCTCAAGGGTATGACAATGGAGAGGAAGAGAGTAGAGGAATTTGTAGAGTCTCTAAGGTAAAGATTGGGGATGAGGCAATCTTGTTTTTCTCTAGGGTTTTCTCTCACAAAATTCTCTCTGGAAGCTCTCTCAATATGATGGGTATAAGGGTGTATATATAGTGGGGTGAGAAGGGAATGCAAAACATCAGTTTTGCCAAACAGGGCAATTTGGCAGCTTGGTCTCGCGGCTTGTCCAAGTCGCGAGTTCCAGTCGCGACGTAACGGCCTGGCCAGCCTGGGACTTTTGTCCTGTAGCGTGATAGCTGGCACGACCCTTCAGCTCCCCCATGTGCCTCTCACGTGCCAGCTTTTGGCGGCTTTCCAGTCGTGATCCACCCACGAGCCCTAGCCGCAAACCTCTGTTTTCTTGCACACTTTTGAGCTTTTCTTCACATCTTCTCACACACTACCTTTACAATTTTCCCACCTAAATACAGGGTTACTAAGTGCTAAATTACAAGCAAATTGGTCACGAAATAAAGCCAATTAGATGGTTGATTAAATTCAACCTTACAATCTCCCCCTTTGGCTATTCCGTGACAAAACCCTACAACAGACTCTAGACTTAAACGTAAGTTGGGAACAGTTGGAAAACTCACTCACACCTAACTCTAGATTCTGTAAAGCTCTTGAACATATGAATAAGTAACTCCTGAAACACAATAACATAGCAATATCATTGTATGCAAAAAATTTAAAAAGCATATGGAGCTAAATAAGCAAGATCAAGCAAAAATGAACATAAGCATAAAAGCAATACTTCATGGCAAGATCAACAACAGTAGTCACTTAAGCAAAAGTGATTACTATGTTCATTCACAAGAAATGAACATCCGGACATGCAAAAATGATAAACTCAATTGAAGAGAATCATTTGCAAGTCCAACACTCAACCAATGCATACAAACATATATGCATCTAGGAACAATCCTACAAGGGCACAAGAGTGTTGTACTTAAGAAAATGCAAAGCATTAACAAGTACCAAAGCACAAAGCATAAAGGCTGCATATGCAAAGAATTGCAAATACATGGCACAAACCATAAAAGCCTACAAACAGTGCATAAAAACAAAACAACCCTTAAAGCTTACATAAGCAACATGGGTACAAAGCAACAACATAAAGTGCTGAAACTGAATAACATAAGATGGATACAGAACTATGATAAAAATTAAAGATAGACAAAATAAAAAATCTGTTAGCTGAGATCTCCCCCTTTCGTTTAGCTCTCCCCCTGCCAACAGCATCTCCCCCTTTTTGTCATGGAATAGCTAGTCGTCATTATCTTCTAGCTTTCTTTGAATCTCATCCAATTGAGTTTGAATCGAAGTACACTTCATATCCCATCGAAAGTTGAGATGATGCAAGGTGGAAGTAAGATCGAACATCTTTGAACTCAGCTCATGAACAGAAGCTACAATAGAGTCTAGCTTCTTGTCAACGGGGAGTGAACTAGAGCGCGAGCCACTGTGGGACATGGAAGCTTCTGTTTTGATTCCCTTCTTGCTATGACCAATGCTAGCATTGAAAGTGCGCATGTTGATTGGACATGGTTTTGCACAGGGACTTTCATTCTTAGACGGATGGATCCCTTTACGCTTCAGAATCCGTGAGATGAGACAGCAAAATGGGATGCATATCCTTGATTCTGTTCTTAGAGCAATTTTGCGAAGGATATGAAAGATATGAGCACAGATGTCAATCTCGACATCAGAAATCAGATCATGAAGAAACAGTGCACGCCCGAGATTCATATACCCTGTGCTGGATAGGGGATACAGGTTGTGAAACATGACGATTGTGAGCACCCTCAATTTTGGAGGAAGAGATGAGACACTGATTGAGTTCCCATTTGAGGAGAATTCCAAATTGTCCCCAAGAGCTGCTTTAAGTAATTCTTCATCTGGATGAAGATCATCATAGACCGGTGAGATTCCAAGTATTGGCCTGTTGATGTGCAGAATCTCTGCTAGATATGCGGGAGAGACCGAGAAACTCCTTCCTCAAACCCAGCACTTAAGTTCATCTCCTTCAACAATTGCATTGGCATAAAACTCTTTTACCAGATCTTCATATGCGTCATTAAGGTCAAAGAGGAGATAATTCCAGTCCTTGCGAGCAAACCATTAAGGAATGTTGGTGTCAAACAGAGAATGTTGGTCAAAGACTCTTTCAATCAGAGGCGTTGCCTTTTTGAAGTGATTGTCATGAGTCTGAAAGGTAGCATACGATCGAAACTTGTTGGGATCGAACACACCAGATGGGGAACGAGCCCGCTTTGGTTTAGGAGAGAAATCATCAATTTCAATGACATGTTCCTTCCCTTTGCTGCTTCCTCCTTTCACAGCTGATCTCTTGAATGGAGACATTTTCACTCTGTACTATGATTTAATACACACATAAACACCAAACAAGACAGCAACCATTATTAGCAATGTGTCAATGCCATACCATGGATAATGAAGAAAACCCTAAACTCTTGAAATTAAGGGTCAAAACATGACAATGAGTGTGTGTAACCAACCAACATCACAATAAGAACACAAGATAAAGATGATCAGTGTGTGGATCAGCACAAACGTACAGTATAACCCGAAAATCAGAAACCCATGTTCAAACATGATAAATCACAATACACAACCACATCTTCACAAAACGAAAAAAAATATTGCCCAAATCAGGAAGTATGAAGGGTAAGGAAGATAACCCATACCTGTTTGTTGAAGATTTGAGAGAAAATGATGCAGAAATGGAAGATTTTCAACAAGGAACTTGGAGTGTTTGTGAGAGTAAAGTGAAGAAGACAATGAACAGTCACACAAGTACGAGGGAAAACTGAAAAACAATTTTAAAATTGTCTTTAAAAACGCAAAACACGCGTTTTTCACGACTGGATCAAGTCGCCAGTAAGTTGCCAGGTTAAGCCGCGAAACACAGTGAAGAAAAGAGACTTGAGAATTTCTCTAAGTGTTTTTCGCGACTGGAAGGTCTAACCACGAGATAGTCGCGATATGAGCCGCGAAAATCCCTGAGTACCCCTGCGACTGGACCTTCCACCCGCGAACCAATTGCCATACTGACCTGCAAAAAGTGCAAAACTCAAATTTTGAAAAAATTTTCTAAGTCTTTTTCGCGAATAGAGTACTGACTCGCCAGTAAGCCACGAAAAATCTCTGAGTGAGCTCGCGTTTGGGACATGCGACTGGGCCAACCCGCGACATAGTCGCCAAAACAGGGCAACACTGTTTTTGAAATTTTTGACATTTTGTAAAAGCAAAGTACTTTCCAAAAACAAAAACAAAACACTCAAAAATCTTTTTGTGTTTGACCAACAAAGATTGAGCATGTGAAAAACACATTTAATCAAGTACAATCACACAAATGAATATGTCATTCATTGAACATAGACTTGTGTGTTGTGTGTGGATATCAAAAATGAGATAGTCCTTAGTCCAATGTGAAGTTTCAATGATCAATTCAATCAAGGCATACACAACTAGCACTAGATAATGTGACCTATCTCAATTACAGAAACATGCATATATGACCTCCCACAAGGACTTGATAACAATACTTTGAAGCTTTTCATTTAGCTCCATATTGAACATATCATTTGCAACTTTTGAGCAAAGAAAATCTCATTGTGAGATAGATGCCTGAAATTTTTGATATTTCAATTAATGAGTTAGCCTTTGGCTTTTTGGGCATCTTGCATTCATTTTATTTTGGTCGCTTTCCCTTTTTCCTAGTCAAATACTAGTATATGCGATAGGCTTTTGTAGCTCTATATCTCTTTTCATTTGGAGATTTACATTTAGAGAGCTCTTTTAAAGCATAAAAATAAAAGGTGGGAAGATATATAGGCATGAGTCTATGCATGTCTCAAGATCAACAAAACCATTCACTAGTCATTCATGACAAGGTTGAAGATCTATTTACAACAATCACATAGATTTCAGAATTTCTTCCACAAAGATATGAGTGCATGAGAGACAAGCTAAGCTCGTTAAATGCACAAAGCCATAAGTACAAAGGTACAAGGCAAAACATGTTTTGAGACAAAGCTCAACAAAGTGATCAAACTTTTTGGATTTTTCATTTTTATGTGGTTTTGGATTTTTACTCACACAAAACAAAGACATAAAAGTAATATCAAAACAAAAACAATGCATATGAATAAATGCAAGATGCACAAAATGCATGAAGATATAACATGCAATGCATGAAGGGTCCCACAAAGATCGAAAGAATTAGATCAAGAACCAAAAGAACAAAAACTCAACCATAGGAACCCTTCCTCATCCAAACAGAACGATTGTTTGGAATGAGTGTCTCAAGAGAAGTGAGACGAGGGTTGGAAGAATGAGAACCGGAGATGCACATAGTCAAGGAGTTAAGAGCATTAAACATTTTCTTAATCAACATGCTATTTTCACTCAAAACCGGTTTACCCTTTTTAGCATAACTTCCAAGAAGCTCAAGTTTCTCTTTTCTTTTGAGAGCATGAAACTTAGAGCAATGAGGTCTTAGATGACCAAAGGCACCACAATGGTGACAAACACTGTGTTTAGGTCCACTAGGCTTTTTGGGAAGGGATCTAGCAACATGGTTTTGTTCTCTCTTCAACTTGTAACATTGAGGTCTTATATGACCAATCACACCACAATGGTGGCAAGTTGGAACAAACTTAGATCCATCCAAAGCCTTAGGTTGAGACCTAAATGGAGGCTTTGACTTAACAGCCTTTCTCTCCACCTTTTGATTTCTTTTATGTGGAGGAATGTACACCGATTTGTCCTTTGGGGTAGAACACACAATAGGCACAAAATCAGGTACCACAACATGATTGCAACAAATAATTTCATCCCTTTTAACAATAGATTCAACGATCAAACACTTGGCATGCATCTTAAGAGATTCATTTTCACATTTTAGCTCATCAACAAGTTTGTTAGACAAAACAAGTTTAGCATCCAAGTCCATATTCAAACATTCAAACTCTTTCAGCTTTTCAACAGAATTTTCAGCAAGTTTCTTATATTTTTCAACCAATTTGTTGGATTCATTGAGCTTAGCAATCAAATCATCCTTTTCACAAAATAACTTGTTCAAATCCTTATTAAACTTCTTAACCTTTTTCTTCAAGAGTTTGATGTTAGGAATATTAACAACATCCAACAGTTCATGTAACACAACATCACAATTATGAGGATTATCACTCATGGAGGCATTTTCACAAACACGTGACATGCTACTTTTATCATCAACCAAATCATACAAAGAGGCATACAATGCAACATCCATGGTAAACAACATAAGGGGTCAAGGATCACACTTAGGTATTTAAACCACAACAAGTGTACCCGCTCTGATACCAAATGAAAGTTCAAATTTGGTATGAAACACCCTTGAACGTTTAGACCCCCAAATACAAAAATATCAATTCAAGCTTTATATCAAACAATTAATGTGCGGAATACGATAACAAGCTTATAACAGAATTGACAAACAATCTAAGCCAAATATAAACACATCCACAGCAGTAAATATCAGGCAAAGATAAAGGAAAGAAAGATGCAAACACACGGACAATACACGATGTGTTATCGAAGAGGAAACCGAAGTTCTCGGGCGTAAAACCTCTCCGTCACACTCCAAGCGGTGATAAAATCCACTAAAGAATATAGTTGGGAAACATGAACAGCAGAAGACCCTCCAAGCCTAATCTACCCAAGTACCTAAGCCCTCCAAGCTTCTTGCTCCAACGAGATTACGCCGAACCTATTTCTTCTTTAGCTTCCCGGATTCTGCTACTTGACCATAGCATCAACCAATGTATATTGGTTCCTTTCCAAACTGCTTCCCTAAGCACCAAATGGACCTTCTCACAGACGTGGGTGTGGTGAGATAAGGATTTGGTATAAGACCTCTCAAGGGTATGACAATGGAGAGGAAGAGAGTAGAGGAATTTGTAGAGTCTCTAAAGTAAAGATTGGGGATGAGGCAATCTTGTTTTTCTTCAGGGTTTTCTCTCACAAAATTCTCTCTGGAAGCTCTCTCAATATGATGGGTATAAAGGTGTATATATAGTAGGGTGAGAAGGGAATGCAAAACGTCAGTTTTTGCCAAACAGGGAAATTTGGCGACTTGGTCTCGCGGCTTGTCCAAGTCGCGAGTTCCAGTCGCAACGTAACGGCCTGGCCAGCCTGGGACTTTTGTCTTGTGGCGTGACAGCTGGCGCGACCCTTCAGCTCCCCCATGTACCTCTCACGTGCCAGCTTTTGGCGGCTTTCCAGTCGCGATCCACCTGTGAGCCCTAGCCGCGAAGCTCTGTTTTCTTGCACAGTCTTGAGCTTTTCTTCACATCTTCTCACACACTACCCTTACAATTTTCCCACCTAAATACAGGGTTACTAAGTGCTAAATTACAAGCAAATTGGTCACAGAATAAAGCCAATTAGATGGTTGATTAAATTCAACCTTACAACCAACAACTTATTATGATATAGCACATCAATGGAAATAATTAATAAATCAACTAAAGAATAAAACATAGATGCAGACACATAAACAAAATATAACTCTCACAAAAGTGTTTTAACTTACTTAGACAATGTGGCTCAAGCCACAACAAACCCTTACATGTAAAATAATGGGGGAAAAAACCCAAACACTATTACACTTCAGAGCAAAGATTGAATAATTTTAAAAATGGAAAATAAATTGATTCGAAATTGAGTAAAATCATTTTTTTCATAGCAAATTTAGTAAAGAAACTGAGTATGGCACATACACAGCACTGAAATAGAGAAAAGTAAAAACGGAGAGAAAGGGAAATATACATTAAGTTTGAATTATAACACATCCCAGTAAAGAAAATTGTCAAAAAATGAAAAAAAAAAAAAAAAAAAAAAAAAAAAAAAAAAAAAACAACCTTCGAACAATCCGAGTTCAATCACACAAAACTATCAATTTATATAAGTTGAAAAGCTAACATGGTAACTTCACTTTTTTGCTTACCACCAAAACAAAACAATTAATTATGAAATTAAAAGGTTACACCAAAAGAATAAGGCCTAAAGCCTCGTCCTTGGACTTGCTCATAATACAACAATACATTTAATTAATAGAAATAAAGAAATGCACTTGTTTAAAATAATAATTAATTAAAATAAAAAAGAAGTTCTACTTATTAAAATCTTTCAAACACTTTATTCCTTGCCTAATGACTTCCCGCTCAAAAAACTTTCAAATCTTGCAGGTCCAAAGTTGTTAACAACCATGCCTTTGAACACTGCGTTTAAAATTCTTATAAGACATGTATAATATAACAGATTGTTAAAATAAACCAACACTAAACTGCTAAATTTTAATTACGGAAACATTATTTTATAACAATTCTAAAAAAGCAGCAAAAAAAAAAAAAAGGCTGTATAGAACAACCTAACATAGAAATTATATACATAAGAAATCAATAGACATATACAAATGTTATAATGAATTATAAAATCAGTTTAAAATGTGAGATAAATATATATAGTACAAATAGATAAATATAAGGTTTGTCAAACAAGATGAGGTTTAGGAAGGAAAAAATAAGTCTATCTACATCTTGTGATATTAACGAAGACACTGCAGGTATTTGGGTAATTTCTATCATTGATAAGGGCAATTTCTATCTTCATCTTCCAATCATGATGAAAATGCAACCACCAACAACTTATTATGATATAGCACATCAAGCTATTGTGATATAGCACATCAATGGAAATAATTAATAAATCAACTAAAGAATAAAACATAGATACAGACACATAAACAAAATATAACTCTCACTAAAGTATTTTAACTTACTTAGACAATGTGGCTCAAGCCACAGCAAACCCATACATGTAAAATAATGGGGGAAAAAACCCAAACACTATTACACTTCAAAGCAAAGATTGAATAATTTTAAAAATGGAAAATAAATTAATTCGAAATTAAGTAAAATCATTTTTTTCATAGAAAATTTAGTAAAGAAACTGAGTATGGCACATACACAGCACTGAAATAGAGAAAAGTAAAAATGGAGTGAAAGGGAAATATACAGTAAGTTTGAATTATAACACATCCCAGTAAAGAAAATTGTCAAAAAATGGAAAAAAAAAAAAAAAAAAAAAAAAAAAAAAAAACTTCGAACAATCCGAGTTCAATCACACAAAACTATCAATTTATATAAGCAGAAAAGCTAACATGGTAACTTCAATTTTTTGCTTACCACCAAAACAAAACAATTAATTATGAAATTAAAAGGTTACACCAAAAGAATAAGGCCTAAAGCCTCGTCCTTGGACTTGCTCATAATACAACAATACATATAATTAATAGAAATAAAGAAATGTACTTGTTCAAAATAATAATTAATTAAAATAAAAAAGAAGTTCTACTTATTAAAATCATTCAAATACTTTATTCCTTGCTTAATGACTTCCCGCTTCAAATCTTTCAAACCTTGTAGGTACAAAGTTGTTAACAACCATGCCTTTGAACATTGCATTTAAAATTCTTATGGGGCATGTATAATTTAACAGACTGTGAAAATAAATAAACGTTAAACTGTTAAACTTTAATTATGGAAACAATATTTTATAACAATTCTAAAAAAGGTGTATAGATTGTTTCAAAAAAAAAAAAAAAAAGCTGTATAGAATAACCTACCATAAAAATTATTTACATAAGAAATCAATAGACATATACAAATTTTATAAAAAATTCTAGAATCAATTTAAAATGTAAGATAAATATATATGGTACAAATAGATAAATATAAGGTTTGTCAAGCAAGATGAGGTTTGAGAAGGAAAAAATAAGTCTATCTACATCTTGTGATAATGAAGAAGATACAGTAGGTATTAGGGTAATTCCTATCATTGATAAGGGCAATTTCTATCTTCATCTTTCGATCATGATGAAAATGCAACCACCAACAACCTATTATGATATAGCACGTCAAGCAATTATAATATAGCACATCAAGGGAAATAATTAATAAATCCACCAAAGAATAAAATATACATACAGACACATAAACAAAACATAACTCTCACTAAAGTGTTTTAACTTCCTTAGGCAATGTGGCTCAAGCCACAACAAACCCTTACATATAAATTAATAAGGGAAAAAACTTGAACACTATGACACTTCACAACAAAGATTGAATAATTATAAAAATGAAAAATAAATTGAATAGAAGTCAAGTCAAATAATTTTTTTCACATCAAATTTAATAAAGAAAATTGACTATAACACATACACAGCACTGAAATAGTGAAAAGAAAAAACAGAGATAAAGGGAAATATGCAATAAGTTCGAATTATAACAAATCCTTGCAAAGAAATTTGTCAAAAAAAGAAACAGAAAAAGAAAACCATCAAATTATCCAAGTTCAATCAAGCAAAACTATCAATTTATATAAGCAGAAAATCTGACACGGTAACTTCACTTTTTTGCTTAGGATCAGTACCAAACAATTAATTATGAAATTCAAAGGTTACTCCAAAAGAATAAGGCCTAAAGTGTCGTCCTTGGACTTGCTCATAATACAACAATACATATAATTAATTGAAATAAAGAAATGCACTTGCTCAAAAATAATAATTAATTAAAATAAAAAAGAAGTTCTACATGATAAAATCTTTCAAATACTTTATTCCTTACCTAATGACTTCCCGCTTAAAATCTTTCAAATCTCGTAGGTCCAAAGTTGTTAACAACCATGCCTTTGAACATTGCATTTAAAATTCTTATAAGACATGTATAATATAACAGATTGTTAAAATAAACCAACACTAAACTGCTAAATTTTAATTATGGAAACATTATTTTATAACAATTCTAAAAAAGCAGCATAGAATGTTTCAAAAAAAAAAAAAAGCTGTATAGAACAACCTACCATAGAAATTATATACATAAGAAATCAATAGACATATACAAATGTTATAATGAATTATAAAATCAATTTAAAATGTGAGATAAATATATATGGTACAAAAAGATAAATATACGGTTTGTCAAGCAAGATGAGGTTTAGGAAGGAAAAAATAAGTCTATCTACATCTTGTGATACTGAAGAAGACACTGCAGGTATTTGGGTAATTTCTATCACTGATAAGGGCAATTTCTATCTTCATCTTCCGATCATGATGAAAATGCAACCACCAACAACTTATTATAATATTGCGCATCAAGCTATTATGATATAGCACATCAATGGAAATAATTAACAAATCAACTAAAGAATAAAACATAGATACGGACACATAAACAAAATATAACTCTCACTAAAGTGTTTTAACTTACTTAGACAATGTGGCTCAAGCCATAGCAAACCCTTACATATAAAATAATGGGGGAAAAAACCCAAACACTATTACACTTCAGAGCAAAGATTGAATAATTTAAAAAATGGAAAATAAATTGATTCGAAATTAAGTAAAATCATTTTTTTCATAGCAAATTTAGTAAAGAAATTGAGTATGGCACATACACAGCACTGAAATAAAGAAAAGTAAAAATGGAGATAAAGGGAAATATACATTAGGATTGAATTATAACACATCCCAGTAAAGAAAATTGTCAAAAAAAGAAAAAAAAAAGAAAAAAAAAACCTTCGAATGATCCATGTTCAATCAAACAAAACTATCTATTTATATAAGCAGAAAAGCTGACATGGTAAATTCACCTTTCTGCTTAGCATCAAAACAAAACAATTAATTATAAAATTCAAAATTTACTCCAAAAGAATAAGGCCTAAAGCCTCGTCCTTGGACTTGCTCATAATACAACAATACATATAATTAATAGAAATAAAGAAATGCACTTGTTCAAAAATAATAATTAATTAAAATAAAAATGAAGTTCTCCTTTTTAAAATCATTCAAATACTTTATTCCTTGCTCAATGACTTCCCACTGCAAAACTTTTGAATCTTTTAGGTTCAAAGTTGTTAACAACCATGCTTTTGAGCATTGTGTTTAAAATTCTAATGCGGCATGCATAATTTAACTAATTGTTAAAATAAACCAACGTTAAACTATTAATCTTTTATTACGGAAACAATATTTTATAACAATTCTAAAAAAGCTGTATAGAATGTTTCAAAAAAAAAAAATTTTGTTGTATAGAACAACCTACCTTAAAAATTATATGCATAAGAAATCGATAGACATATACAGATGTTATAACGAATTCTAGAATCAATTTAAAATGTAATGTTAGGACATATGTGGTTCACATGCTAAAAACGTATGTCATACTTATTTATGTAAATTGGCTAATCCTTTGACAAAACGCACTCTACTTGTAATTGGGTAGTTCTAGGTGTTTTTAGTACTTCAAAAAACAAGTTTTCAAGATCAAGTGTTGAAGTCATCAAGTCTGTCCAAAAAAAATCAAGCTGAAGTGCATTTTTATTAAAGCTCGACACCTGCTCGATAGCTCCTCGACACCTGCTATCTGTCAAGATTTAAAAAATCAGGTTTTCTGATTTGATTTCTTGGGATCCGTGAATATGTTTTTGGGCCTTCTTTTGTTCTAACCCTAAACATATAAAAGGATTGTTTTAAGAGCTGTCAACATAGACACAAGTTGAAAAAGCATTGAGCAATCCTTGTTCAAGAAAATTGTGATCAAAGACGAAGTTCTTGACCTAGTTCATCTTCTCTGAAGAAGTTGCTGTGTATTTGCACCAAAGGGTTTTGTGACCAAGCATCTTCCTGATCTTTATCGCGTAGGATGAACTGAAGAACTTTGCAACCAACCTCTTCTTCTAAGTTGGTGTTTGAAGTCGCGTACTAGGATCCGCGCATCTGGTTAGTCACGTACTTGGGAGCTATGCATTAAAGGTGGAAATTGTCACTACAGATCAAGTCCAATTGGGTATTAGGGTAAGGGTTCAACTGTAGGTTGGTAAGGTACTTGGGATTCCTTTACTTGTAACCGCTTGATTTGATAATAGTAGAGTTTCGGGAGTGGTGACCTGAAAATCACCCGGTGGGGTTTTTGCCGTTAAGGTTTTCCCCATTCATGAACAAATCACCGTGTCATTTAATTTCCGCTACATATTTAGTTATTCGGTGATTTGTTTGTACTGCCACGCAATTGCATAATAAATTGCATAATTAATAACTTGGCTAATTAATTAATTGGTTTAATCAAAAGGGGTCATTCAATTTGTGGCCTATCATGTAAGATTAATAAAATGGCACAAATAGATAAATATAAGGTTTTTCATGCAAGATGAGGTCTAGGAAGGAAAAAATAAGTCTATCTACATCTTGTGATATTGAAGAAGACACAGCAAGTATTAGGGTAATTTCTATCATTGATAAGGGCAATTTCTATCTTCATCTTCCGATCATAATGAAAATGCAACCACCAACAACCTATTATGATATTGCACATCTAGCTATTATGATATAGCACATCAAGGGAAATAATTAATAAATAAACAAAAGAATAAAACATACATACGGACACATAAACAAAACATAACTCTCACAAAAGTGTTTAACTTCCACAGACAATGTGGCTCAAGCCATAGCAAACCCTTACATGTAAATTAATGGAGGAAAAAACCCAAACACTATGATACTTCACAGCAAAGATTGAATGATTATAAAAATGGAAAATAAATTGAATCGAAATTAAGTCAAATAATTTTTTTCACAGCAAATTTAGTAACAAAAATTGAGTATAGCACATACACAGCACTGAAATAGTGAAAAGTAAAAACAGAGATAAAGGAAAGTATACAATAAGTTTGAATTATAACACATCCCAGTAAATAAAATTGTCAAAAAAAAAAAAAAAAACCTTCAAATGATCCAAGTTCAATCAAACAAAACTTTCTATTCATATAAGAAGAAAAGTTGACATGGTAACTTTGCTTTTTTGCTTGGCATCAAAACAAAAAAACTAATTATGAAATTCAAAGGTTACTCCAAAAGAATAAGGCCTAAAGCCTCGTCCACGGACTTGCTCATAATACGACAATACATATAATTAATAGAAATAAAGAAATGCACTTGCTCAAAAATAATAATTAATTAAAATAATAAAGAAGTTCTACTTTTGAAAATCATTCAAATACTTTATTCCTTGCTCAATGACTTCCCACTTCAAAACTTTCAAATCTTGTAGGTCTAAAGTTGTTAACAACCATGTCTTTGAACATTGCGTTTAAAATTCTTATGAGGCATGTATAATTTAACTGATTGTTAAAATAAGCCAACGTTAAACTATTAAACTTTTATTATGGAAACAATATTTTATAACAATTCTAAAAAAGTTGTATAGAATGTTTCAAAAACAAAAAATGTTGTATAGAACAACCTACCAAAAAAAATTATATACATAAGAAATCGATAGAGATATATATATATATATATAGATGTTATAATGAATTCTAGAATCAATTTAAAATGTAAGATAAATAAATATGGTACAAATAGATAAATATAAGGTTTATCAAGCAAGATGTGGTTTGGGAGGGAAAAAATAAGTTTGTCTACATCTTGTGATAGTGAAGAAGACACAGCAAGTACTAAGGTAATTTCTATCATTGATAAAGGCAATTTCTATCTTCATCTTCCGATCAAGATGAAAATGCAACCATCAACAACCTATTATGATATAGCACATCAAGGGAAATAATTAGTAAATCAACCAAAGAATAAAATATACATACGGACACATAAACAAAGCATAACCCTCACTAAAGTGTTTTAGCTTCCTTAGACAATGTGGCTCAAGCCACAGCAAACCCTTAAATGTAAATTAATGGGGGAAAAAACCCAAACACTATGACACTTCTCAACAAAGATTGAATAATTATAAAAATGGAAAATAAATTGAATCGAAATTAAGTCAATTCATTTTTTTCACAGTAAATTTAGTAGAGAAAATTGAGTATAGCACATACAAAGCATTGAAATAGTGAAAAGTAACAGCGGAGAATCAGGGAAATATACATTAAGTTTAAATTATAACACATCCCAGTAAAGAAAATTTTCAAAATAAGGAAAAATAAAAACCCTCAAATGATCCAAGTTCAATCAAACAAAACTATCAATTTATATAAGCAGAAAAGCTGACATGGTAAATTCACCTTTCTGCTTAGCTTCAAAACAAAACAATTAATTATAAAATTCAAAATTTACTCCAAAAGAATAAGGCCTAAAGCCTCGTCCTTGGACTTGCTCATAATACAATAATACATATAATTAATAGAAATAAAGAAATGCACTTGTTCAAAAATAATAATTAATTAAAATAAAAAAAGAAGTTCTACTTTTTAAAATCATTCAAATACTTTATTCCTTGCTCAATGACTTCCCACTTCAAAACTTACAAATCTTGTAGGTCCAAAGTTGTTAACAACCATGCCTTTGAACATTGCGTTTAAATTTCTTATGAGGCATGTATAATTTAACTGATTGTTAAAATAAACCAACGTTAAACTGTTAAACTTTTATTACGGAAACAATAATTTATAACAATTCCAAAAAAGCTGTATAGAATGTTTCCAAAAAAAAAATGTTGTATAGAACAACCTACCAAAAAAATTATATACATAAGAAATCGATAGACATATACAGATGTTATAATGAATTCTAGAATCAATTTAAAATGTAAGATAAATAAATATGGTACAAATAGATAAATATAAGGTTTATCAAGAAAGATGAGGTTTGGGAAGGAAAAAATAAGTCTATCTACATCTTGTGATAGTGAAGAAGACACAGCAGGTATTAGGGCAATTTCTATCATTGATAAGGGCAATTTCTATCTTCATCTTCCGACCAAGATGAAAATGCAACCATCAACAACCTATTATGATATAGCACATCAAGGGAAATAATTAGTAAATCAACCAAAGAATAAAATATACATATGGACACATAAACAAAGCATAACTCTCACTAAAGTGTTTTAGCTTCCTTAGACAATGTGGCTCAAGCCACAGCAAACCTTTAAATGTAAATTAATGGGGGAAAAAACCCAAACACTATGACACTTCACAGCAAAGATTGAATAATTATAAAAATGGTAAATAAATTGAATTGAAATTGAGTCAAATCATTTTCTTCTCTGTAAATTTAGTAGAGAAAATCGAGTATAGCACATACAAAGCATTGAAATAGTGAAAAGTAAAAACGGAGAAAAAGGGAAATATACATTAAGTTTGAATTATAACACATCCCAGTAAAGAAAATTGTCAAAAAAAGAAAAAAGAAAAAGAAAAAAGAAAAAAGAAAAAAACCCTCAAATGATCCAAGTTCAATCAAACAAAACTATCAATTTATATAAGCAGAAAAGCTGATATGGTAAATTCACTTTTTTGCTTAGCATCAAAACAAAGCAATTAATTATAAAATTCAAAAGTTACTCCAAAAGAATAAGGCCTAAAGCCACATCCTTGGACTTGCTCATAATACAACAGTACACATAATTAATAAAAATAGAGAAACGCACTGGTTTAAAAATAATAATTATTTAAAATAAAAAAGAAGTTATACTTATTACAATCTTTCAAATACTTTATTCCTTGCTCAATGACTTCCCGCTTCAAATCTTTCAAATCTTGTAGGTACAAAGTTGTTAACAAGCATGCCTTTAAACATTGCATTTAAAATTCTTATAGGGCATGTATAATTTAACTGATTGTTAAAATCAATAAACGTTAAACTGTTAAACTTTAATTATGGAAACAATATTTTATAACAATTCTAAAAAAGCTGTATAGAATGTTTCAAAAAAAAAAAAAAAAAAAAAAAGCTGTATAGAACAACCTAACATAAAAATTATATAAATAAGAATTCAATAGACATATACAAATGTTATAATGAATTCTAGAATCAATTTAAAAGGTAAGATAAATATATATGGTACAAATAGATAAATATAAGGTTTGTCAAGCAAGTGAGGTTTGAGAAGGAAAAAATAAGTCTATCTACATCTTGTGATAATGAAGAATACACAGCAGGTATTCGTGTAATTTCTATCATTGATAAGGGAAATTTCTATCTTCATCTTCCGTTCATGATGAAATAATTAATAAATCAACCAAAGAATAAAACATACATACGGACACATAAACAAAACATAACTCTCACTAAAGTGTTTTAACTTCCTTAGACAATGTGTCTCAAGCCACAGCAAACCCTTACATGTAAATAAATGGAGGGTAGCAGAGAGGTTTTACGCTGAGAGCTTCGATTTCCTCTTCGATAACACATTGAGTGTTGTCCTTGTGTTTACATCTTTCTTCCCTTTATCTTTGCCATTTAATTACTGCTGTGGTTGTGATTATTTATGGTTTAGATTGTTTATCAATCCTTTTTTAGCTTTTGTTCATGTTCCGCACATTTATTGTTTGACATTAAGCTTTAATTGGTATTTTATAAATTGGGGGTCTAAACGTTCATTGTGTTTTTACACGCTATTTGAACATTCAATTGGTATCAAAACAGGTGCACTCTTTATGTTTTAAACACCTTAGTGCGATCCCTAACCCTGTATTGAGATGGACCGATTTCAATCTCTAAATGTTCCACCATTTTTTGATTGTAACAATTATGCATTTTGGAAAGTCCGAATAAGGGCATTTTTGTGTTCTATTGATGATGCTGTGTGGGATGCAGTTGAAGTAGGTTGGACTAGGCCGGAGGCTGCTAAATTCACTTGGGATAATGCAGCTCTTGCGGCAGCTAATGCTAAAAGTAAAGCCTTGAATGCTATTTTCTATGGTGTTTCTCAAGAAGAATTTCGCAGGATTTCACACATCATTGTTGCTAAGGAAGCATGGGAGATACTAGAGACCACTTATGAAGAAACAAAGAAAGTGAAAGACACCAAGTTGCAGATACTGACCAACCGCTTTGAGGAGCTCAAAATGAGTGAGGATGAGTCCTTTGACTCTTTTTATAGTAAGCTAAACGAGGTGGTCATCGGCAAGTTCAATTTGGGGGAGAAAACAGAGGATTCTAAAATAGTAAGGAAGATCCTTCGGTTATTGCCGGAAAGCTTCCGTGCCAAGGTGACAGCAATTGAAGAGAGTAAGGATTTTGATGATATCAAAGTCCAAGAGCTGATTGGTGCACTACAGATGTATGAATTGTCATTGCCCACATAAAGGAAGAGCAAATCTCTTGATCTTAAAACAATTAATGAAAGGGTAGTAACTCATGACTCATCGGATGAGTATGTTGTCGATAAAGATGTGGCATACTTTGTGAAAAATTTTCGAAAATTCTTGAAATTCAAGAACAGTGGGAAATCTGTTGATAAAGGGAAATTCCAGAGTTCTGGGAAGGAGAATTCAAAAGGAAAGATTGTAGGGAATCCCAATCTTCACAAGGAATCGCTTATTTCGAGTGCAACGGACATGGACACTTCAAGAAAGAATGTCCAAATTATTTGAAATCGAAGGGCAAGGTCTATGCCACAACTCTAAGTGACTCGGATTCATCCAATTCTGATTCTGAGGAAAGCTGTGATGGAGAAGGGAATTACTCTGCATTTATGACTATTGCTCAGGTTAAGTCTTCAGAGGACTTAAATTTCCTTGTGCAATAACTTGAGGAGAATAGTGATGAAGAATCCATGGGGATTGTGGAAGAATTAGATGTTGAACAAGAAGAAGATACAGCTGGTCTTCAAGAGAATTACACCTTACTTCTTGAGAAGTCGGGAGAGTATGCAAGGGTGGCGAAGGCGGCTGTGAAGAAGATGAAGAAAGCAAAGGAGGACTATAGAAGTCTCATAGTTAGATATAAATAGGCCAAGTGTGAGATTGAGACTCTAAATGGTGAGTTATCAGAAGCTTACACGAAGATGAGATTCCTTGAGCTTGAGGTGGTTCAAGCCAATGCCAAGGTAAAGCGAGTATCCACAAAGAAGCTTGATGATGTCCTCTCAAACAAAAATCCTTCTTAGACAAAACCGGATTAGGATACACTGGAGAAAGTAGTTTAGTTATTAATATCTCCAAAGAAGTAAAGATTGTGAAGGCCAAAGAGCCGATTGTACTTGCCCCTACTATAGAGAAGGCAAAGGTTGAAAAGAAGAAGACTGTGGCTGACCGAAGGGTGTTGAATAAGCCCTGGAACCAATTTGTGGTCAGGACTGAAGCAAGAGGGAGATCTCTTCCAAGATCACAAAGAGGTCTGAGAACGAATCACTTTTGCCATTATTATGGTCTTCAAGGACACACCCGACCCAATTGTCATAAGCTGAAAGCATTGAAGAATGCAATTGATCAAAGGTCAAGAGGACCAAGAAATGACAAGAGAACTTGGGCTATTAAGTCATCAAGAGGCCGAAATGGTGACCCCGGTGTGATGGACATGATAACTTGTTTGGAAAGCTTTACTAGAAGGTTTGAAAGCCCTGTCTCTCGTACCTAATCCTACAAGGATATCACCCCAAACGCACGTGACGTGTGGGTGAAGAAGGGTACTCATGCATAAGCATTACAACATGTCCATGCACTAATACTTCCTATATTTTGTGGCAATGCATGGTTGTGTGCTTGGTGCTAATTTGAATTGAGAATTATTTTTCTATTTGTTTTTGCTTTAAATGTTTTTACATTATTGTTTTTTATCAATCTTTTTCTTATTCTTGTGTCAAAAATCCAAAAAACTTGATCGACTTTGTTGAGTTTTGTCTCAAATCATGTTTTGCTTTATACCTTTGTACTAATGGCTTTGTGCATTTACGAGCTTAGCTTGTTTCCAATGCACTCATATCATTGTAGGAGAAATTTTGAAATCTATGTGACTGTTGTAAATAGATCTTCATCCTTGTCATGAATTATTAGTGAATGGTTTTGTTGACCTTGAAACATGCATAGACTTGTGCCTATATATCTTCCCACTTTTTATTATATTGTTTTTGCTTAAAGAGCTCACCAAATATAAATCTCCAAATGAAAAGAGATATTGAGCTACAAAAACCTGTCGCACATACTAGTATTTGACTAGGAAAAAGGGAAAGCGACCTAAAATAAAATGTATGATACCCAACAAGCCAAAGGCTATATCATCAATTGAAATATAAAAAATTTCAAGCATCGATCTCACAATGAGATGTATTGATTCAAAAATATCAAATGATATGATGTATATGGAGCCAAATGAAAAGCTTCAATGTTATGTTATCAAGTTTATGTGGGAGGTCATATATGCATATTTCTATAATTGGGATGGGTCACATTATCTAATGCTAATTGTGTATGTCTTGGTTGAATTGATCATTGAAGCTTCACATTAGACTATGGACTATCTCATTCTTGATACCCACACACATCACACATGTCTATGATCAATGAATGCCATATTCATTTGTGTGATTGTACTTGACTAAATGTGTTTTCACATGCTCAATCTTTGTTGATCAAACACAAAAGTATTTTTGAGTGTTTTAGTTGTTTTTGGAAAGTATTTTGTTTTTACAAAAAGTGTCAAAATTTCAAAAGCAGTGTTGCCCTGTTCTGGCGACTCAGTCGTGGGTTAGTCCAGTCCCATGTCCTAGTCGCGAGCATTACTCAGAAGGTTTTTGCGACTCACTGGCAATTCAATGTCCCAGTCGCGAAAAATACTTAGAATATTTTTTAAAATTTGGGTTTTTATGTTTCTCACGGCTCAGTGTGGCTACTTGTTCGCAGGTGGAAGGTCTAGTCACGAGAGATACATAGAGATTTTCGTAGCTCAGCTCGTGACTCTCTCGTGGGTAGACCATCCAGTCGTGAAAAACACTTGGAAAATTTTTCAAAATTTTGTCTTAATTGATCTGGCGGCTGGCCCTGGAGACTTGCACGTGACTTGAGTCAGTCGCGAAAAACGCGTGTTTTTGTTTCTTTTAAGGGTAGTTTTTAAAACTTTTCAGTTTTCCCTCAAATTTTTGTGGCTATTCATTATCCTCCCATTTCAACTCTCTCATACTCACCGTGTCACTTTAAAAAAACCACCATTTTTGCATCATTTCATCCTCCAATCTTCAAGAAAAGGTATGGGCTTTCTCTTTCTCACTACATATTTCATGTTTTGAGCTTTATTTTCTTGATTCTGTGAGTTGTGGATTTGATTTTTGATATATGCAGTTTCGGATATGGGTTTGGTTCTTGTTTGTGAGTTTAGGTGTTTAGATTTGATTGATCTTGTCTCTAAGATACTAAATATGGTTGTTATCATGTTTTAGTTTCTCTGTTAGTGTTTGTGCACTGATTAGTGTTGGTTGGTAAATCTCATACCCATGTTGGTTTGTCTTATTGACACATTCTATTTGAATGGGTCTTTTGTGATGTTATCTACTGGTGTGTATAGTTTAGTTCAAAATGGTGTGCTGTTTCTGCCTTGAGGATATTTTATGTTAGTGTTGGTTTGAACATTTTGAACGGTTTAAGACCCCTTACAAACAACCAAATTGCGTAGCCTAGATTAATTAGCCAAGTTGTTACTTAGTCAAATTAAACAATTCTAGGTTAAAACAATCAAATAATCATATCATGCATATAAAACATATAAAGCAGCGGAAATAATAAAGAACACAAGATATGATCACCCAGGAAACCACACGGAAAAACCTGGGGAGGATTTGACCCACCGATCCTCAAAGCAAAACAGAATCCACTAAGAAAGAATTGAAGTTCTTACAAAAGGACTTACAAGCTCCCCGCTTGACTTCCTAATGCTACCCACCAATAGAACTTACTGACACGACCACGTGCAAGCTCTGAATCCACGGACTCCTTCTTTCTTTGATTCCTCAATCAACTACAAGCACCCATGCTTGATATTCTTTAAGCTTCAAAGGCAGCAACCAAGTTGATCATCAAGATGTTGAAGTAATCTCAATCTTGAAAACCCTAAATTTTGTGTAAAGGAAAGCTCCTCTAGATCTCACAAGAGATTTACATAAAACAGCAATGTATGAGCAACAATACAACTTGTGCAACTCTGAAAATGTGGCTAGGGTTTTGCCTTATATACCTAGGGCAAAAACATAAAACCCTAAACGTTTAATGAGTTAGGGCTGAGCTGGAATTTCTGCAGAAAACGCATCTGGTTTGATTTTCGATCGATCGAATCTATTCTTCGATCGATCGAGCCAGGCCGAAATGCACCAATGCATCTGCAGTCACTCGATTCCAACTTTACAATATTTTATCAACTTTGAGCAAGCATAAACAAGACTAAGTACATTATTTTGATCATGGTTTGCCAACATTACAAATTAGAGTTCTAAATACATAAATTCCTAAACGTTTAGAACCTAACAAACTCCCCCTTTGGCAATTCGTGACAAAACACAAACTAAATGCTCAAAGTTTACAATAAAAAGCCCTTTACAAAAATAATGCTCATAAAGACTAGAATTCAATCCTAACTACTGTCCATCGGTTGCAAGTGTAGACAGCAGCTTTGTTGAATCAACCTGTATATTCCTGAAATACTCAACAAACGCATAAACGCATGTGTGACTGAAAATAGTATACGAACAGGTATAACATTCTTGTGAGATTCACACAACACAAAATAAAGATATATATCAATGAACAACTCATAAATATAAATCAATAAGCAGTGAATCATGAGACAACAAGAATCAAATAAAATCATGTATATCAATATATCAATCAATGTTACTCCCCCTAACATGAATATCCCCAAAAATGATATACAAAGTGAAGCACCTAGATACAATCTAAAAATCTCCACAACAAAAAAAATATCTCATGCTAACAAAAAATCTCCCCCTAACTACAAAAACTCCTCTACAAGTCGAAATATCCACTCCCCCTTTTTGTGACAGAATGCCAAAGGGCAATCACAAGTCGCCATCAAAAGGAGGTGGTAAGGGTGAATGAAGACTTGTAAAGTCAGCTCGGAGAGCACGAATCTCATCCAGCAAATCCACCAAAATCTGACCATGAGCCGCCTGAATGATCATGACAGTCTCCAGAGTATGACGAACATCAAAGTCGGCCGAAGGAGGTGGAGGAACATCAGCAGCAGCAGCATCAAGATCAGGAACATCCTCACCAGCTGGACCTGTAGAAGAAGAAGGAGGAGGAGGAGGAGCACTACTAGACGGCTCAGACCTAGGGTGTTTAGAACCAGCTCGAAGATAAGCGGCCCTCTGTCTAAGAAAAGACGCACCTATAAGACCAATAACATGAACGGGCTCAGAGGAAGGGAAGCCACTAATATCAAGATAAAGTAAAATCCTATGAATGAAAATAAGATGAACAAGGGCATGAGAAGTAGATGAACTTCTATAAACTTCGTTCAAAGAACGAAGAAAAAGATGAGGAAAACTAATAAGAGCATCAGTCACAAGAGCATACAAAAATACACACCTCTCGAGAGGAATGGTGTGACCATGAGAGATGGGCCAGATGGAATGACAAGCTATCCTAAAGAGTAGATAGTGCAACCCAGAGAGCTCAGCAAAAGTGATCCTAGGATCAGAACCCCACTGGACAGTAGTCCTAGTGATGTAAGACAAAACATCGCTCAGCTCGGGAGACTTAACATAAGGTTAGACAGGATCACGAACCAACGGTACCCCTAGAGCATCAGCCACTACCTGAGGAGTAATGGAGTACTCTACGCCTCGTATCCAACTCCTAACTAGAGTGTTGGAATCATAGACGCGGATAGAGATGTTGGAGAAGAACTCTCTAATCAGGTAGCCGGAGGAGGAGGGTCAGACACATCTAACAAAGGCAACCAGCCCCTACGCTTAAAGTTTGCCCTAATGGCAGGATCAAGCTCATCTAGAATGACCGAACGCTCAGCCCAAATCTTCCTCTGAAGATTAAGCTTCTCATAGATCTCTTGGTTTTTCTCACTCGAAAACCTCTCTCAGTCAAAAGAAGGTGGGGAAGGAGAAGGGGAAGGAATAGTCCTACGGGCTCTAGTCTTCCTAGGCATTATGCTAAGGAAAGGACAGCGACACAAAGAGAAAACCAAAAGAACAAGAAAAAACAAAACCAAGGGCAGACTGCAAGTTAGCACAAAAACAATAGAATAACAATCTATATGATGCATGAACAAATGCAATGCGATGATGTATGTACTAATGCAGTAAACATGTTTAAATTAAGTTCAATTACACAAAATTGGCTCGAACATAGAGTTTCTAACAAAAACCCTAAAAAATTTGAAAACCACTTGAAAAATTTTGCAACAAATTGATGAATTAATCATTACACAATGTTGAAAACAGATTAGAATAACTAATTTCATCAATTCAACAAGCCAATTTCATCAATTAAACTCAATTTCACAAAATCCCCAATTCGGATCAAATAGGAACCCTAGAATTTTCAATTTTTCTCAAAACCCAAAATTGATCAAATTAACGAACAAGGAACAAGTGTATGATGTGTCCCCACAAAAACCCAATGATCAATTGCAAGAAAAAGAACTTGAATCAACACAAATCCCAAATAGAGAAAGGTCCGAAAATCACCCTTAAATGCATGAAAAAATGCATGAAAATATGAAAATAAAATGAAAAGGAAGGGCAAAAGAGTCTTACCGGCTTGAGGAAAGAGAGATTTTGCAAAAAATCTGGAGGAAAACGACAAAAAATTGACTGAGATGCTTGCCTCGTCGGAGAGAGAAAGACAAGGTTTGAAAAAGATTTGAAAAGTGAGTTGAAAAAGTCAGATTTCATCTTTTAAAAAAAGCTTCTCCACGATCTTCAATTGATCGAAAATTACATTCGATCGATCGAATGAAACAGTCATTTTAGAACAATCTAGGGCACTTTTTCGATCGATCGAAAATCACAATGGATCGTGAACGGTTTAGACCCTTTAAACAAACAACCAGATTGCGTAGCCTAGATTAATTAGCCAAGTTGTTACTTAGTCAAATTAAACAATTCTAGGTTAAAACAATCAAATAATCATATCAAAAATATAATACAGCGGAATAATAAATAACACAATGATATGATCACCCAGGAAACCACACGGAAAAACCTGGGGAGGATTTTACCCACCGATCCTCAAGGCAAAACGGAATCCACTAAGAAAGAATTGAAGTTCTTACAAAAGGACTTACAAACTCCCCGCTTGACTTCCTAATGCTACCCACCAGTAAAACTTCCTGACACGACCACGCGCAGGCTCTGAATCCACAGACTACTTCTTTCTTTGTATTCCTTCAATCAGCTACAAGCTCCCCGCTTGTTTATCTTAAAGCTTCAAAGGCAGCAGCCAAGTTGATCATCAAAATGTTGAAGTAATCTCAATCTTGAAAACCCTAAGCTTTGTGTAAAGGAAAACTCTTCTAGATCTCACAAGAGATTTACACAAAACCGCAATGTATGAGCAACAATACAACTTGTGCAACTCTGAAAACGTGGCTAGGGTTTTGCCTTATATACCTAGGGCAAAAACATAAAACCCTAAATGTTTTAAAAGAGTTAAGGCTGAGCTGGAATTTCTGCAGAATTGCATCTGGGCCGATTTTCGATCGATCGAGAATTACATTCGATCGATCGAGCCAGGCCGAAATGCACCAATGCATCTGCAGTCACTCGATTCCAACTTTACAATATTTTACCAACTTTGAGCAAGCCTAAACTAGACTAAATACATTGTTTTGATCATGATTTGCCAACATTACAAATCAGAGTTCTAAATACACAAAATCCTAAGACCTTAAAACCTAACAAACTCCCCCTTTGGCAATCCGTGGCAAAACACAAATTAAAAGTTCAAAGTTTACAAGTAAAAAGCCCTTTACAAAAATAATGCTCATAAAGACTAACATTGAATCCTAACTACTATCCATCGGTTGCAAGTGTAGACAGCAGCTCAATTGAAACAACCTGTATATTCCTGAAATACTCAACAAACGCATAAACGCATGTGTGACAGAAAATAGTATATAAACAGGTATAATATTCTTGTAAGATTCACATAACACAAAATAATGATATAAATCAATAAGCAGTGAATCATAAGACAACAAGAATCAAATAAAAACATGTATATCAATATATCAATGTTACTCACCCTAACATGAATATCCCCAAAAATGATATACAAGGTGAAGCACCTAGATACAATCTAATAAACTCCACAAAACAATATCTCATGCTAAAAAAATATCTCCCCCTAACTACAAAATCTTCTCAAAAAGTCAAAACTCCTCTACAAGTCAATATATCCACTCCCCCTTTTTGTGACGGAATGCCAAAGGGCAATCAAGAGTCGCCATCAAAAGGTGGTGGTGAGGGTGAATGAAGTCGCGCAAGGTCGGCTCGGAGAGCACGAATCTCATCCAGCAGGTCCACCAAAATCTGACCATGAGCCGCCTGAACGGTCATGACAGTCTCCAAAGTACGACGAACATCGAAGTCGGCCGAAAGAGGTGGAGGAACATCAGCAGCAGCAGCATCATCACCAACTGGATCAGGAATATCATCACCAGTATGACCTGTAGAAGACGAAGGTGGAGGAGGAGCGCTAGTAGAAGGCTCAGACCTAAGGTGTTTAGAACCAGCTCGAAGATGAGCGGCCCTCTGTCTAAGAAAAGACGCACCTATAGGACCAATAACATGAACAGGCTCAGATGAGGAGAAGTCACTAAGAGCAAGATAAAGTAAAATCCTATGAATGAAAATAGGATGAACAAGGGCATGAGCAGTAGATGAACTCCTATAAACTTCGTTCAAAGAACGAAGAAAAAGATGAGGAAAACTAATTGGAGCATTGGTGACAAGAGCGTACAAAAATACACACCTCTCGAGAGGAATGGTGTGAACATGAGAGATGGGCCAGATGGAATGACAGGCTATCCTAAAGAAGAGATAGTGTAACCCAGAGAGCTCAGCAGAAGTGATCCTAGGATCAGAATCCCATTGGACAGTAGTCCCAGTGATGTAAGACAAAACGTCGCTCAGCTCGGGAGACACAGAATAAGGATAGACAGGCTCACGAACCAACGGTACCCCTAGAGCATCAGCCACTACCTGAGGAGTAATGGAGTACTCTACGCCTCGTATCCAACTCCTAACTAGAGTGTTGGAATCATAGACGCGGATAGAGATGTTCGAGTAGAACTCTCTAATCAAGGTGGCCGGAGGAGGAGGGTCAGACACATCTAACAAGGGCAACCAACCTTTACGCTCAAAATTTGCCCTAATGGCAGGATCTAGCTCATCTAGAATGACAGAACGCTCAGCCTAAATCTTCCTCTGAAGATTGAGCTTCTCATAGGTCTCTTGGTTTTTCTCGCTCGGAAACCTCTCACGGTCAAAGGAAGGGGGGGAAGGAGAACGAGAGGGAATAGTCCTACAAGCTATAGTCTTCCTAGGCATGGTGCTAAGGAAAGGACAAGGACACAAGGACAAAACCAAAAGAACAACAAAAAACAAAACCAAGGGCAGACTGCAAGTTAGCACAAAAACAATAGAATGAAAGATCTATATGATGCATGAACAATAACGATGTTATGATACATGAACTAAATGCAGTAACAAGTTCAAATTAAGTTCAATTTCACAAAATTGGCTCGAACATAGAGTTTCTTAACAAAAACCCTAAAAATTTGAAAACCACTTGAAAAATTTTGCACCAAATTGATGAATTAAGCATTGTAAAACACAATACAATGATTATAATGCCTGATTACATCAATACACAAAGCCAATTTCATCAAATTCAACTCAATTTCACAAAAGCCCCAATTCTAATCAAATAGGAACCCTAGAAATTTCAATTTTTCACAAAACTCAAAATTGATCAAATTAAATCATTAAGATCAAGTATATAGTGTGTCCCCCACAAAAACCCAATGATCAATTACAAAAGAAAAGGCTTGAATCAACAGAAATTCCTATTTATGCAAAGTCCGAAAATCTCCCCTAAAATGCATGAAAAATGCATGAAATCATGAAAATAAAAGCAAAACAAAGGGCAAAAAGGTCTTATCGGCTTGAGGAGAGAGATTTCTTGCAAAAAATTTCGGAGAAAACGACAAAAAATTGACTGGAAGCCTGCCTCGTCGGAGAGAGAAAAGAAAAGTTTGAAAAAGTTTTGAAATAGAACTTTTGAAAAAGTCAAATTTCTTCTTTTAAAAAAGCTTCTCCACGATCTTCGATCGATCGAAAAATACATTCAATCGATCGAATGTGACAGTCATTTTGACACATTCTGGGACACTTTTTCGATCGATCGAAAATCACACTGGATCGATCGAAATGGGCAGAGGCTCACTAAAATTTTGAGAAAAATCACTGTTTTGAAAAATGCAAGACCAATTTTAAAAACACCTCCTCAAAGCATTTGATCAATGAAAACAAAATGCATGAGTATGAAGTGAAATGCTTTTTCAAAAACCCAAATTTTCAAACCCAGTTTCATCAAAAACAAGTTCCAATCATCCTCCATTCAATTTTCTCAAGCAACAAAATATGTTGTGCACAAATCTCAAGATATTTTCAAACTTGGTTGGTCAGACCAAAAACACACACACTAGCATGTACAGTGTTTAACAAAGAGTAACTTGTGAAGTGTGTGAAACTAGCAAAAACTTGAGATACATATGAGGTGATATATGAATAGCAATCAAACACAAAGTCTACACAATTCATCACATAGAATTTAAAAGAGACTATCACCTAAAGAGTTACATCATATAACTCCCACATCTCCTAGAACAAAAGCTTGCAATCATGTAAGTTTCTTGCATTATTGCCTCTTATTTATATATGAATTGGCATTCAGTCTAATAGTACTCACCGGTTTGAATTAAGTGAATTGGCATCAAGCCTAATAGTACACACCAGTTTTAATTTTAGATGAGGCTACACCTTATGTTCTTTTTGTGCATGTGCTACACTTTTTCGAGCACAGAATCTTATGATATGCACTAAGGTGTTCATGATTGGTTAGTGAACAGTGGTGAGATGGTTATTTATGCCTTTCTCAAAAGGATCAAGTCCGACAATCAAAAAACATGTGACTTCATGATTAAGGCAAAGTGATTAAAAACCACACACATCTTTCCCACACAACATGCACTACAAATTTCCAACTAGTCAAGTGCAGTAAATAAGCTCATCCAAGTTAAACAAGGTACACAGGACATGACATGTGTAAAAAGATTGACCAACCTTGTTTTCAGAAATGTCAAACATAGTTTTTGCCTTCTCCCTTTTTTTTTTTTTTTTTTTTTTTTTTTTTTTAATTAAAAGAGAAAACAAATAAATCCTAGAATGAAATGCATGAATGTTATGCAATGCAAGTCCTAGAACAAAAAGACACAAAAAAACAAAGAACAATGGTCACAAAGGATAGAGCAATGAAGCACAAGGACCATGTCAGAAAGACTCAGTTAGTTCGAGTCTTTTGCATCCAAAACTTTTTAGATGCACCACGAGCATTGGAGTTCTTATTCACATTAGAGTGATTCCCAACTCCAGGATTGGAATAAAGGTTTAACGCCTTTACCAATTCACCAATTAGTGCCATCGGATCTTGTGCTTGAGGTACAGACACTTTTGGTTTCTTCGCTCTTTTATCAGCTTGAAGCTTGTAACAGTTAGGACGGATATGTCCAGACTTACCACAATAATGACAAACCCAAGCAGGTTTACCATGCATCTTGTCCTTGGATTTGGTAGGCTTCTTAGGTTTAGATTCCCTTAAGTCTACCCTAATCTTCTTAGGTGGTGAAACTTCTACAGGTTTAACAACCTCACTCGCAGGGGGTTTAACAATTTCACTCACAACCTCACTCACAGAAGGTACAGAAGAAGCAGGAATAAAGACAGTGGAATGAGGTGCAGAATCAAAAATGCTTTCAACATATCCTGTCCCAGATTTATCAGAAGAACACTTTTGAACATTCAACATGTGATCAAGTTTAGAACTAGCAGATCTTGCAACAGATGAATCATGTTCCAAAGTTCTAACTTTATCAAGCAAAAGCATGTTTTCAGATTTAACATTAATCAAAAGCTCATTAGCATCAAACAATTTGACAACCAAGTTCTTCTTTTCAAGCTCAAGAGTATCAATTTTCTTCAGGCCTACATCAACTTTCATAGCATCCTTTGCAGCAATTTTGCAAAGTTTGTTGTAGGCCTCTTGAAGATCTGCATCTTCAGAGAGTTCCCCATCAGCAGGGTTCTCCTCAGCAGATATGCTTTCATTGACTACTGCAGTAGCAGTGAAAGCAATGAAGTTTCCATCCTCGTCACAACCGGACTCATCATCAGAAACCTTATTATCACTAAGGGTTACAGCCATAGCTTTACCCTTATGTCTCAAGAAAGTAGGACATTCAGATTTGACATGACCATACCCTTGACAACCAAAACACTGAGGACCCAAAGAATTATTTGAAGATTGACCTACTTGTTCTCTAGGTTTTTTCAAAATTATTAACCTTAGTGAGATCATTCTTCCTAAAGTTTCTAGGTTCAACAGTGTTAGTATTCCTTGCTTTCCTATTAGTGTTTCTAAGGAAATTTCTAAAATTCTTGACAAGGTAAGCTATCTCAGTAGGAGAGAGCTCATCATCAAATCCACTAGCCTCAACATCATCAACAGACTTTAGAGCCATTGATTTGGATTTGGTAGTTTTGGGTAGGTCAGACTCATAGGACTGAAGCGATCCTACAAGCTCATCCACGGGGATGGTGTCAACATCCTTACTTTCAGTAATGGCTGTCACCTTGGGTCTAAAGTCTTCAGTTAAGGATCTAAGTATCTTCCTAACAATCTTAGGTTAATCATAGACTTCACCCAAATTATAAGTAGAATTAACAATATCATTAAGTTTAGCATAAAACTCATTAAAGGTTTCATCATCAGACATTCTAATGCTTTCAAACCTAGAAGTTAATTGCTGCAATTTGTTTATCTAAAAAGTCTTTGTGCCTTCATGCACAGTTTGGAGGATTTTCCAAGCAATATGAGCAACCTCAACATTAGAGATCCTCTTAAATTCCTCCATTGAAACAGCATTAAAAATGGCATTCATAGCTTTACTATTAAATGCAGCTGCTTCTTTCTGAGAAGTTTGCCACTCACTCACAGGAGTAGTGGGCTTCTCCCATCCATATTCAACAAAGTTCCAAACTCTCTCATCGATGGATTTCAGGAATGCTTTCATCCTTACTTTCCAGTAAGCATAGTTGTTCCCATCAAAGTGAGGAGGAACAAACAGAGAGTGTCCATGCTCCATGACAACAGGGGTCAAGGATCAGCTCAGAGATAAAAAAATCTCAAACAAAAGAGCAACCCGCTCTGATACCACTTGAGCGGTTTAGACCCCTTAAACAAACAACCAGATTGCGTAGTCTAGATTAATTAGCCAAGTTGTTATTTAGTCAAATTAAACAATTCTAGGTTAAAACAATCAAATAATCATATCAAAAATATAATGCAGCGGAATAATAAATAACACAGTGATATGATCACCCAGGAAACCACACGGAAAAACCTGGGGAGGATTTTACCCACTGATCCCCAAGGCAAAATGGAATCCACTAAGAAAGAATTGAGGTTCTTACAAAAGGACTTACAAGCTCCCCGTTTGACTTCCTAATGCTACCCACCAGTAAAACTTCCTGACATGACCACGCGCAGGCTCCGAATCCACGGACTACTTCTTTCTTTGTATTCCTTCAATCGGCTACAAGCTCCCCGCTTGTTTATCTTTAAGCTTCAAAGGAAACAACCAAGTTGATCATCAAGATGTTGAAGTAATCTCAATTTTGAAAACCCTAAGCTTTGTGTAAAGGAAAGCTCTTCTAGATCTCACAAGAGATTTACACAAAACCGCAATGTATGAGCAACAATACAACTTGTGCAACTCTGAAAACATGGCTAGGGTTTTGCCTTATATACCTAGGGCAAAAACGTAAAACCCTAAACATTTTAAAAGAGTTAAGGCTGAGCTGGAATTTCTGCAGAATCGCATCTGGGCCGATTTTTGATCGATCGAGAATTACATTCGATCGATCGAGCCAGGCCGAAATGCACCAATGCATCTGCAGTCACTTGATTCCAACTTTACAATATTTTACCAACTTTGAGCAAGTCTAAACTAGACTAAATACATTGTTTTGATCATGGTTTGCCAACATTACAAATTAGAGTTCTAAATACACAAAATCCTAAGACCTTAAAACCTAACAGATCGATCGAAATGGGCAGAAACTTATAAAAATTTTGAGAAAAATCACTGTTTTGAAAAATGCAAACCCAATTTTGAAAAACAACTCCTCAAAGCATTTGAACATTGAAAACACAATGCATGAGTATGAAATGGAATGCTATTTCAAAAACCCAAATTTTTAAACCCAATTTTCTCAAAAACAAGTTTCAATTATCCTCCAGTGAATTTCCTTAAGCAGCAAACATGTTTTGCACAATTCTCAAGATATTTTCAAGCTTGGTTGGTCAGACCAAAAACACACACACTAGCATGTACAGTGTTTAACAAAGAGTAACTTGTGAAGTGTGTGATACTAGTAAAAACTTGAGATACATGTGAGGTGATATGTGAATAGCAATCAAACACAAAGTCTACACAATTCATCACATAGAATTTAAAAGAGACTATCACCTAAAGAGTTACATCCTATAACTCCCACATCTCCTAGAATAAAAGCTTGCAATCATGTAAGTTTCTTGTATTATTGCCTCTTATTTATATGAATTGGCATTCAGCCTAATAGTACACACTGGTTTGCATTAAGTGAATTGGCATCAAGCCTAATAGTACACACCAGTTTTAATTTAATTGAGGCTACACCTTATGTTCTTTTTGTGCATGTGCTACACTTTCTCGAGCACAAAATCTTATGATATGCACTAAGGTGTTCATGATTGGCTAGTGAACAGTGATGAGATGGTTATTTATGCCTTTCTCAAAAGGATCAAGTCCGACAGTCAAAGAACATGTGACTTCATGATTAAGGCAAAGTGATTAAAAAACCACACACATCTTTCCCACACAACATGCACTACAAAGTTTCAACTAGTCAAGTGCAGTAAATAAGCTTATCAAAGTTAAACAAGGTACACAAGACATGACATGTGTAAAAAGAATGACCAAACTTGTTTTCAAAAATCAAGAAAAATAGTGTCCAACATAGTTTTTGCTTTCCCCTTTTTTTTTTTTTTATTATTAAAAGAGAAAACAAATAAATCCTAGAATGAAATGCATGTATGTAATGCAATGCAAGTCCTAGAACAAAAAAAACACAAAAACCAAAGAACAATGGTCACAACAGAATAGAGTAATGAAGCACAAGGACCATGTCAGAAAGACTCAATTAGTTCGAGTCTTTTGCATCCAAAATTTTTTAGATGCACCACGAGCGTTGGAGTTCTTATTCACATTAGAGGGATTCCCAACTCCAGAATTGGAATAAAGGTTTAACACCTTTACCAATTCACCAATAAGTGCCATAGGATCTTGTGCTTGAGGCACAGACACTTTTGGTCTCTTCGCTCTCTTATCAGCTTAAAGCTTGTAACAGTTAGGACGAATGTGTCCAGACTTACCACAATAATGACAAACCCAAGCAGGTTTACCATGCATCTTGTCCTTAGATTTGGTAGGCTCCTTAGGTTTAGATTCTCTCAAATCTACCCTAATCTTCTTAGGTGGTGAAACTTCTAAGGGTTTGACAACCTCACTCACAGGGGGTTTAATGGTTTAATGGTTTCACTCACAACCTTACTCACGAGAGGTTCAGAAGAAGAAGAAGGAACAAATTTTGTGGAATGTGGTCCAGAATCAAAGATGCTTTCAACATATCCTAACCCAGATTTATCAGAAGGATACTTTTGAACATTCAACATGTGATCAAGTTTAGCACTAGCAGATCTAGCAACAGATAAATCATGTTCCAAAGATTTAACTTTATCAAGCAAAAGCATGTTCTCAGATTTAACATTGTTCAAAAGATCATTAGCATCAAACAGTTTTACAAGCAAGTTCTTCTTTTCAAGCTCAAGAGCATCAATTTTCTTTAGGCCAAGTTCAACATTCATAGCATCCTTTGCAGCAACTTTGCAAAGTTTGTTATAGGCCTCTTGAAGATCTGCATCTTCAGAGAGTTTCCCATCATAAGGGTTTTCCTCAGCAGATATGCTTTCATTGACTACAGCAGTAGCAGTGAAAGCAATGAAGTTTCCATCCTCGTCACAACCAGACTCATCATCAGAAACCTCATTATCACTAAGGGTTACAGCCATAGCTTTACCCTTATTTCTCAAGAAAGTAGGACATTCAGATTTGACATGACCATACCCTTGACAACCAAAACACTGAGGACCTAAAGAATTGTTGGAAGATTGACCTATTCTTTCTCTAGGTTTCTCAGTGTTGCTAACCTTGATGGGATCATTCTTCCTAAAATTTCTAGGTTTAGCAATGGTTGTATTTCTTGCCCTTCTATTTGTGTTCCTTAGAAAGTTCCTAAAGTTCTTGGCAAGATAGACTATCTCTGTAGTAGAGAGCTCATCATCAAATCCACCAACCTTAACATCATCAACAGACTTAAGAGCCATTGATTTGGATTTGTTGGTTTTGGGTAGGTCTAGCTCATAGGACTGAAGGGATCCTACAAGCTCATCCACAGGGATGGAGTCCACATCCTTACTTTCAGTAATGGCTGTCACCTTGGGTCTAAAGTTTTCAGTTAAAGATCTAAGTATCTTCCTAACAATTTTAGGTTGATCATAGATTTCTCCCAAGTTATAAACAGAATTAACAATATCATTAAGTTTAGCATAAAACTCATCAAAGGTTTCATCATCAGACATTCTAATGCTTTCAAACCTAGAAGTTAATTGCTACAATTTGTTTATCTTAACAGCCTTTGTGCCTTCATGCACAGTTTGGAGGATTTTCCAAGCAGTATGAGCAACCTCAACATTTGAGATCCTCTTAAATTCCTCCATTGAAACAGCATTAAAAATGGCATTCATAGCTTTGCTATTAAATGCAGCTGCTTCTTTCTGAGAAGTTTGCCACTCACTCACAGGAGTAGTGGGCTTCTCCCATCTGTATTCAACGGAGTTCCATACCCTCTCATCAATAGATTTCAGGAATGCTTTCATCCTTACTTTCTAATAGGCATAGTTGTTTCCATCAAAGTGAGGAGGAACAACAAGAGAGTGTCCATGCTCCATGACAACTGGGGTCAAGGATCAGCTCAGAGATAAAAAAAAATCTTTAACAAGAGAGCAACCTGCTCTGATACCACTTGAACGGTTTAAGACCCCTTACAAACAACCAGATTGCGTAGCCTAGATTAATTAGCCAAGTTGTTACTTAGTCAAATTAAACAATTCTAGGTTAAAACAATTAAATAATCATATCATGCATATAAAACATATAAAGCAGCGGAAATAATAAAGAACACAAGATATGATCACCCAGGAAACCACACGAAAAAACCTGGGGAGGATTTGACCCACCGATCCTCAAAGCAAAACAGAATCCATTATGAAAGAATTGAAGTTCTTACAAAAGGACTTACAAGCTCCCCGCTTGACTTCCTAATGCTACCCACAAGTAGAACTTACTGACACAACCACGTGCAAGCTCCGAATTCACGGACTCCTTCTTTCTTTGATTCCTCAATCAGCTACAAGCACCCACGCTTGATATTCTTTAAGCTTCAAAGGTAGCAACCAAGTTGATCATCAAGATGTTGAAGTAATCTCAATCTTGAAAACCCTAAGTTTTGTGTAAAGGAAAGCTCCTCTAGATCTCACAAGAGATTTACACAAAACAGCAATGTATGAGCAACAATACAACTTGTGCAACTCTGGAAACGTGGCTAGGGTTTTGCCTTATATACCTAGGGCAAAAACATAAAACCCTAAACGTTTAATGAGTTAGGGCTGAGCTGGAATTTCTGCAGAAAATGCATCTGGTCCGATTTTCGATCGATCGAGCCAGGCCGAAATGCACCAATGCATCTGCAGTCACTCGATTCCAACTTTACAATATTTTATCAACTTTGAGCAAGCATAAACAAGACTAAGTACATTGTTTTGATCATGGTTTGTCAACATTACAAATTAGAGTTCTAAATACATAAATTCCTAAACCTTTAGAACCTAACACATTTCATACCCATCTTGCATACCCATCTTGGTATGTCTCATAGACATATTTTTGTACTTACTGCTTCAATACAGTTGATTACTGCTTACTGAGTCTGTGATTAGGATTGTGCCCAAAAGTGTTCTTGATTAGGTTGCTGTGGTCAATGTCAATGTGTTATGCATAACTATTGGTGATGTATCATTCTACCTTTGAGTTGAGATATCCCTTTCAATGCCTGAATCTCAACTGAATATGGCCTTAATGGTGGTATTGTTCTATGCTCTTCTCAGTTATACTAACCTATTACTAATGGTTGAATTTCCATCCATTGTGCTTTGTGTTTGGGGTTTTTTCTGCTTTGTTTACAGATGACTCCTACCAAGAAGAAAACCACTGCTAAAAAGAGTGATAAAAGGCTAAAAATGGACAACTCCAAGTTCAGATCCACTCAACACTTTGAGAGATACAAAGTGTTCTACATAAATGCAACAATCATTCAAGAAAGATTTGTGGACTTAGTGGATTTGAAGGTGAATGTTCAATATGTGTATAAAACACCCTTGAATGTTTAGACCCCAAATAACAAAATATCAATTCAAGCTTAATGTCAAACGATTAACGTGCGAAACATGAACATAAGCTAAACACAAAATTGATAAACAGTCTAAGCCAAATATAATCACATCCATAGCAGAAAATAAAAGGCAAAGATAGAGGGAAGAGAGATGCAAACACAAGGACAACACATGATGTGTTATCAAAGAGGAAACCGAAGCCTTCGGCATAAAACCTCTCCGTTGCCCTCAAAGCGGTCAATAATCCACTAGAAAATGTAATTGGGATACATGAACAATAATAGACCCTCCAAGCCTAATCCACCCAATGTACCTAAGCCCTCTAAGCTTCTTACTCCAACGAGGTTGCGCCGAACCTTTTTCTTTTCTAGCTTACTGGATTCCGCTATAGCCCATAGCATCAACCAATATGAATTTGTAAGGTTGAATTTAATCAACCATCTTGTTGGCTTTATTCCGTGCCAATTTGCTTGTAATTTAGCACTTAGTAACCCTATATTTAGGTGAGAAAATTGTAAGGGTAGTGAATGAGAAAGTGTGAAGAAATGCTCAAGTTTGTGCAAAGAAACAAAAACTCGCGACTGGATCTCGCGGGTGACTTGCGGCTTACAAGTCGCCAGAAGCTGCACACGTGCCAAGCATGTCAGAACCTAAAGAGTCACGCCAGCTGTTGCACTACAGGACAAAAGTCCCAGGCTGGCCAGGACGTTAGCTCGTAGCCTGAACTCGTGACTTAACCCAGTCGCGAGGTCAAGTCGCTAAAATGCCCTGTTTGGGAAAATCTGACGTTTCACATTCCATTCTAATTCCAGTATAAATACCCCTCATTCCCATGATATGAAGAGAGCTTCCAGAGAGAATTTTGTGAGAGAAACCCTAGAGAAAATCAAGATTGCCTCATCCCCAATCTTTACGTTAGAGACTTTACAAATTCCTCTTCTCTCTTCCTCTCTATTGTCATACCCTTGAGAGGACTTTTTACCAAATCCTTATCTCACCACACCCACGTCTATGAGAAGGTTTATTTGGTGCTGTTGGGAAGCAGTTAGGAAGGAACCAATCTACATTGGTTGATGCTATAGTCTAGTAGCGAAATCTGGGAAGCTAAAGAAGAAATAGGTTCGATGTAACCTCGTTGAAGCAAGAAGCTTGGAGGGCTTAGGTACTTGAATAGATTAGGATTGGAGGGTCTTCTGCTATTCATGTATCCCAACTACATTCTTTAGTGGATTATTCACTGCTTGAAGGGCGGCGGAGAGGTTTTACGCCTAGAGCTTCAGTTTCCTCTTCGATAACACATCGTGTGTTGTCCGTGTGTTTGCATCTTCCCTTCTTTTATCTTTGCCTTATATTTACTGCTGTGGATATGTTTATATTTGGCTTATATTATTTATCAATTCTGTGTTTGGCTTATTTTCATGTTCCGCACGTTAATTGTTTGATATTAAGCATGAATTGTTATTTTTGTAATTGGGGTCAAAACGTTCAAGGGTGTTTCATACCCATATTGAACATTCAGAATTGGTCCCTTCCTGCTTCCTAAAGCACCAAATAAACCTTCTCACAGATATGGGTATGGTGAGGAAAGGATTTGGTCAAGAACCTCTCAAGGATGTATCAATGGAGAGGAAGAGAGTAGAGGAATTTAAAGAGTCTCTTAGGTGAAGATTGTGGATGAAACAATCTTGTTTTTCTCTAGGGTTTCTCTCTGAAAATTCTCTCTGGAAGCTCTCTACATTTCGTGGGTATAAGGGTCTATCTATAGTGGTGTGTGTTTGGAATGCGAAGAGTCAGTTTTTCCCAAACAGGGTGTTCTGGCGGCTTGGCCTTACGACTGGTCTAAGTCGCGAGTTCCAGCCGCGAGTTAAAGGCCTGGCCAGCCTGGGACTTTTGTCCTATAGTGCGACAGTTGGCATGACCCTTCAATTCCCCTGCATGCTTCTCACGTGTGTTGCAGTTGGCGGCTTGCCAGCTGTGAGTCTCTACATCCTTACACAATCTTGAGCATTTCTTCACACTCTTTCACACACTACCTTTACACGAATCCCACCTAAATATAGGGTTACTAATTGCTAAAATACAAGCAAATTTGGCACGGAATAAAGCCAACAAGATGGTTGATTAAATTCAACCTTACAGAAGGACACCTTCTTTCCCAAATGTTTTAAGGGCAAAGTTTGGGATAAGTTGCTGAGTGACTTACCTGGAGTGTGTGAGCCTTTGATCAGGGAGTTCTATGCGAATGTTGTGCTAAAAGAGGATGAAATTAATTGCTGGATAAGAGGAAAGGAATTCACTATAGATGCAGGTGGTATAGATAAGGTGATAGGTCTTGAAGGTTTGGATGACCATGACTTCACCAATTACAAGGACAGGATGCTATCCATAGAAACTGTCCAATCTCATATTGGTGGTGTTAAAGAGGGGAGATGTCTCAACACAAATGCCTTTCCAGCTGACATGAGGTGTCTAACCACCATCATGATGTTCAACTTGTATCCAGTAAGGAAGCTGACTACAATCAACAATGCTAGAGCTATCTTTCTCATGGAGCTTAGAGAGAACACCTTCATAGACATCAGCTCTCACATATTTGACATAATTGTGGATGAAACTAGAACAACTTCAAGGGCCAAGCCGATTTTTCCCAGTCTTCTTATAAGGATTTTTAGATTGAAAGGTGTTGAAATCCCTCAAGATATCAGTCTCATGCCTGCACTCTTAGCCATTAATAAACAAACCATCACAAGGATACAAGTTTGTCTCCCAAGTGATGAAGAAAAAGGTGAACCAATGGAAACTAAGACAGAGGCTACAGAAGAACCCTCAAGTTCAAGAGGTTGTCGCGAGCGGAGCAGAGCTTCTGCCTCATTAGTTGTACCTTCAAATGCATTCCAGATCATCCTAGAGAGGATTGACAGGCTCAGAGATGTCAAGAATGAACAATCTGACAGGCTAGCTGCTTTTCAAGATCAGATGAACACCCTCTCAGCAAAGTTTGATAGCTTCTCCACCCAGCAGTGACCCTTTGGCTATTCCGGTCAAAAAGAGGGAGATTTTTGGGGTAGCTCTTGAAGGGGAGTGCTAGTTTGAGGGGCAGCCAGCATAAAACTTACATTTAGCTGCTTTTACTTCAAGTTTTTTTTTTTTTTTTTACTTTATGTTTATGCTGTATAATGTTGTCTATATTTTGGGTTTGCTACTCTTTGGCTAATAGTTTAGTTTAAACTCATGGTTGTTTTTGGTTAAATCTTTTGAAACTTGTGGTACGTTGGTTTAAGCTTTTATAAGATGTTATTCAGCATGTTTATATTTCTTTTGTACCTTTGCTTTTGTAGCTTTTCTTTTGTAACCGTTTGCTTTTGTAAGCTTTTAGGTTTTTGTACCCATGCTTTGTAGCCTAGTACTTGTTGTTATGCTTTGCACTACTTTAAGTACATCACTCTTGTGCCCTTTGTTAGATTTTTATCCTTAATGCAATTACTCTTGTGTTGTTGCATTGGTTGAGTGTTGGACATGCAAATGATACTTTGCAAACGAGCTTATTAGCTTGCATGTCCAGATGTTCATTCCATGTGTGAATGAGCATTGTGATCACTATTTATAGTGATTGTTTGTTTTTGGTCAAGCTATGGTTTATTGCTTTAGTCCATTCTTGCTTGATCGCATTGTGCTTGCTCCATATGCATTACAAGTTTTTTGCATACAATGATCATAGTGTGCTATTGTGTTTCGGGAGATACTTGTTCTTATGGGTCAAGAGCTTCACAGATTCTAGAGTTAGGTGTGAGTGAGTTTTGCTCAACTGTTCTCAATTCACGCGTTAAGTCTAGAGTTTGTTGTAGAGTTTTGTCACGGAATAGCCAAAGAGGGAGATTGTAAGATTGAATTTAATCAATCATTTTTTTGGCTTTATTCTGTGCCAAATTTACTTGTAATTCAGTATTTAGAAACCCTGTATTTAGGTGGGAATCATGTAAGGGTAGTGTGTGAGAGAGTGTGAAGAAATGCTCGAGATTGTGTAGTGAAGCAGGGACTAACGACTGGATCTTACGGGTGACTCGCGGCTTGCAACCTACCAGAAGATGCACACGAGTGAAGTGTGCAAAGAAGCTGAACCGCTTGCCAACTGACTGGCCATTCACTTAGCTCGTGGCTTGAACTCGCAACTTAGTCAAGTCGCGAGGCCAAGTCGCCAGCCAGCTCTATTTTAGAAAAATGACTCTTCGCATTCCAAACACACACCACTATATATAGACCCTTATACCCACAAAATGTAGAGAGCTTCCGGAGAGAATTTTGAGAGAGAAACCCTAAAGAAAAACAAGATTAACTCATCCACAATCTTCACATAGAGACTCTTGAAATTCCTCTACTCTCACTCTCTCCATTGTTACATCCTTGAAAGGTTCTTAGCTAAGTCCTTTTCTCACCATACCCACATCTATGAAAACGCTTTTTGGTGCTTTGGGAAGCAGTTAGAAAGGGACCAATTCATATTGGTTGATGCTATGGGCTATAGCGAAATCCGGTAAGCTAGAAAAGAAAAATGTTTGGCGCAACCTCGTTGGAGCAAGAAGCATGGAGGGCTTAGGTACACTGGGTAGATTAGGCTTGGAGAGTCTATTGCTGTTCATGTATCCCAACTATATTTTCTAGTGGATTATTGACCGCTTGGGGGGCGGCGGAGAGGCTTTAGGCCGAGGGCTTCGGTTTCCTCTTCAATAACACATCAAGTGTTGTCCTTGTGTTTGCATCTCTCTTCCCATTATTTTTGCCATTTAATTACTGTTGTGGTTGTGATTATTTATGGTTTAGATTGTTTATCAATTATGTTTTAGCTTATGTTCATGGTCTGCACATTTATTGTTTGACATTAAGCTTGAATTGGTATTTTGTAAATTGGGGGTCTAAACGTTCCTAGTGTTTTCACACACAATTTTAACTTTCAACTTTCTTGCTTAGAATCAAAACAAAACAATTAATTATGAGATTCAAAGGTTACTCCAAAAGAATAAGGCCTAAAGCCTCATCCTTGGACTTGCCCATAATACAACAATACACATAATTAATAGAAATAAAGAAATGCACTTGTTCAATAAAATAAAAAAGAAGTTGTTAACATCTTTCAACTACTTTATTCCTTGCACAATGACTTCCTGCTTCAAATCTTTCAAATCTTGTAGGTCCAAAGTTGTTAACAACCATGCCTTTGAACATTGCATTTAAAATTCTTATGGGGCATGTATAATTTAACTGATTCTTAAAATAAACCAACATTAAACTTTTAAACTTTAATTATGGAAACAATACTTTAATACAATTCTAAAAAAGCCGTATAGAATGTTTCAAAAAAAAAAAAGCTGTGTAGAACAACCTAACATAAAAATTATATAGATAATAAATCAATAGACATATAAAAATGTTATAATGAATTATAGAATCAATTTTAAATGTAAGATAAATATATATGGTACAAATAGATAAGTATAAGGTTTGTCAAGCAAGATGCGGTTTGGGAAGGAAAAAATAAGTCTATCTACATCTTGTGATAATGATGAAGACAATCTTTAATTATACCTCATTTATTTGATGGGACTAACTATGCCTACTGGAAAGTACGCATGAAAGCTTTTTTGCAGTCCTTAGATGAGAAGGTGTGGCAAGCTGTTGAGATTGGATGGACCAAGCCAAAAGAAGCCGGCTGATTGGGATGAAGCCAAGATCAAGGCGGCAAACTTCAACAGCAGAGCATTGAATGCCCAATTTAGCGCAGTCACCAATGAGGTGTTCAAGAAGATATCCTCAACAGAAACTGCTAAGGAGGTGTGGACCATCCTCCAGACAACCTATGAAGGAACAAAGGCTGTCAAAGATTCAAAGCTACAGAGGCTCACTACTATCTTTGAAGAGATTAAGATGGAGGAGGATGAGTCGTTTGATGAGTTCTATGCCAAGCTTAAGGACATAGTGAACTCAGCCTTCAATCTTGGGGAAACCATCCCTGAACCCAAGGTTGTAAGGAAGGTGCTCAGATCTCTACCTGAGAGATTTCATGCCAAGATTTCGGCAATAGAAGAATCAAACGACATTGACAAAATTCCTTTGACTGAGCTGGTTGGGAACTTGCAGACCTACGAGCTAGGGTTATCAAGGATTGGCAAGTCAAGCAAAGGCAAGAGCATGGCCTTGAATGCAAAGAGCAGTAATATAGACGAGTCTTCCGATGATGAAGATTCCAAGATGAAGTCCTACATTTCAAGGCAGTTCAAGAAGTTTATGAAGAATGCCAATGGGAGGAGCTTCAACAAGGACCGCAGGCAATCTAGTTCTTCTTAGTTTAAGAGCCAAGACAAAGGGAAGAAGGATGCAAAGGAAGGTGGTCAGTACACTGTTCCCGCAGGACCTAAGTGTTTTGGGTGTCATGGGTTTGGACACATGAAGAATGAGTGTCCTACATATCTCAAGAGCATTAGGAAGAGCAAGGCACTTGCTGCAACCCTGAGTGACACTAAGCCTGAAGATGATTCCGACAATAAGGATGACGGAATCTTAAATGCCTTCACTGCCACAATCAATCCTACTGAAGGGATTGTTGAAGAAGTGGATGAAGAAGAAGAATTGGTGGACACCAAGTGTGAGAAGATGGATGATCAAGATGATATCCATTCAGCCTATGAAAAGCTTTACAAGCTCTCTGAGAAGCATGAGAAGTTGTATAGGCTGACCACCAAGAAGCTCAATGATGTGGAACTTGATCGTGAAGAGTTATCCGCAAAGTTTGATGAGGCAAATCAAACTATTGGAGCACTGAGGTTTGAGAACAATTACCTGGCGGAGAAGACCAAGAAGCTTGAAGCGGAGCTGTTTCAAGTCAGAGCCCAACTGGAGAGGACCTCAAGTGCAAAACTTGATGAGATGCTCAGCATTCAGAAATCTGCTTCAGATCGAACAGGTTTAGGGTATGATCTTTCTTCCTCTAATATTGCTTCCACAAGTACTACTGTTTTTGTTCCTCATGCTAATACTGTTAAAGTTGAGAACACTGATGTTAAAACTGAATTAGCTAATGAAAACTTAGGCAAGGGTAAATCTATATTAGGAGCACCCCCTAAGCAAGATAAGAAAGATGCTAGAAACCCTAGGGCTAAGAAGGCTAACTCTCAAAAGTCTAAACAAAAGAAGCAGCATCTCTATCATCATTGTGGAGCTGCTGGCCATACTCGACTAAATTACTACAAGTGGCTAGCCACCCAACAGAGAAATGGCATGACAACATCTGGAAGCCAAAATCAACTTCAATCCTCTCTTGCTCCTCTTGGAGATGTTCTAAAAGCCCTCATGTTCCTTTCGAACTTGAATGGTTTCAATCCTTCCCCCTCACTGCCGGTTCAAGGGTTTAATCAAAGGAAAGGTTCTTCCAAGGTGTGGAAGAAAAAGGATTCTAAGTGATTTCATCACTTTCTTCTCCCTTCTTGTTTTTCTTGTTTATTGCATTGCTTGTGTGTTTTGGATTTTTGTTGAGTCAGTCTAGTTTTATGCTTTGCTTTGTTAACATGTTTTTGTATGTTTACTTTCAGTTTTGTTTATTTTTTTTTTCATATAAAAATAAATAAATAAAATTGAAAAATCAGAAAAATACAAAAACAGTGTGTGTTTTGTGTACATTGGTACTTGTGTACGTTGGATGGCCAATGAAATAAATTTTTCTAAACTTTGTATCTCTTGTAGCTTAGATGAGCATCTTTATGCACAACTAAGCAAGTGAGCTTTGTGGCTCTTGTTTGTGATGAGTAAGATTAGGTTATCTCTTAAAACTTAACACTCATATCACTCTTTTTGACAGGTAGGACTAGAAAATCCTAAGAGAAAGGCATAAATAACCATCTCACTACTGTTGCCCGCCAATCATTAATGACATCTGTATGTTTCGGCATAGCAAAAGTTTGATGTCAATGACATTTGTGTGCTTCGGCATAGCAAAATTGGAATGTCAAAATATCAATGGGTATTTCTTTTCTCTCTCATAAGCCCATGCATGATATGCTTAAAAAGAAAATATGCAAAAAAAAATAAAAAGCAAAAAGATCAAAATGCTTTAAAAATGGTTGTAAGCGTGTATTCTAGGAGATGTGGGAGTTATAGGATGTACCTCGAAGGTGATAGTCCCCATCAAACAGTTATGATTGTGTGTGAGTTAAAGTTATTTTTTTATATCTCAGATCGTCATAACATGTATACACATATGCAATCTTGCGATGTTTTTCACACACAACACACAATATTCTTTGCTACTTTTGATACATATACAGGTACAATGTGATTTGACCATCACTAAGGTTTTACATGTGCTTTTGTATGCTCACTAAACTGTCCTGACTTGTTTTTGAAAAATAAAATTGGTTAGACTTGTTTAGTGTGTGTGTATTTTTGGGAGATCCATGTGCTTAAATTTTTCATTGAGAGATGATTTTGAGAGCCTTTTTATGTTGATTGGATCATTGTTGAGGTGCATGTTTGATTGCATTCATGTTTATGTTTTTCTCTTCTCGAAAAACTGTTTTTAAAAGCTGGCTCGACACCTCCTCGACACCTCATCGATACCTGTCTATCTGTCGAGCTTTTCAAGCCTTTTTCTTATCGCAATCTCGACACCTCTTCGACACCTGGTGGATCGATCGAGAATGTTCCTGTCTCCTCGATACCTTGTCGATCGATCGAGATTCTGTTCTTGGTTCTGGTGTTCATTCCTCGTCACCTTCAGCTGTCGACGTGTTTTTTCTCGATACCTACCTCGACACCTATCTCGACACTTCTCGATACCTCTGTTGTTGAGAATTACTGAAACTTTTATATAAGCTTCTGTCGCGATCTGAACTTCATTTGCTGGATCTCTCTCGATCTGTCTGCGGCTGTTCATTTCCCAAATCACCTTTTCTCACTCAAAATCTTCATTCCTCGTGATTTTCGGCCATTCCTTGCTTCAAATCACTTGGTAAGATCTCATTTTCCTTCCTTATTCATGCATTTCATGTTTTGAATCTTAGGTTTTGGGGTTTTTCAAAATCAATGAGTTTTTCTTGAAATTTTGGGTTGGGTTTTCACTAAAAGATGTTCAAAATTTCATACATTGCATTTCATGTGCATTAGAATGAACTTTACATGCATTTAGATGTGTGTTTCTTCTATGTGTGCTGATAGGTTTGGATTGGGCTAAGCCCATGATGCTTTTTAAGTTTGCATGTCACATATTCATGCATTCCCCATACATACGTACTTTTTGTTCAATATATTTGATATTTGAACTGTTTTAGGACTTTTCTGATTGTCTCCCTCTCTATCTTTTTCTCATTGTATTTACGTTAGTAGTGTCTATGGCACCCAAACGTAAATCCACTCCAGCTCTGAACCCTTTGCGTTCTGGAGCTTCTTCCTCTTCTAATTCTGCTCCTCTCAATCTTCGGTTCCGTGATGGAGATGCCCATAAGGCATTTACTGAGAACTTTTCTAGACAAGGTGTTCATTTGGAATGCCAAGTCATTCTGGCAAACTTCGCCGACACTGACCTTCCCTCTGTCATTCACAGTAGGGGATGGGAGTCACTGTGTGACGTCCCGGTCACATGTCCTCTTGTGCTGATTCAGGAGTTTTACTCCAACATGCACGGGATCGATCGTTCAGTACCTCTCTTTTTCACTCGCGTTCGAGGTACGCGCATCCCTGTCACACCGCAGCTAGTGACAGATGTGCTTCGAGTTCCTAGGATAGAGTTTCCTGACTATCCTACTTGTGAGCGTTTGAGGACTGTGTCCAAGGATGAGCTCATTTCTGCTTTTTGTGAGCGCCCTTCTGATTAGGGTGAGCATCAGTATACATCATGTAGACCTTTTGCTAAAGGTCCTAGGTTTCTTAACATGGTGATGACTTTTGTACTCCATCCACTCTCTCACTACAACTCTATCACAGAGCCTCGTGCTCGATTTTTGCTATCTCTTCTTGAGCATTTTACGATAGATTTTTCTTCTCACTTCATTTTCTCTATCATAGATATTCATCTAGATTCGGCGTCCTGTGATAAGCTCATCTTTCCTTCCGCTATCACGAGGATTTTGCGCCATTTTTCTATCCCTTTTCCTGTGTCCGACCACTTCACACACATTTCTGCCATAGATGCCGCTACCGTAAAATGTAGTGAGGCTCAGTTTAGGTCGAGACAGATGGATTCCACTCCTCCCTCCCATTCGGCTCCATCCAGATCAGCTCCATCTACATCTGCTCCTTCTACCTCTACAGGCGATGTATCTCTTGGAGACATCATGGCACAGCTGCAGCGCATGGATGCTCGCCTCGATACACTCTCCACTGAGTTGTATCAGGTGAATGTTCGTGTTGGTCATATTGCACGACGGCAGGCGACCATGGGTGGTTTTGCTTCTGAGGCTTCTCCTCCACCACCTCCTCCAGTCGCTTCTGATTCTGATGATGAGGATGATGATGATGATGGTGATGACGATGATGCTTCGGATGATGATAGAGATGCTAGCTCTACTGATGAGATGTCTATATGACACTCTACCTTTTGTCACTCGTGACAAAAAGGGAGAGTAGTTTTAGGTTATGAGAGTAGTCATCTTAGGGGGAGAGTTAGTATAGGACATTTTTGATAGGGGGAGAGTTGATATTATGAGGGATGTAGTGAGGTTTTGATGTATCTTTTCTTTTCTATTCTTTTTAGATACATTGATCTTGTATATGAGGTCTTGTGACCAGTTTTACATACATTGTACTTATTTTCTCTATATGTGGATGTATGTTTCTTTCACCTATCTCTTCATGTGTTGTTTCTTCTCTACCTTTATACACATGTTCTTTATACTTGTATGCAATCTAATTATCTCTGTTTCACACAAGATGTTCTGTTTCACACAAGATGCCTTAATGAGTTTTGTTTAAAGTGTTTCAGAAATACAGGTTGTCAAAGTCTACTTGTCATAAACTCTCTTCTTGCAAAGTTTTTCAAGAGTTTGTGTTAGGATAGATTTTATTGTATTCAACAAGTGAATATGAGTTGAGTGATTTATGACTTCTCTCATATGTTCATTTGTTTGTTGTGATTTTGTCATGGATTGCCAAAGGGGGAGATTGTTAGGACATAAGTGGTTCACATATTAAGAACATATGTCATACTTATTTATGTAAATTGGCTAATCCTTTGACAAAACGCACTCTACTTGTAATTGGGTAGTTCTAGGTGTTTTTAATACTTCAAGAAACAAGGTTTTAAGATCAAGTGTTGAAGTCATCAAGTCTGTCTAAGAAAACACAAGCTGAAGTGCATTTTCATTAAAGCTCGACACCTGCTCGATAGCTCCTCAACACCTGCTATCTGTCGAGATTTAAAAAATCAGATTTTCTGATCTAATTTCTTGGGATCCGTGAATACGTTTTTGGGCCTTCTTTTCTTCTAACCCTAAACATATAAAAGGATTGTTTTAAGAGCCGTTAACATAGACACAAGTTGCAAAAGCATTGAGCAATCCTTGTTCAAGCAAATTGTGATCAAAAGATGAAGTTCTTGATCTAGTTCATCTTCTCTGAAGAAGTTGCTGTGTATTTGCACCAAAGGGTTTTGTGACCAAGCATCTTCCTGATCTTCATCGTGTAGGATGAACTGAAGAACTTTGCAACCAACCTCTTTTTCTAAGTTGGTGTTTGAAGTCGCGTACTGGGATCTGCGCATCTGGTTAGTCACGTACTTGAGAGCCATGCATTAAAGGTGGAAATTGTCACTACAGATCAAGTCCAATTAGGTATTGGGGTAAGGGTTCAACTGTAGGTTGGTAAAGTACTTGGGATTCCTTTACTTGTAACTGCTTGATTTGATAATAGTGGAGTTTCAGGAATGGTGACCTGAAAATCACCCGGTGGGGTTTTTGCCGTTAGGGTTTTCCCCATTCGTGAACAAATCACCATGTTATTTAATTTCCGCTGCATATTTAGTTAATTGGTGATTTGTTTGTGCTGCCACGCAATTGCATGATAAATTGATTAATTAATAACTTGACTAATTAATTAATTGGTTAATTAATCACAAGGGGTCAATTCGTTTGTGGCCTATCAATTTCTATAAAATTGGTATAAAAAAATTATAAATAATTTATTAACAAATGCCCTAAACATACCCATTAATGGGACTCCAAAAAAAAAAAAAAAAAAAAAAACTCTTAAAGCCAACTAATAATGTTAATACAACAACAACAGTCACCATTTTTGCCAAAACAGAGACTATTAATTCCATTACACAAAAGAGATCATTCAACTTTATTAACATATAGTAAGTAGTAAGGCCGTCTTGACTAGGGCTTCGTTTTTCTTATTCTGAAGTGTGAACATTATGACTATATACATGTTGTCTTATTTTGAGAATCTGGTCTGAAACCCAGATGCGTACACCGATAGAAGAATGCGTATGAACTATTGTTATGGCGTAAGCCAATCTAGGCAGACACTATATTCATCCCTTTTTGTTTGATTTGCTTTTAATATCATGTTTTATTGTCTTTCATTTTTTATTTTATCTGCTTTGACTGTGTACATGTTGTCTTATTTTTCTTTTTTGTATCATATGTAACATTTTGAGTAATTTGACTCCTTGATTTTTAACAGGTGGCCCCACTCACTTGCATGTAGGCCAAAAAGTATATGTGAACACAAAACTCAAAAGGTATGATCTTATTGTTACTTACACTATATCTTATTGGAATGGGCATATTTTTTGTGCGCTTTTGGAGGGAATGAGATAAAGAATGATTTTAAGAACCAAAACTTAAAAAGGTGGGCTAATCCTCATATTCCTCGTGGAAGTGACTGATATACTCTTTAACATTTTGCTAAAAATGACTCATCCTCTTTTTTTTTTTTTTTTTTTTTGCTTAATGACATAGATATTCTTTAACATTATGAATATCTTAGTCAATCTGAATATACACATTATTGGTAACTTCACCAACACTGCCGTCTACAGTTGTTGACAAAAAATACCTGAGATCCTTCCTCAGTTCCTCTCGTCTTGGTTGTTGTTGTAGGACTTTATCATTAAAATGGAATGGAAAATTTTCATCCAGAGGATCCCACTTTAAGAAAATATTTTGTTTCATACATTAAGATACTAGCGTCGGCAAGAGCCCTCTGTTGTGGTGGTCTTACACTCTTACTATTTTTAAGTGTATTTCTTATATTTTTGAATGCATGGTTACGAGTTCTTTTCATGCTTCAGTGTTCCCAAAGAAAAAAAAAAAAAAAAAATCGTAACTCCGTCTTGCGGGTTGCCATTTGAGAACACTGGTCGTTGAATATTGGAAAAGCCCTGAAGTGGTAGGCTTCTAGACCAAGAAAATTTTTATTGCAAACTTTCAACGCTCTTGCGACAAGGTAATAAGAGTATAAAATTTTCGATTTTTTTTTTTTTTTTAATGAGATAAAGAACCTGTGTAAATCAGAAGTCAATTTTTGTGTTCTGTTCCTGTGATATGGATAGAAAATGACTTTTGTCAAAGAATACACAATGGTTGAAGTTCATCTAAAGTGGCATTAAATCATTTTTTTTTTTTAAATTGTCACATACTCACACATATATATATATATATATATAAATGCTAACTAATATTCCTAGAGTAACGGTTAATAATTTATTTAAATAAAGTTTTTATGAGAAAAAAAAAAAGACAATTAATGTTTTAACAGTTTTTTTCATTTTCCATAAAAGTGGTGTCAGGAAAAGTGGATTATTAATTATTTGCCCTAAGGGCACTTGTTAGCAACACCAAAAAAAACAACAAAAAAAAAAGACATAACTGAAATGAATTTACGTGCATTTAATATTACATTAAATAATATTTTTTACATTTTAAAAAATAAAGTCAAATTTTACTCAAATATCTAAGGACATACATTAAATATCCATTTTTGAAAACTGTTTATGCGAATTTGAAAAAGCTATGAAAAAGGTTAATCAACTTTTCATTTTTTCATAAAAAGTTTCCTTAAATGGTTTTCTAATGCATGCCATAATTAGTAAAACCCTATCTAAAATAACACACATAATCACAATAAATTTATAAACAATAAGCTAATTAATCATTAACAAAAAGATGTTAATTTTGTATTACCAACTCATAGTTGAACATTTATTAATTCTTAATTTGTGCTCTTGGGATCTCTCGATTAAATAGAAAATGAATTGCTATACATTACAAAAGGAAACCAATAATAAAAAGGACTTTGTTCATGTATGCTCTGGGACATTCCTTTAGGAAATACTTTTGAAAATTTTTGTTGAAAATGAATAAAAAACAATTATTTTTTTGACAATTTTTTGTATTTCATTAAAGTAGTATAAAAAAATTCATAAAATAATTTATTAATAAATGCTCTAAATACACCTGTTAACTAAACCTTAAAAAAAAAACTACAAAAAAATAATAATAATAATAATCTAAAATCTAATTAATGCTACTAGTACTACAACAAAAGCCACAGCTTTAAAACCAAGACACTACTATATTAAACAAAAAAAGATCAGTCAACTTTATTAACATCAAGTTGTAGGGCCGTCTTGACTAAGGGGGCGTTTTTCTTATTCCATAGTGTGAAAATTTAGACTGCTTTGCTTCATTGTACGTAGTCCATCTAGAAATTATTCAAATACTAGTGAAAAGTCAGTGCTTGTAAACTAATAATTAATGAGTTATTACCTAAATGAAAGGCTGATTAGTAAAATATTAGTAGAAGAAAGATTGAGTTATTAATAAAATTCAGTCCATTTTATACCAAGGTAAGAGGCTCTTCGTAAGTGTTTGGATTCAGCTGAACGTTTCTTCTCTTAATTTATAATCTAATGATTTTTTAGCAAAAAAAAAAAAACATAAATGATGTCGAAAATCAGCTCTTGTATCATATCATAGGTTTTTATTACTTTATGTGCGTCCAAAAATTGACATCCTCACCTATATATGTATCATAAATTATCTTCTCTTGTGTACATATCTAACTTAATATCTACTTCAATACATTTCAACCTATTAATCACCACACTTAAAAATAATAAATGAGTCTCTCTTTCTTTATTAATGTGGAATTACACATTTGACTAACTCATTATTTTTATATTAATATTTATTTATTTTAATTATTTGATATGAAAATGCTACAATATTCACTACTTGAGATAGATTGGTGCAAAGCAGCTGACTCACTACTAGATCCATTGCATTTGCTGACAGATTGGTTACTATAATCTATGTTCCCTAGTGGAACCAAATGCTTAGTTGTATCAAGTGAGATTTCCTCATTTAGATTGATAGGCCAAGAATGTATTGACCCATTTGGTAAATTAATCAATTAATTAGTCAAGTGAATTAATTAGATTCAATCATATGCAATACTCGTGGTAGCACAAACAAATCACCAAATAACTAAATGCAACGGAAAATAAATTTGACTCGAGTGATTTGTTTACGAATGGGAAAAACCACCGAGGCAAATCCCCACTGGGTGAATTTAAAGCCACCATTCCCAAGAATCCATTATTATCAAAACAAGTTGTTACAAGTAAAAGGAATCTCAGTACCTAATACTAACCTACAGTTGAACCCTTACCCTAATACACAATTGGACTTATAATGTAGTGACAATCTCTATTTTCAATGCACGGCTCTCAGTACGTGACTAACCAATCGATGCACGGATCTAAGTACGTGACGAACACACCAACTTGAGAAAGATGTTGGCTGCAAAGTTCTTTAGTTCATCCAAACGATGAAGATCAAGAAGCTATTGGTTACAAAACCCTTGGCGCAAAGACGCAACAGCTTCTACAAGAAAGATGATGAACTAGGGCAATTTTGTCTCCGATCATAATATGAGTGCAACAACAATTGCGACAACCATTGCATCAAGTGAGACGACCCTTAAAATAATCCTTATATATGTTTAGGGTTGTGAGAAAAGAAACCCTACACAAATAGCTTGGATATGCATGAAAAACAGATTTGGAAATTTGAATTTCGTAATTCTCGATAGATACAACTTCTGTCGAGAGCTATCGAGAATCAGGCATTAAACCTCGATAGATATTATCTGTTGAGCTTTAATGAACAACACTTCTTTACCTGTTTCTTAGACAGATTTCCATGGCTTCAATACTAGACTTGAACTCTTGTTCCTTGAAGTACTAAACCTATCCTAGATCTACCTAATTACAAGTAAAGTGCGTTTTGTCAAAGGATTAGCCAATTTACAATAACATATGTTCTAACAAGTTCCACATATGTCCTAACATAGATCATCCAAAGAATGATTACCTTCCAAAGTTCGAACTGTTAAGAATATAAAGTGAGAGAGAGAAAGACTGAATAGTCTGTATATTCTGTGCAAATAACATTGTACAATAAAGGGCCTTATATATGCTAAGTATGTGTGAAGTACTAGTAATATGAATGTACTACAAGTATAGTATACTGGGCCAAGCCCGATGGGCTAGACTAAACTAAGCCATATACTAACATCCCCCCTCAATCTTAAGGTGGCAAAGAGGAATCCAACTAGAGTTTGGATATCAGATCTCGAAGACGATCAGGCGGGTGAGTTTTGGTAAAGATATCAGCAGGTTGGTCGGCAAAGTTGATGGAGAATAAGTTGAGATTACCTTTCTTGAGATGCTGACGAGTGATGTTGTAATCGATCTCAATGTGCTTGGTGCGTTCATGGAAGACATCGTTATGAGCAATGTAGATAGCACTACAATTATCACAATAAATAGGAGTGGCAGTGGGCTGTGGAGCATCCATGTCAGACAAGAACCATCGAAGCCAGACAAGCTCGCAAGTGGTGTCAACAAGTGCACGATACTCAGCCTCAATACTGGAACGGGAAGCCACGCCCTACTTTTTGCTATGCCATGAGACAAGAGAAATACCCAACAGGAAACAAAATCCTGTGATGGAGTATCGATCTGTCAGATCACTTGCCTAATCCGCATCTGAATAAGCATAGAGCTCAAGAAAAGACTGAGAGGAGTAGTGAAGACCATGATAAAGTGTACCTTTGACATATCGGAGAATCCGAAGGATATTAGTATAATGGACAAAACGAAGGGCGTCCATAAACTTACTAACCATATTCATAGCATGTGTAGTATCTGGGCGAGTGACAGTGAGATAGATCAGACTACCAACCAATTAACGATAACGAGTAGCATCTGATATAGGTTCACCATCGAAAGGTGTGAGCTTGGCATTGTATTCTAAGGAAGTGGAAACAATTTTGTTGTTAGTGATATTGGCCTTGGAGAGAAGGTAGAAGCATATTTAGCTTGGGAAAGATAGTATCCATCAAAGGATGAGGTAACCTCAAGCCAAGAAAATAGCTAAGAGTGCCTAAATCTTTCATCTCAAAATGCTGACTAAGGAAGTGCTGAAGAGAGCAAATATCTGCAGAATCATCTTCAGTATTTTTATTTTTAATGGAAGAAAGGAAGAGGTCTTCATATTTTATTTGTAGCTTTTTTTTCTTTTTCTTTTTCCTTTTTTTTTTTTCTGAAATATTTTATTTGTGACTTTCGCATATGCATATGACATGCCAAAGCTACAAATATGATCATATGTGAAAGTTACAAATAAAATATTTGAATGACATCGTTTTGAATGTTTGAATGACGACCAAGTTTCTAGCATAGATACAGTAAACTATCTTTCTTCTCCTTGCGTGCTACAACATTTTATTTTTATGGTAATAGATTAATAGGAATCACTAATTTATTTATAACTTATTACTACTTTGTAACATCTTGCATCCCTAATTACTGAAGGCCTCCATAGATTGTAGTCTTATTTCAAATATGGGAAAGCTTAATGACTCGTAACAATTTTTTTTTTTAAGAGAGTAATTAAAATCACTTATGTATTCACTATATAAATGAATATATAAGTGATTTTCACTAAATTGCCCCCATTTTACAAAGCCTTGGCCAAAAAGTTTGAGGTGAAGTTTTGCTACAACTAATAGAAACAAATTACTATTTTATTTGGATGGAACCTCACAAAAAGCGTACAATTAATGATTATAACGAATGCTAAAGAGCATTGTAGCTAAATCGCTTTTTTATTGTTTTCAATAAATACATTTAGATTCAAATTTTCTTTTTCTCATTTGTAACTATTGAATTTATTAAAAAAAAAAAAAATCATCATACTCAACGTTCCATGGAGCATTTATTTTGTTGGTCTGGGAAGGGTAAAACATAGTTTTTTTTTTTTTTTTTTTTCTTTTTTTATGGAATAGCATTACTTGTGTATCACACGTATGACTGCAGTATTTTCTTATTTAAAACTGAAGAAATTGTATTTTTCTGACCAAAGACTACCACCTTCACATTGTGAGAGGACTTAGTAGGTGAAAATAGAAAAAAATAATAATAATAATTTCATTTACTGAAATATACGGTCAGGCACAAATTCATTCGTGTAAACATACAGAGTCCGAGAGCTTAATTAAAAATACTAAAAGCAATTCTTTTTATTTAATGCAAGTGAAAGTCACAATAACTTTCATTATTTCGTAAAGCAATAATAAAAAACCAGAGAACACAACCATTTGGTTCCACAAAAAAAAAAAAAGGAAAAAGAAAAAACCTAAACAAAACAAAACCACTTGGTTGTAATATAACGTAGCTACAGCCATGCAGCAGTGACTTAAACGTTTATATTCATAGCTAAAGACAAAGTGTGACCAACATAGTCAACTTTATTAACATTTAATACTACATGGAAACGATGATTTTTTTGACTAGGGATCTTTTTTATTATTCTATAGTAAATGTCGAGATCCGGTGTTAAGCTCTATAAATCATCCATGCTTTGCTGAAAACTGAATATGAAAACCATCTCCAAATCCTAAAGCAGGGGATCGAATCACCTCTCCTTCTTTGATTGTAGTCATCCTTAATCAGCCATAATTCAAATACAATAAATTAACAAAATAAAAATCAGTTTTTGTTCAACTTGTCTAAGTGCTGCATATATGCATGTAAGAATAAGAAATAAAGTACCTGTATTTGGTGACCAAGATATGAAAGAAAACACCCATTAGAACCTTGCTGAACTCGGCTCCTGTACATGATGTTATGCCTGCCCCAAATGGTATGAAATTCTTTGCTGACACATTTGCTGAGATGTTCTTTAATCCCATAATGAAATGAAAGATTAGTCAAATATAGGAACAAAGATTAAGGATTCCCACCAAAACTAATTAGTCCATGATGAGTATATATCAAGATTTTAATTTGGAAAAAAAACAAAACAAAAACCAACCCACCTGCCATCTCCATGGATTGAAGGTAAGAGGATCCTCATAAGTGCTTGGGTTCAGTTGAATTGCGGCTGGAACTACCATAAGCGCCCAACCTTTTGGAATTGTATACCCTACAGTCAACGTGCCTCCTATTATTCTCAACTTATTTCATAATGAACGTGCATGTCTCATATTCTCTGACTTATATTATAATTAAAACAACGACTAATTACAATGATACTAGCTCCCATTCCAAGAGTAATTATTAAGTACATTTGAAGTACAATAAACTTGTTACTTTACAACAATAAAAATTAGTTATTTAATATGGGAAAAAATTAATAGATACTTTAAGAACATTAGTTTAAGAAATATTTTTAAAAGCTTTTTATGGAAAAAGAAAAGAAAAAATTGATGAATTTTTTTTACAGTTTTTTATATTTCTCATGAAATTGGTATTATAACTTTTCTAAAATCGATTATTAGTAAATATTCTAAGAACATCTGTTAACAGGTCCAATAACAAAATAATATAACATAAACTCAAAAAGTCGTGAAACAAATAGTTTTTGTATTAACTGATTCGCTTTTTATTGGTTTGGCTATCCCAGCACCCCAAAAAAGCAAGAAAGAAAAAGGACAAACTATGTTGACAAGTCAACCAATTTGATTTTGAACTTACCATTTACTTCAATGTCTTGGATGGTTCTTCTCAAAATCCCTGGAGCAACACTAGCAAGTCTAAGCGATTCATTGATAACCTATATGTTCCAATTCATTGGATTGTAAGAATCGTTGGCAATTGCTTGAAGTTCTTTGTTAAAAATTAAAAAGAAAGATTGTGCGCCTGAAAGAAAAGGGGGAGTATCTATCTACTCACATTATGAGTAAAAGTCATGGATTTGTATTCTTTCCATGTAAGTCCAGAATTGACATTTTCTCTGTTCTTAAGAATTGCTTCATGCTCCTCCTAGGAATAACATATATTTTTAAAAAAAGTGATATTAACATTTAAACACCAAAAAAGCTTCTTCTAAATCTATGTTATGTAAAATTTTGGAACTTCTTTGTGTCACTAACCGTTAATTCTTGTATCACTTTTGGGTTTTCATTAATTAACATAATGGCTAAAGTAAGAGTTGACGATATGGTCTCAAAGCTAGCAAAGAGAAGCGCAAACATCATGTAGATGACGAATTTGTCTGTCAAGAACGTCTCTGTTTTCATGTCAGCCAGAATTTGATCAAGAAAATCTCCTTTGCGAATTGCTGGATTACTCTTTCTCTCTTCTAGTTCGCTAGTTATTATGCTTATTGCTTTCTTCTGGTTCTGTATGACAATTGAATAAATATATTAGATTACATTCACATAAAATATGAGAAGGATGTTTTAGATTTTGAAATTTATAAGGATCAAGTTTGAGGAAATTGCCTGTAGACACCTATGATAAGCAGTACCGGGGATATTAATAGGGAATGACATAAGTCCCTGCAAGAAGTTCGTAAAAGATTCACAAATATCTTCCTTTGATTTGTCTGCCTGAAAACTGAACAATTGCTTTGCTGTAAAATCAAAGATCATCTGCAAATGATCAACAAATAAGTAGTTAAAGAAAGAAAAATGTGTATTTTGTAGTAGCTACTTCAACTTTAATTACTCAAAATGCTAAGAAAGGAAGATCTAATGATCCTCAAACAATTTTTCCAAGCTTCATTAGCATTTTAGCAATTAAAAATGGGCGAGACGCCATTTTAATCTATGTGGCATAAAGTTTTTTGAGAGTACGGAACCCCTAATGATCATTATAATCTATTTTCAAATGTTTTAATATTTACCATTGTTTCGTGAAAAAATAACTAAAATTTTAAGATTATTTATATATAGACCATAGGTCCATATATACAATTTTATCTCATTCTTTTTCTCATTTATTTTGTACCTCTTGAAAAGGTTATGTCTTGAAAGTTTAAAATATAAGTTCCATCTAAAATAATTACTGTGATCAATTATAAACATATATAAAAAAAATACTGAGGCATTATCATGATGGAAATTAGTTATTAAAAGCTTACCGCTGATGTGCTACTTTTCAGTTCCAAACTTGGCAGTTTTGACCAACCATGTAACCTTTTATTTATTGCATCCTCTAACTGTGGCAGCATCTTGTCTTTGAGGGCCTCTGGACCAAAATGGCCCAAGATTACATTCCGAAGGTACTTATGAACATTTTTATGAGCACTAATTTTTGCTGAATCTATGTGGAGAATTTTTGCAAAGGAGTCCATATACCATCTTTCAACCAATATTCCTTCTTGTTGAAAAACATAATAATTGAATTCTGGATCAGATGATACCACAACTGGCCGTCCTGCCAAGCTTGTTCGAAATATTGGACCATATCTAAAATGATCCCCCCCCCCAAAAAAAAGAAAAAGAAAAAGAAAAAGAAAAATAAGTTGGTTACACGAAGATGTCATATTTATATAGATGGAGTAAATATAACCAAAAAGCAAAAAAAAAAAAAAATGCATGTGATTGTGTAATATAATGACCCATATCAAGAATAGAAAGTTTGCAACAGAAATGTGAAAAACAAATTAGATGAGATGCAAAAACATTGCATGTGGGTTATTGTGGGCTTACTTCTTCATCCTATTCTTGATAAAAGGTGGGGTGTCTATGGACTTGCTTGACGCAAGAAGACCAAGGGTCTCCCCAATAAGTGGAAAGCCCATAGAGCCAGGAGGTAATTTTCCATTGCATTTAGGGTTCCTCCACCTATAAAGCCAATGTGTGGCAATCACTATAAGTAAGCTAGCAACGGAGAGCCAAACTGACCACATCTTTAGCTAGTAGCAAGGAGGAGTAGCAGATGCCAGTAGTATAGGGGGAGCTTAGGATTGGTTCTTACGGAGAGAATTAGTGGCTCTTTATATAGGCAAAGTGTATGACATCATATATAGATTGACAAATAGGCAGGAGTGTTTCTTTTTTTCCTATCAGATAAAAATAATGTTAAATGGTTTGAAATTAACAAGTAGAAACTATACTCTGAATATAGTCAAGTCCTTGTTTCTAAGTTTGAATGATGTAAATGAAATACCACAATCAGTTAATTACTGTATAGAAGAAAATGGCAAATTTTGAAAACTTTGGATTTGATATGGACTACTAAGAAAAAGCAATAGACTAATAGACAGATTTCAATATCTCATTATTATTTGGATATTACGTTAATTGTAATTTCTCTGCAGCCTAGAGAACAGATTAGTTGACTGCAATACGGTATAACACTGCTATCACTATCCACATATAGGAGTCATAGGACCCAGTAAGTAGTAACAAAATTGCGTCAAATAAATTATTTTGGGTCTACTTTTATATATAAAAATAAATTATTTTGGATTAGTCAAAGCAACTGAAAGTTCAATATATGTATAAAACACCCTTGAACATTTAGACTCCAAATTACAAATTACCAATTCAAGCTTATTATCAAACAATAAATGTGCGGAACATGAACATAAACTAAAACAGATTTGATAAACAATCTAAGCCATAAATAATCACAACCACAGCAATAATTAAATGGCGAAAATAAAGGGAAGAGAGATGCAAACACAAGGATAACACTCGATATGTTATCGAAGAGGAAACCGAAGGCCTCAGCGTAAAACCTCTCTGTCGCCCTCCAAGTGGTCAATAATCCACTAGAAAATGTAATTGGGATACATGAATAGTAATAGACCCTCCAAGCCTAATCTACCCAATGTACCTAAACCCTCCAACCTTCTTGCTCCAATGAGATTGTGTCGAACCTTTGTCTTTTCTAGCTTACTGGATTTCGCTATAGCCCATAGCATCAACCAATATCAATTGGTCCCTTCCTAACTGCTTCCTAAAGCACCAAAAAGCCTTCTCATAGATGTGAGTATTATGAGAAAATGATTTGGCTATGGACCTCTCAAGGATGTAACAATGGAGTGGGTGAGAGTAGAGGAATTTGAAGAGTCTCTATGTAAAGATTGTGGATGAATCAATCTTCTTTTTCTCTAGGGTTTCTCTCTCAAAATTCTCTCTAGAAGCTCTCTACATTTCGTGGATATAAGGGTTTATATATAGTGGTGTGTGTTTGGAATGCGAAGAGTCAATTTTTCCAAAATAGAGCTGGCTGGCAGCTTGGCCTCGCGACTTGACTAAGCCGCGAGTTCAAGCCGCGAGGTAACTGAATGGCCAGTCTGGACTTTTTGTCCTATAATGCAACAGCAGGCATGATGCTTCAGCTTCTCCCCATGCTTGGCACGTGACCATCTTTTGGCGGCTTGCCAATCGCAAGCCCCCGTGAGTTCCAGTCATGAGTCCCTACTTCTTTGCACAATCTTGAGCATTTCTTCACACACTACCCTTACATGATTCCCACCCAAATATAGGGTTTCTAAATGCTGAATTACAAAAAAATTTGGCATGGAATAAAGCCAACAAAATGATTGATTAAATTCAACCTTACAGCAACCGATTAATAACAAAATTGCGTCCTCAAGAATTCGTATCAGATCAGGTTATAGATCAGCCAATGAAGCAGTTGGAACAAAAAGTTAATTCCCTCCTCTATCGTTAGTAGCAGATGCAATAGATCATGGAGAAAATCATACAAGCTCAATATAGAGAAGAAGAGAACACGCAAACTCATGCAAGGGCTAACCATGAAGGTTGGACGAGTATGAACACGAAAAAATAAAAATAAAAAGCTCCAAGTTCTGTAACTCTACATAATTCACCTAGGATGTATATCTTTGCCAAAAAAATAAGTTTCAAGAATGAATTCCCAACAAATGACATTTAAGACACCAAAGAAAAACACTTTGTGGCAAAAGGAGGATTATGTGACTAATTTATTTTGTTATTATTGGATAAATATGTTAAACACATGTTTTACTTACCCAAAAAAAATGTTTGGATTAAGATTTGTTTGGATTAGGATTAGTTTTAATGATAGTTTATAAGAAGTTACCAATAATTATCTTTTTTTATTTGGAAGTTTTTCTTGTATAAATTCAAATGTTGACAATGAAAACACACTTTCACAACAAATCCTAGATAATATGTTGTTACTGGTTGTAATTTGAATCTAGTATTGATATTACTTTTACCAACTAATAATAGCCAAAAACAATCTGTTACCTATAATTTGTTACAAAAGTGTTGTAAAAATATTGCGGATATATCATTTCTTAATTGTGTTTTTAACACGTTTTTAAATAAAGCATGGGGGCATGCTGCCCTCCCATCCCAAAAAAGATATATATATATATATATATTAAAAGACAAAAAATTTTTTGCGTGTATCATAATTAAAACTAGTCTTTTCAAATTGAAAGTTGGCCAAAGAAATCTAAAATATAAATCACTTGAGGTATATTTTTTTTTTGGATTCAATTTGTTTGTTTGATGTTTAGCATTAAAATTAATTGTTTAATACTTTGCGATTGGAGTGATGTTATGCTATTTAGTTCCACAAAAAATAATAATAATAATAATAATAATAATGAATGTTCAATATGGGTATGAAACACCCTTGAACGTTTAGACCCCAAATTATAAATTATCAATTCAAGCTTATTATCAAACAATTAATGTGCGGAATATGAACATAAGCCAAACACAGAATTGATAAACAATCTAAGCCAAATATAAACACAACCACAACAGTAAATATAAGGCAAAGATAAAGGGAAGAAAGATGCAAACACATAGACAACACACGATGTGTTATCAAAATGAAAACCGAAGCCCTTAACGTAAAACCTCTCCGCCGCCCTCCAAGCGGTAAATAATCCACTAAAGAATGTAATTGGGATACATGAACAGCAGAAGGCCCTCCAAGCCTAATCTACCCAATGTACCTAAGCCTTTCAAGCTTCTTGCTCCAACGAGGTTGCGTCGAACCTATTTCTTCTTTAGCTTACTGGATTCCATTATCAACCATAGCATCAACCAATGGATATTGGTTCCTGCCTAACTGCTTTCCAAAGCTCCAAATGAACCTTCTCACAGATATGTGTATGGTGAGAAAAGGATTTGGCTAAACACCTCTCAAGGATTTAACAATGGAGAGGAAGAGAGTAGAGGAATTTGAAGAGTCTCTAAGGAAAAGATTGTGGATGAATCAATCTTGTTTTTCTCTAGAGTTTCTCTCACAAAATTCTCTCTAGAAGCTCTTTACATTTGGTGGGTATAAGGGTCTATATATAGTGGGGTGAGAAAGGAATGCGAAGAGTCAGTTTTTCCCAAACAGTGGTTTGGCGGCTTGGCCTCGCGACTGGTCTGAGTCGCGAGTTCCAACCGTGAGTTAACAGCCTGGCCAGCCTGGAACTTTTTTCTTGTAGTGAGACAACTGGCATGACCCTTCACCTCCCCTGTGTGCTTCTCACATGCCTGCAGTTGGTGGCTTCTAGTCGCGAGTCACCCACGAGTCCTAGCCGTGAAACTCTGCATCTTTGCAGAATCTTGAGCATTTCTTCACATCTTCTCACACACTACCCTTACAAGAATCCCACCTAAATACAGGGTTACTAATTGCTAAAATACAAGCAAATTTGGCACGGAATAAAGCCAATAAGATGGTTGATTAAATTCAACCTTACAATCTCCCCTTTTGGCTATTTCGTGACAAAACCCTACAACAGACTCTAGACTTAAAGCATGAGTTGGGAACAGTTGATCAAAACTCACTCACACCTAACTCTAGATTCTGATAAGCTCTTGAAACATATGAACAAGTATCTCCTGAAACGCAACAACACAATAATATCATTGTATGTAGAAAACTTGAAATGCATATGGAGCAAGCATAAAACGATCAAGCAAAAATGGAATAAAGTAATAGACCACGGCTTGACCAAAACAGGCAATCATTATACAATAGTGATCACAATGCTCATTCACACAAGGAATGAACATCCGGACATGCAAGCTAATAAGCTTATATGCAAAGTATCATTTGCATGTTCAATACTCAACCAATGCATGCAAACATATATGCATCTAGGAACAATCCTACAAGGGCGCAAGAGTGATGTACTTAAGAAAATGCATAACATTAACAAGTACATAAGCCACAAAGCATAAAGGTTGCAACAGCATGGTACAAACCATAAAAAGCCTACAAAATGCAAGGAAACAAACCCTTAAAAGCTTATAGAAGCAATATGGGTACAGAATAGCCATAACAAAAACAACTAACTGAATAAACATCATAATGTGTAGAAAATATCACCAAAGTTTCAAATCAGTATCCTCACAAATAGATACAAACAGAACACATATAAACATGAAACATAAGTTTTGTTAGGCTATATTCAAAAGTATGTAAAATGAAAATGTATATCAACTCCCTGAGCACAACACAACTCCCCCTTTCAGTATGCACATCTTCTCCTTCTTGTGTTGCTCTCCCCCTTTTTGTCAGGAATAGCTAAAGGCTGTCCTCTAACTTTTGCTGAATAGCATCTAACTGTGTTTCAATGGCCGTGAGACGCACTTGAACTTGGTTGTTAGTTGTGTAGATGAGCCGGTGTAGTTCAGAGATCCGTTCAACCACATTTTCAATCAGGTGGCTTTGCTTGCGCATTTGAAATCCAGGGGGAATAGATGGAGCACTAGTTGATTGTAAAGGTGTAGCTGAGCTTTGGCCAGATGGAGTGACTGGTTCATTCTTGGGTGCTTTAGAGGAGTGGCTCTTACTTGCTTGAAGAGTGTATAAGGATATCGATCAAGGATGAGGCGCAATTTTTCCATCTGATGGAGGATTGACACCTTCACGAAGAATGATCTTCATGATGAGACTACAGAATGGAAGAGTCATTCGCGCTGCTGATCGAGCCGCTGTTTTCCCAATGATCTGAAATATGTGGGCACATATGTCAATTGGAACACCAGTAATGAGGTCACATAAGAATTTAGCCCTCCCAAGACTGATGAATGTAGTATTTGACAACGGGTAAAGGTTGGAGAACATGATCAGCTTTAGGGTTGTTAGTTTAGGTGAAAAAAGTACAGTGCCTATAGATGACCCTGCGCTTCCCACTTCATGTTCACTCCCAAGAACTTGAAGAATATCTTGCGCCTGAAGTACTCTGTCATCATATGGAGTTCGATCCACATTTTCAGGTCTTGTGATGCGAAGAACCTTAGCAATATAGTCTGCATTGATGGAGAATTCTATTCCTCGAACCCAGCATTTTAACTCTACTCTTGTGTATCTGGCATTAGAGTAGAATTCCTTGATCAATTCTTCAAATGGATCCTTAAAATTACCAAAAGATCAGCCCAATCTCTTTCTTCAAAAATCTTAGGGATAAATGTTGTTCCCAGGGTGTCAAACTTGACAACTCGTTCCACAATGAGAGGAGCCTTTATAAGGACATCTGTGTAGGTCTTTGAGTCAAGAGGTGTCCAGAATTTCTCAATGGTAAAGTCCCTAGATGACTGAGACAAGAGCCGTGTCCTTTTAGCAACCGGGGTTGATGGATCATCGGTTGCAATGGCTTTGCCTTTAGATGAACGACGAGTTATCTGCAAAAAAAAAAATACAGCAAAGAACCAAATGCAAAACCATAGGGTACCAACAACAACTTGATTAGATTCAGGTAAGAATATGAATCTGAGAGATTTCACTTAATCACAAAATACTTCGAGAGATTTCAAAATTAATAAATCATAGGCAATACTGAAGTATTGTGTGGAACAAGTGAACAAGAAAGGTGATTGTTCAGATATGACTCAGTGTCAAGTGATCACTGACTATCACAAAGTCACACACTGACACTATGACAAACTACCATGGACATGATATGCAAAAATCAATATAGCCATGAAACATGTCAAAGAGCACAAAACTTTAAAAAAGAAATCATTAATATAATCAATAACTACTCAAAAACATCAACTCCCAAACAAATAGCACTCAGCAGAATGAAACTAAGACATGTACGAACATGCTTTTTCACAAAAACATAATGGCACCAACACCACTCACAAATTCAAGGAAATAACACTAAAATCATGAAATCTGAAGTAAGAGAGAGAAAACCCATACCTTTATCTTGAAGATTGAAGAGAAAATGGCGCAGAAATGGAGGTTTTTCGAAGGAAAACACGGTGAGTTTCAGAGAGTGAAATGGTGAAGACAATGAACAATCACAAAAGTACGAGGGAAAAACTGACCTTAAAATGCAAAATACACGTTTTTTGCGACTAGAATAAGTCGCCAGTAAGCTGCCAGGGTAAGTCGTGAAACACTTTGAAACCAGAAGTTTTGAAAAATTTTCTAAGTGTTTTTCGCGATTGTAAGGTCTACCTGCAAGGGAGTCGCGACCTGAGTCGCGAAAATCTCTGTGTACCCCTCACGACTGGACCTTCCACCCGCGAACAAGTCGCCAAGACTGACTCGCAATCATGCGATTGGGGCATGCGACTCAAAAGACCCACGACTAAGTCGCCAAAACAGGGCAAAAAATGTTTTTGAAATTTTGACATTTTTGTAAATATAAAATACTTTCCAAAAATAGCTAAAACACTCAAAAATATTTTGTGTTTGATCAAACAAAGATTGAGCATGTGGAAACACACTTAATCAAGTACAATCACACAAATGAATATGGCATTCATTGAACATAAACTTGTGTGTTGTGTGTGGATATCAAACATGAGATAGTCCATAGTCCAATGTGAAGCTTCAATGATCAATTCAATCAAGGCATATACAACTAGCACTAGATAATGTGACCTATCTCAATTATAGAAACATGCATATATGACCTCCCTCATAAACTTGATTACAATTCTTTGAAGCTTTTCATTTGGCTCCATATATATCATATCATTTGCACTTTTTGAATCAAAAACATCTCATTGTGAGATAGATGCCTGAAATTTTTGATATTTCAATTGATGAATTGGCCTTTGGCTTTTTGGGCATCATACATTTTATTTTGGTCGCTTTCCCTTTTTCCTAGTCAAATACTAGTATGTGCGACAGGCTTTTGCATCTTTATATCTCTTTTCATTTGGAGATTTATATTTGGAGAGCTCTTTTAAACAAAAATAAAGAGTGGGAAGATATATAGGCATGAGTCTATGCATGTCTCAAGATCAACAAAACCATTCACTAATCATTCATGACAAGGTTGAAGATCTATTTACAACAGTCACATATATTTCAAAATTTCTCCCACAATGATATGAGTGCATAGGAAACAAGCTAAACTCGTAGATGCACAAAGCCATTAGTACAAAGGTACAAGGCAAAACATGCTTTGAGACAAGACTCAACAAAGTCAATCAAACTTTTTGGATTTTTTACTTTTTATGTGTTTTTTGGATTTTTGACACAGGAAAAAGTAAAGGTTGATCAAAACAAAACAACAATGTAAAAAACATTTTAAACAAAACTCACAGACAAAATTTTTCAAAACAAACTTGCAAGAAGCAAACAACCAAGCATATACACAAAATATGGGAAGTATTAATGCATGGACATGTTGTAATGCTTATGCATGAGTACCCTTTGTCACCCACACGTCACGTGCGTTTGGGGTGATATCCTTGACGGATTAGGTACGAGAGTTAGGACTTTCAAATCTTCATGTGAAGCTTTCTAGGTAATTTGTGAAGGCACCGGTCATCTTCATTACGTCCATCATTCCAGAATCACTGTTTTGACTTCTCGGTTGTTCACCTCCCCAAGATTTCTTATCATTTCTTCTTCCTCGTGACCGAGGAGCGCTTGTATGGTTCAATGCTCTCAAATTCTGGCAGTTGGGTCTGGTATGTCCATGCAATCCGTAATAGTGACAAACATAATTTGTTCTGGGGCCCCGTTGTGGTCTTGGGAGAGATCTTCCTCTAGCTTCAATTCTGGCTTCTGATTAATTACGGGACTTATTAAACACCCGTTGATCAGCCACCTTCTTTTTCTGTTCAGCCTTAACTTTCTCAAGAATAGGCTCTTCTACAACCGTCTCTTTGGCCTTTACAAATTTCACTTCTTTGGTGACATTGGCAGATGAACTACTCCCTCCAGTATAATCTAACTCGGACTTATCTGAGAAGTGTTTTTGAGATGAAATAACATCTTCCAGCTTCTTGGAGAAGACCCTTTCTATCTTGGCTTGTGCTTGCACCACTTCTTGCTCAAGAAATCTTACTTTGGTATAAGCTTCCGATAGCTCACCATTTAGTGTTTCAATTTCACACTTTGCCTCCTTATATCTGGCCAGGAGACTTTTGTAGTCCTCCTTAGCTTTCTTCATCTTCTTCACAGCCACCTTTGCCACCCTTGTATACTCTCCCGATCTCTCAAGAAGTAAGGTGTGATTCTCTTGAAGACTAGCTGTATTTCTATCCTCTTCAGCATCTAATTCCTCAACAATCCCTAAGGATTTATCATCGCTGTGTTCTCCAAGTTCTTGTACAAGTTGACTGAGGTCCTCCAAGGACTCAATATGCTCAATAGCCATAATGCAGAGTAGTTTCCTTCCTCGTCACAGCTGTCCTCAGAGTCAGAATTTGATGAGTCCGAATCACTTAAGGTAGTGGCATAGGCCTTTCCCATCAAATTCAAATAATTAGGACATTCCTTTTTGAAGTGCCCATGTCCATTACATTCGAAGCATGTAATTCCTTATGAAGATTGGGAATCTCTACCATCTTCTCTTCTGAACTCTTTCTTTTCCTTTCCAGAATTCTGAAATTTTCCTTTGTCACTGGATTTCCCACTGTTCTTGAGCTTTAAGAATTTCCGAAAGTTCTTTACAAGGTATGCCACATCTTTGTCTACTACATCCTCATCCGTAGAGTCATGAGACACTACTCTCTCATTAATTGTTTTTAGAGCAAGTGATTTACTCTTTTTCTGTGTGGGCAGGGACAACTCATACGTCTACAGAGAACTAACCAACTCTTGGACTTTAATGTCGTCAAGATCTTTGCTCTCTTCAATGGCTGTTACTTTGGCACGAAAACTTTCTGATAGTGACCGAAGAATCTTCCTTACTATTCTTGAGTCCTCTGTCTTTTCCCCCAAATTGAATTTACCAACAACCACTTCATTCAACTTACTATAAAACAAATCAAACGATTCATCCTCACTCATCTTTAGCTCCTTAAAGCGAGTGGTCAACATCTGAAGTTTGGTGTCCTTCAGACTTAAGAGCCATTGATTTGGATTTGTTAATTTTGGGTAGATCTAACTCATAGGACTGAAGAGATCCTACAAGTTCATCCATAGGGATGGAGCCCACATCCTTACTCTCAGTAATGGCAGTCACTTTGGGTCTAAAGTCTTCAGTTAAAGATCTAAGAATCTTCCTAACAATTTTAGGTTGATCATAGACTTCACCCAAATTAAAAGTAGAATTAACAATATCATTCAGTTTGGCATAAAATTCATCAAAGGATTCATCATCAGACATCCTAATGCTTTCAAACCTAGAAGTTAATTGCTGCAACTTATTTATTTTGACAGCCTTTGTGCCTTCATGCACAGTTTGGAGGATTTTCCAAGCAGTATGAGCAACCTCAACATTTGAGATTCTTTTAAATTCCTCCATAGAAACAACATTAAAGATGGCATTCATAGCTTTGCTATTAAATGCAGCTGCTTCTTTTTGAGAAGTTTGCCACTCACTCACAGGAGTAGTGAGCTTCTCCCATCCGTACTCAACGAAATTCCAAACTCTCTCATCAATGGATTTCAGGAATGCTTTCATTCTTACTTTCCAATAGGCATAGTTATTCCTATCAAAGTGAGGAGGTACAACAAGAGAGTGTCCGTGCTCCATGACAACAGGAGTCAAGGATCAGCTCAGAGATCAAAGGATCTACAACAAAAAGAGCTACCCACTCTGATACCACTTAATGGAAATTTAGACCCTTTAAACCAACCAGATTAACCTAGTTACTTAGCCAAGTGATTAACTTAGTCAATTTATACAAATCTAGGTTATCACAATCACACAATCATATCAAGAATATATAAAGCAGCGGAAAATAAATAACACAAGATATGATGACTTAGGAAACCACACGGTAAAAACCTGGGGAGGATTTGACGTAGCTATCCTCAAGGTAAACTTGAATCCACTATGCGAAAGAATCGAAGTTCATACAAAAGGACTTACAAGCTCCCCGCTTGACTTCCTAATGCTACCCACCAATAGAACTTACTAACACGACCACGTGCAAGCTCCGAATCCACGGACTCCTTCTTTCTTGGATTCTCCAAGCAGCTACAAGCTCCCTGCTTGTTTTTCTTTAAGCTCCAATGGCAGCAACCGAGTTGATCATCAAGATGTTGAAGTAATCTCTACCTTGAAAACCCTAAGCTTTGTGTAAAGGAAAGCTCCTCAAAGATCTCACAAGAGATTTACACAAAACAGAAAATATGAGCAACAATACAACTGAAGCAACTCTCAAAAACACAAACTAGGGTTTTGCCTTATATACCTAGGGCAAAAACACAAAACCCTAAACGTTTAATGAGGTAGGGCTGAGTTGGAAATTCTGCAGAAAAAACGATCTGGCCGACTTTCGATCGATCGAGTCTGTCCTTCGATCGATCGAGCCAGGCCGAAAGTCACAAAGACTTCTACAGCCACTTGATTCCAACTTTACAATAATTAATCAACTTTGAGCAAGCCTAAACAAGACTAAACATATCGTTTTGATCATGGTTTGCCAACGTTACACATTAGAGTTCTAAATACATAAAATCCTAAATCTTTAGAACCTAACAGAAACAATATTTTATAAGAATTCTAAAAAAGCTGTATAGAATGTTTCAAAAAAAAAAAAAAAGTTGTATAGAACAACCTAACGTAAAAATTATATACATAAGAAATTGATAGACATATACAAATGTTATAATGAATTCTAGAATCAATTTAAAATGCAAGATAAATATATGTGGTACAAATAAATAAATATAAGGTTTGTCAAGCAAGATGAGGTTTGGGAAGCAAAAAATAAGTCTATCTACATCTTGTGATAATGAAGAAGACACAACAGGTATTAGGGTAATTTATATCATTGATAAGGGCAATTTCTATCTTCATCTTCTGATCATGATGAAAATGCAACCACCAACAATATATTATGATATAGCACATCAAGCTATTATGATATAGCACATCAAGGGAAATAATTAATAAATCAACCAAAGAATAAAATATACATACGGACACATAAACAAAACATAACTCTCACTAAAGTGTTTTAACTTCCTTAGACAATGTGGCCCAACCCATAGCAAACCCTTACATGTAAATTAATGGGGTAAAAAACCCAAACACTATGACACTTCACAGCAAAGATTGAATAATTATAAAAATGGAAAATAAATTGTATAGAAATTAAGTCAAATCATTTTTTTCACAGCAAATTTAGTAAAGAAAATTGAGTATAGCACATACACAGAACGGAAATAGTGAAAAGTAAAAACAGAGATAAAGGGAAATATACATTAAGTTTGAATTATAACACATACCAGCAAAGAAGTTTGTTGAAAAAAGAAGAAAGAAAAAAGAAACCTTCAAATGATCCAAGTTCAATCAAGCAAAACTATCAATTTATATAATCTGAAAAGCTAACATGGTAACTTCATTTTTTTTTGCTTAGAATCAAAAGAAAACAATTAATTATGAAATTCAAAGGTTACTGCAAAAGAATAAGGCCTTAAGCCTCGTCCTTGGACTTGCTCAAAATACAACAATACACATAATTAATAGAAATAAAGAAATGCACCTGTTCAAAAATAATAATTAATTAAAATAAAAAATAAGTTCTAATTATTAAAATCTTTGAAATACTTTATTCCTTGCTCAATGACTTCCCGCTTCAAATCTTTTAAATCTTGTAGGTCCAAAGGTGTTAAAAACCATGTCGTTGAACATTGCCTTTAAAATTCTTATGGGGCACGTATAATTTAATTGATTGTTAAAATAAACCAATGTTAAACTGTTAAAATTTAATTATGGAAACAATATTTTATAAGAATTCTAAAAAAGCTGTATAGAATGTTTCAAAAAAAAAAAAAAAAAAAAAAAGCTGTATAGAACAACCTAACATAAAAATTATATACATAAGAAATTGATAGACATATACAAATGTTATAATGAATTCTATAATCAATTTAAAATACAAGATAAATATATGTGGTACAAATAAATAAATATAAGGTTTGTCAAGCAAGATCAGGTTTGGGAGAAAAAATAAGTCTATCTACATCTTGTGATAATGATGAAAACATAGCAGGTATTAGGGTAATTTCTATCATTGATAAGGGCAATTTCTATTTTTGTCTTCTGACCATAATGAAGATGCAACCACCAACAACCTATTATGATATAGCACAGCAAGCTATTATGATATAGCACATCAAGGGAAATAATTAATAAATCAACCAAAGAATAAAATATACATACGGACACATAAACAAAACATAACTCTCACTAAAGTGTTTTAACTTCCTTAGACAATGTGGCTCAAGCCAAAGCAAACACTTACATGTAAATTAATAGAGTAAAAAAACCCAAACACTATGACACTTCACAACAAAGATTGAATAATTATAAAAATCGAAAATAAATTGTATAGAAATTAACCCAAATCATTTTTTTCACAGGAAATTTAGTAAAGAAAATTGAGTATAGCACATACACAACACTGAAATAGTGAAAAGTAAAAACAGAGATAAAAGGAAATAGACATTAAGTTTGAATTATAACACATCCCAGTAAAAAAATTTGTCAAAAAATGAAAAAAAAAAAAAAGAAAAAAAAGAAAGAAAAAAAAAACCTTCAAATGATCCAAGTTCAATCAATCAAAACTATCAATTTATATAATTAGAAAAGCTGACATGGTAACTTCACTTTTTTGCTTAGAATCAAAACAAAACAATTAATAATGAAATTCAAAGGTTACTACAAATGAATAAGGCCTAAAGCCTCATCCTTGGACTTGCTCATAATACAACGATACACATAATTAATAGAAATAAAGAAATGCACTTGTTTAAAAATAATAATTAATTAAATTAAAAAGAAGTTCTACTTATTAAAATATTTCAAATACTTTATTCCTTGCAGAATGACTTACCGCTTCAAATCTTTCAAATCTTGTAGGTCCAAAGTTGTTACCAACCTTGCCTTTGAACATTGCGTTTAAAATTATTATGGGGCATGTATAATTTAACTGATTGTTAAAATAAACCAACATTAAACTTTTAAGCTTTAATTATGGAAATAATATTTTATTACAATTCTAAAAAAGCTGTACAGAACGTTTCAAAAAAAAAAAAAAAAAAAAAAGATGTATAGAACAACCTAACATAAAAATTATATACATAAGAAATAGATAGACATATACAAATATTATAATGAATTCTAGAATCAATTTAAAATATAAGATAAATACATATGGTACAAACAGATAAATATAAGGTTTGTCAACCAAGATGAGGTTTGGGAAGGAAAAAATAAGTCTATCTACATCCTGTGGTAATGAAGAAAGCATAGCAGGTATTAGGGTAATTTCTATCATTGAGAAGGGCATTTTCTATCTTCATCTTCCAATCATGATGAAAATGCAACCACCAACAACCTATTATGATATAGCACATCAAGGGAAATAATTAATAAATCAACCAAAGAATAAAATATACATACGGACACATAAACAAAACATAACTCTCACTAAAGTGTTTTAAATTGCTTAGACAATGTGGCTCAAGCCACAACAAACCCATACATGTAAATTAATGAGGTAAAAAACCTAAAAACTGAGACAATTCACAGCAAAGATTGAATAATTATAAAAATGGAAAATAAATTGCATAGAAATTATGTAAAACAAATTTTTTCACGGTAAGTTTACTAAGGAAAATTGAGTATAGCACATACACAGCACCGAAATAGTGAAAAGTAAAAACAATGATAAAGGGAAATATACATTAAGTTTGAATTATAACACATCCTAGTAAAAATATTTGTCAAAAAGAATATTCAAATGATCCATGTTCAATCAAGCAAAACTATCAATTTATATAATCAAAAAATCTGACATGGTAGCTTCACTTTTTTGCTTAGAATCAAAACAAAACAATTAATTATGAAATTCAAAGGTTACTACAAATGAATAAGGCCTAAAGCCTCATCCTTGAACTTGCTCACAATATAACAATACACATAACTAATAGAAAAAAAAAAAAAAAAGCATTTGTTCAAAAATAATAATTAATTAAATTAAAAAAATAAGCTCTACTTATTAAAATCTTTCAAATACTTTATTCCTTGCTCAATGACTTCCCGCTTCAAATCTTTCAAATCCTGTAGGTCCAAAGTTGTTAACAACCATGCCTTTGAACATTGCGTTTAAAATTCTTATGGGACATGTATAATTCGACTAATTGTTAAAATAAACCAACGTTAAACTTTTAAATTTTAATTATGAAAACAATATTTTATTACAATTCTAAAAAAGCTCTATAGAACGTTTCAAAAAATTATGAACATAAGAAATAGATAGACATATACAAATGTTATAATGAATTCTAGAATCAATTTAAAATGTAAGATAAATATATGTGGTACAAATAGATAAATATAAGGTTTGTCAAGCAATATGAGGTTTGGGAAGGAAAAAAAAAAAGTCTATCTACATCTCGTGGTAATGAAGAGGACACCGCAGGTATTAGGGTAATTTCTATCACTGATAAGGGCTATTTCTATCTTCATGTTCTGATCATGATGAAAATGCAACCACCAATAACCTATTATGATATAGCACATCAAGCTATTATGATATGGCACATCAAGGGAAATAATTAACAAATCAACCAAAGAATAAAATATACATACGGACACAGCAAACCCTTACATGTAAATTAATGGGGTAAAAAACCCAAACACTAAGACACTTCGCACCAAAGATTGAATAATTATAAAAATGGAAAATATATTGCATAGAAATTAAGCCAAATCATTTTTTTTTTTTTTTTGCAGCAAATTTAGTAAAGAAAATTGAGTATAGCACATACACAGCATCGAAATAGTGAAAAGTTAAAACAGAGATAAAGGGAAATATACATTAAGTTTGAATTATAACACATCCCTGTAAAGAAATTTGTCAAAGAAAGAAAAAAAAAAAAAAAAAAACCTTCAAATGATCCAAGTTCAATCAAGCATGAACGGTTTTTAAACCCCTTTAACCACAATTAGATTAACCTAGAGAATTAGCCAAGTGATTAACTTAGTCAAATTATGCAATTCTAGGTTATCACAATCACACAATCATATCAAGAATATATAAAGCAACGGAATAATAAATAACACAAGATATGAGCACCCAGGAAACCACACGGTAAAAATCTGGGGAGGATTTGACCTAGCTATCCTTAAGGTAAACTTGAATCCACTATGCGAAAGAATTGAAGTTCATACAAAAGGATTTACAAGCTCCCCACTTGACTTCCTAATGCTACCCACCAGTAGAACTTACTGACACGACCACGTGCAAGCTTTGAATCCACGGACTCCTTCTTTCTTGGATTCTCCAATCAGCTACAAGCTCCCTGCTTGTTTTTCTTTAAGCTCCAATGATAGCAACCGAGTTGATCATCAAGATGTTGAAGTAATCTCTGCCTTGAAAACCCTAAGCTTTGTGTAAAGGAAAGCTCCTCTAGATCTCACAAGAGATTTACACAAAACAGAAAATATGAGCAACAATACAACTGAAGCAACTCTCAAAAACGTGGCTAGGGTTTTGCCTTATATATACCTAGGGGGAAAAAACATAAAACCCTAAACATTTAATGAGGTAGGGCTGAGTTGGAAATTCTGCAGAAAAAACGATCTGACTGACTTTCGATCGATCGAGTTTATCCTTCGATCGATCGAGTCTATCCTTCGATCGATCGAGCCAGGCCGAAAGTCACAAAGACTTCTGCAGCCACTCAATTCCAACTTTTCAATAATTAATCAACTTTGAGCAAGCCTAAACACGACTAAACATATTGTTTTGATCATGGTTTGCCAACATTACACATTAGAGTTCTAAATACATAAAATCCTAAATCTTTAGAACCTAACAAACTCCCCTTTTGGCAATCCGTGACAAAACACAACTAAAAGCTCAAAGTGTACAAATAAAAAGCCCTTTACAAAAAGTAATGCTCATAAAATAAAATTCAATCCTAAGTACTATCCATCAGTTGCAAGTGTAGACAGCAGCTCAATTGAATCAACCTGTATATTCCTGAAACACTCAATAAACGCATAAACGCATGTGTGACAGAAAAACAGTAAATCAACAGATATGTAAACTAACTCTCCCCCTAAATTAGATATACCAAAAAAAAAAACATTCTTGAAAGTTCACACAACACATAATAAAGACATATATCAATGAATAACTCACAATATAAATCAATAAGCAGTGAACACATGAATCAAGAATCATATATCAAAAGTAATGTATCTCCCTTAACATGAATAGCCCAAAAATGATATCAAAAGAAAGTATACACAGTGAAGCACCTAGATACAATCTAATATCTCAACTAGCTCCGTAAAAACAAACAAAAAAACTCCCCCTAACAACAAAATCTCCTCTACAAGTCTCTCAAAACTACTCCCCCTTTTTGTGACGGAATGCCAAGGGACAATCACATGTCATCAAAAGGAGGTGGTGAGGGTGAACGAAGATACGCCAAGTCAGCTCTCAAAGCACGTATCTCATCAAGCAAGTCCGCCAAAATCTGACCATGAGCCACCTGAACGGTCATGACAGTCTCCAAGGTACAACGTACATCAAAGTCATCTGAAGGAGGTGGAGGAACAGCAGCAACAGCATCGCCAACAGGATCATGAACATCCTCACCAGCAAGACCTGTAGAAGAAGAAGGAGGGGCTGCGAAACTAGAAGGCTCAGATCTAGGGTGTTTAGAGCCAGCTCGAAGATAAGCAGCCCTCTGTCTAAGAAAAGACACACCTAAGGGTCCAATAATATGTACGGGCTCAGAAGAGGGGAAATCATCTAAACCAAGATGAAGCAAAATCCTATGAATAAAGATAGGATGGACAAGAGCGTGAGATGTAGATGAACTCCTATAAACTTCATTCAAAGAACGAAGAAACAAGTGAGGAAAATTGATAGGAGCATCAGTAACAAGAGTATAAAAAAATACACACCGCTTGAAAGGAATGGTGTGAAGATGAGAAATGGGCCACAAAGAATGACAAGCTATCCTAAAGAAAAGATAGATAGTCTCAGGAAGCTCAGCAGCGGTGATCTGAGGATCAGAACCCCACTGGATAGAAGACCCAGTGATGTAAGACATGACATCACTCAACAAGGGAGACACATCATAAGGGTAAACAGGGTGACGTACCAAAGGTACCCCTAGAGCATCAGCCACTACTGTAGGTGTAATGACATACTCTACGCCTCGTATCCAACTCTTAACTAAAGTGTTGGAATCATAGACGCGGATAGAGATGTTCGAAAAGAACTCTTTAATCAGGGTAGTTGGAGGAGGAGGATCAGAAACATCCAACAAAGGTAACCAGCCCCGACGCTCAAAGTTTGCCCTAATGGCAGGATCAACCTCATCTAAGATAACAAAATGTTTAGCCTAAATTTTTCTCAAAAATATCTTGTTTTTTCTCACTTGGAAACCTCTCACTGTCAAAGGAAGGTAGAGAAGGAGAAGGAGAGGGAACAGACCTACGGGCTCTAGTCTTCCTAGGCATGATGCTAAGGAAAGGACAGAGACACAAAGTAGAAAGAAAAGAACAAAAAACAAAATAAAACCAAGGGCAGACTGCAAATTAGCACAAAAATAGAGAAAAAAAATCTATATGATGCATGAACAATTAAAATGTCATGATGCATGTTCTAATGTAGTAAAAATTAAGTTCAATTAAAGGTTAGATTAACAAAATTGGCTTGAACATAGGGTTTCTAACAAAAACCCCAAAATTGAAGAACCACTTGTTGAAATTTTGAAAACAAATTAATGAATTGAGCATCATAGAACATAACACATAGATTATAATGCTCAATTACATCAAAACAACAAGTTAATTTCATCAATTTCAACCTAATTGAATAAAATCCCCAATTCGGATTCAATACAAACCCTAGAATTTTCAATTTTTCACAAAACCCAAAATTGATCAAATTAAACCATCAATATACTGTTTATATCATGTCCTTACAAAAACCCATTGATCAATTACACAAAATAGGACATGAAACATCAAAAATCCCAAATAGAAAATGTCTGAAAATTTAAGTGGTAAATGCATGAAAAATGAAAATAAACTCAAAAATTAAGGGTAAAAGAAACTTACCGGCTTGAGGAAAGAGAATCTTTGCAAAAAAATTCGGAGGAAAACGACAAAAAATTGACTGTAGAGCCTTGCCTAGTTGGAGAGAGTAGAAAAGTTTGAAAAGAACTTTTGAAAAAGTGTTTGAATCAGTCAAGAACAGTGTCTTTTAAAAAACCTGATTCGCGACATTCGATCGATCGAAAAACACATTCGATCGATCGAATCAATCCGAGACTCTTAAAAGCATTTTAAGTATTTTCGATCGATCGAAAAACAGGCTGGATCGATCGAAACAGGCATCGGCCACAGTATTTTGAGAAAAAATACAGTTTTGAAAAACTCAAACCACTTTTTTTTTAAAATAACTCCTCAAAGCATTAAAATCAATGAAACAATAATGCGTGAGTATGAGATGTAATGGAATGCTTTTTCAAAAGAAAAATTAATCCCAATTTCAATCATTCTCCCTTTGAAATTCTCAAGCAAAAAATATGTTGTGCATAATTCTCAAGATATTTTCAAACTTGGTTGGTCAAACAAAAAACACACGCAATAACATGTACAGTGTTTAACAAAGAGTAACTTGTGAAGTGTGTGCAACTAGCAAAAGCTTGAGATACATATGAGGTGATATGTGAATAGCAATTAAACACAAAGTCTACACAATTTATCACATAGAATTTAAAAGAGACTATCACCAAAAGAGTTACATCATATAACTCCCACATCTCCTAGAACAAAAGCTTGCAATCATTTATGTTTCTTGAATTTTTGCCTCTTAATTATGTGAATTGGCATCAAGCCTAATAGTTCACACCAGTTTTAATTAAGTGAATTGGCATCAAGCCTAATAGTACACACCAATTTTAATTATGAGAATTAACCGAGGCTACACCTTATGTGCTACACTTTCTTGAGCACAAAATCTTATGATATGCACTAAGGTGTTCATGATTGGCTAGTGAACAGTGGTGAGATGGTTATTTATGCCTTTCTCAAAAGGATCAAGTCCGACAGTCAAATAACATGTGACTTCAAGATTAAGACAAAGTGATAAACACCATAAACATCTTTCCCACACAACATGCACTACAAAGCTTTAACTAGTAAAGTGCAATGAATAAGCTCATCAAAGCTAAACAAGGTACACAAGACATGATATGTATAGATAGATTGACCAATCTTGTTTTCAAAAACCAAGAAAAATAGTGTCAAACATAGTTTTGCTTCCTCTTTTCCTTTTTTTTTTTTGTTTTTATTTTATTTATTTTTTTTATTGAAAGAGAAAACAAATAAATCCTAGTATGGAATGCATGAATGTAATGCAATGCAATGCAAATCCTAGAACAAAAGAACAAAAACAACAAAGAACAATGGTCACAAAGGCTAGAGCAATGAAGCACAAGGACCATGTCAGAAATACTCAGTTAGGTCGAGTCTTTTGCATCCAAAACCTTTTAGATGCAGCACGAGCATTGGAGTTCTTATTCACATTCGAGTGATTCCCAACTCCAGGATTGGAATAAAGGTTTAACGCCTTTACCAATTCACCAATTAGTGCCATAGGATCTTGTGCTTGAGGCACATGCACTTTTGGTTTGTTTGCTCTCTTAGCAGCTTACAGCTTGTAACAGTTAGGACGAATGTGTCCAGACTTTCCACAATAATGACAAACCCAAACAGGTTTACCATGCATCTTGTCCTTAGATTGGGTAGACTCCTTAGGTTTAGATTCTCTCAAATCAACCGTAATCTTCTTAGGTGGTGAAACTTCTACAGATTTGACAACCTCACTCACAGGGGGTTTAACAGTTTCACTCACAACCTCACTCATTGAAGGTTCAAAAGAAGATGAAGAAACAAAGATAGTGGAATGGGGTGCAGACACAGAGATGCTCTCAACAAAACCTAAACCAGATTTGTCAGAATGATACTTTTGAACACTCAACATTTAATCAAGTTTAGAACTAGCAGATCTAGCAACAGATAAATCAAGTTCTAATTTCTTCACTTTATCAATCAACATCATATTCTCAGTTTTCACATTGTTCAAAAGATCATTAGCATCAAACAATTTAACAAGCAAAATTTTCTTATCAAGCTCAAGAGATTCAATTTTCTTCAGGCCAAGTTCAACATTCATAGCATCCTTTGTAGCAACTTTGCAAAGTTTATTATAGGCCTCTTGAAGATCTGCATGACACAGTGATGTATGACATGACATCATCCTAGAGCGGAAACTCATCATACAGGTAAACAGGGTGCCAAATCAAAGGTACCCCTAGAGCATCAACCACTACCATAGGAGTAATGACGAACTCTACACCTTGTATTCAACTCTTTATCAAAGTGTTGGAATCATAGATGTGGATGGAGATGTTCGAAAAGAACTCTCTAATCAGGGTAGCTGGAAGAGGAGGATCAGAAATATCCAAAAGAGGTAACCAGCCCCTACGCTCAAAATTTGCCCTAATGGCAGGATTAAGCTCATCTAACACAACACGCTTAGACCAAATTTTTCTCTTAAGGTTCAGCTTCTCAAAAATCTTTTGGTTTTTCTCACTAGGAAATCTCTCAAGGTCAAAGGAAGGTGGGGGAGGAGAAGGTAAGGAACAGACCTACGAGCTCTAGTCTTCCTAGGCATGATGCTAAGGAAAGGATAGAGACACACAGAAAGAACCAAAAGAACAAAAACAAAACATAAACTAAGGGCAGACTGCAAGTTAGCACAAAAAAAATATAGAACAAAGGAATAATCAAAATGCGGCGATGCATGTTCTAATGTAGTAAATATAAATAACACAATGATATGATGACCCAGGAAATCACACGGTAAAAACCTAGGGAGGATTTGACTTAGTTATCCTCAAGGTAAATTTGAATCCACTATGTGAAAGAATAGAAGTTCATACAATAAGACTTACAAGCACCCCCGCTTAACTTCCTATTGCTACTCACCAGTAGAACTTACTAACACGACCACATGCAAGCTCCGAATCCACGGACTCCTTCTTTCTTGGATTCTCCACAAGATACAAGCACTCCTGCTTGTGTTTCTCTAAGCTCCAATGGCAGTAACTGAATTGATCATCAAGGTGTTGATAATATCTCTACCTTGAAAACCCTAAGTTTGTGTGAACGAAAACTCCTCAAGGATCTCATAAGAGATTCACGCAAACTGCAAAGTATGAGCAACAATACAACTAGAGCAACTCTAAAAAACGTGGCTAGGGTTTTGCCTTATATACCTAAGGAAAAAACATAAAACCCTAAACTTTTAATGAGATAGGGCTGAGTTGGAAATTCTGCAAAAAAAACATTCTGGCCGACTTTCGATCGATCGAATCTAACTTTCGATTGATCGAGCTAGGCCGAAATGCACTAATACATTTGCAGCCACTCGATTCCAACTTTACATGAAATACACAACTTTGAGCAAGCCTAAACAAAAAAAAAAACATATTGTTTTGATCATGGTTTGCCAACATTACACATTAGAGTTCTAAATACATAAAATCCTAAGTCTTTAGAACCTAACAAAATGTCTTTTACATTGCTGTTTTATTTTGATCAACCTTTACTGTTTTTGTGTCAAAAATCCAAAAACACATAAAAAGTAGAAAATCCATAAAAGTTTGATCGACATAGTTGAGTGTTGTCTCAAAGCATGTTTTGCCTTGTACCTTTGTACTAATGGCTTTGCGCATCTACGAGCCTAGCTTGTTTCCTATGCACACATATCATTGTGGGAGAAATTTTGAAATCTATGTGATTGTTGTAAATAGATCTTCAACCTTGTCATGAATGATTAGTGAATGGTTTTGTTGATCTTGAGACATGCATAGACTTATGCCTATATATCTTCCCACTATTTTTTTTTTTTTTTTGCTTAAAAGAGCTCTCAAATGTAAATCTCCAAATGAAAAGAGATATAGAGCTGCAAAAGCCTGTCACACATACTAGTATTCGACTAGGAAAAAGGGAAAGCGACCAAAATAAAATGTGTGATGCCCAAAAAGCCAAAGGCTAACTCATCAATTGAAATATCAAAAATTCCAAGCATCAATCTCACAATAAGATGTATTGATTCAAAAAATAAATAAAAAATTCAAATGATATGATATGGAGCCAAATGAAAAGCTTCAAAGAATTATAATCGAGTTTATGTGGGAGGTCATATATGCATGTTTCTATAATTGAGATAGGTCACATTATCTAGTGCTAATTGTGTATGTCTTGATTGAATTGATCATTGAAGCTTCACATTGGACTAAGGACTATCTCATGTTTGATATCCACACACAACACACAAGTCTATGTTTAATGAATGCCATATTCATTTGTGTGATTGTACTTGATTAAATGTGTTTTTACATGCTCAATCTTTGTTTGATCAAGCACAAAAAGATTTTTGAGTGTTTTAGCTATTTTTGGAAAGTATTTTATTTTTACAAAAATGTCAAAATTTCAAAAACTATTTTTCCCTGTTTTGGCGACTCAATTGTGGGTAAGACCAGTTGCATGCCCCAGTCGCATTCTCGCAGGTGAGTTTTGGCGACTTATTCGCGGGTGGAAGGTCTAGTCGCAAGGGGTATACAGAGATTTTCGTGGCTCAGCTCGCGACTCCCTCGCGAGTAGACCTTACAGTCGTGAAAAACACTTAGAAAATTTTTCAAAATCTTTGGTTTCAAAGTGTTTCGCGGCTTACCCTGGCGACTTAACCCAATCGCGAAAAACGCATGTTTTGCGTTTTAAGGTTAGTTTTCAAAAACTTTTCAGTTTTTCCCTCGAAATTTAGTGACTGTTCATTGTCTTCCCCATTTCTCTCTCTGAAACTCACCATATCACTCTTCGAAAAACCTTCATTTTTGCACCATTTTCACTTCAATCTTCAAAAAAAAGTATGGGTTTTCTCTCTCTCACTTCAGATTTCATGATTTTAGTGTTATCTTCTTGAATCTGTGAGTGGTGTTGGTGCCATTATGTTTTTGAGAAAAAGCATGTTCGTACATAACTTAGTTTCAATCTGTTGAGTGCTATTTGGTTGAGAGTTGATGGTTTTTGAGTATTTTTTGACTATATTACTGTTGTTTTTATGGAGTTTGTGCATTTTGGCATGTCTCATGGCTATATCGTTTTATGCATATCATGCTCATGGTAGTTTGTCACAATATCAGTGTGTGACTTTCTGATATTAAGTGTTCATTTGACACTGAGTTGTATCTGAACAATCACCATTTTTGTTCACTTGATTCTTACAATACTTCAGTGTTGCTTATGATTTCTTAATATTGATCTGGTTCATATTTTGAGATTGAGTGAAATCTTTTTGAATCACATTTGAATCTAATCAAGTTGATGTTGGTACCCTGTGGTATTGCATTTGGTTCTTTGCTGTGTGTCTTATTTTTTGTAGATGACTCGTCGTTCCTCTAAAGGCAAAGACATTGTAACCGATGACCCGTCAACCCCGGTTGCTAAGCGGACGCGTCTTTCGTCCCAATCATCTAGAGAATCTACCATTGAAAGATTCAGGAGACCTCTTGATTCTAAGACATACACAGACATTTTTAGAAAGGCTCCTTCCATTGTGGAACAAATTGTCAAGTTTGATACCCTGGGGACAACATTTATCCCTAAGATTTTTGAAGAAAGAGATTGGGCTAACCTTTTTGGGAACTTTGAGAATCCAATTGAAGAATTGGTTAAGGAATTCTACTCTAATGCCAAATACACAAGGGTAGAGATGAAATGCGGGATATGAGGAAAAGAATTTTCCATCAATGCATACTACATTGCTCAGGTTCTTCACATCACAAGACTAGGAAATGTGGATCGAACTCCGTATGATGATAAAGTGCTTCAGGCACAAGACATTCTTCAAGTTCTTGGAAATGAACATGAAGTGGGAAGCACAGGATCATCTATAGGCACTGCACTTTTCTCACCTGAACTAACAACTCTAAAGCTGATCATGTTCTTCAACCTCTACCCGTTGTCAAACACTGCTTTCATCAGTCTTGGGACGGCTAAATTCTTGTGTGACCTCATTACTGGTGTTCCGATTGACATCTGTGCCCACATATTTCAGATCATTGGGAAAACAGCAGCTCGATCAGCAGTGCGAATGAATTTTCCGTTCTGTAGTCTCATAATGAAGATCATCCTTCGTGAAGGTGCTAGTCCTCCATCAGATGGAAAAACTATTCCTCGTCCTCGATCAATATCCTTTTACGCTCTTCAAGCAAGTAAGAGTCACTCCTCTAAAGCACCTAAAAGTGAACCAGTCACTCCATCTGGTCAAAGTTCAGCTACTCTTGTGCAATTAACTGGTACTCCATCTATTCCCCCTAGATTTCAAATGCCCAGGCAAAGTCTCTTGATTGAAAATATGGTTGATCAGATCTCTGATCTACAACGGCTTATCTACTCAACTAACAACTAAGTTCAAGTGTGTCTCACGGCCATTGTAGCACAGTTGGATGCTATTCAGCAAAAGTTAGAAGAGAGCCTTTAGCTATTCGTGACAAAAAGGGGGAGAACGATAGCATACAGTAAGGGGGAGAGCGACACAGGAAGGTGAAGATATGCACACTGAAAGGGGGAGTTGTGTGCTCAGGGAGTTGATACACATTTCATTTGACATACTTTTGAAGATAGCCTAACAAAACTTATGTTTCATTTTTATATATTTTCTGTTTGTTGTATCTATTTGTGAGGATACTGTTTTGAAACTTTGGTGATATTTTCTATATATTGATGATGTTATTTAGTTAATTTTTTCTGTATGGTTTTTTGTACCCATGTTGCTTCTGTAAGCTTTTAAGGGTTTGTTTCCATGCATTTGAAGGCTTTTATGGTTTGTACCATGCAATGCAATATTTTTGCTTTGTAGCCTTGTTGTGTGGCTTATGTACTTGATGTTAAATGCTGTGCATTTTTCTTTAGTACATCACTCTTGTGCCCTTGTAGGATTGTTCCTAGATGCATATATGTTTGTATGCATTGGTTGAGTGTTGGACATGCAAATGATACTTTGCATATAAGCTTATTAGCTTGCATGTCCGAATGTTCATTCCTTGTGTGAATGAGCATTGTGATCACTATTGTACAGTAATTGCATGTTTTGGTCAAGCCATGATTTATTGCTTTATTGCTTAAGTCCATTTCTACTTGATCATATTATGCTTGCTCTATATGCATTTCAAGTTTTTCTGCATACAATGATATTACTGTGTTATTGCATTTTAGGAGATACTTGTTCATATGTTTCAAGAGCTTTTCAGAATCTAGAGTTATGTGTGAATGAGTTTTGCTCAACTGTTCCCAACTCACGCGTTAAGTCTAGAGTTTGTTGTAGGGTTTTGTCACGGAATAGCCAAAGGGGGAGATTGTAAGGTTGAATTTAATCAACCATCTTGTTGGCTTTATTCTGTGCCAAATTTGCTTGTATTTTAGCATTTAGTAACCTTGTATTTAGGTGGGATTATTGTAAGGGTAGTGTGTGAGAGAGTGTGAAAAAATGTCCCTCAATGTGCAAAGAAGCAGGGACTCGCGACTGGAACTCGTGGGTGGCTTGCGTGTGCAAGCCGCCAGATAAGAGTCACGTGCCAAACATATGGGAAGCTGAAGCATTTTGCCAGCTGGTGCACTACAGGACAAAAGACCCAAACTGGCCAGGCAGTTAACTTGCGGCTGGAACTCACGACTCAGACCAGTTGCGAGGCCAAGCCGCCAACCAGCCCTGTTTGGGAAAAACTGTCTCTTCGTATTCCAAACACTCACCACTATATATAGACCCTTATACCCACCAAATGTAGAGAGCTTCCAGAGAGAATTTTGTGAAAGAAACCCTAGAGAAAAACAAGATTGATTCATCTCCAATCTTTACCTTAGAGACTCTTCAAATTTCTCTACTCTCTTCCCTATCCATTGTTAAATCCTTGAGAGGTCCTTAGCCAAATCCTTTTCTCACCATACACATATCCGTGAGAAGGTTTATTTGGTGCTTTGGGAAGTAGCTAGGAAGGAACCAATATCTATTGGTTGATGCTATGGTTGATAGCGGAATTCGGTAAGCTAAAGAAGAAATAGGTTCGGCACAACCTCGTTGGAGCAAGAAGCTTAGAGGGCTTAGGTACATTGGGTAGATTAGGCTTGGAGGGTCTTCTGTTGTTCATGTATCCCAATTACATTCTTTAGTGGATTATTTACCACTTAAAGGGTGGTGGAGAGGTTTTACGCCGAGGGATTCGGTTTCCTTTTCGATAACACATCGTGTGTTGTCCGTGTGTTTGCATCTTTCTTCCCTTTATCTTTGCTTTATATTTACTGCTGTGGATGTGTTTATATTTGGCTTAGATTGTTTATCAATTTTGTGTTTAGCTTATGTTCATGTTCTGCACATTAATTGTTTGATATTAAGCCTGAATTGATATTTGGTAATTTGGGGTCTAAACATTCAAGGGTGTTTCATACCCATATTGAACATTCAATTGGTATCAGAGCAGGTGCACTCTTAGTGGTTTCATAACCTAAGTGCGATCCCTGACCCCTTATTTAGATGGATAGGTCCCAATCTCTTAATGTACCACCATTCTTTGATGGTAATAACTATGCTTTTTGGAAGGTCAGAATGAGGGTGTTTCTTTGCTCTATCGATGATGCTGTATGGGATGCAGTTGAAGTGGGTTGGACACGGCCGGAGGCTGCCAAGTCCACTTAGGATAAGGCTACACTTGCGGCGACCAATGCAAATAGCAAAGCATTGAATGTTATCTTCTGTGGTGTCTCTCCAGAAGAATTTCATCAAATTTCACATATTACCATTGCAAAGGAAGCATGGGAGATTCTGCAGACAACTTATGAAAGGACTAAGAAAGTGAAGGACACCAAACTTCAGATGTTGACCACTTGCTTTGAGGAGTTAAAGATGAGTGAGGATGAATCTTTTGATTCGTTTTATAGTAAGTTTATTGAAGTGGTTGTTGGTAAATTCAATTTGGGGGAAAAGACGGGAGACTCGAGAATAGTAAGGAAGATTCTTCGATCACTACCAGAAAGTTTCTGTGCCAAAGTAATAGCCATTGAAGAGAGCAAGGATCTTGACGACATTAAAGTTCAAGAGCTGGTTGGTTCACTGCAGACGTATGAGTTGTCCCTACCCACACAGAAGTTGTGTAAATCACTTGCTCTTAAAACAATTAATGAGAGAGTAGTGTCTCATGACTCTACGGATGAGGATGCAGTAGATAAAGATGTGGCATATCTTGTAAAGAACTTCCAGAAATTCTTAAAGCTTAAAAATAATGGGAAATCCAATGACAGAGGAAAATTTCAGATTTCAGGGAAGGAAAAGAAAGAGTTCAAAAGAAAAGATGGTAGAGATTCCCAATCTTCACAAGGAATTACATGCTTCGAATGTAATGGACATTGGCACTTCAAAAAGGAATGTCCCAATTATTTGAAGTCGAAGGGAAAGGTCTATGCCACTACTTTAAGTGATTCGGACTCATCAAATTCTGACACTGAGGATAGCTGTGATGGAGAAGGAAACTATTCCGCATTTATGGCCATTAAGCATGTTGAGTCCACAGATAACCTGAATCAACTTATTCAAGAACTTGGGAAGCACAGCGATGATGAATCCTTAGGGATTGTTGAGGAATCAGATGCTGAAGAGGAGAAAGATACAGCTAACCTTCAAAAGAATTACGCCTTACTTCTTAAGAAATCGGGAGAATACACAAGGGTGGTGAAGGCTACTGTGAAGAAGATGAACAGAGCTGAGGAGGATTACAAAAGTATCCTGGCCAAATATAAGGAGGCAAAGTGTGAGATTGAGACACTAAATAGTGAGCTATCGGAAACTTATACCAAAGTAAGATTTCTTAAGCAAGAGGTGGTGCAAGCACAAGCCAAGATAGAAAGGGTCCCTTCTAAGAAGCTAGAAGATATTATTTCGTCTCAAAAACACTTCTCAGATAAGTCCGGGTTAGGTTATACCAGAGGGAGTAGCTCATCGGCCAATGTCACCAAAGAAGTGAAATTTGTAAAGGCCAAAGAGATGGTTGTAGAAAAGCCTATTCCTAAGAAAGTTAAGGTTGAACAGAAAAAGAAGGTGGCTGATCAACGGTTGTTTAATAAGTCCCGTAATCAATCAGAAGCCAGAGTTGAAACTAGAGGAAGATCTCTTCCAAGACCACAATGGGGCCTCAGAACGAATTATGTTTGTCACTATTGCGGATTGCAAGGACATACCGACCCAACTGCCAGAAGTTGAGAGCATTGAATAATACAAGCACTCCTCGGTCATGAGAAAGAAGAAATGACAAGATGACTTGGGGTGGTGAGCAACCGAGAAGTCAAAACAGTGATCTCGGAATGATGGACGTAATGAATTCTAAAATCAATTTAAAATGTAAGATAAATATATGTGGTACAAATAGATAAATATAAGGTTTGTCAAGCAAGATGAGGTTTGGGAAGGAAATGAATAAGGGCCATTTGTCAAAAAAAGAAAAATTAAAAAAAATAAAGAACACAAGATATGATGACCTAGGAAACCACACGGTAAAAAACCTGGGGAGGATTTGACCTAGCTATCCTCAAGGTAAACCTAAATCCACTATGAAAGAATCGAAGTTCATACAAAAGGACTTACAAGCTCCCCGCTTGACTTCCTAATGCTACCCACCAGTAGAACTTACTGACACGACCACGTGCAAGCTCTGAATCCACGGACTCCTTCTTTCTTATATAAATTGATAGTTTTGCTTGATTGAACATGGATCATTTGAATGTTTTTTTTTTGACAAATATTTTTACTGGGATGTGTTATAATTCAAACTTAATGTATATTTCCCTTTATCATTGTTTTTACTTTTCACTATTTCGGTGCTGTGTATGTGCTATACTCAATTTTCCTTAGTAAATTTACCGTGAAAAAATTTATTTTACTTAATTTCTATGCAATTTATTTTCTGTTTTTATAATTATTCAATCTTTGCTGTGAATTGTCTCAGTTTTTAGGTTTTTTACCCCATTAACTTACATGTATGGGTTTGCTGTGGCTTGAGCCACATTGTCTAAGCAATTTAAAACACTTTATTGAGAGTTATGTTTTGTTTATGTGTCAATATGTATATTTTATTCTTTGGTTGATTTATTAATTATTTCCCTTGATGTGCTATATCATAATAGCTTGATGTGCTATATCATAATAGGTTGTTGGTGGTTGCATTTTCATCATGATTGGAAGATGAAGATAGAAAATGCCCTTATCAATGATAGAAATTACCCTAATACCTGCTATGTCTTCTTCATTACCACAGGATGTAGATAGACTTATTTTTTCCTTCCCAAACCTCATCTTGCTTGACAAACCTTATATTTATCTGTTTGTACCATATATATTTATCTTATATTTTAAATTGATTCTAGAATTCATTATTATATTTGTATATGTCTATCTATTTCTTATGTATATAATTTTTATGTTAGGTTGTTCTATACATCTTTTTTTTTTTTTTTTGAAACGTTCTGTATAGGTCTTTTAGAATTGTAATAAAATATTCTTTCCATAATTAAAGCTTAAAAGTTTAATGTTGGTTTATTTTAACAATCAGTTAAATTATACATGCCCCATAATAATTTTAAACGCAATGTTCAAAGGCAAGGTTGCTAACAACTTTGGACCTACAAGATTTGAAAGATTTGAAGCGGGAAGTCATTTTGCAAGGAATAAAGTATTTGAAAGATTTTAATAAGTAGAACTTCCTTTTAATTTAATTAATTATTATTTTTAAACAGGTGCATTTCTTTATTTCTATTAATTATGTGTATCGTTGTATTATGAGCAAGTCCAAGGACGAGGCTTTAGGCCTTATTCATTTGTAGTAACCTTTGAATTTCATTATTAATTGTTTTGTTTTGATTCTAAGCAAAAAAGTGAAGTTACCATGTCAGCTTTTCTAATTATATAAATTGATAGTTTTGATTGAATGAACTTGGATCATTTGAAGGTTTTTTTTTTTTTTTTTTTTTCATTTTTTGACAAATTTCTTTACTGGGATGTGTTATAATTCAAACTTAATGTCTATTTCCTTTTATCTTTGTTTTTACTTTTCACTATTTCAGTGTTGTGTATGTGCTATACTCAATTTTCTTTACTAAATTTCCTGTGAAAAAAATGATTTGGGTTAATTTCTATACAATTTATTTTCGATTTTTATAATTATTCAATCTTTGCTGTGAAGTGTCATAGTGTTTGGGTTTTTTTACTCTATTAATTTACTTGTAAGTGCTTGCTTTGGCTTGAGGCACATTGTCTAAGGAAGTTAAAACACTTTAGTGAGAGTTATGTTTTGTTTATGTGTCCGTATGTATATTTTATTCTTTGGTTGATTTATTAATTATTTCCCTTGATGTGCTATGTCATAATAGCTTGCTATGCTATATCATAATAGGTTGTTGGTGGTTGCATTTTCATTATGGTCAAAAGACGAAAATAGAAATTGCCCATATCAATGATAGAAATTACCCTAATACCTGCTGTGTTTTCATCATTATCACAAACCTGATCTTGCTTGACAAACCTTATATTTATTTATTTGTACCACATATATTTATCTTGCATTTTAAATTGATTATAGAATTCATTATAACATTTGTATATGTCTATCAATTTCTTATGTATATAATTTTTATGTTAGGTTGTTCTATACAGCTTTTTTTTTTTTTTTTGAAACATTCTATACAGTTTTTTTAGAATTCTTATAAAATATTGTTTCCATAATTAAATTTTAACAGTTTAACATTGGTTTATTTTAACAATCAATTAAATTATACGTGCCCCATAAGAATTTTAAAGGCAATGTTCAACGGCATGGTTTTTAACACCTTTGGACCTACAAGATTTAAAAGATTTGAAGTGGGAAGTCATTGAGCAAGGAATAAAGTATTTCAAAGATTTTAATAATTAGAACTTCTTTTTTATTTTAATTAATTATTATTTTTGAACAAGTGCATTTCTTTTTTTCTATTAATTATGTGTATTGTTGTATTTTGAGCAAGTCCAAGGACGAGGCTTAAGGCCTTATTCTTTTGGAGTAACCTTTGAATTTCATAATTAATTGTTTTCTTTTGATTCTAAGCAAAAAAAATGAAGTTACCATGTTAGCTTTTCAGATTATATAAATTGATAGTTTTGCTTGATTGAACTTGGATCATTTGAAGGTTTTTTTTTTTCTTTCTTCTTTTTTCGACAAACTTCTTTACTGGTATGTGTTATAATTCAAACTTAATGTAGATTTCCCTTTATCTCTGTTGTTACTTTTCACTATTTCAGTGCTGTGTATGTGCTATACTCAATTTTCTTTACTAAATTTGCTGTGAAAAAAATGATTTGACTTAATTTCTATACAATTTATTTTCCATTTTTATAATTATTCAATCTTTGCTGTGAAGTGTCATAGTGTTTGGGGTTTTTTACCCCACTAATTTACATGTAAGGGTTTGCTATGGGTTGGGCCACATTGTCTAAGGAAGTTAAAACACTTTAGTGAGAGTTATGTTTTGTTTATGTGTCCGTATGTAAATTTATTCTTTGGTTGATTTATTAATTATTTCCCTTGGTGTGCTATATCATAATATATTGTTGGTGGTTGCATTTTCATCATGATCAGAAGATGAAGATAGAAATTGCCCTTATCAATGATAGAAATTACCCTAATACCTGTTGTGTCTTCTTCATTATCACAAGATGTAGATAGACTTGTTTTTTCCTTCCCAAACATCATCTTGCTTGACAAACCTTATATTTATTTATTTGTACCACATATATTTATCTTGCATTTTAAATTGATTCTAGAATTCATTATAACATTTGTATATGTCTATCAATTTCTTATGTATATAATTTTTACGTTAGGTTGTTCTATACAGCTTTTTTTTTTTTTTTTTTTTTGAAACATTCTATAATTTCTTAAAATATTGTTTCTGTTAGGTTCTAAAGATTTAGGATTTTATGTATTTAGAACTCTAATGTGTAATGTTGACAAACCATGATCAAAACGATATGTTTAGTCTTGTTTAGGCTTGCTCAAAGTTGATTAATTATTGTAAAGTTGGAATCGAGTGGCTGTAGAAGTCTTTGTGACTTTCGGCCTGGCTCGATCGATCGAAGGACAGACTCGATCGATCGAAAGTCGGCCAAATCATTTTTTCTGCAGAATTTCCAACTCAGCCCTACCTCATTAAACGTTTAGGGTTTTATGTTTTTGCCCTAGGTATATAAGGCAAAACCCTAGCCACGTTTTTTAGAGTTGCTTCAGTTGTATTGTTGCTCATATTTTCTGTTTTGTGTAAATCTCTTGTGAGATCTTTGAGGAGCTTTCCTTTACACAAAGCTTAGGGTTTTCAAGGTAGAGATTACTTCAACATCTTGATGATCAACTCGGTTACTGCCATTGGAGCTTAAAGAAAAACAAGCGGGGAGCTTGTAGCTGATTGAAGAATCCCAGAAAGAAGGAGTCTGTGGATTCGGAGCTTGCACGTGGTTGTGTCAGTAAGTTCTACTGGTGGGTAGCATTAGGAAGTCAAGCGGGGAGCTTGTAAGTCCTTTTGTATGAACTTCGATTCTTTCACATAGTGGATTCAAGTTTACCTTGAGGATAGCTAGGTCAAATCCTCTCCAGGTTTTTACCGTGTGGTTTCCTGGGTCATCATATCTTGTGTTATTTATTTTCTGCTGCTTTATATATTCTTGATATGATTGTGTGATTGTGATAACCTAGATTTGCATAAATTGACTAAGTTAATCATTTGGCTAATTAACTAGGTTAATCTGGTTGGTTTAAGGGGTCTAAATTTCCATCAAGTGGTATCAGAGCGGGTAGCTCTTTTTGTTGTAGATCCTTTGATCTCTGAGCTGATCCTTGGCCCCTGTTGTCATGGAGCACGGACACTCTCTTGTTGTTCCTCCTCACTTTGATAGGAATAACTATGCCTATTAGAAAGTAAGAATGAAAGCATTCCTGAAATCCATTGATGAGAGAGTTTGGAATTCTGTTGAGTACGGATGGGAGAAGCCCACTACTCCTGTGAGTGAGTGGCAAACTTCTCAAAAAGAAGCAGCTGCATTTAATAGCAAAGCTATGAATGCCATCTTTAATGCTGTTTCTATGGAGGAATTTAAGAGAATCTCAAATGTTGAGGTTGCTCATACTGCTTGGAAAATCCTCCAAACTATGCATGAAGGCACAAAGGCTGTCAAAATAAATAAGTTGCAGTAATTAACTTCTAGGTTTTAAAGTATTAGGATGTCTGATGATGAATCCTTTGATGAATTTTATGCCAAACTAAATGATATTATTAATTCTGCTTTTAATTTGGGTGAAGTCTATGATCAACCTAAAATTGTTAGGAAGATTCTTAGATCTTTAACTAAAGACTTTAGACCCAAAGTGACTGCCATTACTAAGAGTAAGGATGTGGACTCCATCCCTGTGGATGAACTTGTAGGATCTCTTCAGTCCTATGAGTTAGACCTATCCAAAATTAACAAATCCAAATCAATGGCTCTTAAGTCTGTTGATGATGTTGATGCTGGTGAATTTGATGATGAACCACCATAATATAACGCTTTCCACCCATGCTTTCTGTTCTTGTTGGACCCATTAAATCCATATGCAGTAATTCTAAAGAGCGAGAAGTTGCAACCACATTCACTTTAGGATGGCTTGACTTTGTTTGTTTTCCCAATTGACATGGACTGCAAACATTCCTCTCAATTTTCCCAAACTTAGGTAGACCGACCACAGCCTCAAGCTTCGAGACTTTTGCCACTTGTTTGTAATTTGCATGTCCAAGCCGTTGATGCCACAACTCTAAGAGGTTTACCCGAGCACTCCGACATGCTATGCTGGGTTTGGGAATAACCCCATAACAATTATCGGTGGTCTTTAGTCCCTTCAGAACTTGAACACCTTCTTCATTCAAGATTAGACACCCTTTCTTTGAAAATTGGACTAAGAACTCTTCATCACAAATCTGGGTGATACTTAGCAAATTCACTTTTAGTCCCTTAATATACAGCACATCAGTCAACAAAGGCAATCCCGAAATATCCACCGTTCCCTTTCCAAGAACTTGTGAATGACTACCATCTCCAAATGTCACAAATCCATCTTCCTTCTCCTTCAGAGTTTTGAACAAAGATTTTTCTCTAGTCATATGCCTTGAACAACCACTGTCAAGATACCACAAACATGAGTTAAATACTTTCAAAGCGGTATGAACAAAAAGACATGCATGAGAGAGACATTCTTGACCCTCAAAGCAGGACTCATTTTCCTTTATTTCATTCAAGGATGATTGTAGTTTCCTTTTTAGATGATCAAGTTTATCACACAAGTGTCTATTTCTCCTCTTATACTTATAGACTAAGGATTTTGACTCACATAAGCTGTTATGTATATCATGGTTCCTATGAACTAGGGATTTCAGCATGTGACAGAATATTCTACCATGTTTCTTTGATTTAAATAACTCTAAAAACACATTACTAGAACAGTCTTCAAATATGCTCAAATAGTCATTTTCACAAACACTTTTACAATCCTTCATGGTGGTTTATACTAAATCACTTTTCAAAACACACTAAGGGGTCTAGGATCACACTTAGGTATTAAAACCACAGCAAGTGTACCCGCTCTGATACCAATTGAAAGCTCAAAAATGTGTCGAAAACACATGAGCGGTTTAGACCCCCAAATTAAAATTACGGCTTGATTGATTTTACACTAACTTAATACTAAGTGCGGAATAGTGTAAACACAAGCGTACAAGCAAGACAACTACTCTAATCCATATTTAAAGCAACACAGCAGAAAAATGAAATGAACAAGAGTAGGGAAGAAGGATGCAAACACAGATAACACCGAGACGTGTTATCGAAGAGGAAACCGAAGAACTCGGCGAAAAACCTCTGCGCCACCCTCCAAGCGGAAATCGATCCACTAGACAATCAGTTGGGATACATGGGTTAGCAAGAGACCCTCCAAACCTAATCTACCTGATGTACCTAAGCCCTCCAAGCTCCTACTCCAACAAGGCTTCTCGGAACCCTATCTTGTCTAGCACTCCGGATCCCACAACAAACTCCATGTTGCATCTGCCATCCTTGGCTTCTTCCAATGCTTCCCAGCAGCACTAAAACGTCACTCAACACTCTCAAAAGGTGTGGTAAGTATTTGGGCTATCAACCTCTCAATGGTATGGAAATTGAGAGGGAAGAGTTGAGGAAATACCACAAGCAAGTGTATAGAGAAGTGTAGGTATGACAATCTCTAATTCTCAATGTGTTTGGCTAGGGTTTTTCTCTCTGAAGCATTTTCCAACATTTGTGAGTAATGAGGGTATATATAGGATAGGTACAGAAAGTGTGAGTCATTCAGTACAGGCTGGCAGAACAGAATGCCTCGCGGGTGTCTCGCGGGAAGGCCTTACCCGCGAGATACTCGCGAGACACAGCTGTCTCCACCTGGCCTGACTCTTCGCATTCCAGCATGTGCAGGGCACATGATTCACTTCGCGAGAAGCTAAGTCGCGACATACCCGCGAGAATTCTTCAGCCTTCAAATGCTTGAGTCTTCACACTCTCTCTCTATCACACAACCCTTACAACCAATCCCACAATAGATACAGGGTATAAACGATTGATAATAATTACAATCAAATTTGGCACGGAATAAAAGCCAACAAAAATATAGTTGTAAATAATAACTTTACAGTATAGTTTATAAATTATAAGCAAATACCCATTTTCCCCTAGTAATTGCATCCCATCCTAATCCCAATTCCCAACATCCGGCAACAGATCACTTTACACTGAGATCAGCTTTCCTGAAAAAATTCAACCACACCAAAACGTTGCTGTTACAAGTCCGAAAGGTTTTTTAGAAGAAAGTGAGCGAGATAAGAGAATTTGAAGAATCTGTGTTGCTTGAAATGTTGATTGATGGTGGGTATGGTCCCAGTTGTTCAGACTCTTTTGTTTTCTTCTTCTTTTTTTGGGCTGATTTGTGTTGTTGTTTAGGCCTTTGGGCTTATTTGTATTTCTTTGAGCAATTTTTTTTTCAACCTTTATTGGGCCAAGATTTTGGAGGATCAAAATTTATTTCTAATGGACTCAGATTATTATTTAGGGTGTTCAAGTTTTTCTTTAGGGTTTGTATATTTGCTGAGAAATTGATTAATTTGTAGTTGATAATTACGTGGATTTTTTTTTTCTAAAGGTGTTTGGTTCCTTCCGTTTAGATGTTTCACAATATTTAAATGTGGATTATTTTTTGTTTGTAACACAAATTTTAATGTAAGGTGGCTTTGCTTACCACATGTGTGATGTTTTGTATTTAAATATTAACTGTAGAGTAATTAATATTTCTAATGACTTGCACATTCATCTTTTAAGTTTTAAGGAATAGATGTTCTAATCTAAAAAGCAAGGTGAAAGTTCAAAATGTGTGTAAAACACCTTTGAACGTTTAGACCCCAAAATACAAAATATCAATTCAAGCTTATTATTAAACAATTAATGTGCAGAACATGAACATAAGCTAAACACAAAATTGATAAACAATTTAAACCAAATATAATCACATCCACAGTAGAAAATAAAAGGCAAAGATAAAGGGAAGAGAGATGCAAACACAAAGACAACACACGATGTGTTATCGAAGAGGAAACCGAAGCCCTCGGCGTAAAACCTCTCCGCCGCCCTCCAAGCGGTCAATAATCCTCTGGAAAATGTAGTTGGGATACATGAACAGCAATAGACCCTCCAAGCCTAATCTATCCAGTGTACCTAAGCCCTCCAAGCTTCTTGTTCCAACGAGGTTGCGCCGAACCTTTTTCTTTTCTAACTTACCGGATTCCGCTACAGCCCATAGCATTAACCAATATGAATTGGTCCCTTCCTAACTTCTTCCCAAAGCACCAAATAAACCTTCTCACAGATATGGGTATGGTGAGAAAATGATTTGGCCAAGAACCTCTCAAGGATGTATCAATGGAAAGGAAGAGAGTAAAGGAATTTGAAGAGTCTCTTAGGTGAAGATTGTGGATGAATCAATCTTGTTTTTCTCTAGGGTTTCTCTCTCAAAATTCTCTCTAGAAGCTCTCTACATTTCGTGGGTATAAGGGTCTATATATAGTGGTGTGCGTTTGGAATGCGAAGAGTCAGTTTTTCCCAAACAGGATGTTCTGGCGGCTTGGCCTGGCGATTGGTCTAAGCCTCTAGTTCCAGCTGCGAGTTAACGGCCTGGCCAGCCTGAGACTTTTGTCCTGTAGTGCGATAGCTGGCGTGACCCTTCAACTCCCCTAAATGCTTCTCACGTGTGCTGTAGTTGGCGGCTTGCTAGTCGTGAGTCAACCGTGAGTTCTAGCCGCAAGTCTCTGCATCCTTGCACAATCTTGAGCATTTCTTCACACTCTCTCACACACTACCCTTACATGAATCCCACCTAAATACAGGGTTACTAATTGCTAAAATAAAAGCAAATTTGGCACGAAATAAAGCCAACAAGATGGTTGATTAAATTCAACCTTACATAAGGAAGTAGGTGCAGCCATGCAAGTATGAGTGCGGGTACAATATGGTGATATGATAATTTTTTTTATAATATAGGACATAGGTACAATGATACACGTCTATTAAATATATTTTTAATTTTATTTTCTATATATTATTAAACATTTATTTTTCATATAATGTTAAATATATATCAAATTAGGAGAAATAATGGATAATACAGCAAATCTATGACTACTAAAGGATGTTTACAAGCTAGAATACAAATCAAGAATAAAGATATTTATTAATTTTCAAATACATTATTACTATTTAGAGCATGAGTGTTCTGTTTCTTTTGTAAAAGAGTATTTAATTCCTCTTGTTCTCGGGTCTCGGTTGTGTCCTGATTTTAAAAAAATGAAAAAAAATAAAAAAAATTGGGACACGCATGGAAAAGTATAGTCCTAAGTATATCAAGTGTCTAACGCAAATATGACACCTTAAATGAAAATATATATGCTTCCTAGGTTCTAATTGCTCCTGTTACAGGTGTCTTGTAAAGAAAATGTTGAAATTGCATCCATACTACCTATACGTCTTTACAAATAGAGGAAGTTCTTGCAAAGTTCTTTGAGAATCTTTTCGGGGAGTTCTCAAAAAGCATGTTATGGCTTATTTTCATGCACTAGTGGAGCCAGGGCAAGCGAGGGGGTCAATTGACACCTGAGCTTCCCAAAAATTTGTTAAAAATTTGTTTATAGTGATATACCAAGAATGTATTGACCCCTTGTGATAAATTAACCAATTAATTAGCCAAGTGAATTAATTAAGTTAATTAACATGCAATACACGTGGTAGCACAAACAAATCACCAACTAAATTAATATGCAACGGAAAATAAAGTTGACACGGTGATTTGTTTACAAATGGGGAAAACCTACATGGCAAAAACCCCACCGGGTGATTTTAAGGTCACCACTCTTGAGAATCCACTATTATCACAACAAGCGATTATAAGTAAAGGAATCTCAGTACCTTATATCAATCTACAGTTGAACTCTTACCCCCATACCTAATTGGACTTGTTCTATAGTGATAAACCACTAGAGAATTATTTCCAATAACCTTGTACTTTGATTTTTTATATTATACATAGTTGAGAAACATTTAAAACTCTAGAATTTTATCTTAGCTTATTTTCCTTCATTTTCTCAATTACTAAACAATAGGTTAAAAAAAAAAAAAAAAGAGTAATGCATTAATTCAAAATATAGTAAGCTATTTTATTACTTAACAAATATAGAATATGTTAAGAGTCATCAAGCAACACTTGTGACGTTGCTGCTGAAGTTGACTTGTTGCCATAGCTGTTATTGTTGATGTTGCCTAACATACACCTGTCCTAAGCCGCTGCATTAGAGTTAGGGAATTGTTAATCTTTTACCATAGAAGCCTGTTAACATTTATTAGTTGCTGTCCGTTAGTTAGTTAGTTAGAAAGGTTGTTAGAATGCAACATATATGGCTTTACTTGGAATAGCTTTGAATACTCAAGAAAACTGGATATAACTGGTTTGCTAGAGTGGGGATTGTAAGGACCATTGAATGAAATAACCAAAAGTTTCTCTCCCAATCTTCTCTATTCTCTCTAAATCTTATTTCTCATTCTTGGAGGCCAGTTGCTTCGAATTAGGTATTTCTCATAGAATCTACTCACTCTAGGGTAGATTCTTATCAAAATACCTTATACTTTGACCATGTTGTGTGTTTGAAGTTAATGGAACTCTTAAAATAATCAGGTCTAAATTACATAATATGTTAAAGCTCTAAGCATAAAAGTTTGTGGAAAGTAAAAGAGAATAATAACGAATTGTTATAAAGTTAGTCCAAATGGTTTGGCAATGTGTAGTAACTAATATTTTTTTGCACGTAGGCTATTAGATTTTCTATCAAACATTTCAACAAACATTTGGCATTCAAATATACTTCAAAACACAGTTCTTATACATGGATAGGGGATGTTAGTTAAGAACTCAAACATGGATAGCTTAATTTTTTTTTTTTTTTTTTTTTTTTTTTTTGGTGAACACATGGAAGAACAATTGAATGTATGAGGAGAGGACACTATTTTCTGTGATACTGATTTACAATAATGCTTTATGCTCACTGTGAAGCAGGTTACTCAGTACATATCTGATGAGTAAGGAGAGAGGTACCAATCTCCAAAGTTATGAGAATGTCCCTGCAATATCAAACCAAAGTATTTTAAAGATGTTAAGTAATAGTACTATAGAATGTGAAATAGATTATAACATAAAAAAGTGATTATTGAAAAAAATCACAAAATTTTCAATTCCAAAGTCAAAAGGCAACTGAAGGGAAAAACACCCTCAAATACAAACTCACCAAAATTTAGGCACTTAAAAGCATATAGAGTAGAAATCTGCAACATAAATGATTAAAAAAGAAAGTAAAATAAATAAAATTACAATCAAGGCAATGGTTGTGGAGGACATAACGTGTGGGGACTGAAGTGCATCTAATCAATTATTGGGCAGAGGGAAAGAAAAAAGGGTTTGAAGGAGGACTAGAGGGGGGCCAAGAGATTCAAATATAAGAAAATAGAATTTTAAAAAAAAGAAAAGAAAAGAAAGAGGAACAGGGTTGTAAATAAAAAGGAAAACAAAACAACCTAGGAGCGGCATTTGTGTCATATGCTGCTAAAGAAAACCTACCCTTTCACCAGTTCAGTCTAGCCTCCATGCCCTCATCTACGGTATGTATCTCTCTGAATCTATTTCTCTTTGTTCGTGATTGTGTGTACCTTCCGAATACACCGTTGAAGAGAAGTAATGGAGGCAAACAACGAGCAGAGCAGAGAAACATAACCCTAAACCAAAATCACCATTGAGGCTGTGATTGAATGGAGCCAGAGATGGGTGGTGCTAGACCAAAAACGTAACCCTAAACCAAAATCAAGTCTTACAAAAGCCTAAATCATATTTAAAATTGAAAAAAAAAAAAAAACATTTTGATAGAGAATCCCAAAACCCAAAACAAAAACGAATCAAATCTAAACATATCCAACAAAAAAACTCAATCAAAAGTAACCTTTCATACCCAAATCTAAAAAATAGGAAAAAAACAATTTATCGGTGCCGGTACTTCCGGCGGTCTAACTCTGGCGAAGGACCCAAACTGCAGGAAATATAAATCATCATTATCGCAAGATTTTGGTTTTCCTTTTAAAATTCAAAAAAAAAAATCAAAAATCAAAAATCAAAGAAAGCAAAAAAAAGAGAACTCACCATGTAACAAAGTAGCGCCAGTTGAAGGAAGTAAGATTTTTTGTGGTCAGAGTTCGACGATGGTGCTAGCCTGAGATGTTGCTCTATCTTGCTAAACCCCGCCTCTTTCTCAATTCTCAATTTCATCTGTGTCCCAGGCCGCATATCGCCTCTTTCTCTGTTTCTCTCCGTGTCCTAGGCTTCTTTGTATTTTAATTAGTTATTTTATTATTTTATTATTATTTTTTAATACCAAGTGGCTATCAAACGGTTTTAAACAGTGTTCTAACATTGTCAAACAATGTAATGTATCGCTTTTTGATTTATACGTTTTTGAATTTTAGATAGGCTTTTTTCCTAACGTGGCAGCACCTCCTTAAAGGCTTCTACTTTTATATATAGTATTAGATTAGGTCGAGTATGTTCAGTCACTCCACAGTGATGACAGAGATGCTGCTTCTTCTGTTTAGGTTTTTGAGTGTTTCCCTTCTTAGCCCTAGGGTTTTAGTCTCTTTCTTATCCAGCTTAGGGGGTGCTCTTAAGATAGATTTACCCTTGTCCACGTTCTCACTAGCTAACACATTTTTCACATCATTTTTCTCAAATTCAACATTGTTACTAGGAGAAACAAAAACAGTAGTACTAGTAGAAGCAATACTAGGAGAAGAGAAATCATACCCTAAGCTGATTCGATCAAAAGCTAATTTCTGAAGGCTGAGCAGCTCGTCTAGCTTTGCACTTGAAGTCCTCTCCAACTGAGCTCTGACTTGAAACAGCTCCACTTCAAGCTTTTTGGTCTTCTCAGCCAAGAAATTATTCTCAAATCTCAGTGCTCCAATGGTCTGATTGGCTTCATCAAACTTCGTGGAGATTTCTTCTCGTTCAAGCTCCACATCACTAAGCTTTTTGGTGGCCAACCTATACAACTTCTCATGCTTTTTTGAGACCTTGTATAATTTTGCATAGGCTGTGCGAATGTCATCTTGTTCATCCATCTTCCCAAATTTAGACTCCACAAAGTCCTTTTCTTCATCCACATCTTCAGCAATCCCTTCAGTAGGATTTACAGTGGCAGTGAAGGCATTTAGGATTCCATCATCCTCATTATCAGAATCATCCTCAGGCTCGGTGTCACTCAAAGTAGCAGCAAGTGCCTTACTCTTTCCAATGGTCTTGAGATACGTAGGGAACTCTTGTTTCATGTGACCAAAGCCTTGATACCTAAAGCACTTTGGTCCTGAGGGAATAGTGTACTAACCGCCATCCCTAGCATACTTCTTTCCTTTGTCTTGGTTCTTGAACTGAGACGAATTGGACTGCTTGCGTTCTTTATCAAATCCTCTTGTATTGGCATTCTTCATGAACTTTCTGAATTGCCTGGTGATATAGGATTTCATCTTGGAATCTTCATCGTCTGAAGACTCATCAATGTCACTACTCTTGGCCTTTAATGTCATGCTCTTGGCCTTTAATGCCATGCTCTTGCCCTAACTCGATTTCCCAATCCTTGTCAAACCCAACTCATAGGTCTGCAGATTGCCAACTAGATCTGTCAATGGAATTTTTTCAATATCCTTCGATTCCTCAATCATGGTGATCTTAGCATGAAATCTCTCAGGTAGAGATCAAAGCACCTTTCTAACAATTCTGGGTTCGGGAATGGTTTCCCCAAAATTAAAGGTTGAGTTCACTATGTCCTTGAGCTTGTCATAGAACTCATCAAATGACTCATCCTCCTCCATCTTGATTTCTTCAAAGCTTGTAGTAAGCCTCTGAAGTTTCGAATCTTTGACAACCTTAGTTCCTTCATAGGTTGTTTGGAGGATGGTCCGTGCTTCTTTTGCAGTTTCAGTAGAGGATATCTTCTTGTACTCCTCATTGGCCGACGCTTCATTTGGCTTGGTCCAGCCTATCTTCACAACTTGCCACACTTTCTCATATAATGACCGCAAGAAAGCTCTCATGCGTACTTTCCAGTATGCATAGTTAGTGTCATCAAATAATGACAGAGGTATAATCAATGATTGTCCTCCATCCATGACAAGAGGGGTCAATGGATCACACAGCAAAGATTAAAACCTAATCAGAGTGTGCCTACTCTGATACCACTAGATAGGCCAAGAATATATTGACCCATTGTGATAAATTAACCAATTAATTAGCCAAGTGAATTAATTAAGTTAATTAACAAGCAATACGTGTGGTAGAACAAACAAATCACCAAGTAAATTAATATGCAGCGGAAAATAAAGTTGACACGGTAATTTGTTTATGAATGGGGAAAACCTACACGGCAAAAACCCCACCGAGTGATTTTAAGGTCACCATTCCCGAGAATCCACTATTATCACAACAAGCAGTTGCAAGTAAAGGAATCCCAGTATCTTATACCAAGTTACAATTGAACTCTTACGCCAATAGCCAATTGGACTTGTTCAGAGTGATAATCTCTCCTTTTGATGCACGGATCCCAATACATGACTAACCAATTGATGCGTGGATCTCAGTACGCGGCTTACACACTAACTTAAGAAAGATGTTGGCTGCTAAGTTCTTTAGTTCATCCACACGGTGAAGATCACGAAGCTTCTTGGTTACAAAACCCCACGACATACAAGTGTAGCAACTTCTTGAAGAAAAAGATGAACTAGGGCATATATCTCTGGTCACAATATGCTTGTGAAAAACCTTTGCATTTTATTGCATCATCTGTGATGGCCCTTAAAACAATCATTATATATGTTTACAGTTATGAGAAAAGAAGGCCCAAACATGTATACACAGATTGGATGAAATTCAAAACTGAAAATCTGATTGTCATAAATCTTGATAGATAGGTTATCTGTCGAGAGTTGTCAAGCATCAAGTTGAAACAGCTTTTTAAACCTCGATAGATACTAGCTGTCGAGATAGCTGTCGAGCTTTAAAAACCAGCACTTTTTCACTTAAATCTTGGACAAATTTGCATGGCTTTAACTCTTGAACTTGAAACCTTGTTTTTTGAAGTATTAAACACATTCTAGATCTACCCAATTACAAGTAAAGTGTGTTTTGTCGAAGGATTAGCCAATTCTACAATGACACATGTTCTTAACATGATTCACATGTGTCCTAACATATAGTAGCACTAGTTAGAATTAGTTTTCATTGACAAGTTCAAAAGACCTATTTTGTATTGCTGCACATACTTTTTTTTGAATTTTAGGAAGAGTTTTACCTAAGAGCAATGTATTTACTTAGTAAAAAAAATAAAAAAGTTAGAGTCATAATATTTTTGCAACAATTTCACAATAAAATTTAAGTGGTAAACTATTAATAGCAAATAAAAAAATAATATCAATAGTAGGTCTGAATGAGGACAAATAGTAGCTTATTACCAAGACTTTGTTGTGAAATTATAATGAAATTGTTGTCCAAAGCAATACTAAAAGGAAAAAAAAAAAAAAGTGTATTTGCTTGTCACATGTCACTTTCTATTCTCATGGCAAGTATTAAAATAATGGGTCCCACTTTATAATAATCATACTTTTTGTTGAATAAGAATCATAAAAAAAAATAAAAAATAAAAAATCCTACTATTATGTCCTTGTAGGCTTGTACTATATAAGACACTAAACATAGATTTGTAGACTTCCACTAAATTTTTCTTCTTACTTCTTTATAGTTTTATAGTTTTTGCTATAAACCGAAAGGTTAACTATTAAAAAAAAATTCTATCAAACCAAAAAAAAAAAAATAAAATAAAAAAAAATTAAGAAAGATTGAAATTTACACTAGTTTGTGCTTACACTAGTTTTTGCTTTTGTTGATGGAGGTAGAGGTGGTCTTCCATCGAGGATCTAATGAGTATTCTTGTGGGTAGGCAGGCGGGCTATTTTAAGATCCTCATATCATATACTATATAATAAAAGTTGGGTTTAAAAGCCGTAGTTGCACCAAGTGGTTTCACCAAATTGCATAAATATTTTTTAGATTTTTTAATAAATTCATTCACTTAAGTTTTGAGATAAAAACAAAATTGTTTTGATCTTTATCAACTTCTTTGGATTAAGTAACAATAAGTGTTCTAATAAACTTCTTCTTCCTTTAAAAAAAAAAAAGTAAATAAATTTAAGTAACTATTTTACTAGCTTATGTTAGTACTTTTTTTTTTTTTTTGATAAACATTTATCCTACATCATCTATTTCCTAATAATAAAGTAACAAATTTAAAAGAATTATTTTTTCTTCTCAATTTTTTTTTTCTTTTGGAATAAATAACAAAAAATAGCCAATATTTATTAACTTCGACGTAAACTTTTTTTTTAAAAAAAATTCTAATAACATTAACTATTTTTTGGGATAAATTAAAAAAAAATATATATGTAATTAACATAATCTTCTTAATTACGTAAACTCCTTTTTCTTTCTGTTCATATCAAGTTATCAACTTCTTCACAACTTAAAATTATTTAATATAAAAGTGGGGGTATATATATAGTTTGGTATATTTTTCCCTTTTCCTACCGTACGGTTTCTTGATGTATTCTTTCCTTCTCATACTTACCTTACCTATGAAACTTGCATGTATGTATTTGCCTTTTTCTTTTTGTTTTTTCATAAAATTCCCTTCTTTAATTTTTATTTTATTTTATCAAATTGAATATGATTTGTGTGCGGGTTGCCTTTTGTTTAAGTTATTTTTGTTAACTTTGATCTAATTTATATGCTTATTATGGTCTTCAGAATCAATTGTATATCTTCCATGACTAACAGATTAATTTTAACAAAACTTTTATTCACTTTTTGAAAGATCTGTTTTCCAATATGTGTAGATCCCATAGGTAGCCATGAGAAAAAGATTTAAGCATCCAAAACCATGATAATGAACATCACTCCACAAAGAATGGAGACAGAAAATTGATTAAATATAAAAATGGTGATGTAAAAACAATGGACATTTAAGTTGATGTGAAATCTCCATGACTTCGCTGCCTCCCCCTTGCTGTCAAAATTAATTCAATTCTCATATGAGTATCTTTACTTTAACTCTAATTCCAGATTTTTTTTAATGTTTAGAAATTAATATTGTTTGTAAATATTGAATTTAGAGTTTCTTTGTGTCTATTTATTTATGTGTGTTATTGTGAATTTTGCTTTCAATTTTTTTTTTTAAAATTTTATAAATTTGGGTAGTTTTAATTTGTAAATTTGAGATGATTGCTTGGGGTTAAAGTAAAAATATTTGGTCAATTTTAATCATAATTCATGCAATAGTAGGGTGTTAGATGTTGATATTAATTTTATACTTATTTACATTAATTAACATAAACATCTTCGCATGTTTAGTTTTGATATTAATTTGACACTTTAAGATGCAAGCACTTTATTATAATTAAATATAAATGTTATTATGCCAGTATGTTATAATTATTATTTGTTGTTCCTCACTCTACTTCACCTTAATTGTTTCTTTTCAATCATTAATTAGTGTTTCTCAATAAAAATTTTCATGTTATAAATTTATGACCAAAACCGTGCAAAGCCCGACCCATTTACTACTAAAAAGCTTTTAAAAAATTAAAACTTGCCATAATCTTTAAAATATTTTTACTATTTTATTTGTTATTATATTTAATTATATTATAAAAAATTTATATTTTTTAAAATTTATATATAATTTTTTTATTAAACCGTGCATCGCACGGGCATAATACTAGTATATATATATAATTGAAACCTTTGACTTTTGGTTGACTTCTCCACAATTTTCTACGTCATCATTTTTTATTTGTATTTTTTAATTTGATTTAATTCAATATAATTCTTTCAATTTTATAGCACCAAATTGCAGAGAATTTCTTAAATTTCTTTTTAAAAAAAAATTAATTTAGTTGTTTGGTGCTATACAACCACTATACTTAAAGGAGACCTAAATTATCACCTAATCAGGGAATTTTTAGATAATCCTAACAAACTATATAATAACTCCATTAATATAAATCTATTCCAAAAAACAAAATATATTTCCATTAATTTGATAATTATAATTTCTGTTAGGTTTTTAAACCCCTTGAAACAACAATTAGATTAACCTAGTTAATAGCCAAGTGATTAACTTAGTCAAATTATGCAAATCTAGGTTAACACAATCATATAATTGTATCAAACTTATAAAGCAGTGAAAATATAAAGAACACAAAGATATGATCACCTAGGAAAACCAAACCGGTAAAAAACCTGAGGAGGATTTGACCTAGCTATCCTCAAGGTAAACTTGAATCTACTATATGAAAGAATCGAAGTTCATACAATAAGACTTACAAGCCCCCACGCTTGACTTCCTATTGCTACCCACCAGTAGAAATTCCTTACATGACCACGTGCAAGCTCCGAATCCACGGACTCCTTCTTTCTTGGATTCTCCACAAGTACAAGCACTCCCGCTTGTGTTTCTTTAAGCTCCTATAGCAGCAATTAAATGATCATCAAGATGTTAAAGTAATCTCCTTCTTGATAACCCTAAGTTTATGTGAAGGAAAACTCCTCAAAGATCTTATAAGAGATTCACATAAACAACAATATGAGCAACAAAGACCTTAGAGAGGTTTGGGTACAAAACCCTAGATACAAAAGAGGCACTCTCTTACTCTCTTTTCAGTCTCTTAAAAACGTGCTTAGGGTTTCCATTATATAGTGCGAGAAGTAGATTTGAAACCCTAATCCTTAATGGGCTTAGCTGAGTTGGAAAATTCTATAGAAAAACGTTTTGCCCGATATTCGATCGATCGAGTCCAATTCTCGATCAATCGAGCCAGACAGAAAGTCACTAATACTTCTACAGCCACTCGATTCCAACTTTACATAAAACGTCCACACTTTGAGCAAGTCTAAACAAGACTAACAACCTGTTTTGATCATGGTTTGCCAACATTACACATTAGAGTTCTAAATACATTAGTTCCTAATTCTTTAAAACCTAACAATTTCAATAGAATTTAAACACTATAATTATATCAAATGAGACTCAACAAATATATATCATTTTTAATTTCAATAGGCTTTAAATTTTATATCAAATGGACTCTACCAACATATTCATCCTTCAAAAAAGAAAAATTATTTAACAAATTTGATTAGGAATCGATAACCCTAACCCAATTTGATTAGGAATCCAAAACCTTACATGACATTATAAATAGTTTCTTTTAGGGATTATTTGTTACAATTTCAACTCAGCTTTTCATTCCTATATTATATTTTAAATATATATATATATATACATTTTGGATTATTCTTCCAACACCACTTTGCTGTATAGTCTCTTGCATTGATTTTGGTTCTTGGAGCGCCTTCAAAACAAAAGGTATGTAAAGTTTTCATATCAGGTTTAATGTTAACATATATAAGAGATATTTTGGTCAATTAGAAAAACTTTAATGAAACATAAAATGAAAAAAGAACTAAAGAACGCACAATTTGAAAAAAAAAAAAAAAAAAAAAAAAGTGACTGTATTAGGCAAAGGCTTTTTGAAATTGTTGTTTTTATTTTTGGAATTCTTTACGTTCATGTGTATGTATGTATATATTGGGTTCAATTAAATTGGAATTATCTTTGAAACTTTGGTTTTGATTGAATAATAAAAATGGCAAAAGAAGTATGTTCCAATATTTGGAGTCTTCTGTATATGTGTTGTTGTAGTTTAAACTTGGTATTTGAATTGTTAATTCATAGTTTCATTGTTCATCTATTAATCATAAATAATAATATTTCTATTTGCAACCATCACAATATGGTATCAATGATGTGATCATTCCGAATGCTTTCCTTTAGAGTTTAGATAGAGTCTATTTTATGATTAAAAAAATTTAAAATTAAAAGACTTTTGAAATTACATTTTTGTTTTGAAATTGGATACGTGATCTTAAATGACTTTTATTAAACTCCATCCTTTGTGGCATCATTAAAAAGAAAGCTCATATAGATGGGTATTAGTATATTATTTGAAACTATCATAATGGACTAAGGTATTACACATGGTACGAATTTAACTTTAACATCCTATGCTCTAAAATCAAAATTGGGCCAATGGTTATCTTCTCTTTGCAAAAAATGGTTAAATTCTCATTAATTGTGATAGTTCACTTTTAGGTAAAATAGAAACTCTATTAACTAAGTTTTAAGAAATTTAAAATTATATTTCAAAAAATTTCCAAAACATTAGATTTTATTTTAATTATTTTAATAATTTTATATTGTAAAAGAATAAAATTTATACATTACATACAATCATCACTTCAATTACCTTCTAAATGATTGAGGATATGAGAATGCATTTTGTAGATCTACTATCAAGATAACATAGATTAGATTGGTGGTGGATTGTAGATTTAATTGCAGTTGAGTATTGTGTGAAGTCATCACCATAGAATAGCCCACGCCAAGATGTGTCCTGTGGAACCAATGATATGAAAGGAAAAAAAAAAAAAAAAAATCTAAACCATATATTGAACAAAAAATTACTTATTTTCATTCATTTTCAAGTTATACATTTTTTTAAGTCAAGTGATAGACCTTAAGCAAAATAAATACTTTTAATTTTTATTGAACTATCCCGTGCATCGCATGGGTTAGCGACTAGTATTCTATAATTTGGAACACTTGTAATTCAAGCTTCAACATGATGCTAGCTAGGGCTCTTACATGGACCGTTTTACTTGTTAGATCATTTAAGCCTTTTGAATTCTATCATACAACTCATTGACATAATATTGTGTTTCTTTTATTTTGGCAGAAAATTTTTCTTGCATTTTTAAATTTTTGGTATAATGGAAAATGCTAGAACTCTTAAATCGGCCCTTTCACCTATGGGCTCTCTCTCTCTCTCTCTCAACTTAGTCACCAAACTCACTTCTAGTGCTGGGACCTCATAATATCACGCTCTACAACTACTACAAGCTCAACAATCTAGGAATGGCCATATTTGCTCAAGATTGCATAGACTTGAAGCTCGTACGACTCATGTATGCTAGGCGCCAGAGACATGAATGCAACTCTTTATCAAATATAAACTAATCTTGAGTTGATCACTATGTTAGGTTCTAAAAGTTTAGGAATTTATGTATTTAGAACTCTAATTTGTAATGTTGGTAAACCATGATCAAAACAATGTATTTAGTCTTGTTTAGGCTTACTCAAAGTTGATAAAATATTGTAAAGTTGGAATCGAGTGACTATAGATGCATTGGGGCATTTCGGTCTGGCTCGATCAATCGAAGAATAGATTCGATTGATCGAAAATCGGACCAGATGCGTTTTCTGCAGTTTTTCCAACTCAGCCCTAACTCATTAAACGTTTAGGGTTTTATGTTTTTGCCCTAGGTATATAAGGCAAAACCCTAGCCACGTTTTTAGAGTTGCTCCAGTTGTATTGTTGCTCATACATTGCTGTTTTGTGTAAATCTCTTGTGAGATCTAGAGGAGCTTTCCTTTACACAAAGCTTAGGGTTTTCAAGATAGAGATTACTTCAACATCTTGATGATCAACTTGGTTGCTACCTTTGAAGCTTAAAGAATATCAAGCGTGGGTGCTTGTAGCTGATTGAAGAATTCAAAGAAAGAAGGAGTCCGTGGATTTGGAGCTTGCACGTGGTCGTGTCAGTAAGTTCTACTGGTGGATAGCATTAGGAAGTCAAGCGGGGAGCTTGTAAGTCCTTTTGTAAGAACTTCAATTCTTTCATAGTGAATTCTGTTTTGCCTTGAGGATCGGTGGGTCAAATCCTCCCCAGGTTTTTACCGTGTGGTTTCCTGGGTGATCATATCATTGTGTTATTTATTATTCCGCTGCTTTATTATTTTGATATGATTATTTGATTGTTTTAACCTAGAATTGCTTAATTTGACTAAGTAACAACTTGGCTAATTAACTAGGCTACGCAATCTGGTTGTTTTTAAGGGGTCTAAAACCGTTCACACTAAACTAGATTACATGTTCAAAATTGATTCAATTCCTTGTTGAGCAAAATTGAGCTAGTTCAAAAGCTATTTGATTAACTCATTATTTCCTTGAATATCAAACTCAAGACTACAAAATTTTTTTGGAAAAAAATTGAACTTCAAATTTATTTTTAAGTATCTTCATCAAATCTACTATGTGCTGATGTAAGAGATCATTCATTTGTAATTTTAATTATATGACTTTTCTAATGAGTCTTATGGCTTGTTAAATTAAAACGCATGAATAGTCTTATAAAATAATCAACGTTAAAAATTAAATCAGACACATGATATATTACAATTAGTTGAGCATAAAGGATAATATAAAAAGTAGAATGGAGGATTCTTATTCTGCGTTAGAATTTCTTTTCCAATGATTTGACACCCATTATTATACAAAGAGAGTTAGGCAGAAAAACAAAGGAGACTAACGAGTTAGCACCATTATTATACGAGTTAGGCACAGAGACATGGAGATAGTGGGGAGAAGAGACAAATTTTCGTGGTGCCCATTAAAAAAAAATTTATTTTAAGAAGTTAATAAAAGTCTTCCATTTCCATTAAAATTTTTTGGTTGAAAGAAAAGACGACCCATTATTATAGTCCAAGTCTCCCACTCAAGCAATGAAAACTGATCCTCACCCATTTTATATATATATATATATATCTGTTTTGGTGCGTCAAACTAGTCCCAGTATTAGACAGGTTTTTTGTAAAGCACAGGTTTCCGAAAAAGTCAAGTCAAGTCAAGTTACCATGTCAAGCAAGTCATCTAGAAGAAGTTCTTAAGGCTTAAATATTAAATTGAGTGATTAATCCTTAATTCACATATGTCACTAAACTAATCTAATGAGACACTAATTATCAATAATTATCAATAAATGCATGAATTCTTTGAATTGTTAAATTTAGTACTTTTGACACTTTTGATAATTGAGTTTTAATTAGAGTAGTATTTTAATTTGTTACTTAAATATTAGTAAAAAGTTTCACTTATAGTAATCGATATTAATAATTTTATAATTTTAATGTACTGATAATGAATCTCATAGTAAAATATGTTGTACAAACTTGTGATACTTCCCTCTCAAACAAAAAAAAAAAAGAAAAGAAAGTTCAAGCACAATGCGTATCACAACTTTTATTATTACAAAATAAAATAATGGTAGATTATATAGGAATATAAATAAATAACGAAAGTTCTTTTAAATTTTTAGAAATCCATGGTAGTGGAATTTTAAACAAAATTATATTTTATTTTGAAAATTTTGAACTTTGACAATGAAGTTTCACTTGGAGTAAATATGTTAATTTATTTTAAAATATTTATAATATGTCGCATGGCAGAGGAAGCAAGAGTAATAAATAGAAAATATAAATGATAAAAAATGAGAGGGTATCCACTAACTACAAAATGCCAAATACAAGTGAAAAAAAGTTTAAATTAAAAAAAATAATAATGAGAGTAATTGCACATGTATTGGATCATAATCCCATTTTAAACTAATTAAGCAAGAATATTTAATTTATTGCTAAAATAAATGTTAAATGGAATAATGGATGCAATAAGTATAATTAGCTCTTTTAAATTAAATTTTTAAATGTACTAAGAATAAATAAATGCATTTATAGAATACTGATGTGTTTTGATCTGATGATAAAGAGTTAGCATTAAAAGTGTTAAGATTAGTGCCCTTAAATCCTATTGTAAGATGCTATGTATGATATTAAGTGTGACATTATGTTTGACATTATGTATGACTTAATATTATGTTTAATAAATTTGTTTTATTATTATCTGAAATAATGGTAACATGAATATTCGGACATTATCATATAGTCCATGAGATGCATAGTATGTGATTTATGTGAAGAGTCACAGAAGATATAAATCACAAGTTCTTTGTAAACTCAGAATAATAGTTCGTAGTCGGTGATGAAATTGGGCATTTCATCTGCGAAGACTATAACATATCAACTACGATGATTTGTCTTGTTCATGGAAGTGGAGACTTCTAATTGATGTGTTAATATGTTTTAAGAGTTAAGACATATTGAACTGGACCGCTATGAGATTTATTATTCTCCTAAAGACTGTCAAATGAATAATAAATCTCACGACTTATATTTGCATGAACTCTTAATCCTGAGAGAATAATGAACCTTATCATGAGGTGTAGGTTGCTTTGATATATCAGGAGTGAGATCTACAGTAATGGTCAAAACCTCAGTATGTTGGGCAGCCACATTTAGTGTTGATGGAACATATATTCTCAAGATAGAATTCATAGTCTCTTAACGGAGATATAAAATATTCCCTTGAGATAAGTTTAATGAGTTTGTTATTCAGAGAGTTAAGCCTAACCACTTTAGTAAGACTAAAGTATATATTTATGGAATTGGATTTCATAAATATATAATGAATAACATTAAAGGATTGAACCGGGTACTCAAGGATTAAGATGTAGTAATTTACAAAGTGGCAGTCTACATTAATGACTTTATATTACTATGAATATTTTATGAAGGGTTTGCATGTATAATAAAGTCTTGGGATATAATTTATAGATAAGGCCTAGAGTGCAACTATATTTTTATAGTGGTATTAAATATAGTTAATGGTAACTTTGGACTTGTCAAGAGTTGACAGAAATAATAGATTGCATACAATATATAAGAAACATGTGTATAAAGATAGAAAAGAAACAACACATGGAAAGATAGGTGAAAAATATACATCAACATATATATATATATATATATATCCAATGATATGTACAATGTATGTCAAATGGTCACAAGACCAATATACATGAGATAATATATCTAAAATAGAAAGAAAAGAAATCCTCACTACATCCCTCAAAAAAATATGGACACCTCCCCTAACAAAAATCTCCTATGCTAACCCTTCCCCTATGTGTATGACTACTCTTATATCAAAACTACTTCCCCTTTTTGTCATGAGTGACAAAGGGCAAGTATATCAAGTAGACATCTCATCATCACTGGGCGAGCTAGCATCATTGTCCTCATCAGCATCCTCACTGCCAGAATCGTCGTCACTCGCATCCTCAGAGGTTGGCGGAGATGGAGAGGAAGCAACTGTGAAACCACCCATGACAGCCTGTCGTCATGCAATACAACTGACACGGGTGTCCACCTGACACAACTCATCACTGAAAGTGTCAAGGCGAGCATCCATGCGCACAAGCTGTGCCATGATGGCCTCAAGTGTCACTCCACCCGCTAAAGAAGGAGCAGAGGTGGATGGAGCTGCAGGAACTGGAGGAGCTACCGTGTAGGTCTACGTCCACCTCAGGCAAAGCTGAGCATCACTCCGTCTAGCAGTAGCTGCGTCAATAGCACCCATGATGAAGAAGTGATCGGACGGAGGAAAGGAGACAGAAAAATGGCGAAGAATCCTCATGATAGCTGAAGGAAAGATAAGCTTATCATGGGTCGCCGTGTCCCTATAGACATCTATGAGCTAAAAGATAAAGTGAGAAGGGAAGTCAATAGAAAGATCCTCAATGAGGGATAACAAAAGGCGAGCACAAGGCTCTAGGATAGTGTTATAGTGTGACAAAGGATGAAGGATAAATGTCATCACCATGTTCAAAAATGTCAGACCTTCAGCAAAGGTCGAGCAATGGGTGTTCTGACAATCACCCAAAAAAAGAGTCTCACAGAAAAGAGACATAAGCTCGTCCTTGGACATGGTCCTCAAACGATCACAACCAAGGTAGTCAGGATGCGCTACCCTCAGGACATGGAGCACCTCGGATACAATATCCGAAGTGACCACAATTTGCGTACCTCGAACGCGATTAGAAAACTGAGGTACTGAAGAATCAAATTTCTGCATATTGGAGTAAAACTCATGTATGATCACAGAGGGACAGGTGACCAGGATGCCACACAATGACTCCTAACCCCAACTGTAGATGACAGTGGGTAGGTTAGTATCGAAAAAATCTGATAGGATGACTTGGCGTTTTGAATGAATGCCTCGTCTGGAAAAGTTCTCTGAGAAGTCTTTACGGGCCCTCTCATCACGGAACCGAACGGAAGAAGGAGTGGGATCAGAGGAAGAAAAGCCATAGAATGCAAAGGGTTCTAGGACGGAGTAAATTTGTGTTTGGGTGCCATGAAGCAAATAACGCAAGAGAGAGAGAGAGAGAGAGAGAGAGAGAGAGAGAGACAATCAGAAAAGCACCAACAAGATAAAATATAACAAATATAGAAACTTGAATGTACGTATGCATGAACATGTGACATGCAAACATAAATACATCATGGGCTTAGCCCAATCCAAACCTAGCAGCACACAATCATTGCAACAAAGTAAATACACATCTAAAATGCATGAAACATTGTTATAATGCAAGTGAGATGCAATGCATGATGTTTTGAAATCATTTAAGCAAAACCTGAACCAAAAATTTTGCAAAAACTTCATCAATTTTGAAAAACCCCAAAAAATTTTCAAAAACCCAAAAACCTAGGTCTAATGCATGAAATTCATGAAGAATGAAGGATTTAGGAACCTTACCAGTGAAGAAACACTTGATCTAGGTGAAGACTTGATGTGGGAGTTATATGATGTAACTCTTTAGGTGATAATCTCTTTCAAATTCTATGTGATGAATTTTGTAAACTTTGTGTTTGATTTCCATTCACATATCACCTCACATGTATCTCAAACTTTTGCTAGTTGTACACACCACACAAGTTATTCTTTGCTAAACTTTGTACATGTTATTGTGTGCATTTTTTGTTTGACCAACCAAGTTTGAAAATACCTTGAGTTTTATGCAAAACATATTTGATGCTTGAGAATTTAAAAGGAGAATGTTTGAAAATCTTAATTTTGGGAAAACTAAGTTTAAAAATTTTACTTTTGAAAAACATTTCATCTCATACTCATGCATTTTATTCATAAAATTCAATGCTTTGAGGAGTTTCTGCATAAAATTTGCTGTGTTTTTCAAAAAATGTGTTTTTTCCAAAATTTCGATCGATCGAGGCTGTTTTTCGATCAATTGAAATTGTGATTAAAAATTTAAGTGAGCCTCTGTCTATTTCAATCGATCAAACCTAAAATTTCAATCAATCGAAAATCGTGAAAAGTTTTTTTAAAACTGATTTTGACTTGTTCAAACTCACTTTTCAAAAGTTTTTCAAACTTTTCTCTCTCTCCAAGTTAGACAAGGCTTAACATCAAATTTTTGTCATTTTCCTCCATTTCTTTTGCAAGGTTTTTCTCTCCAACGGCCAGTAAGATCATATTAGCCCTCCTTTTGCTTTTATTTTCAAGTTTCATGCATTTTTCATGCATTTTCATTGAAAATTTCGAACCTATGCATAATTGGGGTTTTTGTTGATTTAAGCCATATTTCTTGAAATTGATCAATAGGTTTTTTTTGGGGGATGTTTTAAACATGTTCTTGATGGTTTGATTTGATTAATTTTGTGAATTTGAAAAATTGAAAATTCTAGGGCTTGAATGTACCCGAATTAGGGATTTTGTTCAAATTGAGTTTAATTGCTGAAATTGGCATGTTGGATTGATTAATTTGATCATAATAAACTGTTCTCTAACTTGTGTGATGATCAATTGGTCAATTTATTACAAATTGAACAAGTAGTTTTTCAAAATTTTGGGGGTTTTGTTATAAACTCTATGCTCAGGCAAATTCTGTGATTCTAAACTCAAATTGAACTTGTTATCACTGCATTAGAGCATGCATCCTGACATTTATCTGTTCATGCATCATATAGATTGTTATTTCTATATTGTTTTGTGCTAACTTGCAGTCTGTCCTTGGTTTTGTTTTTTTTTTGTTTTTTGTTTTGGTTTTGTCCTTGTGTCTTGTCCTTACCCTAGCACCATGCTTAGGAAGACTAGAGCTAAGAGGTCTGCCCCCCCCCCCCCCCCCCTCCTTCTCCTCCTTCTTTTGACCGTGAGAGGTTTCTGAGTGAGAAAAACCAAGAGCTCTTTGACACACTGAACCTTAAGAGAAAATCCAGCCATTAGGGCTAACTTTGAGCGTAGGGGCTGGTTACCTTTGATGGATTTTGGTCATTGACCTCCAGCTACCCTGATTAGAGAGTTCTTCTCGAATATCTCTATCCGCGTCTATGATTCCAGCACTTTAGTAAAGAGTTGGATACGAGGTGTAGAGTTCACCATTACTCTTAGAGTGGTGGCTGATGCTCTTGGTGTACCGTTGGTCCAGCACCCTGTCTATCCCTATGATGAGTTTCCTCCCTTGGATGAAATTATGTTTTACATCACTGGATCTTCTATCCGGTGGGGTTCTGATCCTTGGATCACCACTGCTGAGCTTACTGAGTTGCACTATCTTTTCTTTAAAATAGCGTGTCATTCCTTGTGGCCTATTTCTCATCTGCACATTATTCCTTTAAAGCGATGTGCATTTTTGTTCGCTCTTGTTATGGATACTCTTATTAGTTTTCCTCATTTGTTTCTTCATTCTTTGAAAAAAGTTTATAGGAGTTCTTCTACTGCTCATGCTCTTGTTCATCATATTTTTATTCATAGAATTTTGTTGTATCTTGGTTTAGAGGATTTCCCCGCTTCTGAGCCCGAACACATTGTTGCTCCCATAGGTGCCTCTTTTCTTAGGCAGAAGGCTTCTCATATGACGAAAGCTCTAAACGCCTTTGTATTAAGCCTTCTGGTACTGCATCCCCTCCTTCTTCTATAGGTACTACTTCTGGCGAGGCGTCTACTAATCCTATTGTTGATGCTGCTATTGCTGCTGATGTTCCTCCGCCATCTACTTCAGATGACTTTGACATTCGTCGTCCGTTGGAGACTGTCATGACCGTTCAGGCGGCTCATGGTCAGATTTTGGTGGACATGCTTGATAAGCTTCGTGCTTTGCAGCGGATTTAGCACATCTTCGATTATATAATATATCTATCAATTATCAATTATATCATGTGTATATGTAATAAAAATCAACAATAAAATGTGAGAAATTTACATACAAAATTATATTATTCAAAGACCTCACAAGCAATAAGGATGCTCTCCTCAACCGGTCAGGATTAATAAGAGCTTTTCTTCCTCTTCTCACACCCCTTGCAAGCGTGGCCTTGACAATATTTATAATATTCAGAAAGGACATGACCAGCCATAAAATCATTTCTATTGTAATAACAATTCATGTAACAGATATGTTACATTCATTAATAAACAATTTCATTAATTAGATTCATTAATGAATAAGTTCATTAATGTGTTATTACTTTTGTAACTCCATACTAACACATGGATTCATTTATCGTTCATATCCAGAATCACTATAATGACAGCACCTCTTATAGGAGGCCAAGTTACTGATAATGACATAAAAGATTTATTAAGGCCAACACTCAACGTGCATGAATCTCATTATGTAAGGACTTCCGAGATTATTATGCACTAACCATCGAAAGACTAGCTCTTATTGTCTTCCATAGTCTGAGCAATTTTAACTTGCACCTCCTTTTCATCATGGTCCAACAATGTACCTATAAGAATAGGCTACATCATGATGGATATGGTCAAGTTAAGGACTATAATGAAATGATTCATAATCTTAGTCTACAATATCAAGTAGACATATTCCAATATTTTATATCATAAAAATATTGCAAAATTTCACAAGAAATTTTAAATAATTAATTATTGATAATAGAGACATCATAAAATATCATGTTTGACCACATTATTCTAACAATAATTACAACAATCCTAAATCTAAACCTATCTTTTTTCCATATTCAAAATATTTGGAGTCACTTGTTAGAGAGAAATGGAGGGAGACAGAGAGAGAGAGAGCTCCATGGCTTCGTTGCACGATCTGAGTTGGCTCAATGGTGTTAGTGCGAAGGAGCCGATGCCATCGTCGTTTGTCAAGTCACCCATCACCTATACAACTCCAAATCACCTAAACCACCACCCCATCTAGCCTCGCAACCCACCATCACCCTCATCTAACCCAATTGATCCGATTCCACATAACCCCACACCAAAAACCCATATCAAACTTGATCCACAATCACCTAACAAGCGACAAGCCTAGATCGCCACTATCATCAAAGCCTCACATTCGTGAGCAATGGCAATCTTCTCTCTCTCTTCTCTGGATGGCAATTCTTTTCTTCTCTATTTTTTTTAATCTTTAGTTTAATTAGTTTTTGCGCACTCTTTTGTTGCATGAGACGCATGCAACAGTACACTCTTGTTGCGTGAGCATAGCTTATTAAAGAAAGAAGAGTGGATTTGCCATTGATTTTCTGAATCTTGTTTTGAGTTTTTTACGCGGTATTTACTTTTATACATATTTCTGTGATTGTCGAAGGAAACTCTTAGGCATCTTATTTCCCATTTTTCGTATGGATTGTGGATTCTAGTTTTGGAAGATCTGAGACTGATTTTGTGGATAAATTAGGCCCTTTGGTAATTTTGTGCTTTTTTTTTTTTTTTTTTTTTTTGGAGAAGCCTGTTTGTGCATTTTTTTAAGTGCAAAGAACTGAATTTATTTATTTATTTATTTATTTTTCTATAATTTGAACATTTTGATTAAAATTTTGCTATTGATTTTTGTTGGGTTTTAGACCCCTTAAAAACAAACAATTGGATTAACCTAGTTAATTAGCCAAGTGATTTACTTAGTCCAATTTCATGCAAATCTAAGTTAACACAATTAAATAATCACATCAAGATATAAAGCAATGGAAAATAAATAACACAAGATATGATGACCCAGGAAACCAAATAGTAAAAACCTGGGGAGGATTTGACCTAACTATCCTTAAGGTAAACTTGAATCCACTATGAAAGAATCGAAGTTCACACAAAAGGACTTACAAGCTCCCCACTTGACTTCCTAATGCTACCCACCAGTAGAACTTACTGACATGACCACATGCAAGCTCCGAATCCACGGACTTCTTCTTTCTTGGATTCTTCAATCAGCTACAAGCTCCCCGTTTATTTTTCTTTAAGCTCCAATGGTAGCAACCTTGTTGGTCATCAAGATGTTGATAATATCTCTACCTTGAAAACCCTAAGTTTATGTGAAGGAAAGCTCCTCAAGGATCTCACAAGAGATTCACATAAACCGCAAATATGAGCAACAAAGACTTAGAGAGGTTTGGGTACAAAACTCTAAAAATAAAAGGAGGCACAAGAGGCACTCTAATCTCTCTCCCTTCAGTCCCAAAAACGTTCTAGGGTTTCCCTTATATATATATATGAGTGATTTACTTGATCCCCAAGACATTTAAATAGAGATTGGGTTGAGTTGGAATTCTGCAGAAAAAAGTTCTGGCCGACTTTCGATCGATCGAGCCAGGCCGAAAGTCACAAAGACTTCTGCAACCACTCGATTCCAACTTTACAATAATTAATCAACTTTGAGCAAGCCTAAACAAGACTATACACATTGTTTTGATCATGGTTTGCCAACATTACAAATCAGAGTTCTAAATACATAAAATCCTAAGACCTTAGAACCTAACAAACTCCCTCTTTGGCAATCCGTGACAAAACACAACTTAAAAGCTCAAAGTTTATAAGTAAAAAGCCCCTTACAAAAATAATTCTCATAACAACAAATTCAACCTAACTACTATCCATCAATTGCAAGTGTAGACAGCAGCCAAATCGAATCCACCTGTATATTCCTGAAACACTCAACAAACGCATAAACGCATGTGTGGAAAATACAAGTAAACAAAAATAAATACTTGACTTCACAAAACACAAAACAAAGACATATATCATGAAGAACTCATAAATATAAATCAATGAGCAGTGAACAAGAAACAGAAATAAAAACATAAGTAAACTAACTCTCCCCCTAAGTTAGATACATCAAAAAGTTTTTATTTATATTCTCCCCTTTCCAAAAAATAATATCAACTCCCCCTAAACAAGACAAACAAGATTCCCATAAATCAACTATTTCTCCCCCTTTTTGTCACGTATTGACAAAGACAACTCATATAAAGAGTAAACAGTCAACATACGCAATAAAGGATAAGAGAAAATAGAGAATCAAGGGGACACAAAACAATTCAACTCTATAGAAAATAGAGACAACTCCCCCTACAAACCACAAAGGTTAAAAACAAGCTTCTCCCCCTATTAAAAATGGAAAAACAAACAAGTTTTGGGAAAAATAGTTTGGGAAAAATAAAGGTGAGGATACACAAACCAAAGTTAAAAACAAAGGTGAGGATACACATGAAGAAAAATATTATCTCTTTCAATAAAATGCAAACATGGCAGTATGTGACCCATAAACAGTTGCATGAGTAGAGAAAATATTTGCACATTGATTATCCATCATATCTCTTAAGAAAAATATTTTCTACAGTTCACACATAAAAATAGCATTTACTAGAAAGTACATAACTCAAAAATTAATCAATCAATTTTTAAGTCAAGTTGAGTACTCAATTTAGCAAAGTGTATGCATGCTATGTGTGAAAACAATGAGAGATATGACTGCAAAACTGCAAAATGGATACAAAAATCAATGCAATACATGTGAATCTTAAACACAAACCAAGGGCAGATTGCAAATTAGCACAAAAACAATATAGAATAAAAATCTACATGATGCATGAACAATTACAATGACATGATGCATGTACTAATGTAGTAAAAATTAAGTTCAATTTAAGTTCAAATTGACAGAATTGGCTTAAGCACGGAGTTTCTAACAAAAACCCCAAAACTTTGAAAACCACTTGTTGAATTTTTTAAACAAATTGATGAATTGAGCATCACATAACACAACACACAGAAAATAATGCCAATTACATCAAAACAACAAGCCAATTTCATCAAATTACTCTAATTGAACAAAGTCCCCAAATCAGGTACATTTAAGCTCTAGAATTTCCAATTTCTCAAACTTTAAACACATTTTGCATTAAGATTAAGGAACTTTTAATCTTGGATGGCCACAACAAGATCACACACAATAAAATGTACCAAGTTTAGCAAAGAGTAACTTGTGTAGTGTGTGCAACTAGCAAAAGCTTGAGATACATGTGAGGTGATATGTGAATAGAAATCAAACACAAAGTCTACAAAATTCATCACATAGAATTTAAAAGAGACTATCACCAAAAGAGTTACATCCTATAACTCTCACATCTCCTAGAACAAAAGCTTGCAATCATGTAAGTTTCTTGTATTTTTGCCTCATAATATACATACCAATTTTAATTAGGTGAATTTGGCATCAAGCCTAATAGTACACACCAATTTTAATTAAGTGATTTGGCATCAAGCCTAATAGTACACACCAATTTTTAAACATTAAGCATTTAAATGGAGGCTACACCTTATGTTCTTTTCGTGCATGTGCTACACTATTTCGAGCACAAAATCTTACGATATGCACTTAGGTGTTCATGATTGGCTAGTGAATAGTGGTGAGATGGTTATTTATGCCTTTCTCAAAAGGATCAAGTCCGATAGTCAAGTAACATATGACTTCAAGATCAAGACAAAGTGATTAATAACCACAAACATCTTTCCCACACAACATGCACTACAAAGTTTCAACTAGTAAAGTGCAATAAAGTAAGCTCATCCAAGCTAAACAAGGTACATAAACATGTTATGTAAAGATAATATGGCCAATCCTTGATTATAAATCCAAGATCTATAATACAAAACACAAAAATCTTTTTGGTTTTAACAAACTTTATAACCACTTGTTGAGATTTTGAAAAAAAACTTTATGACCAAAAACAAAAAAACACACATTGTACTAAATGAACAATGCAAATGCAATGCATGACAGTGCTAAACTAAGCTATAGAGGGTACACAAATAAGAAATATCAATTATTTAATTAACCCATGAGTACATGTACAAAATAGTACATAAAGTCAAAAATAGCTTAGCACAAACTATTCAAGTTTCTCCATAATGTCAAGCATGTTCTAAATCAAGAGAGATATTAAAACTCATGTAATCCTCAAGAAAAATAAAACAAGACACAAAATAAAATATTTTTGTCTTTTTGAAAATTTTCAATGTTTTTGGATTTTTTTTTAAATAAAAAAAACAAAACAAAACAACCAAAAACAGAAACAAGACATGTCCACAACTATTGAAAGAATTAAATCAAGGACAAGTCAGCAGCACTCACCTTGGAGAATCTTTTCTCACCCATATAGCACGAGTCTTCGGCTTTGTAGGTGAAAATCCATGAGAAACAGAGTGTATTTGAGGGATTACACCAATCTTCTGAGAAAGACTAAAATCCTGCAAATTCCTTTCACATGCCAACAAGCTTAAATTTTTCAAAATAATATGAAACAACTTATATGGACTTATGGCAGGAGAAATATCATCACATATCCTAGATTGAAACACAGAATGTTCAAATTTCAATTTATGACAATTAGGACGAATGTGACCACGGACACCACAAAAGTAGCAAACAGGAACAAATTTAGGAACATCGGTATTCCTAATAACAAATCTAGTCTCAGATTTTGGTTTTTGCCTCAACAAAGAACAATTTGGTCTAATATGACCAACAGCACCACAAATGTGACAAGTAGGCACAAAAACAGATTTCTTATGCTCTCTAACAGTAGGTTTAGACATAGTTTTAGAAACTTCAGTATCTACATCAGAACTTTTACTTTTGTCTAACCTAGCAAAATAAGCATTTTCTTTATTATTCCTCTTAAAAGGAGGGATATAAACTTTCTAAGTTTTAGGCTTAAGAGAAACATAAACACTTCTGTTATCAACAACAAGCTTGGTACTAGTCAAATTTTCAATTTTAGCTTTAGATTCAACTAACTCTTGTTCCAAGCTTTTCAACTTCTCATCTTGAGAGGAAATTTGATTTCTCAAAAATTCATTCTTTTTATTAGACTCATCTAATCTCACAATCAAATCCTCTTTTTCAAGATTAGCCAATTTTAACTCTTCTTTAAATTTCTTAGCAAATTTCAAAGATTTAGATAATTCCTTAGGAAGAGTTTCGAAAGCATCAAAAAAATCAGCAGAAGCATGAGCAGAAACATGATCAGAAACACAATTCAAATTATCCATGACAACAGGGGTCAAGGATTAGCTCTTAGATCAAAAGATCTAAAACAGAAGAGCTATCTGCTCTGATACCGCTTGTTAGGTTTTAAACCCCTTAAAAACAAACAATTGGATTAACCTAGTTAATTAGCCAAGTGATTTACTTAGTCCAATTTCATGCAAATCTAAGTTAACACAATTAAATAATCATATCAAGATATAAAGCAGCGGAAAATAAATAACACAAGATATGATGACCCAGAAAACCACACGGTAAAAACCTGGGGAGGATTTAACTTAGCTATCCTCAAGGTAAACTTGAATCCACTATGAAAGAATCGAAGTTCACACAAAAGGACTTACAAGCTCCCCGCTTGACTTCCCAATGCTACCCACCAGTAGAACTTACTGACACGACCATGTGCAAACTCCGAATCCACAGACTCCTTTTTTGGATTCTTCAATCAGCTACAAGCTCCCCGCTTGTTTTTCTTTAAGCTCCAATGGTAGCAACCTTGTTGATCATCAAGATGTTGATAATATTTCTACCTTGAAAACTCTAAGTTTATGTGAAGGAAAGCTCCTCAAGGATCTCACAAGAGATTTACATAAACTGCAAATATGAGCAACAAAGACTTAGAGAGGTTTGGGTACAAAACCCTAAAAATAAAATGAGGCACAAGAGGCACTCTAATCTCTCTCCCTTTAGTCCCAAAAACGTTCTAGGGTTTCCCTTATATATAGGAGTGATTTACTTGATCCCCAAGACGTTTAAATAGAGATTGGGCTGAGTTGGAATTCTGCAGAAAAACGTTCTGGCCGACTTTCGATCGATCGAGCCAGGCCGAAAGTCACGAAGACTTCTGCAGCCACTCGATTCCAACTTTACAATAATTAATCAACTTTGAGCAAGCCTAAACAAGACTATACACATTGTTTTAATCATGGTTTGCCAACATTACAAATCAGAGTTCTAAATACATAAAATCCTAAGACCTTAGAACCTAACAATTTTGAATGTAGCATCCAAAACATTATTTAATCTCTTAAAAAAAAAGTACATGGCTGAATAAAAAAAATATTCTTCCTCTTTCGTCCTTTCCTCTTTGTTCGCTCTCTTCCTTCTCAACCGAACTCATTTCTCTCTCACAAGTGTATCTAATCAGTAACACAAACAAAACTCAAACACAATCTAATATTAGAAGAAATTTAATTAGAACAAATCTAAAATCAAAATCACAACAAAAACAGATCAAAAATGGGGAAAAAACACATTTAATTTAAACAACAAATCTAAAATCAGAACAACAACAGATCAAGAATAGGAAAAAGACAAAGTAAATTAGAACAACAAATCTAAAATCAAAACAAAAACAACAGATCAACAACAAAGAAGCCGATCTGACCCAATCCCAGTTGCATGCACTCGGAAGTGGGAGGAAGACGAGCAGCAGTGAAGAGGCGACAGTGATTGAGCGGCAATGAAGAGGCGGCAATGGATAGGGATTTCTCTTATCTTCTGTGTGTGTGTGTGTGTGTGTGTGTGTGTGTGTGTGTGTGTGTGTGTGTGTTTGACTATGATGTAACCAAAAAGGAAGGGGGTGCCTGTGGACTTTTTTTTATGATAATAATTATGTTAAATTTTTTTAAGGAAATTAATTAATTTAATGAATAATAAGAGGAAAAAAAGAAAGAATATTTTAACCGTGTGGTGTGTGGTGGACTCTTTTTAATGATAAGTATATAAGTATTTTTTGTAAGTAATTAATTATAAGTAAATGAATAATAAGAAAAAAAATAAATGGTCTAAACATGTGGTGGACTTTTTTTAATGATAAGTATCTTAAGTTTTGTTTTAAGGAAATTAATTATAAATTAATTAATAATAAGAATAAAAAATCCCTTAAGAAATATTACCATTGAGAAATATGACTATTGGAAAATTTGAAAATGTTGTCGTTGGCAATTTAAAAATATAGCCATTAGAAATTTGAAAAATATTGTTGTTGAAAATAAATAAAGGAAATATAAAGAAAGATTAAAAAAAGAATAAAGAAAGATTGAAGAAAGAATAAAGAAATAATGAAGAAATACTATTTTAATAAAATAGAAAAATGATAGTAAGTTTGTTGGAAAGTGTATTTGAAAAAGCAAATAAGTAAAAAGTAAATGTAACTGTAACTGTTCACCCTCCAAACAATACAAAAATTTGGAGAAGCTGCTAGAGATGCTCTTAACAGGCTAGCAGCTACTACTAATAATACGTATATCATTGGGCTTTGATGTAGTCATGTACACTTGATCTTCACTTCATAAATAAGAAAGGTAGAAACAAGAGCCCACACATTGTATTTAAATGATAAGTGCACATACCTTCTTTTGCTTTCAAAGTTACATTTGGTTTCCAATAGTAAAACTTCACATATCAACAATGCAGGATGTAGTAATGATCGTACTAGAAATCACATACGATTCTTGATAGATCATTCATTTATTTATTTATTTTTGTATTATGATTATTGTGATAATGAATAACATGTTATGACACTTCTTTCCCATTGTATTCATGGATTTAACAATTGGTTGAATATGTCTTTTGAAAGCTTGAAAATGTGTTGAAAACACAAGAGCTGTTTAGACCCCCAAATTAAAGTTACGGCTCGATAGATTTTACTCTAACTTAAAACTAAGTGCGGAATAGAGTAAATGCGAGCGGATAAACAAACAAGCTACTCTAACCCATAATCATTATAACATAGCAGTAAAATGAAAGGTAAAAGAGTAGGAAAGAAGAATGTAAACACAAGATAACACGCCGATGTGTTATCGAAGAGGAAACCGAATAACTCGGTGAAAAACTTCTCCGCCGCTCTCCAAGCGATAATTGATTCACTAGAAAATCAGTTGGGATATATGGGTTAGCAAGAGACCCTCCAATCCTAATCTACCCGATGTACCTAAGCCCTCCAAGCTCCTACTCCAACAAGGCTTCTCGGAACTGTCTCTTGTCTAGCTCTCCGGATCCCGTAACAAGCACCACGTTGCATCTGCCATCCTTGCCTTCTTCCAATACTTCCCAGCAGCACCAAAACCTCACTTGACACTCTGAAAGGGTGTGGTAAGTGTTTGGGCTATCAACCTCTCAATGGTATGGAAATAGAGAGGTAGGAGTTGAGGAAAATCCACAAGCAATTGTGTAAAGGATTATGGGTATAACAATCTCTAACTCTCAAGGTTTGTGGCTAGGGTTTTCTCTCAGAAGCACTCGTCAACATTTATGGGTAATGTGGGTATATATAGTGTGGGTACAAAAAGTGTGTATTAGATAGTACAGTCTAGCAAAACATAATGTTTCGTGGGTGTCTCGCGGAAGGCCTTACCTGCGATCTACTCGCGAAACATAGTTGTCTCCATCCTGTTCTGACTCTTCGCATTCCAATCATGTGCAGGGCACATGCATCATTTCGAGGGATGCTTAGTCGCGAGCTACCTACGAAAACTCTTCTGTCTTGAATTGCTTGAGTCTTCACACTCTCTCTCTATCACACAACCCTTACAATTAAATCCCACAATAAATACAGGGTATAAAAGATTGAATAAAATTATAATCAAATTTGACACAGAATTAAAGCCAACAAAACACATAGTTGTAAATTACAACTTTACCTCCTTTACAGAATCCAATTGTTTGTCTAAAATGAGCAAGCTGATGCACTTAAATTTAAGTTGGAATAACTTTGATAAGGAAATTTTAAGATTCTTAGGTGCACTCCCAGTTCTTAAATCTCTTGACCTAAGTTCTAATTACATGGAAGGGCCTCTTTCTAGCCATGGTACGTGCAAATTTAAATTTTCATCTTCAAGAATACTATGAAAAAGTCTAGAAACAAACTGAGATTTTATAACCAACATTACCTTTATTGAGATTTACTTTCTTCATGTTAAAAATAAAAAAATGCTTGATATATGTAAATGATTGTGGTAGTGTGGCTTCAGTATGAAATTTGTTATTTTACTAGATCTTTCATTTGTACAGTTAGTTTCAATTTGATAAATACATTCCTCTTTACTGATGATGTAGAACTGGTTAATCTAAACAACTTGGAGGTCCTCATCTGGCAAGGAAATGACCTTAGTGGAAGCCTACCATTCAACGGTAAACATTCCGTCATCTATTTTAAACTAGAAGAATGATTTTCTTGTGATAAGTAAGTTCTTTTAGTATAAGCCAATGAGTCATTTTAAATATTTTCTCTTGACACTATCTATTGTCAATTCTCTTTGTAAATATGGCAAACTTCACCAGTTTGAAGATTTTAGATTTGAGTGAAAATTCTTTCACTAGAAGTATCACTTCTTATATTGGAGCACTATCTTCATAAACAATTGAATAACATGTTATGACACTCCTTTCCCATTGTCTTCATGGATTTAACAATTGGTTGAATATGTTTTTTACAGAATCCAATTGTTTGTCTAAAATGAGCAAGCTAGGGCACTTAAATTTATGTTGGAATCACTTTGACAAGGGAATATTAAGATTCTTAGGTGCCCTCCCAGTTCTTAAATTTCTTGATCTAAGTTACAATTACATGGAAGGGCCTTTTTCTAGTGACGGTACGTGCAAATTTAAATTTTCTTCTTCAAGAATACTATGAAAAAGTCTATAAACAAACTAAGATTTTATAACCAACTTTACCTTTATTGAGATTTACTTTCTTCATGTTAAAAATCACAAAATGCTTGATATATGTAAATGATTATGGTAGTGTGGCTTCAATATGAAATTTGTTATTCTACTAGATCTTCCATATGTACTATTAGTTTCAATTTGATAAATACACATCTCTTTACCGATGACGTATAACTGGTTAATCTAAACAACTTAGAGGTTCTCATCCTGCAACGAATTGGTCTTGATGGAAGCCTACCATTCAAGGGTAAACATTCCATCATCTATTTTAACTGCAAGAATAATTTTCTTATGATATGTAAGTTCTTTTAGTATAAGCCAATGAGCCATTTTAAATATTTTCTCTTGACACTATCTATCGTCAATTCTCTTTGTCGATATGGCAAACTTCAGCAATTTGAAGATTTTAGATTTGAGTTATAATTCTTTCACTAGAAGTGTCCCTCCATATATTGGAGCACTATCTTCACTCAAGGCTATATCATTATCTTCCAATCCACGTAATGGAATTTTACCAATTCGAGGTAAGAATCTACTATGAAATCGAATTTGACAATTTGTTAATCTTCTAAAATTGAATAGGAGTGTAAAAACAAGGTTAAAGTGAATGGTTGATATAAAATAGATCTAATTGGTTGCAACTTGAACGCACAAACTATTGATAATTCACTTTTTCAGGAGTCGAAATTAATTATTTTGATCGCGTAACTAAGTCACTTGTTTTACTTATTCTTATTTTATGAGATTTTTAGGATAGACAGAACTATTAAATCATATTTCTTTTGACAGAAATGTGTGTACTGAAGAAACTTGAAGAGTTAGATCTTAGTAGTAATAACTTTGAAGGAATCCTTCCTCCATGCTTAACCAATTTGACATCTCTTAGGTTGTTAGATATATCTTACAACCGGTTCAGTGGAAACTTGTCTTTGTCTCTTGTCACCAGCTGGACATCCCTTGAGTACATTGATATGAGTTATAATCTTTTTGAAGGTTTATTCTCCTTCAACTTGTTTGCTAATCACTCCAAGCTTAAGGTGATTCAACTTTTTAGTGACAACAACAATTTTGGTATCAAAACTGAAAACCCCAATTGGGACCCATCATTTCAATTAAAGGCGCTATTACTGCCTAACTGTAATCTAAACAAGCCCACCGGTAACATTCCTAAGTTTCTCTTGAACCAGCATGAATTGGAAGTCGTTGATATATCTCATAGTAAGTTGAATGGAAGCTTCTCCATTTGGTTGATTGAAAACAATACTAGACTACAACTGTTGAGTCTTCGAAGTAACTCTTTTGCAGGTCAACTTCATTTGCTATCATATCACTACATGGATCTTCGTTGGTTGGATGTCTCTAACGATAACCTTGATGGGCGGCCTCAAGAAAATATCGGAAAGATTATTTCGAAATTAGAATATCTAAATCTATCCTAAAATTATTTTGAAGGTAATCTCCCATCCTCAATTGATGACATGAGTCATTTAGAGAAATTGGAATTGTCCTTCAATAATTTTTTTGGAGAAGTACCAATGCAATTGGTTGCCAATTGCACCTGCTTGGATATTTTGAGGTTATCTAATAATAACTTTCATGGTGAAATTTTTTCAAAGAACTTCAACCAATACTTACTGTTAGGTTCTAAGGTCTTAGGATTTTGTGTATTTAGAACTCTAATTTGTAATGTTGGCAAACCATGATCAAAACAATGTATTTAGTCTTGTTTAGGCTTGCTCAAAGTTGGTTTAATATTGTAAAGTTGGAATCGAGAGACTGCAGAAGCATTGGGGCTTCTCGGCCTGGCTCGATCGATCGAAGGTAATTCTCGATCGATCGAAAATCGGCCCAGATGCGATTCTGCAGAAAATTCCAGCTCAGCCCAAACTCTTTTAAACGTTTAGGGTTTTCTGTTTTTTCCCTAGGTATATAAGGCAAAACCCTAGCCACGTTTTTAGAGTTGCACAAGTTGTATTGTTGCTCATACATTACTGTTTATGTGAATCTCTTGTGAGATCTTTGAGGAGTTTTTCTTCACATAAACTTAGGATTTTCAAGATTGAGATTCTTCAACATCTTGATGATCAACTTGGTTGCTGCCACTGAAGCTTAAAGATAAACAAGCGGGGAGCTTGTACCTGATTGAAGGAATACAAAGAAAGAAGTAGTCCGTGGACTCGGAGCCTGCGCGTGGTTGTGTCAAGAAGTTTTACTGGTGGGTAGCATTAGGAAGTCAAGCGGGGAGCTTGTAAGTCCTTTTGTAAGAACTTCAATTCTTTCTTAGTGGATTCCGTTTTGCCTTGAGGATCGGTGGGTAAAATCCTCCCCAGGTTTTTCCGTGTGGTTTCCTGGGTGATCATATCACTGTGTTATTTATTATTCCGCTGCTTTATCTATTTTATATGCATGATATGATTATTTGATTGTTTTAACCTAGAATTGTTTAATTTGACTAAGTAAAAACTTGGCTAATTAATCTAGGCTACGCAATCTATTTGTGGTTTAAAGGGGTCTAAACCCTACAAGTGGTATCAGAGCAGGTTGCTCTTGTGTTTGAGATTTTCATCTCTGAGCTGATCCTTGACCCCTATTGTCATGGATTCTTAGAAAATCTTTTTGCTTGTTAGTCAACTTATCTACTTATTGTCTTTGCCATTTGTTGTCTTAGTTAAATCTTTCCTTAAGTATCTTGGCATAATCACTTGTGATAAGAATTATGTTTGTTATACTGCTTTAACCGCCTTAAAGGCACGTGATTCTTGTCTTTGGTATTTGGATAGTGGTTGTTCCAGCACATGACAGGAAATAAAGATTTATTCAAAACACTGTTTGAAGGAAAGATTGGGACAGTCACCTTTGGAGATGGAAGTAAATCTGTGATCAGAGGCATTGGTACTGTAGACATTCCAGGATTGCCAGTGTTTGAAAATGTTTGGTATGTTGATGGATTGAAGGCCAATTTACTCAGCATTAGTCAGATTTGCGACAATGGTTTAAATGTTCTTTTCACCAAGTATGAATGTGAGATACTTGATGGAGGAGGTGACTGTATGTGTGTTGGTGTAAGGACAGCTGACAACTGTTATGGGATAACACCAAGTGTAAACAACAAGTGCTTTAGTGCAAAGATAGATCAAGTTGATTTGTGGCATAACGGTTGGGCCATGCCAGTCATAAGCAGTTAGAAAAGATTTCCAAGTGTGAGGCAGTTATCGATTTACCTAGATTTGAGAAGATAGATAAGTGTATTTGTGGACCATGTCAGATAGGTAAACAAGTAAAATCCAAGCATCCATCTGTGACTAGTGTTCAAACTTCAAGACCTTTAGAGTTACTACACATTGATCCAATGGGTCCTACCAAAGTTCAAAGTCTGGGTGGAAAGAAGTATATTCTAGTTGTTGTGGATGACTTTACTAGATATACTTGGGTTGTACTTTTGAAGGATAAAGCTGAAGCTCCTGAGAAGATGATACATCTGTGCAAGAAATTACAGGTTGAGAAAGATACTGTGATAGCCAGAATCAGAAGTGATCATGGAAGAGAGTTTGAAAATACCAAGCTGGCTACTTTCTGCAATGAGCAAGGCACTCGCCAAAAGTTCTCATCTCCCAAGACTCCTCAACAGAATGGGATTGTGGAAAGGAAAAATAGGGTTATTCAGGAGATGGCACGAGTCATGCTACACAACAAAAATTTGCCAAAGTCTTTCTGGGGAGAAGCAGTCAACACTGCTTGCCATACATTCAACCGGGTGTATTTTAGACCTGACTCCAAGAAGACTCCCTATGAACTCTGGAAAGGGAAGAAACCTGTTGTCAAATATTTCAAGATATTTGGCAGTGACTGTTACATCCTTCGGGATAGAGAGAACGTGGAAAAATTTGATGCAAAGAGCGACAAAGGATATTTTCTAGGATACTCTTCCACCAGCAGAGCCTATAAAGTGTACAATCTAAGAACCAAAACAGTCATGGAGTCCTCAAATGTTGTGATAAATGATGAAGTGTGTTTAGAAGCATCTTCAGAAAGTACTGTTCCTGCTCAAGATAAGTCATTAGAAGTAAATGACTCTCCTCTTACTGAGGATGTTGTGAAACATAGTGAGGAAGAGCTGATGGTGTTAAATGATACAGTCTCAGTACCTTCAAGTTCAGAACCATCCACTCCAGTTCGTGACACTCGACAGGCACAAGGTCAACTCAGTCCCTCATCTGCACAAAAAGGTACTTCCACTTCATTGGTCAAAGGTCCATCCTCTAGAGTAAGACTGAACCATCCCTCCACAAATATATTGGGTAGTCTGAATGACAACATGAGGTTAAGATCAAAAGCATTGAATGTGATCACTCACTCATGCTATCTGTCCCAATTTGAACCGAAGAAGGTGGATGAAGCACTTCAAGATGCTGACTGGGTAAATTCCATGCATGAAGAACTTCATCAATTCGTTCGGAATGATGTGTGGGAACTAGTTCCTAGACCAAAGAATGTAAATGTGATTGGAACTAAGTGGATCTTTAAGAACAAGTCAGATGAACATGGTACTGTGATCAGAAACAAATCAAGACTTGTTGCACAAGGGTACACACAGGTGGAGGGAATTGACTTTGATGAGACATTTGCACCAGTAGCAAGGTTAGAATCCATCCGGATATTGTTGGCCATAGCAAGTCACCTAAACTTCAAGCTTTATCAGATGGATGTCAAGAGTGCTTTCTTGAATGGAATGATACAAGAAGAAGTTTATGTTGAACAACCTAAGGGCTTTGTAGATCCTCACAGACCGGATGACGTCTAATTGAAGAGAGCTCTCTATGGGTTGAAGCAAGCTCCTCGGGCTTGGTATGACAGACTGACTGCATATCTCACTGAGCATGGATTCAAAAGGGGATCTGCAGATACAACACTCTTCATAAGAAAGGATAAGACTGGTTTTGTTGTAGCTCAAATTTATGTTGATGACATTGTTTTTGGTGCTACTAATGATTCTCTTGCTTATTCTTTTGCAGATGAAATGAAGGCAATGTTTGAAATGAGCATGGTTGGAGAACTAACTTACTTTTTGGGATTGTAGGTAAAGCAAACAGAGGCAGGAATCTACATCAATCAAGCTAAATATGCAAGGAATTTAGTTAAAAGATTTGGACTGGACAAGGCTGCTCATGCTAGAACACCGATGGCGGCTATTGCAAAATTGACAATTGATCCATCAGGTGAGTCTGTTGATGTTACTTTATATAGAAGCATGATAGGCTGTCTTTTGTATCTGACTGCTAGTCGTCCTGATATATCTTTTAGTGTTGGTGTTTGCTCTAGATTCCAGTCTAATCCTAAGGTTTCTCATTTAAATGCTGTTAAGAGGATTCTAAAATATGTGAGTGGTACCTGTGATTATGGTTTATTCTATAGCAAGGAGTCAAATTTGTCTCTTGCTGGTTTTTCTGATGCTGATTGGGCTGGGAATGCTGATGACAGAAAAAGCACCACTGGAGGGTGTTTTTATGTAGGAGCCAATCTTGTGGCTTGGATGAGTAAGAAGCAAAATTTTGTTTCTCTATCCACTGCTGAGGCAGAATATATTGCTGCCGGGAGTTGTTGTTCTCAGCTCCTTTGGATGAAGAAACTTTTGGGTGATTATGGGATTCCTCAAGATACCATGGTTGTCTATTGCGATAACTCTAGTGCTATAGATATATCTAAGAATCCGGTTCAGCATTCCAAGACCAAGCACATTGAGCTTAGGTATCATTTCATTAGGGATTTGGTTGAAAAGAAAATAGTTGCTCTTGAATATATCCCTACTGATCGTCAAAACGCTGACATCTTTACCAAACCGCTTGATGGAAGTAAGTTTGAGACACTTCGTCAAGTGATTGGTGTGCTTTGTTGTCCCTAGTTGTTTTTTACTCTCTTGGTCCTTGTGCTTCATTGCCCTATTCTGTTGTGACCATTGTTCTTTGTTTTTTTTTTTTTGGTTTTCTTTTGTTCTAGGACTTGCATTGCATTACATACATGCATTTCATTCTAGGATTTATTTGTTTTCTCTTTAATAATAAAAAAAAAAAAAAAAGAGGAGAAAGCAAAAATTATGGTTGACACTATTTTTCTTGATTTTGGAAAACAAAGTTGGTCAATCTTTTTACACATGTCATGTCTTGTGTACCTTGTTTAACTTGGATGAGCTTATTTATTGCACTTTACTAGTTGAAACTTTGTAGTGCATGTTGTGTGGGAAAGATGTGTGTGGTTTTTAGTCACTTTGCCTTAAACATGAAGTCATATGTTCTTTGACTGTCGGACTTGATCCTTTTGAGAAAGGCATAAATAACCATCTCACCACTGTTCACTAGCCAATCATGAACACCTTAGTGCATATCATAAGATTTTGTGCTCGAGAAAGTGTAGCACATGCACAAAAAGAACATAAGGTGTAGCCTCATTTAAAATTAAAACTGGTGTGTACTATTAGGCTTGATGCCAATTCACTTAATTCAAACTGGTGTGTACTATTAGGCTGAATGCCAATTCATATATAAATAAGAGGCAATAATGCAAAAAATTTACATGATTGCAAGCTTTTGTTCTAGGAGATGTGGGAGTTATAGGATGTAACTCTTTAGGTGATAGTCTCTTTTAAATTCTATGTGATGAATTGTGTAGACTTTGTGTTTGATTACTATTCACATATCACCTCACATGTATCTCAAGTCTTCTGCTAGTTTCACACACTTCACAAGTTACTCTTTGTTAAACTTTGTACATGCTAGTGTGTGTGTTTTTGGTCTGACCAACCAAGTCTGAAAATATCTTGAGATTTGTGCACAACTTATTTTGTTGCTTGAGAAAATTGAATGGAGGATAATTGGAACTTGTTTTTGATGAAACTGGGCTTGAAAATTAGGGTTTTTGAAAAAGCATTTCACTTCATACTCATGCATTTTGTTTTCATTGATCAAATGCTTTGAGGAGGTGTTTTTTTAAAAATTGGACTTGCATTTTTCAAAACTGTGTTTTTTCCCAAAATTTTTGAGAGTTTCTGCCCATTTCGATCGATCGAATGTATTTGTCGATCAATCGAAAAAGTGGCTTGGATTGTTCTAAAACGACTGGAACATTCGATCGATCGAATGTATTTTTCGATCGATCGAATATCGTGGAGAAGCTTTTTAAAAAGGAAGAAATCTGACTTTTTCTAAGAACTATTCAAACTTTTTTCAAAACTTTCCTTTTCTCTCTCCGACGAGGCAAGCATCTCTGTCATTTTTTTTGTCGTTTTCCTCCGGATTTTTTGCAAGGAATCTCTCTCTCCTCAAGCCGGTATGTCCTTTTTACCCTTCCTTTTCAATTTATTTTCATAATTTCATGCATTTTTCATGCATTTTAGAGGAGATTTTCAGAACTTTTCTTTTTGGGATTTGTATTGTTTCGGACCAAATTGTTTGCAATTGATCAATGGGTTTTGATGGGGACACCCTATAGACATGTTCTTAATAGTTTAATTTGATCAATTTTGTGGTCTGTGAACAATTGAAATTTCTAGGGTTTATAATTGATCCGAATTGGGGCTTTTTGTGAAATTGAGGTTAATTGATGAAATTGGCTTGTGTAATTGATGCAATTGGTTGTTATAAACTGTTTTCAATGGTATGTAATGATTGATTCATCAATTTGGTACAAAAATTTTCAAGTGGTTCTCAAATTTTTAAGGTTTTTGTCAAGAAACTCTATGTTCAAGCCAATTTTGTGAATTTAAACTCAATTTGATCCTGGTTACTGCATTAGTACATGCATCATGGCATTGATATTGTTCATGCATCATATAGATTTTTCATTCTATTGTTTTTGTGCTAACTTGCAGTCTGCCCTTGGTTTTGTTGTTTTTGTTCTTTTGGTTTTGTCCTTGTGTTCTTGTCCTTTCCTTAGCACCATGCCTAGGAAAACTAGAGCTCGTAGGACCATTCCCTCTCGTTCTCCTTCCCCCCCTTCCTTTGACCGTGAGAGGTTTCCGAGCGAGAAAAACCAAGAGACTTATGAGAAGCTCAATCTTCAGAGGAAGATTTGGGCTGAGCGATCTGTCATTCTAGATGAGCTAGATCCTGCCATTAGGGCAAATTTTGAGCGTCGAGGATGGTTGCCTCTATTAGATGTGTCTGACCCTCCTCCTCCGGCTACCTTGATTAGAGAGTTCTACTCGAACATCTCTATCCGCGTCTATGATTCCAACACTCTTGTTAGGAGTTGGATACGAGGCGTAGAGTAATCCATTACTCCTCAGGTAGTGGCTGATGCTCTAGGGGTACCGTTGGTTCGTGAGCCTGTCTATCCTTATCCTGAGTCTCCCAAGCTGAGCGACGTTTTGTCTTACATCACTGGGACTACTGTCCAGTGGGGTTCTGATCCTAGGATCACTTCTGTTGATCCGGGTTGCACTATCTTTTCTTTAGGATAGCCTGTCATTCCCTCTGGCCCATCTCTCATGTTCACACCATTCCTCTCGAGAGGTGTGTATTTTTGTATGCTCTTGTCACAAATGCTCCTATTAGTTTTCCCCATCTTTTTCTTCGTTCTTTGAACGAAGTTTATAGGAGTTCATCTACTTCTCATGCCCTTGTTCATCCTATTTTCATTCATAGGATTTTGCTGTATCTTGCTCTTAGTGACTTCCCCTCATCTGAGCCTGTTCATGTTATAGGTCCTATAGGTGCGTCTTTTCTTAGACAGAGGGCCGCTCATCTTCGAGCTGGTTCTAAACACCCTAGGTCTGAGCCATCTTCTAGCACTCCTCCTCCTCCTTCATCTTCTACAGGTCTTGCTGGTGAGGATATTCCTGATCCAGTTGGTGATGATGCTGATGCTGCTGCTGCTGCTGTTCCTCCACCTCCTTCGGCCGACTTCGATGTTCGTCGTACTTTGGAGACTGTCATGACCGTTCAGGCGGCTCATGGTCAGATTTTGATGGATTTGTTCGATGAGATTCGAGCTTTGCGGGCAGATTTGGCGCGTCTTCATTCACCTTCACCACCATCTTTTGATGGCGACTCTTGACTGCCCTTTGGCATTCCGTCACAAAAAGGGGGAGTGGATATACTGACTGTAGAGGAGTTTTGATTTTTTGAGGAGATTTTATAGTTAGGGGGAGATATTTTTTTTAGCATGAGTTATTGTTTTGTGGAGTTTATTAGATTGTATCTAGGTGCTTCACTTTGTATATCATTTTTGGGGATATTCATGTTAGGGGGAGTAACATTGATATATTGATATACATGTTTTTCTTTGATTCTTGTTGTCTCATGATTCACTGCTTATTGATTTATATTTATGAATGTTCATTGATATATATCTTTATTTTGTATTGTGTGAATCTTACAAGGATATTATACCTGTTTATATACTATTTCCTGTCACACATGCGTTTATGTGTTTGTTGAGTATTTCAGGAATATACAGGTTGTTTCAATTGAGCTGTTGTCTACACTTGCAACCGATGGATAGTAGTTAGAGTTGAATTTGAGTTTATGAGCATTATTTATGTAATGGGCTTTTCAATTGTAAACTTTGAGCTTTTAATTTGTGTTTTGTCACGGATTGCCAAAGGGGGATTTTGTTAGGTTCTAAGGTCTTAGGATTTTGTGTATTTAGAACTCTAATTTGTAATGTTGGCAAAACATGATCAAAACAATGTATTTAGTCTTATTTAGGCTTGCTCAAAGTTGGTTTAATATTGTAAAGTTGGAATCGAGAGACTGCAGAAGTATTGGGGCTTCTCGGCCTGGCTCGATCGATCGAAGGTAATTCTCGATCGATCGAAAATCGGCCCAGATGCGATTATGCAGAAAATTCCAGCTCAGCCCAAACTCTTTTAAACGTTTAGGGTTTGCTGTTTTTGCCCTAGGTATATAAGGCAAAACCCTAGCCACGTTTTTAAAGTTGCACAAGTTGTATTGTTGCTCATACATTGCTGTTTATGTGAATCTCTTGTGAGATCTTTGAGGAGTTTTTCTTCACATAAACTTAGGGTTTTCAAGATTGAGATTCTTCAACATCTTGATGATCAACTTGGTTGTTGCCACTGAAGTTTAAAGATAAACAAGCGGGGAGCTTGTACTTGATTGAAGGAATACAAAGAAAGAAGTAGTCCGTGGACTCGGAGCCTGCACGTGGTCGTGTCAGGAAGTTTTACTGGTGGGTAGCATTAGGAAGTCAAGCGGGGAGCTTGTAAGTCCTTTTGTAAGAACTTCAATTCTTTCTTAGTGGATTCCGTTTTGCCTTGAGGATCGGTGGGTAAAATCCTCCCCAGGTTTTTCCGTGTGGTTTCCTGGGTGATCATATCACTGTGTTATTTATTATTCCGCTGCTTTATCTGTTTTATATGCATGATATGATTATTTGATTGTTTTAACCTAGAATTGTTTAATTTGACTAAGTAAAAACTTGGCTAATTAATCTAGGCTACGCAATCTATTTGTAGTTTAAAGGGGTCTAAACCCTACACTTACATTATTTGAGATTAGAAAATAACTATTTCACAGGTACTCTTCCAGTGTTACGCCTAAATGTTTGGTACCTAGATATTAGCAACAATCACATGTCAGGTATAATTCCTGTATGGATGGAAAATAATAATGATACTGATATGTCGGAGATTGTTGACCTTAGTAACAACTTTTTTGAGGGTGAGATTCCATGTGGACTAATTAGAATATTAAACCTTTGTTATAATTTGCTGTCGGGATTATTACCTTCTTGCTTGAATCTTGAAAATGCGAGGCCCCTACTTTTGCGAGGGAACAATCTCACAGGATCACTACTGAAAGCTGTTCTCAATTCATCACATCTTGAGACGTTAGATATGAGAGATAATAGCTTTTCTGGAAACATTCCTAAAGAAATTGACAGATTTTCTAACTTGAGAGTACTTTTGTTGAGTGGCAACCAGTTTAGTGGAATGATTCCAAAGCAGCTGTGTTGGTTAAAGAAGATAAGCAAAATGGATCTTTCTAGGAACTTTTTTTTGGGACAATGCCATATTGCTTCTACAATATATCCTTTGGGAAGCAAGCTGCTAGTGAATTTGTCTACATATATTCCAGTTCTTTTGGGTCCCCTAGATTTTCCCTCCCATATAAATCTCTTCTAAACAAGGATAGTCAAACTGAAGGGACATTATTTTTTTTCGACACATAGTTGAGATTGAGTTTTTGACGAAATACAGGTCTAACTTGTACCAGGGTCTCATCCTTGATATGATGTCTATATTGGATTTGTCATTCAACAAGTTAACAGGTGAAATCCTACCAGAGCTAGGATGGCTAACTTCAATTTTTGCACTAAACTTGTCACACAATCAATTAAATGGTCCTATTCCAAAAACGTTTTCAAATTTGACTCAATTGGAGAGTTTAGACCTTTCTCATAACAATTTGAGTGGTGAAATTCCTTCAGAATTGACTGATCTAACGTTTCTACCAGTTTTTACTGTGGCTCACAACAACTTATCAGGCAAAGTTCTAGACATGAAAAAACAATTTTCAACATTTGGATAGAGCAGCTATGAAGGAAATCCATTTCTTTGCGGCCCACCACTAAAGAAAAGTTGCACTGTTATAGATGAATCACCTCCATCACCACAAAATTCTTCAGAGGCAAGTGACGGCAAATGGTATGAAGTCGATCTTCTACCCTTCTTTACGAGTTTTTGGGTATCTTACATTATTTTCTTTTTGGGTGTAGTCAGTGTTCTTTATATTAATCCTCATTGGCGGAAACGATGCCATGAGGATCGTATGTACTGGGGTTATTATTTTGCTTCTAATACCCTAAAAGGGCTGACAAGCCGTATGCGTCATTAGATGTACTCAATTTCTATTGATAAATACCTATTTGTTATGAATAAATGTTATCATGCTTTATTATGAAACAAGGAACTCATTTGCAGTACTTTTTCATTTGTATCGTAATTCTTTTGACTAGCCAATGTCGTGTACAAATCTATTATAATTTCATTTAAAAATCATTCGTGGAAAGGTTTTTGTATGGGCCTTGTGTAAAATTTATATTGTTGTATATAACATAATATCATTAACAATTAGAAAAATTAGTTACGATTATATTGTATGTCATGAGGGGGAAAAAAAAAAAGAAAAAAAAGCAGACAATGTAAAATGATAAGAATTATATGATTATTCCATTGATATATGAAAAATGTGAAAAATGACTTCAATGAATTAATAATTATTTGATTACCAATAGCCTGTGGCCTAAGGACTGCCTCCTTCATTGTTGGTTAAATTTCTATGGCTTGAATCCATCCACTTTAACCGCAGCAAAAAAATTTATTATTTAATTATCATTTAACTTAAGCACAACTTTCTCAAAAAAAAAAAAAAAAAAAAAAAAAAAAAAAAAAAAAAAAAACTTAAGCACAAATATATCAAAATTGGATAGGAGTAAGATCAAATCATAAAATTTCTAGCAAATTTAAATTATTCTTATTTAGAAAAATAAATGTTTGACTATTGTTTTTGAAAAAAAAAAAATTGAAATTAAAAAAAAAAAGGTGAATTTTCAATACAAATTCTCCAAGGGTCAAGTTAGGTTTTTTAGACCCCTAGATTTTACAGCAAAATTATCAACTTCAAATAATTAATCAGTTATGAATTAATTAGTAGAAAAGAATTTCTAAAAATAAGTCTTTTTTTTTAGTTAACCAAAGATTGCTTTCCTTTGACTCATTTTTTCTGATGCTACAAAACATTAAAAAATACGGAAAACTATCTTTATACAATGTTTTCTATTGAAACAAACAAAACCTTTGATTGATTTATAGGTTAATTGCCACAGATTAAATATGTCACCAATAAAGCAATAAAATAGTAAATTCAACAAAAATAACATAAGACAAAATAGAGTGATCCATGAAAACTTATGAAGCATACCGTTTCACAGTAATAATTTGGAGGGATTTAACCTATCAATTCCAAGGTAAACTGACTCACTAGAATAGAATTGAAGTTTATACACTAGACTTGACCTTAAATCTTCCCTTAAAAAAAAAAGACTTAACCCTAAAACTCACTGTTTGTGACTTTGAGGTTTGGACAAGCAACTTTAATCTACACTAAGACAGTAGTGTTGATTGTTAGTGGAGGCTCAGATTAACTCTCGAAAAAACTTAGGGTTTCTACCTCTCTAACCTCTTTATAAGTCGTGTTTCATGGGCCTTAATATAAACTCTTCATTAAAGTTACAAAAACTGGAAAACCCACATGTACAGTTGACTAAAGAAATCACGTCCAACCTAAAAAGAATTGATTTTGTGATTCTTGATCAGTTGAACTTCGAATCAAACATGGGTCAAACTCATCTCTTGATCGGTCGAACTTACAATCAAACTTACAAAAACTCAGTTTTCTTGCACAAGTAACTTTCGTCTTGGACTCATAATTTTACATTAAGAACTCAACAAAACTCAATCTCTTTGTCATTGGTCACCAACACCTAATCCGTTGGACTAACATGTCATACTTGTATCCTAGATTTTCATGTATTGAATAATTGAATAGCCAATGTTTTTTAGTGCAACTAAACACCAAAAATGGGTGAAAATATTTTCTAAAAATATTTTTAATGGAAACAAACACAAACGTATGGTAAAAAGTGATGATAGGATAAAATAATTAAAAAAATTCTTTGACAAATTTTTTTTTTTGACCCTTGAAAAATTTTTAGAGTGCGTAGCCTTGTAGGGATTTGGATCCTCTCCATTTCATGTACAAGATCTATTTAAAATAGATCTAAGGTGTAAAATGTGCCACCTCAATTAAATCTTATTACTCAACTCATCAACATGAATGTGGTTGTTCTCAAAAAAATAAAAATAAAAATAACTGTGGTTAAAGTTAAACACATTACAGGTTAACGTTGGTTTACATAAAAAAGAAAGAAACGTTATCATTATTGTTAAGTTATTGTTTTTTCTCTAAAAGCTATTGGGTATGGTGGTGCTGTGGCCGTTGGAGTTACTGGCAGTGGCAGTGGAGGACTTCTGCAGCGATGGTCTCATCCTCTCAAAGCCAACCACCATGACCGCAACCACTAGCCTCTTTTGATCATGATGCTTCTGTCTGTAGTGGACACTCCTTTTTCTTTCTTTTCCCTCTCTCTAAGCCTTTGGCAAAAAACTTCACCTTTTTTTTTTTTTTTTTTTTGTGGCAAATTACAATTTATCCACTCATGGTGTAAGTGAAATTTAAGTTATTTACCTGTGGTTTGAAATTTGACACTTTATCCACTTGGGTTAGCTCAGTTAGAGCTCTGTAACCCATCTTTATTAAAAACATGGATAGATATATAATTTTGCTCAAATTTTATGCATCTTTCCTCTAAAAACACAAAAAAGGCATAAAAATACAAAATCAAATAAGATTAAAAAAATATATAGTGAAGCACTTGTATCATGGGATTTCAAACCATATGTAGGCAAATTAAATTTCGGTAAAACATTAGGTAGGTAAAGTGTTAAATTTTAAATCACGGATAAGCAACTTAAATTTCAACCAAACAACAATTCCGTAAGTTATAATTACTTTTTTTTTTACTAACAAATGTTAACCTTTTAAGTTATTGATTTTAAAAGAGGTGGCGAAATTATAGCCTTAGATCTCTTTGAAATGAATCTTGGCCTTTAAATGGACACTCTCCATTTCATTTTGAGATGGAGAAGATCCAGGTCCAGTCTTGTAGTAGGTGATTGAAAAAGAGTGTTGATAGTTGACAAAGAAATGAACTTTTGAAGCAACGATGAGCGAAGGTGCAAAGCTCGAAACCAACAAACCCAAAAACGTAAGCTTAAATAATTTCTAACCTTTCCACAAAAAAATAAATAAATAATTAAAAAAAAATTATGTTTTTGAGAAACAGTAACAAGGGATTCCAAAAGCAACTTCAGTGAATCAATGCTTTTGTTGTTTTTGCTTTCAGTATTTGGGTTATAGTATTTAACTTTTGACTGATTGCCTGCTTGCTTGTGGTCTTTCACAAATAGCACAACTGAAACAATTTCAAGAGCACCAAACAAAAACCCAACGACTTTCTTCACCATCAGCAATGGACACCCATGAGTCCTCATCTTTGCCACCTCAGCCACCACCAAGAGAGTCATTTGCTCGGTGTTACAAGTTTCTTTGGCCTATGCTTGTGGCTGTCAATCTTGCTGTTTGAGGTCCCTTTCTTTTTCTTATTCTTCAGTTTTGTAATTCAATGTTTATCTTAATTTCCTATCTATATTAATATATGTGGGTGTTTATTTCGTATGCAAAGTGATTAAATTTATAAAAAGGTGTAATGAGTTTTAAGATTTCAGCTTCAAAGAATTGTTTTTTGAGCTTATGGGTGCTTTTCATGATGTAATTGTTGATGGGTATTCTACTATTAGGATAGGGGTCATGGTTTTAAATGTCTCATTTTTGGAGTATTCCTTGATATAATCACAAAGCGAGGGGGATGAGAGAATTCTAATTAAATGGGATTTGGTTTTCCAAAGTTGGGCTTGTGTGGGATTTATGATTCTCCCACACGCACGCAAAAGTATAGTCCTAAGTATATTAAATGGGATTTGGTTTTCCAAGGTTGGGCTTGTCTGATTACTCTAGTTACAGGAGTCTTGTAGGACATATTGTAAAGAGGAAAAATTCCTGACCTATCACAAGCTGAGACATCATATTACTAAGTCCACAAAATACAGCCAATTACAAAGTGCCATGTATTGCTGTTGGGTTTTGCTATCACTACTTAGAAACCAACAGAAATTTGCCAAGTGCCATTAAAATAGGGGCATAAAATGCATGCAAAAAACCAATCACACATCAGCGCGTGCTAGCGATAACACAAGCAGTCCAATCGGGTGCTAACATATGTCACCTTGAAAATTAAAACATTTCGGCCAATCAAAAGATGCCACGTGTCTTGGAGAAAAAGTCTTAAATCTCCTTCAATCAGACTGTGACACATGTCACCAATCAAGTTTCGCCACATGTCGCTTACCCACCCCCAAACTCCTATAAATAGAAGCCTTCCTAAGGCATTTTGACACACGCCAAGACATCTTGGGAGAGATCTTGGAAGACACCAAGACATCCAAAGCATAAGCAGCATCATAAAAGATTCAAAAGTACCGAAGCTCTGCAAGAATCAAACCTCAAAACCTTCAAGAACTTCAACCTCAAAACCTAAGAACATTTGAAGCAAAACCTTCCAAACTATCAACCTAGATCTTGAAGTTTGCTGGAATCAAGTTCAAAAGCCTTCAGAAACCTCAACAAACCATAAATCAATGAAGCTTTACGGATCCAACCTCCAAAGCACCGAAGAACTTCCACCACAAACCATTGAAGACAAAGAACGCACCAAGAACACGAAGAACACACAAAGAACATAGAGAACAAAGAATTTCTAATAAGCTCATAGCCAAAGTTTCATTGTAATTATGTTTCAAGGGTCTTCGATCCAACCAATAAGTCTTTCAAGAAGATCGTATCAGACGATCACTTTTTTTGTAATTTTAGAGAATTGTACCACAAATTCATTAATACAAATTCGCATTTGTGAAATTATTTTACTTGTTTGATTTATTTCAAACTAGAAATTTAGTCGTCCACATGTATCTCAAAAGAAAATGTTGAAATTGCATCCATACTACCTATATGTCTTTGCAAATAGAAGAAGTTCTTGCAAAGTTATATGATGTTAGGACATATGTGAATCATGTTAGGAACATATGTCATTTAGAATTGGCTAATCCTATGACAAAACATACTTTACTTGTAATTGAGTAGATCTAGGATGTGTTTAATACTTCAAGGAACAAGAGTTTAAGTCCAAGTGTTAAAGCCATGCAAAACTGTCTAAGAAACAAGTGAAGAAGTGTTGGATTTTAAATTTCGACAGTTAGCTTGACAGATAGTATTTATCGAGATTTAAAAGGGAGTTTAAGCCTGATGCTCGACAGATAACCTATCTATCGAGATTTACGAAAATCAATTTTTTAGATCTGATTTCACACCAATCCATGTATACATGTTTAGGCTTTCTTTTCTCACAACGCTAAATATATACTAGCCTCTGAACACACGTGTGAGCGCGTGTTCAGAGGCTCTTCTATTTTTTGGATTAGGATTAATTTAGATCATTTATTATACGTTAGGATTACTACATTTTCCAATCACAAAAAAAACTTAGGGTGTGATGAAAAATTATTTCACTTGTTAATGCATAATACTCATCACACCCCTAGTTTTTTTTTTTTTCTTTTGTGATTGGAAAATGTAGTAATCCCAAAGTATAATAAATGCTCTAAATTAACCCTTATAAAAAAAATAGAAGAACCTCTGAGCACGCACGTGAGTGTGTGTTCAAAGGCTAATATTCCGTAATTATTATCTTTTTTTGCCAATTTTGTTTATGTAGTAATCAACGTATCATCCTTCAACCATTTTTACATCTATCATGATACAAATCCAATTTTTTGTACCTTGACAATGAGAGCCTAATGAGCACAGAACAAAGGCAATTGATAACGACTCCATAAATATTGGGAAAGAAGAATTCAGATAAATGAATAATAAAGATATATAACATCCATACCTAGGTTCCCAACCAAGCGCCTCTGCCATTCCAACAACCAAAAAAGAAATGGAGATGATAATCTTGGGTTCAATACTAAAATGTCATACGAAACGAAAGTATGATAAGTTTTCTGTTTAGAAATAATAAATAGATGGTAAATATAGGATGAAAGAAAACTGCCACTGGGGACAATCCTAGGGATGGAACCTCACAATCCTCTTCTAGTTGGCTTCAGACACAAACGAAAAAAAGAGAGAAGCAAATCAGATTCTACACCAAAATATGATATGAAGCAATACGTATATTCCCACATTAGAATTAGAATTTAGAACCTTTTTTATTGCAACCACCAAATCATCTCAAGGAACCTTCTGGTGTGCTAATACTTAAAGTTACAGAATCATAATTATTTCTTTCCTAAACTTCTAATGAGAAAGTAGAGCATAAAAGTAAATAAAAATTGTCAGCAAAGCACTGTTGAAGGCAGATTTAGAGGATTTTTAGTTCTATTGCATCTCAATTCACTGTTTAAAAAATAAAAAAATCAGAAAGCGAAGGAATTTGTATAATTAGGAGTGAAAAGCATAAATATTAATAGTTGTCCTTGAATGTGTGCGTACCTTAGTTCATTGGTGATTGAACAGAGAAAAGGTCAAGACGTTGAACGCCGATGTGGCTGACAGAAAACGGCCCCATGTGGTTGAAGGTTAATGGTGGTTTCCGATGGCAAACGGCGTTGTGGGCATTGCCGTGAAATGAGAGGTAGTGATAAAATATTTTTTTTTTTAAATGACAAAACAAATTTGTAGTACATATTGAATTTTGAAAAAAAACAGAAAAATAGTTCTATTTTGTAGGCAATATTGTACATGAAACTTAAATAGTAGTATAGATAATTTGCTAAATTTAAGGATGTGGATGGAAAGTTATAGCAATAGTTTTTTAATGGGAATGTTTTTTGCTTTCCAAAAAAAAAAATAAAAATAGGATTTTTTTTTTTCCTTTAAATTCAAAATAAATAAGAAGATATTTGAAAAAAAAAACAAAAAAACAAACAAACAAACAAACAAACGTGGGATCATGGAGTAAGGAAAGCAAATTCTATTAAAAAAAAATTTGAAAACATTTAATCAAGAGAGTGGACCTATTTATCACAAAAAATATGGTCCTATTTTGTTGGCAATGTTTTAGTGGGAGTTAAAAGACATAGTTTTACCATATTATCCTTTAGTTTTGTCTCTACTTAAACCTAGGGAAATAAGGGTATTTTAGAACAAAAAAAATCTTGTCCAAACAAGTGCAGCCCCTTAAATAGTAGTATAGATAAGGATTATTTTAAGGGTCGTCACAAAAGATACAAGTGTGTGAAAATTGATGCAAAGGTTTTTCACAATCATATTGTGACCACAAACACATGCCCTAGTTTATCTTTCTCTGAAGAAGTTGCTGCGTTTGTACGCTATAGGGTTTTGTAACCAAGGAACTTCTTGATCTTCATCATGTTGATGAACTAATGAACTTTGCAACCAACATCCTTCTCAAGTTGGTGTGTCAGTCACGTAGTTGGATTTGTGCAAAGGAGTATGCCACGTACTGGGATCCGCGCATCGATTGGTTAGTTAGGTACTGGGAGCCGTGTATTGAAAAGGAGAGATTGTCACTACAGAACAAGTCCAATTGTGTATTAGGGTAAAAGTTCAACTGTAGGTTGGTATAAGGTATTGGGATTTCTTTACTTGTAACCGCTTGTTGTGATAATAGTGGATTCTCGAGAGTGGTGACCTTAAATTCACCCAGTGGGGTTTTGCCTTGGAGGTTTTCCCCATTCAAAAACAAATCACCATGTTAATTTTATTTTCTGTTGCATATTAACTTAGTTGGTGATTTGTTTATGCTACCATGCATATTGCATGTTAATTGAATTAATTAATTAATTTGGCTAATTAATTGGTTAATTTATCACATGGGGTCAATACATTCTTGACCTATCAAGTGGTATCAGAGTAGGCACACTCTGATTAGGGTTAATCTTTGTTGTGTGATCCATTGACCCCTGTTGTCATTGATAAAAGACAATCGTTGATTATACCTCCTTTATTTAATGGCACTAACTATGCATAATGGAAAGTACGCATAAGAGCTTTCTTGCAGTCATTAGATGAAAAAGTGTGGCAAGCTATAGAGATAGGCTGGACCAAGCTAAAGGAAGCACCAGCTGATTAGGATGATGCTAAGATCAAGGCGACTAACTTCAACAGTGAATGTTCAAATAGCGTATAAAACACTACAAATGTTTAGACCCTAATTACAAAAATATCAATTCAAGCTTAATGTCAAACAATAAATGTGCAGAACATGAATATAAGCAAATAACCGAATTGATAAAAAATTTAAACCGAAATAATCATAATCACAGCAGTAATTAAATGGTAAAGATAAAGGGAAGAGAGATGCAAACACAAGGACAACACTCGATGTGTTATCAAAGAGGAAACCGAAGCCCTCGGCGTAAAACCCCTCCGCCGCCCTCCAAGCGATCGATAATCCACTAGAAAATGTAGTTGGGATACGTGAATAGCAATAGAACTTCAAAGCCTAATCTACCCGATGTACCTAAGCCCTCCAAGCTTCTTGCTCCAACGAGGTTGCGTCGAACCTTTTTCTTTTCTAGCTTACTGGATTCTGCTATAGCTTATAGCATCAACCAATATAAATTGGTCCCTTCCTAATTGCTTCCCAAAGCACCAAATAAACCTTCTCACAGATACGGGTATGGTGAGAAAAGAATTTGGGTAAGAACCTCTCAAGGGTATAACAATGGAGAGGAAGAGAGTAGAGGAATTTGAAGAGTCTCTTAGGTGAAGATTGTGGATGAATCAATCTTGTTTTTCTCTAGGGTTTCTCTCTCAAAATTCTCTCTAGAAGCTCTTTCCATTTCGTGGGTATAAGGGTCTATATATAGTGGTGTGTATTTGGAATGCGAAGAGTCAGTTTTTCCAAAACAGAGCTAGCTGGCGGCTTGGCCTCGCGACTTGACTGAGTTTCGAGTTCAAACCGCGAGGTAACTGCATTGCAAGTCTGGACTTTTTGTCCTATAGTGCAACAGCTGGCATGACGCTTCAGCTTCCTGCATGCTTGACACATGATCTCCTTCTGCCAGCTTGCCAATTGCGAGTCACCCGCGAGTTTCAGCCACGAGTCCCTGCATTTTTGCAAAATCTTGAACATTTCTTCACACTCTCTCACACATTGCCCTTACATGAATCCCACCTAAATATAGGGTTACTAATTTCTAAAATACAAGAAAATTTGGCACAGAATAAAGCCAACATGATGGTTGATTCAATTCAACCTTACAAACAACATGGCATTGAATGCTTTATTCAGTGGGTCACGAATGAGAAGTTTAAAAAGATATCATCTACTGAAACTACCAAGGAAGCATGGATTATCCTCTAGACAACCTATGAAGGAACCAAGGCTGTCAAGGATTCGAAGTTTCAGAGGCTTACTACAAACTTTGAAGAGATTAAGATGAAGGAGAATAAGTCATTCGATGAGTTCTATGCCAAGCTTAAGGACATAGTGAACTCAGCCTTAATCTTGGGGAAACCATTCTCAAACCCATGATTGTTAGAAAGGTGCTCAGATCTCTACTCGAGAGATTTCATGCCAAGATCACCGTAATTAAGGAATTAAAGGGTATTGACAAAATTCCTTTGACAGAGCTGGTTGGCAATTTGCAGACCTATGAGTTGAGTTTGACAAGGATCGAGAAATCGAGTAAGGGAAAGAGCATGGCATTGAAAGCCAAGAGCAGTGACACTGATGAGTCTTTAGACGATGAAGATTCCAAAACAAAATCCTACATTACAAGGCAATTCAAAAAGTTTATGAAGAATGCTAATGCTAAAGGATTTGACAAAGACCGCAAGCAGTCCAGTTTGTCTCAGTTTAAGAGCCAAGACAAGGGAAGAAGGATGCAAGGGATGGTGGTCAATACACTGTTCTTTCAGGATCTAAGTGTTTTAGATGTCAAGGCTTTGGACACATGAAACAAGAGTGCCCTACGTATCTCAAGACCATTGGGAAAAGTAAGGCATTTACTACTACCTTGAGCGACACCAAACCTGAGAATGATTTGGAAAATGAGGATGATGGAATCCTGAATGCCTTCACTGCCATCATAAATCATATTGAGGGGATTGTTGAAAATGTGGATGAAGAAAAGGACTTGGTAGAATTTAAGTTTGAAAAGATGGATGAGAGAGATGACATCCACACAGTCTATGCAAAATTATTCAAAGCCTAAAAAAAGTATGAGAAGTTGTATAGGTTGGCCACCAAGAAGCTCAGTGATGTGGAGCTTGAACGAGAAGAAATCTCCACGAAGTTTAATGAAGCTAATCAGACTATTGGAGCACTGCAGTTTAAGAATAATTTCTTGGCTAAGAAGACCAAGAAGCTTGAAGTAGAGCTGTTTCAAGTCAAAGATTAGTTGGAGAGGACTTCAAGTGCAAAGCTTGATAAGATGCTCAGCTTTTAGAAATCTAATTCTAATCGAATTGGTTTAGCGTATGATTTCTCCTCTCCTAATATTACTTCCTCTAGTACTACTGTTTTTGTTTCACCTACTAATAATATTGAATCTAAGAACAATGATGTCAAAACTACTTTAGCAAGTGAGAACATAGAAAAAGGTAAATCTATCTTAGGAGCACCCCCTAAGCTTGATAAGGAAGAGACTAAAAATCCTAGGGCTAAGAAGGGTAATACTCAAAAGTCTAAACAGAAGAAATAGCATCTCTGCCATCACTGTGGAGCAATCGGACATACTCGAGCTAATTGCTATAAGTGGTTAGTGACTTAACAGAGCAATAGTATGATCTCATCGGGAAACCAGAACTAGTTTCCATCCTCTTTTTCTCCTCTTGGAGATCTACTCAAAGCCCTAATGTTCCTTTTGAACTTGAAGGTTTCAATTCTTCCCTCTTATCATTGGATCAAAGGTTTGCTAAATGGAAAGGTTCTTCCAAAGTGTGGAAGGAAAAAGGCTCCAAGTGAATTAGTCACTTTCTCTATCTCTCTCCCTTTCTTATTTTTGAGTATGCATTGCTTGTGTGTTTTGCTTTCTTATTTTGAGTCAGTCTAGTTTTATGTTTTGCTTTGCTTAACATGTTTTTGTTTGTTTATTTTCAGTTTTGCTTTATTTTGTTTTTCATAAAAATAAAAAAATTTTGAAAAATCAGAAAAATACAAAAACAGTGTGTGTTTGTATACATTGGTACTTGTGTACCTTGAATGGTCATTGAAATAAAGTTTTCTAAACTTTGTATCATTTTTAGCTTAGATGAGCATCTCTATGCACAACTAAGCAAGTAAGTTTTGTGGCTCGTGTTTGTGATGAGTAAGATTAAGTAATTTATGTACTTAACACTCATATCACTCTTTTTGACGGGAAGGACTAGAAAATCCTAAAAGAAAGGCATAAATAACTATCTCACCACTGTTGCCCACCAATCAATGAAATGACATCTGTATGCTTCGGCATAGCAAAAGTGCAATGTCAAAAACTGAACATAATTGGGTATTTCTTTTCTCTCTCTTATATGCCAATACATGACATGCTTCAAAAGAAAATATGCAAAGAAAAATAAAAGCAAAAAGAATCAAAATGCTTTATATATGATTGTAAACATGTCTTCTAGGAGATGTGGGTGCTATAGGATGTACCTCGAAGGTGATAGTCCTTATCAAGCAATTATGATTGTGTGTGAGTTAAAGTGGTTTTCTCATATCTCAAATCATCATAAATTGTAGGCACTTATGCAATCTTGCGATGTTTTCACACACAACATGCAATATTCTTTGTTACTTTTGATACACATGTAGGTACAATGTGATTTGGCCATCACAAGGAATACATGTGTTAATGTATGCTCGCTAAACTGTCATGACTTGTTTTTGAAATATAAAATTGCTTAGACTTTTTTAGTGTGTGTGTGTGTGTGTTTTGGATCTATATGCTTGACATTTTCTTATTGAGAGATGATTTTGAGAGCTTAACATGTTGTTTGGATCTTTAGTTGAGTAGTATGCTTAATTGCATTCATGTCTATGTTTTTCTCTTCTTTGAAAAACTGTTTTTGAGCAATCTCAACAGCTTCTTGATACCTCTTGACAGCTTAGCTATCTATCGAGCCTCTAAGCCTTCTTTCTTGATAGCTGTTATCGCAATTTCGATCCATCAAAGTTTTTGAGAACTTGCCTCGATAGCTTCTCGATCCATCTAGAGAGTTTCTGTATGCTCAATAGCTTATCGATCCATTGAGGTAACTTTGTTGTGGACACCTCTCAATAGCTCCTCAATAGCTCCATCTGTCGAAAAATAAATCTCGACACCTCTCGATCCATCAAGCTTTGTGTTTTTCTATATATAGCTTAGCGCAATTTTTTTTCATTTCTCACCTATCTCTCTCGACAGAAACTCTTTCTTTTCTCTCCCATACTCTTCTCTCTCAAACTCTTTATCTTCCCCGCTTGATTTTCGGCCTAAACCTTGCTTCCTTTCACTGGTATGACCTCATTATCTCTCTTTCTTCATGCATTTCATACTTGTAGACCTAGGTTTTTGGGTTTTTTAAAATTTTTGGGGTTTTTCAAAATTGATGAAGTTTTTGTGAAATTTTTGGGATGGGTTTTGTTCAAATGATCATGTATGCTCATGCATTGCATCATATTTGCATTTTCATAATGTTTCATGCATTTTAGATGTGTGTTTTATATGTTGAAATGATGTGTGATGATAGGTTTGGATTAGGCTGAGCCTATGATGTTTTTAATGTTGCATGTCACATGTTCATGCATACGTACCTCATTTTTCTATCTTTTTTATATTAATTGTGTTTGGTGCTTTTCTGCTTGTCTCTCTCTCTCTCTCTTTCTTTCGGTTAGTTGCTCTATGGCACCTAAACGGAAATCTTTCCTTCCTTTATCTTTGCCTTATATTTACTGCTGTGGATGTGTTTATATTTGGCTTAGATTGTTTATCAATTCTGTGTTTGGCTTATGTTCATATTCCGCACATATATTGTTTGACTATAAGCTTGAATTGATAACTTGGTAATTGGGGTCTAAACGTTCAAGGGTGTTTCATACCCGTATTGAACATTCAGTCTTTCATACTATGAACTCTCTTCTTGCAAAGTTTTTCAAGAGTTTGTGTTAGGATAGATTTCATTGTATTCAATAAGTGAGTATGAGTTGAGTGATTTACGACTTCTCTCATATGTTTATTTGTTTGTTGTGGTTTTGTCACGGATTGCCAAAGGGGGAGATTGTTAGGACATATGTGAATCATGTTAGGAACATATGTCATCTAGAATTGGCTAATCCTATGACAAAGCGAACTTTACTTGTAATTGAGTAGATCTAGGATGTGTTTAATACTTCAAGGAACAAAAGTTCAAGTCCAAGTGTTAAAGCCATGCAAATCTGTCCAAGAAATAAGTGAAGAAGTGCTAGATTTTAAATCTCGACAACTAGCTCAACAAATAGTATCTATCGAGATTTAAAAGGGAGTTTTAGCCCGATGCTCGACAGTTGCTCAATAGATAACCTATCTATTGAGATTTACGAAAATCATTTTTTTAGATCTAATTTCACACCAATCCATGTATACATGTTTAGGCTTTCTTTTCTCACAACCCTAAATATATATAAGAATTATTTTAAGGGCTGTCACAGAAGATACAAGTGTGTGAAACTTGATGCAAAGGTTTTTCACAAGCATATTACGACCGAAGACATATGCCCTAGTTCATCTTTCTCTGAAGAAGCTGCTGCGTTTGTATGCCGTTGGGTTTTGTAACCAATGAGCTTCTTGATCTTCATCGTGTTGATGAACAGAAAAACTTTGCAGCCAACATCCTTCTTAAGTTGGTGTGTTAGTCACATACTTGGATTTGTGCAAAGGAGTAAGCCACGTACTAGGATTTGGGCATTGATTGGTTATTCACGTACTAAGATCCGTGCATTAAAAATGAGAGATTGTCACTACAGAACGTCCAATTGTGTATTGGGGTAAGGGTTCAACTGCAAGTTGGTATAAGGTACTGTGATTCCTTTACTTGTAACCGTTTGTTGTGATAATAGTGGATTCTCGGAAGTGGTGACCTTAAATTCACCCGGTGGAGTTTTGCCTTGGAGGTTTTCCCCATTCATAAACAAATTACCGTGTCAACTTTATTTTCCGTTACATATTAACTTAGTTGGTGATTTGTTTGTGCTACCACACGTATTTCATGTTAATTGAATTAATTAGTTAACTTAGCTAATTAATTGGTTAATTTATCATAAGGCGTCAATACATTCTTGGCTTATCATATGAGATTCTTTTCGGGGAGTTCTCAAAAAGCATGTTATGCCTTATTGTCATGCACTGGCGGAGCCAGGGTAGGCGAGGGGGGTCAACTGACACCTGAGCTTCCTAAAAAATTGTTAAAAATTTGTTTATAGTAGCACTAGTTAGAATTAGTTTTCACTGACATAGTTCAAAAGACCTCTTATACTATTGCACATACTTTTTTTTTGAATTTTAGGAAGAGTTTTACCTAAGAGTAATGTATTTACTTAGTAAAAAAATAAAAAAAAGTTAGAGTCATAATATTTTTGCAACAATTTCACAATAAAATTTAAGTTGTAAACTATTAATAGCAAATAAAAATAATAATATCAACAGTAGGTCTAAATGAGGACAAATAGTAGCTTATTTTTAAGATCCTAATATATATATATATATATAAATATAAAGCTGAAGCCTTAGATGTGAATTTTTGGAGGCGACAGATTGTCCTAATAGCTCCTATGTTTGGAAAAGTGTGCTAGCTGCTCAACAAATTTTGAGAAAGGGATGTTACTGGAGGGTGGGGACCGGTTCTTCAATCCGAGTGATGGAAGATAAGTGGATACCGAATCATCCGGGTAATAAAGTATTATTTCCTACTGAATATGATGAATGGGATGGAGAGTCTCAGATCTTATTGATTGGAGGGTGAACCAATGGGATAGGGACATAATTTATGAGCTTTTTCATCACTTTGATGCGGAGGCAATTCTTCGGATTCCATTGAGCAGAAGGCACGTGCAAGATAGAATGGTGTGGATGCATTGCTGTAATGGAAAATATGCAGTTAAATCTGGATATCGGGTAGCTCAAATGTTGGCTGAAGATGTTATTGGCAAGGAAGAAAGTTCAGAGCAAAGTGAAGATAGGCGGGTCTGGTCTCAGCTTTGGAAGTTACGGGTGCCTAACAAGATCAAGATTTTCGGATGGCGAGCTTGCCTAAACATCTTGCCATCAAAAGTGAATTTAGCCCGAAGGAAAATTCTGACAGACGCTACGTGTGGGGTGTGCCAAAGCTATCCGGAAACTGTATCACATGCAATTTGGTCATGTAATGCCGCTCAGGATGTTTGGGCTGGTGCTAGTGCTCGGATTCAAAAGTGTGGCGAAGAGACGGATGACTTTATGCACTTGTTCCAGTTTATGATGTCCAAACTGTCTAAGGAGGAACTTGAGAATTTCTTAGTTCTTTGCTGGCTGGTTTGGAACCGTCGTAATACTCTGTTACATGGGGGAGTAATGCAACATCCTGGACATTTGAATCGGAGAGCTACAGACTATCTAAGGGAGTACAGCGATGCACAGGGATCACTTGCAACTGCCTCGATACCATCTGTTGTTCTGCAGAATTGGAAGCCTCCAACGGGACAACTGTACAAGCTAAACTTCGATGCGGCTGTGTTTGCAAATGGATTGGGTATTGGGGTTGTGATTCGCAATGCAGCTGGGGAAGTTATGGCTGCGTTATCAATGAAGGGAGCAGCAGTGTATGACAGTGAGGAAGCAGAGGCTGTAGCTTGTCGGACTGCTGTGGAGTTTGCAATTGATGCGGGGTTCTCGGAGTTGGTCATCGAAGGGGATAACGTGACAGTCATGAGTGTGGTGTCTTCCTTGTCTCCAAACTGGTCTCGCCTGGGAGTTATTTATGATGATGTTCGTTGGCTTGCAGCAGGTCTTCGCCATGTTGTTTTCAGTTGTATTAAACGTAATGCCAACTCTGTGGCTCATTCCTTAGCAAGATATGCCAATGTATTAGATGAAGAAGTTGTGTGGCTGGAAGAATCACCACCACCAGCTCGTGAAGTTGTATTGTTTGACTCTTCTTTTATAAATGAATGAAGTTTGATTGGGCTTTCAAAAAAAAAAAAAAAACTGAAGCGTTAAACTTTTAGTTGACATCTCCACAATTTTCCACATCATCATTTTTTATTTATATTTTTTAATTCGATTTAATTCTTTCGATTTTATAACACCAAATTACAAAAAATTTATTAAATTTCTTTTAAAAAAAATTAAATTTAGTTGTTTGGTACCATACAACATCTACACTTAAAGGAGACCTAAATTATCACATAATCAAGGAATTTTTAGATAATCCTAACAAACTAAATAATAACTCCATTAATATAAATCTATCCCCAAAAATGAAATGTAACTCAATTAATTTGATAATTATAATTTCAATAGAATTTAAACTCTATAATTATATCAAATGAGACTCAATAAATATATATAATTTTTAATTTCAATAGGATTTATATTTTATATCAAATGGACTTTACCAACATATTCATTATTTAAAAAAAAAATATATATATATATATATATATATAACCAAATTTGATTAGGAATCCAAAACCCTACAATATATTATAAATAGTTTTTCTTTTAGGGATTATTTGTTACAATTTCAACTCAAATTTTCATTCCTATATTATATTTTAAATAATTTTTCTATTTGGGATTATTCTTCCAACACTACTCTACTGTACAATCTCTTGCATTGATTTTGGTTCTTAAAGTGCTTTCAACAAAGGTATGTAAAGTTTCTTATCAGGTTTAATGTTAACATATATGAGAGATATTTTGATCAATTAGAAAAAAGTTTGATGAAACATAAAAGGAAAAAGAACTAAAGAACACACAATCTGGAAAAAAAAAAAATTGTGACTATATTAGGTAGAGGCTTTTGGAGATTATTGTTTTTATTTTTGGAATTCTTTACGCTTATGTGTATGTATGTATATATGTATTGGGTTTAATTAAATTGGAATTATCTTTTGAACTTTGGTTTTGATTGAATAATGAAAATGGCAAAAGAAGTATGTTCCAATATTTGGAGTCTTCTGTATATGTGTTGTTGTAGTTCAAACTTGGTATTTAAATTGTTAATTCACAGTTTCATTGTTCATCTATTAATCATGAATAATAATATTGCTATTTGCAACAATCATGATATGGTATCAATGATGTGATTCTTCTGAATGCTTTCCTTTAGAGTTTAGATAGAGTCTATTTTATGATTAAAAAAAATTACAATTAAAATACTTTTGAAATAATATTTTTGTTTTTAAATTGGATATGTTGGATCCTAAACGACTTCTATTAAACTCCATCCTTTATGGCGTCATTAAAAAGAAAACTCATACAGATAGGTACTAGGATATTATTTGGAAATATCATAATGAACTAACATATTACATTTGGTCCGGATCTAACTATAACATCTTATGCTATAAAATCAAAATTAGGCCTATGGTTTTCTTCTCTTTGCAAAAAAATGGTTAAATTCTCATTGATTGTGATAGTTCACTTTTAGGTAAAATAGAAACTGTATTAATTAAGTTTTAAGAAATTTAAAATTATATTTCAAAAAATTTCCAAAAAATTATATTTTATTTTAATTATTTTATATTGTAAAAGAATAAAATTTATACATTACATATAATTATTACTTCAATTACCTTCTAAATGATGGAGGATATGATAATGCAATTTGTAGATCTACTATCAAGATAACGTAGATTAGATTGATGGTAGATAGTAGATTTAATTGCAGTCGAGTATTGTGTGAAGTCATCAGCATAAAATAACCCACACTGGGATGTGTCCTGGAACCTATGATATGAAAGAAGAAGAATTATTCTAAATCATTATATTGAACAAAAAATTACTTATTTTCATTTATTTTCAAGTTATACATTTTTTTAAGTCAAGTCATAGACCTTCAAACAAAATAAATACTTTTAATTTTTATTTAATCATCCAATGTAGCGCACGGGTTAGCAACTAGTGTTCTATAATGTGGAACACTGGTCATTCAAGCTTCAACATGATGCTAGGTAGGGCTCTTACATGGGCCGTTATACCTGTTGGATCATTTAAGCCTTTTGAATTCTATCATACAACTCATTGACATTATATTATGTTTGTTTTATTTTGGCAAAAAAAATTTCTTGCATTTTTAATTTTTGGTATAATGGAAAATGCTACTCTCTCTCTCTCTCTCTCTCTCTCTCTCTCTCTCTCTCTCTCTCTCTCTCTCTCTCTCTCTCTCTACTTAGTCACCAAACTCACTTCTACTGCTAGGACCTCATAATATCACACTCTACAACTACTACAAGCTCAACAATCTAGGAATGGCCACATTTGCTCAAGATTGCATAGACTTAAAGCTCATATGATATGCTGGGCACTAGAGACATGAATGCAACTCTTTATCAAATATAAACTAATCTTGAGTTGATCACTAAACTAGATTACATGTTCAAAATTGATTCAATTCCTTGTTGAACAAAAGCTATTTGATAAACTCATTATTTCCTTGAATATCAAACTCAAGACTATAAAAAAAAATTTGGAAAAAAATTAAACTTAAAAGTTAATTTTTAAGTATCTTCGTCAAATCTACTATGTGTTGATGTAAGAAATTATTCATTTGTAATTTTAATTATATGGCTTTTCTAGTGAGTCTTGTGGCTTGTTAAATTAAAACGTATGAATAGTCTTGTAAAACAATCAAAGTTAAAAATTAAATAAAACACATGATATATTACAATTAGTCGAGCTAAAGTATAATATAAAAAGGAGAATGGAGGATTCTTATTCCCCGTTAGAATTTCTTTTCCAATGATTTGACACCCATTATTATACAAAGAGAGTTAGGCAGAAAAACAAAGGAGACTAACGAGTTAGCACCATTATTATACTAGCTAGGCAAAGAGACATGGAGGTAGTGGGGAGAAGAGACAAATTTTCGTGGTGCCCATTAAAAAAAAAATTTATTTTAAGAAGTTAATAAAAGTCTTCCATTTCCATTAAAATTTTTTGATTGAAAGGAAAGACGACCCATTATTATAGTCCAAGTCTCCCACTCAAGCAATGAAAACTGATCCTCACCCATTATATATATATATATATATATATATATATAATTATATATATCTGTTTTAGTGCGTCAAACAAGTCCCAGTATTAGACAGGTTTTTTGTAAAGCACAGGTTTCCGAAAAAGTCAAGTCAAGTTACCATGTCAAGCAAGTCATCTAGAAGAAGTTCTTAAGGCTTAAATATTAAATTGAGTGATTAATCCTTAATTCACATATGTCACTAAACTAATCTAATGAGACACTAAATAAGTGATAAAAAGAAAAATCAAATATTGTCAGGCGCCATCTAAAATTTTTCTAAGCTTAAAATCATATAAGGGTATTAAATTAAGAATTTTCATGTTGTTGATATTTATTTCTAATAAAATGTAAAATTAGAGATAATTATCAATAAATACATGAATTCTTTGAATTGTTAAATTTAGTACTTTTGAAACTTTTGATAATTGAGTTTTAATTAGAGTGGTATTTTAATTTTTTTCCTAAAATATTAGTAATAAAGTTTCACTTATAGTAATCGATATTAATAATTTTATAATTTTAATGTACTGATAATGAATCTCATAGTAAAATATGTTGTACAAACTTGTGATACTTACATTGAATCAAATAGTTCAAGCACATTTACTCCAAAAAAAAAAAAAAAAAAAGTTCAAGCACAATGCGTATCACAACTTTTATTATTACAAAATAAAATAATGGTAGATTATATAGGAATATAAATAAATAATGAAATTTCTTTTAAATTTATATAAATCCATGGTAGTGGAATTTTAATCATAATTATATTTTATTTTAAAACTTTTGAACTTTGACAATGAAGTTTCACTTGGAGTATATATGTTAATTTTTTAAAAATATTTATAATATGTCGCATGGCAGAGGGAGCAAGAGTAACAAATAGAAAATATAAATGATAAAAAAAAAATGAAAGAATTAGTGCTTTTAAAACAACAATTAGTGTTTTTTTTTAAAGTCATAATTAGGATCTCATATTGGCCTTTAACCAAAACAATTATTAATAAATACATTTACAATAATAAAGCAAATCGGTAAAGAATTAATATAAAAAAACCAAATTATAATTAACTTTAATTTTTTTTTTCTTGAAAAAGTTCCAACTTATGGTATTTGCTCATAATGATAGCTTTTTATTATTAGACCAAGACACCAATCAGTTTTTGGTGTAGACAGAGATTGAACCCTAAATCTTTTATACAACCATAAAAAATTTTACCAATTAAGCTAACTGATATCTACATAATTAACTTTAGTTCGAATGAATGAAATGAGTTAAAAAAATCACCCGCATGAATTACGTCTAGACAAATAGAAGGAGGGCGGTGAGCATTGACACGAAATGTACGCCGCGGGGTAAAATTGGGTACGAAAGCGTTTATAGTATGTTAAAGAAAAGCATAAGACTACTGAATAGCAAACAGAATCGTTTGGTGATGAAAGCATGTTATTAAAACAAACGGTGTAGTCGGATGCTTTAAATTACATGCATGTACGTAAAGAAACGGTGTCGCATGGCTAAAGTAACTCACGAGAGGGATCACACGAGGCTTATAGAAGTTTGTTAGTACGGTTAGACATGTGTACGTCTCTAATAGACCAAATGTAAACATAGTGGAGTCTATTTCAAAGCCGTTAGCTCTGGTTTAGTGAGTTAGTGATATTTTTCCTTCTCTTAATCATCCTGTAATTTTTTCTATTTTCCAATAATAAAGATCTCAGATTCCATCATTCTATTTAGAGAGCGGCTTTTATGTTTTGACAAGTATCAGAGCTTTCATTTTGCTCATCCATAACTTCCAACGTTAAGTTTAATACTACCATTCCTACAAATATAAGCACTTTTGACAAGCAAGCAGCTACATCCATACCTATTCCAAATTTGTCTCCTACATAGTTCCATTCTTGGACCATAGTTCAATTCATATAATATTAATTATGTAGAGTTACAGAGCTTTGAGCTTTTTATTTTTATTTTTATTTTTATTTTTTCGTGTTCATACTCGTCCAACCTTCATGGTTAGCCCTTGCATGAGTTTGCATGTTCTCTTCTTCTCTATATTGAGCTTGTATCATTTTATCCATGATCTATTGCATCAGCTACTAACGATAGAGGAGGGAATTAACTTTTAGTTCCAACTCTATAACCTGTTCTGATACGAATTCTTGAGGACGCAATTTTGTTATTAATTGGTTGCTTTGACCAATCCAAAATAGTCTAACTAATTCTAATCCAAAATAATTTATTTGAATATATAAAAGTAGACCCAAAATGACGTTACTACTTACTAGGTCCTATGACTCCATGTTGCAGTCAACTAATCTGTTCTCTAGGCAGCACAGAAATTACAATTAACGTAATATTCAAATAATTAATGAGATATTGAAATCTGTCTATTAGTCTATTGATTTTTCTTAGTAGTCCATATCAAATCCAAAGTTTTCAAAATGTGGCAGCCATTTTCTTCTATACCGTAATTAACTAATTATGGTACTTCAATTATATCATTCAAATTCAGAAACAAGGACTTGACTATATTGAGAGTATAATTTCTACTTGTTAATTCAAACCATTTAACATTATTTGTCAATCTATATATGATGTCATACACTTTGCCTATATAAAGAGCCACTAATTCTCTCCATAAGAACCAATCCTAAGCTCCCCCTGTATTACTGCCATCTGCTACTCCTCCTTGCTACTAGCTAAAGATGTGGTCAGTTTGGCTCTCTGTCGCTAGCTTACTCGTAGTGATTGCCACACATTGGCTTTATAGGTGGAGGAACCCTAAATGCAGTGGAAAATTACCTCCTGGCTCTATGGGCTTTCCATTTATTGGGGAGACCCTTGGTCTTCTTGCGTCAAGCAAGTCGATAGACACACCACCTTTTATCAAGAATAGGATGAAGAAGTAAGCCCACAATAACCCACATGCAATGTTTTTTGCATCTCATCTAATTTGTTTTTCATATTTCTGTTGCAAACTTCCTATTCTTGATATGGGTCATTATATTACACAACCACATGCATTTTTTTTGGTTTGCTTTTTGGTTATATTTACTCCATCTATATAAATATGACATCTTCGTGTAACCAAGTAATTTTTCTTTTTTCCCTTTGGGGGGTCATTTTAGATATGGTCCAATATTTCGAACAAGCTTGGCAGGACGGCCAGTTGTGGTATCATCTGATCCAGAATTCAATTATTATGTTTTTCAACAAGAAGGAAAATTGGTTGAAAGATGGTATATGGACTCCTTTGCAAAAATTCTCCACCAAGATGCAGCAAGAATTAATGCTCATAAAAATGTTCATAAGTACCTTCGAAATGTAATCTTGGGTCATTTTGGTCCTGAGGCCCTCAAGAACAAGATGCTGCCACAGTTAGAGGATGCGATAAATAAAAGGTTACATGGTTGGTCTAAACTACCCAGTTTGGAAGTGAAAAGCAGCACATCAGCGGTAAGCTTTTAATAACTAATTTCCATCATGATAATGCCTCAGTATTTATTTTATATATATTTATAATTGTACCCGGTAATTATTTTAGATGGAACTTATATTTTAAACTTCCAAGGCATAACCTTTTCAAGAGGTACAAAATAAACGAGAAAAAGGAGATAAAATTGTTTATATGGACGCCATTTGAAAATACATTATAATGATCATTATGGGTTCCGTACTCTCAAAAAACTTGATGCCACACATTAAAATGGCGTCTCATCCATTTTTAATTGCTAAAATGCTAATAAAGCTTGGAAACATTTTTTAAGGATCATTAGATGTTCCTTTCTTAGCATTTTGAGTAATTAAAGTTTAAGTAGCTACTACAAAATACACATTTTTCTTTCTTTAACTACTTATTTGTTGATCATTTGCAGATGATCTTTGATTTTACAGCGAAGCAACTGTTCAGTTTTCAGGCAGACAAATCAAAGGAAGATATTTGTGAATCTTTTACTAACTTCTTGCAGGGACTTATGTCATTCCCTATTAATATCCCCGGTACTGCTTATCATAGGTGTCTACAGGCAATTTCCTCAAACTTGATCCTTATGAATTTCAAAATCTAAAACATCCTTTTCATATTATACGTGAATGTAATCTAATATATTTATTCAATTTTCATACAGAACCAGAAGAAAGCAATAAGCATAATAACTAGCGAACTAGAAGAGAGAAAGAGTAATCCAGAAAATCGCAAAGGAGATTTTCTTGACCAGATTCTGGCTGACATGAAAACAGAGACGTTCTTGACAGATAAATTCGTCATCTACATGATGTTTGGGCTTCTCTTTGCTAGCTTTGCGACCATATCGTCAACTCTTACTTTAGCCATTATGTTAATTAATGAAAACCCAAAAGTGATACGAGAATTAACGGTTAGTGACACAAAGAAGTTCCAAAATTTTACATAACATAGATTTAGAAGAAGCTTCTTTGGTGTTTAAATGTTAATATTACTTTAAAAAAAAATATATGTTGTTCCTAGGAAGAGCATGAAGTAATTCTTAAGAACAGAGAAGATATCAATTCTGGGCTTACATGGAAGGAATACAAATCCATGACTTTTACTCATAATGTGAGTAGATAGATACTCCCCTTTTATTTTCAGACGCACAATATTTCTTTTTAATTTTTAACAAAGAATTTCAAGCTATTGCCAACGATTCTTACAATACAATGAATTGGAACATATAGGTTATCAATGAATCGCTTAGACTTGCTAGTGTTGCTCCAGGGATTTTGAGAAGAACCCTCCAAGACATTCAAGTAAATGGTAAATTCAAAATCAAATAGGTTGACTTGTCAACATATTTTGTCCTTTTTCTTTCCTTTTTTTTATTGGGGTGTTGGGGATAGCCAAACCAATAACAAGTGAATCATTTAATACAAAAACTATTTGTTTCACATGACTTTTTATGTTATATTATTTTGTTATTGGAACCCGTTAACAGATGTTCTTAGAACATTTACTAATAAATGATTTTAGAAAAGTTTTAATACCAATTTCATGAAAAATATATATATATATATAAAATGTAAAATGAATTCATTGATTTTTTTTTTTTTCATAAAAAACTTCTAAAAAATGTTTTTTAAACTAATGTTCTTAAACTATCTATTAACTTTTTCTCGTATTAAATAACTAGTTTTTATTGTTGCAAAGTAACAAGTTTGTTGTACTTCAAAAGTACTTAATAATTACTCTCGGGAGCTAGTATCATTGTAATTAGTTGTTATCTTAATTATAATGCAAGTCAGAGAATATAAGACATGCACGTTCATTATGAAATAAGTTAAGAATAATAGGAGGCACGTTGACCGTAGGATATACAATTCCAAAAGGTTGGGCGCTTATGGTAGTTCCAGCCGCCCTTCAACTAAACCCAAGCACTTATGAGGATCCTCTTACCTTCAATCCATGGAGATGGCAGGTGGGTTGGTTTTTGTTTTGTCTTTTTTTCCAAGTTAAAATCTTGATATATACTCATCATGGAGTAATTAGTTTTGGTGAGAATCCTTAATATTTGTTCCTATAGTTGACTAATCTTTCATTTCATTATGGGATTAAAGAACATCTCAGCAAATGTGTCAGCAAAGAATTTCATACCATTTGGGGCAGGCATGACATCATGTGCAGGAGCCGAGTTCAGCAAGGTTCTAATGGGTGTTTTCTTTCATATCTTGGTCACCAAATACAGGTACTTTATTTCTTATTCTTACATGCATTTATGCAGCACTTAGACAAGTTGAACAAAAACTGATTTTTATTTTGTTAATTTATTGTATTTGAATTATGGCTGATTTTAAGGATGACTACAATCAAAGAAGGAGAGGTGATTCGATCCCCTGCTTTAGGATTTGGAGATGGTTTTCATATTCAGTTTTCAGCAAAGCATGGATGATTTATAGAGCTTAATACCGGATCTCGACATTTACTGTACAATACAATAAAAAATAAATAAAAAAGATCCCTAGTCAAAAAAATCATCATTTCCATGTAGTATTAAATGTTAATAAAGTTGACAATGTTGGTACTCACACTGTCTTTCACTTACACTAAATAAAAAGAATTTCTTTTAGTATTTTTAATAAGCTCTCGGTCTCTGTATGTTTACAAGAATGAATGTGTGCCTGACCGTACATTTCATTAAATGAAATTTTTTTTTTTTTTTTCTCCTACTAAGTCTTCTTACAATGTGAAGGTGGTAGTCTTTGGTCAGAAAAATACAATTTATGCAGTTATAAATAAGAAAATACTGCAGTCATACGTGTGATACACAAGCAGTGCTGCTATAACATTAATAAAAATAAATAAATAAAAAAGCAATGTTACACCCTTCCCAGACCAACAAAACGAATGTTCCATGGAACGCTGGATATGATCAATTTTTTTTTATTCGATAATTACAAATGGGGAAGAAAAGATTAAAATATTAGACATCTTCGTTGAAAATATAAAAAATGTGACTTTGACCAAGGCCTTGATATGATTATTAATTTTATGCTTTTTGTGACTTTCCATCCAAATAAAATCGTACTTTCTTTCTATGAGTGGTATCGAAACTTCAGTTGAAACTTTAGGCAAGGCTTCTGAATGTTCAAATCGCATGTAAAACACTGTGAATATTTAGACTCCCAAATTTCAAATTATCAATTCAAGCTTATTATCAAACAATAAATGTGCGGAACATGAGCATAAGCTAAAACAGAATTGATAAACAATGTAAATCATAAATAATCACAACCACAGCAGTAATTAAATGGCAAAGATAAAGAGAAGAGAGATGCAAACACACAGACAACACTCGATGTGTTATCAAAGAGGAAATTGAAGCCCTCAGCGTAAAACCTCTCCGCCGCCCTCCAAGCTGTCAATAATCCACTAGAAAATGTAATTGGAATACATGAACAACAATAGGCCCTCCAAGCCTAATCTACCCAGTATACCTAAGCCCTCCAAGCTTCTTGCTCCAACGAGGTTACTCCGAACCTTTGTCTTTTCTAGCTTACCGGATTCCACTATAGCCTATAGCATCAACCAATATGAATTGGTCCCTTCCTAACTACTTCCCAAAGCACCAAAAAGCCTTCTAACAGATGTGGGTATGGTGAGAAAATGATTTGACTAAGAACCTCTCAAGAATGTAACAATGGAGAGGGTGAGAGTAGAGGAATTTGAAGAGTCTCTATGTAAAGATTGTGGATGAGTCAATCTTGTTTTTCTCTAGGGTTTCTCTCTCAAAATTCTCTCTGGAAGCTCTTTACATTTCATGGGTATAAGGGTTTATATATAGTGGTGTGTGTTTGGAATGCGAAGAGTCATTTTTCCAAAACAAAGTTGGTGGGCGACTTGGCCTCGCGACTTGACTGAGTCGCAAGTTCAAGCCGTGAGATAACTAAATGGCCAGTCTAGACTTTTTGTCATGTAGTGCCACAGCTGGCATGACGTTTCAGCTACTCTGCACGCTTCACTCGTGTGCATTTTCTGGCGGGTTGCAAGCTGCGAGTCACCTGCGAGATCCAGTTGCGAGTCCCTGCTTCACTACACAATCTTGAGCATTTCTTCACACTTTCTCACACACTACCCTTACAAGATTCTCACCTAAATACAGAGTTTCTAAATGCTGAATTACAAGTAAATTTGGCACGGAATAAAGCCAACAAAATGGTTGATTAAATTCAACCTTACAATCTCCCCCTTTGGCTATTCCGTGACAAAACCCTATAACAAACTCTAGACTTAACACGTGAGTTGGGAACAATGGAGCAAAACTCACTCACATCTAACTCTAGAATCTGTGAAGCTCTTGACTCATAAGAACAAGTATCTCCTAAAACACAACAATACACTATGATCATTGTATGCAGAAAACTTGTAATGCATACGGAGCAAGCACAATGCGATCAAGCAAGAATGGACTAAAGCAATAAACCATGGCTTGACCAAAAACAAACAATCACTATAAATAGTGATCACAATGCTCATTTACACACGGAATGAACATCCGAACATGCAAGCTTATAAGCTCATTTGCAAAGTATCATTTGCATGTCCAGTCCAACACTCAACCAATGCAACAACACAAGAGTAATTGCATTAAAGATAAAAATCCAACAAAGGGCACAAGAGTGATGTACTTAAAGTAGTGCATAGCATAACAACAAGTACAAAGGCTACAAAGCATGGGTACACAAACCTTAAAAGCTTACAAAAGCAAAAGGTACAAAAGAAATATAAACATGTTGAATAACATCTTATATAAGCTTAAACCAATGTACCACAAGTTTCAAAAGATTTAACCAAAAACAACCATGAGTTTAAACTAAACTACTAGCCAAAGAGTAGCAAACCCAAAATAAAGACAACATTATCCAGCATAAACATAAAGTAAAAACTTGATGTAAAAGCAGCTAAATGTAAGTTTTATGCAGGCTACCCCTTAAACTAGCACTCCCCCTCAAAAGCTTTCCAAAAAAATCTCCCCTTTTTGACCGGAATGGCCAAAGGGTCACTGCTGGGTGGAAAAGCTATCAAACAAAAGAAATATAAACATGCTGAATAACATCTTATATAAGCTTAAACCAATGTACCACAAGTTTCAAAAGATTTAACCAAAAACAATCATGAGTTTAAACTAAACTATTAGCCAAAGAGTAGCAAACCCAAAATATAGACAACATTATATAGCATAAACATAAAGTAAAAAATTGAAGTAAAAGTAGCTAAATCTAAGTTTTATGCAGGATCCCCCTTAAACTGGCACTCCCTTTCAAGAGCTTCCCCAAAAATCTCTCCCTTTTTTACCAGGATGGCCAAAGGGTCATTGCTAGGTGGAGAAGCTATCAAACTTTGTTGAGAGGATGTTCATCTGATCTTGAAGAGGAGCTAGCCTGTCAGATTGTTCATTCTGGACATCTTTGAGCCCGTCAATCCTCTCTAGGATGATCTGGAATGCATCTGAAGGTACAGATGATTTGGAATGCAATGACCTTTTGAACTTGAGGATTCTTCTGCAGCCTCTGTCTCAATTTCCATTGGTTCACCTTCTTCTTCATCACCTGGGAGACGAAATTGTATCCTTGTGATGGTTTGTTTATTGATGGTTGAGAGTGCAAGCATGAGACTGATATATTGTGTTAGGACATATGTGTTCACATGTTAAGAACATATGTCATATTTTATGTAAATTGGCTAATCCTTTGACAAAACGCACTCTACTTGTAATTGGGTAGTTCTAGGTGTTTTTAATACTTCAAGAAACAATGTTTCAAGATCAAGTGTTGAAGTCATCAAGTCTGTCCAAGAAAAAGCAAGTCGAAGTGCAGAATTTTTAAAGCTCGACACCTTCTCGATAGCTACCTTGACACCTGCTATCTGTCGAGAATTAAAAAGTCAGAATTCCAATCTGATTTTCTTGGGATCCGTGAATGTGTTTTTGGGCTTTCTTTTCTTCTAACCCTAAACATATTTAAGGAGTGTTTTAAGAGCCGTCAACATAGACACAAGTTGCATAAGCATTGAACAATCCTTGTTCAAGCAAATTGTGATCTAAGACGAAGTTCTTGACCTAGTTCATCTTCTTCAAGAAGTTGCTGTGTACTTTGCACCATAGGGTTTTGTGACCAAGCATCTTCCTGATCTTCATTGCATAGGATGATCTGAAGAACTTTGCAGCCAACCTCTCTTCCTAAAGTTGGTGTTTGAAGTCGCGTACTGGGATCCGCGCATCTGGTTAGTCACGTACTTGGGAGCCGTGCATCAAAAGGGGGAACTGTCACTACAGATCAAGTCCGATTGGGTATTGGGGTAAGAGTTCAACTGTAGGTTGATAAGGTACTTGGGATTCCTTATTTGTAACTGCTTGATTTGATAATAGTGGAGTTTCGGGAGTGGTGACCTGAAAATCACCCGGTGGGGTTTTTGCCGTTAGGGTTTTTCCCCATTCGTGAACAAATCACCTGTCATTTATTTTCCGCTGCATATTTAGTTATTCGGTGATTTGTTTGTGCTGCCACGTATTTGCATGTTAAATTGATTAATTAATAACTTGGCTAAATTAATTAATTAGTTTAAATCACAAGGGGTCATTCAGTTTGTGGCCTATCAAGTGGTTTCAGAGCAAGCACACTCTGATTAGGTTAATCTTTGCTGCGTTGATCCATTGACCCCTGCTGTCATGGATAGAGGACAATCCCTCATTATACCTCCTTTATTTGATGGGACTAACTATGCCTACTGGAAAGTACGCATGAGAGCTTTTTTACAGTCCTTAGACGAAAAGGTGTGGCAAGCTGTTGAGATTGGCTGGACCAAGCCAAAAGAAGCGCCGGCCGATTGGGATGAAGCCAAGATCAAGGCGGCAAACTTCAACAGCAGAGCGTTGAATGCCTTATTTAGCGCAGTCACCAATGAGGAGTTCAAGAAGATATCCTCAACAGAAACTGCTAAGGAGGCGTGGACCATCCTCCAGACAACCTATGAAGGAACAAAGGCTGTCAAAGATTCAAAGCTACAGAGGCTCACTACTAGCTTTGAAGAGATAAAGATGGAGGAGGATGAGTCGTTTGATGAGTTCTATGCCAAGCTTAAGGACATAGTGAACTCAGCCTTCAATCTTGGGGAAACCATCCCTGAACCCAAGGTTGTAAGGAAGGTGCTCAGATCTCTACCTGAGAGATTTCATGCCAAGATTACGGCAATTGAAGAATCAAAGGACATTGATAAAATTCCTTTGACTGAGTTGGTTGGGAACTTGCAGACCTACGAGCTAGGGTTATCAAGAATAGGCAAGTCAAGCAAGGGCAAGAGCATGGCCCTGAAGGCGAAGAGCAGTGATACAGATGAGTCTTCCGATGATGAAGATTCCAAGATGAAGTCCTACATTACAAGGCAGTTCAAGAAGTTTATGAAGAATGCCAATGGGAGGAGCTTCGACAAGGACCGAAGGCAATCCAGTTCTTCACAGTTCAAGAGCCAAGACAAAGGAAGGAAGGATGCCAAGGATGGCGGTCAGTACACTGTTCCGGCAGGACCAAAATGTTTTAGGTGTCATGGGTTTGGACACATGAAGAATGAGTGTCCTACATATCTGAAGAGCATTGGAAAGAGCAAGGCTCTTGCTGCAACCCTCAGTGACACTGAGCCTGAAGATGATTCCGATAGTGAAGATGACGGAATCTTAAATGCCTTCACTGCCACAGTTAATCCTACTGAAGGGATTGTTGAAGAAGTGGAACAGGAAGAAGAATTGGTGGATACTGAATGCGAGAAGATGGATGACAAAGATGATATCCATTCAGCTTATGAGAAGCTTTACAAGCTTTCTGAGAAGCATGAGAAGTTGTACAGGCTGGCCACCAAGAAGCTCAGTGATGTGGAACTTGATAGAGAAGAATTGTCCACAAAGTTTGATGAAGCAAATCAAACTATTGGAGCACTGAGGTTTGAGAACAACTTCCTGGCTGAGAAGACCAAGAAGCTTGAAGCAGAGCTGTTTCAAGTCAGAGCTCAACTGGAGAGGACTTCAAGTGCAAAACTTGATGAGATGCTCAGCAACCAGAAATCTGCTTCAGATCGAACAGGTTTAGGGTATGGTCTTTCTTTCTCTAACTCTGCTTCTACTAGTTCTACTGTTTTTGTTCCTCCTGCTGATACTGTTAAAATTGAGAACATTGATGTTAAAACTGAATTAGCTAGTGAGAACGTAGACAAGGGTAAATCCATCTTAGGAGCACCCCCTAAATTAGAAAAGAAAGATGCTAAACTCCCTAAGGATAAGAAGGCTAACTCTCAAAAGGCCAAACAAAAGAAGCAGCATCTCTGTTATCATTGTGGAGCAGCAGGTCATACTCGACCAAATTGCTACAAGTGGCTAGCCACCCAACAAAGCAACAGTATGACAGCATCTGGAAGCCAAAATCAGCTTCAATCCTCTCTTGCTCCTCTTGGAGATCTTCTGAAAGCCCTCATGTTCCTTTCGAACTTGAACGGGTGTAATCCTTCCCCCTCACCGCCGTTTCAAAGTCTTAATCAAAGGAAAGGTTCTTCCAAGGCATGGAAGAAAAAGGACTCTAAGTGATTTTATCACTTTCTTCTCCCTTCTTGTTTATCTTGTTTGTTACATTGCTTGTGTGTTTTGCATTTTTGCTGAGTCAGTCTAGTTTTATGCATTGTTTTTGTTTTTCTTAACATGTCTTTGTGTGTTTACTTTCAGTTTTGTTTATTTTGTTTTTCATATAAAAATTAAAAAAAAAATTGAAAAATTGAAAAATACAAAAACAGTGTGTGTTTTGTGTACTTTGGTACTTGTGTACCTTGGATGGCCAATGAAACAAAGTTTTCTAAACTTTGTATCTCTTGTATCTTAGATGAGCATCTTTATGCACAACTAAGCAAGTGAGCTTTGTGGCTCTTGTTTGTGATGAGTAAGATTAGGTTATTTCTTAAACTTACCACTCATATCACTCTTTTTGACGGGTAGGACTAGAAAATCCTAAGAGAAAGGCATTAATGACCATCTCACCACTGTTGCCCGCCAATCATTAATGACATCTGTATGCTTCGGCATAGCAAAAGTGTGATGTCAATGACATTTGTGTGCTTAGGCATAGCAAAATTGAAATGTCAAATATCAATGGGTATTTCTTTTCTTTCTCATAAGCCCATGCATGATATGTTTAAAAAGAAAATATGCAAAGAAAATAAAAAGCAAAAAGATTAAAAATGCTTTAAAAATGGTTGCAAGCGTGTATTCTAGGAGATGTGGGAGTTATAGGATGTACCTCGAAGGTGATAGTCCCCATCAAACAGTTATGATTGTGTGTGAGTTAAAGTTATTTTCTCATATCTCAGATCGTCATAACATGTATACACATATGCAAATCTTGCGATGTTTTTCACACACAACACGCAATATTCTTTGCTACTTTTGATACATGTGCAGGTACAATGTGATTTGGCCATCACAAAGGTTTTACATGTACTGTTGTATGCTCACTAAACTGTCATGACTTATTTTTGAAATATAAAATTGGTTAGACTTGTTTAGTGTGTGTGTGTGTTCTTGGAAGATTCATGTGCTTAAATTGTCATTGAGAGATGATTTTTGAGAGCTTTTTATGTTGGTTGGATCTTGGTTGAGGTGTTTGTCTTGATTGCATACTTGTTTGTGTTTTTCTCTTCTCGAAAAACTGCGTTTCTCTGCTGGCTCGACACCTCCTCGACACCTCCTCGATACCTGATCAGCTGTCGAGATTTTCAAGCCTTTTTCTTATCGCAATCTCGACACCTCCTCGACACCTTGTGGATCGATCGAGATTCTCTCTGTCTCCTCGATACCTCCTCGACACCTAGTCGATCGATCGAGCTTCTCTATTGGTTCAGCTGTTTGGTACCTCGATACCTCCTCGATACCTTAGCTGTCGAAGGCCAATTTCTCGACACCTACCTCGACAGCACCCTCGATACCTCTCGACACCTCAGCTGTCGAGATTTACTAAGGTGCCTATTTAAGCTGCGATCGCGATTTTTTCACTCATTTCTCGATCTCTCTTCGATCTTTCCGAGGCGGTTCATCTTCCCTGTGCACTTTTCTTCACTCCAATCTTCATCCCAAGTGATTTTCAGCTGTTCTTGCTTCAAATCAAGTGGTATGATCTTCTTTTCCATTCCTTTTCATGCATTTCATGATTTGAATCTTAGGTTTTGGAATTTTTTTGAAAACTTTGGGGTTTTTTCAAAATCTTTGAGTTATTGTTGAAATTTTGGGTTGGTTTTTCAATAAAAAGTGTTTAAAATGTCATACATTGCATTCCATGTGCATTAAAATGATATTTTCATGCATTTAGTTGTGTGATTCTTGTCTGTGTGCTGATAGGATTGGATTGGGCTGAGCCCATGATGCTTTTTATGTTTGCATGTCACATGATCATGCATTCCCATGCATACGTCCATTTTGTTCAACATATTTTGATATTTGAACTGTTTGGGACTTTTCTGATTGTCTCCCTCTCTATCTCTTTTCTCATTCTTTTACGTTAGTTGCATCTATGGCACCTAAACGTAAATCCACTCCGGCTCGGAACCCTCTACGTTCTGGAGCTTCTTCATCTTCTGATACTGCTCCTCATAATCTTCGGTTCCGTGATGGAGATGCCTACAAGGCATTTACTGAGAACTTTTCTAAACGAGGTGTTCATTCGGAACGCCACGTTGTTCTGGCAGACTTTGCCGACACTGACCTTCCCTCTGTCATTCACAGTAGGGGATGGGGGTCACTGTGTGACATCCCGGTCACCTGTCCTCTCGTGCTGATTCAGGAGTTTTACTCCAACATGCACGGGATTGATCGTTCAGTACCTCTCTTTTTCACTCGCGTTCGAGGTACGCGCATCCCTGTCACACCGCAGCTAGTGGCGGATGTGCTTAGGGTTCCTAGGATAGAGTTTCCTGACTATTCTTCCTGTGAGCGACTGAGGACTGTGTCCAAGGATGAGATCATTTCTGCTTTTTGTGAGCGCCCTTCTAACTGGGGTGAGCACCAGTACACATCATGTAGACCTTTTGCTAAAGGTCCTAGGTTCCTTAACATGGTGATGACCTTTGTACTTTATCCTCTCTCTCACTATAACTCTATTATAGAGCCTCGTGCTCGATTTTTGTTATCTCTACTTGAGCGTCTCACGATAGATTTTCCTTCTCACTTCATTTTCTCTATCATCGATGTTCATTTAGATGCGGCGTCCCGTGATAAGCTCATCTTTCCTTCCGCTATCACGAGGATTCTACGCCATTTTTCCATCCCTTTCCCTTCGTCCGACCACTTCACACACATATCTGCTATAGATGCCGCTACCGTAAAACATAGTGAGGCACAGTTCAGGGCGAGACAGCCGGATTCCACTCCTCCCTCCCGTTCGGCTCCATCCAGATCTGCTCCATCTACATTGGCTCCTCCTTCTTCTTCAGGCGATGTATCTCTTGGAGACATTATGGCGCAGCTGCAGCCCATGGATGCTCGCCTCGATACACTCTCCACTAAGTTGTATCAGGTGAATGTTCGTGTTGGTCGTATTGCACGACGGCAGGCGACCATGGGTGGTTTTGCTTCTGAGGCTTCTCCTCCACCACCTCCTCCAGTGGCTTCAGATTCTGACTCTGAGGATGATGATGATGATGGTGATGACGATGATGCTTCAAATGATGATGATGGAGATGCTAGCTCTACTGATGAGATGTCTACATGACACTCTACCCTTTGTCATTCGTGACAAAAAGGGGGAGTAGTTTTGGATTATGAGAGTAGTCATCTTAGGGGGAGAGTTAGTATAGGACAGTTTTGATAGGGGGAGTGTTCATATTTTTGAGGGATGTAGTGAGATTTTGATGTATCTTTTTCTTTTCTAGTCTTGATAGATACATTGATCTTCTATATGAGGTCTTATGACCAGTTTTACATACATTGTACTTATCTTTCTTTATATATGGATGTATGTTTTTTCTTTTTCACCTATCTCTTCATGTGTTGTTTCTTTTCTCTCTTTATACACATGCTCTTTATATTTGTAAGCAATCTATTTAATTTCTGTTTCACACAAGATGCCTTGATGAGTTTTGTTTAAAAGTGTTTCAGAAATACAGGTTGTCAAAGTCTACTTGCCATAAACTCTCTTCTTGCAAAGTTTTTCAAGAGTTTGTGTTAGGATAGATTTTATTGTATGTAACAAGTGAATATGAGTTGAGTGATTTATGACTTCTCTCATATGTTCATTTGTTTGTTTGTTGTGGTTTTGTCACGGATTGCCAAAGGGGGAGATTGTTAGGACATATGTGTTCACATGTTAAGAACATATGTCATATTTTATGTAAATTGGCTAATCCTTTGACAAAACGCACTCTACTTGTAATTGGGTAGTTCTAGGTGTTTTTAATACTTCAAGAAACAATGTTTCAAGATCAAGTGTTGAAGTCATCAACTCTGTCCAAGAAAAAGCAAGTCGAAGTGCAGAATTTTTAAAGCTCGACACCTTCTCGATAGCTACCTCGACACCTGCTATCTGTCGAGAATTAAAAAGTCAGAATTCCAATCTGATTTTCTTGGGATCCGTGAATGTGTTTTTGGGCTTTCTTTTCTTCTAACCCTAAACATATTTAAGGAGTGTTTTAAGAGCCGTCAACATAGACACAAGTTGCATAAGCATTGAGCAATCCTTGTTCAAGCAAATTGTGATCTAAGACGAAGTTCTTGACCTAGTTCATCTTCTTCAAGAAGTTGCTGTGTACTTTGCACCATAGGGTTTTGTGACCAAGCATCTTCCTGATCTTCATTGCATTGGATGATCTGAAGAACTTTGCAGCCAACCTCTCTTCCTAAAGTTGGTGTTTGAAGTCGCGTACTGGGATCCGCGCATCTGGTTAGTCACGTACTTGGGAGCCGTGCATCAAAAGGGGGAACTGTCACTACAGATCAAGTCCGATTGGGTATTGGGGTAAGAGTTCAACTGTAGGTTGATAAGGTACTTGGGATTCCTTATTTGTAACTGCTTGATTTGATAATAGTGGAGTTTCGGGAGTGGTGACCTAAAAATCACCCGGTGGGGTTTTTGCCGTTAGGGTTTTTCCCCATTCGTGAACAAATCACCGTGTTATTTATTTTCCGCTGCATATTTAGTTATTCGGTGATTTGTTTGTGCTGCCACGTATTTGCATGTTAAATTGATTAATTAATAACTTGGCTAAATTAATTAATTAGTTTAAATCACAAGGGGTCATTCAGTTTGTGGCCCATCATATTGAAAAATTTTAACACCTTTCAATCTAAAAATCCTCATAAGAAGACTGGGAAAAATCAACTTGGGCCTTGAAGTTGTTCTAGTCTCATCCACAATTATGTCAAATATGTGAGAGCTGATATCTATGAAGGTGTTCTCTTTGAGCTCCATAAGAAAGATAACTCTAGCATTGTTGATTGTAGTCAGCTTCCTTAGTAGATACAGGTTGAACATCATGATGGTGGTTAGACACCCCATGTCAACTGGAAATGCATTTGTGTTAAGACATCTCCCCTCTTTAACACCACCAATACAAGATTAGACAGCTTCTATAGATAGCATCCTGTCCATGTAATTGGTGAAGTCATGGTCATCCAAACCTTTAAGACCCAGCACCTTATCTATATCACCTGCATCTATAGTGAATACCTTTCCTCTTATCCAACAATTAATTTCATCCTCTTTCAGCACAGAATTTGCATAGAACTCCCTAATCAAAAGCTTACACTTTTGTTTTCTTGAAGTGTCCATGTTCGTTGCACTTGAAACAAGTGATTCCTTGTGAAGATTGGGACTCCTTACCATCTTTCCTTTTGAATTGCCTTTTCTCCTTCCTGGAACTCTAGAATTTCCCTTTATCAACAGGTACGCCACTTCTTTATCGACAACATCCTCATCCAATGAGTCATGAGTTACTACCCTTTCATCAATTGTCTTAAGAGCAAGAGATCTGCTCTTCCTTTGTGTGGGCAATGACAATTCATACGTTTGCAGTGAACCAATCAGCTCTTGGACTTTGATGTCATCAAGATCCTTACTCTCTTCAATCGCTATCACCTTGGCACGGAAGCTTTCTGGCAATGACCGAAGGATATTCCTTACTATTTTAGAATCCTCTATTTTCTCCCCCAAATTGAACTTGTCAATGACCACCTCGTTCAGCTTACTATAAAAAGAGTCAAATGACTCATCCTCACTCATTTTGAGCTCCTTAAAGTGGGTGGTCAACATCTGTAGCTTGGTGTCTTTCACTTTCTTTATTCCTTCATAAGCGGTCTCTAGTATCTCCCATGCTTCCTTAGCAACAATGATGTGTGAAATCCTGTGAAATTCTTTTGGAGAAATACCACAGAAAATAGTGTAAGGTTGAATTTAATCAACCATCTTGTTGGCTTTATTCCGTGCCAAATTTACTTGTATTTTAGCATTTAGTAACCCTGTATTTATGTGGGATTATTGTAAGGGTAGTGTGTGAGAGAGAGTGTGAAGAATTGTTCCTCAATGTGCAAAGAAGCAAGGACTCGTGACTGGAACTCGCGGGTGGCTCACGGTTGCAAGCCGCCAGATGAAAGTCACGTGCCAAGCATGCGTGAAGCTGAAGCGTTTTGCCAGCTTGTGCACTACAGGACAAAAGATCCAGGCTGGCCAGGCAGTTGACTCGCGATTGGAACTCGCGACTCAGACCAGTCGCCAGGCCAAGCCGCCAACCAGCCCTGTTTAGAAAAAACTGTCTCTTCGTATTCCAAACACTCACTATTATATATAGACCCTTATACCCACCAAATGTAGAGAGCTTCTAGAGAAAATTTTGTGAGGGAAACCCTAGAGAAAAACAAGATTGATTCATCCTCAATCTTTACCTTAAAGACTCTTCAAATTCCTCTACTCTCTTCCTCTCCATTGTCAAATCCTTGAGAGGTCTTTAGCCAAATCATTTTCTCACCATACCCATATCTGTGAGAAGGTTTATTTGGTACTTTTGGGAAGCAGTTAGGAAGGAACCAATGTCTATTGGTTAATGCTATGGTTGATAGCGGAATCCGGTAAGCTAAAGAAGAAATGGGTTCGGCATAACCTCGTTGGAGCAAGAAGCATGGAGGGCTTAGGTACATCGAGTAGAGAGGTTTTATGCCGAGGACTTCGGTTTCCTCTTCGATAACATATCGTGTGTTGTCTGTGTGTTTGCATCTTCCTTCCCTTTATCTTTGCCTTATATTTACTACTGTGGATGTATTTATATTTGGCTTAGATTATTTGTCAATTCTGTGTTTGGCTTATGTTCATGTTCTGCACATTAATTGTTTGATTATAAACTTGAATTGATATTTTGTATTTTTGGGTCTAAACATTCAAGGGTGTTTCACACCCATTTTGAATATTCAATTGGTACCAGAGTGGGTACACTTGTTGTGGTTTAAATACCTAAGTGTGATCCCTGACCTCCTTTGAGATGGATAGGTCTTAATCTCTGAATGTACTACCATTCTTTGATGGTAATAACTATGCTTTTTGGAAGGTCAGAATGAGGGCGTTTCTTTGCTCTATCGATGATGCTGTATGGGATGCAATTGAAGTGGGTTGGACATGGCCTGCCAAGTCCACTTGGGATAAGGCTGCACTTGCAGCGGCCAATACAAACAGTAAAGCATTGAATGCTATCTTCTGTGGTGTCTCTCCAGAAGAATTTCACCGGATTTCACCAGATTTCACATATTACCATTGCTAAGGAAGCATGGAAAATTCTGGAGACAACTTATGAAGGGACTAAGAAAGTGAAGGACACCAAACTTCAGATGTTGACCACTCGCTTTGAGGAGCTAAAGATGAGTGAGGATGAATCGTTTGATTCGTTTTATAGTAAGTTGAACGAAATAGTTGTTGGTAAATTCAATTTGGGGGAAAAGACGGAGGACCCAAGAATTGTAAGGAAGATTCTTCTGTCACTACCAGAAAGTTTCCGTGCCAAAGTAACAGCCATTGAAGAGAGCAAAGATCTTGATGACATTAAAGTTCAAGAGTTGGTTGGTTCTCTGCAGATGTATGAGTTGTCCCTGCCCACACAGAAGAAGAGTAAATCACTAGCTCTAAAAATAATTGATGAGAGAGTAGTGTCTCATGACTCTACGGATGAGGATGCAGTAGACAAAGATGTAGTGTACCAAAGAACTTCCAGAAATTCTTAAAGCTCAAGAATAGTGGGAAATCTGGTGACAAAGAAAAATTTTAGAGCTCTAGAAAGGAGAAGAAAGATTTCAGAAGAAAAGATGGTAGAGATTCCTAATCTTCACAAGGAATTACATGCTTCGAATGTAATGGACATGGACACTTCAAAAAGGAATGTCACAATGATTTAAAGTCAAAGGGAAAGGCCTATGCCACTACTTTAAGTGATTCGGACTCATCAAATACTGACTCTGAGGACAGTTGTGACGGAGAAGGAAACTACTTCGCATTTATGGCCATTGAGCATGTTGAGTCCACAAATGACCTGAATCAACTTGTTCAAGAACTTGGGGAGCACAACGATGATGAATCCTTAGGGATTGTTAAGGAATCAGATGCTAAAGAGGAGAAAGATACAGCTAACCTTCAAAAGAATTACGCCTTACTTCTTGAGAAATCGGGAGAGTACACAAGGGTGGCGAAGGTTGCTGTGAAGAAGATGAAGAGAGCTGAGGAGGATTACAAAAGTCTCCTGGTTAAATATAAAGAGGCAAAGTGTGAGATTGAGACACTAAATGGTGAGGTATCTAAAGCTTATACCAAAGTGAGATTTCTTGAGTAAGAGGTGGTGCAAGCACAAGCCAAGATAAAAAGTGTCTCCTCCAAGATGCTGGAAGATGTTATTTCATCTCAAAAATACTTGTCAGATAAGTCTGGTTTGGGATATACTGGAGGAAGTAGTTTATTGGCCAATGTCACCAAAGAAGTGAAATTTGTAAAGGCCAAAGAGACGGTTGTAGAAGAGTCTATTCCTGAGAATGTTAAGGTTGAGAAAAAGAAGAGGGTGAATGATTAACGGGTGGTTAATAATTCCCGTAATCAATCAGAAGCCAGATTTGAAGCTAGAGGAAGATCTCTCCCAAGATCACAACGAGGTCATGGAATGAACTATGTTTGTCACTATTGCAGATTGCAAGGACATACCAGACCCAACTGCCAAAAGCTGAGAGCATTGAACAATGCAAGCACACCTCGATCACGAGGAAGAAGAAATGACAAGAGGTCTTGGGGTGGTGAGCAATCAAGAAGTCAAACCAGTGATCCCGGAATGATGGACGTAATGAAGATGATCGGTGCCTTCACCAATTGTCTGGAAAGCTTCACACGAAGGTTTGAAAGTCCTAACTCTCATACCCAATCCGTCAAGGATATCACCCCAAACATATGTGATGTGTGGGTGACGAAGGGTACTCATGCATAAGCATTACAACATGTCCATGCATTAATACTTCCTATATTTTGTGTATATGCTTGGTTGTTTGCCTCTTGTGAGTTTAAGTAGAAATTTTTGTCTAATTTTTGTTTTGTTTAAAATGTCATTTACATTACTGTATTGTTTTGATCAACTTTTACTGTTTTTGTGTCAAAAATCCAAAAACACATAAAAAGTATAAAATCCAAAAAGCTTGATCAACTTTGTTGAGTTTTGTCTCAAAGCATGTTTTGCCTTGTACATTTGTTCTAATGGCTTTGTGCATTTATGAGCTTAGCTTGTTTCCTATGCACGCATATCATTGTGGGAGAAATTTTGAAATCTATGTGATTGTTGTAAATAGATCTTCAACCTTGTCATGAATGATTAGTGAATGGTTTTGTTGATCTTGAGACATGCATAGACTCATGCCTATATATCTTCCCACTATTTATTTTTTTTGCTTAAAAGAGCTCACAAAATGAAAATCTTCAAATGAAAAGAGATATTGAGCTGCAAAAACCTGTCGCACATACTAGTATTTTACTAGGAAAAAGGGAAAGCAACCAAAAATAAATGTATGATGCTCAAAAAGCCAAAGGCTAACTTATCAATTAAAATATCAAAAATTTCAAGTATCAATCTCACAATAAGATGTTTATTCAAAAAGTGCAAATGATATGATGTCTATAAAGCCAAATGATAAGCTTCAAAGAACTGTAATCAAGTCTATGTGGGAGGTCATATATACATGTTTCTATAATTGAGATAGGTCACATTATCTAGTGCTAATTGTGTATGTCTTGTTTGAATTGATCATTGAAGCTTCACATTGAACTAAGGACTATCTCATGTTTGATATCCACACACAACACACAAGTCTATGTTCAATGCCATATTCATTTATGTGATTGTACTTGATGAAATGTGTTTTTCACATGCTCAATCTTTGTTTGATCAAACACAAAAATATTTTTGAGTGTTTTAGCTGTTTTTGGAAAGTATTTTACTTTTACAAAAAGTCAAAATTTCAAAAACATTTTTGCTCTGTTTTGGCGACTCAATCGCGGGTCAATCTAGTCACATGCCCTAGCTGCATTCTCGCTGGTCAATTATGGCAACTTGTTCACGGGTGGAAGGTCCAATCACGAGGGGTACACATAAATTTTCGTGGCTCAGCTCGCGACTCCCTTATGGGTAGACCTTCCAGTCGCGAAAAACACTTAGAAAATTTTTCAAAATTTTTGGTTTCAAAGTGTTTCGTGGCTTACCCTGGCGACTTACTGGCAACTTAACCCAGTTGCGAAAAACACGTGTTTTGCGCTATACAGTCAGTTTTAAAAAACTTTTCAGTTTTTCCCTCATACTTTTGTGACTGTTCATTGTCTTCCCCATTTCAATCTTTGACATATTCTGTGTCTCTTTTCGAAAATCTACCATTTCTACACATTTTCTTCTCAAATCTTCAAGAAAAAGGTATGGGTTTTCACTCTCTCACTTCAGATTTCATGATTTTAGTGTTATTTTCTCGAATCTATGAATGGTGTTGGTGCCATTATGTTTTTGTGAAAAAGCATGTTCGTACTTAACTGAGTTTCATTCTGTTGAGTGCCATTTGGTTGAGAGTTGATGTTTTTGAGTACCTATTGACTATATTACTGTTGTTTTTTTATGCTTTAAGGCATGTCTCGTGGCTATATTGATTTATGCATATCATGCTCATGGTAGTTTGTCACAATATCAATATGTGATTTTGTGATATTCAGTGTTCTCTTAACATTGAGATGTTTCTGAACAATCACTATTTTGATCACTTGATTCTTACAATACTTCAGTGTTGCTTGTGATTTCTTTATATCGATTTGGTTCATGTTTTATGATTGAGTGAAATCTCTTTGATTTAGATTCTTATCTGAATCTAATCAAATTGATGTTGGTACCCTATGGTTTTGTATTTGGTTCTCTACTGTGTGCTGTTCTTTTGCAGATGACTCGTCATTCATCAAAAGGCAAAGCCATTGCAACTGATGATCCATCAACCCCGGTTGCTAAACAGACACGTCTCTCATCTCAGTTGTCTAGAGACTCTACCACTGAGAGATTCAAGACACCTCTTGACTCAAAGATATACACAGACATATTTGAGAAGGCTCCTCCCATCGTAGAACGAATTGTCAAGTTTGACACCCTAGGGACAACATCTATCCCTAAGATTTTTGAAGAAAGAGATTGGGCTAACCTGTTTGGGAACTTTGAAGATCTAATTGAAGAATTGGTTAAGGAATTCTACTCTAATGCTAGATACATAGGGGTAGAGTTGAAATGCTGGGTACGAGAAACAGAATTTTCCATCAATGTAGACTACATTGCTAAGGTTCTTCGAATCACCAGACCAAAAAATGTGGATCGAACTCCGTATGATGATAGAATACTTCAGGCACAAGATATTCTTCAAGTTCTTGGGAATGAACATGAAGTGGGAAGCACAGGATCATCCATAAACACTGCATGATTTTCTCTTGACTTAACAACTCTAAAGCTGATCATGTTCTCCAACCTCTACCTACTGTCAAACACTGCCTTCATTAGTCTTGGAAGGGCTAAATTCCTATGTGACCTCATTTATGGTGCTCCAATTGACATCTGTACCCACATATTTCAGATCATTGGGAAAACAGTGGCTCGATCAGCAGCATGAACAATTCTCCCGTTTTGTAGTCTCATAATGAAGATCATCCTTCGTGAAGGTGTTAGTTCTCCATTAGATGGAAAAATTATTCCTCGTCCTCGATCAATATCCTTATACACTCTTTAAGCAAGTAAGAGCCACTCTTTTAAAGCACCTAAAAGTGAACTAGTCACTCCATCTGGTTAATGTTCAGCTACACCTGTGCAACCAACTGGTACTCCATCCATTCCCCCTGGATTTCAAATACCCAAGCAAAGTCACTTTATTGAAAATGTAGTTGATCGAATCTTTGAACTACAACGGTTTCTCTACTCAACTACCAACCAAATTCAAGTGCATCTCACGGCCATTGAAACATAGTTGGATGCTATTCAGTAAAAGATAGAAGAGAGCCTTTAGCTATTCGTGACAAAAAGGGGAAGAGCAATAGCATACAGTAAGGGGGAGAGCACAGGAAGGAGAAGATATGCATACTGAAAGGGGGAGTTGTGTGTTCAGGAAGTTGATATACATTTCATTTTACATACTTTTTAAGAAGCCTAACAAAACTTATGTTTCATGTTTATATGTGTTTTGTTTGTATCTATTTGTAAGGATACTGTTTTGAAACTATGGTGATATTTATTTATATATTGATGATGTTTTTCAATTATTTTGTATGTTGGTTATTTCTGTACCCATGTTGCTTTTGTAAGCTTTTAAGAGTTTGTTTCCATACTTTTGTAGGCTTTTATAGTTTGTACCATGCAATGCAATATTTTTGCTTTGTAGCCTTGCTTTGTGGCTTAAGTACTTAATGTTAAATGCCGTGCATTTTTTTTTAGTACATCACTCTTGTGTCCTTATAGGATTGTTCCTAGATGCATATATGTTTGTATGTATTGGTTGAGTGTTGGACATGCAAATGATACTTTGCATATAAGCTTATTAGCTTGCGTGTCCGGATGTTCATTCCTTGTGTAAATAAGCACTGTGATCACTATTGTATAGTGATTGCTTGTTTTGGTCAAGCCATGATTTGTTGCTTTGTTGCTTAAGTCCATTTCTGCTTGATCATTCTATGCTTGCTCCATATGCATTTCAAGTTTTTCTGCATACAATGATATTGCTGTGTTATTGTGTTTCAGGAGATACTTGTTCATATGTTTCAAGAGCTTATCAGAATCTAAAGTTAGGTGTGAGTGAGTTTTGCTCAATTATTCCCAACTCACGCGTTAAGTCTAGAATTTGTTGTAGGGTTTTGTCACAGAATAGCCAAAGGGGGAGATTGTAAGGTTGAATTTAATTAACCATCTTTTGGCTTTATTCCATGCCAAATTTGCTTGTATTTTAGCATTTAGTAACCCCATAATTAGGTGAGATTATTGTAAGGGTAGTGTGTGAGAGAGAGTGTGAAGAATTGTTCCTTAATGTGCAAAGAAGTAGGGACTCACGATTGGAACTCGCGAGTGGCTCGTGGGAGCAAGCCGCTAGATGAGAGTCACGTGCCAAGCATGCGGGAAGCTGAAGCGTTTTGCTAGCTGGTGCACTACAGGACAAAAGACCCAGGCTGGCCAGGCAGTTAACTCGCGACTAGAACTCGCGACTCAAACCAGTCGCGAGGCCAAGCCGCTAACCAGCCCTGTTTGGGAAAAATTGTCTCTTCGTATTCCAAACACTCATTACTATATATAGACCCTTATACCCACCAAATGTAGAGAGCTTCTAGAGAGAATTTTGTGAGAAAAACCCTATAGAAAAACAAGATTGATTCATCTCCAATCTTTACCTTAGAGACTTTTCAAATTCCTTTACTTTCTTCCTCTCCATTGTCAAATCCTTGAGAGGTCTTTAGCCAAATCCTTTTATCACCATATCCATATCCGTGAGAAGGTTTATTTGGTGCTTTTGGGAAGCAGTTAGGAAGGAACCAATGTCTATTGGTTGATGCTATGGTTGATAGCAGAATCTGGTAAGCTAAAGAAGAAATAGGTTCAGCGTAACCTCGTTGGAGTAAGAAGCTTGGAAGGCTTAGGTACATTGGGTAGATTAGACTTGGAGGGTCTATTGCTGTTCATGTATCCCAATTACATTCTCTAGTGGATTATTCACTGCTTGGAGGGCGGCGGAGAGGTTTTACGCAGAGGGCTTTGGTTTCTTCTTCGATAACACATCATGTGTTGTCCGTGTGTTTGCATCTTCCTTCCCTTTATCTTTGCCTTATATTTACTGTTGTGGATGTGTTTATATTTGACTTAGATTATTTTTCAATTTTGTGTTTGGCTTATGTTCATGTTCCGCACATTAATTGTTTGATTATAAGCTTGAATTGATATTTTGTATTTTGGGGTCTAAACGTTCAAGGGTGTTTCATACCTATTTTGAACATTCAAATAGCATTTAAGGCTTTACTATTAGCATTAGTTTCCGCAAGAACTACCTTATCTAAAATGGATTTAGCAGCCTCCGGCCTAGTCCAACCTACTTCAACTGCATCCCACACAGTATCATCAATAGAACACAAAAATGCCCTCATTTAGACTTTCCAAAATGCATAATTGTTACCATAAAAAAATGGTGGAACATTTAGAGATTGAGATTGGTTTGGACAAGCCGCGAGACCAAGCCGCCAATTTACCCTGTTTGGCAAAAACTGTCTCTTCGTATTCTTTTCTCACTACACTATATATACACCCTTATACCCACTATATTGAGAGAGCTTCTAAAGAGAATTTTGTGAGAGAAACCCTAGAGAAAAACAAGATTGCCTCATCCCCAATCTTCACCTTAGAGACTCTACAAATTCCACTTCTCTCTTTCTCTCCATTGTTATACCTTTGAAAGGCATTATACCAAATCCTTATCTTACCACACCCACGTCTGTGAGAAGGTTCATTTGGTGCTATTGGGAAGCAGTTAGGAAGGAACCAATCTACATTGGTTGATGCTATGGTCTAGTAGCGGAATCCAGGAAGCTAAAGAAGAAATAGGTTCAGCGTAACCTCGTTGAAGCAAGAAGCATGGAGGGCTTAGGTACTTAGGTAGATTAGGCTTGGAGGGTCTTCTTCTATTCATGTATCCCAACTATATTCTTTAGTGGATTATTTGACCGCTTGGAGGGCGGTGGAGAGGTTTTACGCCAAGGGCTTCGGTTTCCTCTTCAATAACACATCGTATGTTATCCATATGTTTGCATCTTCCTTCCTATATCTTTGCCTTATATTTACTGCTGTGGATGTATTTATATTTGGCTTAGATTATTTATCAATTCTATTATAAGCTTGTTATCATGTTCCGCACATTAACTATTTGATATAAAGCTTGAATTGGTAATTTTGTATTTTGGGGTCTAAATGTTCAAGGGTGTTTCTTACCCAAATTGAACTTTCATTTGGTATCAGAGCGGGTACACTTGTAGCGGTTTTAATACCTTAATGTGATCCCTGAACCCCTTTGAGATGGATAGGTCTCAATCTCTTAATGTACCACTGTTCTTTGATGGTAATAATTATGCATTTTGGAAAGTCAATATGAGGGCGTTTCTGTGTTCTATTGATGATGCTGTATGGGATGCAGTTGAGGTAGGATGGACAAGGCCAAAGGCTGCCAAGTCTACTTGGGATAAGGCTGCCCTTGCTGCAGCCAATGCAAATAGCAAGGCATTGAATGCTATTTTCTGCGGTGTCTCTCCAGAAGAATTTCACCAGATTTCACATATCACCATTGCTAAGGAAGCGTGGGAAATTCTGGAGACAACTTATGAAGAGACTAAGAAAGTGAAGGACACCAAACTTCAAATGTTGACCACTCGCTTTGAAGAGTTAAAGATGAGTGAGGATGAGTCTTTTGACTCGTTTTACAGTAAATTGAACAAAGTGGTTGTTGGCAAATTTAACTTGGGAGAAAAGACGAAGGACTCAAAAATTGTAAGGAAGATACTTCAGTCACTACCAGAGAGTTTCCGTGCCAAAGTTACAGCCATTGAAGAGAGCAAAGACCTTGACGACATTAAGGTCCTAGAGTTGGTTAGTTCTCTGCATACTTATGAGTTGTCCCTACCTACACAGAAGAAGAGCAAGTCTCTAGCTCTTAAGACAGTTGATGAGAGAATGGTGTCTCATGACTCTTCGAAAGAGGTGCAGTAGACAAAGATGTGGCATATCTTGTAAAGAACTTCCGAAAATTCTTAAAGTTCAAAAACAGTGGGAAATTTGGTGACAAAGGAAAATTTCAGAGTATCGAAAAAGAGAAGACAGAGTTCAGAAGAAAAGAGGGTAAAGATTCCCAATCCTCACAAGGAATTACATGTTTTGAATGTAATGGACATGGGCACTTTAAAAAGGAATGTCCCAATTATTTAAAGTCTAAAGGAAAGGCCTATGCCACTACTCTAAGTGATTCTGACTCATCAAATTCTGACTCTAAGGATAGTTGTGATGGAGAAGGAAACTACTCCGCATTTATGGCTATTAAGCATATTGAATCCTCGGAGGACCTGAATCAACTTGTACAAGATCTTGGAGAACACAGTGATGATGAATCCTTAGGGATTGTTGAGGAATCGGATGCTGAAGAGGATAGAAATACAGCTAATCTTCAAGAGAACTACGCCTTACTCCTTGAGAAATCAGGTGACTATGCAAGGGTTGCAAAGACGGTTGTGAAGAAGATGAAAAGGGCTGAAGAGGACTATAAAAGTCTTCTGGCCAGATATAAGGAGGCAAAATGTGAAATTGAAATACTAAATGGCAAGTTATCGGAGGCTTATACCAAAGTAAGATTTCTTGAGCAAGAGGTGGTGCAAGCACAAGCCAAGATAGAAAGGATCTCCTCCAAAAAGCTAGAAGATGTTATTTCATCTCAAAAACACTTCTCAGATAAGTTCGGGTTGGGATATACCGGAGGGAGTAGCTCATCGACCAAAGCTACCAAAGAAGTAAAATTTATGAAGGCCATAGAGCCAATTGTGGAAGAGCCCATTCCTGAGAATGTTAAGGTTGAGAAGAAAAAGAATGTGGTTGAGCAGCAGATGGTGAATTAGCCCCGAAATCAATCTGTGGGCAAGCTTGAAGTTAGAGGAAGATCAATTCTGAGATCACAATGGGGTCCTAAAACGGATTATGTTTGTCACTATTGCGGATTGCAAGGACATACAAGACCCAATTGTCAAAAGCTGAGAGCAAACAACAATGCTAGTGCACCTCGGTCACGAGGAAGAAGAAATGACGTGAGGTCTTGGGGTGGTGAGCAACCAAGAAGTCAAAACTATGATCCAAGAATGATGGATGTAATGAAGATGATCGGTGCCTTCACAAATTGCCTGGAAAGCTTCACACGAAGGTTTGATAGTCCCAATTCTCGTACCCAATCCGTTAAGGATATCACCCCAAATGCACGTGACGTGTGGGTGACGAAGGGTACTCATGCATAAGCATTACAACATGTCCATGCATCAATACTTCCCATGATTATGAATATGCTTGGTTGTGTGCTTCTTGCTAGTATTTAGGTTGTTGTTTCGTATGTGAGTTTGTCTTTGGTTCAAATGTTTTTACATTTTTTATGTTTTTGATCATTTTTTGCTTTTGTGTCAAAAATCCAAAAAACATATAAAAAGTAGAAAATCCAAAAAATTGATCAGCTTTGTTGAGTTTTGTCTCAAAATATGTTTTTCCTTGTACCTTTGTACTAATGGCTTTGTGCATTTAACGAGCTTAGCTTGTCTCTCATGCACTCATATCATTGTGGAAGAAATTCTGAAATCTATATGACTGTTGTAAATCGATCTTCAACCTTGTCATGAATGACTAGTGAATGGTTTTGTTGATCTTGAGATATGCATAGACTCATGCCTATATATCTTCCCACTCTTTATTTTTTGTTTAAAAGAGCTCTCTAAATGTAAATCTCCAAATGAAAAGAGATATAGAGCTGCAATAGCCTGTGGCACATACTAGTATTTGACTAGGAAAAAGGGAAAGTGACCAAAATAAAATGTATGATGTCCAAAAAGCCAAAGGCTTACTCATAAATTGAAATATCAAAAATTTCATGCATCTATCTCTCAATGAGATTTTCTTTACTCAAAAAGTGCAAATGCTATGTTGAATATGGAGCCAAATGAAAAGCTTCAAAGAATGTAATCAAGTTCTTATGGGAGGTCATATATGCCTATTTCTATAATTGAGATAGGTCACATGATCTAGTGCTAGTTGTGTATGCCTTGATTGAATTGATTATTGAAGCTTCACATTGGATTAAGGACTATCTCATTTTTGATATCCACACACAACACACAAGTCTATGTTCAATGAATACCATATTCATTTGTGTGATTGTACTTGATTAAATGTGTTTTCACATGCTCAATCTTTGTTGATCAAACACAAAAAGATTTTTGAGTGTTTTTAGTTGTTTTTGGAAAGTATTTTGTTTTTACAAAAATGTCAAAAATTTCAAAAACAGTGTTGCCCTGTTTTGGCGACTAAGTCACGGGTTGGCCAAGTCGCAAGTACCAGTCGCGAGCACACTCAGAGATTTTTCGCGGCTCATTGGCGTGTCAATACTCTAGTCGAGAAAAAGACTTAGAAAATTTTTCAAAATTTGTGTTTTTGTATATTTCGTAGCTCAGTATGGCTACTTGTTCGCAGGTGGAAGGTCCAGTCGCGAGGGGCACTCAGAGATTTTTGCGGCTCAGCTCACGACTCTCTCATGGATAGATCTTCCAGTCGCAAAAAACACTTAGAAGATTTTTCAAGAATCTTGCTTCATAGTGTTTCGCGGCTTACCTTGGCGACTTAATGGCGACTTGCTCCAGTCGCAAAAAACGCGTGTTTTGCGTTTTAAAGAAATTTTCAAAATTTTTGTTCAGTTTTTCCCTCGAATATCTATGACTGTTCATTGTCTTCTTCATTCTCTCACTCAAACACTCCGTGTCTCACTGAAAAAGACTTCATTTTTGCATCATGTCTTCATCAAACTCCAAGAAAAATGTATGGTTTTTCCTCCCTTTACTTTATTCTTAAGATTCTGATGTTCTGTTTCCTGTTTTGTAAGTTACATTTGTGTTCTGCAACATATTAGGTTCGAACATGGGTTTGCTCAAAATGTTGGGTCTGACTGTTTGAGTATTACTTTTCTCTTGTTTGATGTGTTAACTAAGTACCTTGTTAATGCTTCTGATTGCTTGTTATGTTCTGAGCATTGTCTTTGGGCATAGGGGTTTGGGGTTTCTCTATGGGTTTCTCTGAATGCGGTCTTTGGTTTTTGTTTTTCAATGTACATGAGTATTATGTGTGGGTTTGGATAGTTAGTTTAGTTGAGTTACGTTTTGCACCTGCGTTTTCAGTTTTTTTTTTTTTTTTTCTTGCCACATTGTTTGACTTTTGAGGGACAAAAATTACTGTGCATGAACAGTGCGGCACTGTTCACGCACTGTTCATACATTAAAAAATATTAAAAATGGGTCCCACTATTTATACATTTAAAAATTATTTTGTTACAGTGTTTTCAGCAACAATCAGTTTTCAGCAACTTTCAGCAAAAATAAGCTGTATCCAAATGGACCCTATGTGTTTTGTCCTATGTTATTGTTTTTCATATTTTGGGTGTGCTACTGCATTGGGGTGTTCATGCTCACTTCCTACTATTCATATCTTGTTTCATTGTCTCTTGGTCTTTTCTGGGTACATTTCCCTTTAACTGACTTATTACTGAAACTAATCAATCTGATGTTTGCTTCTGGTGGTATTGTATTTGGTTTGTTTCTGTGTGTCTGTTTTGTTGCAGTTAACTCGTTGTTCATCCAGAGGCAAAGGCATTGTGACTGATGATTCGTCAACCCCTGTTGCTAAACGAACACTGTTGTCGTCTAAGTCATCCAGGGACTCTGCCATTGAGAGATTCAGGACTTCTACTGATTCAAAGACCTACACAGACATCTTCAAAGAGTCTTTTCCCATTGTGGAACAAGTTGTCAAGTTTTATACTCTAGGGGAAACTTTCATTCCTAACATTTTTAGGACAGAGATTGGGCTGACTTGTTTGGAAACTTTGAGGATCCAATTGAAGAACTGGTTAAGGAATTCTATTCCAATGCCAGATTCACAGGTGTTGAGTTGAAATGCTGGGTGCAAGGAACAAAATTTTCCCTAAATTCAGACTACATTGCTAAGGTACTTAGCATTTCCAGACCAAGTAATGTCAATCAAATTCCATACGATGACAGAGTGCTTCAGGCACAAGACATCCTCCAAGTTCTTGGGAATGAACATGCAGTGGGAAGCACAGGGTCATCAATAAGCACTGCATTGTTTTCGCCTGAGCTGACAACCTTCAAGCTGATCATGTGTTTCAATCTCTACCCTCTGTCAAATACTACCTTCATCAATCTTGGAAGGGCTCAATTTTTGTGTGATCTGATTACTGGTGCACCAATTGACATTTGTGCTCATATATTCCAAATCATTGGGAAAACATCGGCTCATTCAGCAACACGAACAATACTTCCTTTCTACAGTCTAGTCATGAAGATTGTTCTTCGTGAAGGTGTTAGTCCTTCATCAGATGAGAAATTCTTGTCTCGTCCTCGACCGATATCCCTGTACTCTCTCCAAGCAAGCAAGAGTCACTCCTCCAAGAAACCTAAGAGTGAACCATCCTCTCAGGCATCTCCATCTGCTCATGATTCAGCTACTCCTATACAGTCAACTAGCATCCCATCTATTCCTCCTGGATTCCAAATTCCCAAGCAAAGTTTCTTCATTGAAAATGTAGTTCAGCGGATTTTTGATTTGGAACAGCTTCTCAACTCCTTTCAAAGTCAAACTCAAATGCGTCTCGGAGCCATTGAGTTACAATTAGATAACATCCAACAGAAGCTGGAAGAAAGCCTTTAGCTATTCGTGCCAAAAAGGGGGAGAGAAAGCTTAAACATGAAAAGGAGGGTGCATACTGAAAGGGGGAGTGTTTTTATTGTAGTTGATACTCATACTTAGACTTTACCCTTGTTAGTATAGTCTTATACTTTTGGAAAACTTGTTAGTATAGTCTTATACTTTCGGAAAACTTGTGGTATTTTTGGAAAATTTGTGGGCTCTTTGGTACAATTATTTATTTTTGTAGTTATTAAATATATAATATGATGTTATTCAATTATTTAGCAATGGTTTATCTGTTTTGTACCCATGTTGCTTTTGTAAGCTTTAAGGGCTTGTTTTCATGCTCTTTTGCACATTTGTAGGCCTTTGTGGTTTATACCATACTTTATGTAGCCTTTATGCTTTGTTACATCGGTACTTCTATCATAATGCTGTGCATTCCTTTTTAAGTACTGTCACTCTTGTGCCCGTGTAGGATTTTTCCTAGATGCACATACTTCATGTACTGTGCATTGGTTAAGTGTTGGTCATTCAAGTGATTTGCCTTGTGTTTGTCAACTTGAATGTCCGAATGTTCATTCCAAGTGTGAATGAGCATTGTGATCACTTGGTTATAGTGATTGCATGTTTTGATCTTGCCATGAATTATTGCTTTAATGCTTAAATTCATTTTTGCTTGATCATGCTACTTTTGCTCCATATGCATATCAGGTTTTCTGCATACAATGATATTGCTATGTTATTGTGTTTCAGGAGTTACTTATTCATATGTTCAAGAGCTTTACAGAATCTAGAGTTAGGTGTGAGTGAGTTTTGTTCAACTGTTCCCAACTCATGCTTTAAGTTTAGAGTCTGTTGTGGGGTTTTGTCACGGAATAGCCAAAGTGGGAGATTGTAAGGTTGAATTTAATCAACCATCTTGTTGGCTTTATTCCGTGACCATTTTGCTTGTAATTTAGCACTTAGTAACCCTGTATTTAGGTGGGAAAATTGTAAGGGTGGTGTGTGAGAAGATGTGAAGAAAAGCTCAAGTATGTGCAAAGAAGCAGAGCTTCGCAGCTAGGACTCGCGGGTGGATCGCGACTGGCAAACCGCCAAAAGCAGGCACGTGAGATGCACACAGGGAAGCTGAAGGGTCGTGCCAGTTGTCACACTACAGGATAAAAGTCCCAGGCTGGCCAGGCCGTTACGTCGCGACTTGAACTCGTGACTTGGACAAGCCGCGAGACCAAGCCGCCAATTTAACCTGTTTGGCAAAAACTGTCTCTTCGTATTTTTTTTCTCACCACACTATATATTGACCCTTATACCCACTATATTGAGAGAGCTTCTAGAGAGAATTTTGTGAGAGAAACCCTAGAGAAAAACAAGATTACCTCATCCCCAATCTTCACCTTAGAGACTCTACAAATTCCTCTTCTCTCTTCCTCACCATTGTTATACCTTTGAGAGGCATTATACCAAATCCTTATCTCACCACACCCACGTTTATGAGAAGGTTCATTTGGTGCTATTGGGAAGCAGTTAGGAAGGAACCAATCTACATTGGTTGATGCTATGGTTTAGTAGCGGAATCCAAGAAGCTAAAGAAGAAATAGGTTCGGCGTAACCTCGTTGGAGGAAGAAGCTCGGAGGGCTTAGGTACTTAGGTAGATTAGGCTTGGAGGGTCTTTTACTGTTCATGTATCCCAACTATATTCTTTAGTGGATTATTTGACCACTTGGAGGGCGGCGGAGAGGTTTTACACCGAGAGCTTTGGTTTCCTCTTCGATAACACATCGTGTGTTGTCTGTGTATTTGCATCTTCCTTCCTTTATCTTTGCCTTATATTTACTGTTGTGGATGTGTTTATATTTGGCTTAGATTATTTATCAATTCTGTTATAAGCTTGTTATCATGTTTCGTACATTAACTGTTTGATATAAAGCTTGAATTGGTAATTTTGTAATTGGGGTCTAAACGTTCAAGGGTGTTTCTTAGTTACAAACACTCTAGTGGTCCTTAGTTAGCTCCTTCCCATGTCTTTTTGTAGCTTAAACCACAATTGCATATAATGTACATTCTGAGAATGTTCGGTCTTAGATACCGATTCTTTTGCATCCTTCTCTGCTAGTTCTCTCCTCTGGCAATAAATGTTTTTCTTTTTCAATGGTGTAAAAAAAAATATATATATACATATTTCAAGTCGTCTCAAGTAAAACTTTTAAGGAATACAAAACTGTCAAGCCCAAGAGTTCAATTTTTCTTGCCGACACTCTAAAAGGGTGACATTTTGTTGTGTCTGTAGAACGACAAAGTAAACTTTGACTATTTGATGCCCAATTAAACTTGTGAGTGCCACACAATTTTTCTTCCAAACAGTCTAGAGACACACCCTTCGTGAGAAAAGTCCAAAACGAGATTATCACTCTAACAACAACTCTACTTAGTTCTTTATTTCTTACTCACAGATTAGCTTTCACATTAAAAGAGAACAATATGATCCCCAATTGAACTTGTGGGCGGCGCCACACAATTTTTCTTAAACCTTAAGTTCAAACATAGATTTATGTCACTCTAACTCCAACTCTACTACATTCTTTGTTTCATACTCATAGATCAGTTTTCATATTCATAGAGAATAATCTGATCCACAATTAAACTCGAGGGCACCACACTTTCTTCACCTTTGACAAAAGTCCAAATATAGATAATATATCACCCTAATTCGAACTCCAACTCTACTCATTCTTTCTTTCAAACATATGTGTGTATATATATATATTATTTAAGTATTTATTAAATGAAATCAAATATTACACATTCAAGCTAGGGCAAGACATGCATGACAAACAAAACTTGTCCTCGCCCTGTCATTTCTTTAGAGTGGGGCAAAACCGCATAAAGCGTACTGAAGTAAGGCATGTTGGATGAGGTATGGGGAATTTTTGTCATCTCTAATTTAAAAAGAAAAATATTTCTATAAGGAAACATAAGTTAATTCTTATATCACATCTTCATATATATATATATATATATATATTTTAATGAGAAACCAGCCAAGAATTGGTGCAAGCTCGCCAAAGGAAGAATTTCACCTTATTTGGAACATTTAATTTCCAAAGGCTATTCCAAAATTTCTTCTTCCCAGCTGTGTCTGAGGACGAAGCTACATCACTACTATTTAAATCACATAACAAGTTATATCCCAAACGAACCTGATACATGCCAGTCCGAGAATGAGGCTTGAACATAAAATCCTCTTGAGAAGAATGACAGATCGGGATGGACTTAATCAGCTAAGCTTCAAAAGGTAAGAAAATAGAATCTACCAGACTTGTATTCCACCACCTCAAATGACTATCTATCAATTGGTCCACCGTGGCATCCTCTGACAACACTAAAATAGGGGATAGAACTCTGCCTGAATTATTACCAGGGAGCCAAGAATCCTTAAAAATCTTTACCGAGGTCCCATTACCTATCCTCCAACGAGCACCCAACAAAATCACCTTTCGAGCTTTAAGAATACTTAAGCATATGATCCCGATCCAGCCTTGGCATAAAAAATGGACCCTGTGGGAAAATATTAGCCTTAAACACTTTATAAAATAAAGAATCCATGTCATGAACCAACCTCCAAACCTATTTTGCTAACATGGCATCATTGAACTTACCCAACTCTCTAAAACCAAGGCCCCCTTTTGATTTTAGTTGACATAAATATCCCATTTTTTCCAATGAATCTTCCTTCGATCACCCCGTTGACCCCACCAAAGTTTTCTACTCTTAGATTCAATATCATTACAAAGATCCATAGGAAGTTTAAAACAACTCATAGCAAAAGTGGAAATGGCTTGCACAACCACTTTCAATAACACTTCCCTACCGGCTTAAGAAAGTAATTTCTCCTTCCACCCTTGAAGCTTTCCTCAAACCCTCTCTTGAATATAATTAAGGCTGGCCCTTATATTCTTCCCCACCATAGCAAAATGCCCCAAATAATGTTCATATTCCTTAATCTTAGGTACTCCAAGCAAATTTTAATTGGCATTCTTTGACAAAAGAGAGATAGATTTACCAAAGAACAGAGTGGTCTTATTGGACTTGATCTTCGGACCCGAAGTGAGCTCATACTTCTTTAAAAGATTTTGCATAATCTGGACCTCCCTTAGCTCAGCTCTACAAAAAAAAAGAGTATCATCCGCAAAAAATAAATGAGATATCTGAGGACCATTATGACAAAGGGAAAAGCCCTTAATATCACCAGCTGCCATAGCTTGTTGGATTAAACCATTAAGACCTTCGAACACCAAAAGAAATAGATAAGGAGACAAAGGATCGCCTGTCTAAGTCCGCTAGTAGGTTTAAGATCACCATGAGGTTCCCCATTAACAAGGATGGAATAAGTAACAGAGTTGATGCACCCATAAATCAACTGGATCCAACGATCCTCAAAACCCATCTTCTCCATGAACAGACACAAGAAAATCCATTCTACATTATTGTACGCCTTACTCATATCTAGCTTCATTGCCTTATCGGACTGGAAAGCACTTTGGGAATTAGAAATAATGTCTGGTAAAAATTTCTTTAACCTGTTTGCCAAAAACTTTGACACAAGCTTATACAAGATATTACATAAGGCAATAGGACGAAACTCCATAACTTGCTAAGGCCACTTAACTTTAGGAATTAATTTATATATGTGTGGTTTAAAGATGGAAAGATAGTACTTGAATTTAGCCAAGTTAGAACTGCTTGAGCCATATCCACCCCAATCTTATCCCAATAGTGCTGATAAAAAATACGAGGCATTCCGTCAGGACCCGAAGCCTTTAAAGGTGACATCTGTTTTAACGCCAAATCAACCTCACTTTCGATGAACTCCACCAACAAAAATTGGTTCATATCATGAGTCACAACTCGTGGGGTAGCCGCAAGGGCTTTTTCCATATTGCTGGCAGCGGGATCATCAGACTGAAATAAGGAAGAAAAATAATCCATAAACAAAGTTGCAATTTGATGCTCCTTTTTGCACCAACTGCCATTAGCCCTTTTTAAGTTTCAAAATTTCATTTAGCCTATATCGTTGCAAAGCCCGACTATGAAAAAATTTTGAGTTTTGATCACCATCCTTCAGCCACACTGTCTTAGCCCTTTGCTGCCATAGTTTCTCTTCTTGCATCAACAAAGTCCGCAATTCCTCCTTAAGAGATAAGATCATGTCCGACTAGCCCCCCCTGGTATTCACAGCCTTGGCTTCAACTTCCTTCATACTTTTTCTAACAGTAGCAAGTTGTTTTGTAATGTTATCGAATGAAGCTCTACTCCAAAGCTTCAAACCCGCCTGGAACCTCCCCAAATTAGTCTTTACCGTAACCATTGGAGACTCACAGACTTGTACCGACCACCAAACCTCCTCCAAAATCTTATGGCAACCTTCATCTTACAACCAAACTTGTTCAAATAACCAAGGTTTATGATGCCGAATAGGAATACCCAAGGGATGAATAATAATTGGCTTATGATCAAAACATCCACACTCCAAATGAGAAGCTTTTGACACGGAAAATAAAGCCACCCAATCACCTTTCGTAACAGCTCTATCAAGTCTTTCCCACACTGTATCGCCACCCATAACAATCTTTTGCCAAGTGAATTTATTACCAACAAAACCAAGATCCCTAAACCCACATTCATCAATCATATCTCTGAATTCTTGCTTCCGAGCTATTGGACGAGGCCTCCCACCCACCTTCTCATGAGACTTAAGAATCTCGTTAAAATCCCCCACACATAACCAAGGAAAATTACATTGAGAATTCAAACTTTGAAGGAGATTCCATGAAATATAATGATTTGATGTTTCAGGAGCACCATAAAACACAGTGAATCGCCAAGTATTGTCCCTACCTTCATTGATAATGGCATCCACTTGATTGAGAGAAGAAAATACCACCCAAAGTTGAATATCCACCCTTCATAAGAGCACTCGACCACCCCCCTGATTTACCTTGGAGACAACATGCATATACCCAAAATTCAATTAAAAAAAAAAAAAAACTTTTATCCTTGCTTCAACCAGCCATGTTTCAGCTACAAACACAACTATAGGATCTTGTGCCCGAATCAAATCACCAAGCTCTTGAACTGTCTAGGGGTTCCCAAGCCACCAACAGTTCCAATAGAGAAGACGCATGGCTTTTGGTGGGGTTGGACAGCAGCCTCCGCCATTAACAAATCACCACCCATATCTTTTCTAGAAACTATTCTTCGTTTCCTTGGTAACCTGTCAAGAGCATTCACCTCACTAGTTCGTTTTACTAGAGCCCTGCCAGTATCAGTAGAGATGACATAGTCAGAAATCACTCTCACAAGCCATTTCCGTTGTGTAGGGACCACTTTACCACTCATAGAAAGAGAACCTAAGTTAGAAACATCACCAGAAGAAACTAGAGAGGGATTAGGTTCGAAAAGATAATTAATTTGGGTGTCACATGGTTTAGTAGTAGGAGCCAAATCACTCCTAAAGTCCTATCCGAAAGGAAAAGCCACAGCAAGCCCATCACTTGTAGAGACATCACCATCATTTGTGTCAAAGCAAGAAAGACCATGATTAATCTTAAGGATTTGATTTTCAAGATGTAAGGTTAAATTTAATCAACCATCTTGTTGGCTTTATTTCGTGCCAAATTTGCTTGTAATTCAAAATTTAGAAACCTTGTATTTAGGTGGGAATCATGTAAGGGTAGTGTGTGAGAGAGTGTGAAGAAATGCTCAAGACTGTGCAGTGAAGCAGGGACTCGAGACTGGATCTCGCGAGTGGTTTACAACTGGCAAGCCGCCAGAAGAAGCACATGAGTGAAGCATGCAGAGAAGCTGAACCGTCATGCCAGTTGTAGTACTACAAGACAAAAAGTCCAGGTTGGCCATTCAATTAGCTCACGGCTTGAACTTGCGACTTAGTCAAGTCACGAGGCCAAGTCGCCAACCAGCTCTGTTTTGAAAAAACCAACTCTTCGCATTCCAAACACACACCAGTATATATAGACCCTTATACCCACTAAATGTAGATAGCTTCTAGAGAGAATTTTGAGAGAGAAACCCTAGATAAAAACAAGATTAACTCATCCACAATCTTCATCCTTGTTTCTTCAAATTCCTTTACTCTCACCCTCTCCATTGTTACATCCTTGAAAGGTACGTTAACCAAAACCTTTTCTCACCATACCCACATCTGTGAGAAGGCTATTTGGTACTTGGGAAGCAGTTAGGAAGGGACCAATTGATATTGGTTGATATTATGGGCTATAGCGGAATCCGATAAGCTAAAGAAGACAAAGGTTCGGCGCAATCTCGTTGGGGCAAGAAGCTTGGAGGGCTTAGGTACACTGGGTAGATTAGGATTGAAGGGTCTTCTGTTGTTCATGTATCCCAACTTAATTCTTTAGTGGATTATTGACCACTTGGAGGGCGGCAGAGAGGTTTTACACTGAGACTTTCGGTTCCTCTTTGATAACACATCGTTGTGTTGTCCTTGTGTTTACATCTTTATTCTCTTAATCTTTGCCATTTAATTTTTGCTATGGATGTGATTTTATTTGGTTTAGATTGTTTATCAATTTTGTTTTAAGCTTATGTTCATTTTCCACACGTACATTGTTTGATATTAAGCTTAAATTGGTAATTTGTAAATTGGGGGTCTAAACGTTCATAGTGTTTTATACGCTATTTGAACTTTCAATTGGTATCAGAGCATGTGCACTTGTTGTGGTTTAATTACCTTAGTGCGATCCTTGACCCCGTTTGAGATAGACCGGTCTCAATCTTTAAATGTTCCACCATATTTTGATGGCAATAACTAAGTTGTAGATGTTAACCACCTGGTTTGAGGAGCTCAAAATGAGTGAGGACGAGGTCTTTGACTCTTTCTATAGCAAGTTGAATGACGTGGTCGTTGGCAAGTTTAATTTTGGGGAGAAAACGGAGGATTCCAAGATAGTGAGGAAGATCTTTCGATCATTGCCGAAAATCTTCCGTGCCAAGGTGATAGCGATTGAAGAGAGTAAGGACTTTGATGATTTCAAAGTCCAAAAACTGATTGGCTCGCTTTAGACTTATGAACTGTCATTGCCCACACAAAGGAAGAGCAAATCTCTTGCTCTTAAGACAATTAATGAAAGGGTGGAAGTTCACGACTCATCGAATAAGGATGTTGTGAAGAAGGATGTTGCCTACCTTGTGAAAAATTTCCTGAAATTCAAGAACAATGGAAAATTTGGTGATAAAGGGAAATTCCAAAGTTTCGGGAAGAAGAAAAAGGAATTCAAAAGGAAAGATGGAAAGGAATCCCAATCTACACAAGGAATCACTTGTTTCGAGTGCAACGGGCATGGACACTTCAAGAAAGAATGTCCTAATTATTTGAGAATGAAGGGCAAGGCGTATGCCACAACTCTTAGTGACTCGAATTCATCCAATTCTGACTCTGAGGAAGCTATGACGGAGAAAGGAATTACTCCACTTTTATGCCTATTGCTCATGTTGAGTTTTTGGAGGACTTAAATTTGCTTGTACAAGAGCTTGGGGAGCATAGTGATGAGGAATCAATGGGAGTTGTAGAAGAATCGAATGTTAAAGAAGATAAGAGTACAAAGGATCTTTAAGAAAACTACAACTCACTCCTTGAGAAATTAGGAGAATATGCACGTGTAGCAAAGGTAGCTATGAAAAAGATGAAAAAGGCAGAGGAGGACTATAGAAGTCTCCTAGTGCGACATAAGGAGGCCAAGTATGAGATAGAGGAGCTGAATGGATAGTTGTCAGAAGCTTACACAAAGGTGAGATTCCTTGAGCTTGAAGTGGTTCAAGCAAATGCCAAGATAAAGAAGGTTTCCACCGAGAAGCTAGATGTTGTTATTTCCTCACAAAAACATTTCTCAAAAAAATTTGGGTTGGGATATACCAGAGAAAGTAGTTCAGTTGTCAAAATCACCAAGGAAGTGAAGTTTGTGAAAGCCAAAGAACTAGTAGTGGCTGCCTTTACTCCTGAGAAAGTAGAGAATGAAAAGAAGAAGAATATGGCTGATCAACGAGTATTGAATAAGTCTTGTAACCAATCAGTGGTCAAACCTGAAGCTAGAGGGAAATCACTTCCAATATCACCAAAAGGTCCAAGAACGAACCATTTTTGCCATCATTGTGGACTTCAAGGACACATCAGACCAAATTGCCATAAGCTGAGAGCATTGCATAATGCAAGTGATTAAAGGTCAAGAGGACCAAGAAATGACAAGAGGACTTGGGCTGTTGAGCAATCAAGAGGTCAAGATGGTGATTCCGGAATGATGGATGTGATGAAGATGATTGGTGCATTCACCACCTGCTTGGAAAGATTCATTAGAAAGTTTGAAAGCCCTAACACTTGCACCCAATCCTATAGGGATATCATCCCAAATGCACGTGACGTGTGGGTGAAGAAGGGTACTTATGCATAAGTAATAAAACATGTCCATGCATTAATACTTCCTATGTTTTGAAACTATGCATGGTTGTGTGCTTTTTGCTAGTTTAAGTTGAAAATTGTTTGTGTGTTTGTTTCCACTTTAAATGTTTTTACATTGTTGTTTTTTATCAATTTTTTCTTGCTTTTGTGTCAAAAATCCAAAAACACATAAAAAGTAAAAAATCCAAAAAGTTTAATCAACATTATTGTGTTTTGTCACAAACATGTTTTGCCTTGTACTTTTGTGCTAATGGCTTTATGCATTTACGAGCGTAGCTTGTTCTCAATGCACTCATATCATTGTGGGAAAAATCTTGAAATCTATGTGACTGTTGTAAATCGATCTTCAAACTTGTCATGAATGATTTGTCAATGGTTTTGCTGATCTTGAGACATGCATAGACTTGTGCCTATATATCTTCCCACTCTTTTATTTTACTGTTTTTGCTTAAAGAGCTCAACAAATGTAAATCTCCAAATGAAAAGAGATAATAAGCTACAAAAGCCTGTTGAGCATACTAGTATTTGACTAGGAAAAAGGGAAAGTGACCTAAAATAAAATGTATGATGCCCAAAAAGCCAAAGGCTAACTCATCAAATTGAAATATAAAAAATTTCAAGCATTGATCTCTCAATGAGATGTAATGATTCAAAAAGATGAAATGATACGATGTATATGGAGCCAAATGAAAAGCTTCAAAGTTATGTTATCAAGTTTACGTGGGAGGTCATATATGCATATTTCTTAATTGAGATGGGTCACTCTATCTTGTACTAATTGTGTGTGCCTTGGTTGAATTGATCATTGAAGCTTCACATTAGACTAAGGACTATCTCCTTTTTGATAGCCACACATATCACACATGTCTATGTTCAATGAATGCCATATTCATTTGCGTGATTGTACTTGATTAAATGTGTTTCACATGCTTAATTTTTGTTAATCAAACACAAAAATATTTTTGAGTGTTTTAGTTGTTTTTGGAAAGTATTTTGCTTTTACAAAAAATTGCCAAAATTTTTCAAAAAAAACTGTGTTGCCCTGTTTTTGGCAACTTGGTCGCGGGTCAGTCCAGTCGCATGCCCCTAGTTGCAAGCTCATACAGTAGATTTTCATGACTCATTGGTAGGTTAATGTCCCAGTCGTGAAAAATACTTAGAAAATTTTTCAAAATCTGGGTTTTTAGGTTTCTCGCAACTTGATGTGGCGACTTGTTCGTGAGTGGATGTTCAGTCGTGAGAGTCATACTAAAAGTTTCACAGCTTAACTCGAGACTCTCTCAGGAGTGAAACTTCCAGTCACGAAAAAAACTTAGAAAACTTTCTCAATATTTTTGTTTTAAGTGTTCTAGCGACTGGCCCTGGCGACTTGCACGTGACTTGATTCAGTAGCGAAAATCACGTGTTTTGCGCAAATTGGACAGTTTTTAAAACTTTTCAATTTTCCCTTGAACTTTTGTGATTTTTCATTGTCTTCCCGTTTATCACTCTCTCAAACCCACTGTGTTTCTCATAAAAACCTCCATTGTCATTCATCATTTTGTCTTCAAACTCTAAGAAAAAAGTATGGGTTTTCTTTTTCTCACTTAGTATTTCATGTTCTTTGCCGTGGATTTCATGTTTTGTGAGTTGTTTTTGGGTTTTGAGGTATATGGTGATTCAGTCATAGGTTGGGTTATTTTTATTTACTTTGATTGAATGGGTTATGTTGGTCTTGTCTATTTGATGTGATATTTTCTTGTTATCATGATCGATTCTTATCCTTGAGTATGTTGACTGATCTGTCTTGTGTTGAGCTTATCATGTGCTTAAATTTTAGGGTTTTTGTAATTTATAGTGTTTGTGGGTGTATTTGGTTCACAGTTTACTTATTGCATATGAAAGTTCAAAATGGATATAAACCACCCTTGAACGTTTAGACACCAAATTACAAAACATCAATTCAAACTTAATATCAAGCGATTAACGTGCGAAACATGAACATAAGCTAAACATAGAATTGATAAACAATCTAAGCCAAATATAAACACATCCACAACATAAAATATATGGCAAAGATAAAGGAAAGGAAGATGCAAACACATGGACAACACACGATGTGTTATCGAAGAGGAAACCAAAGCCCTTGGTGTAAAACCTCTTCGCTGCCCTCCAAGCGGTCAATAATCCACTAGAAAACGTAGTTGGGATACATAAACAGCAATAGACCCTCCAAGCCTAATCTACCCAGTGTACCTAAGCCCTCCAAGCTTCCTCCTCCAACGAGGTTGTGCCGAACCTTTTTCTTTCCAAGCTTACTGGATTCCGCTATAAACCATAGCATCAACCAATGTGAATTGGTCCCTTCATAACTGCTTCCCAAAACACCAAATAAATCTTCTCACAGATATGAGTATGGTGAGAAAAGGATTTGGTTAAGAACCTCTCAAGGATTTTACAATGGAGAGAGTGAGAGTAGAGGAATTTGAAGAGTCTCTTAGATGAAGATTGTGGATGAATCAATCTTGTTTTTCTCTAAGGTTTCTCTCTCAAAATTCTCTTTGGAAACTCTCTATATTTTATGGGTATAAGGGTTAATATAGAGTGGTGAGCATTTGGAATGCGAAGAGTCAGTTTTTCCCAAACTGGGCTAGTTGGCAACTTGGCCTCACGACTGGTTTGGGTCGCAAGTTCCAGCTGCGAGATAATGGCCTGGCCAGCCTGGGACTTTTGTCCTGTAGTGCGACAGCTGGTGTGACCTTTCGGCTCCCTGCATGCTTCTCACATGTGTTACAGTTGGCGGCTTCTAGTCGCGAGTCACCTACGAGTCCTAGCCGTGAAACTCTGCCTCCTTACACAAACTTAAGCTTTTCTTCACATCTTCTAACACACTACCCTTACAAGAATCCCACCTAAATACAAGGTTACTAATTACTAAAATACAAGCAAATTTGGCACGGAATAAAGCCAACAAGATGGTTGATTAAATTCAACCTTACAATCTCCCCCTTTGGTTATTCTGTGACAAAACCCTACAACAGACTCTAGACTTAACGCGTGAGTTGGGAATAGTTGAGCAAAACTCACTCACACCTAACTCTAGATTCTGATAAGCTCTTGAAACATATGAACAAGTATCTCTTGAAACACAACAACATAACAATATCATTGTATGCAGAAAAACTTGAAGTGTATATGGAGAGCATAATATGATCAAGCGGAAATGAACTTAAGCAATAAAGCAATAAATCATGGCTTGACCAAAACAGGCAATCACTATACAAAAGTGATCACAATGCTCATTCTCACAAGGAATGAACATCCGGACATGCAAGCTAATAAGCTTATTTGCAAAGTATCATTTACATGTCCAACACTCAACCAATGCATATAACATATATGCATCTAGGAAAAATCCTACATAGGCACAAGAGTGAAGTACTAAAGAAAAAATGCATGACATTTAACATCAAGTACTTAAGCTACAAAGTATGAAGGCTACATAAGCATGGTACAAACCATAAAAGCCTACAAAATACATGGAAACAAACCCTAAAAGCTTACAAAAGCAACGTGGGTACAAATGTACCATACAAAAAATACTTCCCTTATCATATCACTCCCTCTATCATGAATCATAGAAGCTGTGATGAACTTGGAACATATATACCTGTAACCTGAAATACTTGCACAAAACACATTAGACCCTTAAGGTAAAGCAAATAATAAACGGACAAGTATGATCTAACAAGTAAATTGCGATCAAGTAAACATGATGTGAAACATGTGAGCAACTTGACCAAACACAAAACAATCATAAAGAAATGACAGTCAAGACAAAGTTTTCTTATTAACACAATGTCTTCTCCCCCTTGATATATGCATCTCCCCTATGGAATATCTCTCCCCTTACAAATGTGCACAAGAAATAGAATTTCTCCCTCTAAGAATGTGCACAAGTGTCATATAGAAATAACATAGCATCACAATCATGAGGATTATCTATACTACTATTTAAGGGGCTTCTCCTATTTGGATTCCTCATTTTTTATGTCTAAAATACCCGCATCATTCCCACTTACAAGTTTTTAACTACCAGGAAAAATATGTAAATTAAAACTCTTACACTTTAAAACCCACAAACTCACGTACGCTTTGCAGTTTCTATCTCTCATTCTTTTTCAGATTGAAGACATTTAATTTAGCTCTACATCCTCCTTTCTTTTTCTTTAGATTAAAGACATTTACTATCAATGGCTCCAACAAATTTTCAGGCCCCAACAAATTTACTGTCAAAGGCTCTAACGTTCAAACTTCAAAACTATATATTCTGGTACGTCCTGGGTTACTTTTTTTTTTTTATGAACAGTTACTTTCTGGGTTACTTTTTTTTTTTTTTTTTTTTTTTTTTTTTTTTTTTTTTTTTTTTTTTAACTCTCTCCTTTCCTTTTTTATGTTTCACAAATTTCCATTCCTTCTTCGTATTTTTTTTCTTTTTAAGAATCTGTTTTTTTTTTTTTTACCATCATTGTATATGTTTTTGGCATTAAATTTTTTTATTTAGGTACGTAGCAAACTTGAGTTCTACTTTTTTTTCTTTTTTTCTTTTTTTATGTATCACGTTAACTCCTTTTTTGTTTCTTTTTTTTTTTTAGATCTCCATTAGTTATTTATATAAATAGTTAATGATGTGCTGATAAGATTTTAAAGAATCCATGATAGAGTTAAATTATAAAGAATCTTTATCTTTATTCTGAACAATTTTAATAGGATTTTCAGGAAAAATAATCTCATCAAAATTTAAATTAAACACAAACTCTAACAAACTTATGCTAGTATCTTTAATAATACTAGCTTCATCATACGTGCTTCGAGTGTGTGATGAGACTTTTTTTTTTAATTTTTTTTTTTATAGATTTATTATCATAATTTTTCTTTCATCACAATTTGAAAAAATGGATAGGATTTTTTTTTTTCGAAGAGAATAGGATTCCTTTTTCAATTAGAAGCTTTTGTGTGTTTATCCAAATCCAATTGATAATATAATAGTTATAAAAATATGATAATGTAATAAATAAATAAAAAGAAAAAGATAATGTAATAGTTAAAAAAAGAAACGTGGGATAGTTTTTCCTTATTTTATGGGAGGGGTAATTATTTTCTTTCAAACGTGGGGTAGTGGGAAGGTTTTTTTTTTTTTTTTTTTTTTTTTTTTTTTTTATCAACGTTGACTATTTAGTGGGGAGTTAGTAATCAGTAGATTTTTTTTTTAATTCCTATCTATTTACGATTTTAACCTCATTTCTTATTTTTAGGAATAATGATAAATTAATTAAATTAGAGGTAATTTTGGAAGTGAAAAAGGCAGTAACTAACTTTATGAATCCTCTTAATATGAAACTAGCCTCTGAGTGAGCGCGTGCTCAGAGGCTCTTCTATTTTTTGGAGTAAAAGTTAATTTAGAGCATTTATTATAATTTGAGATTACTACATTCTCCAATCACACAAAAAAAAAAAAAAAAAAAAAAAAAAAACCTAGTGGTGTGATGATTATTATGTGCTCAGATGCTCTTCTATTTTTTGAATAAAGGTTAATTTAGAGCATTTATTATAATTTGGGATTACTATATTTTTTAATCACAAAAAAAAATCTAGGGGTGTGATGAAAAATTATTTCACCACACATAATACTCATCACACCCCTAATTTATTTATTTATTTATTTTTTTTGTGATTAGAGAATGTAGTAATCTCAAATTATAATAAATACTTTAAATTAACCCTTAATCCAAAAAATAGAAGAGCCTCTGAGCACGCACGTGAGCGCGTGCTTAAAGGCTAGTCACTCATAAAGGCATTTTCACAAACACGTAGCATGTTACATTTATCATCAACCAAATCATATAAAGAGTCATATAAAGCATAATCCATGGTAGATAAATACAAGGGGTCAAGGATCACACTTAGGTATTTAAACCACAACAAGTGTACCCGCTCTGATACCAATTGAATGTTCAAAATGGGTATAAAGCACCCTTGAACGCTTAGACTCCAAAATTACAAAATATCAATTCAAGCTTAATATCAAACGATTAACGTGTGGAACATGAACATAAGCTAAACATAGAATTGATAAACAAACTAAGCCAAATATAAACACATCCACAATAGAAAATAAATGTCAAAGATAAAGGGAAGGAAGATGCAAACACACGGATAACATACGATGTGTTATCGAAGAGGAAACTGAAGCCTTCAACGTAAAACCTCTCCGTTGCTCTCCAAGCGGTCAATAATCCACTAGAAAATGTAGTTGGGATACATGAACAGCAATAGATCCTCCAAGCCTAATCTACCCAGTGTACCTAAGCACTCCAAGCTTTTTGCTCCAATGAGGTTGCGCCGAACCTTTTTCTTTTCTAGCTTACCGGATTCCGCTATAAACCATAGCATCAACCAATGTGAATTGGTCCCTTCATAATTGCTTCCCAAAGCACCAAATAAACCTTCTCACATATATGGTATGATGAGAAAATAATTTGGTTAAGAACCTCTCAAGGATTTTACAATGGAGAGGGTGAGAGTAGAGGAATTTGAAGAGTCTCTTAGATGAAGATTGTGGATGAATCAATTTTGTTTTTCTCTAGGGTTTCTCTCTCAAAATTCTATCTAGAAGCTCTCTACATTTCGTGGGTATAAGGGTCTATATATAGTGGTAAGTATTTGGAATGCGAAGAGTTAGTTTTTCCCAATCAGGGCTGGTTAGCGGCTTGGCCTCGTGACTGGTCTAAGTCGCGAGTTCCAGCCTCGAGGTAACGGCCTAGCCAGCTTGGGATTTTTGTCCTGTAGTGCGATAGTTGGCATGACCCTTCAGCTCCCCGCATGCTTCTCACGTGTGTTGCAGTTGGCGGCTTCCAGTCGCGAGTCACCAGCGAGTCCAAGCCGCGAGACTCTACCTCCTTGCACAAACTTGAGCTTTTCTTCACATCTTCTTACACACTACCCTTACAAGAATCTCACCTAAATACAGGGTTACTAATTGCTAAAATACAAGTAAATTTGGCATGAAATAAAACCAACAAGATGGTTGATTAAATTCAACCTTACAGCATATCTACATATGTTTTTGACTGGGTACCCTAGGTTGTTCATGTTGTGTTCATGTGCACTCTGTCACATTGTGTTATGCTTAAGAGTTGGTGATGAAACTGTACTATGCTCTTCTGTTTTGGGTTATCTCATGTCACATTGATTTTGAACTAAGTATAGATTGAATGTTTGGTATATGTCTCTGTTCTTTTCAGTGCCACTAACCTGCAACTAATTTTTGAGTTTGCATCGATTGTGCTCTGCTTTTGTGGGCTTTGCTACTATGGTTTTGCAGATGACTCCTACAAAGAAGAAAACTACTGCCAAAAAGGGTGACAAAAGGTTAAAGATGGACAATACAAAGTTCAGGTTCCCTCAACATTTTGAGAGATACACTCGGTTCTACATGAAGGCAACCATCATTTAAGAAAGATTTGTAGACTTGGTGGATTTGAAGGACACTTTCATTCCAAGTTATTTTCAGGGCAGAGGTTGGGATAAGTTGTTGAGTGGCTTGCCTGGAGTGTGTGAGCCTCTGATCAGGGAGTTTTATGCTAATGTTGTGTTAAGAGAGCATGAGATCAACTGTTGGATAAGGGGACATGAATTCACCATAGATGTAGATGACATAGATGAGGTGATGTGGTTTGGAGATTTGGATGACCATGACTTCACCCATTACAAGGACAGGATGCTATCCATTGGAGCTGTCCAATCTCATATTGGTGGAGTTAGAGAAGGGAAATGGCTTAACACTACTGCCTTCCCAGCTGACATGAGGTGTCTTACAACCATCATGATGTTTAATCTGTATCCAGTGAGGAAGCTAACCACCATCAACAATGCTAGAGGCATCTTCCTCATGGAGCTTAAGGAGAACACCTACATAGACATCAGTGCTCATATCTTCTACACCATTGTTGATGAGACTAGAACAACCTCCAGGGCCAAGCTGATTTTTCCCAGCTTTCTTATGAGGCTTTTTAGATTAAAATGTGTGGAAATCCCTCAAGATATCAGCCTTAGGCCTACTCCTTCAGCCATCAACGCTCTAACCATTACAAGGATAAGAGTTCGTCTCCCAAATGATGAAGAGGAAGGTGACCATGAAGAAGGTGAACCAATGGAGATCAAGACAAAGGCTGTAGGACAATCCTCAAGCTCAAGAGGCCGTGGCAAGAGGAGCAGAGCATCATCCTCATCAGCTGTACCTCTAGATGCATTCCAGATCATCCTTGAAAGGATTGATGGGATCAGAGATGTTCAAAATGAGCAATCTGATAAGCTGGCTACACTCCAAGATCAGATGACTCTTCTCTCAGCAAAATTTGATAGCTTCACTACCTAGCAGTGACCCTTTGGCCATTCCAGTAAAAAAGGGGGAGATTTTTTAGGATAGCTCTTGAGGGGGAGCAAGCATTTACTTTATGCTTATGTTATTTATGTGTTTTGATGTTATGTGTTGGAGTTGGTATTATGTTTTGGATAATGTTTTTATTATGGGTTTGCTACACAATTTGTTAAACACTTTGATTAATTTCTTGGTTTTTAAACTCATGGTTGGTTTATGTGATTAGGTTTTAAAACTTGTGGTTTTATGGTTTAATGATTATAAGTTTATATTAGTTTAAGTTTATTTTGATTTGTATGTTTGCTTATGTAGCTTTTGCTTTGTACCCATGCTTTGTAGCTTAGTACTTGTTGCCAAATGTTATATCTTTTCTTTAAGAACATCACTCTTGTGCCCTTTGTTGGATTTTATATCCTTAATGCAATTACCTTGAGTTGTTGCATTGGTTGAGTGTTGGACATGCAAATAATACTCTGCATTAAGCTTATCAGCTTGCATGTCCGGATATTCATTCCGTGTGTGAATGAGCATTGTGATCACCATTTGTAGTGATTGTTCATTTTTGGTCAAGCCATAGTCTATTGATTTATTTCATTTTGCTTGATCGCATTGTGCCAGCTCCATATGCATTACAAGTTTTCTACATACAATGATCATACTGTGTTGTTGTGTTTCAGGAGATACTTGTTCTTATGGTTCAAGAGCTAAATAGATTCTAGAGTTAGGTGTGAGTGAGTTTTGTTCAACTGTTCCCAACTCACGCGTTAAGTCTAGAGTTTGTTGTAGGGTTTTGTCAAAAATAGCCAAAGGGGGAGGTTGTAAGGTTGAATTTAATCAACCATCTTGTTGGTTTTATTCTGTGCCAAATTTGCTTGTAATTCAGCATTTAGAAACCCCGCATTTAGGTGTGTAAGGGTAGCGTGTGAAAGAGTATGAAGAAATGCTCAAGACTATGCAGTGAAGCAGGGACACGCGACTGGATCTCACGGGTGGCTCGCGACTGGTAAGCCGCCAGAAGAAGCACATGAGTGAAGCATGCAAAGAAGCTAAACCACCATACCAGCTGTAGCACTGCAAAACAAAAAGTCCAGACTAGCCATTCAGTTAGCTCGCGGCTTGAACTCACAACTCAGTCAAGTCACGAGGCCAAGTCGCCAGCCAGCTTTGTTTTGGAAAAACTGACTCTTCGCATTCCAAACACACAAGTATATTTAGACCCTTATACCCACAAAATGTAGAGAGCTTCCAGAGATAATTTTGAGAGAGAAACCCTAGAGAAAAACAAGATTGACTCATCCACAATCTTCATCCTTGTTTCTCCAAATTCCTCTACTCTTACCATCTCCATTGTTACATCCTTGAGGGATACATTAGCCAAAACCTTTTCTCACCATACCCATATCTATGAGAAAGCTATTTGGTGCTTGGGAAGCAGTTAGGAAGGGACCAATTGATATTGGTTAATGCTATGGGCTATAACGGAATCCAGTAAGCTAAAGAAGACAAAGGTTCGGCGCAACCTCATTGGAGCAAGAAGCTTGGAGGGCTTAGGTACACTGGGTAGATTAGGCTTAGAGAATCTTCTGCTATTCATGTATCCCAACTTCATTCTTCAGTGGATTATTGACTACTTGAAGGGTGGCGGTGGCGAAGAGGTTTTACGCCAAAGGGTTCGGTTTCCTCTTCGATAACACATCGCTGTGTTGTCCTTGTGTTTGCATCTCTATTCCCTTAATCTTTGCCATTTAATTTATGCTATGGATGTGATTTTATTTGGTTTAGATTGTTTATCAATTCTGTTTTAAGCTTATGTTCATTTTCCGCACGTATATTGTTTGATATTAAGCTCGAATTGGTAATTTGTAAATTGGGGGTCTAAATGTTCATGGTGTTTTATACGCTATTTGAACTTTCACAAGAAACTCCCTCTGTGCAACTAGAGACAAGGAAGTTAAACTAGGAATTTGTACTGAAGCTAAAATGTCTTTGTCAAGGGTCGACTCACCACCTTCTCCCAACTGAGATTTATCTCTGTCCAGAAAGCCCGAAGGAGACTTCATGACCTCCATATTGCTCAAAACGTCCTGGGGCTACACTTGGGTTGCTGCCTGAGGGGAAAAATTAATAGGCATGTAAATCGGAGCAGTAATTACATCCTTTACTCAAGAAACCCCAGCCAAATTCTTCTTTCTGACCTCATAAAACCCAGGGACTACCACCATTGACCGCTTGGGATTTGGAGTAAAGGGAGCCCTCAACTACGAACCATACTCTTGATTACAAGACTTTAAGGTACCATCACTGTTGATCCATACTTCACAATCCCTATCACTACAAGCTAAGCACCCACACAAGTAACAAATATTAGGCAATCTTTCATACTTAAAATTAACCCATACATCACTCCCATCCTCCAAAGATAAAACCTTGCCACAACAAAGCAGAAGAGATATATCAATTGATACTCTTATGTGCATAAAATTACCACCTTCCATCTCATCAATAGAGGTTGTGCGATCAACAACTCCAACCACGACACAAATCTCCTCTGCAACCATTCTATTCATATAGCAGAATGGGATGTCATGGATTTGAACCCAAATTGTAGTCCTTGTAAAACTCAAATCACGAACTAGCGAATTGTTCTCAAAGCTCTACAAAACCACTAAGTGCTTATCTAAGCTCTAAGGTTCACTTGAAAAATTCTTCTCAACTTCCTTCTTATTATCAAAGACAAACAAGAGGATATGATCACCTATATTTCTAACTTTAAACCCATTCACTACTCTCCATAATGAACTAAAGGTCCTAATAACAGTATCAATATTCAGGGCTCTGTTTGTCAAAAACTTGGCAGCAATAATGAATTCCATCGAGCTTTGTTCCTTATTCAGGCTTATCTTTCCCCCTCCCTATCATTCAGCGAAAGATTACTCCAGTGTTTCGTGAGAGAATCCATGGCTCTGCGAAAAACTCATAACTTTGAAACAAAACAGCAAAACTGCCTAACAACATGCAAACCAGCCTTTCTTCCGTACAAAACACAACAACTAAGAATACTAAAAAAACCTAACAAACCACACAGCCTAAAGATAACCAAGTTACCCTAGGAACAACAATCCTATTAGAGAAGGAACAAAATTCTATCACCTACAATAGGTTTGGAAGCCCAAACCGCCCTAACGCAGAGAAACCCTTCTTATATCATATCTAATCTTACAAGAAACAAAACCAATTACATTCTTGCTAACCTTTATGATGCATGCAAAAGTTCGATGACAAATTATATGTGTGTGTATTTTAATCAATACATATAAATAAATACAAAGTTAAATTAGAGATTTCATTGAAAAGAATGGAAATGATTTAGTTAGAATTTGCTTAGTGAAGATCAAACCTAATTTAATGATGTTAATTATTGGTTTGCTTTGATAAAATTTATGGGGAATTCTAAATAATATGTGGTTTATATATATATATATATATATATAAGGTTCAAGTTACACCTGGTGTAACTTTAAGGAATGTTACATTACTCAAAAATTTTTAATTGAACGTGAATTTTGACAAATCCACCATTAAATTACATTATCGTCATGTATTCTCCATGCTTGTAAAATTTGAAGGAGATCAAATATTAATAGCCATGTCATCAATCAGTTTAAAATAATACATAAAAGATGAGTTTATGAATTGAATAGTAAATAGAATCCAGTTGATATGACAATTGGCATAATGTTTAGAAAATATAGAACATATAATTCAACGGTAAGAATTTCAAAATATGAATTCTATAACAAGCTATTGGGTAGTGTAACATTACTTAAAGTTACACTGGGTATAACAATCTCCAACTCTTAAGGTTTGTGGCTAGGGTTTTCTCTCAAAGCACTCCTCAACATTTGTGGGCAATGTGGGTATATATAGTGTGGGTATAAAAAGTGTGTATCAAATATACAGTTTGGCAAAACAAAATGTTTCGCAGGTGTCTCGTGGGAAGGTCTTACCTGCGAGCTATTCGCGAAACACAGTTGTATCCATCCTATCTTGACTCTTCGCATTCCAGTCATGTGCAGGGCACATGCATTACTTCGCAGGATGCTTAGTCGTGAGCTACCCGCAAAAACCCTTTAGTCTTCAATTTGCTTAAGTCTTCATACACTCTCTCTCTATCACACAACCCTTACAATTAAATCCCACAATAAATACAGGGTATAAAAGACTGAATAAAATTACAATCAAATTTGGCACGGAATAAAAGCCAACAAAATGCATAGTTGTAAATTACAACTTTACAATCTCCCCCTTTGGCTATTCTGTGACAAAACCCCTAAAACAGACTCTAGACTTAAACATGAGTTTGAGAATATTGGCAAAACTCACTCGAGCCTAATCTAGAAGCTATGAAGCACTTGCACGTATATACTTGTAACCTGAAAAAGGTTTGAGCGGGGGAGCTTGCACAGTTGAGGGGGAGCATAGCTTAGACCTTAGATACATTGGTTCGGTACATTGGTTCATTAAAGGTAGTTTAGCTTTATTTATGTCTTGGATAGTTGTTTTTACTTGTTTTTATTGCTTTTCTTTAAAGCTTTAGTACATTGTTATTAATTTCATTTTATATTCAGTATTTGTGTTTATCTCAATGCTTTGTAGCATTTTTTTGTTCTTTTAAGATATTGCTAATATCTCTTAAGTACCTCACTTTTGTGCCCTAGTAGGATCTTATTTCCTAGATGCAAATACTTCGAGTATTTTGCACTACCCCTGGACATGTCACTCACTTAGGTCATGGATCAGCTGCTCACACTACCCTTGGACATACCGAGACTACATCTTCTACCATTCCTGAGCCTTCGAATGTTAGCACTCTGCCAGGTCAATCAAGCTCTCACGCTAACTAGTTCACTATTTTGGTTAAAGGTTTGCATGAGCATGTGTCAGGACTTGCAAATGTCATCTACTCCACAAACAACCAAGTTTAAATGTGCCTTACTGCCATTTAGACATAGCTAGATGAGATTCAATGCAAGTTAGAGAAGAGCCTTTAGCTATTCATGCCAAAAATGGGGAGAGCATACTCCTTCTATAGAATGTATAGATTGGACGATAACATACGATAAGGGGGAGAGCATCACAAGAAGGGAAGTGTGCATAGTGAAAGGGGGAGTTTTTGTGAGCTCAAAAGGGAAAAAAAAAAGCTGACACACAACATTAAACTCTTGTTTAGTTGTCTTTACTACTTTTCTTTAAAGCTATAGTACTCTATTTTTTTAATTTCAGTTTATATTTAGTGCTTGTGTTTATCTCAATGCTTTGTAGCATTTTTTTTTTCTTATAAGATATTGCTAATATGTCTTAAGTACCTCACTTTTATGCCCTAGTAGGATCTTGTTTCCCAGATGCAAATACTTCGAGTATTTTGCATTGGTTGAGTGTTGGACATGCAATTGATCCTTGTGATTGATCTTAATTGCATTGCGTGTCCAGATGAGCAATGCTCATTGTAGTCATTCTCTAATGACTGTTCTTGTATGATCAAGATATGCTTACATATTTTATAGTATTTATAAACTTGATCGCATTTTACTTGCTTATGTATGTACCATGTATTCAACTTGTCATAAGCTTAATGAAAGTTTTGTTTGTGTGTGAGTGTTTCAGGTTATAGGTATATACGTGCAAGTGCTTCACAGCTTCTAGATTAGGTGTGAGTGAGTTTCACCACTGTTCCCAAACTCACGTTTAAGTCTAGAGTCTGTTTTAGGAGTTTTGTTAGGGAATAACTAAAGGGGGAGATTGTAAAGTTGTAATTTACAACTATGTGTTTTGTTGGCTTTTATTCCGTGCCAAATTTGATTGTAATTTTATTCAATCTTTTATACCTTATATTTATTGTGGGATTTAATTGTAAGGGTTGTGTGATAGAGAGAGAGAGTGTATAAAGACTCAAGCAAATTGAAGGCTAAAGAGTTTTCACGGGTAGCTCGTGACTAAGCATCCTGCGAAGTGATGCATGTGCCCTGCACATGATTGGAATGCGAAGAGTTAGGACAGGATGGAGATAGCTGTGTTTTGCGAGTAACTCGCGAGTAAGGCCTTCTCGCGAGACACCCACGAAACATTCTATTTTGCCAGACTGTACTATCTAATACACACTTTCCGTACCCACAATATATATACCCACATTACCCACAAATGTTGAGGAGTGCTTCTAAGAGAAAACCCTAGCCACAAACCTTGAGTGTTAGAGATTGTTATTCCCACATTTCTCTACACAATTGCTTGCGGATTTACCTCAACTCCTACCTCTCCATTTCCATACCATTGAGAGGTTGATAGCCCAAACACCTACCACACCCTTTCAGAGTGTTCAGTGAGGTTTTAGTGCTACTGGGAAGTATTGGAAGAAGTCAAGAATGACAGATGCAACATGGAGCTTGTTACGAGATTCGGAGAGCTAGACAAGACAAGGTTCCGAGAAGCCTTGTTGGAGTAGAAGCTTAGAGGGCTTAGGTACATTGGGTAGATTAGACTTGGAAGGTCTCTTGCTAACCCATGTATCCCAACTGATTGTCTAGTGGATCGATTACCGCTTGGAGGGCAGCGAAAATGTTTTTCGCCAAGTTCTTCGGTTTCCCCTTCGATAACACATCGACGTGTTATCTTGTGTTTGCATTCTTCTTCCCCTACTCTTTTACCTTTCATTTTACTGCTGTGTTATAATGATTATGGGTTAGAGTAGCTTGTTTGTTTATCCACTCGTATTTACTCTATTCCGCACTTAGTATTAAGTTAGAGTAAAATCTATCAAGCCGTAATTTTGATTTAGGGGTCTAAAGAGCTCTTGTGTTTTCAACACATTTTTGAGCTTTTAGTTGGTATCAGAGTGGGTGCACTAGTTATGGTTTAATTACCTTAGTGCAATCCTTGACTCCGTTTGAGATAGACCGGTCTCAATCTTTAAATGTTCTACCATATTTTGATTATAGCAACTATGCATTTTGGAAAGTCTGGATGAGGGCATTCTTGTGTTCAATAGATGATACTGTTTGGGATGCAGTAGAAGTAGGATGGACTAAGCCAGAGGCCACTAAATCTATTTAGGATAAGGTAGCACTTGCGGCAGCTAAAGCTAACAGTAAAGTTTTGAATGCAATATTTTGTGGTGTTTCTCTAGATAAGTTTCACAGGATTTCTCAGATAACAGTTGCCAAGGAGGCTTGGGAGATATTGGAGACCACCTATGAAGGCACGAACAAGGTGAAGGATACTAAGTTGCAGATGCTAACCACTCGATTTGAAAAGCTGAAAATGAGTGAAGACGAGCCATTTGACTCATTCTATAGCAAGCTGAATGAGGTGGTTATTGGCAAGTTCAACTTGACTAAGAAAACGGAGGACTCAAAGATAGTGATGAAAATCCTTCGATCATTGCCGTAAAGCTTCTGAGCAAAAGTCACAGCTATAGAAAAAAAGTAAAGACTTGAATGAGATCAAAATACAAGAGCTCATTGGATCTCTCCAAACATATGAGCTGGGACTGCCTTCTCATAAGTCGAGCTAATCTCTTGCTCTCAAAACCATCACCAAGAGAATGGATGACTCCTCCGAAGAAAATGATGTGGAGAAGGAGGTAGCATTCCTAGCAAAGAACTTCCGAAGTGAGACAATGGTTGGAAGAATAAGAACCGGAGATGCACATAGTCAAGAAGTTAAGAGTATTAAAAACTTTCTTCAACAATATACTATTTTCACTCAAATCTGGTTTTTCTTTCTTAGCACAACTTCCAAGAAGCTCAAGTTTTTCTTTTCTTTTGATTCTTTTAAAAGCTTGAAACTTAGAGTAATGAGGTCTTAAATGACCAAAAGCACCACAATGGTGACAAACATTGTGTTTATGTCCATTAGGGCTTTCTAGGGAGGGATCTAATTATTGGAAAAACTGGTTTTGCATCTCATACAAAACCCACAGCAAAAGTAATGTAAGGATCTACTTCATTCATGAGAGATAACATATAACCTTGAATTCTGGAACAAAGAAGAGAAAGCGTACCTTGGTGTAGTGAAATTCAAAAAAAAAAAAATTTTAAATAAACAAAACAAAACTCGAGAATACCTTTAATTTTCATCCCAATTCCACATGTTGCCCAAGATGAGTGGTCTTTCAATCAGTTCTTGTGTACATTGATCTTCCTTCGAAAAAGTGTATTTCTAAGATTCTGTAGAGAAAACCTATTTTCTCTTTTTTTAATCATATGTGCACATTAACTGCCTTAGCAGTTACTTTATTTAATAACTCTTATTAAATAAAAACTAATTATCTAATTAGGTTAGCTTTTTGGGCCAGCCTAATTGGGTTTAAGTGTGTGGCTTGGGATGGGACTAAAAAGACTAGTAAGGCTCTATCTCCAATGGGCTTCAAACTTATCTGTCAATTCTTGACAAACCCAAAGTTACCATTAATTTTATAACAAGTACCACTATGTAGATATAATTGCATTCTAGGCCTTATTAATAAATTATTTCCCAAGACTCTAATATGATATCATTTGACCCCTTTATGAAATATTCATAGTGAACAAAGTCATAATAAACCATCACTTTGTAAAAAACTATTTTATTCCTTGAGTGCCCAATTTAATTTTTTAGTTATTCATAATTATGAAATCTAATTTCATAAAATATGAACTTTAGTAACTCTTTACTAAAGTGGCCAACCTTAAATAACCAGTTTCATTAAAGTTATCTCAAAGGAATATTTCATGTCTCTATAAAGAGAGATTATGGATTTCATCTTGAGAATATGTGTTCCCTCAACACTACATGTGGTTATCCAACATACTGAGATTTTTACCGTTAAACTAGATCTCACGCCTGATATATCAAAGTAACCTATGTGGGTTCACTATCCTCTCAGGACTGAGAGTCTATAAAATTAGAAGTCGTGAGATTAATTATTCAGGTGACAGATGTTAATTAAATAATTAATCTCATAGTGGTCCAGTTCAATATGTCTTACACACTTAAAACATATCAACACATCAATTAGAAGTCTCCACTTCCATGATCAAGACAAACCATCTTAGTTGATGTATTATAGTCTTCGCAGATGAAACGCCCAATTTTATCATCGACCACGAACTATATTTTGAGTTTACAAGAAACTTGTAATTTATATATTCTATAACTAAATCACATATAATGCATCTCAAGGATTATGATAATGTCTCATTAGTTCATTTATAAATAGTCTCATATAATTAAACAATTTAATTATTTATAACATGCTAATAAATTGGATTTTAGGGCACAAACCCTAACACTAACAACATGGTTTTGTTCTCTCTTCAACATGGAACATTGAGGTCTAATATAACTTGATAGGCCAATAATGTATTGACCCATTAGGTAAATTAACCAATTAATTAACCAAGTGAATTAATTAAGTCAATTTAACATACAATACGCATGGTAGCATAAACAAATCACCAAATAAATAATGCCGTGAAAATTAAATTTTACACAAGTGATTTGTTTACAAATGGGGAAAACCACCAAGGCAAAACCCTACTGGGTGAATTTAAGGTCACCACTCCTGAGAATCCACTATTTTCAAAACAAGCGGTTACAAGTAAAAGAATCCAAGTACCTTATACCAACCTACAGTTGAACCCTTACCCCAATACATAATTGGACTTGTAATGTTGTGGCAATCTCTCCTTTCAATGCACGGTTCCAAGTACATGACTAACCAATTGATCCACGGATCTCAGTACGTGACTAACACACCAACTTGAGAAAGATGTTGGTTGCAAAGTTTTTCAATTCATCCACATGATGAAGATCAAAAAGCTCTTTGGTCACAAAACCTTACAACGTACAAATGCAGTAGCTTCTTCAAGAAAGAAGAACTAGGGCAAATTGTCTCTAGTCATAATATGCATGTAACAACAAGTGCAACAACCTTATGACGGCCCTTAAAATAATCCTTATATATGTCTAGGGTTATGAAAAAGGAAAACCTAAACACATAGCTTGGATATGCGTGAAAAACAGATCTGAAAATCTGATTATTGTAATTCTAGAGCAATGCTATATTCAAACATCCAGAGCAATGCTATATGTTGGTTTTTAGACCCCTTAAAAAAACAATTGGATTAACCGAGTTTATTAGCCAAGTGATTAACTTAGTCAAATTATGCAATTTTAGGTTAAAACAATCAAACAATCATATCAAGAATAAATATAGTAGCGGAAAAATAAAGAACATAATATATGATGACCTAGGAAACCACACGGTAAAAACCTTGGGAGGATTTGACCTAGCTATCCTCAAGATAAATCTGAATCCACTATGAGGCATCATTTTTAATTTTCCCCAATTCCATCTCCTGGATATTTTTTTAGCTTTCGCTGCTTGAGACAGATTGGTGCAAAGCTGACTCGCTGCTAGGTCCGCTGCATTCACTAGAGCCTAGCTCGTGGCTTATTGATACCATCTTTCTGAATTTCTTGAAGTCCTCCTTATATTGATCATTATCATAATCTATGTTTCTAGCTGTCCCAAGTGAGAATTCCTCGTTTAGATCATCCAGAGAAAGATTACCTTCCAAAGCTCTAACTATCTTCTTACCATGCAAGAATGGTAGTAGGGTTATATACTGCATCAGGAAAAATGATTACAGGTACATGCCATCACAAAGAATAAAGTCTTAATTTCAAACCATTTCAAAATCATTTAAGCATTTGAATAGAAAAAATGGAAAATCTTAATTCCCAAATACTCAATCTTATTAACATTAAAAGCTCAATAACCTGCCGAAAAAGCGCAATATTTTGGAACCATATATGTTACAAAATAATCACAAATAAAATTTAGTAACAAACAAGACAATAGGCTTTACAATTCACAAACTTTGGGCAAAGGAGGTTTATCTACAATTTTGGATTTGATATATATATATATATATATGAAAGTTTTTTAGACCCCTTTAACCACAATTAAATTAACCTAGAGAATTAGCCAAGTGATTAACTTAGTCAAATTATGCAATTCTAGGTTATTACAATCACACAATCATATCAAGAATATATAAAGCAGCGGAAAATAAATGAACACAAGATATGATGACTTAAGAAACCACACGGTAAAAACCTGGGGAGGATTTGACCTAGCTATCCTCAAGGTAAACCTGAATCCACTAAATGTAGAGAGCTTCCAGAGAGAATTTTGTGAGAAAAACCCTAGACAAAAACAAGATTGATTCATCTACAATCTTCACCTAAGAAACTCTTCAAATTCCTCTACTCTCACCCTTTCCATTGTTACATCCTTGAGAAGTTCTTAGCCAAATCATTTTCTCACCATACCCATATCTATGAGAAGGTTTTTTGGTGCTTTAGGAAGCAGTTAGGAAGGGACCAATTCATATTGGTTGATGCTATGGGCTATAGCGGAATCCAGTAAGCTAGAAAAGACATAGGTTCGGCGTAATCTCGTTGGAGCAAGAAGCTTGGAGGGCTTAGGTACACTGGGTAGATTAAGCTTGGAGGGTCTATTGCTATTCATATATCCTAACTACATTTTCTAGTGGGTTATCCAAGGCTTCGATTTCCTCTTTGATAACACATTGAGTGTTGTCCTTGTATTTACATTCTCTTTCCTTTATCTTTGCCATTTAATTACTGTTGTGGCTGTGATTATTTATGGTTTAAATTATTTATCAATTTTGTTTTAGAATGTTCATGTTTCGCAAATTTATTGTTTGATAATAAGCTTGAATTGATAATTTGTAATTTGGGGTCTAAATGTTCAAGGGTGTTTTATACACATTTTGAACATTCACAATCATCTACCAACAAAGACAAAACCAAAAACAAAATAATGTTTTTTTTTTTTTTTTTTTTTAATTACTAGGCTTGGCTAAGATTTTGTTTTTTTTTTATATTAGAACATTCATAGCGATGGTGCTAAAAAGTTTAGCTCGTAATACCTCAAAAAGCTACTTTATCTATTTTGCCATTTCACTTTACAATACACCCAATATCAAATATTCCATTTTTTATCACTTCATTTAAAATAATTTAAACAACTCCTTAAAATAATAAGGAAGAGAGGGAATTTGAGTTTTTTAACTAAAGAAAGAGATATAATCTTAATAAAATATTGTATTTTATTTTTAACAACTTGCTACAGTCAACTAGTATTTATACCAATTTACTGTAGTTACAACAAATTTTGCTTTAACTTCTTCATTAACACATGATTTTTTTTGTTCTTTGGTGGTAAAGTAGGTTTTTTTTTTTTTTTTTTTTTTTTTTTTTGCTAAAATACTATTACCACTGCAAATATTTTTATTGTTTTTGGGTTGGATAGCTGCTATTTGGGTTAGACTAGCTAGACTAATTGGAGAGAAAGGGACCAACTACAAAATGAAATATAGAATGACTAATATATATATATATATTGGACCGGGGGGCTCGAGCCCCCACCAAGGTCTGTCCTTGGCCACATTAAAGGTGAAACAAAGAAATTGTGAAATAGTTTGTAACAAATGAGTCAATTTCGTACTAGAGACTGTTTCGGTTTGGTCAAAAAAAGATATATTTCGATACCAGTCAATATCGGTATACTATTTCAAAGTTAGCTCTATATATTATTTATATATTTATTAGTCAACTTTTATATAATTTATTATCAAAACTTAATAGTTTTTAAAATGGATATAGATCTAATTACTACCAATACTAGTTTGCTACTAATATTAATAATAATTTACCTCTACAGCTAAGCTATTGCATAATATATATATATATATATATATGTTTTATTGGGAACTAGTACTACATCTATTACATTAATTCCAATATTTATACTAAGAATATATTCAATTTTCATCTCATTAATGTTTCTATCCTTTTAATAAAATGATAATATAATAATAATAATAATAACAAAAGTACAAAGCCGTGTGATGTCAAAAAGACAATTTGAAAAGTTAACTTCAATTTTTTTTTTTTTTTTTTTTTTTTAAGATAGAATTTCTACTCTAACATAATCTAAGTGTATATGTATGTAAAACTCCTCCCTGGAGACTTGAACCTTAACTCTTTCTCTCCACATCCCACAAGCATTTTTACTTATGAAGTGATCACTGCATCAAGGGTGTGCTTAGGACAATTGTTAATAATTCATTTAAAGAAAATTTTTATGAGGAAAAAAAAAAAAAAACACTTAATGTTTTGAGTTTTGACAACTTTTTTTTATTTTATATAAAAGTGGTGTCAAAACTTTCCTAAAATTTATTATTAGCCATTGTCTTAAAAGCACCGTCAGAATGACCCATTTACTTTTAGCTCATTTAAATGTCATTCATTCACATTGATTAGATTATCAGAGGTGGACAAAATAAGAAAAGTATGCAGAGAAGCGAGCATTATGCTGGGACATGGTGAAGAAGAAGAGGCTTTTAAGCTGGGACAAGGTGAAGAAGAAGTCACGGCAGCAGCAACTAGGAGTGGGTGATCGGTGCTGGGTAGTGACTGGAGATATAATAGTGAGCAATGAGAATGATAATGCAGGTGATTAATTTTTTTTTTTTTTTTTTTTTTGGGTGTATATACTGTCCGAATTCCATTTTTAAGCGGGAATGTCTAATTTTCGCCGGTATAGCTGGTATAGTCCAGTATTTAGAGCGGTACGATACAAGCATATTTTTGTACCGGTTGAGTGATCGGTAAGAGAAATACTGGCTGGTACAGTATTAACGCCCTGATTTGTAATACTAGAACAACTCATTTAAAAGATATGTGTCAATAAAATTTTATTTTACAAAGATTAATTCTACCAAAATTATTGGGATTCAACTTTTTGATAATAATTTTGTATTAATTATGGAAAAGAAAAATATTATTTTAACAGTTTTTACCAAACATATTACTTTTTAAAAAAACTCAGTTTCATACTGCTTTTTTTAAAACTGCCACTTTTTTAAAAAGTACATGATCATAAAAGCTGAACGAAAGTCACCCATAATGTTGTAACCCATATCATATCGGTACTTATTCTTCCTAGATAATACTCAAAAAAATCATGATTGCATTAAGGTGGGATATAGAGATTAGATCACGGAGGACTATATATATATATATATATATTTGGTTATAGTGTCTACTTTCTAGTGTAGGTCCAAGCCATTTTCACGGGGATGGAAAGTATTAGTAGATCTTATTTACAAACCTTGTGATTTAACAGTTTTCGTGTACCATAACATGAAAAGTCACTCAGCATTGCCCTATACCCCATGCACCAAGGATTTTTAGTGATAGGCTCTATATATAGAACTTGACAGTTATTTGGTCCCAAGCCCCAACTCCAACAAGAGGTTTCAACCATTTATCAAAACCCTAGAAGAAGATATATATTTTGCAGAATAAGTATGGCACTAGGACACTTAACACCATTTTTTGTACACCAATAACTAAAAATTCTGTCAAATCTTTGGCTCCTCTTCCTGTTTCTCGTGGCTGATAATTTTTCTAACTTTTACAAACTAGGCAATGTCAATAGAGCAGGACAGGAAAGCAGGTGAATGTGCAAGCTAGGAAGTAGGAATCTACCATAATATAACTCTAATTTGACTAGAGAAGCCTCAAAAAAATTTAAAATAAAGAAAATAAAATCCTAGATGCTAAAATAACAGAATTACAACAACAACAAAAATCATAAATTAATAAATTATAAAAATTAAATCTCATATCTTGTTCTAAATCATAAGTGCCTATACTAAATGAAGATACACTTAGAATTATTATCCAACTATCTAGTACAAAAAAAAAAAATTCATCAAAAAAAAAAAAAAAAAAAAAAAAAAAACTATCTAGTACAAAAACAATTCAACTCAACAAATTACTATGCATCTATTTGTAGTAGGTAGTAGGTAGCCCCAAATTCTTTTCATTACTTCTTTTAAGAACCATATTTAAATGTATTTTCTCACAAATTGCTATACAAGAGAGTTTTTTTTTTTTTTTTTTTTTTTTGAAAAGACCACCTGATATTGGCAAGACAAATGCAGACAGGCACACATAGATACAAACACGCAGAATAGGACCTTAAAAAGAATAATGAAACATTAGGGACTACTACTTTGAAATGGTACACACACCCACTCAACCATGCTATCATTAGGGAAGGATTGAGTTTTATCGAAAGGCTGGAGTCCAGTAATCAACTCCAAAAGTACAACCCCAAAAGAGAAGACATCTGACTTATCTGTGAGCTTTCCACTACTAGCATACTCCGGAGCCAAGTAACTGCATTTGATGAATACAACATCATTTCAAGACATTCAGAAGCAACTAATACAAAAATTTTTAATTAGAAATGAAGCATCCAAGCTATCATTGCTTTATAGCATTTAGACTGCTTCAGAACTAAACTTCATGGCAGCACCTTAGCATTGTCTAAAGAACACAGAGAAATGGAGCTTACCCAAAAGTTCCCATTACCCGAGTTGAGATGTGAGTCACACTATCTAATGAAAACTTAGCAAGCCCGAAATCTGAAACCTGAATGAAAGCCCAAAATCATGTCATAGAAGTGGGTTTTGGAGAAGTATTTTAAGTATTAGATGAAATATGAAGGTTTTCTACGTAATTTATGCCATGCAAACACCTACGTACAAAATACATGCAAACCTTTTGTTTGTTATGAGTAAACGAATATGAGAGAAAAAAGGGTGGTACACTTTTAAGTTTTAATCCTGGAATTGTTTTCATTTTGGCAATTTACATTTTAAAATTTTCATTTTGGTCTTTCACATTTGATTTCATTTTTATATTAGCTAGTCATACCTTCCATTATTGTTATTAATTTTAGGATCTTTGTAGTTGTTAATAAAACTCATATTTACTCAATAAATGTCCGATGTGGGATTTATCACACATCCACACAGCACACACTTAGACAATATCCAAATCAAATATAGGTGTCACATTATACACATAAATTTGGGCCTTTTGTATGCTAGACTTAAAGAATTACGATTTCTTTTGGTGTGCTAGTTACGGTGAGAGAGAGTTTGAGCCTCTTGCTACAATGCAAGTGTCGTTCACCAAAAATGACAAGTTGTGTGTTTAAGTTTAAGAATTAGTTTCTACAATAAATTAAGAGTAAGACTGTCTAACGTAGCTTCTCTCAAACACCGTAAAAGTGAGATTTTTGAGCATTTTGTACTATCTTTTTTAGTTTTGTGACTTTGAGCTACTATTGTAATCTCTCTATTTTCTTAGTAAAATTTGGCTAATTTTACTCTTTAAGCTAATTTTGCAAACAAATTAATTAGTTATGTGACCAAAATTAACTCATATTATTTATGTGGTCACGTTTGAAACTCTAGTCTCGGAGACTCGAGTTCCAAAGGAGGAACTTGATCCCATGGAGAAAATCATGAGCTGATATTTATTTTTTAAGTTTCTAGTGTAATTTGAGTTTCAGGGATTCAAGTTCTTCACATTGGAACTCAAGTCTCAAAGGCTTGAGTTTCAAAAGTTTTCACGGTGTATGATCTTGAGTTTTAATATGTAAAAACCTTCTACTATTTGCTACATACATAATTGTTATCAAAATTTCACTATCTCAACACAGACAAATATATTTGAAACTTAAACCAAGAATCACATGAAACTACTAATAAACCAAACCTTTGCATCAAAATTATAATCAAGAAGAATATTAGCTGATTTGATGTCACGGTGTATGATCTTGGGCTGACCTGAAGATACATTGAGCTCAAAAGGAGACATAATCTATAACACGAAAATATTCATAAGGTTCGCAATTCATGTGGTAAACAAAGCAAACTCACAGTCCTCATGTAGATATGCCAATCCTTTTGCAGAGCCCATAGCTATTTTTAGTCTGGTTGGCCAATTCATAGTTGGTCTCTTCAATTCTGCAATGTCAATTTGCTCCAATAAAACACTTTATAGTAGTTTCACTGTACATAAACATGTTAGACTACCAATTAAAATTTTACAAATCCGAACAATAAGCTATGATCCAACACTTAGACCTCATTTGGGAGGAGGGAATGGAATGGAATGGAAATGAATAAAAAGAATAATTTAAAATATTATTCTCATCCCTTTTTTGGGAGTTTTATGGAGGGAATGGAAAGCTCATTCCATTGTTTGGGAGTTTAAGTGGGAGGGAATGAAATGGGTAGGAGGGAATACTCATTCTTCTTTATTCCCTTAAAATCTCAAATTTTCATTCTCCTTGAAATTGGGAGGAATGAGAGGGAATGAAATTAAATTTAATGATTTTTTTACTAAAACTTCCAAAATACCCCTATATATTTAACCTTTTATTTTAAAATATGGGTCTAATAGTAATATTGTCATAAAATGATTTCATTACATTCCCTCCATGTTACTCCTAAATAAGATTATTTAAATTCCATTCATTTTCATTCCTTCATTTTAAAATATTCAATCAAGGTTACTTAATTCCATTCTATTCCATTCTTTTTCATTCATTTCCCTTACTTAAATATATTTTATTCTTTTCCATTCCCTTATAATTATTTCATTCCATTTTATTCCATTGTCTTATGAACTCCCAAACAGAGCCCTAATTACTGATTACAAAAGAATATAGGCTTCACATTTAAGCCTGTATTCTTTTGGAGTCTTGTTGTATTCTTGTATCACTAAGTAGAGAATTCATGAGAAAATAAATGATTTTTTTGTATATTATATCTATCTAAAAGTAGGCCTAATCTAATTACTTTTTTAATTTCGTTTACCAGTGCTACTATCGTTAATACTTGCCACATGTCTTGTTATGCAGTTTACAAGCCACAGGATTTCTCTTTTATCATTCTTTCTATGTCACGAAACCTTATAATTTTTTATTGGCTCTAATAATATGAACAATGATATGCTGTCTCCTAAAATTAACAAACATCTTTTTCCCTTATTCCAAGCAAATACCATTTTAAAGTACAAAGATAAGTTAATGGAAATTGCCAAAAAGAAGATTGAAATTATAGAAAATGACTTACCATGCAGATGATATTCCAAGTTACCATTTGGGACAAAGTCATAAACAAGCAATCTTTGTTCCCCAGAAATGCAATATCCAACCAATGAAACAAGGTGTTTGTGATGGACACGACTAATGACCTCAATTTCCGCCCTAAACTCACACTCTCCCTGTTTACTGTCCAATTTCAGCTGTTTAACTGCAACCACTTTCTCATTTGGAAGGACCCCTTTATGGACATGACCAAAACCACCTTGACCAATAAAGTTGTACTCAGAGAAACCATTAGTTGCTAGGGCTAATTCTTCATATGAAAATATACTTTGAGAAAGACCTATAGGATAGCCAGCTGGTGGTGTTGGATTAGGATCACCTGGAGGAGAAGAAAACAAGAGCATTGGTCAGTTACTCGGTTATAATATAAAGTGGCATCATCTAAGACTAAAAGATTGAATGATAATATATATAATATGATTAATGACATCTTTCGTCCAAAAACATAATGATGAAAATGGTAAAAGAACATGAACAATTGATTCCAAGTACTAATGAATTTAACGGCTTTCAACAATTCCTTAGTGGTGTGTGTGAAATTAACCCAAAAAAAAAAAAAAAATGTTCTTCGTGGAGAGACATGTAGGCTGTAGCAGTTGTCTTTGCAATAATTAAACCTTTCCATAGTAGTCAATCTTGTACTGCTTAGTTAAAATAAAATGCTTGCACTGCAAATCAAATCCATACATGGAGCAATGTAGTTAAAAGTTTCAAGCACAGCACGGACCTCTTGAGTTTAGACATAAAGCATAAGAGCAACCACCTTAGTCCTTCCAAAATAGAAAAAGTAGACAACTTTACACATTTACTACAAAAATGACCCACACCAGTGGAGCTAAATTTATGAAAATTTCCATTGTTTCTACAGTAATCATGTAAAAAAACCGTATATATTTACACGATTACTGTAGCTTTGCATTTCACTTTTTTATTATTTTTTGTCTCACCAAGTTAGACTGTTCTCAACTTCTCTCTCTTTTCCTCTAGCTCTGAAGCCTTTTCTTTCTCAATCTCACACACACTCTCTTCGTCTAAGCAACAATCATCTATGCCCATCTTTGAAAGATTGTCTCCTTGATTCTACTTCTCTAGGCTTGGAGTTAGAGATCATAATAAAATATTTTATCATCTTCATTCTTGGGCTTCTAAATTTTTCTGGTTCATCAATGGAGTTTTGGTATGTGTGGAAGTTCAGATGCGGTAATTTTGGTGGAAGAGTGATTTTTATAGTTTGCAGTTTCTCTCTTTCTCATAGTGTATAACCTAAAATTGCAGGGTTATGGGTATGATTTGTAGGAAATTTTGTTGTGTATTGGGTTTTGCTGGAAATGCAAAAGCTGGGTTTTTATATTTGAGAATCTTAAAAAGCTAGGTTTTAGGTTTTTGATATTTGAGAAGCTGGGTTTTATTTAAGATTTGTTGGAAATTTTGTGTAAGATTTGATTTTTGAGATGGGTTTTGGGTTTTGCAGGAAACTTTGGTTGATGGGGCTATGAGAACATATGCAACAAATTATTTGAAAACAAATATTTGAAATACATCATCTTAAGTAATTTTTATCCTCAATATGAATTTTAGATAAGAACTGGCTGTATATTTATCTATTACAGAGGTTGATTTAGAGTTGAAGTTTCTGTTTTATCCTTGAAAGGGTGGTTTTTGGCTAAGGAGGAGAGAGAAATTGTTTTTGAGAATAATTAAAATTTAATTTAAAATTAATATTTTAATAAAATTTGATGTAAAATAGATATTCTGATATGGGATTTTTTGACAAGTAATTGTATAAAATAGAAAAAGTAGGGTTTTATACTAAAATAAATAGAAAATTTTACACAGACTAATAAGAATGCTCTAAGGGTGTGCCGAGTTAAAATGAAGCATACATTTTTCAAATATATTATATAATAATCTCTAATGAAAAGTTCATATATTCAAAATTGCAACATATTTTGCTTATCAACTATAATAGATGATGCAATTGGACAAAGTAAGTTCAAATTTTACTTAATAATTTTAGTTTCTTAAAAATTTTATATAGTAAATTTATAAACGATTATTTTTGGATAAAAATTATAATAATCTTGTTATAGAAAGTTGAAACATAACATTGTCTATAATTCTCGTGTTTAATAAAAATACACATTTGTGATAGTTATGATCAAATTGTAGCATACTTCATTTTTAATTCTTTCCATAATCTTCAAAGAGTAATTGTGACCTTCAATTCATAGTATACACTTTTTATCAAACTATTAGAGTTCTCAAGCTCTAGGTTGAAATTTTCTCTTTCTAATGATCATCATCTCCACTAGGCCTAATAATATCATCACGAGACTCTTCAAAATCATGTTTCTCTCCATTTGGGAGAGTACCAACTCCAACGGTCTCTTTAAAATGCTGAAATTTTTTGAATAGTTACAGTAGCTCTACACACATGAAGAGTCATTGTAGCTCTATAAGAGCACTAGTATTGGTGGTGCTAAATAGCAATATAGCTATTTTTAGCACCACCAATTCTAAAAAGTGAGCTACAATGGTGTAGCTAAACTTAAAAATTTTAGCTCATCATCTATAGTACACAACCATCTATAGCTGTGCACTGTAGCAAGAAGCTAAAATATATATATATATATATACATATACATATATATATATATATATATATATATATATATTTTATTAAACTTCCCATTAAAATAATATTCTCTTTTTCTTTCTTTCTCTTTCTCTTCGGTTTCTCTCCTTTCTTCATTTTTTTCCTTCTCATTTTTTTTTCTCTCTAGCGCCTCCCTCATCTCCCTCTTGTGGGTGGGATCGTGGTGGAGGGTAGATCGGTCTCAAAGGTGGGTGGCTAGCTAGGTTCTTCATTATTAGTGGCTCAGTGGGCTGTGGTGTGGTTGGATTGTCAACGTCGGTTGGGTTCGTTGATGTCGGTGGGTTGTGATGTGGTTGGTTTGTTGGCTATGGTGTGCTGTGGTGGGTCAGTGTGGTTCGTGGGTGGGTCGCTGGGTTCAATACAATGTCTGTCTGGCTAGGTTTGTAGGTAGATCGGTGTGGGTAGGTCGCTGGGTTCGATGTCTGCATGGGTGCGTGGGTGTGTTCATGTGGGTTCGTCAGCATTGGTTCATGGGGGTGGCTGTGGGTGTGTTCGTGGTGGTGGCTCAAGTGGGTTTTGTGGGGGTGGCTATGGGTGTTGCCTAGTGGGTCAAGTGGGTGTGGGCTCGGTTGATTTTTTTTTCTCTGTTGTGGTGGTGGTAGTGGTGGTTGTGGTTGGTTCCAGAAGTTTGTAGGGCATGTTTTTATTATTATTCTAATAAGTTTTTTCTATTATTTTAATCAAATAGTTAAAAATATAGATCCATTGATGTTGGGTGTATTGTAAAGTAAAAGGTTGTTGAGGGTCATTTTTGGGAATCCAAGTAGAAAGAAGAAAGTCCAACCCAGCAACACGGGCAGCAAAGGGTTGGCAAACATAGAGCAAAACCATTAAGCTCAAGTGGCAGGAATAATGGATCACAGGCCCATGAAATAAACAAATGGGTTTTGAGGAGGAAAATGGGCTTAAAGAAGCCCGGAAAGAGAGAAATATCAAACCCATGGGCAGTATATGATATGAAAAAGTGAGAATGGGCTACTGCAAGCCTAAGGTAATGCAAACAAATAAAGTAAGGGGTTAATGGCAGGCCCATGAGCCCTAAGGATGAGAATAAGGTAATTGGGCCAAGGAAGCCCAATGAAGTTAGTAAAAACCCATGGGAATGCAGAGTTAGTAAAAAGGCCAAGGAAAGTCAAAGAAAGCAAATGGGTCAAGGATGCCCAAGAGAAAAAAACAAAAGGGACACAGGAGCCCATGAGTAAGAACACTAGTGGTCATGCTAAGCCACTAGGGGAAAGAATAAACGGCAGGCCTAAAGAGGCCCAGCAAGAGTGAGTCATTACAACAGAAATGACAAAGTGATATGGAAGGAAATTAGGGCAATCAAAAATAGGTTGAAAGAAATATAAAACCCAGTATCAAATAAAGCCCAGCCCTTAAGAGGAGTGGGAAATCAAAAAGCAGCTCACATAAAAGGTTAAGAACCGACGGCAAACTATGCAGGCAAGCCTCTAAACCACGGTGGATGAATGAGCAGTAGGCAGATTTTGGACACATATGGAAGGAAAGCACACGTAAGGCCTAGACATCACTAGCCTGTACCGAGCCAATATGGGACATGGTGAGGTCATAGGTCAGAGGTAAGAGGGCATGGTTTGGCAGTGGGGAGAGAGGAAAACCTATTTTGGGGTTCCTGCTCAAGCTCTTTTAGGGGATACATCCTGCTGGGATGACATACCTACCAAAAGAAGCAAGGCTGAGTTGGAACCACGAGGTGCATGCCATGAGGGATAGGGAGAGAGAGCACCCACACCGTAGCAAGAAAAAGGTGTCACGACAGACTAACAAACAAAATAGTCCTTTTTGTCTGGAGATGGGGAGTGGCACATAGATGGTCCAGTGGTGATCGGCAAGTACGCCTAGACCAGACAAAGGTTAAGGGTTAAAATAGTAAAATCTGGTCACAGCAGGCACTATAAAAAGAGGCTTTTACTGTGCGCAAAAGGGGAGAGAAAAGGAGGATAGGAGAATCACTATAACAATCATCTGAGAGGAAATCACGAAAATAGAAAACTAGAGCAAAAGAAAAGAAAAGAAAGATAAAAGGAAAATTGAAATAAAGAAAGAAAGAAAAAGAAAAACAGAGAATTAGTTCGGCAGGCATGCACTAATAGGTTGTTTCCCTCTCTCCCTCTCTAAATCTTGCTCTCTGCCAAAAGTAAAAAAGTTCCTCCGGGCACCAACCATTCAGGTCTGTTTCCCTCAAGGTGATTAATTTTTGTGGCAGGAGTTTTCCTAGGAGATTAATTGCGTTGAGAGGAGGCGTTTTCCCTCTCTGGTTTTGGTCATGCGGACCAAACTTACTCTGATTTCTTTCTTCTTTTGATTGACCCACATGCTGACCACTTATTCGCTTGCTTGTTTTAATTGTTGTTATTATGATTACCATCATTAAGTAAGGATTAACTATTCACTTTAATTAAGAAGCCAAAGTATTCTTTTTTCTTCTTTTTTTTTAATTATCATGTCTACTTGTCATGACTCACTCAGAATAACTCTGCTTGTCGTAAGCATGCTCCTAGCAAACGAGGCATAGTTTGCGCACAAACTGGCCAAAGTTGAGTTCCAGTTGGACTTGTCTCAACTCCCTTACTCAGAACATTTGGGTCTAGTACCGTAGGAGGCAGCCCAACCCAGTACAACAACAGTACCGCAGGAGGCAGCCTAGCATAACACAAAAAGCCCACTACAAATGTAAAATAGATAAAGTGACTTTTGTAGGTGCTAAATAAACAAATTTTTGCCTCCACCAATGTGGATGCTCTAAATTTTTGGGGCTAAAATATTTAGCCCTTTCTATTTTCCCGAACCAAAATATTCAGCATCTCTCTCTCTCTCTCTCATTTGTTTCTTTCCTATTTTTATTGTCTTTCATCTCATTTATTAATTATCTTCTATATATTTCAAAGCTGCTATATATCCATTAAGTTAGAGATAGGATTGCTTACCAATCAACTCTTTTCATATTTCCTAAAAAAGTTTGCATTGTATACGAGGTAGGACAATTGATATTTCCATTAAGTTACCAAGTTACGAGGTAGGACAATTGTATACGCAAACAAACAAACCAAGCTCCGAAAATAACATTTTTTTTTTTTTTTGAAAATTTAATCGCACATTACATTAAATAATTTCTTAAAAGATTAATTTTCTAAACACTTTTTCGAGTTAAATTTTCTAAAACGTGGTTTAAATAGGATGGAACGAGTTGTTTATACAGCAAACCAACTGGCCAAAAAGCCAAAACCTCACGATAAATAAACAAAACAACGGCATATATAATATAGGCCACCAAACAACAACCACAAACTAAATTATAAACTAATCATTAAAGATGAAATTAACTATTTCAGCAAAAAAAAAAAAAAAGATGAAATTAACTAACTATTAACTAAATAAAAATGGACTCACTTGTCGTAGGTCCTTCATCTGGTTTCCTCCGATTTCTCCTTCTATACCAAATGACGAAAATGCCCACAGCAACCAACAGAATTAACCCTCCTATCACTGTCCCCACTATCAGCCCCACCTGCGGTGGTGGCGGCGCTGGTACAGGCGATGGTTCCGTCAGTGGTGACGGCGGTGGTACAGGCGATGGTGCAGGCGATGGTTCTGACGGTGGTGGCTGACTATCACCTGGCGAAGAAGTCGGTGACCATGTCGTCTGACTATCACCTGGCGAAGAAGTCGGTGGCGAAGAAGACGGTGACCACGTCGTCTGACTATCACCTGGCGAAGAAGCCGGTGACCATGTCGTCAATGCTTCGGTCGATAGTTCAGGCGTTGGTCCCGGCGGTGTCAGTAGTTTAGCCAGTGGTTTTGGCGGACTTTCACCATATAGCGAAGGATACGATCGCACTGTCGTCGGTGGTGCCATCGGTGGTTCCGTCGGTGGTTCAGGCAGTGGTGCTGGCGGACTTCCACCATATAGCCTAGTATACGTCGGTGGATAGCTTATTTAAGATTCCGGAGAGGACTCCGGAACTTGATGTAGCTGCCGATGCCAGGGCATCATATCGCCAGAGAGCTTGTTTGCATGTGCGTGTAAGTGTGAGCTTGAAACTTTTAACTACGTACAATTTGAATTGGAGTCAACGGTTGCGTCAACACTGAAGCTTAAGAAAAAGTAGAAGAAGAATAGTAGTGAGAATAATGTGGTGGTGGTGGTGGTGGTGGAAGAAGAAGTTTAATGTAGTGGGAGTACTGGGGACCCTAGGCACGACGCGTTCGTACATGATCAATCACAACCATTCACAATCTGTGAGGCCATCGTATGTGTTTTTTTTTACACCATCATTACTACAAAATCAGATGTTTATGCCTGCGTGAAGATAAAAATCTCCAGTAATGGTCATAATTAACGCTATAGCTCTCACGGATAAAATAATTCGTTAGATATGGAAAACCATCTAATGAATATATGATTAATGTGACGTACATGTCAGTCTGAGTTCTACCTAAAACGAAAGACTCATTATTTCACTTTTAATTAAATAGTTGTGACGTACATGTCAGTCTCAGTTCCACCTAAATGAAAGACTCATTATTTCGAACTTTTTAATTATCTAGTCACTAACGAGGCACGGAATAATTTAATAAAATTACATATATGATTAGAAAATAAATAAAATAAAATAAAAATACTTAATTTATTTAAATTCAACTGTATATTGAAGAGATATTAATTTCAGTAATACCACACTTTATAAATCTATTAACAAAATTAACAAAATATATTATATACATTTACGCAATTAAATTTATAAAATCAATAAGGCTAAGTTAAAATTTTAAATAGTTAGGACAACTGCTATAAAAACATATATTATTCGGAAAGAAACTTACTTGTTTCTTATGAAAAGAATGATACAAATATAAATATGAACAAAAAGTGGAGCTATAGGCCATAAGAATAAAGAGATTCAAAATAATCTAAAATAATTATTAAAAAATCTAAAATATGTGAGTTATAAAAAATTATAAGTGTGTAGTTATAGCAGTATAAATAAATTATAAATTCTAATAGTCGCATATTAGAATTTTACTCTGTCGAAATCAACTAATTTGTATGTAGATCTCTTTTTCTTTATTTTCCGTTTTTCTTTTTTTGCCAAAACAGTATATGTCATGTTCATGACGTGAATAATGAAATATATTAATTTGGTGCTATAATGAAATATATTAGTTCGGTGCTATTGTGTAGACTTAAAGAAGTAATAAAATTTAACAGAGCAAATAACAATTAATATGTATATTCATAATCAGTTGTGAGAAAAGTATAGATAAGCAGGCGAAGAAATTGTGAGAATGACCATTTTTAGAAGGTGATTTATTTAGTTTTTCTTCTATTTGAAATAGCTAAATTGTAGGATCTTTTGATTACTGTAACAAAAAATTTTTTTTTTAAAGAAGCTATACCTTCTGCCAAGAGTTTAAAGTAAAATTGTGTGCTTTGTTATAAGTAGCATTCATGTTCTTTTACTTATCTAATCAAAAGTTTCAAATGTGTGTACTTTAATACACCATTGAACTTAAAGTGACTAACAATAATGCTAGTAGTGTGGATCTAGATTTAGCTAAATTTTGTTTCAAAACTGGCAAAAAACAGAAAATTCCACAAATACCGAAAACTTGAATGATAGACAACACAAACCAAAATTTAAAAACAGGTACAGGGAAACAAAACACAATCAGTGAAATAGAAAATGCTTTAAACCACAAACTATATTTTTAAATCGGTTTGAATTTCAAATGAGTAATTACAAAAGCATCAGTATGTAGATTTTCAATTTTCCTTTGTTTCTATGTCTTTAGTACCAACTTGCATCAGTATGTAGCTTTTCAATTTTCCTTTGTTTCAATATATCTTTTGTAACGTCCCACTTACCACATCACTTCCCCACCACTCATTTTCAATCCACCTTATTCTCTCTTGGCCGGCACATCTATTACTTGCTCTCTTTTCTATTTTCTTCTTTTCTCTCAAACACTCTTCTCTTCACTCCCTCACACTCTCCCACTGGTACCTCCATACCACCATCTCCACCATCATTTTTCCAGCAATGTCACCGGAAAAAAATCCTTAAGAACCTCTAAGCATCTTCATCGCTTTATTTGAGGTAAAAGTTTCTAATCTTTTTGGTGAGTTTTACACTTTTGCTTGAGGTTATTTTTATCTAAGCTTTAATAATGATACTTATGTGATTTATGAGCATTGGAAGTGATATTTATGTGTTTATATGTATGGGTTTTGTATTGGTGGAATTATTTGATGAGTGGGTTTATGATTTGTGCTAATGATGACTACTTAAGGTTTATGTATGGTGGAAAATTTAGGGGTTTTAAGTTATAACATGTGATGGTTAGTAAATATAATTTTTCCATTGCCACTGGGTTTATTTGGAGTTAATTGAAGTTCTAAATTTCTTGTTTTTGAGGATATTTTGATTTTGCTTTCATGGGTCTCTTAATGTTGTAGTGTAAATTTTATGGAAGCTAGTCATGATGTTGGAGATGATATTAAATGGGTTAACTTTATAAATTGGAGTTTATGTCTTGTGAATCAATTTGTTGAGAAACTTTGGAAGTGGAATATATTATTATTGATTAGGTTAAATGCTAGGCTTGCCTAATTAAGTGCTCATTTGGTAATTCCTAAATTGTAGCTAGATACAATTTCAAGCTCTATGCTTATTATAATAGGTTTACTTGATATTGTTTAGGTTCTAGCTAATCTCCTTGGAGCTTGGAGAATTAGGCTTTTGCGGTTGTGAGATAAGTAGCTTTTTAATGGAATTTTTGAAAAATAACCATGTTACATAAATGTTGTTTTTTGGGGTTAGACACATTTTTGGAAACTACCTATGGAGACTATATTTTTCTAAAAACTATTGTGTCGTAACCTTAATATATATATATATATATATATATATGAAAATGCATCATATTTGGTATTGCATTTGGGGAAATGCATGAATTGTTGATATGGAAAAATAAGCATCTTTTATTTAATATTTTATAAGGAAATCATGAATTTTATGGTATATTAGAGAATTTAAAGATGCTTATCTTTTCTTGTTATGCGGGAAATTGATAGAAAATTTCTTGGCAAGAATGAAGTTGAAAACCTTACAAACTTTGTAGAAGTTAGTTAGTTAGTTTTTTTTTTTTTTTTTTTTTTTTTTTTAATTTTTTCTTCTTCTGAAACTACCTGGATATAAACTATGTGTTTCAAAGTAATGTAACCTATGAGCTTTAAGTGGTTTTAAAACCAGGCCATGTGTGATTTCTCGATGATCACCCGATTTGGTTTTTGTAGTCTTTGTAATAATGGAATTAGATCCAGGTCAGTGCCCTTTCACTTTGGATGATATGTTCTTCCCTGCTACCCATGGGGGGAAGAGGTTCCTTAATTGTGTGTGGGTGAGGCTGCTGTCCATGGGGCCAAAAGACCATATGCAAAAGAGGTCCTATTTGACTCACTCTCTCTGTTGCCCATGGGGGAGAGAAAAACCTTGAGGGTATGAGTGAGGCTACTATCCATGGGGCTAAGAGTTTGCATACCAGAGAGGACAATATCATGCCAGTTGTGAATGGGTGGATCCCCTAACTAGTCTATGTGGTAGTGTGGTATATTTGTGATAAATTACGTATGTTAAATTTTATGGCTTTGGAAATTATATTGTTAGTGCTCACGAATCATAGTATATAGTTTCAAGGTATTTACTTTGAGAAACTTTGTGTTTCATTATTCAATCATTCTTGTCATATCATATTATTATTATTGAAAATGGAACTTGCATTTCCCCTACCCCCATTAAATATGCTACTTACTGAGCTCTGTCTCATTCCATTATTTTATAAACTTTTCAGAGTAGGCAACAATCTTTTGAGACAGCATTTTGGTGGCTAACAGTAGTTAAACTAACTACTGATGGAGGTTGAACTTTTGTAATGGAGATATTAGATGATGTACATCTTAAAATAGGCTTGACTCATTCTTTTGTATATTATAGTGGTTGTGACTTTATTCCCACTGATGAGACAAGCTATTGATATGAAATTATTTATTCAGAACTCTATTGTTGTGTGGCCAATAGTCCTTGTAATTATTACTTAGAGCTCTGACTTATTTTGAGAGTATTTTCTTGATGTTGGTGCTTGATATGATTTATGTGGATTGGATTGTCAAAAAGAAAAAATCTACACGTACTTTGAGACGTCTTTCTCATGCTTTGGACCCTTTGGGGTTTGGGGTGTGACATCTTTAGTACCAACCTTCATGAATCTTTTACAAATTTTTGCTATATATATAACCAAACTTAGTCATTGATAACATATCATTAACATATCATTGATATACGGTTTACTTGTTGCATTATTTAACAAAAAAATAAATAAATAAAAAATCATTAAAAATAGTGACTATAATAAAACCAATGGAACTACTAAATACTTTTCTTAATAGGAATTGTTAGTCAGGTCATCTAGCTAACACTTCCATTTAAATTATCATCTCCAATCACCCTTTGAAATCTCATGGTTGCCTTTGCTTCTTGCCTAGTAGGATTGCACAAATTTATTATCCCACCTGCATCCATATTAAGACACACAGTAAACAAAAGCAAACATACAAAACACGTAATCTTCCATGTAGTTGTTTAATTTCTCTAAACAAATGCCTAGTTAATGTTAGAGTCTCAAATTCAATTAGTAAACACTATGATACACACCTATTCCAAACTTAAACACGCAACCAATTCTACCAATACATGTAACCTTGCATAACTCATGTTTGTGTCCATAACTCACAACTTTCTTGGCCCTAAAACCCATCCCAACAATTTGCATTAAACAATCACTGCCCTAGAAAAATTATCTATTATTAGCAAAATTTCCCCATAATTTCTATCTAAAAGATGCTCCCACCATTACCATGTATTTCCAAATAAGTTCTCACGCAACTTGCAGGCTTAATCAGCAATTAGCTATCTACATATATCATTGAATACTTTCAACCTAGCAACTATGATAACACATAAATCGTAAGAAATCCTACCTAATTATGCTGCTATTTGAGGGAGTACAGATAGACATAGATTTTGTGTGACTTCCAGGGAGAAATTCTCTACTAGAGTGCTAGCATTCTTCAAAATGGGTTTCCAAATTCTTAAATGTGTTTGTAACATGAACATTACTCTAAATAGGTAAGTAAACAAAGCATCATAAACAATGAACTATACGCAAAGTACATACGATATAGAAAACTAACCATGGCATCGAGATTGACCCCAATCTTGAATTCGAATTTGCCACAAACATCACTACCAGTTACTTTTCACAACAAAAGTTTCAAATTGAAAGCTTTAAAGGTCGAATGGAAGAACAAAATTTTTCAATTTTTTTTTATTATAAAAAAGAAGAAAGCGGTACCAATTTACCAAGATATATCACTACTTGTAATTTGGAAAGCAAAAAATAACAAATTTTAGTTCACTAACTCATTTATCCTAAAATTTTCAAACACATGCTCACAAATAGATATCGATATAAAATATTCGCCTTGTAACATAACTTAATTAGTCTCAAACACACAGCTTTAATAGCTTTAATTAATGAATTTTTCTTGGTTGTATTTAAGCTATGGCTCAAGCAATAAGAGGTAGCAAATATTATTCCATAAAAAACTATTCTCTTCTTGTCTAATAATGTTTAGGAGGGTTGTCGCCTTAAATTCAACTAAATTATCTCAAGTCCATCAGTCACAGCACAGACCATGTTGGCATGAAAAGAAACAAAAAACAATCCGAACAACAATAGAGGACTTTCACAGAACAGACATAAATTTTTTACCAAGCATAAATCAACTGCACTCAATTTTCATAGAGTACAAAACGTAAATATTTTGTACTCTAAATGGCATAATGGATTCTGCACATTGGCCTTGCCTAATCATATCAAAATAAGCTCAAATGATCCAAAAGCCAAGACAATATTTAAATTTAAAACTTTCACCCTTGACCATAACACTGCTTGCCTTATAAATCAATTTGCTTTACTCAAATGAAAATCCCAAGTTAACATAAAGCACAATCTTATAGTCGTTTTATTTAGATTTAGAAAGCATTTATTCTATTGCAATGATCATTATAACTTATTCAACAGATTTTAACACCTTCAAATTTAAAGCAAGAAAATTAAACAACAATTAATTTGCATTTGTCCAATGACTACGCTACAACATTCAAGCTTCAACTACAAAATTTAACGGTCATCAAGTATAAACCTCTAAATCTAAGAAACAAAGTAAAAACCATTAAAAAAAAAAAACTAAAACACATAGGTCTGCCACCATACCCTAACCCAAATTCCTTTATCAACACAAAATCCTTCTATCTAAGCATGCTCACCATCAAATAGTCCCACACATTTGAGGGAGACTATCAAGCCAACACCAAAAAACCCTTTCAATTATATCTCCAACTTTTTTGCTTCTTGGTGTTGTAGATGTCTTCTATAATGCTCTGCTTTTCTCATCAGTAAACCTTAATTAAAACCAATAACCCAAATAACTAAATAAAAAAAAATTTAACCCAAAATAACAAAACCTAAATAATATTTAACGGAAAATTTTGTTGTTAACATCTTCTATCAGTAGGTCTCCATGGCAATATAAAATCTCTCAATATTAATCTATTGACAAACTATGGAAAATATATTGAAACCATTATCAATAGTAGTTGTTTCACTTTGTAAACAGTTGACATACACCCTTGATCAAATTTAAAAGTGTTTTATGAACTTGTTTTTGAGTTACTCAAGTTAGCTTGATCTCATGGCTTCCATCATAAACTATAATAACCACTACTTGTTGGGGAAAAAAAAAAAAAAAACCATGGCTTAAAGCCTTTTTTTTTTTTTTTTTTTTTTTTAAATATTGCTTAAAGATTTTTAAATTTCAAAAGTGGTGTTTCCCCAACTACCCAATACTATCATTACATCCCACGGGAAATTCCATTAAGTTAAAGATATATTTTTTGAATTCCTACCAAGAAAATCAAAATGCTCCTTGTCAGCAGAACAATTAACAACAATAAGAATTCAAGTTTCATAAACTTTAGGAAACTTGCATCAAATACCAATAGGTGTATTATTCTAACAAAAAGTCACATATCCAAGTTCAAAAATTTATTATAGCCGTCAGTAGCAACCCAAAGATAAGAAAAGAGACACACCTATTAAATTGGGCTATAAAAAACCCAAACAACACCCAATTTGAACAGCCATGTAGAGAAGAAACATGTGATGATTGCTACAAAAAATCATGAGCTAAAGTTGAAAGTTCAATCCAAAAGTCCTCCATAAAATAGGAATAGAGTATGGAAAACACAAATAGATGAAGTCTGACTTATCTCTAATTCCAACAATACGATAACAATGCCATACAAACATATTTTGCAACAACTTTAAATGAGAATGAATTTCATTGTTACAACATGGTAAGAAAAAAAAAAAGATTTCAATTTCATTGAGACATTCTGTCAAACACTTAGGGTGATGGGGAGGATTTTAACAAAATAGACATAAATTTTTTACCAAACCTTTAATTTTCATTGATTCTAATTTCTGTAGGAAATTTTGTCAAACACTTAGGGTTGGCCTATTTTCACAAATGATACCAATTCTTATATCATTCTCTCAACCATTGTACTAGCAAAAACATGAGAAAGAGAGAATTACAGAGAGAAAAAGCAAGAAAGTTGGTTAATTTGTCAAACAAAATTGGATTTTGAATAACATATAAAAGACTTTGTATGTTTTGAATAAAAGGAAGATTGTCTATGAATGTTCAATATGGGTATAAAACACCCTTAAACGTTTAGACCCCAAATTACAAATTATCAATTCAAGCTTATTATCATACAATTAATGTGCGGAATATGAACATAAGTCAATCACAGAATTAATAACTAATCTAAGCCAAATATAAACACATCTATAGCATTAAACATAAGGCAAAGATAAAGGAAAGGAAGATGCAAACACACGGACAACACACGATGTGTTATCAAAGAGGAAACCGAAGCCCTCGGCGTAAAACCTCTCCGCCGCCCTCCAAGCGGTAAATAATCCTCTAAAGAATGTAGTTGGGATACATGAACAGCAGAAGACCCTCCAAACCTAATCTACCCAAGTACCTAAGCCCTCCAAGCTTCTTGCTCCAACGAGGTTACGCCGAACCTATTTCTTCTTTAGCTTTCCGGATTCGGCTACTAAACCATAGCATCAACCAATGTAGATTGGTTCCTTCCTAACTGCTTTCCAACAGTACCAAATAAACCTTCTCACGGACGTGGGTATGGTGAGAAAAGGATTTGGTCAAAAACCTGTCAAGGGTATGACAATGGAGAGGAAGAGAGTAGAGAAATTTGAAGAGTCTCTAAGGTAAAGATTGTGGATGAATCAATCTTGTTTTTCTCTATGGTTTCTCTCACAAAATTCTCTGTGGAAGCTCTCTACATTTGATGGGTACAAGGGTCTATATATAGTGGGGTGAGAAAGGAATACGAAGAGTCAGTTTTTCCCAAACAAGGTGGTTTGGCGACTTGGCCTCGCGACTGGTCTGAGTCGCGAGTTCAAACCGTGAGATAACGGCCTGGCCAGCCTGGGACTTTTGTCCTGTAGTGCAACAGCTGGCGCGACCCTTCAGCTCCCTGTGTGCTTCTCACGTGCCTACAGTTAGCGGCTTGTAGCCGCGAGTCACCTGCGAGTTCTAGCCGCGAAACTCTGCTTCTTTGCACATACTTGAGCTTTTCTTCACATCTTCTCACACACTACCCTTACAATAATCCCACCTAAATACAAGGTTACTAATTGCTAAAATATAAACAAATTTGGCACGGAATAAAACCAACAAAATGGTTGATTAAATTCAACCTTACAATCTCCCCTTTTGGCTATTCTCTGACAAAACCCTACAACAGACTCTAGACTTAAAGCGTGAGTTGGGAACAGTTGATCAAAACTCATTCACACCTAACTCTAGATTCTGATAAGTTCTTGAAACATATGAACAAGTATCTCTTGAAACACAACAACACAACAATATCATTGTATGCAGAAAACTTGAAATGCACATGGAACAAGCATAAAATGATCAAGCAAAAATGGAATACAGTAATAGATTATGGCTTGACCTAAACAGGCAATCACTATATAATAGTGATCACAATGCTCATTCACACAAGAAATGAACATCCGAACATGCAAGCTAATAAGCTTATATGCAAAATATTATTTGCATGTCCAACACTCAACCAATGCATGCAAACATATATGCATCTAGGAACAATCCTACAAGAGCACAAGAGTGTTCATCACTCAACCAATGCATAAAATGTATATGCATCTAGGAACAATCCTACAAGGGCACAAGAGTGATGTACTTAAGAGAATGCAAAGCATTAACAAGTACAAAAACAAAAAGCATAAAGGCTACATAAGCAAAGTGTTGCAAATACATGGTACAAACTATAAAAGCCTACAAAGTGCAATGAAACAAACCTTTAAAAGCTTACAAAAGTAATATGGGTACCAAAAAAAAAAAAACACAACACAAAAACAAATAACTGAATAACATCATCCGTATATAAGTGAATATCATCAAAGTTCCAAAAACAGTATCCTCACAAATAGATACAAATAGAACACATATAGACATAAGACATAAGTTAAGTTTTGTTAGGTTATCTTCAAAAGTATGTAAAATGAACATGTATATCAACTCCCTGAGCACACAACTCCCTCTTTCAGTGTGCATATCTTCTCCTCCCTGTGTCACTCTCCCCCTTACTGTATGCTGTCACTCTCCCCCTTTTTGTCAGGAATAGCTAAAGGCTGTCTTCTAGCTTTTGCTGAATAGCATCCAACTATGTTTCAATGGCTGTGAGACGCATTTGAATATGGTTGGTAGTTGTGTAGAGGAACCGTTGTAGTTCAAAGATCCGCTTAACCACATTTTCAATCATGTGGCTCTACTTAGGTATTTGAAATCTAGGGGGAATAGATGGAGCACAAGTTGATTGGATAGGTGTAGCCGAACTTTGACTAGATGGAGTGACTAGTTCACTCTTAGGAGCTTTAGAGGAGTGACTCTTACTTGCTTAGAGAGTGTACATTGATATTGAATGAGGACGAGGCACAACTTTTCCATCTGATGGAGGACTAATGCCTTCATGAAGGATGATCTTTATGATGAGACTACAAAATGGAAGAATTGTTCATGCTGCTAATCGAGCTGCTGTTTTTCCAATAATCTGAAATACGTGGGCACAGATGTCAATTGGAACACCAGAAACAAGGTCACACAGGAATTTGGCACTTCCAAGACTGATGAAGGCAGTATTTGACAATGGGTAGAGGTTGGAGTACATGATCAGCTTCAGAGTTGTCAAGTCAGGCAAAAATTTTGCAGTATTTATGGATGATCCTGTGCTTCCCACTTCATGTTCATTTCCAAGAACTTGAAGAATATCTTGTGCCTGAAGAACTCTGTCATCATACGGAGTTCGATCCGCATTTTCAGGTCTAGTGATATGAAGAACCTCAGCAATGTAATCTGCATTGATGGAGAATTTTGTTCCTTGTACCCAGCATTTCAACTCTACCCCTGTGTATCTAGCATTAGAGTAAAATTCCTTAACCAGTTCTTCAATTGGATCCTCAAAATTTCCAAACAGATCAGCCCAATTTCTTTCTTCAAAAATCTTAGGGATAGATGTTGTCCCAGGGTGTCAAACTTGACAATTCGTTCCACGATGGGAGTAGCCTTCTCAAATATGTCTGTGTATGTCTTTGAGTCAAGAGGTGTCCTAAATCTCTCAATGGTGGAGTCTCTAGATAACTAAGACGAGAACCATGTCCGTTTAGTAACCGGGGTTGATGGATCATCGCTTATAATGGCTTTGCCTTTAGATGAGCGATGAGTCATCTGCAAAAGAACAGGCACACAGCAAAGAACCAAATGCAATACCACACGGTACACCATTAACTTGATTAGATTTTAGCAAAGAATGAGAATGAAAGAGATTTCACTCAGTCACAAAATATGAACCAGACCAACATTAAGAAACCATAAGCAACACAGAGGTATTGTAAGAAACATGTGAACAACAATGGTGATTAATAAAAAACGAACCCAGTGTCAAATGAACACTAAATATCACAAAATCACACAGTGATATTATGACAACCTACCATGAGCATGATAAACTAACAGTAATATGATCAATAGGCACACAAGAACAACACCACTCAACCAAATAACACTAAACAAAATGAAAGTAAGACATGTAAGAACATGCTTTTTCTCAAAACAAAATGGCATCAACACCACTCATAGATTCAAGAAAATAACAGTAAACACATGAAAAGTGAAGTGAAAACAAGAAAACCCATATCTTTTTCTTGAAGATTGATGCAGAAATGATGCAGAAATGGTGGATTTTTGAAGATAAACATGGAGTGTTTAAGAGTGAGAAATGGGGAAGACAATGAACAGTCACAAAAGTACGAGGGAAAACTGAAAATTTTTTGAAAACTGATCTAAAAACGCAAAACACATGTTTTTCGCGACTTGATCAAGTCACTAGTAAGTCGCCAGGGTAAGCCGCGAAACACTTTGAAACTAAAAGTTTTGAAAAATTTTCTAAGTGTTTTTCACAACTAGAAGATCTACCCGCGAGTGAGTCACGATCTGAGTCGCGAAAATCTCTGTGTATCCCTTGTGACTGGACCTTTCACCCGCGAACAAGTCGCCAAGGCATACCTGCGAGCATGCGACTGGATTGACTCGCAACTGAGTCACCAAAACAGGACAAAATTATTTTTGAAATTTTTGACATTTTTGTAAAAATAAAATACTTTCCAAAAACAGCTAAAACATTCAAAAATCTTTTTTATGTTTGATCAAACAAAGATTGAGCATGTGAAAATACATTTAATCAAGTACAATCACACAAATGAATATGGCATTCATTGAACATAGATTTGTATGATGTGTGTGGATATCAAACATGAGATAGTCCTTAGTCCAACGTGAAGCTTCAATGATCAATTCAATCAAGACATACACAACTAGCACTAGATAATGTGACCTATCTCAATTATAGAAACATGCATATATGACCTCCCACATGAACTTGATTACATTCTTCGAAGCTTTTCATTTGGCTCCATATACATTATATCATTTGAACTTTTTGAATCAAAATCTCATTGTGAGATTGATGCCTGAAATTTTTGATATTTCAATTGATGAGTTAGCCTTTGGCTTTTTGGGCATCATACATTTTTATTTTGGTCGCTTTCCCTTTTTGTAGTCAAATACTAGTATGTGCGACAGGCTTTTGCAACTCTATATCTCTTTTAATTTGGAGATTTACATTTAGAGAGCTCTTATAAGCAAAAACATAAAATAAAGAGTGGGAAGATATATAGGCATGAGTCTATGCATGTCTCAAGATCAACAAAACCATTCATTAATCATTCATAACAAGGTTGAAGATCTATTTTCAACAATCACATAGATTTCAAAATTCCTCCCACAATGATATAAGTGCATAGAAAACAAGCTAAGCTCGTGGATGCACAAAACCATTAGTACAAAGATACAAGGCAAAACATTATTTGAGACAAAACTCAACAAAGTCGATCAAACTTTTTGGATTTTCTACCTTTTATGCGTTTTTTTTTTCTTGGATTTTTGACACAAAAGCAGTAAAGAATGATAAAAAAAAAATAGAACACCAATAAAAAAAATTTAAAAAACAAAAACACACAAACAAAAGTTTCAACTTAAACTTGCAAGAAGCATATAACCAAGCATATACACAAAATATGGGAAGTATTAATGCATGGAGATGTTATAATGCTTATGCATGAGTACCCTTTGTCACCCACACGTCACGTGCGTTTGGGGTGATATCCTTAACGGATTGGGTACGGGAGTTAGGACTTTCAAACGTTTGAGTGAAGCTTTCTAGGCAATTTCTGAAGGCACCAATCATCTTCATTACATCCATCATTCCGGAATCACTGTTCTGACTTCTCGGTTGTTCACTACCCCAAGTCCTCTTGTCATTTCTTCTTCCTCGTGACCGAGGAGCACTTGTATTGTTCAGTGCTCTTAACTTTTGGTAGTTGGGTCTAGTATGTCCTTACAATCCGCAATAGTGACAGACATAGTTCATTCCATGACCCCGTTGTGGTCTTGGAAGAGATCTTCCTCTAGCTTCAACTCTGCCTTCTAATTGATTACAGGACTTATTAAACACCCGTTGATCAGCCACCTTCTTTTTCTGTTCACCCTTAACTTTCTCAGGAATAGACTTCTACAACCGTCTCTTTGGCCTTTACAAATTTCACTTCTTTGGTGACATTGGCAGATGAGCTACTCCCTCCGACATAACCCAACCCGGACTTATCTGAGAAGTGTTTTTGAGATGAAATAACATCCTTCAGCTTTTTGGAAGAGACCCTTTCTATCTTGGCTTGTGCTTGCACTACTTCTTGCTCAAGAAATCTTACTTTCGTATAAGCTTTAGATAAATCGCCATTTAGTGTCTCAATCTCACACTTAGACTCTTTATATCTGACCAGAAGACTTTTGTATTCCTCTTCAGCCCTTTTCATCTTCTTTATAGCCGCTTTTGCAACCTCTGCATACTCACCCGATTTCTCAAGGAGTAAGGCGTAATTCTCTTGAAGACTCGATGTATCTTCATCCTCTTCAGCCTTCGATTCTTTAGTAATCCCAATAGACTCCAAATTAGAATGCTCACCAATCTCCTTCACAAGTGTATCGAAATCATCTGAGGATTCCACATAAGCAATGGTCATGAATGCAAAGAAATTTCCTTTTCCATCATAGCTCTCTTCTGAGTCAGAGTTTGATGAATCCGAGTCACTCAGAGTAGTGGCATAGACCTTTCCTTTGGACTTCAAATAGTTGGGATATTCCTTTTTGAAGTGTCCATGTCCATTACACTCAAAGCATGTAATTCCTTGTGAAAATTGAGAGTCTCTACCATCTTTTCTTCGGAATTCTTTCTTCTCATTCTCAGAACTCTGAAATTTTCCCTTGTTACCAAATTTTCCACTGTTCTTGAGCTTTTGGAACTTTCGAAAGTTTTTTACAAGGTAAGCCACATCTTTATCTACTGCATCTTCTTCCGGAGAATCATGAGAGGCTACTTTCTCATCAATTGTTTTAAGAGCAAGGGATTTGCTCTTCTTCTGTGAGGGCAGGGACAACTCATATGTCTGCAGAGAACCAACCAGCTCTTGAACTTTAATGTCGTTAAGATCTTTGCTCTCTTCAATGGCTGTAACTTTGGCTCGGAAACTCTTTGGTAGAGACCAAAGGATCTTCCTTACAATTTTCGAGTCTTCCGTCTTTTCTCCCAAATTAAATTTGCCAACAACAACCTCGTTCAATTTACTGTAAAACGAATCAAAAGACTCATCCTCACTCATCTTTAGCTCCTCAAAGCGAGTGGTCAACATCTGAAGTTTTGTGTCCTTTACTTTCTTAGTCCCTTCATAGGTTGTCTCTAGAATTTTCCATGCTTCCTTAGCAAAGGTGATATGTGAAATCCGGTAAAATTATTCTAGAGAGACACCACAGAAAATAGCATTCAATGCCTTGCTATTTGCATTGGCCGCCGCAAGAGCAGCCTTATCCCAAGTAGACTTGGTAGCCTCTGGTCTTGTCCATCCTACTTCAACTGCATCCCATATTGCATCATCGATAGAGCAAAGGAACGCCCTCATTCTGACCTTCCAAAAAGTATAGTTATTACCATCAAAAAATGATGGTACATTAAGAGATTGTGACCTATCCATCTCAAAGGGAGTTAAGGATCACACTTAGGTATTTAAACCACAGCAAGTGTACCCATTCTGATACCAATTGAACGTTCAATATGGGTATAAAACATCCTTGAACGTTTAGACCCTAAATTACAAATTATCAATTCAAGCTTATTATCAAACAATTAATGTGTGGAATGTGAACATAAGCCAATCACAGAATTGATAACTAATCTAAGCCAAATATAAAGACATCCACAGTAGTAAACATAAGGCAAAGATAAAGGAAAGGAAGATACAAACACACGGACAACACACGATGTGTTATCGAAGAGGAAACCGAAGCCCTCGGCGTAAAACCTCTCCGCCGCCCTCCAAGCAGTAAATAATCCACTAAAGAATGTAGTTGGGATACATGAACAGCAGAAGACCCTCCAAGCCTAATCTACCCAAGTACCTAAGCCCTCCAAGCTTCTTGCTCTAATGAGGTTACGCCGAGCCTATTTCTTATTTAGCTTCCTTGATTCCGCTACTAAACCATAGCATCAACCAATGTAGATTGGTTCCTTCCTAACTGCTTCCCAACAGTACCAAATAAACATTTTCACAGACGTGGGTATGGTGAGAAAAGGATTTGGTCAAAAACCTCTCAAGGGTATGACAATGGAAAGGAAGAGAGTAGAGGAATTTGAAGAGTCTCTAAGGTAAAAATTGTGGATGAATTAATCTTGTTTTTCTCTAGGATTTCTCTCATAAAATTCTCTCTGAAAGCTCTATACATTTGATGGGTATAAGGGTCTATATATAGTGGGGTGAGAAAGAAATGTGAAGAGTAAGTTTTTCCCAAACAGGGTGGTTTGGCGACTTGGCCTTGCGACTGGTCTGAGTCGCGAGTTCAAGCTGCGAGATAACGGTCTGGCCAGCCTGGGACTTTTGTCCTGTAGTGCGACAGCTGGCGCGACCCTTCAGCTCCCTGTGTACTTCTCACGTGCCTGCAGTTGGCGGCTTGCAGCCGCGAGTCACCCGCGAGTTCTAGTCGCGAAACTCTGCTTCTTTGCACATACTTGAGTTTTTCTTCACAGCTTCTCACACACTACCCTTATAATAATCCCACCTAAATACAGGGTTACTAATTGCTAAAATACAAGCAAATTTGGCACGGAATAAAGCCAACAAGATGGTTGATTAAATTCAACCTTACAGTCTATATATAAAATAAAATAAAAAAGAGAATAATCAAATAAGATAGCCAAATTGGATTACAAACATATATTATTAAATAAAATAATATAATTAAGAAATAAAAACTCACCTGAAGAGGATACAGATTTTAAATGAAGGGTATCGATTCATGGTGATGGGCTGGCCTTTCTTTACAAAGGATATTGGTATGAACGACAGAAGAAAGTTTGGAATGAAGCTAGAGAAGGGAAAAAGATTGGAGGCAGGGGAACGTGTGTGTAGACAAAAGCATGGAGGAAATTGTGTGTTTGAAGAAGGAAATGGGACGACGTGAAAAAGAAGAGAGGGAGTTTAATGAGTTTGTGTTACTGTGTTTGCATTTAAGGGGGAGAGTGTTTTTTTTTTTTTTTTAATCAGGTCTTGGTTTTGGGGAGAAGGAAATTTTCAGGTTTCAGGCTTTTAGCTTTTTTTTAGCTAAAATTTTTGGTTTTTTTTTTTTTCCTTTTTAATAATGCCTTTTTGTTTTTTAGTCTTAGAAAAGTTTTTATTTTTTGGTTTTTTTTTTTATTTTTTAATATTGTGCTAACGTGAAAATTGTGGGAGTTTCAGAGGCCTTGGTTATATATATATATATATATAGATTATCTTTTAAGTCCTTGCCAACCTAAAAGAACCACATGTTGTTAATAAACATAAAAGAACCACGAAATACATATAACATAATAGAACCACATAAAGCTAACCAACAGATTTGTTATGAAAATACTGTAAACGTAGTATTTCTCACTAGCAAATGCAAAAGAGTAGAGTAGGGTCCCTGTTCGCCCTGTTAATGGCCTAAGAAAAGAGTCACTACTCACAAGAGAAACATAATTTAATTTGGTAAGAGCAATTGCATCAGTAGATGCAAAACAGAAAAAGTGGCAAGTTTTACACAATTTTGCTAAAAAAACTACCCACATCAGTCTTTGTGTATTACTGTTCATATTCATTTTTGCTACAGTAATCATGTATATTTACATGGTTACTATAGCTTTGTATTTTGTTAGGGTCATATTTTTTATGTACTGGCATATCTTTTGACAAAATGCACTTCACTTATAATTGGGTAGATCTAAATTGGATTTAATGTATCAAGAAGTATGTAAAGTTTATATCCTAAATGGTATCATTAAAGACATGAAAATTGTTCCAAGAAACAAGTAAAGAAAAGAAATTTTAGTATTTCTCGACACTAGAATCTATCTAAATTTTAAAGAAGAAGCTCAACACAAGCTTGATCTATTAAGATCTATGATTTCAGAATTCTCAAATTTGAATTTTGGCACATGATGACTTGGATTGCTAGGATTTCATCCTCTACAACCATAGACCATGTAAAAGACTTAATTTAAAGTCATCAAAAACTTAGAAACTCAATTAGATAACTCATATACTCTATGGTCAATAATCCACTAGAGAATAAAATTGGGATACGTGAATAATAGAAGACCCTCCAAGCTTCTTGCTCCAACAAGGTTATGCCAAACCTTGTCTTCTCTAGCTTACTGGATCCTGCAATTGCCCATTGCATCAACAAAAATGAATTGGTCCATTCCTAACTGCTTCCCAAGCACCAAAAAGCCTTCTCACAGATATGGGTATAGTGAGATAAGGATTTGATTAATGTACCTCTCAAGGATGTGTCAATAGAGAGGGTGAGAGTAGAGGAATTTGAAGAATCAAAGGATGAAGATTGTGGATTAGTCAATCTTGTTTTTCTTTAGGGTTTCTCTCTTAAAATTCTCTTTGGAAATTCTCTACAATACGTGGGTATAAAGGTATTTATAGTAATGTGTATGGAATGCGAAGAGTCAGTTTTGTAATAAACAGAGACTGGGACAAGTAGCGAGTTTGAGTCGCGAGCTAACGGCCTGGCTAGCTGGAGGTTTTGCCCTGTAGTACAATAGCTGGTGTGACTCTTTAGCTCCCCTACATGCTTCACACGTGTTCCACCTTTGGCGACTCACCAGTCATGAGATCCATTGGCAAGGCCCTTCTTGAATGCACACTCTTGAGCTTTTCTTCACACTCTCTCACATACTACCCTTATATGATTCCTACCTAAATACAGAGTTTCTAAATGCTGAATTACAAGCAAATTTGGCATGGAATAAAGCCAATAAAATGATTGAATAAATTCAACCTTACAGAAGAAGCAATAGCAAAGAAGAAGAAGAAGCAAAACCAAAACCAAAAGTGAAGAAGAAGCAACAAAACCAAAAGGGAAGAAGAAGAAGAAGCAACAAAACCAAAAGGGAAGAAGAAGAAGAATTGCATCAACAGTGGTGGAAGAAACATTTCAGATCTAAGAAATGAGATAGAAACACCAAATGAAAATAATAATAATAATAATAATAAGAAAGAAAATGATTATTTAAAATAAAGTAGTGTATAATAGATAATCTTATATGAATATTTTGTAAAAGTGGTTGTGTAAATAGAAAAGGTAAATTCTTTTTTATAAAATAGATAGAAATTTTTAGAAGAACTAATGTGAATGGTCTAACGTTGGAGACTAGCCCACATGTTTTAATGTCAACAAGCTAGTGGCCCTTGTGGTTGAAGTTAGTTTCCAATGTTATAAGTAGCACGAACATACCATCAATCCCTGCTTTAACAACTAAAATGTTAGCATGGAAGTCAGTCAACCAGTTTAATTGAAGATAAATAATTCAATTATTTGAAAGCAAAAATGTAGAATGAGAAGTTAATCAATTTGATTTCTCCTCTAGTTTACTGTGCTACTACTATAGTCTGTAGTGATGCTACTGGTGTCTCTCTCAGAAGCGGATCCAGTGCGGTAGTGCCAAAGTGCAGGGCTAGTGTGCTGCTGCGTTTTGGTCTCAATCTGCACTACCTCTGCCTCTACCACACGCCTTAGTCCTAAAGCCTCTCACTCTCTCTCCGTTTGTTTTTTTTTTTTTTTTTTTTTTTTTTTTTTTTCGGAATTTGATGGAATGGAATGTCTCAGTCTAACCTTTTTAGATCAGTTTTGTTTCAAATATTGCAAGGCACAGGCTTTTTCTTTTTTTTTTTTCTTTTTTTTTCTTTTTTTTTTTTGGTAAAATTGGTTATTTGGGCTAATATATTTTTGGGTGATTTTGTTGTTGAACTAAATTTTTTGACCTTGCTAATTTGTATTAAGGGATTTTAGATCCGAAAATTTTTTATAGGCTTTTTCTTCTTGTTTAAAAGGGCTAATAATGTTAACAGGGCAAATGTAATTTTTTTGGGTGAAATTGCTAAAATTAGTAACCTACATATACTACTATTTTTTCCCCAATTTTTTTTTTTCGGGGGGGCGGGGGGGGGGGGGGGGGGGGGGGGGGTGGTGTTGTGTGGGTGTTAGAGCCCCCGTGTCAAAGAATTTACAGGTTAACACTTTTGTGTGAAGTTACTGTGGCAATACTGCTAGCCTTCACCACAATACGTGTTGATGAGAGTAGTCGACTCAACCCCCATATCAAACCCGGGTCCAAAGAAGACACATGACAAGTGACAACACTAATAAAACAGAAACAAAAACTAAAACAACCACTACAACAAATTTCTTATATACATAAAATATAATCGAAAAGAAACTTGAATACGTGTCTTACAAAGAAAGTGATAGAAAGTTCTCTACTACTCTAGTTGTTACACTCAAGAATTATATTTGTACGAGGGATTTCAAATGTGGCTTTTAAAAATAAATAAATAAAACAAATGTTGCAGTAAGTTGCCAGGACATGGCATTGTTTGCCACCTAACTAATGAAATGTGTAACGTCTACTGTATCATTAGAGGTGTAGAGGATCAGAATCAATATTGGTTGGAAGAATGCATTAACATATCTTTCACAATGGTAAGAATTGGATTTGGAGGCCTAAGCCCACTTAAAGTAATGGAGCCTTGCACTTCAACCCAAGCCCAACAATAGAATTATTTTAAGGAGGAGATGGGAAGGCAATCACAATATAGTAGTATATCAAGTTTCTGGCTAAGGATGTTGGTCACAGTCAAGGAAAAAAGAGTCAAATAAGTAAAAAAGCTCTCCTCGGTCTTTCTCGAGGATGTGTTCTTATATAAGTCTTGCTAAGGTTATCTCAGTTTGTACAATGTTCTTTTTCCTCTTTCTTTTGATTTTCTCCCCCCAAAAAATCCCATCATCTCAGAGCTTCTTTCTTTTTATATACCCTATTTCTTTGCATCATGACCTTCTACGTGTACACCCCAGAACTCTCCCTCTGATACTTGTCTCATCAAGGTTTTGCTGAAGGTGATAGAAGGAGTTGCTAGCTGTGAAAACACTATTCAGGGGTCACATCTTCATAAATGTAGCGGATAAGTTTGCTACAAGGCATTTAATGCGGGGGTGGTAGATATGCCCTTTTAGGTAACTTCCTATAACCCATTGTATTTTCCCCATAATGCCACTTCTTCTCCTTGGGCATTCACAAGACACCATGCCTCCTCCCATCCTCTACTCAAGTGGACCACCTTCTCGGGTCTGAGGCACTTTATAAATGGTTTGGTGAGGAATGTCCCACTCCTCGATCCTTGGACACCCCACATTAGCCCCCTAAAACCTTGCTATCAACATTTGGCCTAAGAGTAAGATTTTAGTAACACTGAGTTGAATAGTACGTGCCAAATGTGTTCCCACATGAAGACGTCGTTTCAACTGTCCTCTACACGTTCTTGACGTTTCGGTATCCACATTCCTACAGTTATTGCGTCAGGTGGCTATTTGTCCCCTCCACTTTCTAAGGTATGATAATGATCCTACAGTCATCATTTTTCGTAATTTATTGAGCGGGAAATTTACCACTTATTTCTTACTCCTATATATAAGAAGGTGCTGGGGTCAATTTTGCCCCACTTACTTGTTTCCTAGCTATTTTGTTGGAAGCAGCAATCCAATGAGAGGCCTTTCTTGTGATTGTAGGTGCGTTCAATTTCACATTTCGTACCGCAAGGGGATTTATTTCTTCTTTTATCATTTTTTTATACTTTAACCTTATAGGGTTCTATGGGTAGATTTGCTAGGCTAGTTGACACATCTGAAGGTATGGCCACCTTTAGGGCTACGTATAGGAAACCTGATAGTGTTGAATTTCGACATTGTGAGCTAGACAAATGGTTAGTCATAAACCACCTGGTTCGATAGTTATTCCAATGATCGCCCTCATAGAAGGTGGGATGAAAATTCCCATAGGTGGGGTTACTAGGCATTTTCTTATTAATTATAGGTTGTCCCCAATCCAATGCTCTCCTAACCTCTTTGGGGTCCTCGGTAGTGTAGATATGATAAACCAGAAGATGGGAACTAACCTTACATGGCATGATGTAAATTGGGTATACAATTGCCAAAAGGGAAAAGATACCAGTTATTACTTCAAATGTAAGGTTCCTGCCAATAGGTTAATCTCCTGTATACCATAGTCGAATAAGGGCATGGACGAGGACTTCCTTATTGTCTCAGGTGACTGGCATGATGGGTTGTACTATTCCACCCAAGATGGGGAATCAGGTAGGGTTCCCACAAATTTTTAGACTAACTTAGGGCTTCCACTTTCTTCTAATTCACAACTTTGTTTATTTGCAGGCGAATTTCATATTGCCTCGACCAAGAGTTTAGTGAACTTTCCAGAGCTCAACTGAATCCTTCAATCAAAGATCTTTCTCCACCGAGATGGGGAACTTCGGGCAGTGCACGTGATCCTTAGGGTTCAATCCCATTTCCAAGAACTTCCAAAGTCCTAAGCACATGATCAGGGCAAAAGATCCAAGGTTGGCTTTGATTGACGTGGCCATTCCTAGATTTTTAACACAACCTCCTTTGCTTGGTATCCAAGATGTGTAATTACTAGCCCCTCTTGCTACCAAGCTACTCTACTCTCAGGAATAAATCATATCCTCCGACGACGAGCAAGAAGAGCGCGCGCCCGAACCCACTCAAGAGGACTTGGATAAAGATTTCGAAGTCTTTTATCAAAAAGATACCGACGATCTCCCAGCCCTCACTTATCTTCATCTTCTCGCCGCTTCTGTTAGTACTAGTCAAGAAGCATCCAACATTCCCGAGGCGATGGTTCTAGAAGAGAAAACCCCAAATTTGCTTGCCTTACTCACTACACATGCCGGGGGTAATACTCCCTCAATTCCAGTAGTACCTTAACTGCCCACCTTTGCTTCCTTACGTGCTCTTTCGGGTGATGTTGTCGAGAAGAAAAGGAAAAGGAGTAAGGGATCCGAGGGCACTGAGGAAGGAGAAATTTCTCACTCAGTACAACAACCTCTTGCCAAGGAGCCCAAAGTCATAAGGCTCAAAAAAAAAAAAAAAAAAAAACAACTACATCTTCCAGACCCTCTAAAGGTGCGGAGGGAGAGCAACGCTCCAAGGCCTCAATATGGAACCCATATTTTGTATTAAGCTCTGGGATCCAGTCATGGATAACGCTTCCCTTCGTGATCCTCAGAAGGGCAGATCTGGCATTCTATCCAAATGTCTAGAGAAGGCGCTCCTACTTCTCGAGGACATGCATGAGCTTTAGTCCTTAAGGAAGCATGAGGTGTTTTTGGTATTCAAGAGGGACCTTGCCAAGGTACATTTCTAATTCGCTAACTTTATATATCTAATACTTTTTACTATGCACTCATACATATATTTTTACAGGCGTGCAAGCAACCTTCGTCGTTGAAGAGTGGGTGGATCACGGACTATCCAAAGCTCGTGAAGCAGAAACCAAACTGGAGCAATTCGAGAAGGCCCTCACTGACTCAGAGAAAAGGCTCAAAGAATCTTACTTTCACCTAGCCGAAGTAGAAAGAGCACGCAAGAACGCCTAGTCAGCCTTGGTAGGGTTCGAGAAACATGCCGAGGAGGTGCAGCTTTCCCTGAAGAAAGCTGAGACTCAATTAGCTTTGGCAATAGAGAAGACCAAGCAGAAGTAGAAGCAGCTTGAAGGGAAAGACAAAGAGAAGGCACAAGTTGAGCAAGTCGCTTATGATGCTGGCATGACTAAGACCGCTCAGAGCTTGACCGCTTAACTCTGGGATGTTGCTTGAGCTTTCTACGTTGAAGTCTGGGGTGAAGTTCTCAATGCCGCAAGCGTGAATGCAGATTCTGAGCTGAGGGGGCAGACAAAGTTTATTACCCTTAGCCAATCCGTATTGCTTCTAGTTCAACCCCCACTCTTCCTGATCCAAGCTCCACTTCTTCGTTGCCCAAACCTGTAGTGACTTCAACCTCTGTATCTTCCTCCGAAAAGGAGAAAGAGAAACAACCTCAACCTCCCATCATGGAACTGGGACCAAAAGAGGTGGTCGAAGTTGAAAAGTAGAAGAAGAAGAAGAAAGAGAAAGCAAAAGATGTAACTGAATAAGCTCTTTTGTTTTTAGCACTTAGGGAAATTTTGAAGGGTAATGGACTCTAGAGATACATGCACTGTTGTAACCTTTAACTTTTGAATGGAAATATATGCTAGTTTCTTTGCACTCTTAACTTTCCTTAGTAGTTTTCCATTTATTGTTACCATCAATATCCATACTTTGCATATGAAAATAAATAATTCACTGCTTTGCAAATTACATTAAACTTACTCCTGCCTTCCTTCCACTTCACATTTGATTTCTATTCCACTAGCACGAAATCATTCAAGGCCTTAAAGTCCATGGACCCCTACAAACATAACAACCTTTCACTAAAGGATAATGTAAGCACATCTTACGAACCGAAGGGATATTCAAGATTTTAGCTTTATTCACTAATTAGTCTATTTCATATAAGGATTAATTTTCCCAAGGTCTATGACCTGAGAAGTCAAATAAGACCGAGGTTTTGTTTGATACTTAGGAATTTTCATATAAGGGTTAATTTACCCAAGGCTTGTGACCGAAGGAGTCGAACAAGGCCGAGATTCTGTTTAACACTTAAACAATTACATATAGAAGGGTTAATTTATCCAAGGTTTGTGACCCAACTTAAACAACTACATATATAAGGGTTAATTTACCCAAGGCTTGGAACCCGAGGAGTTGAACAAGGCCGAGGTTCTGTTTAACGCTTAAACAATTACATATATAAGGGGTAATTTACCCAAGACTTGTGACCCAAGGAGTTGAGCAAGGCCGAGGTTCTATATAACACTTAAACAATTATTAAGAACCCATTACAATTCAACTTGTAACTATAATAAAAGCAATTGAGCAAGTAACAAACCAAAAACTTCATATTATTAATAACAATATTGGCGTAGATTATTTACATTCCATGGGTGCGGAACCATTTTTTCATCCAAATCTTCTAAGTAGTAAGCCCTAATTCCTGCTACTGAGGTTATTCTATACGGGCCTTCCTAATTCGGACCTAGTTTTTCCTGCGAAGCATTCTTCACTGTTCCTACAACTTTTCTGAGAACCAAATCTCCTAGTGCCAGTGGTCTTAACTTAACCTTCTTATCATACCCTTGTCTGAGCTTTTGCTGGTAGTGCACCATTATGACCATGGCCATTTCCCTTTTTTCATCAATTAATTCTAAACCTGCAGAAAGCGATCATTCTCTTCTCTGCTAAAATTATCACTTCTCAAGGTTGGGAATCCTTCCTCAAGGGGTATAATCGCTTTGGATCCATAAGTCATTGAGAAAGGAGTCTCCCTTGTTGATCTTCAAGGCGTGGTACAATATGTCTACAACACATGTGGCAACTCATCCACCCACTTCCCTTTTACGTCGTCTAACCTTTTCTTTAAGCCTGAGACTATAGTCTTGTTAGTTGCTTCTGCTTGACCATTTCCTTGGGGATAGGCTAGGGTAGAATATCTATTAGTGATACCGAGCTCACCATAATACTTCTTGAAGGCTTTACTATCAAATTGGAGTCCATTGTCCGAGACCAATGTGTGAGGAACCCTAAATCTAGTAATAATATTCCTCCAAATAAACCTTTTCACATCTACATCTCTAATGTTGGAAAAAGGTTCTGCTTCCACCCATTTTGTAAAATAATCCATCCCCATTGAGCAAAGGGCCATGGGCTAGTGAGCGGTTTCAGAACCCCACCTGGCTAATGGATATAGGGGCAAATGTTTGACATTGATCACATTTCCGAACATATTCTTATGCAACTTTTTGCATGCTCGACCACCAGTACCCTTGGGTGAGAGCTCTACGGGACAAAGATCTCTCGCCAATATGACTACCACATACACCCTCGTGCAACTCCTCTAACAATGGTTCCATAGCATCCGAGTGAATGCATAATAAATATGGTCCCGAGTGGGAGCGTTTGTACAATTTTTGCTCCTTGGAAAGCCAATATCGCGAGGCTTTCCTTCGTATCTTCTCAGCTTCAACTTTTTCCTCAGGCAATAGCCCCTCCCTCAAGAATAAAATCAAAAGATCCATCCAGCTTGGGCTTGCCTGTATACTATTCACTTGGATAGGAAACTGAACATTGCAGCCAGGAGTTATCTGATCCTCTACTGTTATAATTCGGGGTAAACCTAACCCCAAAAAGGTTGCTAGCATTGCCAGTGAATCCACATGAGAGTTCTACCCTTTTGGGATTTGTTGCGGTTAGAAAAATTTAAAGCTGGATTGAGCATGCCTAACTTTACCAAGGTAGCCTTGCCTCCTTTGGTCCCAAGCTTCAAACTTTCCATTGACCTGCTCGACCACTTGGTGAGAATTTGCGTATATGCATAGGAATTCCCCTTCAAACCTGCCAATATCGCCTTATATTCAGCTTGATTATTTGTGGTTGGGAAATCTAACAGTAAAGACTTCTCCATTATCAGTTTCTCGGGCATCACCAATACAATTCCCACACCAAAGCCTCTTTGGTTCGCTGCTCCATCTGTGTACACCTCTCAGGTGAAGAGAAAGGGATGGAAACTACCAATATGCTTAGCTTCAACCTTCAGTTTTCCCCGATGTCCTCAGTAAATTCCGCAACGAAATTAGCTAACACTTGCCCCTTTATGGCAGTACAAGGCATATACTTAACATCAAAAGCCCCAAGCATGGTTCCTCACTTAGCAATCCTTCTAGTGTAGTTCGACTTTCGCAGCAACGCTTGTAAAGGAAGCTGCATGAGCACCACCACAATGTGGGCTTGGAAATAATGTGGGAGCTTCTTTGTAGCATGTATGATGGCCAGCACTGCCTTCTCTAAAGGCAGGTAATGAGTCTCGGCTTCCTATAAAGATTTGCTTACATAGTACACTAGTTTTTGAATTCCACTCTCCACTCTAACCAAGACTAAACTCACCACATGACCGGTGACAGCAATGTACACATATAACACTTCCTCTCTCTCGGGTCGGGATAAGACAGGTGGATGAGACAAATACTGCTTTAATTCCTCAAATGCTGCCGTACATTCCTCGGTCCACTCAAAATTCTTCCACTTATGGAGAAGTTGAAAGAATGGTCTACATCGATTTGTAGACCGAAATAAATCTATTCAGTGCCGCTGTCATTCCAGTTAACCTCTGTACTTTTTGGGATTCCAAGAAGGGTGCAAATCTTTTATAGCCTTTATCAGATCGGGATTCAATTCTATTCCTCGGTGTGTAATCATGTAACCAAGGAACTTTCCAGAACCGACACCAAAGGAACACTTAGATGCATTCAAGCATAATTTATATTTTCTAAGTACAAAGAATACCCGTTTCAAGTCCTCTAAATGATCTGAAGTTTGGTACCATCAATATACGCCTCCACATTCCTCCCAATTTGCGTTTCAAACATTCGTGTTACCATCCTTTGGTATGTGGATCCAGCATTCTTTAAACCAAAGGGAATAACCTGGTAATGATAGTTACCAATAGGGACTTGGAAAGCAGTCTTCTCTTGGTTGTACAATGCTAGAGGTATCTGGTGGTATCTTTGAAAAGCATCTAAGAAGCTAATCCGAGGATGTTCGATTGTCGCATCCCTTGGCCCCGTTTTTATGAAGTTGGGCCAAACTAACGTAAATGGGTGGAGTCGTGTTATTGCCTCTCAAAATGGAGGTTCGACTGATTATATTCACCCCTTTAGATTAAGGGTTTTACAATGGAGTCGCCACTTAATTATTGGAAAAAATAAGAAAACCAAAATTGAAAAATTTCTCATTTTAATAATTTGAAATTGAATTTACATTGATCATAGGAAATTACATAGCTTTGGTCTTAGATACAATCTAAGATAAGGTACATGGCTTTGTTTCCTAGTTATAATCTAAAAATTGAAAATTAAAAGGATAAACATTGGTCTATCAACCATTGATCTAAGTTCGGAGGCTATGTTACAAGGTGGGAAGGCGTTAGGCACCCACCTTGCCTGGTAAAACCAGTCTTCTAGACTATGGTGGCCAACATGCATATCATATCATCTAATATGTCAATTTGCATGTTGAATTAAATGTGTGTGCATGTGATAAACCCTAATTCAATTTATTAAGCATTGCATATAGATTGAAAAATAAATTCTAGTGAATGTGTGTGGATGGTGATATCCTAGATTCAAGGATTTGAAAGAATTATGAAACAAACATGTTTTTCATATTTTTGATGTGGATTTAAGATTAAAACTAGTGTTATGCATGAATATGTGATGAACAACCAAGAACATGTGAAGAACACATAAGAACATTTAAGAGCATTCAAACATATTCAAGAGAATTTAAATAATTACTATCATGCTTTAATCTTAAATTCTCATCATGGAAACACAAAAAAACAATTAGGGAAATGGATTATACCTTTATGCAAGATCCATATGGTGGAGGAGGAGAAGAAGAGTTAGGAGAAGAAGAGTGAGTCTCGCTCAATACCTTGAGTCTCAAAAAGACCAAGATATGACAAGACTACTTAACTTCCTAGAACTCAAGAGAGGAGAAGAGAGGGTGTTATTTTTGTGCTCTGGAATGAAGGAGAGGGGGAGTTTATATAGTAGTGGTGGATGAAATATGAATGAAAGGCCATTTAATGAGGGTTGACAAAGAATCATGAACCTAGACCTCATTTTAGCATTGGGGAAAATCTGGTGCATTAAATGGAGAGATTGGTGGGAGTGAGGAGCAAGCCAAAATTCGGTTTTCCCATAGCTGATGTAACAGCCTATAGAGCCAATTTTGAAAAATCATATCTGACTCAATTATTATCGAAATTGTCTCATTCTTGTGCTTAAATTGAATCCCCGGATGTCTAGTTTCTTAGAAAATTAATCACATTCACAGATTCAAAATATTCTGAGAGATATTGATAAAATTGTGAGAAGAGGTCATTTGTTAGAAAATGGTTTCAGCACAATTAACATTAATAGGTTTTAAATTAGCTCCCAATTAACATTAAATTGCTCCAATCACTCCCATTTTAGACTTAATTGGTTCCAAATTTACTCCAATTAAAAGATAATTGCACAAATTACTCATTGAATAATTAATGTTTAACTATCTAATAATTAGGTGTATGCAACCTTACCATAAAATGTAGTTCTAACCAATCAAATTATGATACATTATTAATCTCAAATTGATTATAATTATAACCAATTAGAATCAATTGTTCATAATCACATATAGTCGGATTCAATTTGTGATATTAAATCTCGACCATTAAAACTTGATTTGATGATAATTTTTAATCTGATGGTCTGATTAGGACTTATGACCAGTTGATTTGATCGTTACAGCATCGAGATCATCTTAGTGAAATGAGATTAAGGATCTAATGACCAGAATCAAGATGCATATTCGCAAGGAGAAATTACCCTTTTACCCTCCATGTAAGGTTAAATACGAGTTACAAAATGGGATGTCAACAAAATGCCCCTCATTGGCAGAGCTTGAAGAGCGAATGTCAATGTATGAAAGAGACACCTAACTTTGCAATCAGAATTTAACCATGGTGAATGCAGATAAGAATGTGGATCGTCATGTAGTGGATGAAAATGTGGACCAAATCTAAGGGGAGATTACGTACATACCTCTTAGTGAGATGATCAGGCCCAAACGTAGTTTGAATATGCAGCCTTTCTTTTTTTTTTTTTTTTTGGGAAAAAAAATGAGTACAAGACATGCTTACCAGTGGTCATGACAAAATGAGGATTTCACTCATGATCTTGAATTATGGACATGCTTCCCAGAGGTTCAATGGATTTGAAGTTTTGGACATGCTTCCCAAAGGTTCGTGGATTTGAAATTTGGACGTGCTTTCCAGAGGTCCGATGGAATTAGATTTTGGACGAGCTTTCCAAAGGTCCGATGTAATTGGATTTTGGACGTGCTTTCCAGAGGTCCGATGGATTTGAAGTTTGGACGTGCTTCCCAGAGGTCCGATGGATTTGAAGTTTGCTTCCCAGAGGTCCGATGGATTTGAAATTTGGACATGCTTCCCAGAGGTCCATTGAAATTGAATTTTGGATGTGCTTCCCAGAGGTTCGATTGTTTGAAGTTTGGACATGCTTCCCAAAGGTCCAGTGGATTAAAATTTGGACGTGCTTCCCATAGGTCTGATAGAATTGAATTTTGGACGTGCTTCCCAGAGGTCTGATGGTTTGAAGTTTGGACGTACTTCCCAGAGGTCTGATGGATTTGAATTTGGACATGTTTTCCTAGAGGTCTGATGGATTTGAAGTTTGGACGTGCTTCCCAAAGGTCTGATGGAATTGGATTTTGGACATGCTTCCCAGCAATCTGATGGTTTGAAGTTTGGACGTGCTTCCTAGAGGTCCAATGGATTTGAATTTGGACGTGCTTCCCAGAGGTCCGTTGGAATTGAAATTTGAACATGCTTCCTAGAGGTCCATTGAAATTGAATTTTGGACGTGCTTCCCAAAGGTCCAAGGATTTGAATTTTAGACGTGCTTTCCAGAGGTCCAATGGAATTGAATTTTGGACGTGCTTCCCAGAGGTCCATGGATTGGAATTTTGGACGTGCTTCCCAAAGGTCGAATGGATTTGAAATTTGGACGTGCTTCCTAGAGGTCCATTGAAATTGAATTTGGAAGTGCTTCCCAGAGGTACGACAGTTTGAAGTTTGGACATGCTTCCTAGAGGTCTGACAGATTTCAATTTGGACGTGCTTTCCAGAGGTCCGATGGATTTGAAGTTTGGACGTGCTTCCCAAAGGTTCGATAGAATTGGATTTTGGACATGTTTCCTAGAGGTCCGATGGTTTGAAGTTTGGATATGCATCCCAAAGGTCCGATGGATTGAATTTTGAACGTGCTTCCTAGAGGTCCAATGGAATTGAATTTTTGACGTGCTTCCCAAAGGTCGAAGGATTTGAATTTTGGACGTGCTTCCTAGAGGTCTGATGGTTTGAAGTTTGGACATGCTTCCCAGAGGTCCAAGGATTTGGAAGGCATTATTTATATCGATGTGTGTGGGCCTTTTACCCTAGTACCTGCAAAATAAATACTTTCAATTAGTAACAGAGTTATTCATTGAGAAGATTTTGGCATACCTGGCAAATGCCCCTAGTTTGGGACATATTCCATGCTTCGATGAATGCTGAAGGTGGACAGTTGACTTGATTTTGCACCATTGGAGAATATGGAAGAGGATCATATTCTGACTTAGGCATACCTGACTTGTTTTTTGTTTAAGGAATTGAAAATTTGATTGATGATTTTTTTTTTTTTTTTTGGAAATCTTGAATTTTTGAAGGAATTGAAAATTTCGATTGATGAAATTTGTATTTTCTTTTTTTTTTTTTTTTTGAAAATTCTTTTTGAATTTTTTTTTTTTGGAAGGAATTGAAAATTTTGATTGATGATTTTTATTTTTTTTATTTTTTTATGGTAACCTAAGAAGTACAAGCCCAATGCCCCTAGTCCCAAGGCTTTTTGAAAATTCTCTTCTTTTCTTCTCTCTCTATTTTTTTTTTTTGAAAGATATGGAAATATTTTTTTTTTCTTTTAAAAAAAAATTTCTTCATTTTTTTTTATTTTTTTTATTTTTATTTTTATTTTTTTTGAGATTTGAAGATTTGTTCATTATCAAAAAGTGAAGAAGATGAAGATGAAGATGGAGTAAAAGAGATGAAGATTTATTCATGATTTTTTTTTTTTTGAAAAACCTATCATTGAATGAGAATAACTTTGGCTTGAAGTTGATGCAGATTGCTAGATAAGTCCTTGCTTAATTCCTGCAAAAAGATAATTTCAATTAGCAATGGATTTATTTATTGAAATGAATTGGAAGCACTTACCCAATGCCCCTAGTTTAGGGCATATTCTATGCTTAGATTGAAGCTGAATTCATTTGATGTTATGACCATTGGAGAACGTGAAAGACGATCATGGTCCACCATCCTTGGTTCTTGCAAAAATGCTTTCTTTCTCTAGCTTGTTAGAAACCAATTATCATGAAAACTTGCACACAATATAAATAGGCCAATGCTCCAAGTTTAAACATGCTTAATGCAAACAAATGGGCTTAACCTAACATGCACCCAAACAATTTTGTCACTTTGTTTTGACTTTGTTCTCCAAGGTTGTTTAGGTGAATGGGACTGGGCCTCTGCAAGGCTGCCTATGTACCTCTCTTATAGAGGATCAGGTCAAGACGTAGTTCAAGAGAATTGGATTTTGAAAAAGAATGATTTTTTTTTTTTTTTTTTTTTGTGGAAATGAGATTTCTCTTTCTTTCTTCTTCTTCTCTCTCTCTCTCTTTATTTTTTATTTTATTTTTATGAACAAGAGGTGATCCTTTGAACAACTATTTTGGCAAATCAAAGTGTTTAAGAATCAAACAAATCTCTTTGATTAGGAAGGATCAAGATCATTAAACTCATGTAATCAAATTTGCTTCATCCTTTTGAACATCGTTGGATTAAGTTTCCAAAGGCAATCAAGAAATGAAATGTCATAATATTTATGAATCACATTGCTGGGTGAAAACAAGGAGAGTGCTCCGAGTTTAGAAGTTTTTTTGAGTCATTTTGAGGATTTGAGAATTTGAGAAATTTTTTCCTCGGACATATCATCTTGTGGGGTTTGACAATTTTAAGCATTTTTCCTTTTTAATTCAAGAGAAAAATATTATTAGAATTTAAGATGCGCCTACAATTAGCAAGACTTCAAGGAGGTCTTATTCATGGGTTGTAATGTAGGCTGAGTTTAGGTTATGAAATGAATGATATAAAAAGGCTTAAAATTCCCTATGATGTTCCCCCAAGTATGCATTACTCAAAAATCAAGTATTGAAGGAGTTTTCTCATTTCTTCATTATCATCTTCTCACTAGTCTTCATTGGTCACTTGTATTAACATTTGTTTTTAAGCTCATTCATCTTAAATCATACCTCTAGACTTTCATCTTGTAAATTTTTTCTCTTTTTAGGTTGCATCCTCAAGTTTCCAACTTGGTAGGATTTTCCAATTTTTCTTTTCTTCTTCTTCTTTTCTTTGGCCATAACTTTTGCCTAGACCGCCATTTTGCGTTTTTAGCCTAGCAGGTTACTTTTTTTTTTTTTTTTTTTTTTTTTTTTTTTTTTTTTTGGGCTGTCTTTCATCTCTTGATTGAATGAACTTTTTGGGGATCTTTTGCCTCCCTTATTTTTCTCAGCTTAAGTCATTTTGATGCACTCTCTATACATCTTTCTTGCCTTGATGCTCTTGCACATTTCTATGCTTGATAAATCTTTTCCTTTTTTGATGAACTCTCTTTTAGATGAATTTTGTATTCCTCTTGGCACTATGAATTTTGGGCTTTTCAACTTTACGGACACTTTTTTTTCACATTGATGGAATTTCATTTCTCTTCCCTTGATTGTGTGAGACCTCATTTTTCTTTGATGATCTCTTGTCTTTAGCCTAATGAATTCTCCACTTGTCTTTCATGTCTTCTAGGAGAGATTTATCAATTAGCTTCAAAGCTACAAGGTTGACTCCTCATCAACAAGAGATTAAAGAATGCATACTTTGTTTTTTCCCACCCTAGGTTTAGATTTTAGTGGGTCCATACGAAAAAGAGACCAAGTGTTTAAAAGCTCAAATGGGCTAGCAATGGATAATGATCATTCTAGGTATTAGGGAATAATCTTGTTTAACTAAATATGGCCTCCTATCCCTAGTAATGCTTGCTTGTAAGTACAGTGACTTAAGCTCTTTAATAAATTCATCTTAAAAGAAAAAGTATGAATGCTCTAATGTTGTGAAACAAAAGACTTTTGAAAATTGGATCGAGTGCATGGATTCTTGGGATTTTTCGATGAATGGATTCTTTTTGATTGCCTTTTAAGACCATTTCTTTTTATATTCTAAGTTAAGTAGCAAAAGTCTTTACATGGATCAAATGAAAGTAATCATTCCTTGGTACAAGTTGATTGCTCCAGCCTTTAATCATCAAGATTTAGAAAAAGTTTTGTCCAAGGGATCCTCATGTACCATTTTGAAAATGAGACTCTTTTTTTTTCTTTTTCTTTTTCTTTTTTAATCTTGAAATCCTTGAAAGAAAAAAAAAATTTGGGCCATTTTGAAAAAGTCACTAGGAAGTTCAATGCCCCTAGTTCAAAGAAATTTTTTATTTTTTATATTTTTTAAATGACTTAGGGGCCCAATGCCCCCAGTCCAAACACTTTCTTATTTGATTTTTTTTCTTTTTTCTTTTTCTTCTTCTTCTTCTTCTTCTTCTTTATTTATTTTTTTTTTATTTGGAAAGATTTGCAAATTTTTTAAAATATATACATGAACAAAGTACATCAAATACTACATGGATTTTTAGAATTCAAAGAAACATAGAAATATGGAATAAACAAACAAACTTTAAGCTTAACCATAATGTAGCAAACAAAATGTGAAGTGAGGCAAAGTTGGGCCACTTGCTTCTTCTTGGTCCATTTAGGATGCTTGAGACTGTGTGTGCTTGAACCTTGATTATGATGAAATGGCTTGGGCTTGCACTTGGAAGGGTTGAACCTTGATTATGACCTTTCGGTATTTGCTTGAAATGGCTTGGGCTTACACTTGGAAGGCATGCATCTTGTGAGGTTTTGGCCTTTGATGTTGATCATGCGTATACACCTTTGATGGGCTCAAGTGTTGGGCTTAGACTCATTCAAGAAACAAATTGGGCTTCCATTTTAAGTAGAGTTCAATCTTAGGCTTTTGGGTTTGAGTTCATTCACAACATAAAATGTTCAAACAATCATGATGGGCTCAAGCGTTGGACTTGAGTCATCATGGTTCAAACAAATGTGTAATGAAATGCAATTTACATGGACCGACCTAAAGGTAAGTTTTATGGGTCATTACAAAATGGGTAGAAGGTAGGTTAAAGGTCCCTACAAGCTAGGACGTCGTACCTCCCAACTTGTGATGCCAGGAGTGTTGCATTGGTTTGAACGGTACAGTTTGTCCCTATGAACCACCATGGCATAACCATGATGATCCTTGTCGTGGTGGGTGGTAGGTTCACCGCTAGGTATACGAGTCTCAGGAAGACCACGATCCACGGCTAATACTACCGAGCTTCCGGGCTTGCACACAAATAAAATAAATATTATTCAAGCAAATAATGCATGACATGCAATATAATGACATATTAGACATATTATATACAAAAAGTAATAAACAAACAATGACATGGTTGGCCACCATAACCTAATTGAAGCTTAGCCTTCAATATCTCCAGCGAAGTCACCACTGTGAGAGACCGTGCCCCCAACTCTATTTTTATGAAGTTGGGCCAAATCCACGTGAATGGGTGAAATTATGTTATTGCCTCTCAAAATGGAGGTTCGACTGATTATATTCACCCCTTTAGATTAAGGGTTTTACAATGGAGTCGCTACTTACTTAATTATTGGAAAAAAAATAAGAAAACCAAAATTGAAAAATTCCTCATTTTATTAATTTGAAATTGAATTTACATTGATCATAGGAAATTACATTGCTTTGGTCCTAGATACAATCTAAGATAAGGTACATGGCTTTGTTTCCTAGTTACATTCTAAAAATTGAAAATTACAAGGATAAACATTGGTCTATCAACCCTTGATCTAAGTTAGATAAAGAGAACCAAAATTGTTTCAGCATTAGAAACTAGTAGAATTACCTGACTCATTTTTTGGCCTATTCGAGGCCGAATTACGCACGCAAGCAGCAGCACAGGCAACCATTCGACGCATTTCACTAGGATCGTATTCATTCTGCAACCTTGGATCAATAAGAGCTTGAAAGTTGCCATTTTCCAAAGCTTGCTTGACCAAAGGCTTTGCCTAAAATTGCATTACAGCAAATGTTATTTTTCCCATGTCGCTAAAGCCTTGCTATTAAGAATTCTCCAACCTTTAATAAGGTAAGAAAAATATAGAAGTTATGACAGCCTAAACTACATAAGGATACCCGTAGAATTCCTTGTGTTTAAATTTAGATCACTTTATTAAAAAGGAAAACTCTTAGTTTACATCAAAGAACAAATAACATGTGCAAATAACATCTCAGACGTAGCTCATTGGTGGGCATCCATAAGGGTTGGCTGCATCCAAAAGGGATGGGATTTAACCTAAGTGCCCTACCCGAAGGCTGGTGTAACCTAGTTAACTCCTATTTTTGTTTATAAAAAAAAAATCTCAGCCGCATATATGAAAGGATATATATCAACTATCATATATATATATATATATATAAAACATTTCCACACAACAAATTACTATACAACTATTTGTAGTTGGTAACCTATATTCTTTCCATGATCAGTTCTTTGAAGAGCCATATTTGCTGTTAAATTATGGGCCAATAATTTTCTCACAAAGAGGTTTACAAGATCCACGATACAAATGCACACATGCATGCATACATACAAACAAGCCAATATTTTTTGTTTAATTATGAGCCAATGAATTTTTTTCACAAAGAGATATACAAGTGGGGACTGAGGGAACCCTCAAACAGGCAAGCAAGAAAAATGCACTCATGCATGCATGAAAGAATAAAAACCCCCATCCACCATCAAAGATTTCTGAATTCCAAATAAAATGATTTAAAATGTTAAAAATATTATAAATTTTACTACAAAAATTTTACAAATTGACATCGTAATAAATTTTATGTGCTAAATCAACAATATAATAAATAAATTTCTTCAATATTTTTTAGTATTATCTTAAAAGTTTTATTTTTTTTATTTTATATAAAATTATTGTAACAACAAATTCCCCCCCCCCCCCCCCCCACCCCCCACCCAAAAAAAGAAAAGAAAAAAAAAAATGCAGAGCACGTTCTAATGTCATCCGCAAAAAAAAAAAAAAAAAAAAATATATATATATATATATATATATATAGAACTATATATTAAGGCCTATTGCTTAAAATTGGTATACACACCCACTGATACAAGAGTTCAGTTTCACATTTAGGTACTCGTCCAGTAATCAATTCCAAAAGTACAACCCCAAAGGAGAAGATATCTGCTTTATCAGTGAGTTTTTCACTTCCAAGATACGCTGGATCCAGGTAACTGCATTTGAATACAAAATTATTACAAAGACGTATAATAACAACTAATACAAAAGTTTAAAAGGAAACGCAGTAGCCAAGCCATCATTGCATTTTAGCATTTGTTATACTGCTTCAAAACTAGACTTTAATTGGGGCCACACCTCAGCTTTTTCTAAAGAACGCAGAGAAATAATGGACTTACCCCCAAGTTCCCTTTATGGCAGTGGAGACATAACTCTTAGTATCTGTTGAAAACTTAGCGAGCCCAAAATCTGCAACCTGAGCAAAAGATCCAAGTACATTATTGATTTATGGTATAATAGAATGTTGCATGGCAGGGCATGGCTTGAATTGCCACAAGCCGCCAAGTCAATTAGAGCATCTCCAACACCCTCTTTAAACCCATTTTCTCTCCAAAACTCACAAAAACTAGCTCCAACAACCACTCCAAATGCAAAAAATAAAAATAAAAACAACAATAAAATAAAATAATTAGAGTAGTTGCAGTCACTCTCTTGGTGTGGAGAGCATTGTCGTTTCTTTAAAAAATTTAATGGAATAAACATTGAAACACCTTTTTTCTTTTTTTCTTTTTTTTTCACTGACTGAGCTCTTTGCTCTCTCCCTCTCTCTTCGTCATTGTATGTCAAGGCTGTAGGCTGAGAACACGGACAATCTTGGCAAAGTAGTGGAGGCAGACAACGAGGGGGTGTTGTGAGCTGCAGCCGTGAGTGAGTTAATGAACATGGGCGCCCAATTGAGCCTATCGATGCAAGCTAAGAGCCAAGAGAAAGGCATGGCAGCTGGAGGTGGCTTGATCTCTTCTCTCTCTATTGAACTCAAAGCTACTAAACCATCTCTCTCCTCTCTATCAAACCCGAAGCCACAACAAAACCCACCCAGTACCGTCTTTCTTCTCTCTCTCTACCTTAAGATTTGGGTTTTTTTAAAACTAAATTTTCGGGTATTGTTGGATATTAAAATTTAAGCAAAAGAAATTTGGATCCTGTTGGTTGGGAAAAATCTGAGCAAAAGAGATTTGAATGTTGTAGATTGATGAAAATGGAGAAGAGTTTTAGGTATTTGTTGGTTGATAAATGTATCCAATTTTGGAAAAAAAATAATAAAATAGAGTGCAGAAATAATATTTAAATGGTGATAAAAAAATGATAGAAAGTGTGTTATAAAGTATATTTAAAAAAATAACTAAGAAAAATGCAAAAATGATTGTTCACTCCCCAAATAGTGTAAATATTTGAAGAAACTGCTTGATCAGATATTACACACATGGGCAAGTTGATGTGACTGAATTCTACTCCTCAAGCAAAGCTATCCCTTAATTAGACATGTGATTAAAAGTTTTAAGAATGTGAATAATTATTGAAAGAAGTTTGTTAGACATGTTAAATAAATGTTGTTGTAGTTGTTGCTTCTTATTTATTTTTTATAATTATAAATTTACATTGTAACGTTCATGTCAAGTGTACAAAATTGTACATATTTCCATGAATAATATTTAATATTGTATACTATTCATGCAAATATGTACAATCTTGTACACATTTGTTTAATCTACAATGTAAAGTGTACATAAACAATAAATGTAAAAAAATAATTAATTTACATTGTAATAGCATATGTACCCAAAAATAATTTCCTAATTTTTTTTAAAAAAAAAAAGTAATGCTAGAAGCACAAACTATTTACAAAAATTTTAAAAGACTAAATACAGCTAAGATATTAGAACTAATATTTAATTACAAGTTTTAAAAATAAATAAATAAAAATATAAAATATAAATCGTACATCATCTCCTTAATTACATCAATGGGTGTGAGTGTTGCTTGGCAGGTAATGGGTAAGTCACTTGAGATTTAGAGAGAAAGGGAGTCGCTTACCCTCTGCAAACTTGGCTTATTGTTGTTAATAAGAATCAATTTTTAAGATTCTTATTGAGGTTGAGAATTCTCTTCCTCTTTACCGCCACTTGCTCTCTCTTTCTTGTAGCTTTTCAGTTTCCCATACATCAATGGCGACTTGTTTCGCTCATTTTGAGCCAAAACTATTCCCTACAGATCTAAATCTATATATTTGAAAATTTGATCACAAATATAGATGGAGTAACGAGTCAAAAATACACATATCTCACACAAGTATATGTATTTGAAACTTCATAAAGAATCATGTCAAACCTCTTATAAAACCCTACCTTCACGACAAACTTATCATCAAGAAGAATATTTGCTGCCTTTATGTCATGATGTATGATTTGAGGATGACCTAATTAAAGACACATTTAGCTCAAAATAAAGTAAACATATAACCGAGAAATAATATTAAAGTTTTCAATATAAAGATACACAGTACATAAATGAAACTCACACTCTTCATGTAGATATGCCAAGCCATTCGCAGGGCCTAGAGCAATTTTCATTCTAGCTGGCCAATCTATAATTGGTTTCTCCTTTCCTTCAATTAGAGATAGGATTATGATTTCATCTTTGGAAGCCAAATCATTATAAGTCCAACATTCTTTTAATTAAAAAATTAGTGTTGTCAAAAAATAAAAATAAAAATAAAACCTCAAACACTTAAACAAAATTGGCAACAAGTCTATTAACCCTAATTAGTCTAGGGTTTAGCCTATTATAAATACTTATAGGTTTCTTGTAGTTCAGTTGTTATACTTGTACAATACACATGTATTAAGGCAAACCATTATACATTTTTAACAGTTTAATATATAGTTTTTCAGACTTTCACACAGACTGTATTGTGCAATATAGATTAAGAAAGCGAGTACAACTAAGAATTTTTCTCAATGAAATGTTATCATGTTCCCAGTCAAAAGAGAAAGGCATGAACTATAAACAACTATCTCAACAAAGGAAAAGAAAATTCCAAATTATTTATATGAAACAATAAAATTTAATCACTGACGGACTTACCATGTAGATGCAAATGCAAGGTACAATTCGGGACAAACTCATAAACAAGTATTTTATGTTCCTCAGAAATGCAGTATCCAACCAGTGACACAAGGTTTTTGTGATGGACACGGCTAATGATCTCAACCTCTGCCATAAATTCTTTCTCCCCCTGTTTACTGTCTAATCTCAGCTGCTTGATTGCAACCTTTTTCCCTCCTGGAAGGACTCCTTTATGGACAGAACCATAGCCACCTTCACCAAGGAAGTTGGTTTTGGAGAAACAATCAGTTTTTTTTTTTTTTTTTTTTTTTGATGAGGAGAAACAATCAGTTGCTTTGGCTAGTTCTTCGTATGAAAATGTATATAGGGAACCAAAACTACAAGAAGGTCCACCGGATATTGCCGATTGACGAATATTTTGCCGCTCGTCATCTGGAGAAACCATGATTAAAAAAAAAAAAAAGGTTATCATGGGTCACTGGAAAATTAATTAAAAGATTTGCATCATCTAGAAAATTGAATAATTATATAATGTGTTCCATGAGTTCTGTGGTAGTGGCACAACCAAAACATAATGACGAAGAAGCGGCTGTTTCATAAGAATACGTATGCTATATGAGCCAAGTATTAAAATTAAATTAAAGATTGACATCAGATATTTCAAAGATTAGAAAGATAAGGATCAGATATTTCAAGCGATGAAGATCAAGTTAAAAAGTTTTTAATTGATATAGAACATGCAATAAGGCTTTTTTTATTTATTTTTTATTTATTTTTTTTATTTTTTAGTGTCATAATTTTAAAATTTTGGATAAGTTTGTTTTGAAAACATGGATTCGTAAGAGAGCATCTTATTTTGTGGGATTTTAAGTGGAGTTAGAAATATATTTTTACCGGATTGGTTTTAAGTTTTTTTTTCCTATTAAATCCAAAATTTATGAGTATTTTTGAATCATATAAAAGTCCAGTTAAAAAAAAAAAAATTTATCTTATAGATAGTATAGATAAACATTCATTTTCATTTTTATCATTGCTATTATATTTATAGTCTTTCATGGTATGATTTTAATATAATTAGTCCTCTCTAAAAGGAAAATACATAATTTTTTTGGAAATTTTTAAATTACTTTTTTTTATCTATATATATATATATATATATAAAACCGAAACCTTTGAAGCTTTCACAATTTTCCCCATCATCACTATTTTCTTTTTCTTTTTATTTTAGATTCTTTTTATTTTAGGTTTTATATCTTATATAGAATCCACCAAAAAAATAATAGACAAAAGTTTGAATTTTATTAATATCAATAATATTGAAAAACGTATACAAACTTGGAGGCCTATTTAAGGGCTCCATAAAACTTGATGGACAATAAAATATATTCTAAAATAAGTCCTAATTAATACCTAACCATAATAGGAACCAAATTTGACCTAAAAAAACATTAAAAGAACCTAAAAACAAGGAAATAAATCACCTAAACCTAAAATAATATTTTTTGCATAAAAATACCAAAATAACAATATCCTACATCAACTTATCACAAAAATATCAAATAGTTTCTTTTTATTTTAGATTCTTTTTATTCTAGGTTTTATATCTTCTTATATTTATTAGTGTTATAATAGTTTAGTTTAAGTAAAACTCTATTAGATATATTTTGTTGGCCTATCACATCATTATTATTATCTATATATTATATAAAATTGAATATTAAAAATTAATTATAATTTTTTAAGATACCTCATGTTAGAATTTAAAAAAAAAAAAATGACTCACTTTAGGTTTGATTTTTTTTTTTTTTAAAGGACTCACCAAAAAAAAAAAAAAAAAAAAACTTTAGGATTAAGAAAAAAAGAGAGAGACTCCTGGTAGGACTCTCTCTTCTTTCCTTAAAATCCTAGCAATTACCATCTCAAAACCCTAAACTCAACTTCACTTTAAGATTAAAAAAATAAGAAGGAGAGAGGCTCACGAAAAAAAAAAAGTAGGTTTTGTCTTTTTTATTTGCTTTCATATGTGCCTGAAATTTTCATTCTATCTTATTGTTTTCTTATGTTTAGAATTGATTTTCTTCTAAGTATTTGGGTTAATCTCTATATTTTGATAGTTTTTTTTATGGGTTTGGTTTTTGAGTTGAAATTCTAATAATTATTTTATATTGTATATGGCAGATGAAGTATCTCTATTTTTTGGAGAAAAATCAAAGATGCAACCTATGTCTTCCAGCTCAAGGTGTGGTAAATTTTTATATGTTTTTTCTTTATTGAGAATTTTTATTTTGGGTTAATGTGATTTTTTTGTTTTCTTAATAAAAACTTTGATTTTTGGTTGATTAATTATTTGTTTGGATTAATTTCAATTAATTATTTGTTTAGATTCAACGTAAAAGATAATGGAATTATGTGTTATAAATTTGATAATGTTCCATGTTTTGAATTGTTTATATTGTTATTAATACGACTAATAAGATTTGTTTTTATCTTTGTAATTTATATCAGTTTTGAGTGTGTGTATATATATAACTTTTGGAAATTTTGCTTTATTAATTTAAGAATTGTAAATTACTTTGTAAGTTTCAGTAACTATACACCTGCAGTGAGACATTGACAATATAAGCATATATATATAGTATTAACATTTTATAAAAATCTTTCTTACAACCCAATAACATTCTAGGTTAGATAACACTTCTAAACTATAGAAAAGCATAGAAGTTAAATATTTATTCCCATTATATTTTATTTAATTATGACAGATCCATTTTTTTTAAAACGCTAACTAGCAAAATGTCTATAATATGCATATTATTAACCCAATTTTCTATTTCTAAATTTCTTAGATTTTATTATATCAATCTTTTTTGCTTTTAAATTCTTTGTGGGCAAATTAGTTTTTCACTAATTCTTTTACCTTAACGTGATGTTGGTTAATTGTCCTTTTATTTAACTATCCCGTGCATCGCACGGGTTAGCGACTAGTTTATTAATATTTTTAAATCCAGAAGATCTCACACACACATGTACACACAAATATTATTTTCTCATATACGTGAAAATTCATTAATTCAATTTTATATAATTCAAGAAAACCATTTTATTTCTTTAAGTCAGATGTAATTATCCTTTAATTATATTAATCATAATTAATTTTTTTCTAACTTTTAAATCAAGATTTTTTGTTCAATAAATTAAAATTTTCACATTGATTATAAAAATAATTTTAGAAGTTATAAAATGTGATAGGCCACAAACTGAATGACCCCTTGTGATTTAAACTAATTAATTAATTTAGCCAAGTTATTAATTAATCAATTTAACATGCAAATACGTGGCAGCACAAACAAATCACCGAATAACAAAATATGCAGCGGAAAATAAAAGACACGGTGATTTGTTCACGAATGGGGAAAAACCCTAACGGCAAAAACCCCACCGGGTGATTTTCAGGTCACCACTCCCGAAACTCCACTATTATCAAATCAAGCAGTTACAAATAAGGAATCCCAAGTACCTTATCAACCTACAGTTGAACTCTTACCCCAATACCCAATTGGACTTGATCTGTAGTGACAGTTCCCCCTTTTGATGCACAGCTCCCAAGTACGTGACTAACCAGATGCGCGGATCCCAGTACGCGACTTCAAACACCAACTTTAGGAAGAGAGGTTGGCTGCAAAGTTCTTCAGATCATCCTATGCAATGAAGATCAGGAAGATGCTTGGTCACAAAACCCTACGGTGCAAATACACAGCAACTTCTTGAAGAAGATGAACTAGGTCAAGAACTTCGTCTTAGATCACAATTTGCTTGAACAAGGATTGCTCAATGCTTATGCAACTTGTGTCTATGTTGACGGCTCTTAAAACACTCCTTAAATATGTTTAGGGTTAGAAGAAAAGAAGGCCCAAAAACACATTCACGGATCCCAAGAAAATCAGATTAGAATTCTGACTTTTGTAAATCTCGACAGCTAGCAGGTGTCGAGGTAGGTGTCGAGCAGGTGTCGAGATTTAAAAATTCTGCACTTTCAACTTGCTTTTTCTTGGACAGACTTGATGACTTCAACACTTGATCTTGAAACATAGTTTCTTGAAGTATTAAATACACCTAGAACTACCCAATTACAAGTAGAGTGCGTTTTGTCAAAGGATTAGCCAATTTACATAAAATGTGACATATGTTCCTAACATGTAAACACATATGTCCTAACAATCTCCCCCTTTGGCAATCCGTGACAAAACCACAACAAACAAATGAACATATGAGAGAAGTCATAAATCACTCAACTCATATTCACTTGTTACATACAATAAAATCTATCCTAACACAAACTCTTGAAGAACTTTACAAAAAGAGAGTTTATGGCAAGTAGACTTTGACAACCTGTATTTCTGAAACACTTATAAACAAAACTCATCAAGGCATCTTGTGTGAAACAGAAATTAAATAGATTGCTTACAAATATAAAGAACATGTGTATAAAGAGAGAAAAGAAACAACACATGAAGAGGTAGGTGAAAAAGAAACATACATCCACATATATAGAAGATAAGTACAACGTATGTAAACTGATATACAAGACCAATGTATCTAATAAGACTAGAAAAGAAAAAGATACATCAAAAGCCTCACTACATCCCTCAAAAAGTATGAACACTCCCCCTATCAAAAATGTCCTATCCTAACTCTCCCCCTAAGATGACTACTCTCATAATCCAAAACTACTCCCCCTTTTTGTCACGAATGACAAAGGGTAGAGTGTCATGTAGACATCTCATCAGTTGAGCTAGCATCTCCATCATCATCATCTGAAGCATCATCGTCATCACCATCATCATCATCATCCTCAGAGTCAGAATCTGAAGCCACTGGAGGAGGTGGTGGAGGAGAAGCCTCAGAAGCAAAACCACCCATGGTCGCCTGCCGTCGTGCGATACGACCAACACGAACATTCACCTGATACAACTCAGTGGTGAGTGTATCGAGGCGAGCATCCATGCGCTGCAGCTGCGCCATAATGTCTCCAAGAGATACATCGCCCGAAGAAGAAGGAGGAGCCGATGTAGATGGAGCTGATCTGGATGGAGCCGAACGGGAGGGAGGAGTGGAATCCGGCTGTCTCGCCCTGAACTGTGCCTCACTACGTTTTACGGTAGCGGCATCTATGGCAGAGATGTGTGTGAAGTGGTCGGACGAGGGAAAAGGGATGGAAAAATGGCGTAGAATCCTCGTGATAGCGGAAGGAAAGATGAGCTTATCACGGGACGCCGCATCTAAATGAACATCTATGATAGAGAAAATGAAGTGGGAAGGAAAATCTATCGTGAGATGCTCAAGTAGAGAAAGCAAGAAACGAGCACAAGGCTCGGTGATAGAGTTATAATGGGAAAAAGGATGAAGTACAAAAGTCATCACCATGTTAAGGAATCTAGGACCTTTAGCAAAAGGTCTACATGATGTGTACATATGCTCACCCCACTCAGAAGGGCACTCACAGAAAGCAGAAATGAGCTCATCCCTGGACACAGTCCTCAGTCGCTCACAAGTAGGATAGTCAGGAAACTCTATCCTAGGAACCCTAAGCACATCCGCCACTAGCTGCGGTGTGACAGGGATGCGCGTACCTCGAACGCGAGTGAAAAAGAGAGGTACTGAACGATCAATCCCGTGCATGTTGGAGTAAAACTCCTGAATCAGCACGAGAGGACAGGTGACCGGGATGTCACACAGTGACCCCCATCCCCTACTGTGAATGACAGAGGGAAGGTCAGTGTCGGCGAAGTCCGCCAGAACAACGTGGCGTTCCGAATGAACACCTCGTTTAGAAAAGTTCTCAGAAAATGCCTTGTAGGCATCTCCATCACGGAACCGAAGATTATGAGGAGCAGTATCAGAACATGAAGAGGCTCCAGAACGTAGAGGGTTCCGGGCCGGAGTGGATTTACGTTTAGGTGCCATAGATGCAACTAACGTAAAAGAATGAGAAAAGAGATAGAGAGGGAGACAATCAGAAAAGTCCCAAACAGTTCAAATATAACAATATCTTGAACAAAAATGGACGTATGCATGGGAATGCATGATCATGTGACATGCTAACATAAAAAGCATCATGGGCTCAGCCCAATCCAATCCTATCAGCACACAGACAAGAATCACACAACTAAATGCATGAACATATCATTCTAATGCACATGGAATGCAGTGCATGTCATTCTAAACACTTTTCATTGAAAAACCAACCCAAAATTTCACCAATAACTCAAAGATTTTGAAAAACCCAAAGTTTTCAAAAAAATCCCAAAACCTAAGTTTTAAATCATGAAATGCATGAAAAGAAATGGAAAAGAAGATCATACCACTTGATTTGAAGCAAGAAAAGCTGAAAATCACTTGGGATGAAGATTGGATTGAAGAAAAGTGCACAGGAAGACCAACCGCCTCGGACAGATCGAAGAGAGATCGAGAGAAATGAGAGGGAAATCGCGAACATAGCTTAAATAGGATCTCCAGTAAATCTCGACAACAGAGGTGTCGAGAGGTATCGAGATGCTGTCGAGAAAGGTATTGAGATAATATGCCTTCGACAGCTAAGGTATCGAGGAGGTATCGAGGTACCAAATAGCTCATCCAACATAAGAAGCTCGATCGATCGACGTGGTGTCGAGGAGGTATCGAGGAGACAGAGATTTTCTCGATCGATCCACCAGGTGTCGAGGAGGTGTCGAGATTGCGATAAAGAAAAGGCTTAGAGGCTCGACAGCTGACCAGGTATCAAGGAGGTATCGAGAAGGTGTCGAGCCAGCTATGAAATGCAGTTTTTCGAGAAGTGAAAAACACAATCATGAATGCAATTAAGACATGCACCTCAACCATGATTCAACCAACATATAAATCTCTCAAAAATCATCTCTCAATGAAAATTTAAGCACACGGATCTCCCAAGAACACACACACACACACTAAACAAGTCTAACAAATTTTATATTTCAAAAATAAGTCATGACAGTTTAGTGAGCATACAAAAGCACATGTAAACCTTTGTGATGGCCAAATCACATTGTACCTGCACATGTATCAAAAGTAGCAAAGAATATTGCGTGTTGTGTGTGAAAAACATCGCAAGATTGCATATGTGTATACATGTTATGATGATCTGAGATATGAGCAAATAACTTTAACTCACACACAATCATAACTGTTTGATGGGGACTATCACCTTCGAGGTACATCCTATAACTCCCACATCTCCTAGAATACACGCTTGCAACCATTTTTAAAGCATTTTTAATCTTTTTGCTTTTTATTTTCTTTGCATATTTTCTTTTTAAACATATCATACATGGGCTTATGAGAAAGAAAAGAAATACCCATTGATATTTTGACATTTCAATTTTGCTATGCCTAAGCACACAAATGTCATTGACATCACACTTTTGCTATGCCGAAGCATACAGATGTCATTAATGATTGGCGGGCAACAGTGGTGAGATGGTTATTTATGCCTTTTTCTTAGGATTTTCTAGTCCTACCCGTCAAAAAGAGTGATATGAGTGTTAAGTCTAAGAAATAACCTAATCTTACTCATCACAAACAAGAGCCACAAAGCTCACTTGCTTAGTTGTGCATAGGAATGCTCATCTAAGCTACAAGAGATACAAAGTTTAGAAAACTTTGTTTCATTGGCCATCTAAGGTACACAAGTACCCAAGTACACAAAACACACACTGTTTTTGTATTTTTCAAATTTTCAATTTTTTTTTTTTTTATTTTTATATGAAAAACAAAATAAACAAAACTGAAAGTAAACACACAAAGACATGTTAAGAAAAAACAAAACAATGCATAAAACTAGACTGACTCAGCAAAAATGCAAAACACACAAGCAATGCAACAAAAGAGAAAAACAAAAAGGGAGAAGAAAGTGATAATATCACTTAGAGTCCTTTTTCTTCCACACCTTGGAAGAACCTTTCCTTTGATTAAGACTTTGAAACGGCGGTGAGGGGGAAGGATTACACCCGTTCAAGTTCGAAAGGAACATGAGGGCTTTCAGAAGATCTCCAAGAGGAGCAAGAGAGGATTGAAGCTGATTTTGGCTTCCAGATGCTGTCATACTGTTGCTCTTTTGGGTGGCTAGCCACTTGTAGCAATTTGGTCGAGTATGACCTGCTGCTCCACAATGATAACAGAGATGCTGCTTCTTCTGTTTGGGCTTTTGAGAGTTAGCCTTCTTATCCTTAGGGAGTTTAGCACCTTTCTTTTCTAACTTAGGGGGTGCTCCTAAGATGGATTTACCCTTGTCTACGTTCTCACTAGCTAATTCAGTTTTAACATCAATGTTCTCAATTTTAACAGTATCAGCAGGAGGAACAAAAACAGTAGAACTAGTAGAAGCAGAGTTAGAGAAAGAAAGACCATACCCTAAACCTGTTCGATCTGAAGCAGATTTCTGGTTGCTGAGCATCTCATCAAGTTTTGCACTTGAAGTCCTCTCCAGTTGAGCTCTGACTTGAAACAGCTCTGCTTCAAGCTTCTTGGTCTTCTCAGCCAGGAAGTTGTTTTCAAATCTCAGTGCACCAATAGTTTGATTCGCCTCATCAAACTTTGTGGACAATTCTTCTCTATCGAGTTCCACATCACTGAGCTTCTTGGTGGCCAGCCTATATAACTTCTCATGCTTTTCAGAGAGCTTGTAAAGCTTCTCATAGGCTGAATGGATATCATCTTTGTCATCCATCTTTTCACATTCAGTGTCCACCAATTCTTCTTCTTCTTCTTCAACAATCCCATCAGTAGAATTGACTGAAGCAGTGAAAGCATTTAGGATTCCATCATCCTCATTATCGGAATCATCTTCAGGCTCAGTGTCACTAAGGGTTGCAGCTAGAGCCTTGCTCTTCCCAATGCTTTTCAGATATGTAGGACACTCATTTTTCATGTGTCCAAACCCGTGACACCCAAAGCACTTTGGTCCTGCAGGAACAGTGTACTGACCGCCATCCTTGGCATCCTTCCTTCCCTTGTCTTGGCTCTTGAACTGTGAAGAACTGGATTGCCTGCGGTCTTTGTCGAAGCTCCTCCCATTGGCATTCTTCATAAATTTCTTGAACTGCCTCGTAATGTAGGACTTCATCTTTGAATCTTCATCATCGGAAGACTCATCTGTATCACTGCTCTTCGCCTTCAGGGCCATGCTCTTGCCCTTGCTTGACTTGCCTATCCTTGATAACCCTAGCTCGTAGGTCTGCAAGTTCCCAACCAGCTCAGTCAAAGGAATTTTATCAATGTCCTTTGATTCTTCAATTGCCGTAATCTTGGCATGAAATCTTTCAGGTAGAGATCTGAGCACCTTCCTTACAACCTTGGGTTCAGGGATGGTTTCCCCAAGATTGAAGGCTGAGTTTACTATGTCTTTAAGCTTGGCATAGAACTCATCGAACGACTCATCCTCCTCCATCTTGATTTCTTCAAAGCTAGTAGTGAGCCTCTGTAGCTTTGAATCCTTGACAGCCTTTGTTCCTTCATAGGTTGTCTGGAGGATGGTCCGCGCCTCCTTGGCAGTTTCTGTTGAGGATATTTTCTTGAACTCCTCATTGGTGACAGCGCTAAATAGAGCATTCAGCGCTCTGCTATTGAAGTTCGCCGCCTTGATCTTGGCTTCATCCCAATCAGCCGGCGCTTCTTTTGGCTTTGTCCAGCCAATCTCCACAGCTTGCCACACCTTCTCATCTAAGGACTGCAAAAAAGCTCTCATGCGTACTTTCCAGTAGGCATAGTTAGTCCCATCAAATAAAGGAGGTATAATAAGAGATTGTCCTCTATCCATGACAAACAGGGGTCAATGGATCAATCACAGCAAAGATTAATAACTAATCAGAGTGTGCCCGCTCTGATACCACTTGATAGGCCACAAACTGAATGACCCCTTGTGATTTAAACTAATTAATTAATTTACCCAAGTTATTAATTAATCAATTTAACATGCAAATATGTGGCAGCACAAACAAATCACCGAATAACAAAATATGCAGCGGAAAATAAAAGACACGGTGATTTGTTCACGAATGGGGAAAAACCCTAACGGCAAAAACCCCACCGAGTGATTTTCAGGTCACCACTCCCGAAACTCCACTATTATCAAATCAAGCAGTTACAAATAAGGAATCCCAAGTACCTTATCAACCTACAGTTGAACTCTTACCCCAATACCCAATCGGACTTGATCTGTAGTGACAGTTCCCCCTTTTGATGCACGGCTCCCAAGTACGTAACTAACCAGATGCGCGGATCCCAGTACGCGACTTCAAACACCAACTTTAGGAAGAGAGGTTGGCTGCAAAGTTCTTCAGATCATCCTATGCAATGAAGATCAGGAAGATGCTTGGTCACAAAACCCTACGGTGCAAATACACAGCAACTTCTTGAAGAAGATGAACTAGATCAAGAACTTCGTCTTAGATCACAATTTGCTTGAACAAGGATTGCTCAATGCTTATGCAACTTGTGTCTATGTTGACGGCTCTTAAAACACTCCTTAAATATGTTTAGGGTTAGAAGAAAAGAAGGCCCAAAAACACATTCACGGATCCCAAGAAAATCAGATTAGAATTCTGACTTTTGTAAATCTCGACAGCTAGCAGGTGTCGAGGTAGGTGTCGAGCAGGTGTCGAGATTTAAAAATTCTGCACTTCAACTTGCTTTTTCTTGGACAGACTTGATGACTTCAACACTTGATCTTGAAACATAGTTTCTTAAAGTATTAAATACACCTAGAACTACCCAATTACAAGTAGAGTGCGTTTTGTCAAAGGATTAGCCAATTTACATAAAATGTGACATATGTTCCTAACATGTAAACACATATGTCCTAACAAAATGTATACAAATCCAATAATTTTATATAAATTAAATTATATATATATATATATCACTTTTATAAGCCTTAACATATACCATGTAATATAACACTCTAACTCGCCACCATCAATCAACAGGAGATAATTTAGAGCAGGTGAATAATGCTGTGGTGGTCTAGTAATCCTGGAAGATCTATGGACTTCATCTAAAGGTGTACTCTGATCTACCTGTGAATTTACATTCTCCTTATCTTCTTCACCCCTTTTGATCCGCTCCATGAACTAAGTTTCAGAAAATCTCTCATTAAAAATTGTAACAATATTATTTCGGGTCATGTCACAATCCAGATCAAACACAACTAAGCCCTACAAAGCCCAACACACAGCAACCCATTAAAAGAAACACAACATCCCAACGGACACAACAATCCAGCAAAAGAAGTATAAAGAAGAGGAAGAGAAATACCCAACCACCAACCCAGCACCACCTAACCACCACCACTAGTGCAACCCATGTCAACAGTTGATAATCCACCACAAAATTGACCCAAAATAAATAGAAAATCAAACTAAACCATTAGAAAACCCAATTTAAAATCAAGCCAAACCCATCGGATCTACCGCTATTGCTACCACCGGATCTGCCTTGATGTTGTTGCCACAGATCTACCCTGTTGCTGCCCGGATCTGCTTGCTTCCACCGCTGGATCTTTTGCCATGTATGAGTTTCTATGAGAGAGGAAGAAAGTTTAGAGTGTACCAGATGTGTTGGTTTGAGACATGAGAGAGGAAGAGAGTTGAGGGGTCTTAGAGGTAGAGAAGAATTGAGAGAGAGAGGGAGAGACAGTTGAGATGAGGTTAAGATGAAAAAGATATTAAAAAGAGAGATATTAATAAAATAATAATAAAATATATTATTTAAATAAAATATATTGTAAAATAGATGAACTGATGTGGGTGCTTTGGAAAAGTGGTAATATAAAATAGAAAAAGTAGGTTCTTAGTGTAAAATAGACAGAAAAATTTGGCCTGATTGATGCAATTGCTCTCAAAGCATCTGTTATAAGAGGTTATTTATGTATATTCCATTATGCATTTTATTTTATGAAGGTAAAAAATGACAGGTTAATTAGGGAGAAAAAAGAGGGAGAGAGAGAGAGAGAGAGAGAATGATTTCATGTATATTTTGTTAAGAATTCTTTTACGTTTCTTGGACCTTGACACGCATCTTGATGTTATTGGACAACGTTAGTCTAGGCTTTTTCTAAGAAGGAAGTTAGGCCTGACGCTCCACGGAATGGGCTCCAAAGTACCATTTTGCCACTATCAGTTTGCGCACAAATGTTGAGTCCAAAGTCCAAGGGAAGATGTTGAAAAGTCGGTGAAAGCTCGAAAATGTGTTGAAAAAACACAAGAGCTGTTTAGACCCCCAAATAAAAATTACGGCTCGATAGATTTTACACAACTTTAATACAAAGTGCGGAATAGTGTAAAAGAGAGCGGATGAACAAGTAAGCTACTCTAATCCATAAACTAAGCAACACAGCAGTATAATGGAATTAAACAAGAGTAGGGAAGAAGGATGCAAACACAGAAAACACCGAGACGTGTTCTCGAAGAGGAAACCGAAGAACTCGGCGAAAAACCTCTCCGCCGCCCTCCAAGCGGAAATCGATCCACTAGACAATCAGTTGGGATACATGGGTTAGCAAAAGACCCTCCAAGCCTAGTCTACCCGCTGTACCTAAGCCCTCCAAGCTCCTACTCCAACAAGGCTTCTCGGAACCGTGTCTTGTCCTAGTTATCCGGATCCCGCAACAAGCTCCATGTTGCATCTGCCATTCAAGGCTTCTTCCAATGCTTCCCAGCAGCACCAAAACGTCACACAGCACTCACAAGGTGTGGTAAGTGTTTGGGCTATCAACCTCTCAAAGATATGGATAATGGAGAGGGAAGGGTTGAGGAAATACCACAAGCAAATGTATAGAGAAAGGTGGGGAAGACAATCTCTAATTACCAATGTGTTTGGCTAGGGTTTTCTCTCTGAAGCATACCTCAACAATTGTGGGTAATGATGGTATATATAGGAGAGGTGCAAAAGGTGTGACTCAAAAAGTACAGGCTGGCAGAACAGCTAGTCTCGCGGGTGTCTCGCGGGAAGGCCTTACCCGCGAGATACTCGCGAGACACAGTTGTCTCCACTTGGCCTGACTCTTCACATTCCAGCATGTGCCTGGCACATGGTTTACTTCGCGGGATGCTTGGTCGCGAGATACCCGCGAGAATTCTTCAGTTCTTCAAATGCTTGAGTCTTCAAACACTCTCTCTATCACACAACCCTTACAACAAATCCCACAACAAATACAGGGTTTTAAACGATTGAACATAATTACAATCAAATTTGGCACGGAATAAAAGCCAACAAAACATAGTTGTAAATTACAACTTTACAATCTCCCCCTTTGGCTATTCCATGACAAAACCCTAAAACAGACTCTAGACTTAAACGTGAGTTTGGGAACAAAGGCAAAACTCACTCACACCTAATTCTAGATTCTGAAGTGCTCTTGAAACATATGAACAAGTAACTCCTGAAACACAACAACACAATAACATCATTGTATGCAGAAAACTTGAAAACATATGGAGCAATAATAGCATGATCGAGCAAAACGAAATAGAAACACTAGATCATGGCAAGATCAAACAAGTAATCACTATACAGAAGCAATTACTATGCTCATTCACACATGGAACGAACATCCGGATTTGCAAGAAGATACGCTCAATTGAAGAGAGTCACTTGCAACTCCAACACTCAACCAATGCGAAATACACGAAGTATTTGCATCTAGGAACAATCCTACTAGGGCACACGAGTGTTCATCACTCAACCAATGCATAGAACGTATATGCATCTAGGAACAATCCTACATGGCCACAAGAGTGATGTACTTGAAGTAAAATGCATGACATTGAACAACAAGCAAACATGCATGAAGGTTGCATAGGCAAGGTATTGCAAATGCATGGCACAAACCACAAAGACCTACAAAGCAATGCATGAAACAAACCCTTAAAGCTTACATAAGCAACATGGGTACATAATATAAAGTACTTCCTTATCATATCACTCCCCCTATCATGAATCATAGGAGTTGTGATGAACTTGGAACATATATACCTGTAACCTGAAACACTTGCACAAAACACATTAGACCCTCAGGGTAAAGCAAGTAATAAACGGACAAGTATAATGTAACAAGTAAATTGCGATCAAGTAATCAAGATGTGAAACATGTGAGCAACTTGATCAAACACCAAAACAGTCATATGGAAATGACTACAATGATCATATAGCAAAGAAAGTGATCATCCGAACATGCACCCAATAAAGCATAATAGCATAAGGATAAAAGCATGTCCAACACATAAACACAATGCAATGAGAGCAACAAAGCATATCAAAGCATCATAAAGCAACGAGAAAACAAGCATGAAGTAAATCAAGTTTTTCTCAAAAAGAATGTCTTCTCCCCCTTGGCATATGCATCTCCCCTATGGCTTTCTCCCCCTACGAATGTGCACAAGGTAGAATTTCTCCCCCTAAGAGTGTGCACATGAGTCATATAGATGAAGATACTCTCCCCCTTTTTATCACGAATAGACAAATTAATCAAGAGGAAGGAGGGAAAGAAAAGAAGATATGAAGATGATGCATGAGGAGTGCAAAATGAATGAGAAAATGAAGCTCAAACATAATACAAACATTAAAAAAATGCTACAAAGCATAAAGAACATGACATGCTAAGGACGATGGAACATGATATGGACCTAGACATGACATGGACACAAGAACATGTTATATGTGCTAAAAGGTCTAAAAAGACTTAACTAGCATGAGTGAATGCAAAAACATGTCAAGTGTTAGAGTGTGTGCAGCAAATTGCATCTAGTGTGCATCTAGTGTGCATGTGTGATGCATGACTAATGCATGAGTAAGGCACTCAAGGGGCAAAGTGTACAAAACACACCACCAATGATCAAAACATGATAAACATGAATAATCATGGTGATTCCCAAAGTTTGGAACTCATCGGAGTCCAAAATAGCGAGAAAATGCCATTTGGGCATTTTATCAAACACTTAGAGTGCACACACTACACATGTATGATAAACAATGCAAGAACATATGAAAATCTTGCCTAAATACATGTTATTTTTGCCACAAGGGGCCAACAACCAAACCAAATCATCATTTAAAACAAAGCCCAATCAAAAAGATTGACAAGAATTAAGTTTTCCAACTCCCATTTGAGAAAAACCCAACTATGAACATAAAATCCCCAAAAACGTAATCTAAGGCACAAAATCAATGAAAAGAGTTAAAGATTACCTTAGAGATGTTTATGGAATGTAAAACACTTGAAATTAGTTGGGTTTAGATGTTGAAACCTTAAAACAGGGGTTCGGGAGAAGATGGGAGAAGTTTAAAACAAAAGACCCACGAAAAGCCCTTTAAAAAGCTGTTCTGGAAATTTTCGCGGGAAGCTGACTCGCGAAAGTACTCGCTAAATTTTCGCGGGTAAGCCTTACTCTCGAGCTACTCGCGAAACACTCGCGAAACTCTCTGTCCAAAGCTGAAAAAGCTTTAAAATTAGGCCATTTAACTCCCAGTTGAGCCTATACATGAAATAGGTCACAAAAACACCCAGAAAACATGTTTTTCACACAAAAACACTTTAAAAACTTTGAAAGACATGGGAGATACAAATCACTTCCAAAATCAAACAAAAAGAACAAAAATCTTTTTTAATTGAACCGCATATGGTTGAGCACACACACATCACATTTGAGCATGTACAAACACACAAATGAAATAGGCATTCATTGAACATTAAACTTGTGTGTTGTGTGTGGGAATCAAGTGTGGAATAGTCCTTAGACCAAAGTGAAGCTTCAATGATCAATTCAAACGAGTCATACACAGCTGATACGAAATCAAGTGGACTATCTCAATTATAGACATGAGTATATATGACCTCCCACACATTGAGTACATAACTTAGAAGCTTTTCATTTGGCTTCTACATAAAGCATAACAATTGGTCCATTTTCTTTTGTATGGACAAAACATCTCATTTTGAGATAGGTGCTTGAAATTTATGATATTTCAACATTGATGATTAGCCTTTGGCTTTTTGAGCACCATAAAATTTACATTAAAAGAGTCGTTTTCCCTTTTTCCTAGTCAAATACTAGTATGTGCGACAGGCTTTTGCAGCTCAATATCTCTTTTCATTTTGAGATTTACATTTAGTGAGCTCTTTTTGCAAAAACATAAAAATAAAGTGGGAAGAGATATAGACACAAGACTATGCAAGTATCAAGACCAACAAGACTATTGACCAATCATTCATGACAAGCTTGAAGATCTATTTACAACAGTCACACATAGTTTTCAAGATTTCTTCCACATAGAAATAGGTGCATACATAATAAGCTAAGCTCGTAAATGCACTACGCCATTAGTACGAAGGTACTAGGCCAAACTCACATGAGATATGTGCTCAAACATATACGATCAAACTTTTTGAATTTTTCACTTTTTATGTAGTTTTGGATTTTTACTCACACAAAACCAAAGCAAAACAGTAAGATCAAAAACAAAAACACAAACAATGCATATAAAGAGATGCATGATGCACAAATGCATGACAATGAAGCATCTAATGCATGAATGGTCCTACAGAGATCGAAAGAATTAGATCAAGGACCAAAAGAGCATAAGCTCAACCATAGGAACCCTTCCTCATCCAAACGGAATGATTGTTTGGAATGAGTATCTCAAGAGAAGTGAGACGAGGGTTGGAAGAATGAGAACCGGAGATGCACATAGTCAATGAGTTAAGAGCATCAAACACTTTCTTTAACAACATGTTATTTTCACTCAAATCCGGTTTATCATTTTTAGCACAACTTCCAAGAAGCTCAAGTTTCTCTTTTCTTTTGATTCTTTTAAAAGCTTGAAACTTAGAGCAATGAGGTCTAAGATGACCAAGGGCACCACAATGGTGACAAACAATGTGTTTAGGTCCATTAGGCTTTTTGGGAATGGATCTAACAACTTGGGTTTGTTCTCTCTTCAACTTAGAACATTGAGGCCTTATATGACCAATCACACCGCAATGGTGGCAAGTTGGAACAAATTTAGATCCACTCAATTCCTTAGGATTGGACCTAAACAGAGGCTTTGGCTTAATAGCCTTTCTCTCCACTTTTTGATTTCTTTTATGTGGAGGAATGTACACCGATTTGTCCTTTGAGATAGAACAAACAATAGGCACAAAATCGGGTACCACAACATGATTGCAACAAATAGTTTCATCCCTTTTAACAGTAGGTTCAGCAATCAAACACTTGGCATGCATCTTAAGAGATTCATTTTCAGATTTAAGATCATCAACAAGTTTGTTAGACACAACAAGTTTAGCATCCAAGTCCATATTCAAACATTCAAACTCTTTCAGCTTTTCAAAAGAATTTTCAGCAAGTTTCTTATATTTTTCAACCAATTTGATGGATTCATTGAGCTTAGCAATCAAATCATCCTTTTCACAAAATAACTTGCTTAAACTCTTTTGAAACTTCTTAGCATTTTTCTTTAAGAGTTTGGTGTTAGGAATATCAACAACACCCAAAGATTCATGTAACATCGCATCACAATTATGAGGATTATCACTCATAGAGGCATTTTCACAAACACGTGGCATGTTACATTTATCACCAACCAAATCATACAAAGAGGCATACATAGCACAATCCATGACAAATAAACACAAGGGGTCAAGGATCACACTTAGGTATTTAAACCAAAACAAGTGTACCCGCTCTGATACCAATTGAAAGCTCGAAAATGTGTTGAAAAAACACAAGAGCTGTTTAGACCCCCAAATAAAAATTACGGCTCGATAGATTTTACAAAACTTTAATACAAAGTGCGGAATAGTGTAAAAGCGAGCGGATGAACAAGTAAGCTACTCTAATCCATAAACTAAGCAACACAGCAGTATAATGGAATTAAACAAGAGTAGGGAAGAAGGATGCAAACACAGAAAACACCGAGACGTGTTCTCCAAGAGGAAACCGAAGAACTCGGCGAAAAACCTCTCCGCCGCCTTCCAAGCGGAAATCGATCCACTAGACAATCAGTTGGGATACATGGGTTAGCAAAAGACCCTCCAAGCCTAGTCTACCCGCTGTACCTAAGCCCTCCAAGCTCCTACTCCAACAAGGCTTCTCGGAACCGTGTCTTGTCCTAGTTATCCGGATCCCGCAACAAGCTCCATGTTGCATCTGCCATTCAAGGCTTCTTCCAATGCTTCCCAGCAGCACCAAAACGTCACACAGCACTCACAAGGTGTGGTAAGTGTTTGGGCTATCAACCTCTCAAAGATATGGATAATGGAGAGGGAAGGGTTGAGGAAATACCACAAGCAAATGTATAGAGAAAGGTGGGGAAGACAATCTCTAATTACCAATGTGTTTGGCTAGGGTTTTCTCTCTGAAGCATACCTCAACAATTGTGGGTAATGATGGTATATATAGGAGAGGTGCAAAAGGTGTGACTCAAAAAGTACAGGCTGGCAGAACAGCTAGTCTCGCGGGAAGGCCTTACCCGCGAGATACTCGCGAGACACAGTTGTCTCCACCTGGCCTGACTCTTCACATTCCAGCATGTGCCTGGCACATGGTTTACTTCGCGGGATGCTTGGTCGCGAGATACCCGCGAGAATTCTTCAGTTCTTCAAATGCTTGAGTCTTCAAACACTCTCTCTATCACACAACCCTTACAACAAATCCCACAACAAATACAGGGTTTTAAACGATTGAACATAATTACAATCAAATTTGGCACGGAATAAAAGCCAACAAAACATAGTTGTAAATTACAACTTTACAGTCGGCTTATCCTCTGTTTCTGTTGTAGAATGAACTTTTCTCCAGTTTCTGCCATATGACTGACTTTTCTGTTGTGTAGTAAAACTTTCTGCTATGCAGTAAAACTTTCTACTGTGTAGTAAAACTTTCTATTGTGTAGTAAAGTATTCTGATGTGTAGTAAAACCTTCTACTATGCAGTCAAGCTTTCTACACTTTTCTGCAATGTGAATGACTACTCTTGTGCTTTTGACACATAAACTTTTTGTTTAGTTGCTTGCTTGGTTGCTTGCAACATGAAGCAATTTGGGCAAGTATGCCCAGCTCCACGACAGAAGTGACAAAAACACTGAGGCTTGAGTTGTTTTTTACCTCCAAATTGAGTAACTTTCTTGGGTTTTGTTTCACTAAGATCTATCTTAATCTTCCTAGTAGCTAGAACCTCTTTCTTAGGTACCCTAACATCAGGTTTAGGCATAGATATATCAAGAACAAACTTTGTGGGGCTCACAACAGAAGATGAACCAGTCTCAATAAAACCCTAACCTTGTCTTATCAGATGAAGATTTTTGAGCATTCAATAGGTTATCAAGTTTAGAAGAAGAAGATCTATCAAGTTTTTCTCTAGTAGCAAATAATTCAAATTTTAAACTTTTAACTTTTTCAATCAAAGATGTAATACCCCGAAAAAGAAAAGACTTAAAAAGGTAGGGTATTTAAGTAAATCTTTTGTGGGGTCAATTTTATAATTAATATTACTAAGGGAGTTTTAGAAAATAATGTTGAAACCTTAGCTATATATAAGCTAATTAAGTCAGCATATAATGACAGATATTTTGAGAGAGGAGACTACCCAAAATACTCAAGTAGAGAAGGATTGACTGCACACTTGGGTGATATCTAAGGATTTTGGAGGAAGTATTAGGGAGAAGTTCTTTTGTGATGACCTAGCCAAGGTAAGTAACCTTATCCTAATTGGTTTTATTTTGCTTTCACTACTATATTTTAACTACTAAAAATTATTTATACTTATTACAATTTTACTTCAATTGTATTACTGATTTAAAGTAAAGAATAAAGAATTATCACAAATATATTTGATTACTGAATATATAATTTTACATATATGTATTTGAATGAGATATATTTTTGTTTAAACTCTAAATTGATATATATGTTTTTGGACAATATGACTATGTTTTGAACTCTGATACCCAGCCAATGGGGGTTATTCATTAGTATCAAGACTAGTTCAATCTAGACATCACGAGCCTATCATGTTTCTAGACCCAACTTATGGGGAATATACATTAGCACGGAACTAGTTTCTTCTGAATTTAATGCCTAGTCATTGAGATATAGCGTGACCATAGTCATAATTGTATAAGATTGTTGAGAATGTGAATATGTTTGGATTTATGAATTATTTTAAGTCTATGAAATATCTTTAGTATATTTTTGAAAATCCATAGCATATTATAACTTTTGACAACTTTTGACATATGAGAAAACTTTTGATCTCATAAATCTATATTATTTTGTCAATCTATTTACTTATTTCAAATAGTTTCGTATTTGGTTATTTATTCAGTTGTCAACTCACCCCCCCCCCCCCCTCTTTCCCTTTTCAGATTCTAATCAGGAAGAGTAACATGTGTTTGGACTTTCGTTGGGATGTACATATGAGTGAAGTTTAGGAATCATTGAAATAAAATTTGGACTTTTATGTTTAAAATTATCTTTTGTTTAGACTTTTAGTCTTAAAAGATTTAGTCTATTTTTCTTTGTGATGTTGGAAGATTATCATTTGGAGATCTTTTGAGAATTTCATTATTGAAGATGTTTTTGGATTTATTGATGAAATTTCTTTGAGGATAGTTTTTAGTTATTAAAAAGGTATTTCACACTTGTAGGGTGTAAACTTTTAAAGTGTGTAGCTGATGTCAGGTACCTAGCTCTTACTTAGGTTCGGGGTGTGACAAAAGACATGTTCTCAATCTTAACAGCAATTATAAGTTCATTGGCAATCAAACAGTTTGACCAAAAGATTTTTCTTTTCATGTTAAAGAGTTTCTATCTTTTTCAAACCTAGGTCAACATTCATGGCATCTTTTACTACAATCTAGCAAAGTTTGTTGTATGCCTCTTGCAAGTTAGCATTTTCAGAGAGTTCCCCATCAGTAGAGTTCTCATCAACAGTTTCAGTTTCACCTACTACAGCTATAGCAATGAAAGCTATAAAATTTCCTGCTTGATCACTTTCAGACTTGTGATCAATTCCTTCATCATCACTAAGAGTAATAGCCATAGCTTTACCATTTGACCTCAAATATGTGGGACATTCTGACCTAAGATGACCATACCCCTGACAACCAAAACACTGTTGGCCTAAAGACTTGTTAGAAGATTGAACAACATTATCTTTTTATTTTTCAAATACATTGTTTTTTGTTATTTCATTCTTCTTCACATTCGTAGGGCAGCATTTTTTCGATTTCTTGCCCTTCTGTGAAAATTTCTAAATTTCTTAGCAAGATAAGCAATCTCTATACAAGAGATCTCATCATTAAATCCACAATCATCTTAATGATCTATAGACTTTAAAGCCATAGATTTAGATTTGCTAGACTTGGGTAGATCAGACTCATAGGATTGAAGGGATTCTACAAGTTCATCAACAGGGATGGTGTCAACATCTTTGCTTTTAGTTGTGGCAATAACTTTGGGTTTAAAATCTTCAGTTAAAGATCTAAGGATCTTCCTAACTATCATAGGTTGATCATATACTTCACCCAAGTTATAAGCAGAGTTAACTATGTCATCTAGTTTAGCATAAAAATCATCAAAGGATTCGTCATCTGCCATTTTGTTACTCTCAAACCTAAAGGTCAATTTTTAAAGCTTGTTGATTTTTACAACCTTTGTGCCTTCATGCACAGTTTACAAGATACTCCAAGCAGTGTGGGCAACTTCCACATTAGAAATCCTCTTAAATTCCTCTATGGAAACAACATTGAATGTCGTATTTACTATTAAAGCTAGCTAATTCCTTTTGAGTAGTAGACCATTCAGCCACAGTCGCATCAGGTCTTACCCATGGAGTTTCCATTACCAACCAAACTCTCTCATCAAGAGATTTCAGAAAAGCCTTTATCCTTTCTTTCCAATAGGCATAGTTGTTTCCATTAAAGTGGGGAGAGATCACAAGAGAGTGGCCATGTTCCATGACAGCAAGGGTCAAGGATTAACTCAAGGTAAAACTACCTAAACAAGAGTTAACCTGCCCTGATACCACTTGTTTGTTTGTTTAAACCCCTTAAAAATAAATTGTTTAACCTAATGAATTAGCCAAGTAGTTACTTAGGTTAATTATGAGATCTAGGTTAAACAGTAATAAATCATATCATGCAGTGCAGAAAACTAAATAAGACAACAATATGATTACCTAGAAAAATCAATAAAAACAACAGTTTCAAGGTAAAAACTTAGGGAGGATTTGACCAGTCTATTCTCAAGATAAACAAATCCACTAGAAAGAATAGAACTTTACAAAAGATTTAAGTCCTAAACCTAATGTTACCTCTAGTAGAATTTACTAACACGATCACGTGTAGCTCCGACTCCACAGAATCTTTCTCTTGGATTTGCATAACACAATCTCCCACGCTTATGACTTTGAGATCCCACTCAAAGGTTTCAGATCACCAATCGTTGTTGATCTTGTAGCAACAACTTAATTCTACCAGTTCTTGATTGTAGATCTCATGATCTGGCAGATGCTTATTGAGTTAGAATGCATAAAACCTCACAGATCTCCTAGGAATAACTCACAAGACTTCCAAGAAGCTTGTAAAGTTGTTATTTATAACTATGTGTTTTGTTGGCTTTTATTCCGTGACAAATTTGATTTTAACTTTATTCAATCGTTTGTACCTTGTATTTATTGTGGGATTTGATTATAAGGGTTGTGTGTTAGAAAGAGAGTGTGAAGACTCAAGCAATTGAAGATGGAAGAGTTTTTGTGGGTAGCTCACGACTAAGCATCCCGCGAAGTGACTCATGTGCCTTACACATGCTGGAATGCGAAGAGTCAGGCCAGGATGGAGACAGTTGTGTTTCGTGAGTATCTCGCGAGTAAAGCCTTCCCGCGAGACACCCATGAGACTTTTTGTTTTGCCAGACTGTCCATTCTGATACACACTTTCTATGCCCACACTATAATACCCATATTACCCACAAATGTTGAGGAGTGCTTTAGAGAGAAAACCCTAGCCAAACACATTGAGAATTAGAGATTGTCATACCCACAATTCTCTACACATTTTGCTTGTGGTATTTCCTCAACTCCTACCTCTTCATTTCCATACCATTGAGAGATTGATAGCCCAAACACTTACCACACCCTTTCAGAGTGTCAAGTGACGTTTTGGTGCTGCTGGGAAGCAATTGGAAGAAGCCAAGGATGGCAAATGCAACATGGAGATTGTTCCGGGATCTAGAAAACTAGACAAGACACGGTTCCGAGAAGCCTTGTTGGAGTAGGAGCTTGGAGGGCTTAGGTACATCAGGTAGATTAGACTTGGAGGGTCTCTTGCTAACTTATGTATCCCAACTGATTATCTAGTGGATCAATTTCCACTTGGAGAGTGGCAGAGAGGTTTTTCGCCGAGTTATTCGGTTTCCTCTTCGATAACACATCGGCGTGTTATCTTGTGTTTGCATCTTTCTTCCCTACTCTTTTAATTCCATTTTACTGCTGTGTTGCTTAGATTATAGATTAGAGTAGCTTGTTTATTTATCTGCTCGCATTTACACTATTCCACACTTAGTATTAAGTTAGTGTAAAATCTATTGAGCTGTAATTTTAATTTGGGGGTCTAAACAGCTCTTGTGTTTCAACACATTTTCTAGCATTCAATTGGTATCAAAGCGGGTATACTCGCTGTGGTTTTAATACCTGAGTGTGATCCTAGACCCATTGGTGTGCTATGAAAAGTGATTTGGCAAAGGCCAACATGAAGCATAGTAAAGGTATTTGTGAAAATGACTCTATGAGCATATTTGGAGACTGCTCTAGGAATGAGTTTTTAGAGTTATTCAAATCCAAGAAACATGTTAGAATCTTTATACACATGCTGAAATCTTTAGTTCATATGAATCATGATATTCATAACAGCTTGTGTGAGTCGAATTCCTTAATTGATGAATATAAGAGAAGGAATAGACATTTGTGTGATAAAATTGATTGTCTAAAAAGGAAGTTACACTCATCTATGAGTGAAGTAAAGAAAAATGAGATGTGCTTTGATGGTCAAGAATGTCTCTCTCATGTTTGTCTTTTTGTTCATACCGCATTGAAAGTATTTAATTCATGTTTGTGGTATCTTGATAGCGGTTGTTCAAGGCATATGACGGGAGATAAGTCTATGTTCAAAACTCTTAAAGAGAAGGAAGATGGTTTCGTGACATTTGGAGATGGTAGTCACTCAAAAGTTCTTGGTAAGGGAACTGTGGATATACCAGGACTGCCTTTGTTAACTGATGTGCTATACATTAAGGGATTGAAAGTGAACTTGTTAAGTATTACTTAGATTTATGATGAAGACTTCCTAGTCCAATTTTCAAAGAAAGGATGTCTAATTCTGAATGAAGAAGGTGTTCAATTTTTGAAGGGACTAAGGACCACCGACAATTGTTATGGGGTCATTCCTAAACCAAGCATAGCATGTAAGAGTGCTCGAGTGAATCTTTTGGAGTTGTGGCATCAACGACTTGGACATGCTAATTACAAACAGGTGGCAAAAGTCTCAAAGCTTGAAGTTGTGTTTGGTTTACCAAAGTTTGGAAAAGTTGAGAAGAATGTTTGTGGTCCATGTCAATTGGGAAAACAAACGAAGTCAAACCATCCTAAAGTAAACGTAGTTGCTACTTCTCGCCCTTTGGAGTTACTACATGTGGATCTAATGGGTCCAACTACAACAGAAAGCATGGGTGGAAAGCGCTATATAATGGTGGTTGTTGACGATTTCTCAAGATATTCTTGGGTGGACTTTCTTAGAGAGAAATCTAAAGCATGTGATAATATGGAAAGATTATGCAAGAGGTTGCAGAATGAGAAGGGAGTTCCCATAGTTAAAATCAGAAATGATCATGGGAAGGAGTTCGAAAATGCAAAGTTTGAGACATTCTGCAATGAACATGGCATTAAGAAAGAATTTTTAGCTCCAAAAACACCACAACAGAATGGGGTGGTTGAAAGAAAGAACCGTGTGATCCAAGAAATGGCAAGAGTAATGTTACTCAACAAGAACATTCCACAGAAGTTTTGGGCTGAAGCAGTGAATACATCGTGTCACATTGGAAATATAATTTATTTTCGAGCAGGGACAAAGAAGACGTCATATGAAATTTGGAGAGAAAGGAAACCGAAGGTGAAATATTTCAGAATATTTGGAAGTAAGTGTTACATTCTAAATGACAAGGAAAATCTTGGTAAATTTAATGCTAAAAGTGATGAAGGGATATTCCTAGGATACTCCACAAATAGCCGAGCATATAGAGTGTACAACAAGCGCACTAAAACGGTGATGGAGTTAATAAATGTGGTCATAGATGACACCATCTCAGAAAAGGACATTGATGATGATGGTAAGGGGATAAATCTTAAGAAGAATGAGGATGATGATGATATGTATCTAAGTGATGGTGCTAAGAAAGAATCATAGGAAAAGGAGTCTACACCTCCTATATCAAGAAAAAAGACGAGATCAACACAAGGAGTTTCAAGCCCACTCACACCTCTAGAAGTCTAACCTCCAATCTCTCGTGATGAGGAACCCTCAACTTCTAAGAAACTATCGTCAAGAGTAACACTCAATCACCCATTAAGCAATATCATTGGTGATGTAAATAAGGGACTTCGTTTGAGAAGAGGACCAAAATACAGTGCGAACCATGTGACGTACAATTGTTATCTTGCTCAATTTGAACCCAAGAAGGTAGAGGAAGCTCTTAAAGACGAGAATTGGATAAAGTCTATGCATCAAGAGCTACATCAGTTTGTTAGAAATGATGTATGAGAGTTGGTTCCAAGGCCCAAAGATACACATGTGATCGGCACCAAGTAGATCTTTAAGAACAAAACTGATGAAGATGGTGAAGTTGTCCGAAACAAGTCTAGACTGGTAGCTCAAGGGTATACTCAAGTGGAAGGCATAGATTTTGATGATTCATTTGCACCCATAGCAAGACTAGAGTTAATTCGAATTCTTCTGTCCATAGCCTGTATTATGGATTTCAAGCTATACCAAATGGATGTGGAAAATGTCTTCTTGAATGGTTTTCTAAATGAAGAAGTATTCGTTGAGCAGCCAAAGGGGTTTCAAGATCCTCACTTTCCGGATCATGTGTTAAGGTTGAAGAAAGCACTGTATGGGTTGAAGCAAGCACCAAGAGCGTGGTATGATTGTCTCACAACATACTTATTGGGTGGTGGTTTCAAAAGAGGCCAAGCCGATCGGACATTGTTTGTTAAAAGAGATGAGAAATCTCTCCTTGTTGCTCAAGTATATGTGGATGATATTGTTTTTGGATCCACAATTGATCAACTCGTTTATGAATTTTTCGAAGAAATGAAAAGGGAATTTGAGATGAGCATGGTAGGAGAGCTGAACTACTTCCTAGGGCTTTAAGTGAAACAACAAGAAGATAGGATATTTATCTCTCAAGAGAAATATGCCAAAAATCTTATAAAGCAATTTGGCCTAGACTCCAAGAAGCACACTTCCACTCCCATGAGTTCCTCAGTAAAACTGAGTCGCGATGTAGCAGGTATAGAAGTGGATCCAACACTCTATCGAAGCATGATCGGTAATCTCTTATATCTCATTGCTAGCAGACCAGACATTGCTTTCAATGTTGGAGTTTGGAGTTTGTGCTAGATTCCAGGCAGCACCCAAAGAATCACACTTGACTGTGGTCAAATGAATTATCCGCTACATAAATGGCACATCTGATTATGGAATTTGGTATTCAAGAGACTCGAATGAGTGCCTCGCTGGATATTCTGATGCTGACTGGGCCGGGTGTATTGATGATAGGAAAAGCACTTCCGGTGGGTGTTTTTATCTTGAAAATAACTTGGTCTCATAGATGAGCAAAAAGCAGAATTCAGTCTCTCTTTCAACGGTTGAAGCTAAATACATTGCAGGGGCAAGTTGTTGTGCACAATTATTATGGATGAAGAAGCTTCTACATGATTATGGAATCACTCAAGACACTATGTGTGTGTTCTGTGATAATACAGGTGCCATAAATTTGTAAAAAAATCCAGTCCAACACTCGAAATCGAAGCATATCGAGATCCGGTACCACTTTATTTGAGATTTGGTGGAGGAAAAGACTGTGTATTTGGAGTTCATCACCACTGACAACCAAAAGGCAGACATATTTACTAAATCTCTTAATGGTCCGAAGTTTAAGACTTTACGTAAGACCATCGGTGTCGGTATCATTCCTTGAAATCTATCTTGTGTGTGAATCTATTTTGTTCTCTGTTGCATACCTGTTGTTTAGGTCTCACATGTTTAGTATGTTCATGTTTCTTTTACAAGCTTTTGCTTTGTTTTTGTTTTTGTTCTGTTTTTAAGTTTGTTTAAAAAATTCAAAAACCCATAAAAATTGAAAAATCTTCAAAAAGTTTGATCGCTTGTTTTGTGTATATCACATGTGAGTTTGGCCTAGTACCTTCATACCAATGGCATAGTGCATTTACGAGCATGGCTTGTTCTGTATGCACCTATTTCTATGTGGAAGAAATCTTGAAAACTATGTGTGACTGTTGTAAATAGATCTTCAAGCTTGTCATGAATGATTGGTCAATAGTCTTGTTGGTCTTGATACTTGCATAGACTTGTGTCTATATCTCTTCCCACTTTATTTTTATGTTTTTGCAAAAGAGCTCACTAAATATAAATCTCCAAATGAAAAGAGATATTGAGCTGCAAAAGCCTGTCGCACATACTAGTATTTGACTAGGAAAAAGGGAAAGAAACTTTTATTTTGTATTATATGGTGCTCAAAAAGCCAAAGGCTAACTCTCAATGTTGAAATATTAAAAATTTCAAGCACCAATCTCAAAAAGGAGATGTATTATCCAAAAATGGATCAAATGTTATGCTTTATGCAGAAGCCAAATGAAAAGCTTCTAAGTTATGTAATCATTCTCATGTAGGAGGTCATATATGCTCATTTCTATAATTGAGATAGTCCACTGGACTTAGTGCTAGTTGTGTATGACTTGTTTGAATTGATCATTGGAAGCTTTACTCTGGTTTAAGGACTATTCCACATTTGATACTCACACACAACACACAAGGCCTTGATTCAATTAATGCTTATTTCATTTATGTGATTGTACATGTTTAAATGTGATGTGTATGCTCATGTACTTGTTGATCAAACACAAAAAGATTTTTGAGTGTTTATTTGTTTTTTAAAGTGGTTTTATACTTTCGTGCTTTTAGTTTTTGTTCAAAATGTATTTTTATGTTTTTCTTCAAAAACTGGTTCAGAGGTTGTTTCGTGAGAAGCTCGCGACTTAGAGCTTCCTTCAAAAAAGTGCTTAAGGGAAAAATTTTATTTTATCATGTCACACAAAGACTCTCGCGACTGTATCACGACTATTTTGCGACCAACAGCTTCTCGCAAAATGCTGTTTGGCTAAAACTGGATTTTGCGACCAACAACTTCTCGCGAAATGCTTCTCGTGAAAGATTTTAAGATTCAGAGATCTCTCTCGCGACTTCATCGCTACTGCCTAACCCACGAAAATCGCTGTTTTTAATTTTTATGTAGTAGACGTGACAGTTTTTTCAAACACTTGAACTTTCCCTCGCTAAACCTCTCTCGAACCCTTTTCAACCCAAAATCACATTTTACTTAAACCCCATCAATCTCAAGCTTGTTTTCTGCATTTCCAACTTCAAGGTATGTTTTCTAAATCATTTTCTTCATGTTTCTCTAAGATTATACAAAATTTGAGTTAGGGTTTCAAAATTTGGGGATTTTTCGAAATTGGGTTGGGGTTCTCATTCCTATGTAAATTTTTCTCCAAATTTGATTGGGTTGAGTTTCTTTCGTTGTGTTTGTTCTTGTGTTGGGCCTTTGTGGCTGTTTGATCTTGTGTTTAGGCTTTGTTTCATCATGCTTATGCACTGCTCATAGTTGGTGTTTATGGTTGCATACTAGGTGCTTGACAAAATGTCCTAGTGACATTTTTGTGCTAAATTGGATTCAAGTGACTTCACATTTATGGGTTTACACTTTTGTGACCTTGTTTAACTTGTTTTGGTCATGGTGTATGTGTTTCACACTCTTTTCCCATGTTGCACACACTAGGCACCCCGAATGCATTCCATACTGCATTCTTATGCATCAACACATGTACACACATGCATCAGCACATGCACACATATGCACACACATGCACAACTATCTAAATTCTTGCATTGTGTCTATGTTCACTTGTTTTATCTGTTTCAACATGCTGTTTTGAGATACTTTGCTCTATTTTAAGTTGTTTAGCTTTGTTTTGGGACTAACTTGAATCTAATCAAGTTTTGTGTTCTATTTTTGTGTTTTTGCACATGTTTCCTGTCTGCTTTTGTGTCACTTTGCACAGATGTCTCCATTCAAGACCTCAGCCGTGAAAGGGGGCAACAACAAAGGCAAGGAGCCTGTGATTGACGTTGATGACCTTTCACCAAGGCCAAAGAAGACTCAATCACCAATAGGCACTTTTGATCTGACCTACTTCAGATCCTATGCTGTATTTCAGAATTTTCAAAAATATTTTATGGAAGCTCCTTTATTGGTGGAAAGGGCCATGGATCAGCAATCTCTCCTTGACACAAATATCCCTATCTAGTTAGCCACCAAGGATTGGAACTTTCTTCTCTCCAATCTGGAGGATGCATACGAAAACTTAGTGAAAGAGTTCTATGCAAATGCTATTGTTGACAGAGAGGAGCTAAAATGTTGGGTTAGAGGAAAAAGTTTCTCCATAACACCGGTTTACCTGGCAGAAATTCTACACATTAACCGGCCAATTCTTCCCACACCACTGGTATATGATGAGTTGAATCCAAAAGAAGTTCTTAAAGAAGCCTTAGGAGCCAATTTGGAGTTCTCCTCAAATAGGAAGTCAATTAGTGTGGCGTCTCTTTTTCCCGAATTGAGACTACTCACAATGATCATGTATAGCAATCTCTATCCTTTGTCAAGCACCGGATATATGAATCTTGGTCGAGCATTATTCTTGCATGATCTGATCATTGACGAAGAGATTGATGTGTGCTCTTATATCTTTCACATCCTGGCAAAAACAGTTGACCAAACTGCTTCAAGGAATTGTATTCCTTTCTGTCGCCTTATCTCAAGGATTTTGAAGCTTAAAGGTGTTCATCCTTCGAAAGATAAACGCCCATATCCAAGGCCAAGTCCGATTAACATTTGCACTCTCCGTGCAAGTATGAGTCACACCAAGAAGAATGCCAAGCAAGAAAGTCATGCAACTCTAGGAAGCTCAAGCTCTACCCCCCATTCCTATGATGAACAGTTCAACAACATCAGGGATGCACTTCAAGAGATTAGTACCAAGATATTAGGACTAGCCACTATCACGCACTCCCAACACATTCGTTTTGACAAAAAGTTTACATCTCTCGAAACTCAGACGGACAAAATTCAAAGAAAGCTAGAAGAAAATGAAGGCTAGCTATTCCATGACAAAAAGGGGGAGATGGTGTCATTAACAGGCGGAGATGATGCCATTAATAGGGGGAGTATAGTCATAGGGGAAGAAGAAGCTAGAAGTTTACTGATGGTCTAACTATTCTTTGTTTACAGATTTTACTGCTACTGCTTTTGTTTTAAGCTTAATTACTCTGTTTTAATTTCAGTTTAATTTCAGTATTTTGTGATTTTCTCTATGCTTTGTAGCATATTTTTTTGTACTTTTAAGATATTGTTAATATGTCTTAAGTACCTCATTCTTATGCCCTAGTAGGATCTTGTATCATAGATGCTAATACTTAGTGTATTTTGCATTGGTTGAGTGTAGGACATGCAATTGATCCTTTGGGTTGTTCTTAATTGCATTGCGTGTCCGGATGAGCATTTACTTGCTAAATGTTCATTGTAGTCATTCTTTAATGACTGTTCTTGTATGATCAAGATATGCTTACATGTTTTATATTGTTTACAAACTTGATCACATTTTACTTGTTCATGTACGTACCTTGTGTTCGACTTGTCATAAGCTCAATGAAAGTTTTGTTTGTGTGCAAGTGTTTCAGGTTACAGGTATATACATGCAAGTGCTTCACAGCTTCTAGATTAGGTGTGAGTGAGTTTTACCATTGTTCCCAAACTCATGTTTAAGTCTAGAGTCTATTTTAGGGGTTTTGTCACGGAATAGCCAAAGGGAGAGATTGTAAAGTTGTTATCTACAACTATGCGCTTTGTTGGCTTTTATTCCATACCAAATTTGATTGTAACTTCATTCAATCTTTTGTACCCTATAGTTATGGTGGGATTTGATTGTAAGGGTTGTGTGTTAGAGAGAGAGTGTGAAGACTCAAGCAATTGAAGATGGAAGAGATTTCGTAGGTAGCTCGCGACTAAGAATCCTGCAAAGTGACTCATGTGCCTTGCACATGCTAGAATGCGAAGAGTTAAGCCAGGATGGAGACAGCTGTATTTCGCGAGTATCTTGTGAGTAAGGCCTTCCCGCGAGACATCCGTGAGACTTTCTGTTATGCTAGACTGTCCATTCTGATACACATTTTCTATGCCCACACTATATATATCCACATTACCCACAAATGTTGAGGAATGCTTTAGGGAGAAAACCCTAGCCAAACACATTGAGAATTAGAGATTGTCATACCCACAATTCTTTACACATTTTGCTTGTGATATTTCCTCAACTCCTATCTCTCCATTTTCATACAATTAAGAGGCTGATAGCCCAAGCACTTACCACACCCTTTCAGAGTGTCAAGTAATGTTTTGGTGCTGCTGGGAAGCAATTGGAAGAAGCCAAGGATGGCAGATGCAACATGGAGCTTGTTGCGGGATCCGGAGAACTAGACAAGACACGGTTCCGAGAAGCCCTGTTGGAGTAGGAGCTTGAAGGGCTTAGGTACATTGGGTAGATTAGGCTTGGAGGGTCTCTTGCTAACCCATGTATCCCAACTGATTGTCTAGTGGATCGATTTCCGCTTTGAGGGCGGCGAAGAGGTTTTTCGCCGAGTTCTTCGGTTTCCTCTTCGATAACACATCGGCGTGTTATCTTGCGTTTGCATCTTTCTTACCTACTCTTTTACATTCCATTTTACTGCTGTGTTGCTTAAATTATGGATTAGAGTAACTTGTTTATTTATTCGCTCGCATTTACACTATTCCGCACTTAGTATTAAGTTAGTGTAAAATCTATCGAGCCGTAATTTTAATTTGGGAGTCTAAATAGCTCTTGTGTTTTCAACACACTTTTGAGCATTCAAAGCTTTAAAACGTAGTTAGGGTTATCCTTTTAATTATACCAAGAAGCGTTTCACTTAAAACCCTAAACGTTTTTGTAGTGTTTGGACTAAAATAGAATTCTGTGTAAAATGTTTGTATGAAGATAACATGTTTAGAACTGTATAAAATTTATTTGTCAATATTACAGCAAGCAGGTGGTAGAAATGGGTAATCGTTGAGGTTGGAACTAATATCACCCTGTTTTGCATCGTTATATTATGGAAAATATACAAAACAAAAGGTAATCTCCTACTATATATTTGAAAGGTATTTTATTACTAAAGATCAATAAGTACCATTATTTCTCTAAATTTTACTCGAACAATTATAGTAACGGTATTTTCAAATTCTACTTCTCATGTTTGTTAATTGGGGAAGAAAAAGATTGTTAGGAATTTAGACCCCTTAAAACAACAATTAGATTAACCTACAGAATTAGCCAAGTGATTAACTTAGTCAAATTATGGAAATCTAGGTTAACACAAGCATATAATTATATAAAGCATATAAAGCAGCGGAAATATAAAGAATACCAAGATATGATGACCTAGGAAACCACACCGGTAAAAACCTGGAGAGGATTTGACCTAGCTATCCTCAAGGTAAACTTGAATCCACTATATGAAAGAATTGAAGTTCATACAATAAGACTTGCAAGCCCCCACGCTTGACTTCCTATTGCTACCTACCAGTAGAACTTACTGACACGACCATGTGCAAGCTCCGAATCCACAAACTCCTTCTTTCTTGGACTCTCCACAAGTACAAGCTCCCCTGCTTGTTTTTCTTTAAGCTCCAACTGCAGCAACTGAGTTGATCATCAAGGTGTAGATAACATCTTCTCCTTGAAAATCCTAAGCTTTGTGAAAAGGAAAACTCCTCAAGGATCTCACAAGAGATTTACACAAAACTGCAAATATGAGCAACAAAAGCAATAAGAGCAACATCTAAAACGTGGCTAGGGTTTGTCTTATATACCTAGGGAAAAAACATAAAACCCTAAACATTTTAATGAGATAGGGCTGAGTTAGAAATCTACAGAAAAACACAATCTGGCCGACTTTCGATCGATCAAGTCTAAGCTTCGATCAATTGAGGCAGGCCGAAATGCACAGTAGCTTCTGCATTAGCTCGATTCCAACTTTACATGAATTACACAACTTTAAGCAAGCCTAAACAAGACTAAACAACCTGTTTTGATCGTGGTTTGCCAACATTTCACATTAGAGTTCTAAATACATAAAATCCTAAGTCTTTAGAACCTAACAAAGATGAAACAAAATATGCTAGTACAAGAATTTGGACATGCAATGACTTCAACTGATTTGAAAATCTTTAGCTTTGAAAGCATCACAGCTACTACAAATAATTTCTCAACTGAAAATAGGCTAGGAATGGGTAGTTTTGGACCAGTTTATAAGGTAAAATCATGAACCTTCTTTCTCTTTCTTTCCTTTTCTATTTTTTCCATTTTCTTTGGAACAATTTGAAATAAGATCTAGCCCTTGAGCTCAAGTCAAGGGCTTGGTAAAATTTTGACAGGTAAATTGAGACGACATTAAGATATAACTAATGGGAAATATTTTCCAGGAAAATTGGTCAATGAGCAAGAAATTGCCATAAAAAGACTTTCTAGAAATTCTTAACAAGGTTTGATGGAACTCAAAAATGAAGTTTCACTCTGTAAAGTTGTTATTTACAACTATGTGTTTTGTTGACTTTTATTCTGTGCCAAATTTGATTGTAACTTTATTCAATCGTTTGTACCCTATATTTATAGTGGGATTTGATTGTAAAGGTTGTGTGTTAGAGAGAGAGTGTGAAGACTCATGCAATTGAAGATGGAAGAGTTTTTGCGAGTAGCTCGCGACTAAGCATCCTCGAGTCAGGCCAAGATGGAGACAGCTATGTCTCGCAAGTACCTCGCAGGTAAGGCCTTCCTACGAGATACCCACGAGACTTTCTATTCTGCCAGCCTGTCCATTATGATACACACTTTCTGTGCCTACACTATTTATATCCACATTACCCACAAATGTTGAGGAGAGCTTCAAAGAGAAAACCCTAGCCAAACATATTGAGAATTAGAGATTGCCATACCCACAATTCTCTACACATTGTGCTTGTGGAATTTCCTTAACTCCTACCTCTCCATTTCCATACCATTGAGAGGTTGATAGCCCAAACACTTACCACACTCTTTCAGAGTGTTAAGTGACGTTTTGGTGTTGCTGAGAAGCAATTGGAAGAAGCCAAGGATGGCAGATGCAACAAGGAACTTGTTGTGGGATTCAGAGAACTAGACAAGACACGGTTCCGAAAAGCCTTGTTGGAGTAGAAGCTTGGAGGGCTTAGGTACATTAGGTAGATTAAGCTTGGAGGGTCTCTTGCTAACTCGTGTGTCCCAACTAATTATCTAGTGGATCGATTTTTGCTTGGAGGGCGGCGAAGAGGTTTTTCGCCGAGTTCTTCGGTTTCCTCTTCGATAACACATCAACGTGTTATCTTGTGTTTGCATATTTCTTCTCTACTCTTTTATATTACATTTTACTACTGTGTTGCTTAAATTATAGATTAAAGTAGCTTGTTTGTTTATCCGCCCGCATTTACACCATTCCACACTTAGTACTAAGTTAGTGTAAAATCTATCGAGCCATATTTTTAATTTGGGGTTCTAAACAGCTCTTGTGTTTTCAACACATTTTTAAGCTTTCAATTGGTATCAAAGTGGGTACACTTGATTTAGTTTCATTACCTAAGTGTGATCCTTGACCCCTTGTGTGTTTTGCCATGGATAATGCTTTGTATGCTTCTATGGATGTTGTTGCTTGTAACATGCCATGTGTTTGTGAAAATGCCTCTATGAGTATTTATCCTCATGATTGTGATGACATGTTACTTGAATCATTTGCTATTGATATTCCAAATGACAAACTCTTGAAGAAAAAGGCTAAGAAGTTTCAAAAGAATTTGAGCAAGTTATTTTGTGAAAATGATGAGTTGATTGCTAAGCTCAATGAATCCAACAATTTGGTTGAGAAATATAAGAAGCTTGTTGAAAATTCTCTTGAAAAGCTAAAAGAGTTTGAATGTTTGAATATGGACTTGGATGCTAAACTTGTTTTGTCTAACAAACTTGTTGATGATCTTTGTATATTTATATTTTAAAGTTTGAACTTATATGAATTTTTATCTTTCGATGGATCAATTTTTAGTAATTATTGTACTATTGTATCAATTTTTAGTAATTATTGTACTATTGTAACATGATGGTTAAACAAAAATGATATAAAATAAATTAAAAATAAATAATAAAATATTTTTAAAATTATATAAAATATTACCACCGATGACATAAAAATTTGGTCATAAATAACTTTATAGTGATGACAAAGTCCCTCGCAATTAATAGAATAGCGACACCCCTAACCTCTCGCTAAAAACAAGTTCCGAGGGGTTAAAAGCCCTCACAAATAAATTTTAGCGATGTTATTATTGCGAGGGTATAAATGTCCTCACAAATAGTTATTAACAATGACGGTTTCTCCTCGCTAAAAATAAGTTGCGAGGGGTTAAAAGCCCTCATAGATAAATTTGAGCGATGCCATTATTGCGAGGGTATAAATGTCCTTACAAATATTTATTAACGATGATTGTTTCCCCTTGCTAAAAATAAGTTGCGAGGGGTTAAAAACCCTCACAAATAAATTTTAGCGATGCCATTATTGCGATGGTATAAATGCCCTCACAAATAGTTATTAACGACGACTGCTTCCTCTCGCTAAAAATAAGTTGCGAGGGGTTAAAAGCCCTCACAAATAAATTTTAGTGATGCCATTATTGTGAGGGTATAAATGTCCTCACAAATAGTTATTAACAACGGCTGCTTGCCCTCGCTAAAAATAAGTTGTGAGGGGTTAAAAGCCATCACAAATAAATTTTAGCGATGCCATTATTTGTCACTAAAAAGTATGTTGTCAATTTGGAATTCGCAAATAACTAATTGGGAGGGTATAAAGGTCCTCACAAATAGTTGTTAACGATTATTGTTTCCCCTCGCTAAAAATAAGTCGTCGACTTTTCTCGCCGTTTGGTAATATATTTGTAAGGGCAAATTTGTTCAGTAGTGACGATAAATTGCCCTCGTAAATTATTTATTTGCGAAGGTATAGTCGCAAAATCTCTTTTAGTGACAAGTGCAAATACAATGGCCTTCGAGGGCCAAATGCCCTCGCTAATAACCTTTTGCGATGATATTTGAATTTTTTCGAGGGAATATGGCCCTCGCTAGTAGACTCTTTTCTTATAGTGGGTGCAAGTCGCCAGATGAGAGTCACGTGCCAAGCATGCGGGAAGCTGAAGCGTTATGCTAGCTGGTGCACTACAAGATAAAAGTCCTTGGTGGCTAGGCAGTTAACTCGCAGCTAGAACTTGCAACTTAGACCAGTCGCGAGGCCAAGCCGCCAACCGGCCTTGTTTGGGAAAAACTGTCTCTTCGTATTCCAAACACTCACCACTATATATAGACCCTTATACCCACCAAATGTAGAGAGCTTCCAAAGAGAATTTTGTGAGAGAAAAGCAAGATTGATTCATCCACAATCTTTACCTTAGAGACTCTTCAAATTCCTCTACTCTCTTCCTCTCCATTAACACATCCTTGAGAGGTTCTTGACCAAATCCTTTTCTCACCATACCCATATCCGTGAGAAGGTTCATTTGATGCTTTTGGGAAGCAGTTAGGAAGGAACCAATGTCTATTGGTTGATGTTATGGTTTATAGTGGAATCTGGTAAGCTAAAGAAGAAATAGGTTCAGCGCAACCTCGTTGGAGTAAGAGGCTTGGAGGCCCTAGGTACACTGGGTAGATTAGGCTTGGAGGGTTTTTCTGCTATTCATGTATCCCAACTACGTTCTTTAGTGGATTATTCACCGCTTGGAGGGCGGCGGAGAGGTTTTACGCCGAGGGCTTCGGTTTCCTCTTCGATAACACATCGTGTGTTGTCCGTGTGTTTGCATCTTCCTTCCCTTTATCTTTGCCATTTATTTACTGCTGTGGATGTGTTTATATTTGGCTTAGATTATTTATCAATTATGTGTTTGGCTTATGTTCATGTTCCACACATTAATTGTTTGATAATAAGCTTGAATTGATAATTTGTAATTTGGGATCTAAACGTTCAAGGGTGTTTCATATCCATTTTGAACATTCACTATTAGTTTTGAATATTATATTAAAAAAATCTTTTTGTTTCACTTTACATAATTCAAATCAATTGAATTAATGCTATTAAGATTTTACCAAAACAAATGATTGTTTCTAGACAAGCGTTGTGGGGTACCTAACACCTTCCCCACACGTAACTAGACTTCCAAACTCAAGAATCAAGATTTTTTACCATCCGTATTAAATTAGGAAAAATGACCATTTTTCTTAGCTTAGGTCTGATAGTAAAATCAAATAAAGTCAGGTGACCAGTCACACATTAGAAAAAACCCAATGATTGGTGGCAATTTCACAACCCTTGCTAATAATATATTAAAATTGATTCAATTCAGTCACACACCAGAGATTACCCTTTTTCTAACCCTCTTTTACAGCGCCTGAGCTACGCTAAGGTGTAAGCATCACTGTGGTGGGTGGTCTACCGCTGTGGGGCATCGACAATTGAGAAAACAAAGGAACAAAATTAGAGAGAGTTTTAAGTCAAGTCAATAGCCTTGTAAATGTATTAACCAATCCTACTACTATGGATTGAGATCCCCAAGGATCCTAGATCCAATCTCTCTTTAGGGTTAACTAAGGTGGTAGAAATAAAATATAACCATTTGAACTACTGTGTGGTAGACATTTTTGTTTTATTTAGAATCCATAATTGTGTAGTATAAGGATTTTTGAATGAAATTATTTTTTTATTTTCTTTTTTTGCTATTTCTTTTGCAAATTATCAAGAATATCAAACATGTAAAATAGTTGATAGATTTTTTTATTCTGGTAGAAAGTCACTAGAAACAAAATACGTGTCTCAAGAAAAAAAAAAATCCTTAAATTCACAAGGAAAGTTCCTAGGAATTTACCAGACAAATAAAGGAGAAAAGTCCATGAATTTTTATTAAACTGAAATCTATTGAACTTGATTGACTAGAAGAAGATGTTGAAAGAGATCATAATTGATACCAGATCATATATAACATGACTCTAATTTGGGAGAAAATGGGATTTTGCCCTTATTTTTTAAAACATCTAGCGATATGTCCCTGTTTTGAAACTATATAAGAATATGTCCTCGTTTTGAAACTCGATTTTCTCAAAATTGAGTTTCAATGTAAAATTCGATTTGTAGAAAATCGAGTTATGGGCAATCAAACTTTAAAAAAAAATTAAAAAAAAAATTATGGAACTCAAGTTCCACTTGAAAATTTTCAAGGAACTCGAGTTCTACATTGAAACTCAATTTTAAGAAATTTGAGTTTTAAAACAGAAACATATCACTATATAGTTTCAAAACAGGGACATTATGCTAGATATTTTTAAAAATAAGGGCAAAAGCCCATTTTCTCCCTCTAATTTGAGTAGAAAAACATTAATAAATGCATTTAAAATCATGAAAATGATAACCCTAAATTTTAAATTTTAAAAATTACATAGAAAATACTAAAATTAATATAAGTTTTTTTATTTTGCATGTCACAAGAAAGTGTTTTTGGTAAGCTGCTGTAGAGGAAGGGATCAATTCATGTTTTATTGCAAATATGGAAGACCAAGCTCTCATGCAAGTTCTTCGTGTGGCATAAGGTCGGTTTTGTGTGAACACAATAAAAGTGTTCTGTTAAATTCAAAAAAGTAAAAGTGCTTTTCGTACCCATGTAACAAAGCGTGTGGGCCCATAAGTGGGGTATTGAGCAAGGAAGTTAATTTCATACCGTACAGGCCGGTACCGCCGGAATTTGCCGTACCGGTGCTTAGGCCGGTACAGAAATGCTCTTGTTTTGTTTCGGTTTAAATACCGGCTATACCGGAGTCGTTTCGAACATACCGGGATAAATACCGAGTTTCGGCCGGAAAATAGATACCGAGCAAAACAGAAAAAAAACTCAGAAAACCCCCAAATTTTAAGATCCACCTCGTCAATCTTACCTCGGTTTTTCCTCCACTTCTTCGTATTTGTCTCTACTACGCATTTCTTCTTCTTTTCCTTTGTTTCGCCGGCCTCTGTTTGTACAGCCGCTTCATCTTCTTCATTTATTTCTCAGCGTTGTCTGTCTCTGTTTTTAGTTTTGAACACTCTCCTGAAAGTAGAAACAAGAATGAAAAAATGCAAGTGACAAGACTTCAATGCAAAACGGGTGGAGGTGAAAAAAAGAATGAAAAAAAAATAAATAAAAGACTAATGGGCTACAGCTGTTAGCAAGATGTGTGGAGGTGAAAAAAATGAATGAAAAAAAAAAAAAAAAAAAAATCCTTTTAGGTTGGGACTTCCAATAGTTGACCCTATAGGTCTGAGACTTGGAAACTCTAGGGATTTTAAATAATAAAAAATTTATTGGTTAACGTAAACCATTTTAATTTTTTTAAAGTTTTAAATTTTTTATTTTAGCTATGGCTCTATTATTGTAACATATATTTTTGTATTTTGATCAAGTTAAAATAGCTATATAGCTATTTAAGTTTACTATAGCTAATACTGTAACTCCACCAAAACATATAAAAAGTTGTCAGAGTGATATATTGAGTTATTAGAAATATAACTTTGTATATTGTATAAAATAGTAAAAAATAGCGGTAAACCCGAAACGGTACACCGGTATTGACCGATATCCGAAATATACCGTACCATTAGCCAAACCGGTACAGCCTCCAGTACGGTATTGACTTTCTTGGTATTGAGTCAATTCATCTTGACAATATATGAAGTAGACGCTTTTGAAATAGTAACAGGAAAGAACAAGGGAGCACATAGTGGACCATCAAAATTCTAAGGGAATACAGCGTTCAATCAAAGAATAATAGGTCTTTCACTCTTCACCCCCAAAGCAGAACTCTTTTAAAAGGATTACAATCAAAATTAAAATTAAAATTGATAATTGTATATTTGTATCATTTGATTACTTCTTCTATTATTAATTATTAATTATTTATTTTTGATGAAATATGCACGCCCTAGTCAGTAAAGTATATTTCCAAAGATGCTTCATAGCATTTGTATATATAATATTATTGATGATTAAGTTTTTTCACCACGAAATTATAACCCGCACAATATGCAAATATACATTATTATTAACGTATATGGTTGTTGTTGTTGTTATTATTATTATTATTATTATTATTATTATTATTACATAATAAGAACTTAACTCAGAAAAACTTTAATTTTAGTCGAATCGAGATCAATAATAGATCAACCGCCATATGTATTGTTTTATTTTATTTTAACTATATGAAATCATCCTCTCCTTTTTCTTTTTTTCTTTTTTTTCCATCCCCAATTAACCTATCACTTTTTCCCCTTACATAATGAAATGCACAACGGAATATTGCATAATTAACCTCTTACAATAGATAATAGATACGTTAGCAATCAATTTATCCCTTTGTGAATGGTTCATAGTTGGTATCAATATTTAATGATATTAGCTCTTGATGAAATTAATTAGTGAAATTAGTGTAGTAAACGATATAACCTTATTGTTGATACCCGATTTTGGTCGGGGGAGTCAAGCACACGTGACGACAACAGGTGTTTGTGTTCTTGACACAGAAATCTCTAATTACATATAGCCCCTAATAAAAATCCTAATACATTTGAAATATATAGAAAAAAAAATGCTACTATGTCTATCCCTAGATGAACATACATTTGTATATGATTAGTGCATTTATCTAGGATTCATCCCTGAAATTGTAACATCATTGATGGAAAAACTTTCCTTCTTCATTTTGGCAACCATTGGCTCTTCTACGACTGTCTTCATGAAAAATGCTGGTTGTTTAGGGGTAGGTAGTTGGATGGTTTCATTGAAAAGCATGCAAATAACATCTTGCACGGCGGGTCTATCTGATGCGTTGTCTTGTACACACAAGAGACCAATATGAATGCATCTCAATGCTTCATTTGAAGAGCATGATTCATTCAATGTTGTGTCAATTAGCACTATACCTCTACCTTCATTCCACATTTGCCATGCCTAATAGAAGTTCAATTAGACAAAATGCTTAGTATCATGTAAGACTAGATTTCATACAATTTACAAAGTTTTATTGTTTGGATTACTTACATGCCCTGTAAGATTGAGTGGGTGATTTGAATGATAGAGATTGTTATTCTTCTTGCCAGTCAAAATTTCTAGTAGTAGGACTCCATAACTGAATACATCAACTTTTGTTGAGATAATACCATTCATAGCATATTCTGGACCCATATAGCCGCTGAAATGAGAAATGAAAAAAGAGCTTAATGTTTCTAAAATGAGATTTAAAATCACCCATAATTAAACTAAATTATGTTAGGTTGAAATGTATTCTTACAAAATTCCAATAGGTCTATTCCAAATTTTATAGCTAGGCCAAAATTAGATATTTTTGGATTCATCTCATCATCAAGTAAAATGTTGCTTGCTTTTAAGTCCCGATGAATTACATTAAGTTTTGAATATTTATGAGCTCTTGAGCAATGCCTTCAATGATGTTGATGTGTTTCTTCCAATTTAAATACCTCCTTTTTTTAGAGTCTGTTTCAAAGAATAATGTAATAAGTAAATAAGCAATTGATAAGCGATGACCTTATAAAAATGATAATAGCAATAATTACATATGCAATTATGCTAAACTTTGTGCATATCAAAAAGGAAGAAATCTAAACTTTTGTTGGCCATGTATTCATAGATTAATATTTTTTCTTCTTCTTGAATACAAAACCCTAAAAGTGTCACGAGATTAGTGTGCTGGAGTTTGATGATGAGTGTGAAAGCTCGAAAATGTGTTGAAAACACAAGAGCTGTTTAAACCCCCAAATCAAAAATACGGCTCGATAGATTTTACACTAACTTAATACTAAGTGCGGAATATTGTAAATGTGAGCGGATAAACAAACAAGCTACTCTAATCCATAATCTAAGCAACACAGCAGTAAAATGGAATATAAAATAGTAGAGAAGAAAGATGCAAACACAAGATAACACGCCAATGTGTTATCAAAGAGGAAACCGAAGAACTCGGCAAAAAACCTCTCCGCCGCTCTCCAAGCGAAAATCGATCCACTAGACAATCAGTTGGGATACATGAGTTAGCAAGAGACCCTCCAAGCCTAATCTACCCGATGTACCTAAGCCCTCCAAGCTCCTACTCCAACAAGACTTCTCGGAATTGTGTCTTGTCTAGTTCTTCGGATCCCGCAACAAGCTCCATATTGCATCTGCCATCCTTGGTTTCTTCCAATTGCTTTCTAGCAGCACCAAAACGTCACTTGACACTCTAAAAGGGTGTAGTAAGTGTTTGGGCTATCAATCTCTCAATGGTATGGAAATGGAGAGGTAGGAGTTGAGGAAATTCCACAAGCACAATATGTAGAGAATTGTGAGTATGACAATCTCTAATTCTCAATGTGTAGAGAATTGTGGGTAATGTAGGTATAAATAGTGTAGGCATAGAAAGTGTGTATCAGAATGGAATGGCTAGCAGAATAGAAAGTCTCGCGGGTGTCTTGCGGGTGTCTCGCGGGAAGGCCTTACTTGCGAGGTCCTCACGAGACACAGCTGTTTCCATCCTGGCTTGACTCTTCACATTCCAGCATGTGCAATGCACATGAGTCACTTTGCGGGATGCTTAGTCACGAGCTACCCGTGAAAACTCTTCCATCTTCAATTGCATGAGTCTTCACACTCTCTCTTTAACACACAACATTTACCATCAAATCCCACCATAAATACAGGGTACAAACGATTGAATAAATTTACAATTAAATTTGACACAGAATAAAAGCCAACAAAACACATAGTTGTAGATAACAACTTTACAATCTCCCCTTTTGGCTATTCCATGACAAAACACCCTATAACAGACTCTAGACTTAAACGTGAGTTTAGGAACAATAGCAAACTCACACCTAATTTTAGAACTTGTGAAGCAATTGGAACATATATACCTGTAACCTAAAACACTTGCACAAAACACATTAGACCCTCAAGGTAAATCAAGTGATAAAAGGACAAGTATAATGTAACAAGTAAAATGCGATTAAGTAAACATGTTGTGAAACATATGAGCAACTTAACCAAACACATGACAGTCATACGGAATGATCACAATGATCATATAGCAAAGCAAATGATCATTCGAACATGCAACCAATAAAGCACAATAGCATAAAGATTAAAGCATGTCTAACACATAAGCACGATGCAATGAGAACAATAAAGCATATCAAAGCACCATAAAGCAACGAGAAAACAAGCATAAAGTAAATCAAGGTTTTCTAAAAAAAAATGTCTTCTCCCCCTTGGTATATGCATCTCCCTTATGGCTTTCTCCCCCTACGAATGTGCATAAGGTAGAATTTCTCCCCCTAAGAATGTGCACATGAGTCATATAGAAATGATGAAACACACCGGTATACTCTCCGGTATGGTCTCTCCCTTTTTGTCACGAATAGACAAATGAAGCAAGAGGAAGGAGGGAAAGAAAAAAAATATGAAGATGATGCATGAGGGGTACAAGATGAATGAGAAAATGAAGCTCAAACATAAGACAAAAACATTTTTAAAAAATGCTACAAAGCATAAAGAACATGACATGCTAAGGATGATGGAACATGATATGGACCTAGGCATGACATAGACACAAGATTATGTTATATGTGCTAAAAGGTCTAAAAAAGACTTAACTAGCATGAGTGAATGCACAACATGTCAAGTGTTCGAATGTGTGTAGCAAATGTGCATCTAGTGAGCAGCAAATGTGCATCTAGTGTGCATGTGAGATGCATGACCAATGCATGAATAAGCACTCACGGGGCAAAGTGTATAAAATACACCATCAATGATCAAAACATGATAAACATGGATAATTATGGTGATTCCCAAAATTTGGTACTCATCAAAGTCCAAAACAATGAGAAAATGTCATTTGGGCATTTTACCAAACACTTAAAGTGCGCACACTACACATGTATGGTAAACAATGCAAGAACATATGAAAATCTTGCCTAAATACATGTTATTTTTGTCACAAGGGGCCAACATCCAAAGCAAGTCATCATTTTAAACAAAACCCAATCAAAAAGATTGACAAAAAATAAGTTTTCCAACTCCCATTTGAGAAAATTCCAATTATGAACTAAAACCCCCAAAAACATAATCTAAGGATCAAAATTAATGAAAAGAGTTAAAGATTACCTTAGAGATATTAATGGAATGAAAAACACTTGAATTTAGTTAGGTTTTCATGTAGAAACATTAAAATATGGGTTTGGGAGAAGATGGGAGGCGTTTAAGACAAATGTCCCAAGAAATGCCCTTTAAAAAGCTGATCTGGTAATTTTCACTAGTATCTCGCTGGTTAGAATCCCGTAAAAATTTCGCTAGTATCTCGCTGGTATTTCACTAGTAAGCTTTACTCGTGAGACAATTGCGAAACTCTCTGTCCAAAACTGAAAAACTTGAGAATTGGACCATTTAACTCCCAGTTGAGCATACACATGAAATGGGTCACGAAAATACCTAGAAAACATATTTTTCACACAAAAAAAAAAACTTGAAAAACTTTGAAAAACATGGATGATACAAATCACTTTCAAAAGCAAACAAAAATAACAAAAATCTTTTTAGTTTGATCCACATATGGTTGAACACACACACATCACATTTGAACATGTATAATCACACAAATGAGAGAGACAGTCATTGAACAAAAGACTTGTGTGTTGTGTGTGTGTATCAAACGTGGAATAGTCCTTAGTCTAGAGTGAAGCTTCAATGATCAATTCAATCAAGTCATACACACCTATCACTAAGTTAGGTGGTCTATCTCAATTATAGAAATGAACATATATGACCTCCCACAAATTAATTACAAATCTTAGAAGTTTTTCATTTGGCTTCTGCATAAATTATAACATTTATATTAGTCTTCCTCTGAGTCACTCTCCAAGTTGTTTTCAACCTCTATGTTATTGTCTGAGTTGTCCTTTCCATCTCTGCTAATACCATCCTAAAAAATAAAAATAAAAAATATTAAACATGAGTTAAAATGAGTTAAAATGAAACAATAAAAGTGAATTCTAGTATCCCTAGACAACTCAAGGTAACCTTTTTTTTATAAAAAAAAAAAAAAAAAATTTAACAATAACAATAATTTAATTTGATTACTTAAACCACTATTAAAATTAAATATAAATTAAAATAATATAACAATTATGAAAAACGTAAACCACAAAACACATATGATATACAAAATTAAATACAAAACCTATACACAGCTGTCAAAACTCAAAACAGTAGATAGTGTCATAGTTGTCCTCTTCATCTCTGCTAATACCATCCTAAAACATAAATAAAAAAACATTAACTATGAGTTAAAATGAGTTAAAATGGAACAATTAAAGTGAATTTGTATTTGTATCAATGCTTCAATAAATAAGTACACATATTACTATATCAAATCTAATCATATAATAATATATCATAAACAACAGTAATAACTTTTTTTTTTTAATTTAACAACAATAATAACTTAATTTGATTACCTAAACCACTATCAAAATTAAATATAAATTAAAATAATATAACAAATCTAGATTTATGTTCAACAGCCAACAAGGCACTCTACACAATCCAAAGCTTAAAGTCAGGAAAAATATATCTTGGCCCTTGAAGTTAACAAAAGTGAAACTTCAAGTCCAAACCTAGCCACTGGTTACAACAGGTTCATCCAATGCAAACCTTGGCCAACACTATTAATTATTGTCAGCAGTAATTTTGTCCTAAAACTAAAAGATAGGATAGGCCAAACCATCAAAAAAGGATGCTTCTATGATGGTCTTGCAAAAAAAAAAAAAAAAAAAAAACACCAAGGCACTTCATGAACATCAGGGAGAGACCCTTAACAGTGCATGAAGACAAGGGTTCAGAGCTATGGTTTTACTAGTAGAAACAAAACAAGAAGCAATCAATGTAAACATATATGGAAAAAATCACAAAGTTTTGTTTGGTTCTTATAAATGTTAACTGTTTTGCACCTAGAAAACAAAACTTTTTGGTAGGAAAATTGGTCAAGAATTTTTTTTTTTTTTGGATAAGTAATAAAAGTTTTATTGAAGACAAAAAATTCTTTATGTTTGCGATGTTGAACACAAAGTATCTTAAAAAAATTACAAGAAGGTCATACAAAAGATCTAAAAGCGTTTTGGAACTAATAAATAGAGGTAAAATGTGTAAAACCCCATGCTCGAGAGCAAACAAACAAGGTACGATCAACAGGGATTTCATCTGATTGAGAGACCCCCCAACATCCTCGAACATACAACGATTCTGTTACTTCCATACTATCCACATCAAGAATGTTGGCACCAAATTCCATACTTCCATTGAAGAAATGGTAAACAAATTTGATTTGGCACAATTAATAAACCCACAAAAGCAAAAGTTGATGGTTGTCCAATATAGGTTTCTTTATTTATTTTTATAGGCAAGTAAAGCCTAATAGAAATTCAAATAGGAAATTTAAGTAGAATCTTAAATTATTTATTTTGGTGAGAAAGTTAGAGCAATGAATCTCAAGAATTCTATTCTTGAAGTAAAGATTTAGTCCTCAAGTCTTAGCCTATCCTAGCTTAGACATGATGATTCATTTTAGTTCTTAATAATTTTAAGTTTGTGCAAAAAAGGTCCTAAGTTAACTCTAACATAAAATTTTTCTTTTTCATCTCCAAATAATTGTGAAACATAGACTAAATGTGTAATGTCTCAAATAATTCTGAAAAACTCTGAGCAACCAAACACTAATAGATGTTAGAAAGAAAGAGAGAAATAAGTACCTCGGGGCTAGATTGGGATTGCTTCTGGGACATATCGAGCTTGCCTTTCTCCAAGGTAACCGCACCAAACCCACCGTACTGCCCTTTCATAACCGAACTCAGCATAGAAGAAGAAGAAACAGCTAGTGGCGCTACCAAGCAACACTCCAATAAACTCATGGAGGAGGAGAAGTCTCCTTCCACCACTGCCAACGACGAAGAAGAAGGAGAAGAATAAATGTTAATCTTCAAGAGGTAGCATTATACTAAGCTCTAAAGTATGTGCAGAGACAAATGCACTGAAACATGACCGCACACACTTGTTGGGTGTTCATAATAGATTGAATGTATATGAAAATAAGGAAAGCTTTCAGCAATGCACATAGGGAGACACTCTTGCATAGAAATAAACATATGCTTCTCAAAAAGTTTTGGCCTCTTCTAAACTTATTAGTTCTTATGTCCTGTCTATGATATTTAGGAATGCTCTAGTAGGAAGAACCTTCAAAGTTTAGTAACAAAATTACCAAAGTGCAAAATGCAGCATGAAAGAGTCCATTTTTAATATGGCCAACTAAATAATTCCAATCAAGAGTCTAACAATCAAATACACAGAATACAATTTCTGCTCCCATAAATATAAAGAAACAACCACAAAGACCTTAAAATATACAGACAAAAGCTTCACAAACTCAACCAAATGGATAATTAAATTTTAAAAGCAAAAATGCCAGGTTTTATTTAATATTGTTCAGAAAGAGCATTAACAATAAAAACAAAACATTGTGGGAGCAAACACAACAACCAATGGGCCATTACTACAGTGCACACAGCACATGTGCCCAATAAGGGTGCATTGGCATGTGAAGCTAAACTATGTTTCGTTTTGGCGTGTGAAGATGAGCATCACCAACCTCAAGTACGAACTCAACTACACACAGTGGACCCTTGTTGTTCAGCATCCAAATCTCAACATTGTCACTCAAGTTTTTAGCTTTAATTACCAGCCGCTCATGCCATACATATCCACAAGTAAGCCCAACATGACTCTTTAACAATATTGTGAGGCACAGAAAAATAAGTGAAACAAACAACCAAATTTTGGAAATTTTCTTTTATTGCACAACTAATGCTTATATTGCTTATATTGTTCCACTACGAATTCTCTTTTAATCTCTTTTAATTGACACAAAAGAGAACCTCATGAACAAAACAAAACAACCAGCTGAGACAAGCAGCAATGCAGCACAAGTTTAACAGAATTTCAAAATACTCAGGTTTATTCCAAACTCCAAACAAAGTGACACGCATAGCTAAACTCTAAACTCAACAAAAACATAAGAAGATAGCCTTGAAGAGTCAGTTTAGCCCCAAGCACAAACAGATGCAATGTGGACAATCAAGTATGGGGTGGGAAAAATCAAACCCAAACATCACATATCAAGTCTAAGAGGGATTTCATCGAACATGTGGAACGCAATAAAAACAAATATGTAGAACCGTGCAAATTTTAATCTATAGTCAAAGAAACCCAAAAATTCAAATTGGGTCCAATTTAGTAACATCATAGATACAACAGCAAATAACTAAACACATATTGCAAGATTTGAATATTTATATGAGCTTACCAATAAAATTTATTGTGGCCCAATTCATTGTCGAATAACCTCATCATTGAAAAACCAAAAACCCAAGACAAATATTGTATGAAAAAACAAAAATAAAAAGTGCTAAATAAATAAAGAGTGGAAGCTATACCGTCAGGGGTGTGTCAGGCGGCTGAGGGAGGAAAGGAGTCCGAGGATGGCCACGGTGGCTGTGTTGTTAGAAGTGGTGGTGTCGGCGGCAGAAGGCAAGGCCAACGGATTGTGAGGGAGAGTGAGGAAGGGAGTGAGTGAGGAAGGGAGTGAGGGAGAATGAGGTTGTCGGAAGACTATTGGACCCGTGGTTAGGAGGACGGTGGTGGCTCGGCAGTCCGAGCGGAAAGGGTACGGAGAAGAGAGTGAGGGAGAATGGGGTAGAGAGTGTTTGGGTGAGGCTCGACAGCTCGATGGTTTGATCTGTGAGAGAGTAAAGAAATCCCAGATTTTTACCAAGTGTTTTGGTGGGAATCGAAGAGTTTTAGAGGGAATTTAGAATTTTTATTGTGACAACATTTTGACCTATTGTGACAATATTCAGAATTTTAAAGTTGCTGCAATAAAGAAAGAGCAGGCTAAGGTTTATTATGACGGAAATATAACTTATTGTGGCGAAAATTAATCCCGCCTTAATAGGTCCTTAAGGATTTTTTTAACAAAATAATATTTAATACTTGAAATTAATAAAATATAATTTAATAATTAAAAAAATATAATTTAATCCTACAAATTGACAAATATATAATTTAATACTTCAAATTAATAAAATATAATTTAACATTACAAATTAATAAAATGAAATATATTAATTAATAGAAATATATTTTCATAATTCAATTTAATAAAATTTAATTGAATTTAATACTTCAAACTAATTTAATATATTTTAATTTAATACTTCAAATTAATAAAATATAATTCCTCGCAACAAATTACTAAAATATGATGTAATAACTAGAAAAAAAATGTAAGATGAGACTGGAGGACCAAAAAATTAAAATATAATTTAATATTACTTTGGAATGACTAAAATACCCTAAAACTAAAAGAATGCCAACTTACCTGCATAACTGCAGAAAATGACTGAAACACCCCTACCACCTAAAAAATGGCTAAAACACCCCCAAAGTAAGAAAAATAGCTGAAATACCTTCTGTGGGGACGCAGGCCTGAATATATATTGGGCCTGGGGCCTTGTCCAAGGAGTCACAGTGGTTTGAGAATGAATCAATAGCAAAAGAGACGGAATATAACCGTAATGGCTGGGAGAGGTTGTCCGAGGAGGAATATCCCCTCGGCTAAATGCAATAGAGATCAAAATATGCCTCCTGTCATCCAAGGTGACGTACCAGGAGGTTCTATTGGTAAAGACATGCGTTATGAGCATAAGGGAAGAATGGGAGCTAGGAAATATCTAAAGAAAAGCTGCTGTCACCGCATTAAATACTTTGCAGCTAATTTTTTTGCCGCATTTATGTGGAGAAAACTCCTGAACAATGCTGCCTTGGTTGCCCTGAGTCACAGAAGGCCTGTAAAGGTGACCGATGGGACAAGCTTTTAAGTAGTGGCTTGGATGTTCAACAAGTGGAAAGCCAAGATTATTCAAAAGGAGATATGTAATGTAAGAGACTCTTAATGAAAAAGAGGAGGGAGAAAAAAAGGGAGAAACACCGGAGCCACTTAGAACTGACTTTGTAATCACACTTGAAAGAAATATATATATAAGGATTGATCTCCTCGGACCCTGCCAAGGACGATTTTCTTTAGTTTAGATCAATTTATTTTCCTTTTTCTGTCTTCTAAATCCATTATACAGGTTGTCTAACTCGTTAAAGCCCAATTTTCCAACCAACTCCCTACAAATTCATTATTTTGGGCTTTTTGGACTTGAGTCCATTTACTTTTTGGGCTTAAGCGCAAAAATTGGGGCCCTACACCTTTGAAGCCTAAAACCACAATACCCTTGAATCCTAAGAAAACACCAAAATTAGAGGAAATATAATGTACTATTCAATGAAAACGACTAAAATACCCCTAAGACTAAAAGAAGGTCAACCTACCCCACAAACTCAAAAAATGGCCGAGACACCCCTACCACCCAAAAAATGACTGAAATACCTCCGAAGCAAGAAAAATAACTGAAATTTAGAATGAAGCCTATAAAAAGACCAAAATACCCCCGACAGCTGAAAATGAACCAAATACCCCATAGGTAGGGATGGCAAATGGGCAGGTTGAGTCATAAATTGGTTGGGTGTGTAATTACCCATTTATGACCCGTTTATATATAAATTAATTATCTATTACCAACTCAACTCATTTAATTAGTAACCCACCCATTTAACCTGATATCTCTAAAATTATCAAATATGCTCAAAAACAACTAAAATGACCAAAATATTCTTAAAATCTCTAAAATGAGCAAAATACCCATGAAACCTCAAAAATGACTAAAATACCCCCAATATCTCTAAAATCATTGAATATGCTTAAAAACCATTGAAATGATCAAAACAACTCCAAAATCTCTAAAATGAACAAAATACCCCCCCCCCCCCCAAAAAACCTCTAAAATGTCCAAAATACCACCAAAACCCAAACAATTACCAATATACCCCCAAAATATCACCAAAACATTTGTAACATTTTTTTGAAACATTTTAGGGTTTCAATTGGGTTAGGTTTCTATTGGTCTTGTATTTTGGAAGTCTTGATAGAAATGAAAAGGAAAAATGCATTAATGGTACTAAAAAATGTTCACAATATAATATGAAAATGATTATGATCGATAAACTTCAACAACCTAATTATGAATGTTTAAATTTTTATTTATTTTTTATTTTTTGGTGATAGGTAACATGTCAATTTGTAATCCTATAGTAAATTTGTGTTATCCTTAGTATCACTAATAATAATAAAAAAGGTAAACAACCATTATATACACACACACACACACACCTACATATATATAAATACATACATATACACATACACACATATATAATTTTATAAAATTTTGAGCCTTTTATAATAGGGGACAATGCCTTTTTTTTTATGAGTAAAATTTTGAGCCTTTTGTGATGGGGACCATAGGACAGCCCTGTAGGGGCATGGGTCTACTATTTGACAGTTTTGAAAATGGCACAAAATTCAAAGTCCAACCATTGGATAGGAAGAGCATGGTAAATAATGGGTGTTGGTGAAATTAGGGTGTGATTGGTTGGTTTGATTGTGAGAGTGGACCGATCAAAGTATGGGTACACAACATGTAACCTTCATGCGCGAATTTAGATTCCAATTCTTACAGCTGGATTTGCATAGCATGGTAAAATATTGGTGTTGATGAAATTTAAGCTCAATTGAACAACCAGATCGAGCTTAAATTAAACCATTTTCACATATAAGCAAACCCATCATTTGTTTTAATATTTAATAGCTGAACTATATTGTTATTTTATAATATTTGATATAGCTCACTGTGGAGATTTCTAATTGTTCTTTTAATATATGACATATAATCTTTTTTATTATCTAATTTTGGGAAGCTATTCAATTTATGAATAATATCTAATTTATTTCATTAATTAACCTATGTATTTCATATACATACTCCTATTTATTCTTGTTTATTATAAAAAAATTATACTAATTGTTTAAACTTTAAACCTTATAAACTTCAAACCACATGCCACTACATATATTCTAAAATTTAAATTAACAAAAAAAAGTTTTTTATAACACACAATTTCTTATAAACATTTAAACCTTAGCGCCACTTGTCCATCAATTCCCCTTTCCCTCAAAATTTTGTTCACTTTTCCCTCTAACGCTCCTTACTTCCAATTCCCTCGGAACACAATTCCCCTTTCCCTGTAATTTTTTCACTTTTCCCTCTAACACTCCCAACTCACGCCAACTGACAACACGCAACTGCGTGGCAAGACACCCAAGAAAAACAAATGAGAAAAGTGCCTAAAGATCAAGACAATTGAAAAAAAGAATACCTAACTTTCTAAGTGAGATAAAGAAGAAGAAGAAGAGCAAGAGATCTAGCATGATTGCTCTGACCAGTACCTCTCTCTCGACAAAGACTTCTCCGATCTCGATCTCCTCCAGTTGTTTTGCCTCTAAGGCTCAAACAAGCACGGCAACCACATTTTTTGTGTTGTGGGAAAGTACTTTCCCAGTAAACAAACATGACTAAGACCTCTCTCGCTTGTTGCTTCACTTCGTTTTGTGTTTTTGTTATCTGGTTTTGTTTAATTTGTGTATCCTTTTTTTTTTTCTTTTTTTTTTTTATATGATGATTGAAATTGATTCTTATTGTTTTTAAGCAATTTGAGCTAGTTTGGCATCTGGGTTTTTGTTGGTTTTGAAAAAATAAAGTTCCTCCTTTTTTGTGGTGTTGTAATTTGATTCGAATTTAAGTGATGTTGTGAGTAACTTTTAGGTTATTTTGGCATCTGGGTTTATTTTGTTTTCATGTTTTATATGGAAGATAGTTTATTTTTGCTTAAGTTCTGTAAATCACATAAGGGTTTTGTTTGGTTTTATCTGAATTATTAGTTAGTGAAATGGGTTCTGTGTGGTCTTTTGTGGAAGCTGACTAATTTTGAAAGCCTTTTCTTTTGCTGCATTTGTGTGATTTCTATTCAGTTCTCCATATTCCAAGACACAAACAGTGAGTTTGATAGGTTCAATGTTGAAGTTTTCTAAACAAATGGTTATGGCATATGGAGATGGATCAACATTATAAGCTTATGAGAAACTCTAAACAGTGGTGAAGGACTTGTGAGAGCACCTAGCGTTCTCTTGATAATGTTGAAAACTTTCTGTGTTTTGTTCTGTTAATTTCTTTAATTGCTTTAATAGCTGAAACTGGTGCCTGGAAATTACTTTTCTTTACGGGAATTTGTTACCTAAGTTCAATATATTTTTACTTACGGAAAGGATTATCTGATGTTTCTATAATATTCAAAATACTAGTTAAATAAAGTAATAAATTTGGAACAAATTGGGGACATCTGTATGAATTCTTTTCATTAATAATTAAAAAAAAAAAACTTTATATTAGGGGCTGCTGTACAGATTCTTTTTAGTCAAAAAAACTATCGTGGGTGCAGCTGTTTGATTTTCTCATCAACGTTTTCTAGATTAGTTGTAAGATATGAATCTATTCTCTACACCTCATTCTTTGTTTTTCTTCTCTTTCATTTTCCTCTCTTTTTTGTTTTGACCCCTTTGTTTCCATCTAAGTTCTTGTGAGTTGTGACTTCTTCACATTGAACCCATAGCACTTCCTTGTTGTTGCAGTCTATGTTCTTGATGATATATATATATATTTATTACCATTTTTTTTCCAATTGATTTTTACTGTATTCAATGAATTTTTTGTGTAACTGATTATTTTTCTTATCATTCTCATTTTACTGTACTTACGTTTAGATGCATGTTACATCTTGAATAATTAGTATTCTTTGAATGTTTGGGCTTATAGTCATACTAATCTGATATTTTCATAATTTGTTCCCATTGTCTTACAATACTTTGAATGCAAGTTTCCTGTTTATTTTTTTGTTTCTAATTATATTAGCTGCAACCTCCTCAACTTCTTCTTTGTGTATGTTACATTAAAGTTATAGAAACCATACTTATGGATTTTGGTTATTAATTTTTACTGTCCCCCCATGTCTACTAATTTATTTCTCCATATCTTTTGTTTTTATACCTTAGCAATAATTTATCAGCTAAATTGATTTTATTGATGAATAAAAACAGCATGGGGGCAGTGTTGTAGATGTTTGTTGTGGTTCACATTGGACCATTCAAAACAAGGCTTTTGTTCTCTCACAAAATTCTCTCAGGAAGCTCTACATTTGGTGGGTATAAGGGTCTATATATAGTGGTGAGTGTTTGGAAAACGAAGAGACAGTTTTTCCCAAACAGGGCTGGTTGGTGACTTGGCCTCGCGACTGGTCTGAGTCGCGAGTTCCAGCCGCGAGTTAATTGCCTGGCCAGCTAATGACTTTTGTCCTATAATGCACTAGCTGGCATAACGCTTTAGCTTCTCACATGCTTGGCACGTGACTCTCATCTGGTGGCTTGCACCCGCAAGTTCCAGTCACGAGTCCCTGCTTCTTTGCACATTGAAGAACATTTCTTCACACTCTCTCACACACTACCCTTACAATAATCCCACCTAAATACAGAGTTACTAAATGTAAAAATACAGGCAAATTTGGCACAAAATAAAGCCAACAAGATGGTTGATTAAATTCAACCTTACAAATAGAATAACTGTATTACAAATAATCATTCAAATCTAAAGCATATCTAAGTATCACAATTAATCAATTACAATATGTCAAACAAAACAACCACAAAAGCTAATGTCTAATCCCAACAATCAATTTAAAGAAAATAGATAAAGGTAAAGAAAGTAAAGGACAACAATGATGATGTGATAATAACAAAAAGTTTAAAGATGAAAGTAAATGATGATAGTGACTAAGGTTAAGAGTGATAGAGAGAAGTGAAGAATGAGGGCGACAGTAGCTTGGCACCATAGTTACAGAAGGACAATGGTGATAAAGAAAATAAGTGAGGTGAGATTAGGTTGAGAGCTAGTGAGAGACAGCTATGGGACTTGGGAAAATGCAACTAAGAAAGAAAATAAGTTTATATATCTAAGGATTTGAAAGGAATATTGATAAAATGACATGCAGATCACCCACTCAATCCTATATATAGGACATGCAAGTAATCCAAACAATAAACCTTTAGTAATTAATTGTATGAAATAATTTGATCTTGATAGTTGTTTCTAACTGAAATCCTATAAGATATGGCAAATGTGGAATGAAGGTAGATAAATAGAGCTATTTGACACAACATTGAACTAATCAAGTCCTCCAAATGAAGCATTGAGATGAATTCATGCTGGTCACTTGTGCATACAAAACCATGCTATAAACATATTTGGAAAATATACTTTATATTTGGTTATTTTTATTTTCTACCTCTAAGATGTAAAAAATCACATAATTTTTTAAAAAATATGTTATATATATATATATAATACAATATTATAACTAATAATCTTATTATATATTTTACTAACTATTTTTATAATTTTAAAATTATTATTTCTTTATTTATGATGTCACTGGTTCAACTATAAGTTTGACCCCGACCAGATCAAAAAATTAAAAGCCACTCTCTTTTCCAGTCCTTTGGCCATATCGGTTTTTAAAACCATGCAATTTTTTTTTTTTTTTTTTTTTTTTTTGAACTCTATTCTTATTTGGTGGCTAAGTTAAGATTGAAATTTTTTTTTTTTCAAAACTCTGAAAACAATTGCATAGGGTGCAATACCCACTTATTCTTTAATCTATAAAGCCATGGATCCTAAAATAGTAAGGAAAAAAAAAAAAAAACCAAACATGTAAGATGATAATTGAATTATTTAAAATGGAAAATTATATATGAAATTTTCATTTTTTTTTTGTTTCCAAAAAGGGTATAAAAATATTAAGCTAATAGAAATTCAATCCAATTAAAGCACAAAACTGTTTAAAATAAATAAAAATGATATGAGTATGCTTACTAAATTTAAAAAGTATTTTGCAATTTTGCACCCAAAAAAAATGTGTTTTTTTGTAATCTATTATTACTTTTAAATTAATTTTAGATATATTTTTAAACATTTCCATTGTTGGTTCTTATTTTTAAACCCTACAATAAACGTAAAGTATAATAAATAATATATAATATATGCCTAAAAATAAATATTAATTAATTAGTTGTTGTATCACTGTCGTGTTATGTTTTAATTTTTCAAAATATGTTGTGCTGCCCCACCTTATATGGTGTGCATTTGGTTCTACTTTCTTGAGCCAAAAAGCATTTTTTCGTACTGAAAATCCAAACTGTGTGTTTAGTAACGCATTGCAAAGTTGCAAACACGCTTTGTAGAAAGTCACTTTTCTGAATACAAAGGAGAGGCACAATATCATGTGGCAGCTGAGGAGCTCCAACTGCAAAAAGCCACAACACGTTTGCAATATTATCGTTGGAAGGTTCAACTAATTTCCCAGACTGCCCCACTGTTTTTCTTAAAAAACAAATTTTAACCCCTTTGTTTAAAAGACAGATTACTACATGGTGCAGTCCCAGATCACAGATCTCACAATCTATCATAGTTTTTACTCCTCTGTTCTACTGCTGAGTCCTTTCCTCATGCTTCTTCTTCTTCTTCTTCGTTTTTTCTGCTCCTCTATGCTGCTGTTGGGTCCTTTCTTTTATATATCTGATCTCAGAAAACTTTTTGAATTCGGTAGAGTTTTTTACTAAATGAAAAATATGGACTAGATAGAGGGAGTGAGAGAGACCTGTGTGTGTGTGGCCTTGTGGGGAGGAAAGTAAGAGAAAAGGAAAATATAAAAGAAGATGAGACCCTATGTGGCTTTATGTGGAGAAAAGTAGAAGAAAAGGAAAATAAGAAGATGAGGAAGAAGTGAACAAGTGGATGAGAAAAAAGAGACGGATGAGAAAAAAGGAAGAAGTGAACAAGGTGTTATCATTTTTTCAATATATTTCTCTCTCTCTTTTCAAACTATCACTCTCACTCTCACTCTCTCATTCTCGTTCTCTCTCATCTCATTTTCTCAGATTCTCCCTCTTGTGGGTCTGATGGGTCTCGATGACTGCAAGTGGGTCGTGGGTTCGACGGTGAGGGTTCGATGGTGGTTGGGGTTGGTTGAGACCATGGGTTGAGGTTGGTTAAGGCCGTTGGTTTGTGTTGTGGGTTGAAGTTGGTTGAGGCCGTGAGTTTGTGCTGTGGGCTGAGGTTGGTTGTGCAGGTGGGTTAAGGCCGTTGGTTGTGGGTTTGTGGTTGTTGGGTTGCTAGGCTAGTGGTCATCGGAAAGGTTGGGGTGGGTTTTGGCTGCAGTTTTGTAGTGGGTTCAGATCAGGGTTGAGGTTCGGGTTGAGGTTCAAATCAAGGTTGCTGGGGTGGTGGGTTTTGGCTGTGGTTTTGTGACGGTTTTATGGTGGATTTTGGTTGTTGTTTATGCTGTATTTTTTTTTTTTTTTGGTGGTTGGGGGTTGAGGTTGTGGTTGGTGGTAGTGGTTGTGGCTGTAGTTGTGGCTGTGGCCATGGTTAGAGGTGATGAGCTTGAAAAGCTCAGGCCATGGAGTTTTTGAGAGCAAAATATCAAAGAGGGGGAGAAGCTTCTAAACTGAGTTGGGAAAGATGGAGAGACAGTGGGAGAGAGAGACAGAGGAAGAGTGAGAAATAATAAAAAAATGAATAAAAATAATAAAGAAAGAATATTTAAATGAAGTGTTAAAAAAATAAAAGTTTTGATGTAAGGGATATTGTAAAGTGATGTGTTATATGTTATAAAGTTGGTTTTTGAGATAGTAAATGCTAAATTTTTTAGAAGTTTTGATGGACATGCTCTTATGCTAGGACATAGTGAAGAAGAAGAGGCTTTTATGATGGGACAAGGTGAAGAAGAAGCCGTGACAGCAGCAATTGGGAATGGGAGATTGGTGCTAGGTAGTGATCTGAGATAAAACAGTGATCAGTGAGAATGGTAGTGCAGGTGATTAAATTTTTTTTTTTTTTTTTGGGTGTATATACCGTCCGAATTCCATTTTTAAGCGGGAATGTCTAATTCTCACTAATACAGTTGGTATGGTCCATTATTGGCCAGTATTTAGAGCAGTACAATACAAGCATGTTTCTATACCAGTTAAGTGACCTGTAAGAGAAATACCGGCTGGTATGGTATTAGCTCCTTAATTTGTAATATTAGAACAACTCATTTAAAAGATAAGTGTCAATAAAATTTTATTTTACAAAGATTAATTCTACCAAAATTGTTGGGATTCAACTTTTAGATAATAATTTTGCGTTCATTATGGAAAAGAGAAATATTATTTTAACAGTTTTTACCAAACATTTTACTTTGTAGAAAAACTCAGTTTTGTACTCCATTTTTTAAAACCGCCACTTTTTAAAAAAGTATATGATCAAAAAAACTGAACGAAAGTCACCCATAATGTTGCAACCCATATCATATCGATACTTACACTTCCTAGATAATACTCAAAAAATCATGATTGCATTAAGGTGGGATATAGAGATTAGATAACGGAGCAAACGAAAGGACTATATATATATATATACTAGTCGCTAACCCGTGCGATGTACGGAATATATTTCATTTTGCTTAAAATAAAATTTTAAATGAAAAAACATCATAACTTATCAAAATAAACATAAAATATACAATATTCATCGCAAAATGTTATTTGAGAATGAAATTACCATCAAAATGATATAAAGAAAAATTTCATGTCAAACAACTCATCAAGGTGGAATTTGGTTATTACTAAGATCCTGACAGGGTTTAGACCCCTTAAACCACAAACAAATTGCGTAGCCTAGATTAATTAGCCAAGTTTTTACTTAGTCAAATTAAGCAATTCTAGGTTAAAACAATTACAAAATCATATCATGCATGTAAACATATAAAGCAACGGAAAGTAAATAACACAGTGATATGATCACCCAGGAAAACCAAACCGGTAAAAAACCTGGGGAGGATTTTACCCACCGATCCTCAAGGCAAAACGGAATCCACTAAGAAAGAATTGAAGTTGTTACAAAAGGACTTACAAGCTCCCCGCTTGACTTCCTAATGCTACCCACCAGTAGTAACTTCCTGACACGACCACGCGCAGGCTCCGAATCCACGGACTACTTCTTTCTTTGTATTCCTTCAATCAGGTACAAGCTCCTCACTTGTTTATCTTTAAGCTTCAATTGTTGCAACCTTGTTGATCATCAAGATGTAGATAATATATCTTCCTTGAAAACCCTAAGTTTATGTGAAGAAAAACTCCTCAAAGATCTCACAAGAGATTCACATAAACAGCAAATATGAGCAACAAAGACTTAGAGAGGTTTGGGTACAAAACCCTAAAAATAAAAGGAGGCACAAGAGGCACTCTAATCTCTCTCTCAAAAGTCCCAAAAACGTTCTAGGGTTTTCCTTATATATAGGAGTGTTTTACTTGGACCCCAAGACGTTTAAATAGAGTTTGGACTGAACTGGAACTCTGCAGAAAAATAAATCTGTATGTGGTTCGATCGATCGAGTCTAATTTTCGATCGATCGAGACTTACAGATTTAGTCCAATAAATTCTGCAATCACTCGATTCCAATTTTACAATAAACATACTTTGAGCAAGCCTAAATCTAGACTAAATGTTTTGATCATGGTTTGCCAACAAAATACAAATTGAAGTTCTAATACATTAATTCCTAATTTCTTAGAACCCAACAATCTCCCCCTTTGGCAATCCGTGACAAAACACATCACAAACATGAAATGCTCAAAGTTACAAATAGCCCAATACAAAGATAATGCTCATAACAACAAATCCAATCTTAACTACTATCCATCAGTTGCAAGTGTAGACAGCAGCCAAATTGAATGCACCTATATATTCCTGAAACACTCAACAAACGCATGAACGCATGTGTGACAGAAAAACAGTAAATCAACAAATAAATTCTTGACTTCACAAAATACAAAACAAAGACATATATCATGAATAACTCATAAATATAAATCAATGAGCAGTGAAACAAGAAATAGAAATAAAAACAGAAGTAAACTAACTCTCCCCCTAAGTTAGATACAATAAAAAGTTTTTATTTTCTTCTCTTTCAAAAATAATTTCAGCTCCCCCTAAACAAGACAAACATGATTCCCATAAATCAATAATTTCTCCCCCTTTTTGTCACGTATTGACAAAGACAACTCATACAAAGAGTAAACAATCAACATACGCAATAAAGGATAAGAGAAAATAGAGAATCAAGGGGAACACAAAACAATTCAACTCTATAGAAAATAGAGACAGCTCCCCCTAAGAACAACACAGGTTAAAAAAAAACTTTCTCCCCCTATAAAAATAGGAAAAACAAAACAAGTTGTAGGAAAAACAGTTTTGGGGAAAAATAAAGGGGTGGGGAAATCAGCAGCAGCAGCACCTACAGGATCAAGAACAGCCTCACCAACAGGACCAAAGTTAAAAACACACAAATCAAAGTTAAAAACTAAGGTGAGGATACACATGAAGAAAAAATATTCTCTCTTTCAATAAAATGCAAACATGGCATTATGTGACCCATAAACAGTTGCATGAGTAGAGAAAATATTTGCACATTGATTATCCATCATATCTCTTAAGAAAAATATTTTCTACAGTTCACACATAAAAAAAAGGCATATACTAGAAAGTACATAGCTCAAAAATTAATCAATCAATTTTTTGATCAAGTTGAGTACCCAATGTAGCAAAGTGTATGCATGCTATGTGTGAAAACAATGAGAGATATGACTGCAAAACTGCAAGATGGATACAGAAATCAATGCAATGCATGTGAATCCTAAACATAAAAGATGCAAGACAAAATATGTCATGATGCATGCTCTAATGCAGTAAAACTAAGTTCAATTGAGATCAAATTGACAAAATTGGCTCGAGCAGGGAATTTCTACCAAAAACCCCAAAAATTGAAAACCACTTGTTGAAATTTTTAAACAAATTGATGAATTGAGCATTACTAAACACAACTCACAGAGTATAATGCTTAATTACATACAAACAACAAGCCAATTTCATCAAAGTCAACTCAATTTCACAAAAGCCCCAATTCGGTTTAAGAACAAACCCTTTTTAAAAAAAAACTTCTCAATGATCTTCGATCGATCGAAAATTACATTCGATCGATCGAATGACACAGTCATTTTGAGACAATTGAGAGCACTTTTTCGATCGATCGAAAATCAGAATGGATCGATCGAAATGGGCAGAGGCTCACAAAAATTTTGAGAAAAAAAACACAGGTTTTGAAAATCACCAAGCACTTTTTGAAAACACTCCTCAAAGCATTTGAAATAGAAGAAACAAATGCATGAGTATGAGATGGAATGAAATGCTTTTTCAAAAACCCAAAATTTTTAAACCCAATTTTCTCAAAAAAACAAGTTTCAATTATTTTCCCATTGAATTTTCTTAAGCAACAAATATGCTGTGCACAAATCTCAAGATATTTTCAAAATTTTCAAACTTGAAACACATTTTGCATTAAAATCAAGGAACTTTTAATCTTGGATGCCCAACACAAAATCACACACAATATAATGTACCAAGTTTAACAAAGAGTAACTTGTGTAGTGTGTGCAACTAGCAAAAACTTGAGATACATGTGAGGTGATATTGAATAGCAATCAAACACAAAGTCTACACAATTCATCACATAGAATTTAAAAGAGACTATCACCTAAAGAGTTACATCCTATAACTCTCACATCTCCTAGAACAAAAGCTTGCAATCATGTAAGTTTCTTGAATTTTTGCCTCTTATTTATATGAATTGGCATTCAGCCTAATAGTACACACCGGTTTGAATTAAGTGAATTGGCATCAAGCCTAATAGTACACACCAGTTTTAATTTAATTGAGGCTACACCTTATGTTCTTTTTGTGCATGTGCTACACTTTCTCGAGCACAAAATCTTATGATATGCACTAAGGTGTTCATGATTGGCTAGTGAACAGTGGTGAGATGGTTATTTATGCCTTTCTCAAAAGGATCAAGTCCGACAGTCAAATAACATGTGACTTCAAGATCAAGACAAAGTGATTAATAACCACAAACATCTTTCCCACACAACATGCACTACACAGCTTTAACTAGTAAAGTGCAATAAATAAGCTCATCCAAGCTAAATAGGGTACATAAATATGTTATGTAAAAATAATATGGCCAATCCTTGATTATAAATCCAAGATCTATAATACAAAACAGAAAAATCTTTTTGGTTTTAACAAACGTTATAACCACTTGTTGAGATTTTGAAAAAAAATTTATGACCAAAAACAAAAAGCACATATTATGCTAAATGATCAATGCAAATGCAATGCATGACAGTGTTTAACTAAGCTATAGAGGGTACACAAACAAGAAATATCAATTTCTTAATTAACCCATGAGTACATGTACAAACTAGTACATCCTCACACAAAATCAAAAATAGTTCAGCACAAACTATTCAAGTTTCTCCACAATGTCAAGCATGTTCTAAATCAAGAGAGATATTAAAACTCATGTAATCCTCAAGAAAAATAAAACAAGACACAAAATAAAATATTTTTGTCTTTTTGAGAATTTTTCAATGTTTTTGGATTTTTTTTTTTCAAAATAAAAAAACAACCTAGAAAAAAAACAGAACAACCAAAAACAGAAACAAGACATGTCCACAAACAATAGAAAGAATTAAAACAGGGACAAGTCAGCAACACTCACCTTGGAGAATCTTTTCTCACCCATATAGCACGATTCTTCGGCTTTGTAGGTGAAAATCCATGAGAAGCAGAGTGTATTTGAGGAATTACACCAATCTTCTGAGACAGATTAAAATCCTGCAAATTTCTTTCACAAGCCAACAAGCTCAAATTTTTCAAAAACATATGAAACAATTTATATGGACTTATGGCAGGAGAAACATCATCACATATCCTAGATTGACATACAGAATGCTTAAATTTCAATTTATGACAATTAGGACGAATGTGACCAGAGACACCACAAAAGTGACAAACAGGAACAAATTTAGGAACATCAGTATTCCTAACAGCAAGTCTAGTATCAGATTTCAGTTTTTGCCTTAACAAAGAACAATTTGGTCTAATATGACCAACAACACCACAATGGTGACAAGTAGGCACAAAAACAGATTTATTATGCTCTCTAACAGTAGGATTAGACATAGGTTTAGAAACTTCAGCGTTAACATCAGAACTTTTACCTTTGTCTAACCTAGCAAAATAAGCCTTTTCTTTATTATTCCTCTTGAAAGGAGGGATATAAAATTTTTCAGTTTTAGGCTTAAAAGAAACAGAAACAATTCTGTTATCATCAGCAGGCTTGGTACTAATCAAATTTTCAAGTTTAGCTTTAGACTCAGCTAACTCTTGTTCCAAGCTTTTCATCTTCTCATCTTGAGAGGAAATTTGATTTCTCAAAAATTCATTCTTTTTATTAGACTCATCTAATCTCACAATCAAATCCTCTTTTTCAAGATTAGCCAATTTTAACTCTTCTTTAAATTTCTTAGTAATTTTCAAAGATTTAGATAATTCCTTACGAAGAGTTTCAAAAGCATCAAAAAAATCAACAGAAACAATAGTGTCCTTTTTATTCAAAACATCACAGGCATCAACAAAATCAGCAGAAGCATGAGCAGAAAGACACTTCAAATTATCCATGACAACAGAGGTCAAGGATCAGCTCCTAGATCAAAAGATCTAAATCAGAAGAGCTACCCGCTCTGATACCACTTGACAGGGTTTAGACCCCTTAAACCACAAACAAATTGCGTAGCCTAGATTAATTAGCTAAGTTTTTACTTAGTCAAATTAAGCAATTCTAGGTTAAAACAATTACAAAATCATATCATGCATGTAAACATATAAAGCAGCGGAAAGTAAATAACACAGTGATATGATCACCCAGGAAAACCAAACCGGTAAAAAACCTGGGGAGGATTTTACCCACCGATCCTCAAGGCAAAACGGAATCCACTAAGAAAGAATTGAAGTTGTTACAAAAGGACTTACAAGCTCCCCGCTTGACTTCCTAATGCTACCCACCAGTAGTAACTTCCTGACACGACCACGCGCAGGCTCCGAATCCACGGACTACTTCTTTCTTTGTATTCCTTCAATCAGGTACAAGCTCCTCACTTGTTTATCTTTAAGCTTCAATTGTTGCAACCTTGTTGATCATCAAGATGTAGATAATATATCTTCCTTGAAAACCCTAAGTTTATGTGAAGAAAAACTCCTCAAAGATCTCACAAGAGATTCACATAAACAGCAAATATGAGCAACAAAGACTTAGAGAGGTTTGGGTACAAAACCCTAAAAATAAAAGGAGGCACAAGAGGCACTCTAATCTCTCTCTCAAAAGTCCCAAAAACGTTCTAGGGTTTTCCTTATATATAGGAGTGTTTTACTTGGACCCCAAGACGTTTAAATAGAGTTTGGGCTGAACTGGAACTCTGCAGAAAAATAAATCTGTATGTGGTTCGATTGATCGAGTCTAATTTTCGATCGATCGAGACTTACAGATTTAGTCCAATAAATTCTGCAATCACTCGATTCCAATTTTACAATAAACATACTTTGAGCAAGCCTAAATCTAGACTAAATGTTTTGATCATGGTTTGCCAACAAAATACAAATTGAAGTTCTAATACATTAATTCCTAATTTCTTAGAACCCAACAGATCCTATATGTAATTTACCAGAAAGATATCATGTCAATTTTGATCTTCATTCTCTTTTTGCATATTAGTTACTACTTTTAACTTCTATATAAAATTTTGCTTTAACTCAATTGTTATCTTGAGATAAATCTATAGTTATCTCATCTTTACTACTGGTACTCATCCCATGTCTATCGCCCTTGTAACTGTAACACATAAAATCTTACCTATTGAAGAAGAAATTCAAAGTAGTTCATCTGGCATTACACCAACAACATTCAAGGCAAAATCCTTCCTGTGAAGGGAAAAAAAAAATCAATCAACCATGAAAACAAAGATTCATAAACTGAAGAAGCTCAAGAAAATTTTAGAACTTATCAAGATATATAACCACATACCAAAAATTTTAAGAACCAAAAGGGGATTATCATAAGAAATAAATGTGCCTTAGTTTGTATATGAATTTAATTTGTGGAAAATTTATAGCCACATACCAAAATATTTATGAACCAAAGGGGGTTTATCATAAAAAATAATTGTGCTTCAGAATTTGTAGAGATTTATTGGAAATTCAATGGTGATTTATGAATAGCACACTTGATTATCAAAAGCAAATTCCTAACTTCAAATTAAAGGGTTGCATGTTCTCTAACTCAAATTCCTATATCACAACTGCAAATAATAATTATATAAAACTGATACAAACCATGCACAGACAATCAATAGGCTTTGTTGCTGGTCTTTAGCACTAAGATTTGAATCGCATCGTAATCATAACTGTATAATACATAATTAGATGTCAAGGCTTTCTAGGGCTTCACATATACTTCTTTAGGATCCTCTACAACACTTGTAGCAATGCAAAAGTTAAAAATAAAAAGTAGTAGAGATTGCAAACAGAGAAGAGAGAGTACCAAGTTTTTGTTGGGTTTTATGTTTCTAACTGTAATTCTCAATAAAAGCATATAAAAGCGTGAGAGGAGTAGCTAGGTTTTGCGGAGGTACAGTTTTAGTCGGATGAAACTTTATATTTTTAAATCAGATTAAATTTTTTTTTTTTTAAAACTTTAGGATTAAGGGAAAAAAAAAAAAAAAAAAAGAATCTTGTTAGGACTCTCTCACTATTTAGTTTAAAAAATTAAATTTTTTTATAAATTAAAATGATGATATGGAAAATTGTGGGAGGTTCAGAGGTTTTGATTTTATATATGTATATATGTATATATATATATATATAGATAAATATAATAATATATATAGATAATAATAATAATAATAATAATAAATATAGATGATGATTTTTGTGATAAGTTGATGTAGGATAGAATTTACAATTTAATTTTTGTAATTATTTAATTTTGGTATTTTTATGCAAAAAACGTTATTTTAAGTCTAGGTGATTTATTTCCTTATTTTTAGGTTCTTTTAGTGTTTTTTAGGTCAAATTTGGTTCCTATTATAATTAGGTATTAATTAGGGCTTATTTTAGAATATATTTTCTTGTCCATTAAGTTTTATGGAGCCCTTAAATAGGCCTTCAAGTTTGTATACGTTTTTCAATATTATTGATATTAATAAAAATTCAAACTTTTTTCTATTGTTTTTATGGTGGATTCTATATAAGATATAAAATCTAAAATAAAAAGAAAATAGTGATGATGTGGAAAATTGTGAGAGCTTCAAAAGCTTCGGTTTTATATATATATATATATAGATAATAAAAGGTTCTAATGTCTACTTTCTAGTGTAGGTCCAAGCCATTTTCATGGGGATGGAAAGTATTAGTGGATCTTATTTACAAACCTTGTGTGGATTTAACAGTTTTCGTGTACCATAACATGGAAATTCCAAGGATTTTTAGTGATAGGCTCTATATAAAGAACTTGATAGTTATTTGGTCCCAAGCCCCAACTCCAACAAGAGGTTTCAACCATTTATCAAAACCCTAGAAGAAGATATATATTTTGCAGAATAAGTATGGCACTAGGACACTTATCACCATTTTTATACATCAATAACTAAAAATTCTGTCAAATCTTTGGCTCCTCTTCCTGTTTCTCGTGGCTGATAATTTTTCTAACTTTTACAAACTAGGCAATATCAATGGAGCAGGACAGGAAAGCAGGTGAATGTGCAAGCTAGGAAGTAGGAATCATCCAGCAAAAGATTACAACAAAATCTGAGGCATCATTTTTAATTTTCCCCAATTCCATCTCTTGGATATTTTTTTAGCTTTCACTGCTTGAGAAAGCAGTGAAACCTGACTGGCTGCTAGGTCCGCTGCATTCACTAGAGCCTTGCTCGTGGCTTATTCGTACCATCTTTCTGAATTTCTTTGAGTCCTTATATTGATCATTATCGTAATCTATGTTTCCTGGTGGAACTAAATGCTCAGCTGTCCCAAGTGAGATTTCCTCAGTTAAATCATCCAGAGAAAGATTACCTTCCAAAGCTCTAACTATCTGCTTACCATGCAAGAATGGTAGTAGGGTTATATACTGCATCATGAAAAATGAATACAGGTACATGCCATCACAAAGAATAAAGTCTTAATTTTAAACAGTTTCAAAATCATTTTAGCATTTGAATAGTAAAATTGGCTAATCTAAACTCCTATATACTCAATCTTTCGAACATTAGAAGTTCAATGACCTAACAAAACAGCTCAATATATTGGAACCATATATTTTACAAAATAATCACAAATAAAAATTAGTAACAAACAAGACAATTAATAGGCTTTACAATTCACAAACTTTGGGCAAAGGAGGTTTATCTATAATTTTGGATTTGACTTTTTTTTTTTTTTTGAGAAAAGGATTTGATATATTAGACAAGGAGAACTAAATATTTCAATAATAAAATTGGTAGAATTACCTGGCCTATTCTTGGCCTAGACGGGGCCAAATGACGGACGCAAGCAGCAGCACAAGCAACCATTCGAGCCAATTCAGTAGATTCATAATCATTCTGCAACCTTGGATCAACAACAGCATCAAAGTTGCCATGTTTTAAAGCTTGCGCGAGCAAAGGCCTTCCCTAAAATTCCATAACAGTAAATGTTAACTTTTCCATGTTACTCAACCTTTGATATTGAGAATTCAACATCTTGCAAGAGGAAAAATAAATGGAAGTTATAAGATGACTCAAAATAGAAAGCATGATAGGGACTAGATTTCATTCTAGCTTAATGAAACCCTTAAATCCACAAAGAAAATCTGGAACCCACCCAAAAAAAAAAAAAAATGAGAAAGCCTCTCTAGAAAATATAATTGATATTCGGAAATATAAATTTTTGTTTTACATATAAAAGACCGATTCAAGGCTCCAAAAAACTTATTTTACAAATCAAAATATTCTTAAACTGATTCTAATTGATCCTCTACCATAATATAACTCTAATTTGACTAGAAAAGCCTTAAAAACATTTAAAATCAAGAAAATTAAATCCTAAATGCTAAAATAACAGAATTACAACAAAAAAAAAAAATCATAAATTAATAAATTATAAAAATTAAATCTCATATCTTGTTCTAAATCATAAGTGCCTATACTAAATGAAGATACACTTAGAATTATTATCCAACTATCTAATACAAAATCAATTCAACTCAACGAATTACTATGCATCTATTTGTAGTAGGTAGTAGGTACCCTCAAATTCTTTTCATTACTTCTTTTAAGAACCATATTTAAATGTATTTTCTCACAAATTGCTATAAAAGAGTTTTTTTTTTTTTTTTTGAAAAGACCACCTGATATTGGCAAGACAAATGCAGACAGCCACACATAGATACTGTAAAGTTGTGATTTACAACTGTGTTTTTGTTGGCTTTTATTCCGTGCCAAATTTGATTGTAATTATGTTCAATCGTTTAAAACCCTGTATTTGTTGTGGGACTTATTGTAAGGGTTGTGTGATAGAGAGTGTGTTTGAAGACTCAAGCATTTGAAGAACTGAAGAATTCTCGCGGGTATCTCGCGACCAAGCATCCCGCGAAGTAAACCATGTGCCAGGCACATGTTGGAATGTGAAGAGTTAGGCCAGGTGGAGACAACTGTGTCTCGCGAGTATCTCGCGGGTAAGGCCTTCCCGCAAGACACCCGCGAGACTAGCTGTTCTGCCAGCCTGTACTTTTTGAGTCACACCTTTTGTACCTCTCCTATATATACTATCATTACCCACAATTGTTGAAAAATGCTTCAGAGAGAAAACCCTAGCCAAACACATTGGTAATTAGAGATTGTCTTCCCCACCTTTCTCTATACATTTGCTTGTGGTAATTCCTCAACCCTTCCCTCTCCATTATCCATATCTTAGAGAGGTTGATAGCCCAAACACTTACCACACCTTGTGAGTGCTGTGTGACGTTTTGGTGCTGCTGGGAAGCATTGGAAGAAGCCTTGAATGGCAGATGCAACATGGAGCTTGTTGCGGGATCCGGATAACTAGGACAAGACACGGTTCCGAGAAGCCTTGTTGGAGTAGGAGCTTGGAGGGCTTAGGTACAGCGGGTAGACTAGGCTTGGAGGGTCTTTTGCTAACCCATGTATCCCAACTGATTGTCTAGTGGATCGATTTCCGCTTGGAGGGCGGCGGAGAGGTTTTTCGCCGAGTTCTTCGGTTTCCTCTTCGAGAACACGTCTTGGTGTTTTCTGTGTTTGCATCCTTCTTCCCTACTCTTGTTTTATTCCATTATACTGCTGTGTTGCTTAGTTTATGGATTAGAGTAGCTTACTTGTTCATCCGCTCGCTTTTACACTATTCCGCACTTTGTATTAAAGTTGTGTAAAATCTATCGAGCCGTAATTTTTATTTGGGGGTCTAAACAGCTCTTGTGTTTTTCAACACATTTTCGAGCTTTCAATTGGTATCAGAGCGGGTACACTTGCTGAGGTTTAATTACCTAAGTGTGATCCTTGACCGTTGTTGAGATGGACCGGTCTCAATCGCTCAATGTTCCACCATTTTTTGATGGAAATAATTATGCATTCTGGAAAGTTAGGATGAGAGCATTTTTATGCTCTATTGATGATACCGTTTGGGATGCGGTTGAGATAGGTTGGACTAAGCCGGAGGCTCCTAAGTCCACTTGGGATAAGGCTGCTCTAGCAGCGGCCAATGCTAATAGTAAGGCCTTAAATGCAATTTTTTGTGGTGTGTCCCCTGATGAATTCCACAGGATCTCTCATATGACAGTAGCCAAGGAAGCTTGGGAGATTTTGGAGACTACCTATGAGGGTACAAAGAAAGTTAAGGACACGAAGCTTCAGATGCTTACCACCAAATTTGAAGAACTCAAGATGGGTGATGATGAACCATTTGATTCATTCTATGGGAAGCTAAATGAAATTGTCATTGCTAAACTCAATCTTGGGGAGAAGATTGAAGACACCAAGGTGGTGAGAAAAATTTTAAGGTCCCTACCCGAAAGTTTTAGAGCAAAGGTTACAGCCATAGAAGAAAGCAAAGACTTGGATGAGATTAAGATTCAAGAGCTGATTGGGTCTCTTCAAACGTATGAGCTGGGACTGCCTTCCCATAAGACGAGCAAATCGCTTGCTCTTAAAACCATCACCGAAAGAATAAATGATTCCTCCGAAGAAGATGGTGTGGAGAAAGAAGTAGCATATCTTGCAAAGAACTTCCGCAAGTTTTTGAAAATGAAGAACAGTGGAAAACCTTTCAATAGAGGAAAGTTCTCTCCGTCAAGAAGTGATAAGAAAGAGTTTAAGGGAAAAGAAGGGAAGGATTATCAACCTTCTTCAGACATTGTGTGCTATGAGTGCAATGGCCATGGACATTTAAAGAAGGAGTGTCCGAACTTTTTGAGGGGAAAAGGGAAAGCTTATGCTACAATGCTCAGTGATTCTGACTCTTCTGATACTGATTCGGAAGAGAGCTGTGACGGTGAGGGAAACTACTCCGCATTCATGACCATTGATCATGTAGACTCCTCGGATGACTTGGGTGCACTTGTGAAGGAACTTGGTGAGCATTCTGATTCAGAGTCCGTTGGAATTGTTGAAGAATCAGATGAAGAAAAGGATGAGAGTGCAGCTAATCTTCAAGAAAACTACTCATTACTCCTTGAGAAGTCGGGAGAATATGCAAGGGTAGCCAAGGCGGCCGTCAGAAAAATGAAGAAGGCTGAGGAAGATTACCGGAGCCTCATGGTCAGACATAGGGAGGCAAAATGCGAGATAGAAAAGATGAATGGTGAGCTGTCAGAAGCTTACTTAAAGATCAGATTTCTTGAACAAGAGGTGGTTCAAGCACAAGCCAAGGTAGATAGGGTCTCCTCCAGAAAGTTGAATGATGTTATCTCATCCCAAAAACATTCCTCGGACAAGTCCGGATTGGGATATACTGGAATGAGTAGCTCATCAGTCAAAGCTACCAAAGAAGTAAAATTTGTGAAGGCCGTAGAACAAATTATAGAGGAGGTCGTTCCTGAGAATGTTAAGGTTGAAAAGAAGAATGTAATTGAGCAACGGATGGTGAATAAGCCCCGAAATCAACCTGTAGGAAGATATGAAAACAGAGCAAGATCTCTTTCAAGACCTCGGTGGGGTCCTAGAACAGATTATGTGTGTCACTACTGCGGACTACGAGGACATACCAGACCAAACTGCCAAAAGCTGAGAGCCGACAACAATGCAAGCGCACCGCGGTCACGAGGAAGAAGGAATGACAGTAGAGCTTGGGGTGGTGAGGTCTCAAGAAGCCAAAATCGTGATCCCGGAGTGACAGACATGATGAAGATGATAGGTGCCTTCACCACTTGCATGGAGAGTTTCACGAGGAGGTTTGAAAGTCCCAACTCTCGTACCCAATCCGTCAAGGATATCACCCTAAACGCACGTGACGTGTGGGTGAAGAGGGGTACTCATGCATAAGCATTTTAATATGTCCATGCATCAATTCTTTCCATATGTAGGGACATTTGTAGTTGCATCATTTCATGCATTAATTTCATTTTTATTTGTTATGGTTTTAACCTATTTTTTGTTGATCTGACTTTCCTTGTTCTGTTTTTGGGTGTGTTTCAAAAAATTCAAAAACCCATAAAAATTGAAAAATCTCAAAAAGTTTGATCACTTGTTTTGTGATATCTCATGTGAGTTTGGCCTAGTACCTTCGTACTTATGGCATAGTGCATTTACGATCTTCGCTTGTTCGTATGCACTCTTTTCTGTGTGGAAGAAACCCTGAAAACTATGTGTGACTGTTGTAAATAGATCTTCACACCTGTCATGAATGATTGGTCAATAGTCTTGTTGGTCTTGATACTTGCATAGACTTGTGTCTATATCTCTTCCCACTTTATTTTTATGTTTTTGCAAAAAGAGCTCACAAATTGTAAATCTCCAAATGAAAAGAGATATTGAGCTGCAAAAGCCTGTCGCACACACTAGTATTTGACTAGGAAAAAGGGAAAGCGACTCTTTTTAAAGTAAATGTTATGGTGCGCACAAAGCCAAAGGCTTCTCATCAATGTTGAAATATCATAAATTTCAAGCACCTTCCTCAAAATGAGATGTATTTGTCCAATCAAAATGAAAATGGACCAATTGTTATGAGTTATAAGAAGCCAAGTGAAAAGCTTCTATGTTTTCAATGTGTGGGAGGTCATATATACTCATTTCTATAATGGAGATAGTCCACATGATTTCGTATCAGTTGTGCATGACTCGTGTGAATTGATCATTGAAGCTTCGCTCTGGTCTAAGGACTATTTCACATTTGATACTCACACACAACACACAAGTTTTTGATTCAACCAATGCCTATCTCATTTGTGTGATTGTATATGTCCAAATGTGATGTGAATGCCCATGAACTTGTTGATCAAATCCAAAAAGATTTTTGTGAGTTTTATTAGTTTTTGAAAGTGATTTTATACTTTCTCGTGTTTCTTTTTGGTCAAAATGCTTTTTGTGTGGTTTTCATCAAAAAAACTGGTTCAGGGGCTCTTTCGCGAGAAGCTCGCGACTAAGCTGCTTCCTGCGAAAAGATTTGAGGGAAAATTTTTTTTCTTCCTGTCACACAGAGAATTTCGCGACTGTCTCGCTACTGTCTCGCGACCAACAGCTTCTCGCGAAATGCTGTTTGGCAAAAACTGAAATTTTTTCAAAATCAGACAGAGAATCTCGCGACTGTTTCGCGACTTAGCGCTTCTCGCGAAAATTTTTTGCTTTAGTGGCACTTCTCGCGACTGTCTCGCGACTGGTTCGCTACTCCCTATCCCGCGAAAAACGCGTGTTTTCAGTTTTTAAAGGGGCTGATGTGACAGTTTTTCAAAACCTCAAAAACTCCCTCCCTCATTTTCTTCGAACCTCTCTCAACCCAAACCACTATTCCATCAAATCCCTTTCCAAATCAAGACTTTTTCTGCATTTTCTTCTTCAAGGTATGTTTGTTAATCATTTCCTTTTAAGTCTTTACTTAGATTATGCAGATTTTTATGTTAGGGCTTTCAAAATTGGGAATTTTCGAAACTTTGATTGGTTTTCAAAATTGGGTGAAGTTTTTGTTAAACTTTTGATTGGGTTTTGTTTCTTTTGATCTTGATGCATTTGTGTTGGCCCCGTGTGGCATTTTATCATGTATTTAGGCATTATTATACCATGTTCATGCATTGCTCACACTTAAAATGTTCTTATGCATACTAAGTGTTTGATTATATGTCTAAGTGATATTGATGTGCATAATTGGTCTCAAATGAGTCCCAATTTCTAGGTTTGCATGAGTCTTAACATGGTTTGGTCTAGAATCGATCTTTGATCCAGTTTATATTGCATTTTGAATATGTTGCTTCTTGGCACACAACCAAACTCCTAGGCACATCCTCATGCATCACTTGGTGCACACACATGCACACACACAGACACACACACTTCCACAGTTATTTAATGTCATGCATGATGTATTGCTTTCTTGCATTCTTGTTTTTGATTAAGTGCTGTATGTATTGAAGCATGCTTGTGTGAATTGGTCATGCTCTGTTTTTTGTGCAACCTACTCTGTTTTGGGATTATTTCAATAGGTGCAAACTCACTTGAACCTAATCAAGTCATTGCTCTTATATTTTGTGCACTTGTGCTATGTGTGTTATGTCTACCTGTGCAGATGTCTCCCACCAAGCATGCTGCCTCAAAGAAGAAGGCCCCTAAGCGTGCTCGCACTGAATCCGATCACTTCAAATCCGCGGAAGCAGATATGAAGTACAATGATTGCTACAAGAAAGCAACCATTGTAATGGAAAGGGTGGTCCAATTGGAGGAACTTGAGCACACATGCATTCCAGATGCACTCAAAGAAAGAACATGGACCAAATTGCTGAATCCAATTGGGACAGTATACTCGGAAATAATCAGAGAGTTCTTCTCCAATGCTGCTGTGGAAGAAGACAAAATAATCTGCTGGGTGAGGCACAAAGAATTTGAGATAACAAGGGATAGCATTCAAGATCTTCTGGAAATCCGTCCTACCTCACAGCCGATGATGGTGCAATATGATGAGAGATTGGGGTCTATCACGGAGATGATATCCACTCTTGGTGGGGTTCCAAAGAAATCCTCAATGGATACTCTTAAGTTCTCTCCAGAAATGAGGACTTTGAGCTACGTTATGATCCATAACCTGTACCCGGTCACCAACCTCACCACCTTATCAGCTCCAAGGACGAGGTTTCTCTACGATCTCTTCACTCACAAGGAAATCGATATCTGCAGCCACATCTTCCATATCCTGAAAAAGAGCATTACAAAGCAAAATTCCCGAACCATAATGCCTTTTCCTTCACTGATCATGGGGTTCATTGCCAAGACGAAGCTGAAGTTCCCTAGTGGCCTTACGGTTGTTCAGAGGGATTACTCCATTGGTGCAAACACTCTGACTCGGAGCACTGCACATATTAAAGGCCCCAAGACTGGTGCTCATCTCATTCCACCACCTCGGGTCGTGCCTCAGGATGCACCAGATAAGGGTGGGGATATAGAGGAGGAGATTGACAGGTTTACTTCTGCTCCAGAGACTGCACATCCAGAGACTGCACAGCCATCATCTTCAACACAAACACCAGGTCTCAGCAAGCTTGATCAGATCCTAGCTAAGATGGATCACATGTCCACAGTGCTTGACACTCATGTACAGCACACAGCGGATCAGTTTGCATACCTCTAGGAGCAGATCACCACATTGTCAGCCCAGATTCAGAGCCTCTCTCCTACACATGGGTCAGACTCCGACTCCGACCAGATCTAGTCCTTTGGCCATTCCGGTCAAAAAGGGGGAGAAAATTTTGAGGGGGAGCTGCTGAACAAGAGCTTGCACAGCCTTAGGGGGAGCATAGCCTAGACACCTAGACACATAGCTATAGTTGATATTGGTTATTGGTTTTACAGACGGGTTTCTTTTAGTTTTTTTTTGGTTTATGATTACTGTCTTACTGTTTTTTTTTTGGATTATAGTTCTGACACTTATGCTTTAACCTCAGTATTAATTTCAGTATATTCAGTATATTTTCAGTAGTCTGTGTTTCATTTTCTATGCTTTGTGGCATATATGCTATGTGGCACTTTTATGCATGTACCCATGTTGCTTATGTAAGCTTTAAGGGTTTGTTTCATGCATTGTTTTGTAGGTCTTTGTGGTTTGTGCCATGCATTTGCAATATCTTGCCTATGCAACCTTCATGCATGTTTGCTTGTTGTTCAATGTCACGCATTCTACTTCAAGTACATCACTCTTGTGCCCATGTAGGATTGTTCCTAGATGCATACACGTTCTATGCATTGGTTGAGTGATGAACACTCTTGTGGCCATGTAGGATTGTTCCTAGATGCATACACGTTCTATGCATTGGTTGAGTGATGAACACTCGTGTGCCCTAGTAGGATTGTTCCTAGATGCAAATACTTCGTGTATTTCGCATTGGTTGAGTGTTGGAGTTGCAAGTGACTCTCTTCAATTGAGCGTATCTTCTTGCAAATCCGGATGTTCGTTCCATGTGTGAATGAGCATAGTAATTGCTTCTGTATAGTGATTACTTGTTTGATCTTGCCATGATCTAGTGTTTCTATTTCGTTTTGCTCGATCATGCTATTATTGCTCCATATGTTTTCAAGTTTTCTGCATACAATGATGTTATTGTGTTGTTGTGTTTCAGGAGTTACTTGTTCATATGTTTCAAGAGCACTTCAGAATCTAGAATTAGGTGTGAGTGAGTTTTGCCTTTGTTCCCAAACTCACGTTTAAGTCTAGAGTCTGTTTTAGGGTTTTGTCACGGAATAGCCAAAGGGGGAGATTGTAAAGTTGTGATTTACAACTGTGTTTTTGTTGGCTTTTATTCCGTGCCAAATTTGATTGTAATTATGTTCAATCGTTTAAAACCCTGTATTTGTTGTGGGACTTGTTGTAAGGGTTGTGTGATAGAGAGTGTGTTTGAAGACTCAAGCATTTGAAGAACTGAAGAATTCTCGCGGGTATCTCGCGACCAAGCATCCCGCGAAGTAAACCATGTGCCAGGCACATGCTGGAATGTGAAGAGTCAGGCCAGGTGGAGACAACTGTGTCTCGCGAGTATCTCGTGGGTAAGGCCTTCCCGCGAGACACCCGCGAGACTAGCTGTTCTGCCAGCCTGTACTTTTTGAGTCACACCTTTTGCACCTCTCCTATATATACCATCATTACCCACAATTGTTGAAAAATGCTTCAGAGAGAAAACCCTAGCCAAACACATTGGTAATTAGAGATTGTCTTCCCCACCTTTCTCTATACATTTGCTTGTGGTAATTCCTCAACCCTTCCCTCTCCATTATCCATATCTTAGAGAGGTTGATAGCCCAAACACTTACCACACCTTGTGAGTGCTGTGTGACGTTTTGGTGCTGCTGGGAAGCATTGGAAGAAGCCTTGAATGGCAGATGCAACATGGAGCTTGTTGCGGGATCCGGATAACTAGGACAAGACACGGTTCCGAGAAGCCTTGTTGGAGTAGGAGCTTGGAGGGCTTAGGTACAGCGGGTAGACTAGGCTTGGAGGGTCTTTTGCTAACCCATGTATCCCAACTGATTGTCTAGTAGATCGATTTCCGCTTAGAAGGCGGCGGAGAGGTTTTTCGCCGAGTTCTTCGGTTTCCTCTTCGAGAACACGTCTTGGTGTTTTCTGTGTTTGCATCCTTCTTCCCTACTCTTGTTTTATTCCATTATACTGCTGTGTTGCTTAGTTTATGGATTAGAGTAGCTTACTTGTTCATCCGCTCGCTTTTACACTATTCCGCACTTTGTATTAAAGTTGTGTAAAATCTATCGAGCCGTAATTTTTATTTGGGGGTCTAAACAGCTCTTGTGTTTTCCAACACATTTTCGAGCTTTCAGATACGAACACGCAGAATAGGACCGTAAAAAGAATAATGAAACATTAGGGACTACTACTTTGAAATGGTATACACACCCACTCAACCATGCTATCATTAGGGAAGGATTGAGTTTTATCGAAAGGCTGAAGTCCAGTAATCAACTCCAAAAGTACAACCCCAAAAGAGAAGACATCTGACTTATCTGTGAGCTTTCCACTACTAGCATACTCCGGAGCCAAGTAACTGCATTTGATGAATACAACATCATTTCAAAACATTCAGAAGCAACTAATACAAAACTTTTTAATTAGAAATGAAGTATCCAAGCTATCATTGCTTTATAGCATTTAGACTGCTTCAGAACTAAACTTCATGGCAGCACCTTAGCATTGTCTAAAGAACACAGAGAAATGGAGCTTACCCAAAAGTTCCCATTACCCGAGTTGAGATGTGAGTCACACTATCTAATGAAAACTTAGCAAGCCCGAAATCTGAAACCTGAATGAAAGCCCAAAATCATGTCACAGAAGTTAGTTTTGGAGAAGTATTTTAAGTATTAGATGAAATATGAAGGTTTTCTACGTAATTTATGCCATGCAAACACCTACGTACAAAATACATGCAAACCTTTTGTTTGTTATGAGTAAACGAATATGAGAGAAAAAAGGGTGGTACACTTTTAAGTTTTAATCCTGGAATTGTTTTCATTTTGGTCTTTCACATTTGATTTCATTTTTATATTAGCTAGTCATACCTTCCATTTCCATTATTAATTTTAGGATCTTTGTAGTTGTTAATAAAACTTATATTTACTCGATAAATGTTCGGTGTGGGACTCATCACACATCAACACAACACACACTTAGACAATATCCAAATCAGGTATGGGTGTCACATTATACGCATAACTTAGGGCCTCTTGTATGCTAGACTTAAAGAATTATGATTTCTTGTTGTGTGCTAGTTACGGTGAGAGAGAGTTTGAGCCTCTTGGTACAATGCAAGTGCCGTACGCCAAAAATGACAAGTTGTGGGTTCAAGTTTAAAAATTAGTTTCTGCAATAAATTAAAGATAAGACTGTCTAACATAGCTTCTCTCTGACACCGTAAAAGTGAGATTTTTGAGCATTGGGTACTATCTTTTTTAGCTTTGTGACTTTGTGCTACTATTGTAATCTCTCTATTTTCTTAGTAAAGTGTGGCTAATTTTACATTCTAAGCTAATTTTGCAAACAAATTAATTAGTTATGTGACCAAAATTAACACATATCATTTATGTGGTCACATTTGAAACTCTAGTCTCTGGGACTCGAGTTCCAAAAGGGGAACTTGATCCCATGGAGAAAATCATGAGATGATATTGATTTTTTAAGTTTCTAGTGCAATTTGAGTTTCAGGAATTGAAGTTCTTCATATTGGAACTCAAGTCTCAAAGGCTTGAGTTTCAAAAGTTTTCACGGTGTATGATCTTGAGTTTTAATATGTAAAAACCTACTACCATTTGCTACATTCATAATTGTTATCAAAATTTCACTATCTCAACACAGACAGATATATTTGAAACTTAAACCAAGAATCGCATGAAACTACTAATAAACCTAACCTTTGCGTCAAAATTATAATCAAGAAGAATATTAGCTGATTTGATGTCACGATGTATGATCTTGGGCTGACCTGAAGATACATTGAGCTCAAAAGGAGACATAATCTATAACAAGAAAATATTTATAAGGTTCGCAATTAATGTGGTAAACAAAGAGAACTCACAGTCCTCATGCAGATATGCCAATCCTTTTGCAGAGCCTATAGCTATTTTTAGTCTAGTTGGCCAATTCATAGTTGGTCTCTTCAATCCTGCAATGTCAATTTTCTCCAATAAAACACTTCATAGTAGTTTCACTGTACATAAACATGTTAGACTACCAATTCAAATTGTACAAATCCGAACAATAAGCTGTGATCCAACACTTAATTACTGATTACAAAAGAATACAGGCTTCACATTTAAGCATGTATTCTTTTGGAGTCTTGCTGCATTCTTGTATCACTAAGTAGAGAATTCATGAAAAAATAAATGATTTTTAGTATATTATATCTATTTCTAAAAGAAGGCCTAATTTTATTACTTTTTGAGCTATGCTAGTGCCACATAAAGTGGCACAATTTATGCCACAACTCACTCATATGGCGAGTTGTGAATGGTAGAGAGGTGAGTCACCTCTCTATCACTCAGAACTTGCCACGTAGGTGAGTTATGGTTCAAGTTGTGCCGCTTTATGTGGCACAAGCATTATTCTTACTTTTTTTTTAATTTCTTTTACCAATGCTACTACCGTTAATACTTGCCACATGTTTTGTTATGCAGTTTTACAAGCCACAGGATTTCTCTTTTATCATTCTTTCTATGTCACGAAACCTTATAATTTTTTATTGGCTCTAATAAAATGAACAACGATAAGCTGTTTCCTAAAATCAACAAACATCTTTTTCCTTTATTCCAAGCAAATACCAATGTAAAGTACAAAGATAAGTTAGTGGAAATTGCCCAAAAGAAGATTGAAATTATAGAAAATGACTTACCATGCAGATGATATTCCAAGTTACCATTTGGGACAAAGTCATAAACAAGCAATCTTTGTTCCCCAGAAATGCAATATCCAACCAATGAAACAAGGTGTTTGTGATGGACACGACTAATGACCTCAACTTCCGCCCTAAACTCACGCTCTCCCTGTTTACTGTCCAATTTCAGCTGTTTAACTGCAACCACTTTCTCATTTGGAAGGACCCCTTTATGGACATAACCAAAACCACCTTGACCAATAAAGTTGTTCTTAGAGAAACCATTAGTTGCCATGGCTAATTCTTCATATGAAAATATACTTTGAGAAAGACCTATGGGATAGCCAGTTGATGGTTTTGGAGTAGGATCACCTAGAGGAGAAGAAAACAAGAGCATTGGTTAGTTACTTAGTTATAATATAAAGTGATATCATCTAAGACTAAAACATTTAATAATAATAATATATATATAATATGATTAATGACATCTTTCGTCCAAAAACATAATGATGAAATTGGTAAAAGAACATGAACAATTGATTCCAAGTACTAATGAATTTAACAGCTTTCAACAATTCCTTAGTGGTGTGTGTGAAATTAACCAAAAAAAAAAAAAAGTTCTTCGTGGAGAGACATGTAGCCTGTAGCAATTGTTTTGCAATAATTAAACCTTTCCATAGTAGTCAATCTTGTACTGCTTAGTTAAAATAAAATGCTTGCACTGCAAATCAAATCCATACATGGAGCAATGTAGTTAAAAGCTTCATGCACACTTAAGCACAGACCTCTTGAGTTTAGACATAAAGCATAAGAGCAACTGTGTCAGTCCTTCTAAAATAGAAAAAGTAGACAATTTTACATGTTTTACTCCAAAAATGACCCACATCAGTGGAGCTAAATTTGTGCCAATTTCCATTGTTGCTACAGTAATCATGTAAAAAACCATGAATATTTACACGATTACTGTAGCATTGCATTTCATTTTTTTATTATTTTTTCTCTCACCAAGTCAGACTGTTCTCAACTTCTCTCTCTTTTCCTTTAGCTCCGTAGCCCTTTCTTTCTTATTCTCATACATACTCTCTTCATCTAAGCAACAATCATCTATGCCCATCTTTGAAAGATTGTCTCCTTGATTTTGCTTCTCTGGGCTTGGAGTTGGAGATCTCACTAAAATATTTTATCATCTTCATTCTTGGGCTTCTAAATTTTTCTTGTTCATCAATGGAGTTTTGGTATGTGTGAAAGTTCAGATGCGGTAGTTTTGGTGGATGAGTGATTATGGGTATGATTTGTTGGAAATTTTGTTGTGTTTTGGGTTTTGTTGGAAATGCAAAAGCTAGGTTTTTATATTTGAGAATCTTAAAAAGCTAGGTTTTAGGTTTTTGATATTTGAGAAGCTGGGTTTTATTTAAGATTTGTTGGAAATTTTCTATAAGATTTGATTTTTGAGATGGGTTTTGGGTTTTGCAGGAAACTTTGGTTGATGGGGCTATGAGAACATACACAACAAATTATTTGAAAACAAATATTTGAAATACATCATCTAAAGTTATTTTTATCCTCAATATGAATTTTAGATAAGAACTGGCTACATCTTTATCTATTATAGAGGTTGATTTAGAGTTGAAGTCTCAGTTTTATCCTTGAAGGGGTGGTTTTAGGCTAAGGAGGATAGAGAAATGTTTTGGGAGAATAATTAAAATTTAATTAAAAATTAACATTTTAATAAAATTTGATGTAAAATAGATATTCTAATGTGAGATTTTTTGACAAGTGATTGTGTAAAATAGAAAAAGTGTGTTTTTATACTAAAATAAATAGAAAATTTTAGACAAACTAATGAGAATTCTCTAAGGGTGTGCCAAGTTAAAATGAAGCATTTATTTTTCAAATATATTATATAATAATCTCTAATGAAAAGTTCATATATTCAAAATTGAAATATATTTTACATATCAACTATAATAGATGATGCAATTGGACAAAGTTCAAATTTTACTTAATAATTTTAGTTTCTAAAAATTTTTAGATAGTAAATTTATATAAAATTATTTTTGGATAAAAATTATAATAATCTTGTTATAGAAAGTTGAAACATAAAATTTTCTATAATTCTCGTGTTTAATAAAAATACACATCTGTGATAGTTATGATCAAATTGTAGCATACTTCGTTTTTAATTCTTTCCATAATATTCATAGAGTAATTGTGACCTTCAGTTCATAGTATAAAGTTTTTATCAACCTATTAAAGTTCTCAAGCTCTAGGTTTAAATTTTCTCTTTTTAATGATCATCATCTCCACTAGGCCTAATTATATCATCACGAGACTCTTCAAAATCATGTTTCTCTCCATTTGGGAGAGTACCAACTCCAATGGTCTCTTTAAAATGTTGAGTTTTTTTTTTTTGAAGAGTTACAGTAGCTCTTCACACATGAAGAGTCATTATAGCTCTATAAATGAATTGTTGGGACTAAAATATTTAGCCCTTTCTATTTTCCCAAACCAAAATATTCAACATCTCACTAAACCTAATAATATCATCACAAGACTCTTCAAAATCATGTTTCTATCAATTGGGAGAGTACCAACTCCAATAGTCTCTTCAAAATGTTGAAATTTTTTTGAAGAGTTACAGGAGCTCTCCACACATGAAGAGTCATTGTAGCTCTATAAGAGCACTAGCATTGGTGGTGCTAAATAGCTATATAGCTATTAGCACCACCAATTCTAAAAAGTGAGCTACAATGGTGGAGCTAAACTTAAAAATTTTAGCTCCTCATCTATAGTGCACAACCATCTATAGTTGTGCGCTGTAGCAAGATGCTAATATATATATATATATATATATTTTTTATTAAACTTCCCATTAAAATAATATTCTCTTTTTCTTTCCTTCTCTTTCTCTCTGGCTTCTCTCTTTTCTTCTTTTTTTTCCTTCTCATTTTTTTTTCTATCTAGCGCCTCCCTCATCTTCCTCTTGTGGGTGGGATCGTGGTGGAGGGTAGATCGGTCTTGAGGGTGGGTGGGTGGCTAAGTTCATCGACATCAATGGGTCGGTGGGTTGTGGGCTGTGGTGTGGTTGGATCATTAGCGTCGGTTAGGTTCATTAGTGTCGGTGGGTTGTGATGTGGTTGGTTCATCGGCTGTGGTGTGGTGTGGGCTGTGGGTTGTGGTGTGCTATGGTGGGTCAGTGTGGTTCATGGGTGGGTTGTTGGGTTCAATACGATGTCTGTGTAGGTGGGTTTGTGGGTAGATCAGGGTGGGTGGGTTGTTGGGTTCGATGTCTGCATGGGTGCATGGGTGTGTTCATGTGGGTTCACCGGCATTGGTTTGTGGAGGTGGCTGTGGGTGTGTTCGTGGTGGTGGCTCGGGTGGGTTTCGTAGTGGTGGGTGTGGGTGTTGCCTAGTGGGTTAAGTGGGTGTAGGCTTGGTTGATTTTTTTTTTCTTTGTTATGGGTTGTGGTTGTGGTGGTGGTAGTTGTGGTTGTGGTTGGTTTCAGAAGTTTGTGGGGATGTTTTTATTATCATTCTAATAATTTTTTTATATTATTTTAATCAAATAGCTAAAAATATAGATTCATTGATGTTGGGTGTATTGTAAAGTTAAGAGGTAAAATAGATAAAGTGACTTTTATAGGTGCTAAATAGGCAAATTTTTGCCTCCACCAATATGGATGCTCTAAATTTTTGGGACTAAAATATTTAGCCCTTTCTATTTCCCCAAGCCAAAATATTCAACATCCCTCTCTCTCATTTGTTTCTTTCCTATTTTTTTTGTCATTTATTAATTGTCTTCTATATATTTCAAAGCGGTTATATATCCATTAAGTTAGAGATAGGATTGCTTACCAATCAACTCTTTTCATATTTAGTAAAAAAGTTTGCATTGTATACAAGGTAGGACAATTGATATTTCCATTAAGTTACCTAGGTATATGTTTGTGTTTGAGCAAACTTAGGTACAGTATTTAAGTGTTGTTCTTTAGGATTCTCTTTTAAGATTTTGCCATATGGATTTTTTCTTATGGGATGGAAGTGTATTTTTAAGTTAAGTAGTCACATGGCTGAATCTTAAGAAAAGAACTTGGAAAACAGCACTTAAGGTACTGTACTTAAGTTTTGTCCTTTGTGTTTTTACTTTTTAGATCCAAGTTAGATAAGCATCCCTTATTTTACTTACATGTTGGTGTAAGTTAGTTAATTTTAATTAGTAGATGAGAGAGAGAGAAGACGCAAACAGACAAACCAAGCTCCGAAAATAACATGGAGCATTATCATAAGGCTTTAGTTTTATATTATTTACAAAATAAATAATATTATTTTAATTTTTTTTTTTTGGAAAATTTATTCGCACATTACATTAAATAATTTCTTAAAAGATTAATTTTCTAAACACTTTTTTGAGTTAAATTTTCTATAACGTGGTTTAAATAAGAAGGAGCGAGTAGCTTATACAGCAAACCAACTGCCCAAAAAGCCAAACCTCACGATAAATAAACAAAACAACGGCATATATAATATAGGCCACCAAACAACAACCACAAACTAAATTATAAACTAATCATTAAAGATGAAATTAACTAACTATTAACTAACTAACCGAAATATAATAGACTCACTTGTCGTAGGTCCTTCATCTGGTCTCCTCCGATTTCTCCTTCTATACCAAATGACGAAAATGCCCACAGCAACCAACAGAATTAACCCTCCTATCACTGTCCCTACTATCAGCCCCACCGACGGCGTGGTTTCTAGCGGATATCCGTGAAAGGAAGTATCAGTCGGTGGTTCAGCCGGTTGTGCTGGCGTCGGTGGTTCAGCCGGTTGTGCTGGCGACGGTGGTACAATCACCGGTTGTGCTGGCGTCGGTGGTACAATCACCGGTTGTGCTAGCGTCGGTGGTATAGTCACCGGTTGTGCTATCGGTGGTACAGTCACCGGTTGTGCTAGCGTCGGTGGTACAGCCACCGGTTGTGTTGGCGTCGGTGCTTCAGCCGGTGGTGCTGGCGGACTTCCGTATGGCGCAGAATACGATGGCACCGTCGGTGGATATTCCGGAGAGGACTCCGGAACTTGATGGAGCTTCCGGTGCCAGGACATCATATCGCCAGAGAGCTTGTTTGCATATGTGTAAGTGTGAGCTTGAAACTTTTAACTACGTACAATTTGAATTGGAGTCAACGGTTGCGTCAACACTGAAGCTTAAGAAAGAAGAATAGTAGTGAAAAATGAAAATAATGTGGTGGTGGTGGTGGAAGAAGAAGTTAATGTAGTGGGAGTACTGGGATCCTAGACAAGACGCGTACGTACATGATCAATCACAACCATTCAAAATCTGTGAGCGCATCATATGCGTTTTTGTACATCATAATTACTACAAAATCAGATGTTTATGCCTGCGTGAAGATAAAATCTCCGGTTATTAACGCTATAGCCCTCACGGATAAAATTCGTTAGATATGGAAAACCATCTAATGAATATATGATAAATGTGACGTACATGTCAGTCTTAGTTCCACCTAAAATGAAAGACTCAAGTCTGTTTGACGAGAAGTTTCTAGTAATATTGTTGTTATTTTGTGAAAATACATGTAAGTGAAAAAAAAGTGTAAATATACGTGTAATATTGTTTAAACACTGAAAACTGTTGTTTAAACCATAGAACCAAACACTCTCTCATTGTTTGGAACGTTTAATTAATTATCTTTTAAGTCCTTGCCAACCTAAAAGAACCACATTTTGTTAATAAACATAGAAGAACCACGAAATACATATAACATAATAGAACCACATAAAGCCAGCTAACAGATTTGTTAAAATACTGTAAATGTAGTATTTTTCACGAGCAAATGCAAAAGAGTAAAAGTAGGGTCCCTGTTCGCCCCTGTCAATGGCCCAAGAAAGGAGTTACTACTCACAAGAGAAACATAATTTTATTTGGTAAGAGCAACTGCATCAGTAGATGCAAAATAGAAAAAATTGCAAGTTTTACACAATTTTGCTAAAAAAAACTACCCACGTCAATTTTTGAATGTCACTGTTTAAATTTATTTTTGCTACAATAACTATATATATATTTACATGGTTACTATAGTTTTGTATTTTGTCTCTTTCTACTAAGGAAAGAAAGGAATAGAATTTGAGAGTTGGAGGTAAGAATGACATATCTATAATTAATATATGATTATATGGTTAAGGTCGTGAAGAAAAATTGTGCAGCAGACTGGCAGTCATGACTTTAATTACTACAATCAAAAAACTTTTCCACATAAACCGGGACCTACTCAGACTTTCACATGTTGGGAAAAGTATTCTTATTCGCCGTGTCAAGCGTACAAGACATTTGTGAGACTCAGACGTCAGTCTCATAATTGGTTTGTTTAGATACAACTTATTTTTACTAAAACTGAAAATTAAAAATTAAAAACATTGTAATAAAATAATTTTTAAATATGTAAATAATACTGTGAGACTCATTTTTAAATGTCTTCTACTCAGATCAGACAAGAATTTCTCCACTTATTCCAAATAATTATTGAGAGCAAACCGTGTGCATCAGACTTTGATTTGGTCAAGCTTGGAGATTCTTCAAATACTACTTGTTCAAATGGTGGGGAAGAGTCGAGTGCAATTTCTTTATCAAGCCTTACTGGAAGAAAAAAAATAAACAACAGTTTGTGCTTTTCTTTCCAACAACGAGACAGATAAATAAAGAAAGAATTGTCAACTTCAAGAAATGTGGTCCTCCATTGGGTTATAAACAATCTCTCTTTAGAACTTAGTAGATCTATCAAGGTGTACACTGTCATTTCAATTGGATGAATGATGAATTTGTAAAGTTTTTAGATCCCTTAAACAACAATTAGATTAATCTAGTTATTTAGCCAAATGATTAACTTAGATAAATTATGCAATTCTAGGTTATCACAATCATATAATTATATCAAGCATAGTAGTGGAAATATAAATAATATAATGATATGATGACCCAGGAAAACCAAACCAATAAAAAACCTGAGGAGGATTTAACTTAGCTATCCTCAAGGTAAAACTGAATCCACTATATGAAAAAATCGAAATTTGTACAATAAAACTTAGACCACTAACATTCTATTGCTATCCACTAGTAAAACTTACTGACACGACCACGTGCAAGCTCCAAATTCATGGACTCTTTCTTTCTTGGATTCTCCAACAAGTACAAGCACACCCACTTGCGTATCTTTAAACTCTTATGCTAGCAACTGAATGATTATCAAGAATGAGATTTCTTCAAGAACGTTTTAGAGTTTCCCTTATATATAGGAGTGTTTTACTTGAACCCCAAGACTTTTAAGTAGAGTTTGAGCTGAACTGGAACTCTATAGAAAAATAAATCTGCACGTGGTTCAATTGATTGAATCTAATTTTCGATTGATCAAGCCTTGCAGATTTAGTCCAATAAATTCTGCAATCACTCGATTCCAATTTTAGAAATAAATATACTTTGAGCAAGCCTAAACCTAGACTAAATGTTTTAATCATGGTTTGCCAACAAAATACAAATTGAAGTTCTAATACATTAGTTCCTAATTTCTTAGAACCTAACAATCTTCCCTTTTGGCAATCTATGACAAAACACATCACAAACATGAAATGCTCAAAGTTACAAATAGCCTAAATACAATTCAACTTGACTACTATCTATCCGTTGCAAGTGTAGACAGCAGCACGACTGAATCAACCTATATATTCCTGAAACACTTAAGCAAAACGCATAAATGCATGTATGACAGAAAAACAGTAAATCAACAAAAATAAACAAACTAAAACAAATAACAAATATACAAACTAACTCTCCTCCTAAATTAGATACAACAAAAACAATGTTAACTCCCCCTAAACAGAACATTCTTGTATTTTCCACACATATTCCCAATATGAATATCATCTAAATCTCCTCATTTTTGTCACGTATTGACAAAGACGACTCATACAAAGAGTAGAGAGACAGTAAACAAGAGAGAGAAAAAAAACTAAGGGAACACAAAACAATTCAAGTCTATAGAAAATAGAGACAACTCCCCCTATGAACAACAAAGGTAAAAAACAAGCTTCTCCCCCTATAAAAATAGGAAAAATGAAACAAGTTTTGGGAAAAACAATTTTGGGAAAACTTTAGAAGGAGGGGAAAATAAAGACACACAAACCAAACTTAAAAACTAAGTAGATAAGGTGAGGATACACATGAAAAAAAATTCTTTCTTTCAATAAATGCAAACTTAATACTATGTGACCCATAAACAGTTGCATGAGTAGAAAAAAATATTTGTACATTGATTATCTATCATATTTCTTAAGAAAAATATTTTTCACACAGAAAAAATAGCATATACTAAAATGTACAAAGAACTCAAAAATTAATCAATCAATTTTTAAATCAAGTTGAATACCCAATTTAACAAAGTGTATGCGTGCTATGTGTGAAAATAATAAGAGATATGACTGCAAAACTGCAAGATGGATACAAAAATCAAGCAATGCATGTAAATCCTAAACACAAATGATGCATGAAAAAAAATTTTGGTCAAAAACTTAAAAATTGAAAATTTTTCTGTTTCGATCGGTTAAGTATCAATTGAATACCAATTGAGCTAGGCAGATTCAAACAAAAAATTTTAACGCAATTTCGATCGGTCAAGTAACAAGTTCGATCGATCGAAAATCTGAAAAAAAAAAAAAAAATCAATTTTTTGAAAAACAAATCAATTTAATGCAGAAACTCCTCAAAGCATAGTGTTTCATGAATGATATGCATGAGTATGAGATTAAAAGTTTTTCAAAAACGCTAAAATTCAACCCAGATTAAAAGTTTTTCAAAAACGCTAAAATTCAACCCAGATCTTCCAGAAATAAAATTTTCAATCAATTTGACCTCAATTTTCAAACTTTAAACACATTTTGCATTAATATCAAGGAAATTTTTAATCTTGGATGGCCACAACAAGATCACATACAATACAATGTACCAAGTTTAGCAAAGAGTAACTTGTGTAGTGTGTGATATTTGGATAATATTTTTTTTTTACATTATCATTTATTTTTTTATTTTTTTTTAAGTTGCAAGTTGTTCTTGCTTTTGAAATATAAAATTATTAATGTTTTTTTTATATTTAGATTTTGTAAAATTTATTTTCTAGTTGACAATATGAATAATCCATTTAATCTTCTTGTGATATAATTGATTTTAATTAGGATTTCATAAATTTTAATTTTAATTTTTTTCTTTTTACAAAATCGATTGTAACAAGTATTGTTAGTAAAATTCTACAAATGCAATACATGCATTTAGAAAATATTTTAATCCTTTTATAGAGTATAAGAATTTTTATATTACAAGTTTGAATATCAATATAATTATTGTCATTATTATTTGTCCATTGTATTATTTTATTAGCTCACAACTCTTTTTTGAATGAGTTATTGTTTTTTTTTTTAGTAAACAGTAATATTTATTAGAATACACACGAAAATAGTAATATTAATGTTTTAAATCAGGTTTATAATACATTACATAATCAGAGTACAATTACAAAAGAGCCTAAGTTTTGTAGTTATAGACTAGGGTTATAAATAAAGGACACTAAACACACACAATCAATGTAGGATAAACATCCCTACTTGTGTGTTATTGTTGATTTGTGTGATTTTCCAATTCCTATATAAATTCTATCGTATATTTGTATATTATTAGTAATAGATTTCTCTCTCTCTCTCTCTCTCTCTCTCTCTCTCTCTCTCTCTCTCTCTCATCCAAGTTGATATTTCTACTATAAATTTCTAATTGTAAAATAAAAATACACTATCTACATAAAATTGTAATATGATAAGAGTAAACTTTTTCTTAAACCACAAACAATATAATTTAATTTATCAAAGACACTGTTACAACTTTACTTAATAATGTAACCAAGTAACAATCTCAACTTGCCAAAATAAACACAAATTCAGTACATAACTTGATGAATTAATATTAATGAACTCAAAATTTTGTTTCATATAGAGAATCAAAAAGAGATGAATTCTTTTTATACATTCAACAATTAGGATTCGAAAAAAGAGATTGTTTAATCTGTACTAGCCATGTGAGCGATTACCGCTAATATTGACAATCTACTATGTGGGTCTAATGAGAAAGTAACTTATAAAAATTGAAATATCAAGTCAATAGGAGAAATTAATATATTATCAATAATGATTCACCATTTCGATACACTCACTTTTTTTCTTTTTTCCTTTTTGGTGTAACAATTTGAGTTGGATTTATATTGTCCCATAATTTTGGAGACGTAATGGAATGAGGGAGCGAATCTTTTTTTTCTATAAAACAACTAATTATTAAATAAAATATTGGTGGACTTTTAACATTGGGGGCCCTAGGCAATGGGACTAGCTCATGAAGTTATGATCTATTCTATTCTTTATTTGAGCACTTACAGTTACAACAAGAAAAGAAAATATCAATTTTTTACTTTTTCCAACAGTATATGTACAGTTGCCAAAAAAATTTTCTATTTTTGATTTAGAAAAATTGTTTTTTCTTTTCGACCAACGAAAATTATTTTGGACTTTGAAAACACAAGAAATTAGGTTTTTTTTTTTTATTCTTTTAAAAAGTTTTTGAAAATAGAAAAAAAAAAGGTTACCAAACATAACCTTAATCTTTATTCTCAATCATTTGTAATTGTATATGCATTGTTTAGGGCCCAAATACAGTTGCCAAACAAATTTTCTATTTTTGATTTGGAAAAATTGTTTTTTCTTTTCAACCAACGAAAATTATTTTGGACTTTGAAAACACAAGAAATCAGTTTTTTTTATTATTTTTTAATTTTTTATTATTCTTTAAAAAAGTTTTTGAAAATAGAAAAAAAAAATAGTTACCAAACATAACCTTAATCTTTATTCTCAATCATTTGTAATTTGTACATGCATTGTTCGGGGCCTTTGGGCTAATGAAGAACATATTAGGATTATCCCTGATTAAATTCAATAAAAACAGGTGTAAACCCCTAGGTTTACACCAACCAATAAAGACATATCACATCAAATTTTTACTTAAATTCACTGTAAAATTAATTCATTATAATACACGTAATAGAGATTAAATTTTATAAGGACGTGGTGTAAAACCCATGTTTTATCCCTCTAATCCCAACATGTCATATCATCTTATTACATATTTAAGAATAAACACAATCACACTCAATCAATTCTAATACTCATATATAAATCCAATCAAATTGGGAATTTATTGAGATGTTATTAGGTAAGGTAGAATGTATTGAATTTTAAGTAAAATGCTGACATGACAATCACTTATTGGATGGTGTAAAACATGAGTTTTACACCTCATCCTTATAGAATTTAATCTCCACGTAATAACATCTTAACAAACAAATAAACAAGAAAATTAAATTCAATAAGTACGGGGTGTAAACCTCTTAGTTTACACCAGCCAATAAAGACATACCAAATCATACTTTTATTTAAACTCATTTTAAAATCAATACATCCTAATATAGGTAATAACATCTCAACCAACAAATAAACAAAACCTATTTCTAAAATCTCAATCCCTCTTCAGCTCCTGCGTCTCCAGCCAATCCTTGCCGGACCAACATTTGCCGCCGCACTACCTCATCGGACCTCCATCCACCGTTGAACTACCTCACTGGACCATCATCCACCGCCGCACCTAGGTGATTTGTTCTTGTTCTCAAAATTTTTTGGGTTTTGCTATATTTTGATTGATTTGGCATATCTTCACAATTTGGGTATATTGCTATTTTGAAATAAGGATAGATATGGGTTTGATCCTAGTAGGGATTTTTTTGTTTTTTTTTTTGTTTTGTTTTGTTTTTGTTGTTGCTGTTTTGGTTCATGCTATTTTGGTTTTCCAACTTCATTATTTGAGTTCTTCCATTCTTTGGCTGCGTTGAGGCATATATTGAAATTCAAATTGATAGACATAGGTTAAGGATTGACCCCTTGAGAAACTGCTTAATAGTTGTTTGTCAAAATGCCTGACAAAAATATTTTTGTGATGCAAAGACTTTGAAAGTGTATTTTTGGGATTAAACCTGCAATATATGTTCTGGTTTAATGTCAATAAAAAAAAAAATAGGCTAGTAAAGAAGCCAAATTTCTTTAATTGTTGAGATTACAATGAGCATGCCTCTTACCAAACTTGTCTAGCTAGTTGAGCAACTTATCCTCTTGTGAGTTTTTTATGGAGCTTAGATTAAAAGTATTTAGGACATGGACTCAAGATAGTTGGCCATGATTGGTCTCAGGTTTATTGATTAATTGGAGCCGTTGGTTGGGATCCAAAGTTGAAGGATTGGCCATATAATCTTACTAAACTCATTGAAAAGGTGTACTAGCATTTTTAGCATGTGCAATGATCTCTCTATAAATTATAACATCATGTTTATTGTGGGTAGTGCAATAAAGTTATATGTTGATAACTGATAGAGGTTGAAAATTCTAGAAATTTTCCCTTTCATCTCTTGTCCTTGGAAACCCAAATTCTATGGATAAGTAACATAGAGTACATTATTTATTATTTTCCCACGCAACAATATGTGGCTTATTCTGTTTTAATTTTTTGGTAATTCAGGTAATTTTATGAAAAACACACAGAGTCTAAAGATTCATGTCAGGACATTACACCCTTTGTTACAACTCACCAGCAAATCTAATGAACAAGACTTAAAGGAGACAAGACCAAACAAGGGAGAGACTACAAGCAGAGACAAGCTTGATCACTACATAGATTAAGACAAACACAGTTGTGGTTGAGCAGGGTGTTCAAATGAACCTTGCCCTTGTTGTTTGTTCATGGAATGAATCTGAATCTTGAACTTCCAAGAAGAAGAATGCAATTAAGGACAGCCCTTTGAATGAGAATCTTGATTCTATTAAAGGTAGAGTCCATAGTGTTAAGGATCCATGTTTATTACAATCTTGTGTAGCCTTCTTGTTGTATGTTCCATTCTAGATTGCTTCCTTGTATTAGCAATGAAAAATTTTATTCTGTTTGTTGCTAAGATTGTCTTCTTCATTAATTTTTTCTTCTTGTTTACACTTATTACGGACCATCTTCTCAAGTATGAGATTCCAAATATTTTTATATTTAAATTTAGAACCCAAAAGCAGTCCCAGTTGTTTCAGAGGTAGATTGGATACCTTGCACACTAGAATCTAAGCCTATGCTTTTGCTTCTGGTGGTTTCTCCAGATTTATTTTCAAAACAGAAATTGCTTTGAAGCATAGCAAAACACATTCAGATTTTGAAGTTGTTCCAGGTCCTTTCCGCAAAATATCAATGTATCATTTGCAAATAAATAGGTAGAATACCATCAACTTATCATTATTGTTGCTTCCAACTGAGAATCCAGCAAGATGTTGTCCCTCCACTACTCTATCCAACAACTTATTCTGTACCCATCACTATTAAAATTTACAATGGTGACTATGTATTTGAATAAATATCTAAACTCTCTTATTTATTGTGCAGCTGCATTGTTCTATGCTTTCTATTTTTTTGCCTTAGATGGCCATTGTATCTGATATCTAATGAAACTGAATTGTTGACTATGCCAGAATGCTTAAACCAATAAGATAGTCTACTGAATTTTCAATGTTAAAGGCGCTACATATGCTGAGATCTTGTCCTGCATTTTGTGATTCTTCCCCTGGGAAATTAGCATATACATTAATTAGCATTCTGGCAAAGAAAAGAAATTAATGTTTGGTTGTGTTTCCATTTCAGTTTTTACACCAGAGCAGTTGGCAGAGAAGTATAGCAACATTACATTCCTTCTTTACTGTCTAATTTTGATCTATGTTGTTGCCTTAATTTTTAGGAAGGTGTAATATAAAACTTGTCACAATTGAATACATTGTAACTTTGGAATTTTGAATACATCTCAAAAAGCTTTTAATACATGTCTTCCATGTAATATAAAACCTGTCACATTTTTTCTGAAAGTTTTAAATCTAAAATGCATTCATGTGAAATAAAACTGTTAGGTTCTAAAGATTTAGGAATTTATGTATTTAGAACTCTAATGTGTAATGTTGGCAAACCATGATCAAAACTGTAAAGTTGTAATTTACAACTATGTTTTGTTGGCTTTTATTCCGTGCCAAATTTGATTGTAATTGAGTTCAATCGTTTAAAACCCTGTATTTGTTGTGGGACTTGCTGTAAGGGTTGTGTGTTAGAGAGAGTGTTTGAAGACTCAAGCATTTGAAGAACTGAAGATTCTCGCGGGTATCTCGCGACCTAGCATCCCGCGAAGTGACCCATGTGCCAGGCACATGCTGGAATGCGAAGAGTCAGGCCAGGTGGAGACAGTTGTGTCTCGCGAGTATCTCGCGGGTAAGGCCTTCCCGCGAGACACCCGCGAGACTAGCTGTTCTGCCAGCCTGTACTTTTTGAGTCACACCTTTTGCACCTCTCCTATATATACCATCATTACCCACAATTGTTGAGGAAGGCTTCAGAGAGAAAACCCTAGCCAAATACATTGGTAATTAGAGATTGTCTTCCCCACCTTTCTCTATATATTTGTTTGTGGTATTTCCTCAATCCTTCCCTCTCCATTATCCATATCTTTGAGAGGTTGATAGCCCAAACACTTACCACACCTTGTGAGTGCTGTGTGACGTTTTGGTGCTGCTGGGAAGCATTGGAAGAAGCCTTGAATGGCAGATGCAACATGGAGCTTGTTGCGGGATCCGGATAACTAGGACAAGACACGGTTCCGAGAAGCCTTGTTGGAGTAGGAGCTTGGAGGGCTTAGGTACAGCGGGTAGACTAGGCTTGGAGGGTCTTTTGCTAACCCATGTATCCCAACTGATTGTCTAGTGGATCGATTTCCGCTTGGAGGGCGGCGGAGAGGTTTTTCGCCGAGTTCTTCGGTTTCCTCTTCGAGAACACGTCTCGGTGTTTTCTGTGTTTGCATCCTTCTTCCCTACTCTTGTTTAATTCCATTATACTGCTGTGTTGCTTAGTTTATGGATTAGAGTAGCTTACTTGTTCATCCGCTCGCTTTTACACTATTCCGCACTTTGTATTAAAGTTGTGTAAAACCTATCGAGTCATAATTTTTATTTGGGGGTCTAAACAGCTCTTGTGTTTTTCAACACATTTTCGAGCTTTCAATTGGTATCAGAGCGGGTACACTTGTTGAGGTTTAACTACCTAAGTGTGATCCTTGACCCTTGTTGAGATGGACCGGTCTCAATCGCTCAATGTTCCACCATTTTTTGATGGAAATAATTATGCATTCTGGAAAGTTAGGATGAGAGCATTTTTATGCTCTATTGATGATACCGTTTGGGATGCGGTTGAGATAGGTTGGACTAAGCCGGAGGCTCCTAAGTCCACTTGGGATAAGGCTGCTCTAGCAGCGGCCAATGCTAATAGTAAGGCCTTAAATGCAATTTTTTGTGGTGTGTCCCCTGATGAATTCCACAGGATTTCTCATATGACAGTAGCCAAGGAAGCTTGGGAGATTTTGGAGACTACCTATGAGGGTACAAAGAAAGTTAAGGACACGAAGCTTCAAATGCTTACCACCAAATTTGAAGAACTCAAGATGGGTGATGATGAACCATTTGATTCATTCTATGGGAAGCTCAATGAAATTGTCATTGCTAAACTCAATCTTGGGGAGAAGATTGAAGACACCAAGGTGGTAAGAAAAATTTTGAGGTCCCTACCTGAAAGTTTTAGAGCAAAGGTTACAGCCATAGAAGAAAGCAAAGACTTGGATGAGATTAAGATTCAAGAGTTGATAGGGTCTCTCCAAACGTATGAGCTGGGACTGCCTTCCCATAAGACAAGCAAATCGCTTGCTCTTAAGACCATCACCGAAAGGATAAATGATTCCTCCGAAGAAGATGGAGTGGAGAAGGAAGTAGCATATCTTGTCAAGAACTTCCGCAAATTCTTGAAAATGAAAAATAGCGGGAAACCTTTCAATGGAGGAAAGTTCTCTTCATCAAGAGGTGATAAGAAAGAGTTTAATAGAAAAGAAGGGAAGGACTCTCAACCTTCTTCAGATATTGTATGCTATGAGTGCAATGGGCATGGACATTTAAAGAAGGAATGTCCGAATTTTCTGAGGGGAAAAGGGAAGGCTTATGCTACAACACTCAGTGATTCTGACTCTTCTGATTCTGACTCGGAAGAGAGCTGTGACGGTGAGGGAAACTACTCCGCCTTCATGACCATTGATCATGTAGATTCTTCGGATGACTTGGAAGCACTTGTGAAAGAACTTGGTGAGCATTCTGATTCAGAGTCCGTTGGAATTGTAGATGAATCAGATGAGGAAAAGGATGAAAGTACAGATAATCTTCAAGAAAACTACTCATTACTCCTTGAGAAGTCGGGAGAATATGCAAGGGTAGCCAAGGCGGCTGTCAGAAAAATGAAGAAGGCAGAGGAAGATTACCGGAGCCTTATGGTCAGACATAGGGAGGCAAAATGCGAGATAGAAAAGATGAATGGTGAGCTGTCAGAAGCTTACTTAAAGATCAGATTTCTTGAACAAGAGGTGGTTCAAGCACAAGCCAAGGTAGATAGGGTCTCCTCCAGAAAGTTGAATGATGTTATCTCATCCCAAAAACATTCCTCGGACAAGTCCGGATTGGGATATACCGGAGTGAGTAGCTCATCAGTCAAAGCTACCAAAGAAGTAAAATTTGTGAAGGCCGTAGAACAAATTGTAGAGGAGGCCGTTCCTGAGATTGTTAAGGTTGAAAAGAAGAATGTAATTGAGCAACGGATGGTGAACAAGCCCCGAAATCAATCTGTAGGAAGACATGAAACCAGAGCAAGATCTCTTTCAAGACCTCAACGGGGTCCTAGAACAGATTATGTATGTCACTATTGCGGACTACGAGGACATACTAGACCAAACTGCCAAAAGTTGAGAGCAGACAACAATGCAAGCGCACCGCGGTCACGAGGAAGAAGAAATGACAATAGAGCTTGGAGCGATGGAAACTCAAGAAGCCAAAATTGTGATCTCGGAGTGACAGACATGATGAAGATGATAGGTGCCTTCACCACTTGCATGGAGAGTTTCACAAGGAGGTTTGAAAGTCCCAACTCTCGTACCCAATCCGTCAAGGATATCACCCCAAACGCACGTGACGTGTGGGTGAAGAGGGGTACCCATGCATAAGCATTATAATATGTCCATGCATCAATTCTTTCCATGTGAAGGGACATTTGTAGATGCATCATTTCATGCATTAATTTCATTTTTTTGGTTTAAACCTATTTTTGTTGATCTTGCTTTTCCTGTTCTGTTTTGGGTGTGTTTCAAAAATTCAAAAACCCATAAAAATTGAAAAATCTCAAAAGTTTGATCACTTGTTTTGTGCATATCTCATGTGAGTTTGGCCTAGTACCTTCGTACTTATGGCATAGTGCATTTACGATCTTTGCTTGTTCGTATGCACCCTTTTCTATGTGGAAGAAACCCTGAAAATTATGAGTGACTGTTGTAAATAGATCTTCACACCTGTCATGAATGATTAGTCAATAGTCTTGTTGGTCTTGATACTTGCATAGACTTGTGTCTATATCTCTTCCCACTTTATTTTTATGTTTTTGCAAAAAGAGCTCACAAATTGTAAATCTCCAAATGAAAAGAGATATTGAGCTGCAAAAGCCTGTCGCACACACTAGTATTTGACTAGGAAAAAGGGAAAGCGACTCCTTTTAAAGTAAATGTTATGGTGCTCAAAAAGCCAAAGGCTTCTCATCAATGTTGAAATATCATAAATTTCAGGCACCTTCCTCAAAATGAGATGTATTTGTCCAATCAAAATGAAAATGGACCAATTGTTATGAGTTATAAGAAGCCAAATGAAAAGCTTCTATGTTTTCAATGTGTGGGAGGTCATATATACTCATTTCTATAATGGAGATAGTCCACATGATTTCGTATCAGTTGTGTATGACTCGCGTGAATTGATCATTGAAGCTTCGCTCTGGTCTAAGGACTATTTCACATTTGATACTCACACACAACACACAAGTTTTTGGTTCAATCAATGCCTATCTCATTTGTGTGATTGTATATGTCCAAATGGGATGTGATTGCCCATGAACTTGTTGATCAAATCCAAAAAGATTTTTGTGAATTTTATTAGTTTTTGAAAGTGTTTTTATCCTTTCTTGTGTTTCTTTTTGGTCAAAATGTTTTTGTGTGTTTTTCATCAAAAAACTGGTTCAGGGGTTATTTCGCAAGAAGCTCGCGACTAAGCTGCTTCCCGCGAAAAGATTTGAGGGAAAAATTTTCATCATCATGTCACACAGAGAATTTCGCGACTGTCTCGCGACTGTATCGCGACTAACAGCTTCTCGCGAAATGCTGTTTGGCCAAAACTGGAGTTTTCTCAAATTCAGACAGAGATTATCGCGACTGTATCGCGACTGTTTCGCGACTTAGCGCTTCTCGCGAAAATTTTGTGCTTCAGTGGCACCTTTCGCGATTGTTTCGCGACTGTCTCGCGGCTCCCTATCCCGCGAAAAACGCATGTTTTCAGTTTTATAGGGCTGATGTGACAGTTTTTCAAAACATATCAAACTTCCCTCCTTACACTTCTTCGAAACTCTCTCAACCCAAAAACACTATTCCATCAAATCCCTCTCCAAATCAAGATTTTTTCTGCATTTTCTTCTTCAAGGTATGTTGATTAATCACTTCCTTTTAAGTTTTTACTTAGATTTTGCAGTCTTTGTGGTTAGGGTTGTCATAATTGGGGATTTTCGAAATGTTGGGTTGCTTTTCAAAATTGGGGGTTGTTCTTGCCAAATTTTTGATTGGGCTTTGTTGCATTTAATCTTGTTGCATCTATGTTGGCCCCTTGTGGCATTTTATCATGTATTTAGGCAAGATTTTACCATGTTCATGCATTGTTCATACTCAAAGTGTTGTCACGCACATTAGGTGTTTGATTAAATGTCTAAATGACATTGTTGTGCCTAATTGGTCTCAAGTGAGTCCCAATTTCAAGGTTTTCATATAACTTACCATGTTTTGGTCTAGAATTGATTTTTGATCATGTATGCATTACACTTCGCACTTGGTGCACTCACTTGGCAAACTCCTAGGCACTCTCTAGGCACACACTCATGCATTTCATGTTACACACACATATGCGTACACACAAACACACACTTGCACAATATTTTAATTTCATGCAAAATGTTTTTTTTTGTTCATGCATTTGTGTTTTAGTTTAACGTTGTATGGTGTGTAGCATGCGTATATGAATTGGTCATGCCCTGTTTTGAATGTTACTCTGTTTTTGGAAGTATCACATTTTGATTTAAACTAACTTGAATCTAATCAAGTTTTGTTCTTGTGTTGTGTGCACTTGTGCTTTATGTGTTGTTTCCACTTATGTAGATGTCTCCCACCAAGCATGCCGGTATCAAGAAGAAGGGTCCCAAACGTGCTCGTACTGAATCCGATCACTTCAAATCCGCAGAGGCAGATATGAAGTACAATGATTGCTACAAGAGAGCAACCATTGTCATGGAAAGGGTGGTTCAATTGGAGGAGCTTGAGAATACATGCATCCCAGATGTGTTCAAAGAAAGAACCTGGACAAAGTTGCTAAATCCAGTTGGGAATGTGTATTCGGAAATTATCAGGGAATTCTTTTCTAATGCTGCTGTGGAGGATGACAAGATAGTCTGCTGGGTGAGGCACAAAGAATTTGAGATCACAAAGGATAGCATTCAAGACTTCTTGGAGATTCGTCCTCCCTCACAACCGATGACAGTTCAATATGATGAGAGATTAGGGCATATCACGGAGATGATATCAGCTCTTGGTGGAGTTCCAAAGAAATCATCAATGGATACTCTCAAGTTCTCTCCAGAAATGAGAACTCTCAGCTATGTCATGATCCATAATCTGTATCCGGTCACCAACCTCACCACTCTCTCGGCTCCAAGGACGAGGTTTCTCTACGACCTCTTTACTCACAAGGAAATTGATATCTGCAGCCACATCTTCCACATTCTGAAGAAGAGCATCACGAAGCAAAATTCCAGAACCATAATGCCCTTTCCTTCATTGATCATGGGGCTCATTGCCAAGACAAAGCTAAAATTCCCTAGTGGCCTCACTGTTGTTCAGAGGGATTACCCCATTGGTGCAAACACTCTAACTCGGAGCACAGCACACATTAAAGGCCCCAAGACTGGTGCTCATCTCATTCCACCACCTCGGGTCGTGCCTCAGGATGCACCAGATGAGGGTGGGGATACAGAGGAGGAGATTGACAGGTTTACTTCTGCTCCAGAGACTGCACATCCAGAGACTGCACAGCCATCATCTTCAACACACACACCAGGTCTCAGCAAGCTTGATCAGATCCTAGCTAAGATGGATCACATGTCCACAGTGCTTGACACTCATGTACAGCACACAGCGGATCAGTTTGCATACCTCCAGGAGCAGATCACCACATTGTCAGCCCAGATTCAGAGCCTATCTCCTTCACATGTATCAGACTCCGACTCCGATCAGATCTAGTCCTTTGGCCATTCCGGTCAAAAAGGGGGAGAAAATTTTGAGGGGGAGCTGCTGAACAAGAGCTTGCACAGCCTTAGGGGGAGCATAGCCTAGACACATAGCTATAGTTGATATTGGTTATTGGTTTTACAGACGGGTTTTATATAGCTCTTTTTAGTTTTTTTCTGGTTTATGGTTTATAGTTAATGTCTTACTGTTTTCTGGTTTATAGTTCTGACACTTATGCTTTAACTTCAGTATTAATTTAAGTATATTCAGTATATTTTCAGAACTGTGTGTTTATGTTCTATGCTTTGTGGCATATATGCTATGTGGCACCTTTTTGTTTGTACCCATGTTGCTTTTGTAAGCTTTAAGGGTTCGTTTCATGCATTATTTGTAGGTCTTTGTGGTTTGTGCCATGCATTTGCAATACCTTGCCTATGCAACCTTCATGCATGTTTGCTTGTTGTTCAATGTCATGCATTTTACTTCAAGTACATCACTCTTGTGCCCATGTAGGATTGTTCCTAGATGCATATACGTTCTATGCATTGGTTGAGTGATGAACACTCTTGTGCCCTAGTAGGATTGTTCCTAGATGCAAATACTTCGTGTATTTCGCATTGGTTGAGTGTTGGAGTTGCAAGTGACTCTCTTCAATTGAGCGTATCTTCTTGCAAATCCAGATGTTCGTTCCATGTGTGAATGAGCATAGTAATTGCTCATGTATAGTGATTACTTGTTTGATCCTGCCATGATCTAGTGTTTCTATTTCGTTTTGCTCGATCATGCTATTATTGCTCCATATGTTTTCAAGTTTTCTGCATACAATGATGTTATTGTGTTGTTGTGTTTCAGGAGTTACTTGTTCATATGTTTCAAGAGCTTATCAGAATCTAGAATTAGGTGTGAGTGAGTTTTGCCTTTGTTCCCAAACTCACGGTTAAGTCTAGAGTCTGTTTTAGGGTTTTGTCACGGAATAGCCAAAGGGGGAGATTGTAAAGTTGTAATTTACAACTATGTTTTGTTGGCTTTTATTCCGTGCCAAATTTGATTGTAATTGAGTTCAATCGTTTAAAACCCTGTATTTGTTGTGGGACTTGCTGTAAGGGTTGTGTGTTAGAGAGAGTGTTTGAAGACTCAAGCATTTGAAGAACTGAAGATTCTCGCGGGTATCTCGCGACCTAGCATCCCGCGAAGTGACCCATGTGCCAGGCACATGCTGGAATGCGAAGAGTCAGGCCAGGTGGAGACAGTTGTGTCTCGCGAGTATCTCGCGGGTAAGGCCTTCCCGCGAGACACCCGCGAGACTAGCTGTTCTGCCAGCCTGTACTTTTTGAGTCACACCTTTTGCACCTCTCCTATATATACCATCATTACCCACAATTGTTGAGGAAGGCTTCAGAGAGAAAACCCTAGCCAAACACATTGGTAATTAGAGATTGTCTTCCCCACCTTTCTCTATATATTTGTTTGTGGTATTTCCTCAATCCTTCCCTCTCCATTATCCATATCTTTGAGAGGTTGATAGCCCAAACACTTACCACACCTTGTGAGTGCTGTGTGACGTTTTGGTGCTGCTGGGAAGCATTGGAAGAAGCCTTGAATGGCAGATGCAACATGGAGCTTGTTGCGGGATCCGGATAACTAGGACAAGACACGGTTCCGAGAAGCCTTGTTGGAGTAGGAGCTTGGAGGGCTTAGGTACAGCGGGTAGACTAGGCTTGGAGGGTCTTTTGCTAACCCATGTATCCCAACTGATTGTCTAGTGGATCGATTTCCGCTTGGAGGGCGGCGGAGAGGTTTTTCGCCGAGTTCTTCGGTTTCCTCTTCGAGAACACGTCTCGGTGTTTTCTGTGTTTGCATCCTTCTTCCCTACTCTTGTTTAATTCCATTATACTGCTGTGTTGCTTAGTTTATGGATTAAAGTAGCTTACTTGTTCATCCGCTCGCTTTTACACTATTCCGCACTTTGTATTAAAGTTGTGTAAAACCTATCGAGCCATAATTTTTATTTGGGGGTCTAAACAGCTCTTGTGTTTTTCAACACATTTTCGAGCTTTCAAAAACAATATGTTTAGTCTTGTTTAGGCTTGCTCAAAGTTGATTAATTATTGTAAAGTTGGAATCGAGAGGCTATAGATGTATTGGTGCATTTCGTCCTGGCTCGATCGATCGAAAGTTAGACTCGATCGATCGAAAGTTGGCCAGATTGCGTTTTCTACAGAATTTCAACTCAGCCCAAACTCTACTTAAACGTCTTGGGCTTCAAGTAAAACACTCCTATATATAAGGGAAACCCTAGAACTTTTTTGAGACTTTTGAAGAGAGAGATAAGAGTGCCTCTTGTGCCTCCTTTTTATTTTTAGGGTTTTGTACCCAAACCTTTCTAAGTCTTTGTTGCTCATATTTTCTCTTTTGTGTAAATCTCTTGTGAGATCTTTGAGGAGCTTTCCTTTACACAAAGCTTAGGGTTTTCAAGGTAAATATTATCTACATCTTGATGATCAACAAGGTTGCTACCATTAGAGCTTAAAGAAAAACAAGTGTGGGTGCTTGTACTTGATTGGAGAATCCAAGAAAGAAAGAAGGAGTCCGTGGATTCGGAGCTTGCACATGGTCGTGTCAGTAAGTTCTACTGGTGGGTAACATTAGGAAGTCAAGCGGGGAGCTTGTAAGTCCTTTTGTATGAACTTCGATTCTTTCATAGTGGATTCAGGTTTACCTTAAGGATAGTTAGGTCAAATCCTCCCCAGGTTTTTACCGTGTGGTTTCCTAGGTCATCATATCTTGTGTTCATTTATTTTCCGCTGCTTTTTATATTCTTGATATGATTGTGTGATTGTTTTAACCTAGAATTGTATAATTTGACTAAGTTAATCACTTGGCTAATTAACTAGGTTAATGCAATTGTTGTTTTAAGGGGTCTAAAAACTGTTCAAGTGGTATCAAAGCTAGTAGCTCTTGTGTTTTAGATCTTTTGATCTAAGAGCTAATCCTTGACCCCTGTTATCATGGATAATTTGAAGTGTCTTTCTGCTCATGTTTGTGATGCTTTGAATAAAAAGGACACTATTGTTTCTGTTGATTTTTTTGATGCTTTTGAAACTCTTCGTAAGGAATTATCTAAATCTTTGAAAATTTCTAAGAAATTCAAGGAAGAGTTAAAATTGGCTAATCTTGAAAAAGAGGAATTGATTGTTAGATTAGATGAATCTAATAAAAAGAATGAATTTTTGGGAAATCAAATTTCCTCTTAAGATGAGAAGATGAAAAGCTTGGAACAAGAGTTAGTTGAATCTAAAGCTAAAATTGAAAATTTGACTAGTACCAAGCCTACTATTGATAACAGAAGTGTTTCTATTTCTCTTAAGCTTAAAACTGAAAAATTTTATATCCCTCCTTTTAAGAGGAATAATAAAGAAAAGGCTTATTTTGCTAGGTTAGAAAAAAGTAAAGGTTCTGATGTAGACGCTAAAGTTTCTAAACCTAAGTCTAAACCTACTGTTAGAGAGCATGATAAATCTATTTTTGTGCCTACCTGTCACCTTTGTGGTGTTGTTGGTCATATTAGACCAAATAGTTCTTTGTTGAGGCAAAAACCAAAATCTGAGAATAGATTTGCTGTTAAGAATACTGATGTTCCTAAATTTGTTCCTGGTTGTCACTTTTGTGGTGTCACTGGTCACATTCGTCCTAATTGTCATAAATTGAAATTTAAGCATTCTGTATTTCAATCTAGGATATGTGATGATATTTCTCCTGCCATAAGTCCAAATAAATTGTTTCATATTCTTTTGAAAAATTTGAGCTTGTTGGCTTGTGAAAAGAATTTGCAGGATTTCAATCTCTCTCAGAAGATTGGTGTAATTCCTCAAATACACTTTACTTCTCATGGATTTTCACCTACAAAGCCGAATACTCGTGCTAGATGGGTTAGAAAAAATTCTCCAACGTGAGTGTTGCTAACTTGTCCCTGATTTAATTCTTTCAATTAATTGTAGACATGTTTTGTTTTTGTTTTTGGTTGTTTTGTTTTTTAGGTTGTTTTTTTTTTTTTTTTATTAAAACAAAAAAAAAAAATCCAAAAACATTGAAAATTTTCAAAAAGACAAAAATATTTTATTTTTTGTGTCTTGTTTTATTTTTCTTGAAGATTACATGAATTATGATATCTCTCTCTTGATTTAGAACATGCTTGACATGGTGGTGAAACTTGAATAGTTTGTGCTAAGCTATTTTTGACTTTATGTACTAGTTTGTACATGTACTCATGGGTTAATTAAGAAATTGATATTTCTTATTTGTGTACCCTCTATAGCTTAGTCATGCATTGCATTTGCATTGTTCATTTAGCACAATGTGTGTTTTTTGTTTTTGGTCATAAATTTTTTTCCAAATCTTAACAAGTGGTTATAAAGTTTGTTAAAACCAAAAAGATTTTTGTGTTTTGTATTATAGATCTTGGATTTATAATCAAGGATTGGCCATATTATCTTTATATAACATGTTTATGTACTTTGTTTAGCTTGGATGAGCTTATTTTATTGCACTTTACTAGTTTGAGTTATGTAGTGCATGTTGTGTGGGAAAGATGTTTATGGTGTTTATCATTTTGTCTTAATCTTGAAGTCACATGTTATTTGATTGTCGGACTTGATCCTTTTGAGAAAAGCATAAATAACCATCTCACCATTGTTTACTAGCCAATCATGAACACCTTAGTGCATATCGTAAGATTTTGTGCTCGAGAAAGTGTAGCACATGCACAAAAAGAACATAAGGTGTAGTCTCGGTTTAATTGCTTAATGCTTAAAATTGGTGTGTACTATTAGGCTTGATGCCAACTCACATAATTAAAATTGGTGTGTACATTATCCCGGCTATTTAATAAGTTTCTGAACAATTAAAATTGGTGTGTATATTATGAGGCAAAATCAAGAAACTTACATGATTGCAAGCTTTTGTTCTAGGAGATGTGAGAGTTATATGATGTAACTCTTTTGGTAATAGTCTCTTTCAAATTCTATGTGATGAATTTTGTAGACTTTGTGTTTGATTTCTATTCACATATCACCTCACATGTATCTCAAGCTTTTGCTAATTACACACACTACACAAGTTACTCTTTACTAAACTTGGTACATTTTATTGTGTGTGATCTTGTTGTGGCCATCCAAGATTAAAAGTTCCTTAATCTTTATGCAAAATGTGTTTAATGTTTGAGAAACTGGAAATTCTAGAGCTTGTATTGAATCCGATTTGGGGATTTTGTTCAATTAGGTTGAAATTGATGAAATTGGCTTGTTGTTTTGATGTAATTAAGCATTATATTTTGTGTGTTGTGTTATGTGATGCTCAATTCATCAATTTGTTTTAAAAAATTCAACAAGTGGTTTTCAAATTTTTGGGGTTTTTGTTAGAAACTCCGTGCTCAAGCCAATTTTGTTAATTTGAACTTAAATTGAACTTAGTTTTACTGCATTAGAGCATGCATCATGACATATTTTTTCATGTATCATTTATGTTTAGGATTCACATGCATTATATTGATTTCTGTATCCATCTTGCAGTTTTGCAGTCATATCTCTCATTGTTTTCACACATAGCATGCATACACTTTGCTAATTGGGTACTCAACTTGATTTAAAAATTGATTGATTAATTTTTGAGTTATGTACTTTCTAGTATATGCTATTTTTATGTGTGAACTATAGAAAATATTTTTCTTAAGAGATATGATGGATAATCAATGTGCAAATAATTTCTCTACTCATGCAACTGTTTATGGGTTACATAGTGCCATGTTTGCATTTTATTGAAAGAGAGAATATTTTTTCTTCATGTGTATCCTCAACTTAGTTTTTTTTTAAAACTTGGTTTTTGTCTTTTTATTTACCCCCACCCCTTTATTTTTCCCCAAAACTTATTTTGTTTTTCCTATTTTTATAAGGGGAGAAATTTTTTTTAAACCTTTGTAGTTCTTAGGGGTAGTTGTCGCTCTTCATAGGGGGAGTTGTCTTTGTTTTCTCTTATTCTATTGCATATGTTTTCTGTCTACCTTCTGATTAGGTAGTCTTTGTCAATACGTGACAAAAAGGGAGAGACATAGATGACCTGTTTGTTTTGTTTAGGGGGAGAATATAAAAACTTTTTGATGTATCTAACTTAGGGGGAGAGTTAGAATTTATTTTGATATATATGTTTCTTGATTCACTGCTCATTGATTTATATTTATGAGTTATTCATGATATATGTCTTTGTTTTGTGTTTTGTAAAGTCAAGAATTTATTTGTTAATTTACTGTTTTTCTGCCACACATGCGTTTATGCGTTTTGTTTAGTGTTTCAGGAAGTATACAGGTTGATTCAATTTTGCTGCTGCCTATACTTACAATTGATGGATAGTAGTTAAGATTGGATTTGTTTTTATGAGCATTATTTTTGTAATGGGCTTTTACTTTGTAAACTTTGAGCTTTTAGTTTGTGTTTTGTCACGGATTGCCAAAGGGAGAGTTTGTTAGGTTCTAAAGATTTAGGAATTTATGTATTTAGAACTCTAATGTGTAATGTTGGTAAACCATGATCAAAACAATATGTTTAGTCTTGTTTAGGCTTGCTCAAAGTTGATTAATTATTGTAAAGTTGGAATCGAGAGGCTGCAGATGTATTGGTGCATTTCGGCCTGGCTCGATCGATCGAAAGTTAGACTCGATCGATTGAAAGTCGGCCAGATTGCATTTTCTGCAGAATTCCAACTTAGCCCAAACTCTACTTAAACGTCTTGGGGTTCAAGTAAAACACTCCTATATATAGGGAAACCCTAGAACGTTTTTTAGACTTTTGAAGAGAGAGATAAAAGTGCCTCTTGTGCCTCATTTTTATTTTTAGGGTTTTGTACCCAAACCTCTCTAAGTCTTTGTTGCTCATATTTTCTCTTTTGTGTAAATCTCTTGTGAGATCTTTGAGGAGCTTTCCTTTACATAAAGCTTAGGGTTTTCAAGGTAGATATTATCTACATCTTGATGATCAACAAGGTTGCTACCATTGGAGCTTAAAGAAAAACAAGCGTGGGTGCTTGTACTTGATTGGAGAATCCAAGAAAGAAAGAAGGAGTCCGTGGATTCGGAGCTTGCACGTGGTCGTGTCAGTAAGTTCAACTGGTGGGTAGCATTAGGAAGTTAAGCGAGGAGCTTGTAAGTCCTTTTGTATAAACTTCAATTCTTTCATAGTGGATTCAGGTTTACCTTGAGGATAGCTAGGTCAAATCCTCCCCAGGTTTTTACCGTGTGGTTTCTTGGGTTATCATATCTTGTGTTCATTTATTTTTCGCTGCTTTATATATTCTTGATATGATTGTGTGATTGTTTTAACCTAGAATTGCATAATTTGACTAAGTTAATCACTTGGCTAATTAATTAGGTTAATCCAATTATTGTTTTAAGGGGTCTAAAAACCGTTCAAAAACCAATCAAATTCAAAATATAGGAAGCTGATTCTCTCCACCACAATTAAAACTGTATATAACCAAAAATTGTTGTTAGGTAATCCATATTCTTTGAACAAATCTTGTTTGTACTTCACTTCTTTTGGAATTGTTGGTGAGTGACATCTAAGAATCCCGTGTAAAAGAACGTATAACCAAATTAAAAACATATTAGAATGAACACAATTAATAATATTAATAAAATTAAATTTAAAAAGAGAGAGAGAGAGAGAGAGAGAGAGAGAGAGAGAGAGAGAGAGAAGAAGAAGAAGAAGAAGAAGACAATCTATACTTTGTGATAGTTAAACAATAAATGGTTATACCATAAAAGAGGAAGACTAGGGACCTTGAAGCATAGAAGTTGACATTGTAGGAGGATACCGCATAGATGGCAAAGAGTTCTAAGGGTGTTTAACTTATACAAGGAATGAATAAATATTGATTATAAAATCTAGTTGAAAAAATATATTAATAATAAAATCAAATACATTTTGTACCTGTATAGAACTTATGGATGGACAAGTTCTTCTCACATGGCCGGTTTCCTTGCAAATGCTGCATTTTCTTTTCTTTGTTGGTTGGTTTTCTTTTGGATTCTTTTGTCTTAAAGATTTAGATCTTCCCATAGATAGAACATATGGAGGGTCTTGTAAAGCACCTGGAAGATTTGATAATACTTGGCTGTTTAGTATAGTATTATCAGAACTTACTAAATCATCAACATCACTTCATTGCTAGAAGCTCCACATGAACCTTCTGTAGAGCTAGGTCAAGATGTTCATATTTCTTCATTGACTGTGACCATACCTCTGCAACTTACAAAAAATGAGGCAGTAAACTATTTCTCATCAAAATGGAAGAAAGTTGTGACTCCACCTGTATGAAATCACCAGATATGTCATGTATAATATTATTCTTGGCCTTGATTGTCCATCTTTTTAAAATATAACATGGAGGAAGAAAGTCCACAAGAGATTTTTTTTTCACAAAAATGGTAAGGATGTGCCTACAAAGAATTCCAACAAATTCGAACATATGACATGTACAAATAGTTTTTTTCTCAGAAATTTCAAATAACAATTCATAAATTGGACTTTCTTTCCCGTGAGGTGCCACTTTATATATTTTCTTCACTCCTTCATGATATTTGGATGCCTTATATTTTTTACTACAAAATAACTCTTCTTGAAATTTTATAAACATCTTTCTTGTATAAACTTTCGCCGCCTCTCCTTCCATCTTATTACATGTTTTCAAAATTGGCATTGAAGTTTTTGTCTTTACATCTTGCTGTTTCTCTTTTAGATAATGTGCATTTAAGGCTTTCTCATATTGATGCACAAAGTCACTTATCATTGTACTTGAACAAACATAACCTTTAAAGAATTTATTCATGCTTTCACTCCTTTGAGTTGTAGACATCCCAACACAAAAGTCCTACGTAAATAAGCTAGAATCCATTTTTCACGCCACATATAATGATTTATTAGCCAATCATTATCCCCCAACCCATACTTCTCTACAAGCTCACTCCATTCTAATTCAAACTCTTCATTAGTGATTGTGTCATGAATACAATGGTGAAATTCTCCTTGAAAAAGTGGATATATATTATAGATATGAGCCAATTTTTCTGGAACTTTCTGTAAAACATGCCACATACATAATCTATGAATTGTATTCGGTAATATCTCTTCTATTGCCTTACCCATAGCCTTGTCATCATCTGTGATAATTGTAGAAGAAGCACATCCATGGATTGCCTCAAGCCAAGTCTTCAACAACCATGTATAAGATTCTTCTGTTTTATTCACAAGCAGAGCACATCCAAATATGATAGATTGATGATGATAGTTAACCCCAATAAAAGGAACAAAAGGCATCCCATAGCAATTCGTTAAGTAAGTAGCATCAAAAGTAACGACATCTCCAAAATGTTGGTATGCAGTTCTTGACCTAGCATCTGCCCAAAAGCAATTTCCCATGCGCCCTTATTCATCAACTTGAATTGCATATACAAAACTTGGATTTTTTAATTGACACTCAGTAAAATGGCTATACATTCTTTGTGCATCTCCATCTTGAAGTAATTTTCTTCTTTTACTGCCCAAATAATCTTGAACATCAACCACAACACAACCAACGTTATAGTCACCATCAGATTCTTTACTCAACACTGACATTATCTTTGTCGTAAGTACACCTAACTCATTGAGTGTATCTACAAGATTTTTTTGGGCACGTGATATCACTCCATGTCCACGAAGTAAACTTGTACTCTTAGGAGTAAGAAGTTCATGATTATGATTGTCCACAAACTTAGTTACAATCCATGCTTCTTCCTTTTTCTTTAAACTCGTCATTGCTTGCATCCCACTCTAGTTTTTGCACGTTTTGGACCTTTTCTTTCTTTCTCTTCATAACTTTTATGACAAAACCCTTCCCTCCAACAAACGTATTCCACTCCAACCAATGATTTATATTCTTTGGATAACCGTTTATGATTTATTCGAATGCTAAAACGCTTTCACCTTGCATATGCATTATAACATGCATGAGCGTCTTCTGAGTCATTGAATACCATATCAAGACATGGATCCAAAGGCCATTTAGATGAAAAATATTGATTCAAATCATTCATAGGCAAGTCTACATCATTTTGATCTTCGACTATTTCTGGCTCAGCATGCACAAGTCTTCTACCAAATTATCACAAAGAGAGATTATTTCAGGTTCTTCAATGCTCACACTCATATTTGCAATTTGAGTAAATATTTATTTTCAATATATCCTAGAAAGAAATAAAAGAGAATAAAAATTCATAAGAACAGTTGAAGAGACATTCAAGATTTGTTCAATTAAAAAATCAAAATCTAAAACATAATAAGCTTCCCCAATTTCGGAAACCAGTTTTATTACAAAACCAAAATCTAATTGGAAACTTTTAGGTTCATGATAAAATTATCAAAGCTGACTTGGTTCCTTACAGGAGGCACTCTTATTCAATGTACATATCAAAACTGACTTAATCCCTTACAAACTGATTAATGCTACTGGACACTTAATTGTTTCTGATTCATTTGTTATTTTACATGGTTGTAATTAATACTATTTCTTGGTACAAACTGATACTAATTGAATTACATCATTAAGCCTATTCAATTACACATTGGAAATTCATATTAATGAAGCTGGACCCTTAATTGATGTTGATGCATTTGTTACTTCATCAGATGCTTTCTACGTTAAAGAGACAAATAACAAAAAGAGAATAAAATAGGGATGGGTCCATGTTGTGGCCAACTATCTTGAGTCCATGTCCTAAATACTTTTAATCTAAGCTCCATAAAAGACTCAAAAGAGGAGAAGCTGCTCAACTAGCTAGACAAGTTTGGTAAGGGGCATGCTCATTGTAATCTCAACAATTTAAGAAATTTGGCTTCTTTACTAGCCTATTTTTTGACTGATATTAAACCAGAAAATATATTGCAGATTTAATCCCAAAAATACACTTTTAAAGTCTTCGTGTCACAAAAATATTTATGTAAGGCATTTTGACAAACAGCTTGTAAGTAGTTTCTCAAGAGGTCAATCCTTAACCTATGTCTATCAATTTGAATTTCCATATATGCCTCAATGCGGCCAAAGAATGGAAGAACTCAAATAATGAAGTTGGAAAACCAAAATAGCATGAACCAAAACGGCAAAAAAAATATATATATATATATATATCGAGCCCATTCAATTACACATTGGAAATTCATATTGATGAAGCTGGACCCTTAATTGATGTTGATGCATTTGTTACTTCATCAGATGCTTTCTACGTTAAAGAGACAAATAATAAAAAGAGAATAAAATAGGGATGGGTCCATGTTGTGGCCAACTATCTTGATTCCATGTCCTAAATACTTTTAATCTAAGCTCCATAAAAGACTCACAAGAGGAGAAGCTGCTCAACTAGCTAGACAAGTTTGGTAAGGGGCATGCTCATTGTAATCTCAACAATTTAAGAAATTTGGCTTCTTTACTAGCCTATTTTTTGACTGATATTAAACCAGAAAATATATTGCAGATTTAATCCCAAAAATACACTTTTAAAGTCTTCGTGTCACAAAAATATTTATGTAAGGCATTTTGACAAATAGCTTGTAAGTAGTTTCTCAAGAGGTCAATCCTTAACCTATGTCTATCAATTTGAATTTCCATATATGCCTCAACGCGGCCAAAGAATGGAAGAACTCAAATAATGAAGTTGGAAAACCAAAATAGCATGAACCAAAACGGCCAAAAAAAAATCAAAAAAATCAAAATCGTCCCTACTAGGATTAAACCCATATCTGTCCTTATTTCAAAATAGCGACATACCCAAACCGTGAAGATATCAAAATATAGCAACGGCCAAATCAATCAAAATATAGCAAAACCCAAAAAATTTTGAGAACAAGAAAAATAAACTAGGTGCGGCGGTGGACGGTGGTCCGGTGAGGTAGTTCAGCGGCAGACAGAGGTTTAGTGAGGTAGGGCGGCGACAAATGTTGGTCCAGCAAGGATTGGCTGGAGACACAAGAGCTGAAGAGGGATTGAGATTTTAGAAATAGGTTTTGTTTATTTGTTTGTTGAGATGTTATTAAGTATACTAGGATGTATTGGTTTTTAAGTAAAAGTCTGATGTGTCATGTCCCCATCCTTATTGAATATAAATATTGCTTTCCCAAATTAGAGCATCAGCGTCAGCTCATTTAAAATTTTTTGTCTATTTTACACATAAGAGCCTACTTTTTCTATTTTGCACTATCATTTTACAAACCACCCACATCAGACCATCTATTATACACACTATTTTATTTAAATAATATTTTTTTATTCTTTTGTTTATTATTATTTTATTAACATTACCCCACCTCTTTCTTTCATTCTTCCATCTCCTTCCTCAACTCTCTGCCTCTCTCATATCCCAAACCCACACACTCACACATGGAGGCAAGGAGATTCGACGAAAACAGCAGCAAAGATTATGGTAGTGGATCCGACAATAATGACGGCAACTCTGAGGTATATCGGCGGCAACTCTGACGATCCCGTTGGGTTTTTCTAATGGGTTTTTTTGTAATGGGTTTTCATTGGGTTTGGTTTTGGTTTGGATTGATTTTGAGTTGAGTTTAGTATGGGTTTTCTGGTGGGTTTGGGTTGATTTTAAGTTAGGTTTGGGATGGGTTTTCTGACAGGTTTGAATTGATTTTGGTTTGGATTGGTTTTGAGTTGAGTTTGAGATTGATTTCTGATGGTTGTGTTTGGATTTTCAACTGTTGAAGTGGGTTGTGGTGGTGGAGGTTGGTAGTGCTAGATTGTGGTGGTGTTGGTGGTGGTTGGGTGGTGCTGGTGGTTGTTGGTGATTGGCCCAACTCAACTAGTCAGACCCAAATTTGGCTAACGTGCTGGCTTGCTCGTTCCAAGCAAAGAGTTGAGTCACTAGGCTTAGGCGAAAGCTTTGGGTCTGGTGAGAGTAGAGGTGAGAGACTGGGGAAAGGGAGAGAGAGGCTGATGAGAGTAGAGGTGAGAGAAAAAATTAATAAAATGAGAATATACACATCTACAGTAACCGTGCATATTTGCACAATTACTGTAGTAAATGTGTATATTTACACAATAATAGAAGGACTGATGCGGAGCAAATTTAAGAGATTTTGTGTAAATTTTGCATCTTTTCTATTTGGCACAACTTTACAACCACTTATGCGAATGCTCTTGGAGTGATTGCAACTATATTGAGGCGTTATTGAACCAATTGTATATTCTTTATCTTTCCTAATTTAATTATGATTAATATATTTTCTAACTAATTTTTTAAAGCGCTACTACTTGAAATGAAGTGTTTTTTTTTTTTTTTCAAACTTTCAAAGATATGCTATCCATTCATAATATATTAAAAAAATTAAATTAAAATTAAAAAACAGAAAGAAAAAAAAGTACAGCTAATAGTAAATTCATAGAGAAAGGCAGAGCAACCCTTTCTCTCGGTATGAATTGATTGCCTGGCATTGATCTATACATATATATATATATATATATATAAAACCGAAACATCTGCTTACACCACAATTTTCCACATAAGCACAACACAATATTTAAAAAAAAAAGAATTAAAAAAAACTATTTTCCTCTCTGAAACAAAAATCCAATACTTATCTTTCTTTTTTTTCTTTTTTTTTTCTTTTTTAACTTAATACTTATCTTTAAAAATAAACAAAACTCAATAGACACAAACCCAAACTCAAACTCAGCAAGTAGGTTTGCTCCTCTCTTCACGCTGCCCCTCATTCCTTTCTCAGAGCATCTCGCTTCTCTCAGTCTGGCTCTCTCTGTTCATAGCCTTTGCTAGCTCAAGTCATGACCTCTAAAGCTTGGTATGTTTTTGAAATCCTATTTGGTTCTGGAGAACATGTTGATTTCAGATGATTTTGATTCTCTCTTTTGATAGTCAAGTCAAACTATTTATAGATTGCGAAAATTACAAAAAGATTGCTTAGAGTTTTGGGTCTTACGGAATTACTAATTTTCTGCTCCAATATTGTTTTAGGCCCTTTGTTCTGTTAGGATTTTTTCAGCAATTTAATTTTGATTTTTTGTTTGCTCTATGATGAATATGTGTTTTTCATTCTGCTATGTATGTTTAATTTTCGTTTTTTTTTTTGGTTGGTTCTGTTATGGTTTTATTCTGCTCCAATTTTGTTTTAGGCCCTTTTGTTCTGTTAGGGTTTTTCAGCAATTTAATTTTGATTTTTTGTTTGCTCTATGATGAATATGCGCTTTTCATTTTGCTATGCATGTTTAATTATTATTATTATTATTATTATTATTATTATTATTATTATTTTGTGTTGGTTCTGTTATGGTTTTATGGTAAGATTTAAGTTTGGTTGTAATTCGTTTTGTTATGGTTTGATGTGTTGTTGAATCCATAAATCAGACTCATCAGACTTTGGTTCTTTGCCATTTGATTTGCAAATTTTAGGTTTGGTTAGAAAATCTGCAATCAACATTCAGCAAAAGGGTATATTAACTCTATTTTACTGCTTAGGTATTACATGAAAGGACAAAGCTTTTTGGGTTTAACCATCTTTATTTTGCTTTATTCATATTACCTTTGTTTCTGTTACGTATTACCTCTGTTTGGATGATTAATAGGCAAAACATATTACCTCTATTTGGACAAAATACAGTTAAGTGAAAACTTTCATATTTCCTCTGTTTCTTAAACTTGCATATTACAAAATAAAGATGATTAATAGGCAAAACACATTACCACTGTTTCTGTTACATATTACCTCTATTTCTGTTAAATATTGTCTCTGAAACTTTCATTTTCAAATAGAGGCACGTTTCTATTTTGCTTGGGCTATTGCGGAAACACCACTTTTGGAATTTAAAAAGCTTTAACCAATGGGTTTAATTTTAGCCCCAAAAGGTAGTGGTCATTTTAGCATCTTCACTATAAATAGGATTAAGCTTCAACTTGGGTTGGTGATTTCCCTTTACATTTTTTTAACTTAAAATTTTCTATCTTAAATGGGGTACAAGTTTTCTTATAAAAAAAAAAAAAAAAAAAAAAAAAAAAAAAAGGTTTTGGGTAGGAAATAAAAGTTTTGAGAATCAAGTCCAATAGATACAGGAACCCATAATTAGTTAATGAATATAGGCCCATTTCAATTTTTTATACCCTGTATAGTTTCTTCTTATAGTGTTATAATTTTTTCAATGATGTGATTATGATTTAAAATGGTATGGAGAGCTGTAAAGATATGTTTGATCCAAATTCCAAAAAGAGTAGATATGCTAATTGTTACTTCCTATAAGATGCATTTAGATGTTATTTATGCTGCCGCTTCCCCTTTTGTTATATCACTGAATTATCCTCTAGACTTATTATATTCATTAATGCTCTTGACCTGAACAGACAGTTTAAACTCTTTGTAACAAGATGTTGTTGTTTACTGGTACACACAAAAGTCACAACTTCCACCATTGTGGTGGTTTTGGTACAGGTATGCTTGCTTTTAATTGCAAGATATTTTGGTCTTCCACAATGATACATGGCTGCTTATTTTGTTCTCTTAATGCTTTTGTCTCTCTTTAACTTCTATTTACATATGGTATATTTTATTTCAGGGAAAATGTAATATCTCAATTGGGAGAGGTTGAGGAAGAATAGGGTCAAAGCCGAAGTCCGTCATGGGTATTAACTCATTTGGTTTATATATGATTAATTTTACTGTGGTAGATAGTTACTATTTAAATTAAAAAGGTTTGGGAGGTGGGTTAGGTTGATTTCAAGACTCAAACTTGGAACACATTGCTTGAGGCAGACATAACTTGCCATCACAATGTCTTTTATTTTAATTTTCTTTATAATCTATAGGATTGATCTTTGATTCTATAGGTTCCTTGAACATATATTCTAATGCTTTCAATTGATCATGTTTGACAACCTACATAATTATTAACCTTTTTGTCTCCTTCAACTTATAACTTGCATTTGCATTTGCATTTGTGTACAAAGAAGTTCTTGCGTCCACACCGATGCCAGATGGTGAAGTTTTAAAAAGAAAAGAAGGTATATTCTTGATGATGTGTTATTCTATTTAATGGTATTTTGTTGTATATTTGCTTCTCATTGGATATTGCATGATAGTGGTAATGTTTTTTAGAGACTTTTAATTATTGATTTCGTCCTTTTCAATGTTGGGCTTTTTTGGGTTTTGCATGTAATGCTATTCTTAAAATTTTAGTTGATAATCTATTTGAGTGATGAGGGGAAAAATCAAACATCTTGATATGAATTATATGGAGTAGCAAGTATATATGGTTAAGCTATATATAGGTAAATCACTCCAAATTTTTGTAGCATTCCCTGTTATAATGTTTTGAATATAAAATGTTAAGGATAGTTTTTTTTATAATTTTTTTTAAAGAAAATATTATGTAGAGGGTTGTAATTTAGTGCTTGAGTTTTTTAATCACATTTATGATGAGTATTTTTGCTATATGTTATGTATGTTAAGCAAGTTTAGGGGTGATATTGTCAAATTTTCATCTTGAAATCTTTGTGAACAAGTAACTCTTTTTGTTCTGCCTCCTATCCATGGCTGTGGCATGTTCTTTTTGATATCAAGGTAAGGATTCTACAGATTTCTTAGAGCAATGCAGGATTGAGGTTGTGTAATCTTGGCTTTTTGGTATATAATTTATACCATGATATTGATTTTTTTTTTTTTTTTTTTTTTTCATATTAGGGAAGTCATCAATAGCTTTCCCGTGCATTGCACAAGTTAGCGATTAGTTTTATTAAAAACGGTTTAAAACATTTTTTTTTTTAGAAACCAGACTAAGTGTACAACAATTTAAATCAACTTAAAAAGTTAAAAGTATCAAAATGGTTATTTTCCTATTTTAGATTTTATTTATCAACTGTTAAATGGTGAATTGATTATGAAAACCCTTAAAAATTATTGAATTTAAAATATATATATATATATATATACAATATATAAAATTTGGCACATTGATTAGGTGATATTGTGATAATATATATGCTGTGTTAATATGTTTTTTATTGACTACATTACAAGAGTTAAAATAAGAGTTTTAAAATTGGAATGTAAATTAAAAATATATAATTTTTTTTCCCAATATTAAGAGCAAGGGGGTGATTGCTCGATTGCTCCCCCTTGCCCCCGGGCTCCACGCCTGCCGATTCCAACTCCAAGATTGGTATATTGGTCTTGAACCAATCCAACTCCAACTAAAGATAGCACACTTCTATAGTTGCTATATCCAAACTTGATAATTTTGGTTCGCATTTCTTAAAATATTAGCCCTTGCCTTGATCTTGCAACTTTACTCAATATTTTTTTAGCTACAAAATTGGTTGTTGAAAGCTCGAATATGTGTAAAAACACAAGAGCTTGTTTAGATCTCCAATTAAAAGTTACAGCTAGATTGCTTTTACTCTAATTTATCTAAGTGCGGAATAAGAGTAAATGGTGTGCAATAAACCGATAACTACTCTAGTGCATAAACATGAAAAACAAACAATAAAAGTAAAGCACAAGAGTAAGGGAAGAGAGATGCAAATACAAGATAACACCACAATGTATTATCAAAGAGGAAACCGAAGATCTCGGCAAAAAACCTCTCCGCTGCCCTCCAAGCGGTAAATCGATCCACTAGAGAATAAAGTTAAAGTACATGAATAACAAAAAAATCTCCAAGCCTAGTCTACCCAATGTACTTGAGCCCTCCAAACTCCTACTACCAACTGACTTCACTAAGCATTGTCTTCTCTTGCTCTCCGGATCCTGCAATACGCTTAATTGCATCCGCTAAGTCTCACCGACTTCTTTTGGGAAATCTCCAATGCTTCCCAGCTCCAAAACACTCTTTACACTCTGAAAAGATGCGGGCTGTGTTTGGGTACAAATCTCCTCTCAAGGTATGGCAATGGGAGAGGGAAGGAGAAGAGACTAGAATGATTTCTCACTAAACATGAGTAGCTCTCTCTCTAAAAGATGGGTGTGTGTATTGTAGAAAACCTATCAAGGGTTTTTCTCTCTAAATATGATCCTTTGCTTTTGTGGGTAATAAGGGTATATATTGTATAGGTGAAGGGTAAGAAAGTCATACTTAAAAATCCTCCAAACAGAGAGTTTCACAAGTATCTCGCAAGAAGGCCTTACCCACGAGACACTCGCGAAATCCACTAAGCTGGCATGACTTTTCAGCTTCTGGCATGTGCTTTTTACATGGCTCCTTTACGGGTTAGCTTCTAGCGAGATACTCGCAAAATCCACTGATTCTTCATTTTATGCTTGATTCTTCACCAACTTAATACTAAACCCAATATAATAAAATACCACAAAAGACAAGGAACAAAATTAAAGCAATTACAACACTTTTTGTTATGGAATAAAGCCAACATAAAATATAGTTATAAATCACAACTTTACAATTTGCCACTTTGGCTATTCCGTGATAAAACACTCTATAATAGACTCTAGACTTAAACGTGAGTTTGGGAATAATAGCAAAACTCACTTACACCTAAATCTAAAACCTGTAATGAACTTGGAACAAGATACCTGTAACCTGAAACACTTGCACAAAACTCATTAAACCCTCAAGGTAAATCAAGTGATAAAAGGACAAGTATAATTTAACAAGTAAATATCGATCAAGTAAACATGTTATGAAACATATGAACAACTTGATCAAACACAAAATAGTCATATGGAAATGACTACAATGATCATATAGCAAAGCAAATGATCATCCGAACATGCAACCAATAAAGCACAATAGCATAAGGATAAATGTATGTCCAACACATAAACACGATGCGATGAGAGCAATAAAGCATAGATACTAAAAGAAACTCAAAACACCATAAAGCAATGAGAAAGCAAGCATAAAGTAAAACAAATAAAACAAGGTTTTTTTTTATAAAAGAATGTCTTCTCCCCCTTGGTATATGGATCTCCTCTATGACTTTCTCTCCCTACGAATGTGCACGAGGTAGAATTTCTCCTCCTGAGAATGTGTAAATAAGTTATATAGAAATGATGAAACACACTAGTATACTCTTTGATATAGTTGTAACATAAAACTACAACTTCACTCAATTTTTTTTTATTAGAGGTAAATTTTGACAAATCTATTATTAGATTATATCTTCTTCTTATATCCTTTGTACTTGCAAAATTTCTAAAAAAATTTAATATAAATAGCTATATTATCAACAAATTGTTTAAATGACAAGCTTTTGTAATTTCAAATTATGTATAAAATATAAGTTTATAGATTATATAGCAAATATATCTAATTGACATAAAAGTTGGCATGTGCATTAAGAGTGTAAAGAACATACAATTCAATAGCTAGAATTTTAAATTTTGTAGTAATGATTGTCATTGCCCCAATTTGCCCACTACTACGAGGGTTTGTGAGAGAAATAGAGGCAGGAGGGGGAAGGGGGAGGTAGTGTGCAAGAATGAGATAAAGAAAGAGGGAATAAAAAATGTTCAAGTTGTACACTTTTACTAAATTTTATATCACTTGAAAATGTAGAAAATATTTTCCAAAATCATTATACAAGCAAACAAACGGAACTATTAAAAAAAATTTTAAGAGCTTTAACTAAAGTTTTTTTTTTTTTTTTTTAATTTATAATTTCTTTGGAAAAATATGTTTAAAATGCTCTTAAATTTAGTAAGTTATATATTTGAAATAAAATATACTAAAATTAAAAAAATTCTACATTAATTCTTTAAAGAAGTGTTTTGTACAACTTATTAATTCTACATTTTTTTTTAAAGAAGTGTTATATTTAAAATAAATAGAAAAATTTAAACTTTATAGACTAAATCACTAGGGAGCTAAACTTTATGACCAATAGTATATTTTCACATGAATGAATATAAAATTAATAAAAAATTTTACATCGATTATAACTTTACTCTATCCCATGTTATATATAAAGGGTAATTCTAGCATACCCCCCATTTTTTTTTGGGGGGTACGGTACCCACTAGTAGGCAACCTGCTATACCAGGTTACCAAAACATCACATTTGATGGTATCATTCTCATATTGTGTAGTACTAACATCACATGTAACTATACTTTTATCACATTCAGTAGTTCTCTTATTTTTTCTCACATTTGATGGTACCATCCTCACATTGTGTAGTACCAACATCACATGTGACTGTATTTTTGTCACATTCGGTGGTTCCCTTTTTTTTTTCTCACATTTGATGGTACCATCCTCACATTACACAGTACCAACATCACATGTGACTGTATTTTGTCACATTCGGTGGTTCCCTTTCTTTTTCTCACATTTGATGATACCATCCTCACATTGCATAGTACCAACATCACATGTTACTGTACTTTTGTCACATTCGGTGGTTTTTTTATTTTTTTCTTCACATTTGATGGTACCATCCTCACATTGTGCAATACCAACATCACATGTGACTGTATTTTTGTCACATTCGGTGGTTCCTTTATTTTTTCTCACATTTGATGGTACTATCCTCATATTGCGCAGTACCAACATCACATGTGACTGTACTTTTGTCACATTTGATGGTTCCCTTATTTTTTTTCTCACATTTTATGGTACCATCCTCACATTACGCAGTACCAAGATCACATGCGACTTTATTTTTGTCACATTCGGTGGTTTTTTTTTTTTTTTTTTTTTTTTTTTTTTTTTTTTTTTTCACATTTGATAGTACTATCCTCACTTTGCGCAGTACCAACATCTCATGTGGCTGTACTTTTGTCACATTCAATGGTTCCCTTATTTTTTTTCTCACATTTTATGATACCATCCTCACATTACACAGTACCAAGATCACATGTGACTATATTTTTGTCACATTCGGTGGTTTTTTTTTTCACATTTGATAGTACTATCCTCACATTGCGCAATACCAACATCACATGTGGCTGTACTTTTGTCACATTCAATGGTTCCCTTATTTTTTTTCTCACATTTTATGATACCATCCTCACATTACACAGTACCAATATCACATGCGAGACTGTACTTTTATCACATTCGGTGGTTCTCTTATTTTTTTCTCATATTTTATAGTACCAGCCTCACATTGCACAGTATCAACATTACATGTGATTGTACTTTTGTCACATTCGATAGTTTCCTTATTTTTTTTCTCACATTTTATGGTATCATCCTCACATTAAGTAGTACCAACATCACATATAACTGTACTTTTATCACATTTGATTATTCTCTTATTTTTTCTCACATTTCGTGGTACTGATTTGGGTAATTTTATGGAACCCTCTGGTGTTATATGTTATTTTTAACTGTTGTGTGCTATAAATCCTTTCAAAGGATCAATAATATACTTCTGAAGGAATTTCTGCTATGATATGTTGAATAACATATATATATTGCAAGATGAGTTCATATGTTAGTAGAAAAAAGCTTTCACGTGCTCAACTGAATCATTTAAAAGCTTAAGACAGTCATAGTTATAGTAATCTCCTAATTTCTATATGAATTAGAAATTTGTCTTCAAATTCAAATTATAACATATCAAAACACTAAAATTGTGTAATTCACTCAAAAACTAAAATATTAATATCAGCTAAGAAGGGAAAAAAGAACATAAAAAAATATACCACAAATCAATTTTTTTTTAGAGATAATTACAATATGCTGTTAACCCACAACTTGAACCCTTTTTCTCCTAGACCTTCAAACACTTTGTGCATTAGGAAGTGTCAATTTAGTTACAACTTACAAGGCCTTTAGCAAATACCACAAATCATTAAATTAAACAATTAAAATATAAAATTACTTTTTGTCATCTATATAAATTTAAATTATGATTTGGAATAGGTACTCTCAACCAAACCTGCCTTTTTTCATTTTTATTAAGTGTGGCAAAATAGATCGAACAGTACTTTTGCCACGTTCGGTTGTACTCGTATTTTTTCTGACATTTAATGGTACCATCTTCAAATTGTGCAGTACCAAAAATCACATGTGACTCTACTTTTGTCACGTTTCATGATTCAATTTTTCTTTTCTCGCAAATGATGGTTCTATTGTCACATTAGGCAGTACCAACATTACATTTGACTGTACTATTCTCACATTCGGTAGTACTTTTGTCACATTTGATGGTTCCCTTTTTTTTCTCGCCAATTACCATAATATCGATGAAACCTAGAAAATGACCAAAATACCCTTAGAACCTAAAAAATGACAAAATAACCCTAAAACTTAAATAAATAAATAAAATAAAATAAAAACTACTTACCAAAAAAAACCCAAAATATGACTAAAATAACCACGAAAACTAAGAAATGACCAAAACACCCTTAAAACAAACAAAATTGACCAAATAATCTGGAAACTTAAAAAATGACTGAAATTACCATAAAATCTAAAAAATTACTAAAATGACCATGAAACTAAAATATAAACAAACTACCCTTAGAAAATAAAATGACCATAATACCCTTACAAAAGAAAATGACCCTAATGGTCCCTATACAAAGAGAATATCTAAAAATACCCTTAGAAACTTAACAAAGACCGAGATACCCTTAGTTAGGGGTGTGCATGGGTTGGGTTGAGAAGTTTTTTCAACCCAACCCACCATAGTGGGTTAAAAAAATTCAATCCAACCTAACCCATCATAAGGGTTCAACTTAACCCAACCCAACCCACGTGGATTGGGTTGGGTCGGTTGGACCCATGGGTTGGACCATTTTTCTTTTCATTATTATTAAATTGAGCATTAGAACAACACCACTACAATTAAAAGCAAATTTATAACCAAATAATCATGAGCATAACACCAAACAAACACAAACTATATAAGAAAAACTTAGGGTTTAGGTTTTGTACGTGCAAGTTAGATTTTAGCTTATATAAAAGAATAAAATAAGTTATCTAACAGTACATTTACATGAAAAAGCTTCTAAGTGACAAAGATGCTAGCTTTGACATAACCATGTTAGAGAAGAAGAAAGTGATAGCAAGAACATAAAAAGGACACAAGATGTACGTGGAAACCCCTAGGAAAAGGGATGAAAAACTATGGTTTGAGCAAGAATTGAATGTTCTTGCTCTATTCAAATCTGTATTATGCGGGGAAAAGAGGTCACTCTTGTACAATAAGGGTGTTCTTCCTTAAAGAGAGACTTTGTTTTCTACCTTCCTATCTTATCAGCTTTCTACTTTCTTCTTCAAATATTTACTTGGTTTCTTACCCTAAAATATAGCTGAATCTTCCTCTTATAATTTGAGGAATATGGCTAAGTACAAAGACATGTGTCAAGTCATCATTTTTCTATTTTGGATCTTTCCATCGCTGTGATATGGAAAACTAACTAGAGGATAGAGATTGCGCCAACGTGGCACTGAGACCTGTAGGTAGGTGACTTTGCCACTGCTTGGGAAACAAGTCCTGGACATTGAGAGGGACATCAGGAGTACTATGAATCATACATGTGTCTCTAAGGTAGCCCAACATGCATTCAACTAATAAGGGGTGTCCCTATAGTTGCTGACCTTAAAAAGTCACTATCTCCTTTTTCGTGAGTACTTGAGTCCCATGTTAGGTGCATATCTTACTTTCTTTCCAAAGTAGTCACGCCTTTGGCATGGACCAAGAATAGGATCTTTTAGCCAATGCTTCCTCTTCCATTGCTCATAGCCATTCCGTAGGGTCCAGATCCAACCACATATGCATTCTCCCATGCCTTAGTGGTGTAATGTACAGGGTTTATTTAGGAAAAGGGGAAAATATATATATATATATATATAATATATAATATATTATTTTAAATTTAAAAATATATTAAATATGGTTGGGTTGGGTTGGGTTAGGCAGGTTTGTAAATCTCATGACCCAAACCTAACCTAACTCACTGTTAAAAAAAAAAAAAAAAAAAATCATGACCCAACCCAACCCACCATCTCCTAAAAATTGACCTAACCCGATGGGTTGGGTCAAGTCGGGTCGGTTTTGGTGAGTTGGCAGGTTCGCTACACACCCTTACTCTTAGTACCTAAAAAATGACCAAAACTCCTTCAATTCCCTTTAACATTTAAAAAAAAAAAAAAAAAAAAACTTAAACTCGTCATGCTTGTAGTCCTCAGACCAGATGATTAGAGTTAGTTAACACTCCAGGCCATCTTCTCAAGTGTTTAAACTTAAACTCATCATGCCTGTAGTCCTCAGACCAGATGATGTGGGGAAGTTAGCACTCTAGCATCTCTCTAAATGATTAAATAGAACCTTAGTTATGCATGGATCCTCGGACCACATACTTTAGGGAAAGTAACGTTCCATAATATCTATTTGTTTCTCAGTAAGTGTCAAGATAGGCCCAAGATCATAACCAATTCCTCAGATTGGTAGTTTTGAGAGGGGCAAGTTACAGTACAAATATAGGGTGCGTGAAACGGCGCTCCCACGGGTGTAAATCAAAGGATCGAGTAGAATTAACTTTCAAGAATTCAAAACCCCACTTTTCTCCTCGGATGAGAGGAAAAAACTGGAGTTTTGAGGGGCTATTGTGGGGTCATGGGCCCTAAATCATATAATAATTGGGTTTTGGGTTTTGGCCGAGAGCATGGTAGTCCAAGTCCGAAGAGGAATATCTCTTCGGACCATCTAAAGCTCAGTCATATATAAGTCCTAAATGGTCAAAATGACCTTCCAGGAAGTTCTAGAGGATAAGAACTCAGAAATATCTAAGGGAAAACAGCTACTTTTCTGGTCGCATTTATGTAGAAAAGACCTCAGAACAGTGTTGCCTTGGAAACCACAACTCACAGAAAGCCAGCAGGGGTGTTTGATGGGACAGGTACTCAAGTGGCCATACGGATTGTTGACAAGTGTAGGATCAGGATCATCCAAAGTGTGCACGCGCTAAGTAAAATTACCTGTTCACACTTCACCAAATTTGACATATACTTGTCATTGTCCCTATATGTCCTTTTAAACCATTCTAGTGTGGGATTGCCATCTTCTTCGTGCATTTTTTGCTATAAAAATATATAAATATTTCAAAAAAGTAAGGTATTAATTAAACACTACAAGCACAATCCAAAACATATATTCAAGATAAACAACTTGTGTATTAATGAAACACTATAAGCACACAAACCAAAATATTACGTAAACTTACAGCAAAATGCGTTGGCAAATACCACACAAACATGTCTCTATATCTGTTCTCTTCCATCCTCATCTTGCAAATGAACAAATTAATAATCTAAAATACAACATAATTGTTATAATTATTGTATAAATAAATAGCACAAATATTTATTAGTGTATTTAAATTTCATACACTAACCTGACTGCTTATCCATTGGTTAGGGAGCAAGGTATTGAAAGCTGCATGATCATCATACTCATATTTCATGGAAACAAGAACTTCACTAAACATTATTCATTGACAAATTCTTATGTTAGAGCTTATTCAATAAATTCATTATTTTTAATACCAACTTCAAAAAGGACAAACCTCTCTTCAAAAATTTTATTAAAAATGTAGTTACATATGATCTTCTCCATTTCAGTAAATGGTTCGAACTCATTCATATCCTCATCATCACCCAGTCTAGATTCCTAAAAGAATATAGTATAATCAAATTAGCATATAAAAATAGGTTGTATTCGCACCCTTATATATCAATGTACACATTCATGAACTCACCTGCAATGAATCTTTGATTTCTTTCCTCTTTTTGACTTTTGGAACTTCAGCTTGTGATGTGACAATTGGGCTACGTTTTTGTGATCTAGTAACTTTAGGCTTGCTTGAAGGTGTAACACATGATGCTTTAAGTTGAACATTATGAGGGAAAGTTAATTGCAGCATATCCACATCCTGTGCAATAAAATAAATAAATAAATAAATAAAACTCATGTTGCTACTAAACATCCTAAACACATTTAAAATAAATAAATAACAAATACTAATTCACTTACCACATTATGAGATAAGGGTGTTTTGCTGCCAGGTTTTTGATTAGATTGAGTTAGCCGAGCACTGTGACCATTGCAGTCTTCCTCCATTGACACCATCTTAGATACTTTTTTAATGTGCTCTGTATCATCTTGATCCATTTTGTCTTGAACTGGAGATGTAGACTCTATCTTAGATTCTATTTTAGCACATACTGTATCATCTTGATCCATTGTGTCTTGGTTTATATATGGAGATGCAAACTTCATTTCTTTTTTAACATCTACAATATCATTTAAGTTGAGGTCATTGGAATGTCCACTATGTTCCCTTGCTGTTTTCTTTAACTCCAAAAGAATGTCATTCTTAAATGTGTCCATATTGTTTGCAATGTTTGTCACGGTTTTCTGCATGACTAGCATTTCATCTCTAATACTTGTTATTGATTGCTCAATCACGGTTTTCTGCATGACTAACATTTCATCTCTAAGACTTGTTATTGATTGCTCAATTCTACGAATTGCTTCATCAAGACCCTGTGGATTAATTTATATGTACAATCATCAACAAATGTCCAGCACCAGATTATCATCAAATTCATAAGATTTATTGGTTGAAAAAATATACCATATTTCGCTTGTCTTCTTGTTGAGATGGCATAGCATGAGATTCATTAATATCTTGTTTCTCTAGTGGAATACTTTCTGTCTCATGTCCACCATCCATTTGTGTTACAAACAACTATGATTAAAAATTAAAAAAAAAAAAAAATTATGTCAACGACATGGGGGTAATAATTCACACATAAAACATATTTAACTTATTTATAAAAAGTCAAACATTAAAAAAAGTCAATTATTACCTTAGGACTGTCAAAACTTCCAATTGACTGTAATTTAAGCATTTTTTGGTTAACTTCTTTTTTCCCCCAATAACAAACACGTGGTTGAAGTTGTTTGGACACATGTTCAAGATTCATTTCAACATTGACATGCTCAAAATAAAACAACTGCAATATGTATTAGAAATTTAGTCAAAAGAGTCATAGAAATTTGATAAACAAAATCATATTCTTGAAAGTAACTATTTTCTACAACTTACCATTAAAAATAGCAAGCAACCATTAACGCCAACACGATTCTTTTCTTTATATTTGCGCACATCTCGAATAAGAAAATCCAAAACCAACTTTGCCCAATTCAAGTTTTTGAACTCATCAATATTAAGGAGAATTAAGGTAAAGGACCGTTTGATATAAGGTTTTGGAGTGGGACATAATAAAGTACCCAATACAAACAGTAAAAAACAACCAACAAATTCTTTTCCTGATGTTTTCATCTCCTTCAACTTACCCTCTAAGAGGTTAATTGGTATATCCCCTACCACATTTAATCCATGTTGTTGGCATATATGATTTATCTCTTCAGCACTTGCAGTAATAGACACATCTACCCCACTTGATTTTATTCCTAGAATAAATTCTACATCTTCAGTGGATATAGGTAACCTCTTTCCACAAATATTCAATGCACAAGAATTGTGGTCAAAATGATCAACTAACGATTTGCAAAAATCTCTATCCAACTGTATAGACTTTAAATCCAACATACTACCAAATCCCATTTCTCGAATAACAAATCTTTGACTTTCATTTAAATTTGAAGCCATCAAACGAACACGATTAGGGGCACACTGAGTATATAATGAAACCTGCTTTATAAAATGAATAAAAAGGGTACTTATCAAAAATGAATAAAAAGGGTTTCATTACGAAATTTAATACATAGTCCTGAATGCTAAAAGTTTCATAGGTAAATACTTACTTTACGTGATTTGCGAGGAATATTATGTGACAAATTAGCATACTTCTCAGAATTCTCACGTGCTTCCTTCTTGTATTCTAATTTAGAATCTTCATCAAGATTCATCCACTTTTCTCTAATCTCCTTCTTAACCTGTAATAAACATTCATACTCAATTAAGAACTTGGACAGCACCCTGCTCTTCAATTTTTTCCACTCTCCCCATACTCCTATCTCAATATAACATGAAATAAAAACAAGGTAAGCAATAACATACATTTGAAAAAAAAAAAAATCACAATTGAAAGCTGTGGGAATTGCAAACTTTTTCCTTGCAAACTTTGTCCTGGACAACATAGATGATCAATGTTTTTACTTTTATTTTTTTTATACAAGATAGAAATTTTATTCTAACTTAATCTAAGTACATATGTGTGTGAAGCTCCCTCTTGAAAATTTGAACCCTATCCCTTATTCCCCACACCCCACAAACACTTATACATATGGAGTGACTACTGCACAACTTAACATAAAACTTATATCATAAAAAATTAGAAGGCATATACAAATGTTATAATGGATAATAGAATCAATTTTAAAACTAAGATAAATATACCACACTAAGGCTATCTTCAACCTGTGATAATGACAAAAACACATCAGCCATTGATTTGGGTAAACACATGTTCACCTTGTGATTATGATGAAGATGCAACAACCTATTATGACATACCACCCTAAATCTCTTTCACACCATGCTGCTAGAACTGCAATGACATTCACCACCCCCAACTCCATCATCATAGCCAAAAAATAAAGTCTAAGAACTCATTAATCAAAAAAACATTTAGTAAGCAAAGCCATACTCTAGCTTGATGCACTGTAAGTGCCAACTCTGTTTCACTTGGATGAACTAAGTCATGACATTAGGCATAATTTTAAGAGATAAATAAATAATTACATTCACTAAGGCAATCTGCTAAGAAAGTTTCAATAACTATGTCAAAAGTCTAAAATTTCCTGTTGCAGAAAAAGAAGTCTAAGAACTCATTAACCAAAAAAACATTTAGTGAGCTAAGCTATATTCTAGCCTTATGCATTGTAAGTGCCAGCACTGTTTCACTTGGATGAACTGAGCCATGACATTAAGCATCAATTTATAAGATAAATAAATAATTACATACACTAAGAAAATCTGTTGAGAAATTAAGATAAACTTAAAATAAACATTTTTAACGTGATTATCTTAAGAGAGTTTTTGAAAATATTTTGAGTGAAGAAAACATTAAGGCAAATTGTGTAATTGACTTCTATAAATAAACTCTTCATCACCAAATCTACAAAGCATACATTACACTTTTACAAACCACCATGGAGTAAATAGTCTAATCAATGGAAAATTCATTGGTTGGACAAAACAAAATGAAGCTTTTTTTTCCTGCACTTGTTAATCAGTTGAGACTGAGTACAATTCTTAAAAGGGAAAAATTATAATACATCAACATCTATTTGATCTCAGAAGTGTAATTTTCCTTGGGTTCTAAAAAAACTGCTTCCATAGAATAAAGTTGTGAGAAAGCTTTTGAATTCATTCATGCAGCAAATTTATTTTGCAAACAATGACCATTCCACAATTTATGGGAAGAAAAAATATGAAATGGGAGTTCAGGTAGAAAAATAGAAGATTCATTTAGAAGAATTGACACGGGGCCTTACCTTCACCTTCAATGCCAGTTTTTTTCCCGAACAATGTCTACATATATAACGTCATGGTACAATGAAACTTTTGGACCCGTGTGCTAAATTTCAAGACTCACTAATATAAGGACCAATACCAATAAAGTGAGCATAATTGGGAACTTAATATGGGGAACATGAAGAGAAAAGGTCTAATTAATAGCAATACTATATTTGAAATTTTACTTGGGGACTTAAACAATTGGAAGAATACTCATTTGTTCATTTCTGTTTGATAGCTATTGTCATTCAGCATTCTTTCTTTTCTTTTCTTTTCTTTTCTTTTCTTTTTTTTTTTTTTTTTTTTTAAGTCATAAACATTTTATTAGAAAGAAAATAGAAAAACCCACTAATTTCTGAAGTTTTTTTTGGAAGAAATTACACACACACCCAGAAGGGAAGTGGCAGTAATCTAAAGAATTGCAAGCTAAAATGTAAATAATTTACCCAAGTCTACAAAAAAGAAGGGATTGTAACTTTGCCAATACCAGTAGTCCACTCATAAAAAGACAACAATCATAAATACTTTAGTTGAAGAGTAAACATTAAACAACTCAATGCCATTAAATATGTGATTATTTAGCATTCAATTTAAATTATTTTAACAACTAATGAGTTTCTGTAATTGAGACTGAAAGGTGCTGGACTCTTGTAATATCGTAATTTTCATATATGATTTATCTAATAAGAGAGGATACTAACAATGTGCCAACCATATAGCAAAAATAATTTCAAAAAGGTATACAAGAGAAGTTTGAACACTTTCATTTCATTTTTTCTGATTATAAAAAATCAAAATCCTCATTGCAAGTAAGAATTCAATGGAATTTTTATATTCTCTACCAAAAAAATATTTCTCTCTTTCTTCCTCCTCCCAACTATCTCCCCAACAAAAGATAGATAAAAAACCTGGTTGCCCCTCCCCTCAATAGGTAAAGCTAAATTGTAAGGGAGAAGTGTCTCTGGATATTCGAAAAGGAAAAAAAAAAAAAAACATATGTACGGCTTAGAAAAATATACGAATCCAGGAAGTTTAAGTTGCAAATAACATAGATGCCAATGCGCATTAGCTCCAACTCAACTTTAACAACTCAGCAAAGGAAAAAAAAAATTATAAAATACAAAAAATGTGAAGGACTGAACTGTTGACACAAAAGTAATATACAGAATCGTTTGACAAACTCCATAAATTAGCAAAGCAACTATCAACTAAGGCTTCCTAAGTCGTATTCAGCTGCCATGGGAGTAAACCCAAGCAACAAAACCAACAAACAAACTAAAAACTGTAGATTGAAAAAAAATTGTGACAATATATATATATATAGAATATCTAATTTGCAGTTGTTACAAAACATTGCAATGACTAGCATTTGGAAGTGCCACAAAAAAATCAGTATTTGAAAGAAATGCACAAGATAAAGATAAAAGATAACATCATTGCTAACATAGAGAAGACAATCAAAAGGTTAGAAGTGAAGAACAGTGCAGCAAAAAGATCTATAATTCCAAATACATATATATCAGCCCACTCATATATATAACATTATGTTAGGCTTCCCTAACTATCTGTTAACCCACTCATCCATCAGGATATTGAAATATAATAGGCTCATCAGTGAATCAACTTACTCTGATTCTCAATCTTGGCAAACTTGACCAAGCATGAGATTCCTAGAATGGATCCCCTATCTTTTGTGTACTCCAAGAATTAACAGAAGCATATTACTACAACTGTGAGTGCTCCCCACTATATCTGTCATCCGCTCACCTAGGAAACCCCATTTTCATCCCAATAATAAGCCTCCAAAGATCTTTCCTCCCCAAATACTACGATCATTTGCCAGTGAAGCTTGGTTATAGGTACTTAGCTTCCTTATTCTAAACACTTCAACTTAGAAGGACAACAAGCAAGTTCCCAATCCACAAACTGAAATTTGAACTTCTCATCTATAGCACCACTTAAGTCCAATGTAATTTTTCCAGCTATTTATCAACATGCAAAGGATTTGTAAAAAGACCAGAGAAAGGAAAAAGGTAGATAAATTGGATGTCTGACAGGGGCATGACTTTCTATCTCTTTTTCTTTCTTCCATGTAAAGAACTGACTTCTATCAGTCACTAAATTTCAATTTAGCTATTTTTGAGTAACTACAGTACCAACTGACAATATCTTGAAAATTCAAGCTACAGTAACATGTTAAAGAATGCCAGGGATAGGTAGAACTTAGCTGAGAGAGGACTTACAGGGACATAATGCTATAACAATCTCTTAACCTTCTTATTTTAATTTAATTAAACAGCAGTATTTGTATTAAGGAACAAGACTACTAGTTCTTGTTGTACAAATGTTTGAAGAAGTCAGAGCCTTCCCCTAGCCAGACATGAAACTCATTTACTCTACCAGCCTAGTCTACCAACTGAGTTGCCACTCTATTACATTTTGTTACAAGCATAGTTGACAGACCCTCCCATTACAGCAAATTTTATTTTTTATTATTATGCTTTTTTATATTATTTATTTGGTGGTGGTCGTCCTGGTGGGGGAGAATTAGGGTAAAGCAATCATGGGTGAAATTCCAAATCAACTTTCGAAACAAAGTTAACAAACAACACCCAAATCTCCTATCAAAATAATAAAAATAAAAACCCAAATCAATTAATAGCATTAGGTAGGGATTACTAACAATGACTAAAACTAAAGACAAATCATGCATTGATAGTCAAAAGAAACTTTAATAATCTGTATATTAGTAGCAAAATCAACTTCGACTGAGAGAAAGAGAAAGAGAAAGAGAAAGACAAACCTATTTCAAATATCGTCGCCGAGTAGAGAACGGCCGATACTGTTTCTTCTTTGGGTTTTGTTTAGCTGCCCTGGGTTCTTGTGGTTGATTAGTAAGAGAAGAAACTAATACAGAAGAAGCCGAATTCTGGGTTCTTTAAATAAACCGAATCGGAAGCATGATAGAGTCTAAAGCGTGATAAAGAGAAAGAAGCATGATAGAGAGAATTTTGTTTTTGAGAAAGAGAAGCACACAGTGGACACTGGGTTCTTTCTTTTTTTCACTTATATATATAACTTGTTTGACCGGTAGCCAATATTTGCTCTAAATTACTCTAAATTAAATGAATGGTCCGGATCAAATGTTTATCCATTTAATGGTTTAGATTTAGGTGAGTACCATAACCCCAAAAAAAGAGGGGGGGTATGGTAGACTGACCCATATATAAAATATAAACTAATGATTAAAAGTAAAATTATATGTCAAAAATATAAGAAAGTAAAACTAATTAACTGCTAACCAAAAAAAAAAGACTAATTAACTAACTCATAAAAGTAAAGAACAAATAAAATAAGACCCTAACTTTTACGTTCATCTGGTTGTGGTCTTGGTCGTGAAATACCATCCTCAGATTTAGACTGAATTTGATTATCTACCTTCCTCCTTCTATACCAAATGATGCAGTACCCCAAAATAACAAGCAGAACTAACCCTCCTAAGTCCTACCACTGCATCCACTATCAGCCCTATCGGTGGTGGCGGTGACGATGGCAACTGCGACGTGGGTGCCACATATGGTGGCAATTCATTATTTTAATTGGTATCCTTGTTGTGGGGTACCACAGTAGTATTGGTACACACCCTGTCGACCACACACACACACACACACACACACAAAAAAAAAAAAAACCTACGTAGGACAAAGCACGATTTCCAACTCAGACTTTTATTTGTTCGGAAAGTAGTATTCTTATGCACTCGATCGATCAGCTCATACAAGAATTTCTCCACTTTGTTCCAAATAATTATCGAGATCAAACCATGTGCATCAGAATTTGATTTGATCAAGCTTGGAGATTCTTCAAATGGTGGGGACGATCGAGTTGACTCGACTGCAATTTTTTCTTCAAGCCTTACTGGAAGAAAAAGAAATAAACAACAATACTTCGAAACTTTTCCAACAACGAGACAGATAAATAAAGAAAGAGTTCAAGAAATGTTAGGTATATATAAACAATCTCTCTTTAGAACTTAGTAGATCTATCAAGGTGTACACCGTCATTTCTACGCGGTACATACCTGAATAATGACAAAAGCAAGCAAGTTGAGAAAAAGATGGACAATGGGCAATGGCTGGACTAGCAATTGGTTGCACCGGCCGGCACAAATCAAATACAATTTGAGAACTATAAGGCAAAATTTAAGTGGAGCATTTTTTATTTGAATAATATTTATTTAATTTTTTATAAATCATTTTTTTATTTAAAAGTTGTTGTTCTTGCTTTCGAAATATAAAATTATTAATTTTTTTTTATGTTTAGGTTTTGCTAAAAATTTATTTTTCAGTTTATAATATGAATATTAATCCACTTACTCTTCTTGTGATATAATTGATTTTAATTAGGATTTCACTTTTTACAAAATCAATTGTAACAAACATTGTCAGTAAAATTCTATAAATGCATTTAGAAAATATTTTAATCCTTTTATATAGTTAATAATTTTTATATTACAAGTTTGAATATCATTATAATTATTGTCATTACTATTTTTCCATTTTATTATTTTATTATCTCACAACTCTTTTTTGAATGAATTATTGTTAATTTATGTGATTTTACGATTTCCTATATAAATTTTATCGTATATTTGTATATTATTAGTAATAGATTTATCTCTCTCTCTCTCTCACATCAAGTTGATATTTCTACTATAAATTTCTAATTGTAAAATAAAAATACACTATCTACATAAAATTGTAATATGATAATAGTAAATTTTTTCTTAAATCACAAACAATATAATTTAATTTATCAAAAACGCTGTTACAACTTTGCTTAATAATGTAATCATGTAAAAATCTCAACTTGCCAAAATAAAGACATATTCAATACATAACTTGATGAATTATTATTAATGAACTCAAAAATTAGTTTCATATAGAGAATCGAAAAGAGAGGAATTGTTTTTATACATTCAACAATTAGGATTCGAAAAAAGAGATTGTTTAATCTGTACTGGCTATGTGAGGGATTAATGATTAATATTGACAATCTACTATGTGTGTCTTATGGGAAAGTAACTTATAAAAATTGAAATATCTAGTCAATAGGAGAAATTAATATATTATCAATGATGATTCACCAATTCTGTTAGGTTCTAAGGTCTTAGGATTTTGTGTATTTAGAACTCTAATTTGTAATGTTGGCAAACCATGATCAAAATAATGTATTTAGTCTAGTTTAGGCTTGCTCAAAGTTGGTTAAATATTGTAAAGTTGGAATCGAGAGACTGCAGAAGCATTGGGGCTTCTCGGCCTGGCTCGATCGATCGAATGTAATTCTCGATCGATCGAAAATCGGCCCAGATGCGATTCTGCAGAAATTCCAGCTCAGCCCTTACTCTTTTAAAACGTTTAGGGTTTTATGTTTTTGCCTTAGGTATATAAGGCAAAACCCTAGCCACGTTTTCAGAGTTGCACAAGTTGTATTGTTGCTCATACATTGCGGTTTTGTGTAAATCTCTTGTGAGATCTAGAGGAGCTTTCCTTTACACAAAGCTTAGGGTTTTCAAGATTGAGATTCTTCAACATCTTGATGATCAACTTGGTTGCTGCCATTGAAGCTTAAAGATAAACAAGCGGGGAGTTTGTAGCTGATTGAAGGAATACAAAGAAAGAAGTAGTCCGTGGACTCGGAGCCTGCGCGTGGTCGTGTCAGGAAGTTTTACTGGTGGGTAGCATTAGGAAGTCAAGCGGGGAGCTTGTAAGTCCTTTTGTAAGAACTTCAATTCTTTCTTAGTGGATTCCGTTTTGCCTTGAGGATCGGTAGGTAAAATCCTCCCTAGGTTTTTCCGTGTGGTTTCCTAGGTGATCATATCGTGTGTTCTTTATTATTTCCGCTGCTTTATATGTTTTACATGCATGATATGATTATTTGATTGTTTTAACCTAGAATTGTTAATTTGACTAAGTAATAACTTGGCTAATTAATCTAAGCTACGCAATCTGGTTGGTTTAAGGGGTCTAAATTTCCATCAAATTCGATAAACTCACTTTTTTTTTTTTTTCTTTTTTGGTGTAACAATTTGAGTTGGATTTATATTGTCCCATAATTTTGGAGACGTAATGGAATGAGGGAGCGCGTCTTTTTTTTCAATAAACCAACTAATTATTATTTAAAATTTTGGGGGACTTTTAACATTGGGGGCCCTAGCTAGGCAATGGGACTAGCTCATGAAGTTATGATCTAGTCTATTCTTTATTTGAGCACTTACAAAAGAAAAGAAAATATCAATTTTTACTTTTTCCAACAATATATGTATAGTTGCCAAACAAATTTTGTATTTTTTATTTGGAAAAATTGTTTTTTCTTTTCAACCAACGAAAATTATCTTGGACATTTTTTTTTTTTTTTTTTTGACTGAAAGAGGTAGTAGGACTTTGAAAACACAAGAAAACAGTTTTTTATTATTATTCTTTAAAAAATGTTTTTGAAAATAGAAAAAAAAAAGTTACTGAACATAACATTGGTATGTTTGGTACACTAAATGAGGATTACGACAGGAATTGTGATCTTTATTACCAGAAATAAAGTGTGTAGTAATGTAATAACTAAATATATTCATTAGTTTGGTTGTGAGTTATAACATTAGAATGAAATTTAACATTTATTTTAGGAAATATCTTACTCATACAATTATATCTCCTTAAAAATTTTTATTTTTAAATTTAAGAGAGATATATGTTATTTTTATAATTGTTACATATATATAGAAAGTTTGTTTATTTAGAAATATATTAAATATAAAAATTATTGCACTTACTAAGGAATAACTAATACCACCTTTTAAAGATGAATAGTTATTCCTCATTCTGAAGAATAACTATTCATAAGGAATAACTATTCTTTATAATAAAAACATAACCAAATTAAAGAATAACCAAATCATAGGAATAACTATTACAATACAATGCCTATAACAGTCTATCAAACATGCCCTTAATCTTTGTTCTCAATCATTTGTGATTTGTATATGCATTGTTTGGGGCCTATGGGCTAATGAAGTACATATTAGGATTATCCTTGATTTTAATAAACATATCAAGATAAATATTGCTTTCCCAAGTTAGAGCGATTGCGACCGAGGCGTTATTGAACCAATTGTTTATTCTTTATTTTTCCTAATTTAATTATGATTAATATATTTTCTAACTAATTTTTTAAACCTCAACTACTTGAAATGAAGAATTTTTTTTTTCAAACTTTCAAAGATATGCTATCCATTCATAATATATTAAAAAATAAAAATAAAATTAAAAAACAGAAAAAAAAAAAAAAAAAAAAAGAAAAAAGGGTGCAGCTGATAGTAATAGAACAACCCTTTCACTCCTATGAATCGATTGCCTGGCATTGATCTTATTAAAAACGGCGTAAAACTTTTTTTAAAAAAAAAAAAAACCAAACTGGGTATACAACAATTTAAATCAAAATAAAAAGTTAAAAGTATCAAAATGGTTATTCTTCTATTTTAGATTTTATTTATCAAATATTAAATGGTGAATTGATCATGAAAAACCTTTAAAATTACTGAATTTAAAAAAAAAAAAATTATATATATATATACACAATATATAAAATTTGGCACATTGATTAAGTGATATTGTGATAATATATTGTAGAGAGGGAAAATTCCCGACCTATCACAAGCTAACACATCACGCTACCAATCCACAAAATACAGCTAATTACAGAGCACCACATATTGCTATTAGGTTTTACTATCACTACTCAGAAACCAACAAAAATTTGCTAAGTGTCATGCAAAAACCAATCATGCATCAGCGCGTGTAAGCAATGACATAAGCAGCCTTGCATATGTAAGCGATGACATAATCAGTCCAGCACGTGTAAGCGATAACATAAGCGGACCAATCAGGCTGTGACATGTGTCACCAATCAGACTCTTCCACGTGTCACTCATCCACCTCCGAATTCCTATAAACAGAAGCCTTCCTAAGACATTTAGGAAGGCACCAAGCCATTTGAAGCACAAGCAGCATCAGAGAAGATTCAGAAACACTCAGAAGTACAAAAGCTCTGTAGGAATCAAGCCTTAAAGCCTTCAAGAACTTCAAGAACTTCAACCTCAAAATCGAAGAACATTCGAAACAGAATCATCCAAAGTATCTGCCTAGATCTCAAAGTCCACTGGAATCAAGCTCAAAAGCCTCCAGAAATCTCAACAAATCATAAATCAACGAAGCTCTATGAATTCAAGCCTCTAAAGCACCGAAGAACTTCCACCACAAACCTTCGAAAACGAAGAACGCACCAAGAACACGAAGAACATACGAAGAACGTGAAGAACAAAGAATTTCTAACAAACTCATAGCCAGATATTCATTGTGATTTTGTTTCAAGGGTCTTCAATCTATCCTTTAGCCAAATTGAAGAATATTTTGTGTTCAAGTCAAAATTACATTACCACAATTCCAATCAACAAATCTTTTAAGGAGATTGACTCAGAAGATCACTCTTTTGTAATTTCAGAGAATTGTGCCACACAATCATCAATACAAATTCGCATTTGTGAAACTATTTTACTTGTTTTATTTATTTCGAACTGAGAAATTTAGTCGTCCACATATTTTGGCACGCCCGGTGGGACATCTTTGCCTCTCATCTCACTCTTCTTCAAAGAAAGAAATCTTCATCATTTTGCTACCAACTTCAATGACCTCTAGCAAGAACATTCAAGCTTCAACAATAGTTACTTCAACTAGACTTGGTACGGCTACCACCAACAATTGCATTGGTGTAATCAACTGCAGCCAACCCAAAGCAAACAATATACTTTAATATCAATCAACCAAGGAAGCCAAGGTCCAGAAAATCATCTCCTTAGACCCTCTTATAAGAAACAAGGTCATCAACAAGGACATCTCCACCTTGGAACACCTCGAGTATGGGGGCAAATCCCCTTCTTCCTTCATAAGAAGTTGGTCGCACGATTTCTCTCTAGTCGAAGGGAACCCAAAAAATGAGATTTCACGAGCTTACTTCAATTCACTTCCTTCTCCATCATCTTGGGAAGTTGTGTCAGTCATGATGACTAACACCTCTACCATGAAAGAAAATATGGCTGAAATGGAACAAAGGGTCATCTTTCTCACAAAAGCACTTAAAGAAAAGGAGATCAAAATTGCAACCCTAATGAACAAGTTGGAGGTACAAGATTTGAGCAAATCAAGTCTTGACCCAGAGCACCCACGTGGCTTTACCTTGAAAGGAGAAAACCTCAGGGTTGATAAAGGAAAAGGACATGAAGGCACTTTTCAACACGAACATTCCACCTCAATGGCCTCAATATCTATCCAACAATTGCTAAACATGATAACGAATACAATTCGAGCACAATATGGAGGTTCTTCTACAAGTTCTCTCATATATTCGAAACCCTATACAAAGCGCATCGATAACATGAGGATGCCAAATGGGTATCAACCCCCCAAGTTCTTGCAGTTTGATGGCAAAGGAAATCCTAAGCAACACATTACTCACTTTATAGAAACTTGTGAGAACGCAGGGACTCAAGGAGGCCTCTTTGTAAAATAGTTTGTTCGTTCACTAAAGGGGAATGCCTTTGATTGGTATACAGACTTAGAACCCGAGTCAATTGATAGTTGAGAACAACTTGAAAGGGAGTTCCTTAATCGATTCCATAGCACACGGTGCACGGTAGGCATGATGGACCTTACCAATACCAAACAATGGAATGATGAGCCCGTCGTTGATTATATCAATCAATGGTGTTCTTTGAGTCTAGATTGCAAGAACAGACTTTCTGAAATTTTTGTCGTAGAGATGTGCATCCAAGGCATGCATTGGGGACTCTTTACATCCTTCAAGGGATAAAGCCTCGAACATTTGAAGAGTTAACAACTCGTGCACATGACATGGAGTTCAGCATTGCTAGCCATGGAAGTACAAACCCTCCCATGCTTGAGGAAAGAAAAAAGGAAGTAAAGAGGAATGATAGGAAAGGGAGTTCCTCAACCGATTCCATAGCACACGGCGCACGGTAGGCATGATGGACCTTACCAATACCAAACAATGGAAGGATGAGCCCGTCGTTGATTATATCAATCAATGGTGTTCTTTGAGTCTAGATTGCAAGAACAGACTTTCTGAAATTTCTGCTGTAGAGATATGCATCCAAGGCATGCATTGGGGACTCTTTACATCCTTCAAGGGATAAAACCTCGAACATTTGAAGAGTTAACAACTCGTGCACATGACATGGAGTTGAGCATTGCTAGCCATGGAAGTACAAACCCTCCCATGCTTGAGGAAAGAAAAAATGAAGTAAGGAGGAATGATAGGAATGCAAAAGTCAGCCTCAAAGACCCAATGGTTGTTAACACTGCCGAAGTCAAGGTTCTAAGAAGAGAAGCAAATGCAAATGAAAAACAGCTTGAAGGATGGCAAAAAAATGAAGTGCGTCGCCTGACTTTTAAGGAACGTGGGCAAAAAGTATATCCGTTCCTTAATGAAGATGTGCCAAACATCTTAGAACAACTATTGCAATTGAAGCTGATTGAATTGCCAGAATGCAAGCGACCAAAAGACATGGGGAAAGTTGATGACCCTAATTATTGCAAATATCATCGCATCATTGGCCACCCAATCCAAAAATGCTTTGTCTTCAAAGAACAAATCATGAAGCTTGCCAAAGAAAACAAGATTGATCTAGACTTCAATGAAGTTGTCGGATCAAACCATGTGACCGTTGCTTGTGATGTACTTCCAACTCTCAAGCAAGGGGCAAACACCAACCAAGCTTACAAGTTGATCAACAATGACGATGCAAGGATCGGCCCCATCAATAGGAAGTTCCTTAAATACTTCTACGCTTGAACATCGAGGATTGCTCCTTGGTAAAAGTTTAAACTGCCCATTGTAATGCTTCAAGAGTATATGATGTCTTCCCAATACCTTTGAAAGCGTACCAATAAGGAGAAATTAATTCCATTCTATGTCACCAATTGCTAGTGTGGCATAGTGGTTGGATGCCCATGTCGCCCTTGAGGCCGAGGTCTCGAGTTCGATTAGTGGTGATACTCACTATTACACACTGAGCCCTCCTTTTTGCAAATAAATAAATAAATAAATAAATCAACAAAAAAAAATCTTTTGAACTACATGATGACTTGATCCCTCTCGAGGGTACGTAGGTAACTTAGTACTTTTGCTAAGTTTAGTCACGCACTAAAAACAATTTATTGTCAAATTATGATAAATAAATTTAAAAAAAAAAAAAAAAAAAAAACAAAACAAAGAAATCATCCAAAAAAGAAACTATAAAAAAATCATTAAAAAAAAAAAATCTATTGAAATACGTGATGACTTGATCCCTCTTCGGGGTATGCAGGCAACTTAGTACTTGTAACTAAGTTTATTCACATAAAAAGAAGAAGGATTGCCAGTCTAGCTTGAAGAGTTTTCCAACGGTCATCAATATACTTTTAAGGTCCCTTTGGTTGGCAAGGCATTGCTTAAAGACAATTAACTGCTCAATAGGATAATCGAAGATCGTTGTAGTCGAAGATGAAGACTGTAAGGAGTTGACATTGCTTAGCTTTCCTTGAAATGATGATAAACATAAGTTGGTTCTTAGTTGTGGAGCAAAATAAAATCTTCAACCTCTTTTACAAGAAATGAAGTTTGCATGGCATTGTCTATCTTCTATGGACATTCTCCCACATTTTTGAAGTATGCTTTGCATCACTTATCTCCTGGGGGCATCTTCTTGTACCTTGCAAGTCTAAGCTACATCGTCTTTCTTCTAGGTTGTGCCACTTCATAGCTCTGAAATTTGAACCACATCATCTTCCTTCTAAGTGGTGTCGTTTCACATCATGTCTCTGAAATCAGGATGATGTCAACTTCCTCCATAATGATGATAGATTATATATCTGAAGTCGGTGTTGCATCATCTCTCCTCTATGGGCATATTCGTGCAATGTCGAATTGTTGGTGGCATGCTCTGGCGTCTTCAAAGTATTTACGTCATTTTTCTCCCCACATCTTCAAAATCTTGAAAAGGACTCCTTGCATCTTCAAGATTTTGTTGGCATTTCCTTGCATCTTCAAAGTCTTGGTAGGGACTCCTTGCATCTTCAACATTTTGTTGGCATCTCTGAAATCTTGATGTCTGGCTACAGTGCTATGCACCCTTGATGTCTAAGCTATGTTGCCTCTGAAAATTGGTGTTGTTGTAACTTTATTATAAAGGTCAATATTCATGCAACTTCAATGCGAGTGCAAGTGCTAATGTGGAGTGTTGTCGTGGCTTCATGACAAAAATGAACGTTGGCACGGCTTCGGTACGAATGAAGTGTTGACGTGGTGTCATGGCAAAGATGAATGTTGGCATGGCTTTGGTGGGAATGAAGTGTTGACATAGCTTTATGGCAAAGACGAGTATTGGCATGGCTTTAGTGCTAATGTGGAGTGTTGTCATGGTTTCACGGCAAAGATGAATGTTGGCACGGCTTCGGTGCAAATGAAGTGTTAATGTTGCTTCATGTCAAAAATGGATGTTGGCACGGCTTCAATTCGAATGAAGTATTGGCATGGCTGCATGGCAAAGATAAATGTTGGCATGGTTCAGTACAAGGATAAATGCTGGCATGACTTTATGGTTAAGACTCTTGATGTATCTTCGTTGCAAAAACTGTTGAGATGGCTACATTGAAAAGACAAGTGTTGGTGCAGGTTAATTGCCAAGACAAAGATGACTGCCGCTATGAGAACGTCGCCAAATAAAGATAGGTGTCAGGTTAATAATGTTGATGTAAAGCTTGACGCTAAAGCCCAAAGAACAAGGAAAGCATGCTGCATAACAAAAACAAGCAACAACAAAGAACTTGTCAGAAGAAAATCTCATGGCATGTCAAAAAAAAAAAAAAATCGATAAAGAGAGAGCTTCAATTTTAATCTCCAGTCTGTCAAAAAAAAAAAAAAAAAAGGTTAGTACAAACCAAGCATGTGAAAAAAAAAAAAAAGGAGATTAAAAAATATTAAAAAAAGAAGCATAATTTCTCTACACTGTCAGAGACCGACGCCATAGAAGACTTCTACGACCTTCAATCTACAAAACCAAAAAATAAAATTTCAGGTCCAGATGCCAAGCCACACGCCTCCACGCGCCACCATAGGCTTTCGAAGATCTTGGCCTTCTCCTTCATATCTGTGCAAATTGGATCACCAATTGAGAAAAAACTAAGCTCACCACTCAATCCAGCGGGCCTCGATCTACAAAACCCAGAAAGATCATCAACAATGGAGCCACCACACGCCACCACGCGCCGCCTCAATCTCTCAATGAACTGTGGCCTAGTCCTTCAAATTTGTGCAAACCTACTCATAATTTCACAAAACTGACCCTATAGGGATCTTCTACGGCCTTAGATCGACAAAGCTCAAAAAAATTCGAGACCAAAAAAGTTTCCATGTGCTACCATGCGCATTTGGAAACTCCAATGTTCATAGTGTCAGTTTCACGTGCCTACACGCGCTACCTCATCATATCACGCACTCACACGTGCCACGCGCTCACACTCACACGCTCTGGCACGTGCTATGATGTCATGGATGACGTCATCCCCCATTACAGTCTGACCTGTTTGACCTGGACCGACCCATTCACCTGACCCGGTCTAAACCGCCTGCAAAAAAAAAAAAAAAAAAAAAAAAAAAAAAAAAAAAAAGCTTTGACCAAGTTGGATCTTTGACTTTGACCAAAAAGTCAAAATTTTCAAAACGGACCTATCCCACTCAGTTTTTCGAGTACATTTCAATTTGGGATCCGTTTCTTCAATCGAAACTCATTTTTTGCACAAATCTTAACCAAAAGTCAAAATTTTCAAGAAGGACCTATCTTGCTCGATTTTTCGCGTACATTCCAATTTTGGAGTTCGTTTAGTCATTTGAGACTCTAAAATTACACAAATGACTCAATTTCAAGATAGTTGACTTTTGTATTAAAGTCGACTCAAAGTCAAGATTTTCAAGCCAGACTTGTCATGCTTAGTTTTTCGCAATTTGAAAATCATCAATCTAACCCACGTCTCCGAAGTACTGACGGTGTCCAAATCTTAAGATCCCAAGATCAAAATTTGAGATTCATCCATATAGTTTGGATCCCCTCAGGGTTATCCTTCAGATTTCATCAAGGCTTCCTTTTTAAAGAACAGACGAACTTTCACAAGTGTGTCTTAAATTTGAAATTACATTGGGTCACTACTTCAACCTACTGTTCTCGTTCGGTGCCTGCCAGTCTCCCACCTACCATTCTCGTTCTCTACTAATCTCCAACTTACCATTCCTATTTGGTGCCTACCGTTCTCATCCACCGGTTTCACCAAAAATTCTCATCCGCCATTCTCAACCACCCAACTACCGTTCTTTGTCTCTCCGCTATAAATAGAAAGGCCGGATTCATCAAAAACTCATCAAGAAAAACACACTGAATCATGGAATGAAGATTTTCTTCTTTCAATTTTCCAAATCCTCCTTCTCATAGCTATTTCTCACTAAAGCTTCATCATCCTCAACACCTAGCAACCAATATTGCTTCGTAACCATCTTGAACTCAACCATCTCATGGTTCAGTAAAAAACCTCCTCACAACATCATTGTAGTTTTGAGATCCAAACAAACTTTTTTTCTCCACTTAACAACTACATTTGTCCATAAAATTTCTCATAACATAGCCCGTATCATTGTTCCTTGTAGTCTCAGATCTACCTAATCAGGAGATCTAAGGCCAACTAAATCTCCCGTACCCTAGCTCAAGGAGCTTCCTAATTTCTTTGAGAACTCCATAGTCCTTCTCAAGTTGTTTGGTCTTACAGCAAAGGTATAGGTTCGAAACACACAGCAACCTCTTTGGTTTCCAAACCAGGTTCACAAGTTAGCTCTATCTTTCATTCTTCTATGCTTCTCCAACAAGTAGCAGTAGATGAAGATGGTAAAAAGTGTTGGGGTATTCTACAAATTGTCTTTCATCCAACACTTGAAACAACCTCCAAGGCACCAGCTCATTAGAATTCAGCCTCTAGAGCCGGTAAATGGTCACCAAAGCCTTATTTCGTGTCCCCACTAGTGTGGGACCCAAAGGTCATCGTTGCTGGTACCTCAAAACACACTTTCTGGAATTACTCCAACTTAAATTCAGCTTGAAATATTTTAGAAGGTATTCTTCTGAAATTACTTCAACTTAACGTCCGTCGACATGGTCCTATCACACAGGCGCATTCTACGACTTGCTGTCGAACCTCATTTAGCATGCAGCCAGTCCCATATCCAAAGGTGTACTTCCCATAAACATCTACACCAGAGGGTACCCAACGTATAGGGCCAACGCAATGGTGGCGTATGTTTCACCCATTCGCTTTGCTTCATCCCCATCTTCTTCACCACCAACATCAGCATCCCTAAAATCCCTAAGCTTCTGAAATTACCTCAACTTAACCTGAATGATGCGATAACACACGCACATTCAACCACATTCCCACATGGCCTTGCCTTAATCTGAAGTATACTCTTCTGAGCCAGAAGTTCTTAAAAACACGAGGCTAGCCCCATGACTCTGCATGCTGTACCTAGCCACCATCCTCGCATCTTCCCCATCTTCTACACCCTGTGATCGTCGCCAATGATCCAAAATACTCTTCTGAAATTACCTCAGCTTAACCTCTATCGAACTGAGTCAGTCTTGCAAGTACATCCAACTTCTTACAAATAACTTTCCCCCTCACCAACCCACTTCAAATTCCATGAAACACTCTTTTTGAAATTACTTCGACTTAACTTTTGCTAAGAAGGCTCGGTCATGCAAGTACATTCAAATACTGGCAGACCCCTTTTCGATCTCATCAAATCCTTTTATATGGGTAGGTCTACTCTTCGGAAATTATCTCATCCTGCTGAAAGCTCTACCACCTTGAACTACTTCACTTGAAAAGCCATGTGTAAAAATCCATTTTTTCGAAACTCATTCCCACACCACACTTCGAAACTATGTGTATGAACGAGTCTCAAGGGGGCATTTGTAGAGAGGGAAATTCCTAACCTATCACAAGCTGACATGTCACACTACTAAGTCCACAAAATACAACTAATTACAAAGTGCCACATACAGCTAATTACAAGTGTCATGCAAAGACCAATCATGCATCAGCGCAAGTAAGCAATGACATAAGCAGCCTCGCACGTGTAAGCGATGACATAATCAGTCCAGCACGTGTAAGTGATGACATAAGCGGACCAATCAAGCTGTGACATGTGTCACCAATCAAACTCCGCCACATGTCGCTCATCCACCTCCGAATTCCTATAAATAGAAGCCTTCCTAAGACATTTAGGAGGGCACCAAGCCATCTGAAGCACAAGCAGCATCAAAGAAGATTCAGAAGTACTCAGAAATACAGAAGCTCTGCAGGAATCAAGCCTCAAAGCCTTCAAGAACTTCAAGAACTTCAACCTCAAAATCAAATAACATTCGAAACAAAATCATCCAAACTATCTGCCTAGATCTCAAAGTTCACTGGAATCAAACTCAAAAGCCTCCAAAAACCTCAACAAATCATAAATCAACGAAGCTTTATGAAGTCAAGCCTCTAAAGCACTGAAGAACTTCCACCACAAACCTTCGAAGACGAAGAATGCACCAAGAACACGAAGAACATATGAAGAACGTGAAGAACAAAGAATTTCTAACAAGCTCATAGCCAGAGATTCATTATGATTTTGTTTCAGGGTCTTCAATTTATCCTTCAGCCAAATTGAAGAATATTTTGTGTTCAAGTCAAAATTACATTACCACAATTCCAATCAACAAATCTTTCAAGGAGATTGAATCAGAGGATCACTCTTTTGTAATTTCAGAGAATTGTACCATACAATCATCAATACAAATTCGTATTTGTGAAACTATTTTACTTGTTTGATTTATTTCGAACTGAGAAATTTAGTCGTCCACATATATATACCATGTTAATATGTTTTTTATTGAGTACATTACAAGAGTTATAAGTTATTTTCAATATAAGAGTTTTAAAATTGGAATATAAATTAAAAATATATAATTTTTTTACCAATATAAGAGCAAGGGGGTGATTGCTTGGTTGCTCCCCCTTGCCCTCTGGGCTCCACGCCTACGGATTCCAACTCCAAAATTGGTATATTGGTCTTGAACTTAACCAATCCAACTTCAACTAAAGATAGTACACTTCTATAGTTGCTATATCCAAACTTGATAATTTTGGTCCGCATTTCTTAAACTATTAGCCTTTGCCTTGAACCTACAACCTTACTCAATATTTTTTTAGTTACAAAATTAGTTGTAACTTAAGACTACAACCATACTTAATAATTTTTTTATTGGAAGTGAATTTTGACAAATCCACCGTTGGATTACTGTTGACACTCCATTTTGCAACCCGTATTTAACCTCACATGGAGGGTAAAAGAGTAATTTCACCTTGAAAATTCTCAAACTCTACCAATGAGAGGCATTCTGTTGACACCTCATTTTGCAACCTGCATTTAACCTCATATGGAGGGTAAAAGGGTAATTTCACCTTAAAAATAGGCATCTTAATTGTGGCCCCTATATCCTTCATTTCATTTCATCAAAATGATCTTGATATTGTAACGATCAAATTGATTGGTCATAAGCCTTAATCGGACTATCAAATTGAAAGTTATCATCAAATTAAGTTTTAATGGCTGAGATGCACTATCACAAATTAAGTCCAAATATATGTGATTATGAACATTTGATTCCAATTGGTTATATTTTAATCAATTTGAAATTAATGATGTGTCATAATTTGATTGATTAGGACTATATTTTATGGTAAGGTTACACACACTATATTAATTAGATAGTCAAACAATAATTATCCAATGAGTAATTTGTGCAATTATCTTTTTAATTAGGGTAAATTTGGAACTAATTAAGTCTGAAATGAGAGTGATTGGAGCCTATTAATGTTAATTGGAAACTAATGTGGAACCTATTAGTATTAATTGTGCTAAAATTACTTTCTAACAAATGACACATGCTCACTATTTCGTTATTATCTCTCAGAATATTTTGAATCTGTGAATGAGGTTAATGTTTCCAGAAACTAAACATCCGAGGCTTTATTTTGAGTACAAGAACGAGACAAATCCGATCAGAATTGAGAAAGATATGATTTTTTTTTTTTATTTGGCTTGCATGCTATTACAATAGTTACGGAAAAACCTGACAGGGTTTAGACCCCTTAAACTATAACCAGATTGCGTAGCCTAGATTAATTAGCCAAGTTTTTACTTAGTCAAATTAAGCAATTCTAGGTTAAAACAATCACAAAATCATATCATGCATGTAAAACATATAAAGCAGCGGAAAATAAATAACACAGTGATATGATCACCCAGGAAAACCAAACCGGTAAAAAACCTGGGGAGGATTTTACCCACCGATCCTCAAGGCAAAACGGAATCCACTAAGAAAGAATTGAAGTTGTTACAAAAGGACTTACAAGCTACCCCGCTTGACTTCCTAATGCTACCCACCAGTAGTAACTTCCTGACACGACCACGCGCAGGCTCCGAATCCACGGACTACTTCTTTCTTTGTATTCCTTCAATCAGGTACAAGCTCCTCGCTTGTTAATCTTTAAGCTTCAAAGGCAGCAACCAAGTTGATCATCAAGATGTAGAAGAATCTCAATCTTGAAAACCCTAAGTTATGTGTAAAGGAAAGCTCCTCTAGATCTCACAAGAGATTTACACAAAACCGCAATGTATGAGCAACAATACAACTTGTGCAACTCTGAAAAACGTAGCTAGGGTTTGCCTTATATACCTAGGGCAAAAACATAAAACCCTAAACGTTTAAAGAGTTAGGGCTGAGTTGGAATTCTGCAGAAAAACGCATCTGGGCCGATTTTCGATCGATCGAGAATTACATTCGATCGATCGAGCCAAGTCGAGAAGCTCCAATGCTTCTGCAGTCTCTCGATTCCAACTTTACAAAATTAAACCAACTTTGAGCAAGCCTAAACAAGACTAAATACATTGTTTTGATCATGGTTTGCCAACATTACAAATTAGGTTCTAAATACATAAAATCCTAAGACCTTAAAACCTAACAAAACCGAATTTTGCTTACTCATCACTCCTACCAATCTCTACATTTAATGCACCAGCTTTCCCCAAAGTCTGAAATAGGGCCTAGGTTCATGATTCTTTTTTTTCCTTTGTCAACCTCCATTAAATGACCTTCCATTCATATTTTTGCCACCGCTACTATATAAACCTCCCCTCTCCTCCATTCCAAGACACGGAAACACCCTTTCTTCTCCTTTCTTAAGTTCTAGTAAAATTGAGTAGCCTTGACATATCTTGGTCTTCCTGAGACTCAAGGTATTGAGTGAGATTCACTCTCTCTCTCTCTCTCTCTCTCTCTCTCTCTCTCTCTCTCTCTTTCCTAGTTCTTCTTTTCCCCTCCACCCTTAGGAGTTCCACCAAGAGCCTCCTCCTCTACCGTGTGGATCCTGCATGCAAATATAATCTCTATCCTTAACTCGTTTTTCATGTTACTATAATGTTAATTGAAGATTAAAGCATGCTAGTGTTTATTTAAATTCCTTGAATATGTTTGAATGTTCTTATGTGTTCTTCACATGTTCTCGGTTGTTCATCACATGTTCATGCATAACACTAGCTTTGATCTTAAATCCACGCCAAAAATATGAAAAATATGTTTGTTTCATAATCCTCTCAAATCCTTGAATCTAGGATATTACCATCCACATACATTCACTAGAATTTATTTTTAAATCCAAATGCAATACTTAATAAATTGAATTAGGATTTATCACATGCACACACATTAAATTCAACATGCAAATTGATTGATGACATATTGAATAATATGATATGAATGTTGGCCACCATAGTTTACAAAACAGGTTTCACCGAGCAAGGTGGGTGCTTAACACTTTTCCACCTTATAACATAGCCTCTGAGCTTAGATCAAGGGTTGATAGATCAATGTGTATCCATGTAATTTTCAATTTATAGATTATAACTAGGAAACAAAGCCGTGTACTTTATCTTAGATTGTATTTAGGACCAAAGCCATGTAATTTCCTATGATCAATGTAAATTCAATTTCAAATTAATAAAATGATGAATTTTACAATTATGGTTTTCTTATTTTTTCCAATAATTAAATAAGTGGCGAATCCATTGTAAAACCCTTAATCTAAAGAGGAAAATATAATCAGTTGAATCTCTGAGATATAATAACACAACTCCACCCATTCATGTGGGTTTGGCCCAACATACCAAAAACAAGCCGGGGGTGCGGTCTCTCACAATTACATGTTCTTCTTATATCCTTTATGCTTGCAAAATTTCTAAAAAATTAAAAATCAATAACTATGTCATCAACAAATTGTTTAAATGACAAGTTTTGGTAGTTTAAAATTATGTGTGTAAAATATAAGTTTATAGATCATATAGTAAATAATATTTGATTGACACAAAAGTTGACATATGTATTAAAAGTGTAAAGAACATGCAATTCAACAATTAGATTTTTAAAATATACAGTAATGTTTATTTTATTGAGTAAGGTTGTAGCTTTAAGTTACAACCAATTTTGTAGCTAAATTTTGTCCTTATCCAATTGCATAATAGCATGGATAAACACAAATTACAGCAAATCCCAACACACACCTAGATATGAGATGCGTTTACAAAGAGAAAAACCCTCAATGGAAAATCTCTTTGGACCCTAGCCCAACAAAATCAATCCACTAATGAAAATAGCTACAATGCAATACACTAAAAAAATCCTCCTAGGTCTATGTAGATGTACATGTATCCAAACTCCACTCTTGCTAGCAACCGGTTACACCAGTTCTTTCTTTTCACTAGCTTTTGATTCCGTAGTTGTGGCACCAATCACAAATCCAGCCTCTTGGATACTTCTAAGTCACTTAAAGATTTAGGATAGATTTTGTGATTTCAAGCACTAAGTACTAATCTAAGGCTCACATAATCTGCTCTCAATTGATATGGCGATTTGGAGGTTACAAGGATTTTTTTCTAAACGGTTTTAGACCCCTTAAAAACAACCAGATTGGTTAGCCTAGATTAATTAGCCAAGTTGTTACTTAGTCAAATTATGCAATACTAGGTTAAAGCAATCAAATAATCATATCAAAACAATAAAGTAGCGGAATAATAAAAGACACAATGATATGATCACCCAATAAACCACACGGTAAAAACTTGGAGAGGATTTGACTCACTGATTCTCAAGGCAAACCTGAATCCACTATGAAAGAATCAAAGTTCATACAAAAGGACTACAAGCTCCCCGCTCGACTTCCTAATGCTACCCACCAGTAGAACTTACTGACACGACCACGTGCAAGCTCCGAATCTACGGACTCCTTCTTTCTTGAATTCTTCAATCAGCTACAAGCTCCTCGCTTGTTTTTCTTTAAGCTCCAATGGCAGCAACCTTGTTGATCATCAAGATGTAGATAACATCTCTACCTTGAAAACCCTAAGTTTATATGAAGGAAAGCTCCTCTAAGATCTCACAAGAGATTCACATAAACAGCAATATGAGCAACAAAGACTTAGAGAGGTTTTGGTACAAAACCGTAATAAAAGGAGGCACAATAGGCACTCTAATCTCTCTCTTTAAAGTCTCAAAAACGTTCTAGGGTTTTCCTTATATATAGAAGTGTTTTACTTGATCCCCAAGACGTTTAAATAGAGTTTGGGCTGAACTGCAACTCTGCAGAAAAATAAATCTGTACGTGGTTCGATCGATCGAGCCTTACAGATTTAGTCCAATAAATCTGCAATCACTCGATTCCAGTTTTACAAATAAACATACTTTGAGCAAGCCTAAACAAGACTAAACATATTGTTTTGATTATGGTTTGCCAACATTACACATTAGAGTTCTAAATACATAAAATCCTAAATCTTTAGAACCTAACAAACTCCCTTTGGGAATCCGTGACAAAACACAAACTAAAAGCTCAAAGTTTACAAAGTAAAAGCCCATTACAAAAATAATGCTCATAACAACAAATCCAACCTAACTACTATCCATCAGTTGCAAGTGTAGACAGCAGCCAAATTGAATCAACCTGTATATTCCTGAAACACTCAACAAACGCATAAACACATGTGTGACAGAAAAACAGTAAATCAACAAATAAATTCTTGACTTCACAAAACACAAAACAAAGACATATATCATGAATAACTCATAAATATAAATCAATGAGCAGTGAACAAGAAACAGAAATAAAAACAAAAGTACACTAACTCTCCCCCTAAGTTAGATACAACAAAAAGTTTTTATTTTCTTCCCTTTCAAAAATAATTTCAACTTCCCCTAAACAAGACAAACATGATTCCCATAAATCAATAATTTCTCCCCCTTTTTGTCACATATTGACAAAGACAACTCATACAAAGAGTAAACAGTCAACATACGCAATAAAGGATAAGAGAAAATAAAGAATCAAGGGGAACACAAAACAATTCAACTCTATAGAAAATAGAGACAGCTCCCCCTATGAACAACACAGGTTAAAAAAAAAAAACTTTTCTCCCCCTATAAAAATAGGAAAAACAAAACAAGTTGTGGGAAAAACAGTTTTGGGGAAAAATAAAGGGGGTGGGGGAAAATTAGCAGCAGCAACAGCATCACCAACAGGATCAGGAACATCCTCACCAGCAGGACCAAAGTTAAAAACACACAAACCATAGTTAAAAAACTAAGGTGAGGATACACATGAAGAAAAAATATTCTCTCTTTCAATAAAATGCAAACATGGCACTATGTGACCCATAAACAGTTGCATGAATAGAGAAAATATTTGCACATTGATTATCCATCATATCTCTTAAAAAAAAAATATTTTCTGCAGTTCACACATAAGAAATAGCATATACTAGAATATACAAAACTCAAAAATTAATCAATCAATTTTTAAATCAAGTTGAGTACCCAATGTAGCAAAGTGTATACATGTTATGTGTGAAAACAATGAGAGATATGACTGCAAAACAGCAAGATGGATACAGAAAATCAATGTAACGCATGTGAATCCTAAACACAAATGATGCATGGAAAAAAATTTTGGTCAAAAACATAGAACCTGAAAATTTTTCAGTCTCGATCGATCGAGAATCGATCAAACATCAATCGAGTTAGGCAGACTCAAACCAAAAAATTTTAATTGCAATTTCGATCGATCGAAAAACAGGTTCGATCGATCGAAAGTCTGGAAAAATCAGATTTTTGAAAACAGGGCATTTTTAATGCAGAAACTCCTTAAAGCACATTGTTTTATAAAAAATGCATGAGTATTAGACGAAAAGTTTTTCAAAAATACTTGAATTCAACCCAGATCTTCCAAAATCAAGATTTTCAATCAATTTGTCCTTAAAGCGCAAACATTAAGCACATTTTGCATTAAAATTAAGGAACTTTTAATCTTGGATGGCCACAACAAAATCACACACAATATAATGTACCAAGTTTAACAAAGAGTAACTTGTGTAGTGTGTGCAACTAGCAAAAGCTTGAGATACATGTGAGGTGATATGTGAATAGAAATCAAACACAAAGTCTACAAAATTCATCACATAGAATTTAAAAGAGACTATCACCTAAAGAGTTACATCATATAACTCTCACATCTCCTAGAACATAAGCTTGCAATCATGTAAGTTTCTTGAATTTTGCCTCATAACATACACACCAATTTTAATTTATGTGATTTGGCATCAAGCCTAATAGTACACACCAATTTTAAGCATTAAGCATTTAAACCGAGGCTACACCTTATATTCTTTTTGTACATGTGTTACATTTTCTCGAGCACAAAATCTTATGATATGCACTAAGGTGTTCATGATTGGCTAGTGAACAGTGGTGAGATGGTTATTTATGCCTTTCTCAAAAGGATCAAGTCCGACAGTCAAATAACATGTGACTTCAAGATTAAGACAAAGTGATAAACACCATAGACATCTTTCCTACATAACATGCACTACAAAACTTCAACTAGTAAAGTGCAATAAATAAGCTCATCAAAGCTAAACAAGGTACATAAATATGTTATGTAAAGATAATATGGCCAATCCTTGATTATAAATCCAAGATATATAATACAAAACACAAAAATCTTTTTGGTTTTAACAAACTTTGTAACCACTTGTTGAGATTTTGAAAAAAATTTATGACCAAAGACAAAAAAAGCACACATTGTGCTAAATGAGCAATGCAAATGCAATGCATGACAGTGCTTAACTAAGCTATAGAGAGTACACAAACAAGAAATATCAATTTCTTAATTAACTTTTGAGTGCATGTACAAATTAGTACATACTCACACAAAATCAAAAATAGCTTAGCACAAACTATTCAAGTTTCTCCACAATGTCAAGCATGTTCTAAATCAAGAGAGAGATATTATAACTCATGTAATCCTCAAGAAAAATAAAACAGGACACAAAATAAAATATTTTTGTCTTTTTGAAAATTTTCAATATTTTTGGATTTTTTTTAAAATAAAAAAACTAAAAAACAAAACAACCAAAAACAAACACAAAACATGTCCACAATTAATTGAAAGAATTAAATCAGGGACAAGTTAGCAACACTCACCTTGGAGAATCTTTTCTCACCCATATAGCACGATTCTTCGGCTTTGTAGGTGAAAATCCATGAGAAGCAGAGTGTATTTGAGGGATTACACCAATCTTCTAAGAAAGACTAAAATCCTGCAAATTCCTTTCACAAGCCAACAAGCTTAAATTTTCCAAAAGCATATGAAACAATTTATATAGACTTATGGCAGGAGAAATATCATCACATATCCTAGATTGACATACAGAATGCTTAAGTTTCAATTTATGACAATTAGGATGAATGTGACCGGAGACACCACAAAAGTGACAAACAGGAACAAATTTAGGAACATCAGTATTCCTAACAACAAATCTAGTCTCAGATTTTGGTTTTTGTCTCAACAAAGAACAATTTGGTCTAATATGACCAACAACACCTCAAAGGTGACAGGTAGGCACAAAAACAGATTTCTTTTGCACACTAGCAGTAGGTTTAGACATAGGTTTAGAAACTTCAGCATCTACATCAGAACTTTTACCTTTGTCTAACCTATCAAAATAAGCCTTTTCTTTATTATTCCTCTTAAAAGGAGGGATATAAACTTTCTCAGTTTTAGGCTTAAGAGAAATAGAAACACTTCTGTTATCAACAACAGGCTTGGTACTAGTCAAATTTTCAATTTTAGCTTTAGATTCAACTAACTCTTGTGTTCGATCGATCGAAATTGCGAATAAGATTACATCCAAACCCATTTGAAACCAACCCCAATATCCCATTTTTCAAACCCTAATAGCCAATCTCAAAATACCTAATACCCCATTTTACAAACCCAAATCAAAATCAAAATCAAAATCATTAAATCCCTACAGCCAACAAAAAACTTAATCCCTAAATTAACAAAACCAAAAACCAATCACAAAACCAAACACAAAAATGGGTTTTGGCCATAAAAAAAAGGTGAAAATAAATTAGAAAACTAAAGAAGAGAATAAGAGAGAAATAAAAAGGAGAAGGCATTGGCCAGTGGTTATGGTGGTGGTGTTGAACTCAGCTGCCATTTGTGGTGGTGTGGGCTTCGTGAGTTTGGCCATGGTTGAGCTTGAGAGAGAAATAATACACACTATGGTGGTGTCATGCGGCGGCTGTGACTTGAGATTTTGGAGGCTCATAGTTTAGGGGTAGGGAGAGGAATGAGAAATGTTGAGATGAGAGAAGAGAGATAGATGAGAGATAAGAAAGAATTAGAGAGCAGAGAGAGAATAGAGGGCTATAATAAATGACTAACGGATGGGAATAGGGCTAACAATGTTTAAGGAGCAAGTTGGGCTTAAGGACCCTATTGGTCAATTTTGAAATGTCTTGGACCTGGTTGGTATTAATCCAAACCTTAGGGTAGGTTACTAAAATTTACCCATGTGTGTGTGTATTGATTTTAGCAATTTTGTTCTATAAAATTACATTTTGCCGCCTTAACAATATTATTAATTCATTTTAGATTAATGTTACAACCACAAACTTATCTACAACATTTTTACAAATCATCGAGGTACAAATTCTCACGGGTTCACATATGGGCCTACCACTTACATTACTTTTTTATTTACCAACAATCACTTACTATATCAGCAATTTGTAAAAAACTTTTGCACCTCTAACAATTTCCTCATTTTAAAGGCCATTAAAAAATTTATAAATCTAAAATCTGAAACAACATATACAAGCCTATAAAAATTAGCACAACAACAAAAATCACCAATAGCAAAACTAAAAAAAAAAAAAGGTCCAATTAAATAATTTTAACTATATATACATGTTATAAATAAATAAATAAAAATTAATGATATTTACTATTAAGGAATACAAAATAAATTTTTTTTTTTAAATAAAAGAGAAAGAAAAAATTTTGGTTGGGAGAGGGTCATGGCCTCCCTCGGTCTCAAAGTGCCGTCATCATTGAGTATGAATGTTGATGTTGCAGGTTCTACTCTTTCTTTACTTCTCAATCTTTGTTGAGGGGAAAATTTGATGTTATTGAATAAAAAATGGGAAGGCCAAGCCGAAACTCAACATTAGGCTTTGAGATGATGCCCAAAGGCTTTCGTTATGGTGATAAGCCTATCCTAGAAAGAAATAAAGGTTGCACCTTAGCAAGAACAACATTAAGGCCCAATAAAACATTTCATGATGATTGATTAATACATAAGTAGCTCTATTACAACAATGCAAGAAAATAAAATTCTCCAGCTGTGAGGTAAAATTAAACTGATGGTCCAACAGTCAATTATTGAATACGTTTAAGTAAGTGTGCATTTTAGAAAATCCTTGTGTGTCTTGTGTGTCTTGGCATGATATGAAGGGAGAGAGAGAGGGACTCCAGCTCAGTGCAGCAGATGTTGAACCAAAATTTTTATAGAATATATATGTGAGATATAAATGGGGGTAGTAAATCCCAATTCTCATTGGCAATATTGAAAAGCCCAATTCATATTGGAAAACCAATTCTCATTGGTGATATTGAAAAAGCCAAGATTGTTGATACTTGGAAAAAACCATATGTTAATTATAAAATTACCTAAACCCATATCTGCAATCATTTTAAAGCTTATTACATACTCATGGGAACCTGTGGCTACTTTCCTATTTCCAAAAACTCATGGGAAATTATGATTATTTGCCCTAAACACATGAAATTTTGTGGTCACTATTCATTTCACTTTCATAATGCTATGGTAGTCATTCATCCTACAAGCTCATCATAAAAATCATGATGTGATTATTGGGTCTTGTTCGGAACCGTAAACATTACCTATGTTATTCTCAAAAAACCATAGAATTCATTATTTAAAAATAGTAAATATTATTTACAAGGCATTTTGAAATAATTAAGCTTATGCTGTTATTTTAAAATCTTACAAATAATTATTAAGGACCCATTACAAATACCTATCAAAGCCCAAAATATATTGAATATCTACTAGCAATAAAAGTCCATGAGGGTTAAAAACTCATGGCAAAATGTGTCATTATTGTCCATTTTGTAGGACTCAAGATGTGATAAAAGGAGAAAAAGCCCAAGTGAAGAGGGGCACAAAAAGAGCCCAACCAAAAAGTCCAGCCGATGTAGACAAGCCCAATCTAAAGTTCCAACCAAGGCAACCCAAGGCAAAGGACTGAACCATCCCTGACCATGTTCAGTTGGAGAATTCCTTAAGAAACAACTGAATCTCTAAGACTAAACCAAGGGCTGTCCCATCAACTTTCTGTGTCTACTACCACTGACGTGGACAATGCCCAGAGGTTGGACTGGCAACTAAAGTTTGATGGGCAATGGAACTCCATCATCTTCCTTAAACCTTTGGTTCCATCGGAAGGAAGCCATAACCAAGTTAATTAAATCTCAACAAATCAGCTTTATAAATGCCAAAAATGTTCAAGAATTGGTTCATACACCAAGCCCATGAATCCTAAAGAGAAAAACTTGGGAAAATGTGGTTTGGAAGGCATGAAGGGATCTCCAGCAAAACTCTCTTAAGTAGGCTTAAAATTTGACACCTGGCTTAGGGTGCTGAATCCTACTCTCTGGGGTCTAAATCTCAGTTACAGCACCAAGATTCAACCCTAATACCTATCTTAATCCCATTAGTTGAAGCCAGTCCCAAACATCTCAGCATTTAACGTAAGATTACCCAAATATTCCCCTACATCTGATGTTACACAAAGAAGTAAGATAGCCCTAAAGAAAATTCACCATTTATAGCCAAATTCTAGGATGAGTAGTCTAGCATCCTTCTCGCTGATCAACTTTACATTTTTGGACTCTTGCTAATTACCTCCCTAAGCTTCACTGTAAAAGGGAAATCCCATTAGCTCTACCAAGACACACCAACTTTCTTGAAACTTCTATCATTATTGTTACTTTGACCTATAGTTCATAAAGAGAAGCAATCTTCCAGCTTGTACATTAGTTTCCCCAGCTCATAAATGATCTCTCTCAGTCCATAAAAGTTCACACCTCCTAACCTCAAACATTCCTTTCCCCTTTCTACAAATCCTAACTTCATAAATGTTCCCTAATCAGTTATATGCAACCTTCTCTGATATGCATGAAATATATACAATAAAGTACTCTTATATCTACATATTCAGCCTTACTTTTATGTTATTTTGTGACTGATTGTATAATATCTTTGTGTTGCAGGTAACAAGGGCTTTACATGCAAAGTGGGGCTAAGCCAATTGAATCAAGCCAACTTACATCCAGCCAAGCATGAATTCAAGAGAAGATCAACCCAATTAAATTCAAGTCCAATTCGGATTAGGATTCCAGCCTGCACATCAGTTACTATTTTTAGCATAACTTTCGGCTCAGATGTCCAATCGAGATGATTCAAGTTGGGCTGGAAAGTTAACTTAAAGGGATACAACTTTGTGGTTTACCAAAAGCCCGAATTATGAGTTTAAATGGGCCGAAATCGTCGGTTAAGTGAAGCCTAAAAATCTGGGATTTTCTCCAAACGGGAATTCAACTTGTAATAGGATTCCTTGACCTATTTAAAGGCTTTTTAGGGCAAAATTCAGGGAGGCTAGTGCTAGGGCTGAGATGCAAAACAGAAAATTGGAGCAAGAGGCAGTGCCGCATGTGGCTTCTCTGTAGCTTTTCTCCATGATAGCATTGTGACTATTTCTTTCTCTATTTTATTTGTCTAGTTTAATGTTTAGTATTTTATTCTTGTGTTTTCTTTCAATTATTATGAGTAGCTAAATTTATAATTAGGGTTGAGGATGAAACCTTGTTAAAGATTATCAGTAATATTTATGTGATTTGATTTTTCCCACAATAGTTGTTCTTTAATGATTTATATTGTTCTTGCTTCATATCAATTGACTAAGATGAGATTCTAGATATGAGTTCAATCATGTTTTTCTCATGATTTAGGATTTGTCTTAATTAATTGAATGCTTGGTTTATTAATTCTTGATTATAGAATTGGATATCATTTGTGATTTGTCTGTCAATGGATACAAGTTATGATTTGATTTTTAGAATTGGATATATCTTGTGATTTGTTTGGCTACGGATACAATTGATGATTTGGTTTTATACTTAAGAAGCGAAGAAGAACATGCTTTTGATTTTTAAAATAAGGATTTTAATGAGGATATTTTCCATGATAGCAAGATTGATTTCTAGATTATCATGTAGTGAGTTGGGAAAAATTAATGATCATAAATATATGCTGGTATGACTTACAAGGCGGATTCTAAAACCTTAATTCCTTTCCCTTGATTGTTTACATCTTTTTATTACTTTATATCTTTTGCTTAGTTTAATTAATTTCAAAACAACCAATTTTTATTAAACTAGATTAGGATTAATTTGGTTAAGGTTTAATTAATTTTCCTACGTTCATTCAAGTCCCTGTGGGTTCGACCTCATTCTTGTCAAACTATACTTCGGTACGGTTCGTACACTTGTGAGTATTTTAAAATTTAACAACATTCTCCTCCACTAAAGACTTAATAAAACTGAGCCTTTTTCATTATTTCCCTCCATTTCACTACAAACTTACCCATTTACTTAAACATAGCCCTGACTACCTCATATATATCCCACATATATATTGCTCCAGTGCTCAAACTATTCCGTAACTTGTTACAGGTACCCATCAAATATAAACAAGATTAAAAAATAACTTGTACGAGTCAAAATAAAATAACTAGTGCGGATTTCATTACTTCATTAGTAATATGTCAATGTCCACATATTGTCCATATGTCAATACCTACATAACAGCATTATAGCCAAAGACTCAAAATAAATTAGCCATATGTCAATGTCAACATATACTATCTATATTTAATATTTGGCCAAAGATTCAAAATAAATTGGTCGTATGTCATTGCCTATTGCCTAATATCATATGTTATCTATGTATAGCTCAAAATAAAATCCCATACCTATATGTAGGCCACTGTCTGTTAGTGTCGAATAGCGAAAGGTCCACATATCAATATGTCAAGTTCAAACATCAATATGTTGTCAAAATAAAAACTAACAAAACCCAATATGTCATCATCAATACCACCTGTCCAAAGAGCAAAGAGCAAAGAGCAATCTTCAATCATCAACTTCAATAGGTGTTGGTGTGGACATGTCTAGTTCCGATGTTAATTCAACATCACTCACAAGTTCAACAAACAAAAAATGAAAAAAACATAAAAGTCACTTGTACAATAAAACAATAAATATGCCAAGAATCCAAGACATTCGGGTTTTTTTTTTTAATAAAGAAAGAAATAAACATGCAAATTTTTTTTAATAAATAAAGAAATAGACATTCATATTTTTTTTTTAATATAAAAAATAATAGTCATACCTCCATCAAACTTTTTAAACTCTTCAAAATCATCCATCAAAAATTGAAGGCTGATTGGAGCCGATGAAGAACGGAGCCAGTTTTGACCACAAATGAGGGCTTCCACAATAAGTAGAGACAATGAACTTCGGAAGGGATCAAGAACACAACCAGTTGTACTAAATGTAGATTTTTAGGCCACAGTAGACATCGAAATTGCAAGAACATGTCGTGCAATTCTTGAAAGCACACAGTATCGTGGAGAATTAACCTTCCACCAAGCCAAAATATCAAACTTCTCATCCAAGACATCTTCACAACTCTCTAACAAGTATTTATCAACTTCTAATTTGGTATTTGAAGAATCAATACCCTTTAAGTGCTTCTTAAATCCCATCATCCTCATTGCCTTCATATTCGTAACCACACTAAAATCATCCGTAAACAGCGCAATATATTGGAACCATAAATTTTACAAAATAATCACAAATAAAAATTTGTTAGGACATATGTGTTTCACTTGTTAAGAATATATGTCATTCTTTTATGTAATTGGCTAATCCTTTGACAAAACGCACTTTACTTGTAATTGGGTAGATCTAGGTGTTTTTAATACTTCAAGAAATTGTGTTTCAAGATCAAGTGTTGAAGTCATCAAGTCTGTCCAAGAAACAAGCTAAGAAGTGCAAATTCATTAAAGCTTGATAGCTAGCATGTGTCGAGGTTTAAGAAGCTGTTCAGCCCGTGTGCTCGACACCTGTTCGATAGTTGCTCGACACCTCCTATCTGTTGAGGTTTAAGAAAAAAACAGAAATTCTTATCTGTTTTCTCGGGATCCGTGAATGTGTCTTTGGGCCTTCTTTTCTCCTAACCTTAGACATATAAAATAATTATTTTAAGGGCCATCAAAGGGTTCACAAGTTGCACAAGCATTGAGCAAAGTCTGTTCAAGCAAATTGTAACCAGAGATGAAGTTTTGCTTTAGTTCATCATTCTAAAGAAGTTGTTGTATATGTGCACCATAGGGTTTTGTAACCAAGCATCTTCTTGATCTTCATCGTGGATGAACTGAAGAACTTTGCAGCCAACAACCTTCCCTAGTTGGTGATTGAAGTTGCATACTGGGATCCGCGCAATTGGTTAGTCACGTACTTCGGAGTCGTGCATCAAAAGGAGAAATTGTCACTATAGAACAAGTCCAATTGGGTATTGGGGTAAATGTTCAACTGTAGGTTGGTATAAGGTACTGGAATTCCTTTACTTGTAACCGCTTGTTGTGATAATAGTGGAATTTCGGGAATGGTGACCTAAAAATCACCCAATGGGGTTTTTACTGTGTAAGTTTTCCCCATTCGTAAACAAATTACCGTGTCAATTTATTTTTCGCTGCATACTTAGATTAATTGGTGATTTGTTTGTGCTACTACGCGTTTGCATGTTAATCTAATTAATTAATTCAGTTGGCTAATTAATCAATTAATTATTCACAATGGGTCAATACGTTTTTGGCCTATCAAGTGGTATCAGAGCAGGCACACTCTGATTAGGTTTAATCTTTGCTGTGCTGATCCATTGACCCCTATTTGTCATGGATAGAGGGCAGTCATTAATTATACCTCTTTTATTTGATGGCATTAACTATGCATACTGGAAAGTACGCATGCTTTCTTGCAGTCTCTAGATGAGAAAGTGTGGCAAGCTGTAGAGATTGGCTGGACCAAGCCAAAGGAAGCGCCGGCCGATTGGGATGATGCAAAGATCAAGGTGGCAAACTTCAAAAATAAGGCATTGAATGCTTTATTCAGTGCGATCACCAATGATGAGTTCAAGAAGATATCCTCCATTGAAACTGCTAAGGAAGCATGGACCATCCTCTAAACAACCTATAAGGGTACAAAGGCTGTCAAGGATTCAAAGTTTCAGAGGCTCACTACAAGCTTTGAAGAGATAAAGATGGAGGAGGATGAGTCGTTCGATGAGTTCTATACCAAGCTTAAGGACATAATGAACTCAGCCTTCAATCTTAGAGAAACCATTCCTAAACCCTGTGAGAAAGGTACTCAGATCTCTACCTAAGAGATTCCATGCAAAGATCCCTTTGACAGAACTGGTTGGTAATTTGTAGACCTACGAGCTAAGGTTAACGAGGATTGGTAAATCAGGTAAGAGCAAGAGCATGGCATTGAAGGCCAAGAATAATGACACTAATGAGTCTTCAGATGATGAGGATTCTAAGATGAAGTCCTACATTACAACGCAATTCAAGAAGTTCATGAAAAATGCCAATGGGAAGGGCTTCGACAAAGACCATAGGCAATCCAATTCTTCTCAATTCAAGAGTCAATACAAAGGGAAGAAAGATACTAGGGATGGCAGTCAGTACACTGTTCCAGCAGGACCTAAGTGCTTTGGGTGTCAAGGCTTTGGTCACATGAAACAGGAGTGTCTTGCATATCTCAAGAGCATTGGGAAGAGTAAGGAACTTGCTGCTACTTTGAGCGACACCAAGCCTGAAGATGATTTCGACAATAAGGATGACAGAATCTTGAATGCCTTCACTACCACTATCAATCCTACTGAAGGGATTGTTGAAGACGTGGAAGAAGAAAAAGAATTGGTGGATTCTAAGTTTGAGAAGATAGATGATCAAGATGATATCCATACCGCTTATGAGAAACTATACAAGCTGTCTAAGACATACGAGAAACTCTATAGGCTAGCCACCAAGAAACTTAGTGATGTGGAACTTGACCGTGAAGAGTTGTCCACAAAGTTTGATGAGGCTAATCAAACTATTGGAGCACTAAGGTTCGAGAACAATTTCTTGGCTAAGAAGACCAAGAAGCTTGAAGCGAAGCTATTTCAAGTCAGAGCTCAATTGGAGAGGACTTCAAGTGCGAAGCTTGACGAGATGCTCAGAATTCAGAAATATGCTTCAGATAGAACAAGTTTAGGGTATGGTCTTTCTTCCTCTAATATTGCTTCTACTAGCACTACTGTTTTTGTTCCTTCTGCTAATAATGTTGAAATTGAGAACAATGTTGTTAAAAATGAATTAGCTAGTGAGAACTTAGACAAGGGTAAATCTATCTTAGGAGTACCCCCAAGCTTGAGAAGAAGGAAATTAAAAACCCTAGGGCTAAGAAGGCTAACTCTTAAAAGCCTAAACAGAAGAAGCAGCATCACTGTCATCATTGTGGAGTTGCCAGTCATACTCGACCAAATATAGCAACTCAATAGAGCAACGACATGATAGCATCTGGAAGTCAAAATCAACTTCAATCCTTTCTTGCTCCCTTTGGAGATCTACTCAAAGCCCTCATATTCCTTTCGAACTTGAACGGTTTCAATTCTTCCCCCTCACTGCTGGTTCAAGGGTTTAATCAAAGGAAATGTTCTTCCAATTTGTGAAAGGAAAAGGGCTTCAAGTGATTCTATCATTTCTTTCTATCTTCTTGTTTTTGTTTTGCAAAACTTATGTGTTTTGCTTTTATTTTGAATCAGTCTAGTTTTATTGCTTTGCTTTGCTTAACATGTTTTTGTTTGTTTATTTTTCAATTTTGTTTATTTTTTTTTCATATAAAAATTAAAAAAAAAATTGAAAAATCAGAAAAATACAAAAACAATGTGTGTTTTGTGTACATTGGTACTTGTGTACTTTGGATAGCCAATGAAACAAAGTTTTCTAAACTTTGTGTCTTGTGTAGCTTAGATGAGTATCTCTATGCACAACTAAGCAAGTGAGCTTTGTGGCTCATGTTTGTGATGAGTAAGATTAAGTAATCTCTTGTACTTAACACTCATATCACTCTTTTCGACGGGTAGGACTAGAAAATCCTAAGAGAAAGACATAAATAACCATCTCATCACTGTTGCCCACCAATCATGAATGACATTTATGTGTTTAGGCATAGCAAAATTGGAATGTCAAATGCTTAACATAATTGGGTATTTCTTTTCTATCTCTTCTATTCCATGCATGATTTGCTTAAAAGAAAAATATGAAAAGAAAATAAAAAGCAAAAAGATCAAAATGCTTAAATATGATTGCAAGCGTGTATTCTAGGAGATGTGGGAGTTATGGGATGTACCTCGAAGGTGATAGTCCCCATCAAACAGTTATGATTGTGTATGAGTTAAAGTGATTTTCTCATATCTCAAATCGTCATAACTAGTTGACACTCATACAATCTTGCGATGTTTTTTACACACAACACACAATATTCGTTGCTACTCTTGATACATGTGTAGGTACAATGCAATTTGGCCATCACAAGGTTTACATGTGTTTATGTATGCTCACTAAACTGTCTTGACTTATTTTTGAAATATAAAATTGGTTAGACTTGTTTAGTGTGTGTGTGTGTGTGTTTTGGGATCCATGTGTTTAAATTTATTGTTGAGAGATGATTTTGAGAGCTTAATATGTTGATTGGATCATTGGTTGAGTTACTTGTTGGATTGCATTCATGTCTGTGTTTTTCTTTTCTCGAAAAACTATTTTTAAAAGCTAGCTCAATAGCTCCTCGACACCTCTTCGCCACCTGGCTATCTGTCGAGCTTCTTAAGCTTTTTCTTATTGCAATCTCGATAGCTTCTCGACACCTGGTGGATCGATCGAGAAAGTTCCTGTCTCCTTGATAACTTCTCAACAGCTAGGTTGATCAGTCGAGCTTCTGTTCTTATATCTGGTGGTTTATTCCTCGATAGATGGCTCGACACCTCTCGACACCTTCATCTAACGAGCTTTACTGAGGTTCTATATATTCTTCCTCGTGCAATCTAAACCTCATTTCTCTCGATCTCTCTCTCGATAGCTCTATCTCTTCAACTTCCAAACACTCTCATCTCACTCCCAATCTTCTCCTTAAGGTTTCTACCAGCTTTTTCAAGAGTTTCTTCACTTGGTAAGCTTCTAATCTCTCTTTCTTCATGCATTTCATGTTTTGAAACCTAGGTTTTGGAGATTTTGAAAAAATTTGGGGTTTTTCAAAATTGATGAGTTATTGTTGAAATTTTGGGATGGGTTTTTACTTAAATGAGTTTAAAATCTCATGCATTGCATCACATTAGCATTATAACAGTAACATAATGCATTTAGATGTGTGCAAATTGATTGTGTATTGGTAGGATTGGATTGGGCTGAGCCCATGATGCAATTTACTTTGCATGTCACATGTTCATGCATTTCCCATGCATACGTACTCTCTTTTTAATATATTTTAATATATTTGAACTATTTGGGACTTTTCTGATTGTCTCTCTTTCTCTCCCTCTCTTTCTGTTTACATTAGTCGTGTCTATGGCACCAAAACGTAAGTCTACTTCGTCCCAGAACTCTCTGCATTCTAGGACATCGTCTTCCTCTGATCCTACACCTTCACATATTCGGTTCCATAATGAGGATGCCCAAAAGGCTTTCCCAGAGAACTTTTCTAGACAAGGCATTCATTCTAAACACCAAGTCATTTTGGCAGACTTCGCCAACATCGACCTTCTCGATATCATTCACAATCAGGGATAGGAGTCATTGTGTGACGTCTCGGTCACCTGTCCTTCCATGCTTATCCGAAAGTTTTACTCCAACATGCATGGAATTAATTGTTCAGTACCTCTTTTCTTCACTCGCGTTCGTGGTACGCGCATTCATGTCACACCACAACTTGTTGCGAATATGCTTCAAGTTCCTAGGGTAGAGTTTCCTAACTATCCTAGTTGTGAGCATCTGAGGATTGTGTCCAAGGATGAGCTCATGTATGCTTTCTGCGAGTGCCCTTCTAACTGGGGTGATCGTATTTTACACCATGTAGGCCTTTTGCTAAAGGTCCTAGATTCATAAACATGGTAATGACCTTTGTACTCCATCCTCTCTCTCATTATAACTCCATTACAGAGGCTCGTGCTCGATTTTTGTTGTCCCTTCTTGAGCATCTTACTATAGACTTCCTTTCTCATTTCATTCTTTCCATTATAGACATTCATCTAGATTCGGTGTCCCGTGATAAGCTCATCTTTCCTTCTGCTATCACAAGGGTTTTACGCCATTTCTCTGTCCCTTTTCCGGTGTCTGACCATTTCACTCACATTTGTGCCATAAACATCGCTACCATAAAACATAGTGAGGCGCAGTTTGGGTTGCGACAAGAGTCAGCAGCTCCTCCTTCCCATTCGACTCCATCTCATTCGGCACCTTCTCCATTTACTCCTTCCTCTTCCATGGGTGATGTGACTCTAGGAGACATCATGGCACAGCTGCAGCGCATGGATGCTCGCCTTGATACATTCTCTACTGAGTTGTATCAGGTGAACATTTGTGTCAGTTGTATTGCACGACGACAGGCGGCTATGGGTGGCTATGCTTCTGAGGCTTCTTCTCCACCACCTCCTCTAGTAGCTTTCGCCTCTAAGGATGAGGATGATGATGATGGTGATGATAATGATGCTTCTAATGATGATGATGATGGAGATGTTAACTCTAACGATGAGATGTCTACTTGACACTCTTACCCTTTGTCACTTGTGACAAAAAGGAAGAGTAGTTTTGGGTTATATGAGAGTAGTTATTCTTAGGAGGAGAGTTAGTATAAGACCATTTTGTTAGGGGGAGTGTTGATATTGTTGAGGGATGTAGTGAGGATATTATGTATCTTTTCTTTTCTTTCTATTTTAGATACATTGTTCTTGTACATTAGGTCTTGTGACCATTTTTGACATACATTGTACTTATTCTCTTTACATGTGGATGTATGTTTTTATTTCACCTAACCTTACGTGTGTTGTTTCTTTTCTCTCTTTATGCACATGCTTCTTATTACTTGTATGCAATCTATTATTTCTGTTTCATATAAAGTTACTTTGATGAGTTTTGTTTAAAATATTTCAGAAATACAGGTTGTCAAAGTCTACTTACCATAAACTCTTTTCTTGCAAAGTTTTTCAAGAGTTTGTGTTAAGATAGATTTTATTGTATTCAACAAGTGAATATGAGTTGAGTGATTTATGACTTTTATCATATGTTCATTTGTTTGTTATAGTTTTGTCATGGATTGCCAAAGAGAGAGATTGTTAGGACATATGTGTTTCACTTATTAAGAACATATGTCATTCTTTTATGTAATTGGCTAATCCTTTGACAAAACACACTTTACTTGTAATTGGGTAGATCTATGTGTTTTTAATACTTCAAGAAATTGTGTTTCAAGATCAAGTGTTAAAGTCATCAAGTCTGTCCAAGAAACAAGCTGAGTAGTGCAAGTTCATTAAAGCTCGACAGCTAACATGTGTTGAGGTTTAAGAAGCTGTTCAGCCCGTGTGCTCAACACCTGCTCAACAGCTGCTCGACACCTCCTATCTGTCAAGGTTTAAGAAAGAAACAGAAATTCTAATTTGTTTTCTTGGGATCCGTTAATGTGTCTTTGGGCTTTCTTTTCTCCTAACCCTAGACATATAAAATGATTATTTTAAGGTTTTAAGGGCCGTCAAAGGGTTCACAAGTTGCACAAGCATTGAGCAAAGTTTGTTCAAGCAAATTGTGACCAGAGACAAAATTTTTCTCTAGTTCATCATTCTGAAGAAGTTGTTGTGTATGTGCACCATAGGGTTTTGTAACCAAGCATCTTCTTGATCTTTATCATGGATGAACTGAAGAACTTTGCAGCCAACAACCTTCTCTAGTTGGTGATTGAAGTCGCATACTAGGATCCGCGTAATTGGTTAGTCATGTACTTGGAAGCCGTGTATTAAAATGAGAAATTGTCATTACGGAACAAGTCCAATTGGGTATTGGGGTAAGGGTTCAACTGTAGGTTGGTATAAGGTACTGGAATTCATTTACTTGTAACCGCTTGTTGTGATAATAGTGGAATTTCAGGAGTGGTGACCTGAAAATCACCAGATGGGTTTTTGCTGTGTAGGTTTTCTCTATTCATAAACAAATCGCCGTGTCAATTTATTTTCCGCTTTATACTTAGATTAATTGGTAATTTGTTTGTACTACCATGCATTTGCATGTTAATCTAATTCATTAATTCACTTGGCTAATTAATCAATTAATTATTCACAATGGGTCAATATGTTTTTGGCTTATCAAAATTAGTAACAAACAAGACAATAGGCTTCACAATTCACAAACTTTGGGCAAAGGAGATTTATCTATAATTTTGGATTTGACATTTTTTTTTTTTTGTTGAGGAAAGGATTCAATATATTATTAGACAAAGAGAACTAAATATTTCAATAATAAAATTGGTAGAATCACCTGGCCTATTCTTGGCCTAGACCGGGCCAAATGACGGACGCAAGCAGCAGCACAAGCAACCATTCGAGCCAATTCAGTAGATTCATAATCATTCTACAACCTTGGATCAACAATAGCATCAAAGTTGCATGTTTTAAAGCTTGCGCGAGCAAAGGCCTTCCCTAAAATTCCATAACAGTAAATGTTAACTTTTCCATGTTACTCAACCTTTGCTATTGAGAATTCAACATCTTGCAAGAGGAAAAATAAATGGAAGTTATAAGATGACTCAAAATAGAAAGCATGATAGGGACTATATTTCATTCTAGCTTAATGAAACCCTTAAATCCACAAAGAAAATCTGGAACCCACCAAAAAAAATGAGAAAGCCTCTCTAGAAAATATAACTGATATTCGGAAATATAAAATCTTGTTTTACATATAAAAGACCGATTCAAGGCTCCAAAAAACTTGTTTTACAAATCAAAATATTCTTAAACTGATTCTAATTGATCCTCTACCATAATATTACTCTAATTTCACTAAAAAAAGCCTTAAAAACGCTTAAAATCAAGAAAGTAAAATCCTAGATGCTAAAATAACAGAATTACAACCAAAAACAAAATCATATATTAATAAATTATAAAAATTAAATCTCATATCTTGTTCTAAATCATTAGTACCTATACTAAATGAAGATACACTTAGAATTATTATCCAACTATCTAGTACAAAAACAATTCAACTCAACGAATTACTATGCATCTATTTGTAGTAGGTACTAGGTACCCTCAAATTCTTTTCATTACTTCTTTTAAGAACCATATTTAAATGTATTTTCTCACAAATTGCTATACAAGAGTTTTTTCTTTTCTTTTTTTTTGAAAATACCACCTGATATTGGCAAGACAAATGCAGACAGACATCCATAGATACAAACACGCAGACTAGGACCGTAAAAAGAATAATGAAACATTAAGGACTACTTTTGACCGCGTGAGGTATTTCCACTCCTTTTCTCCCAAAATATCTCACCTTTGGCCGGCTAGCTCTCATCTCTTCTCACTTTGCTCTCTTTTTCTTTTTCATTTTGTCTCAACACAACACACATACACACACTCCTCTCTCTCACTCTCCTACTGGTACACTCCTCATCACCTCCACCATTCTTTTCCGGCAAGATCACCGGAAAACCCTCAAGAACATCACACCTTCACATAAGTTATTTGAGTTAAAAGTTCTAATCTCTTTTGATGGGTATTATGTTCTTGTTTGAGGTTATTTTAACCAAGCTTTAATAATGATGTTCTTGAGATTTATGAGCTTCTTGGGTGATATTATTGTAATTTTGAATATGGGTTTTTGATTTGGTGGACTAATTTGATGAGTGGGTTTATGGTTTTACTAGTGGTAGCTAACTAAGGTGTATGTATGGTGAAAATTTAGGGGTTTTGAGTAGGGATGGCAATTTTGCCCTACCCCTCCCCCGCTTCGCCCCACGTGGGTTTTCCCTGCCCCGCAAAGGTGATGGGGCGGGGATGGGGCAAGCTTTTAGCCCCGCACAACGTTGCAGGGCGGGGCGGGGTGGGGATGGGTGTAGACTTTTTAGACCCGCCGCCCCGCCCGTCCTCGTCCCCGCCCCGCCCGCATTACTAAGGGTTATAATTGTAAATTTTCATACCCTAAAACATTACTATTTAAATAACATATCAATATTAGCTTATTTTTGAAAGCTCGAAAATGTGTCAAAAACACACGAGCAGTTTAGACCCTTAAATTAAAATTACGGCTTGGTTGATTTTACACTAACTTAATGATAAGTGCGGAATAGTGTAAACACAAGCGTATAAACAAAACAACTACTCTAATCCATATTTAAAGCAACACAGCAATAAAAAGGAAATAAACAAGAGTAGGGAAGAAGGATGCAAACACAGATAACACCGAGACGTGTTATCGAAGAGGAAACTGAAGAACTCGGCGAAAAACCTCTCCGCCGCCCTCCAAGCAGAAATCGATCCACTAGACAATCAGTTGGGATACATGGGTTAGCAAAAGACCCTCCAAGCCTAGTCTACCCGCTGTACCTAAGCCCTCCAAGCTCCTACTCCAACAAGGCTTCTCGGAACCGTGTCTTGTCCTAGTTATCCGGATCCCGCAACAAGCTCCATGTTGCGTCTGCCATTCCAGGCTTCTTCCAATGCTTCCCAGCAGCACCAAAACGTCACACAGCACTCTCAAGGTGTGGTAAGTGTTTGGGCTATCAACCTCTCAAAGATATGGATAATGGAGAGGGAAGGGTTGAGGAGATACCACAAGCAATTATATAGAGAAAGGTAGGGATGACAATCTCTAATTCACAATGTGTTTGGCTAGGGTTTTCTCTCTGAAGCATTCCTCAACATTTGTGGGTAATGATGGTATATATAGGATAGGTGAAAAATGTGTGAGTCAGTCAGTACAGGCTGGCAGAACAGCATGTCTCGCGGGTGTCTCGCGGGAAGGCATTACCTGCGAGATACTCGCGAGAGACAGCTATTCTCCACCTAGCCTGACCCTTCGTATTCCAGCACATGCAGGGCACATGCTTCACTTCGCGGGAAGCTAGGCCGCGACATACCCGCGAAAATCCTTTAGCCTCCACATGCTTGAGTCTTCACACACACTCTCTATCACACAACCCATACAACAAATCCCACAACAAATACAGGGTTTAAACGATTGAGAATAATTACAATCAAATTTGGCACGGAATAAAAGCCAACAAAAACACAGTGTAAATTACAACTTTACAATCTCCCCCTTTGGCTATTTCGTGACAAAACCCTAAAACAGACTCTAGACTTAAACGTGAGTTTGGGAACAAAGGCAAAACTCACTCACACCTAAATCTAGATTCTGAAGTGCTCTTGAAACATATGAACAAATAACTCCTAAAACATAACAACACAATAACATCATTGTATGCAGAAAACTTGAAAAACATATGGAGCAATAAAAAGCATGATCAAGCAAAATGAAATAGAAACACTAGATCATGGCAAGATCAAACACGTAATCACTATACAGAAGCAATTACTATGCTCATTCACACGGGGAATGAACATCCGGATATGCAAGATGATAAGCTCATTTGAAGAGTATCATTTGCACCTCCAACACTCAACCAATGCAAGATACATGAAGTATTTGCATTTAGGAACAATCCTACTAGGGCATAAGAGTGTTCATCACTCAACCAATGCATAGAACGTGTATGCATCTAGGAACAATCCTACAAGGGCACAAGAGTGATGTACTTGAAGTAAAATGCATGACATTGAACAACAAGCAAACATGCATGAAGGTTGCATAAGCATGGTATTGCAAATGCATGGCACAAACCACAAAGACCTACAAAACGTTATGCATGAAACAAACCCTAAAGCTTACATAAGCAATCATGGGTACAAAAACAAAAAAAACAAAAAAAAGCACAAAGCAAGTATGCTACAAAGCATAGAAAGAAAACACAAAATACTGAAAGTACTACTGAATTTAATACTAAAGTCAAAGCATAAGTGTCAAAGCTTTAAACCTAAAACAGTAAGACAGTAAACATAAACCAGTTATAAAACTAAAAGAAACTAAAGGAAACTGTATAAACCCGTCTGTAAAACCAATAACCAATAGCTAATGCAACTATGTTTCTAAGCTACGCTCCCCCTAAGGCTGTGCAAGCTCTTCTTCATTAGCTCCCCCTCAAAAATGTTCTCCCCCTTTTTGACCGAAATGGCCAAAGGACTAGAACTGGTCGGATTCGGAGTCTGATCCATGTGTAGAGGATAAGCTTTGAATCTGAGTTGATAGGGTGGTGATCTGCTCCTGGAGGTATGCAAATTGATCCGCTGTGTGCTGTACGTGAGTGTCAAGCACTGTAGACATGTGATCCATCTTCGCTAGTATTTGATCAAGCTTGCTAAAGCCTTGTGCTGGAGCAGAAGTCGAGGGATGTGTTGACATCTCTGGTCCAGAAGTGAACCTGTCATTCTCCTCCTCTGTATCCCCACCCTCATCTGGCACAACCCAAGGCGGTGGAATGGTATGCACACCAGTCTTGGGGCCTTTAATGTGTGCTGTGCTCCGAGTCAAAGTATTTGCACCAATGGGGTAATCCCTCTGAACTATGGTGAGACCACTTGGGAATTTCAGCTTTGTCTTGGCAATGAACCCCATGATCAGTGAGGGAAAAGGCATTATGGTTCGGGAATTCTGCTTCGTAATGCTCTTTTTCAGAATATGGAAGATGTGGCTACATATGTCAATTTCCTTGTGAGTGAAAAGGTCGTAGAGAAACCTCGTCCTTGGAGAAGATAGAGTGTTGAGGTTAGTGACTGGATACAGATTATGGATCATCACATAGCTCAAAGTCCTCATTTCTGGAGAAAACTTGAGAGTATCCATTGATGATTTCTTTGGAAACCCTCCAAGAGTTGATATCATTTCGTTGATAGACCCCAATCTCTTGTTATACTGAACTGACATTGGCTGAGAGGGAGGATGTATCTCCAAAAAGTCTTGAATGCTATCCCTTGTGATTTCAAATTCTTTGTGCCTCACCCAGCAGATTATCTTGTCATCTTCTACAGTAGCATTTGAGAAGAACTCTCTGATTATTTTTGAGCACACAGTCCCAATTGGATTCAGCAACTTGGTCCAAGTTCTTTCTTTGAGTGCATCTGGAATGCATGTGTGCTCAAGCTCCTCTAATTGAACCACCCTCTCCATGATAATGGTCGCTTTCTTGTAGCAGTCATTAAACTTCATATCTGCTTCCGCGGACTTGAAGTGATCAGATTCAGTACGAGCACGCTTAGGAGCCTTCTTCTTTGAAGCAGCATGCATGGTGGGAGACATCTGCACAAGTGGACACAACACACAGAGCAAAAATGCACAAAACATAAGAGCAAAGACTTGATTAGAGTCAAGTTAGTTTACACCTATTGAGATATTCCCAAAACAGAGTAGATTGCAAAACAGAGCATGACCAATTCACACAAGCATGCTTCAATACATACAGCACTAAACCAAAACAAGAATGCATGAAAAACAAGAAATTTTGCATGAAATTAAATAACTGTGCAAGTGTGTGCGTCTGTGTGCATGTGATGATGCATGTGGGGTGCCTTAGAGTGCCTAGGTGTGTGCCTAGTAAGAGCAGCATGGGCAAAGTGTAAGAAACACTTGATCAGAGATCAATCTAGAACAAAACATGGTAAGACATATGGAAACCCTGAAATTGGGACTCACTTGAGACCAATTAAGCACAACAATGTCATTTGGACATTCAATCAAACACCTAATATGCATAAGAACACTCTAAGTACGCGCAATGCATGAACATGGTAAAATCTTGCCTAAATACAAGACAAAATGCCACAAGGGGCCAACACAGATGCACAATAAGTAAATGGAACACAGCCCAATCAAAGAAATAGAAAGATTTACCAAATTCTAAGAAAACCACCCCAAATTTCGAAAATCCCCAATTGTTCAAAACCCCAAACAAAAATCTGCATAATTTAAGCAAAAACACGAAAATGTTGCTTTAGAAATCATACCTTGAGAGAGAAAGTGCAGAAAAAATGCTTAATTTGAACGGATTTTGATGGAATAGTGAAATGGGTTAAGAATAGCTTTGAGAGAGGTTAAGCGAGGGAATGGGTTATGGTTTGAAAAACTGTCACATCAGCCCTATAAAACTGAAAACACGCATTTTTCGCAGGTTAGGGAGTAGCGACACAATCGCGAGACAACCGCGAGAATGGCCACTGAAGCACAAAATTTTCGCGAGAAGCTCTAAGTCGCGAACCAGTCGCGAGACAGTTGCGAAACTCTCTGTCTGATTTTGAGAAAAATCTAGTTTTTGCCAAACAGCATTTCGTGAGAAGCTGTTGGTCGCGAGACAGTCGCGAAAGTTTCTGTGTGACAGGATGAAAAAATATTTCCCTCAACCCCTTTTCGCGGGAAGCTCTAAGTCGTGAGCTTCTCGCGAGACAGCCCCTGAACCAGTTTTTTGATGAAAAACACACAAAAAGCATTTTGACCAAAAAATGAAACACAAGAAAGTATAAAATCACTTTCAAAAACATATAAAACTCACAAAAATATTTTTGGATTTGATCAACAAGTTCATGGGCATACACATCACATTTGGACATATACAATCACACAAATGAGATAGGCATTGATTGAATCAAAAACTTGTGTGTTGTGTGTGAGTATCAAATGTGAAATAGTCCTTAGACCAGAGCGAAGCTTCAATGATCAATTCAATCGAGTCATACACAACTGATACGAAATCAAGTGGACCATCTCCATTATAGAAATGAGTATATATGACCTCCGACACAATGAAAACATAGCAAAGAAGCTTTTCATTTGGCTTCACATAACTCATAACAATTGGTCCATTTTCATTTTGATTGGACAAATACATCTCTTTTTGAGATTAGTGCTTGAAATTTATGATATTTCATTTTTGATGATAAGCCTTTGGCCCTTTTGAGCACCATATAAAACACATTTAAAAAGAGTCGCTTTCCCTTTTTCCTAGTCAAATACTAGTGTGTGCGATAGACTTTTACAGCTCAATATCTCTTTACATTTGGAGATTTACAATTGGTGAGCTCTTTTTACAAAAACATAAAAATAAAGTGGGAAGAGATATAGACACAAGTCTATGCAAGTATCAAGACCAACAAGACCATTGACCAATCATTCATGACAAGCTTGAAGATCTATTTACAACAGTCACACATAGTTTTCAAGATTTCTTCCACATAGAAAAGAGTGCATACAAATCAAGCTAAGATTGTAAATGCACTTCGCCATAAATACGAAGGTACTAGGCCAAACTCACATGAGATATGCACACAACAAGTGATCAAACTTTTTGAGATTTTTCAATTTTTATGGGTTTTTGAATTTTTGAAACACACCCAAAACAAAACAAGAAAAGTAAGATCAACAAAAACAGGTTCAAACCAGACAAAAGAGAATTAAAATGAAAGCAATGCATGATATGATGCAACAACAAATGTCCCTATACATGGAAAGAATTGATGCATGGACATATTACAATGCTTATGCATGAGTACCCCTCTTCACCCACACGTCACGTGCGTTTGGGGTGATATCCTTGATGGATTGGGTACGAGAGTTGGGACTTTTAAACCTCCTTGTAAAACTCTCCAAGCAAGTGGTGAAGGCACCGATCATCTTCATCACGTCTGTCACTCCAGGATCACGATTTTGGCTTCTTGAGTTCTCACCGCTCCAAGCTCTATTGTCATTCCTTCTTCCTCATGACCGCGGTGTGCTTGCATTGTTGTCTGCTCTCAGCTTTTGGCAGTTTGGTCTAGTATGTCTTCGCAGTCCGCAATAGTGACACACATAATCTGTTCTAGGACCCTGTTAAGGTCTTGAGAGAGATCTTGTTCTGGTTTCGTGTCTTCCTCCAGATTGATTTTGGGGCTTATTCACCATCCGTTGCTCAATTACATTCTTCTTCTCAGCCTTAACATTCTCAGGGATGGTCTCTTCCACAATCGGCTCTGTGGCCTTTACAAATTTTACTTCTTTGGTAGCTTTGACCGATGAGCTACTCCCTCCGGCATATCCCACTCCGGACTTATCTGAGACATGTTTTTGAGATGAGATAACGTCATCCAATTTTCTGGAGGAGACCCTATCTATTTTGGCTTGTGCTTGCACCACCTCTTGTTCAAGAAATCTGATCTTTAAGTAAGCTTCTGACAGCTCACCATTCATCTTTTCTATCTCGCATTTTGCCTCCCTGTGTCTAATCAAGAGGCTCCGATAATCTTCCTCAGCCTTCTTCATTTTTCTGACAGCTGCCTTGGCTACCCTTGCATATTCTCCCGACTTCTCAAGAAGTAATGAATAGTTTTCTTGAAGATTAGCTCTACCTTCTTCCTCTTCCGCATCTGATTCTTCCCCAATTCCAACAAATTCTGAATCAAAGTACTCACCAAATTCCTTCACAAGTGCTCCCAAGTCATCCGAAGAGTCTACATGATCAATGGTCATGAAGGCGGAGTAGTTTCCCTCACCGTTACAGCTCTCTTCCGAGTCAGAACCAGAAGAATCAGAATCACTGAGTGTTGTAGCATAAGCCTTCCCTTTTCCCCTCAGAAAATTCGGACACTCCTTCTTTAGATGTCCATGGCCATTGCACTCATAGCACACAATGTCTGAAAAGGATTAAGAATCCTTCCCTTCTTTTCTCTTAAAGTCTTTCTTATCACCTCCTGAAGGAGAGAACTTTCCACTATTGAATGGTTTCCCACTCTTCTTCATTTTCATAAATTTGCGGAAGTTCTTTGCAAGATATGCTACTTCCTTCTCCACTCCATCTTCTTCGGAGGAATCATTTATTCTTTCGGTGATGGTTTTAAGAGCAAGCGATTTGCTCGTCTTATGAGAAGGCAGTCCCAGCTCATACGTTTGGAGAGACCCGATCAACTCTTGAATTTTAATCTCATCCAAGTTCTTTGCTTTCTTCTATGGCTATAACCTTTGCTCTAAAACTTTCAAGTAAAGACCTTAAAATTTTTCTCACCACCTTAGTGTCTTCAATCTTCTCCCCAAGATTGAGTTTAGCAATGACAATTTCATTGAGCTTCCCATAAAATGAATCAAATGGTTCATCATCACCCATCTTGAGTTCTTCAAATTTGGTGGTAAGCATCTGAAGCTTCGTGTCCTTAACTTTCTTTGTAGCCTGATAGGTAGTCTCCAAAATCTCCCAAGCTTCCTTGGCTACTGTCATATGAGAAATCTTGTGGAATTCATCAGGGGATACACCACAAAAAATAGCATTTAAAGCTTTACTATTAGCGTTGGCTGCTGCTAGAGCTGCCTTATCCCAAGTGGACTTAGGAGCTTCCGGCTTAGTCCAACCTATCTCAACCGCATCCCAAACGGTATCATCGATAGAGCATAAGAACGCTCTCATTCTAACTTTCCAGAATGCATAATTATTCCCATCAAAAAATGGTGGAACATTGAGCGATTGAGACCGGTCCATCTCAACAAGGGTTAAGGAACACACTTAGGTATTTAAACCTCAACAAGTGTACCCGCTCTGATACCAATTGAAAGCTCGAAAATGTGTCGAAAACACACGAGCGGTTTAGACCCTCAAATTAAAATTACGGCTTGGTTGATTTTACACTAACTTAATGATAAGTGCGGAATAGTGTAAACATAAGCGTATAAACAAAACAACTACTTTAATCCATATTTAAAGCAACACAGCAGTAAAAAGGAAATAAACAAGAGTAGGGAAGAAGGATGCAAACATAGATAACACTGAAACGTGTTATCGAAGAGGAAACTGAAGAACTCGGCGAAAAACCTCTCCGCTGCCCTCCAAGCAAAAATCGATCCACTAGACAATCAGTTGGGATACATGGGTTAGCAAAAGACCCTCCAAGCCTAGTCTACCCGCTGTACCTAAGCCCTCCAAGCTCCTACTCCAACAAAGCTTCTCAGAACCGTGTCTTGTCCTAGTTATCCGGATCCCGCAACAAGCTCCATGTTGCATCTGCCATTTCAGGCTTCTTCCAATGCTTCCCAGCAGCACCAAAACATCACACAGCACTCTCAAAGTGTGGTAAGTGTTTGGGCTATCAACCTCTCAAAGATATGGATAATGGAGAGGGAAGGGTTGAGGAGATACCACAAGCAATTGTATAAAGAAAGGTAAGGATGACAATCTCTAATTCACAATGTGTTTGGCTAGGATTTTCTCTCTGAAGCATTCCTCAACATTTGTGGGTAATGATGGTATATATAGGATAGGTGCAAAATGTGTGAGTCAGTCAGTACAGGCTGGCAGAACAGCGTGTCTCGCGGGTGTCTCACGGGAAGGCCTTACCCACGAGATACTCGCGAGAGACAGCTATTCTTCACCTGGCCTGACCCTTCGCATTCCAGCACATGCAGGGCACATGCTTCACTTCGCGGGAAGCTAGGCCGCGACATACCCGCGAAAATCCTTTAGCCTCCACATGCTTGAGTCTTCACACACACTCTCTATCACACAACCCTTACAACAAATCCCACGACAAATACAGGGTTTAAACGATTGAGAATAATTACAATCAAATTTGGCACGGAATAAAAGCCAACAAAAACACAGTTGTAAATTACAACTTTACAATTTTATTCTCCTCAATGTGGTTCTCTGCCTTTATTATGTGTTATATTATGAGTTTTTTTTTTTTTTTTTTTTTTTTTTCCTTTATGATTGTCTTGTTAAACGCTTGGATATACTATTCAATTTTTTCTAAAAATTGATTTGATTTTATGGTGTTAGGTTCTAAAGACTTAGGAACTAATGTATTTAGAACTTTAATTTGTATTGTTGGCAAACCATGATCAAAACAGTTTTTGGTCTTGTTTAGACTTGCTCAAAGTATGTTTTTATGTAAAGTTGGAATCGAGAGGCTGCATAAGTATTAGTGACTTTCTGTCTGGCTCGATCGATCAAAGCTTAGGCTCGATCGATTGAATCTCGGGTAAAACGTTTTTTCTGTAGAATTTTCCAACTCAGCCCAAGCCTATTAAGGATTAGGGTTTCAGATCTATTTCTCCCACTATATAAAGGAAACCCTAGCCACGTTTTTAGAGTAGCTTTGGTTGCTCATATTGCTGTTTGTGTGAATTTCTTGTGAAATCTATGAGGAGTTTTTCTTCACATAAACTTAGGGTTTTCAAGGTAGAGATTCTTCAACATCTTGATGATCAATTCAGTTGCTGCCATTGGAGCTCAAAGAAACACAAGCGGGAGTGCTTGTATCTTGTGTATAATCCAAGAAAGAAGGAGTCCATGGATTCGGAGTTTGCACGTAGTCGTATCAGTAAGTTCTACTGGTGGGTAGCATTAGGAAATCAAGCGGGGGTGCTTGTAAGTCCTTTTGTATGAACTTCGATTCTTTCATATAGTGGATTCTAGTTTACCTTAAAGATAGCTAGGTTAAATCCTCCCTAGGTTTTTTACCAGTTTGGTTTTTTTGGGTCATCATATCATTGTCTTATTTATATTTCCGCTGCTGTGCTTGATATGATTATATGATTGTGTTAACCTAGAATTGCATAATTTGACTAAGTTAATCACTTGGCTAATTCTCTAGGTTAATTCAATTGTTATTTTAAGGGGTCTAAAACCTAACAAGTGGTATCAGAGCGGGTAGCTCTTTTGTTTTAAATCTTTTGATCTAAGAGCTGATCCTTGAACCCTGTTGTCATGGATAATTTGAAGTGTCTTTCTGATCATGTTTCTTCTCATGCTTTTGTTGATTTTATTGATGCCTGTGAAACTCTTCGTAAGGAATTATTGAAATCTATGAAAATTGCTAAGAAATTTAAAGAAGAGTTAAAATTGACTAATCTTGAAAAAGAGGAATTGCTTGTTAGATTAGATGAATCTAATAAAAAGAATGAATTTTTGAGAAATCAAATTTCCTCTTAAGATGAGAAGATGAAAAGCTTGGAACAAGAATTAGTTGAATCTAAATCTAAAATTGAAAATTTGGCTAGTACCAAGCCTGCTGATGATAACAGAAGTGTTTCTGTTTCTCTTAAGTCTAAAGCTGAAAAAGTTTATATCCCTTCTTTCAAGAGGAATAATAAAGAAAAGGCTTATTTTGCTAGGTTAGACAAAAGTAAAAGTTCTGATGTAGATGCTAAAGTTTCTAAACCTAAGTCTAAACCTAATGTTAGAGAGCATAATAAATCTGTTTTTGTGCCTACCTATCACCTTTGTGCTGTTGTTGGTCAAATTAGACCAAATTGTTCTTTGTTGAGGCAAAAACCAAAATTTGAGACTAGATTTGTTGTTAGGTATACTGATGTTCCTAAATTTGTTCCTATTTGCCACTTTTGTGATGTTCGTGGTCACATTCGTCCTAATTGAAATTCAAGCATTCTGTATATCAATCTAGAATATGTGATGATATTTCTCCTGCCATAAGTCCATATAAATTGTTTCATATGCTTTTGAAAAATTTAAACTTGTTGACTTGTGAAAGGAATTTGCAGGATTTTAGTCTTTCTCAGAAGATTGGTGTAATCCCTCAAATACACTCTGCTTCTCATGGATTTTCACCTACAAAGCCGAAGACTCGTGCTATATGGGTGAGAAAATATCCTTTAAGGTGAGTGTTGCTGACTTGTCCCTGATTTAATTCTTTCAATTGTTTGTGGACATGTCTTGTTTTTGTTTTTGGTTGTTTTGTTTTTTAGTTTTTTTATTAAAAAAAATCCAAAAACATTGAAAAAATTTTCAAAAAGACAAAAATATTTTATTTTGAGTCTTGTTTTATTTTTCTTAAGGATTACATAAATTATGATATCTCTCTCTTGATTTAGAACATGCTTGACATGGCGGTGAAACTTGAATAGTTTGTGCTAAGCTATTTCTGATTTTGTGTGAGTATGTACTAGTTTGTACATATACTCATGGGTTAATTAAGAAATTGATATTTTTTGTTTGTGTACCCTCTATAGCTTAGTTTAGCACTATCATGCATTGCTTTTGCATTGTTCATTTAGCATAATATGTGTTTTTTGTTTTTGGTCATAAAATTTTTTAAAACCATTTTTTTTTTTTTTTTTGTGTGTTTTGCATTATTTTTCTTGGATTTGAAATCAAGGAATGGCCATATTATTTTTACATAACATGTTTATGTACCTTGTTTAGCTTGGATGAGCTTACTTTATTGCACTTTACAAGTTTGAGCTTTGTAGTGCATGTTATGTGGGAAAATGTTTATAGTTTTTGTTCACTTTGTCTTGATCTTAAAGTCACATGTCTTTGATTGTCGGACTTGATCTCATTGAGAAAGACATAAATAACCATCTCACCACTGTTCACTAGCCAATCATGAACACCTTAGTGCATATCGTAAGATTTTGTGCTCGAGAAATTGTAGCACATGCATAAAAAGAACATAAGGTGTAGCCTCGGTTTAATTGCTTAATGATTAAAATTGGTGTATACTATTGGGCTTGATGTCAAATCACGTAATTAAAATTGGTGTGTACACTATCCTGACTTTTAATAAGTTTCTGAATAAATTAAAATTGGTGTGTATATTATAAGGCAAAAATCAAGAAACTTACATGATTGCAAGCTTGTTTTCTAGGAGATGTGAAAGTTATATGATGTAACTCTTTAGGTGATATTCTCTTTCAAATTCTATGTGATGAATTTTGTAGACTTTGTGTTTGATTTCTATTCACATATCACCTCACATGTATCTCAAGCTTTTGCTAGTGGCACACACTACACAAGTTACTCTTTGCTAAACTTGGTACATTATATTGTGTGTGATTTTGTTGTGGCCATCCAAGATTAAAAGTTCCTTGATCTTACTGCAAAATGTTTTTAAAGTTTGAGAAATTGGATTTTTTTTAGAGCTTCAATGTACCCAAATTGGGGTGCTCATGTCTTTCTGCTCATCTTACAAATATTTTATCTACTCATGCAACTATTTATGGGTCACATAGTGCCATGTTTGCATTTTATTGAAAGAGAGAATATTTTTCTTCATGTGTATCCTCACCTTAGTTTTTAACTTTGATTTGTGTTTTTTTATTTTCCCCACCTCCTTTATTTTCCCCAAAACTGTTTTTCTCAAAACTTGTTTTGTTTTTCCTATTTTTATAGGGGGAGAAATTATTTTTAACCTTTGTGGTTCTTAGGGGGAGTTGTTGCTCTTCGTAGAGGGAGTTGTCTCCATTTTCTATAGAGTTGAATTGTTTTGTGTCCCATTGATTCTGTATTTTCTCATATCTTTTATTGTATATGTTGACTGTTTACTCTTTGTATGAGTTGTCTTTGTCAATACGTGACAAAAAGGGGGAGAAATTATTGATTTATGGGAATCATGTTTGTCTTGTTTAGGGGGAGTTGAAATTGTTTTTGAAAGGGGGAGAAAATAATTTTTTATGTATCTAACTTAGGGGGAGAGTTAGTTTACATATTTGTTGATTTACTGTTTTTCTATCACACATGCGTTTATGCGTTTTGTTTAGTATTTCAGGAAATATACAGGTTGATTCAATTGAGCTGCTGTCTACACTTGCAACTGATGGATAGTAGTTAGGTTGGATTATTTTGTAATGGGCATTATTTGTGTAAAGGGCTTTTACTTGTAACTTTGAACTTTGTGTTTGTGTTTTGTCACGGATTGCCAAAGGGGGAGTTTGTTAGGTTCTAAAGACTTAGGAACTAATGTATTTAGAACTCTAATTTGTATTGTTGGCAAACCATGATCAAAATAGTTTTTAGTCTTATTTAAACTTGCTCAAAGTATGTTTTTATGTAAAGTTGGAATCGAGTGGCTGCAGAAGTATTAGTGACTTTCTGTCTAGCTCAATCGATCGAAGCTTAGGCTCGATCGATCGAATCTCAGGCAAAACGTTTTTTCTGCAAAATTTTCCAACTCAACCCAAGCCCATTAAGGATTAGAGTTTTAGATCTACTTCTCCCACTATATAAAAGAAACCCTAGCCACGTTTTTAGAGTAGCTTTGGTTGCTCATATTGCTGTTTGTGTGAATCTCTTGTGAGATCTTTGAGGAGCTTTTCTTCACATAAACTTAGGGTTTTCAAGGTAGAGATTACTTCAACATCTTGATGATCAATTAAGTTGCTACCATTGGAGCTTAAAGAAACACAAGCGAGAGTGCTTGTATCTTGTGGAGAATCCAAGAAAGAAGGAGTCCGTGGATTCGAAGATTGCACGTGGTCGTATCAGTAAGTTCTACTGGTGGGTAGCATTAGGAAGTCAAGCGGGGGTGCTTGTAAGTCCTTTTGTATGAACTTCGATTCTTTCATATAGTGGATTCTAGTTTATCTTGAGGATAGCTAGGTTAAATCCTCCCCAGAGTTTTTACCGGTTTGGTTTTCCTAGGTCATCATATCATTGTCTTATTTATATTTTCGCTGCTGTGCTTGATATGATTATATGATTGTGTTAACCTAGAATTGCATAATTTGACTAAGTTAATCACTTGGCTAATTCTTTAGGTTAATTCAATTGCTGTTTTAAGGGGTCTAAAACCTAACAGATGAGATAAATTTAGTTATAATTTCAAGTATATTTTTATTAATGAAATAGGTTTCATTAAAAAAATTTGTACTAATTGTAGCGCAAATTAACAAAAAGTAGAGTTTTACGGGGTGGGGCGGGGCTTCATGAGGCCCCAAGGAGCGGGGATGGGGTGAGAAAGTTTTCCCCGTCATGCGAGGCGGGGTAGGGATGGGGCAAGACAAACTCATGTGGGGCGGGGACGAAGATCCCATCCTTCGACCCCGCCCCGCCCTATTGCCATCCCTAGTTTTGAGGTATATCATGTGAAATAAATGGTGAATATATTTTTTATGATTTATTTGGAGCTAGTTAAAGATTTAAATTGTTAGTTTTGAAGGATATTGTGATTTTGGTGCCATGGGTCTCTTGTTGATGATGTGAAAATCTTGTGGAAGCTACTCATAAATTATTGAGGTTTTGATGTTAGAGATAATACCTTGAATGATTCATGAGTATAATGGGAGTCTATGCCTTGTAATGAAATTGTTGAGAAACTTTGGAAGTGGAATACATTATTTGTGAGGTTAAATGCTAGGCTTGCCTAATTAATTTCTTAGTTAGCAATTTCTAATAGGTAGCTAGATACAATTTCAATCTTTATGCTTATTTGGATAAGTTTGCTTGGTATTGTTTAGGTTCTAGCTAATTTCATTTGGAGCTTGGAAAATTAGGCTTTTGCGGGTTGTGAGGTAAGTAGTTTTCAATGGGATTTTTGGAAAATAACTATATTGCATAAACATTGTTTTTGGGTCGAATACATTTTGGAAAATTAATGGTGGAACTATGTTTTTCTAAAAGTGTTGTGTTGTGACCCTACTATATATGATTATATATGAAAGTGCATATTCTTATTGCATATGGGGAATTGCATGATTTGTTAGCATAAAAAGACTAGCATCTTTGATTAAATTCTTGAGAATGCATTTTATGGCTTTATTGCATTATTTGCAAAAATATAAAGATGCTTTATCTTGACCTATATTATTTGGGAAGTTAATACAAAATCTTTTTGACAAGAAATGAGTTGAAGGCTTTGAGAACCTTGTGAATATCTTGGGCATTCAAATATTTTATGAAACTACTTGGAAGTGTGTAAAGTTGTAATTTACAACTATGTTTTTGTTGGCTTTTATTCCGTGCCAAATTTGATTGTAATTATGTTCAATCGTTTAAACCCTGTATTTGTTGTGGGATTTGTTGTAAGGGTTGTGTGATAGAGAGAGTGTATGAAGACTCAAGCATTTGAAGATTGAAGGATTCTCGCGGGTGTCTCGCGACCTAGCATCCTGCGAAGTGAATCATGTGCCAAGCACATGCTGGAATGCGAAGAGTCAGGCTAGGTGGAGACAGCTATGTCTCGCAAGTATCTCGCGGGTAAGGCCTTCCCGCGAGACACCCGCGAGGCAATCTGTTCTGCCAGCCTGTACTTTTTGAGTCACACCTTTTGCACCTATCCTATATATACCATCATTACCCACAATTGTTGAGGAATGCTTCAGAGAGAAAACCCTAGCCAAACACATTGGTAATTAGAGATTGTCTTCCCCATCTTTCTCTATACAATTGCTTGTGGTATCTCCTCAACCCTTCCCTCTCCATTATCCATATCTTTGAGAGGTTGATAGCCCAAACACTTACCACACCTTTGAGAGTGCTGAGTGACGTTTTGGTGCTGCTGGGAAGCATTGGAAGGAGCCTTGAATGGCAGATGCAACATGGAGCTTGTTGCGGGATCCAGATAACTAAGACAAGACACGGTTCTGAGAAGCCTTGTTGGAGTAAGAGCTTGGAAGGCTTAGGTACATCGGGTAGACTAGGCTTGGAGGGTCTTTTGCTAATCCATGTATCCCAACTGATTGTCTAGTGGATCGATTTCCGCTTGGAGGGTGGCGGAGAGGTTTTTCGCCGAGGTCTTCGGTTTCCTCTTCGATAACACGTCTCGGTGTTATCTATGTTTGCATCCTTCTTCCCTACTCTTGTTCATTTCATTTTTACTGCTGAGTTGCTTTAAATATGGATTAGAGTAGTTGTATTGTTTATACGCTTGTGTTTACACTATTCCGCACTTATCTTTAAGTTAGTGTAAAATCAACCAAGCCGTAATTTTAATTTGGGGGTCTAAACCGCTCGTGTGTTTTCAACACATTTTCGAGCTTTCAATTGGTATCAGAGCCAGTACACTTGCTGAGGTTTAATTACCTAAGTGTGATCCTTGACCCTTCTTGGGATGGACCGATCTCAATCGCTCAATGTTCCACCATTTTTTGATGGGAACAATTATGCATTCTGGAAAGTTAGAATGAGAGCATTCTTATGCTCTATCGATGATACCGTTTGGGATGCGGTTGAGATAGGTTGGACCAAGCCGAAGGCTCCTAAGTCCACTTGGGATAAGGTAGCTCTAGCTGCAGCCAATGCTAACAGTAAAGCTTTAAATGCTATCTTTTGTGGTGTGTCCCCTGATGAATTCCACAGGATCTCTCATATGACAGTAGCCAAGGAAGCTTGGGAGATTTTGGAGACTACCTATGAGGGTACAAAGAAAGTCAAGGACACAAAGCTTCAGATGCTCACCACCAAATTTGAAGAACTCAAGATGAGTGATGATGAACCATTTGATTCATTTTATGGGAAGCTCAATGAAATCGTCATTGCTAAACTCAATCTTGGGGAAAAGATTGAAGACACTAAGGTGGTGAGAAAAATATTGAGGTCCCTGCCTGAAAGTTTTAGAGCAAAGGTTACAGCCATAGAAGAAAGCAAAGACTTGGATGAGATTAAGATTCAAGAGTTGATCGGGTCTCTCCAAACGTATGAGTTGGGACTGCCTTCCCATAAGACGAGCAAATCACTTGCTCTTAAAACCATCACCGAAAGAACAAATGATTCCTCCGAAGAAGATGGAATGGAGAAGGAAGTAGCATATCTTGCAAAGAACTTCCACAAGTTTCTAAAAATGAAGAACAGTGGGAAACCGTTCAATAGAGGAAAGTTCTCTCCTTCAAGAGGTGAGAAGAAAGAGTTTAAGAGAAAAGAAGGGAAGGATTATCAACCTTCTCCAGACATTGTGTGCTATGAGTGCAATGGCCATGGACATCTAAAGAAGGAGTGTCCGAATTTTCTGAGGGGAAAAGGGAAAGCATATGCTACAACGCTCAGTGATTCTGACTCTTCTGATTCGGACTCGGAAGAGAGCTGTGACGGTGAGGGAAACTACTCCGCCTTCATGACCATTGCTCATGTAGATTCCTCGGACGACTTGGATGCACTTGTGAAGGAACTTGGTGAGCATTCTGACTCAGAGTCTGTTGGAATTGTGGAAGAATCAGATGCTGAAGAGGAAGAGAATACAGCTAATCTTCAAGAAAATTACTCCTTACTTTTTGAGAAGTCAGGGGAATATGCAAGAATAGCCAAGGCAGCTGTGAGAAAAATGAAGAAAGCAGAGGAAGATTACCGAAGTCTCATGGTCAGACATAAGGAGGCCAAATGCGAAATAGAAAAACTGAATGGTGAGCTGTCAGAAGCATACTTGAAGATCAGATTTCTTGAACAGGAGGTGGTGCAAGCGCAAGCCAAGATAGAAAGGGTCTCCTCCAGAAAGTTGGATGATGTTATCTCATCCCAAAAACATTCCTCAGACAAGTCCGGATTGGGATATACCGGAGTGAGTAGCTCATCAGTCAAAGCTACCAAAGAAGTAAAATTTGTGAAGGCCGTAGAGCCAATTGTAGAGGAGGCCATTCCTGAGAATGTTAAGGTTGAAAAGAAGAATGTAATTGAGCAACGGATGATGAATAAGCCCCGAAATCAGGCTGTAGGCAGACACGAAACCAGAGCAAGATCTCTCTCAAGACCACAACGGGGTCCTAGGACGGATTATGTGTGTCATTATTGCGAATTGCAAGGACACACCAGACCCAACTGTCAAAAATTGAGAGCAGATAATAATGCAAGCGTTCCTCGATCACGAGGAAGAAGGAATGACAATAGAGCTTGGGGTGGTAAGAACTCAAGAAGCCAAAATCGTGATCCCGGAGTGACAGACGTGATAAAGATGATCAGTGCCTTCACCATTTGCTTGGAGAGTTTTACTAGGAGGTTTGAAAGTCCCAACTCTCGTACCCAATCCGTCAAGGATATCACCCCAAACGCACGTGACGTGTGGGTGAAGAGGGGTACTCATGCATAAGCACTATAATATGTCCATGCATTAATTCTTTCCATTTCTAGGGACATTTGTTATTGCATTTTATCATACATTTCTTTCATAGTATTTTTTCCTTTGTCTAGTTTGCATCTGTTTTTGTTGATCTTACTTCTCTTGTTCTGTTTTGGGTGTATTTCAAAAATTCAAAAACCCATAAAAATTGAAAAATCTCTAAAAGTTTGATCACTTGTTTTGTGCATATCTCATGTGAGTTTGGCCTAGTACCTTCGTACTTATGGCATAGTGCATTTACGATCTTCGCTTGTTCCATATGCACTCTTTTCTATGTGGAAGAAACCCTGAAAACTATGTGTGACTGTTGTAAATAGATCTTCAAGCCTGTCATGAACGATTGGTCAATAGTCTTGTTGGTCTTGATACTTGCATAGACTTGTGTCTATATCTCTTCCCACTTTATTTTTGTGTTTTTGTAAAAAGAGCTCACCAATTGTAAATCTCCAAATGAAAAGAGATATTGAGCTGCAAAAGCCTGTCGCACATACTAGTATTTGACTAAGAAAAAGGGAAAGCAACTCTTTTAATGTAAATTTTATGGTGCTCAAAAAGCCAAAGGCTTATCATCAATGTTGAAATATCATAAATTTCAAGCACCTACCTCAAAATGAGATGTTTTGTCCATACAAAATAAAATGGACCAATTGTTATACTTTATGAAGAAGACAAATGAAAAGCTTCTAAGTTATGTTTTCAATGTGTGGGAGGTCATATATACTCATTTCTATAATGGAGATAGTCCACTTGATTTCGTATCAGTTGTGTATGACTCGTGTGAATTGATCATTGAAGCTTCGCTCTAGTCTAAGGACTATTTCACATTTGATGCTCACACACAACACACAAGTTTTTGATTCAATCAATGCCTATCTCATTTGTATGATTGTATATGTCCAAATGTGATGTGTATGCCCATGAACTTGTTGATCAAATCCAAAAATATTTTTGTGAGTTTTATTAGTTTTTGAAAGTGATTTTATACTTTCTTGTTTTTCTTTTTGGTCAAAATGCTTTTTGTATGTTTTTCATCAAAAAACTAGTTCAGGGGTTGTTTCACGAGAAGCTCGCGACTAAGATGCTTCCCGTGAAAAGGTTTGAGGGAAATATTTTTTCTTTCTTGTCACTCAAAGACTTTCGCGACTGTCTCGCAATTGTCTCGCGACCAACAGCTTCTCGCGAAATGCTGTTTGGCAAAAACTGGAATTTTCTCAAAATCAAACAGAGAATTTCGCGACTGTCTCGCGACTGTCACGCGACTTAGAGCTTCTCGCGAAAAGTTTGTGCTTCAGTGGCCTCTTTCGCGGTTGTCTCGCGACTATGTCGCTACTCCCTATCCTGCGAAAAATGCGTGTTTTCAGTTTTTATATGGCTGATGTGACAGTTTTTCAAATGTCAAACACTTCCCTCCCTAAACCTTCTTCGAACCTCTCTCAACCCAAATCACTATTCCATCAAATCCCCTTCCAAATCAAGAATTTTTCTGCATCTCCTCTCTCAAGGTATGATTTCTAAAACATCCTTTTCATGTTTTTACATTGATTTTGCAGCATTTATGTTAGGGTTTTGCTATTTTGGGATTTTCGAAAATTTTGGGTTGTTTTTCAAAATTGGGTGAAGCTTTTGTCAAATTTTTGATTGGGTTTTGTTCCTTTTGATCTTGTTGCATCTGTGTTGGCCCATTGTGACATTTTATCATGTATTTAGGCATAATTTTACCATGTTCATGCATTGCTCATACTTAAAGTGTTCTTATGCATATTAGGTGTTTGATTGAATGTCTAAGTGACATTGTTGTGCCTAATTGGTCTCAAGTGAGTCCCAATTTCAAAGTTTCCATATGTCTTACCATGGTTTAGTCTAGAATTGATCTTTGATCATGTGTATATTACACTTTGCATATGTTGCACTCACTTGGCAAACACCTAGGCACACCCTCATGCATCACATGTTGCACACACATGCATACACACAGACACACACACTTGAACAGTGACTTAATTTCATGCACAATGTCTTGTTTTTCATGCATTTGTGTTATAGTTTAATGATGTCTGTGGTGTAACATGCTTTGTTGAGTTGAAAATGCTCTGTTTTGCATTTTACTCTGTTTTGGGAATATCTCACTAGGTGTAAACTAACTTGAATCTAATCAAGTTTTGCTCTTGTGTTTTGCACACGTGTGCTTTGTGTGTTGTGTCCACTTGTGCATATGTCTCCCACCAAGCATGTGGCTTCCAGGAAGAAGGCTCCCAAGCGTGCTCGTACTGAATCTGATCACTTCAAATCCGCGGAAGCAGATATGAAGTACAATGACTGCTACAAGAAAGCAACCATTGTCATGGAAAGGGTGGTTCAATTGGAGGAGCTTGAGAACACATGCATTCCAGATGCATTCAAAGAAAGAACTTGGACCAAGTTGTTAAATCCAATTGGGACTGTGTACTCAGAAATAATTAGAGAGTTCTTCTCCAATGCTACTGTAGAAGATGACAAGATAATCTGCTGGGTGAGGCACAAAGAATTTGAGATCACAAGGGATAGTATTCAAGACCTTTTGGAGATACGTCCTCCCTCACAGCCAATGTCAATTCAATATGATGAGAGATTGGGGCATATCACGGAGATGATATCAACTCTTGGTGGGGTTCCAAAGAAATCATCAATGGATACTCTCAAGTTTTCTCCAAAAATGAGGACTCTGAGCTATGTCATGATCCATAACCTGTATCCGGTCACCAACCTCACCACTCTATCTGCTCCAAGGACGAGATTTCTCTACGACCTCTTCACTCACAAGGAAATTGATATCTGCAGCCACATCTTCCATATTCTGAAAAAGAGCATTACGAAGCAAAATTCACGAACCATAATGCCTTTTCCCTCACTGATCATGGGGTTCATTGCCAAGACGAAGCTAAAATTCCCTAGTGGCCTTACCATTGTTCAGAGGGATTACCCCATTGGTGCAAATACTCTGACTCGAAGCACAGCACACATTAAAGGCCCCAAGACTGGTCCTCATCTCATTCCACCGCCTCGAGTTGTGCCAGATGAGGGTGGAGATACAGAGGAGGAGATTGACAGGTTCACTTCTGCTCTAGAGACTGCACAGCCATCGTCTTCTGCTCCAGCACAAACACAAGGTCTCAGCAAGCTTGATCAAATCCTAGCTAAGATGGATCACATGTCTACGGTGCTTGACACTTACGTACAGCACACAGCGCATCAGTTTGCATACCTCCAGGAGCAGATCACCACATTATCAGCTCAGATTCAGAGCTTATCCCCTACACATGGATCAGACTCCGAATCCGACCAATTCTAGCCCTTTGGCCATTCCGGTCAAAAAGGGGGAGAATATTTTTGAGGGGGAGCTGATGAAGAAGAGCTTGCACAGCCTTAGGGGGAGCGTAGCCTAGAAACATAGTTATATTAACTATTGGTTATTGGTTTTACAGACGGGTTTACTAATTTTTTTTTAAGTTTTATAATTGGTTTATAGTTAATGTCTTACTGTTTTAGGTTTATAGTTCTGACACTTATGCTTTAACTTCAGTATTAATTTCAGTATATTTTCAGAATTTTGTGTTTATTCCTATGCTTTGTGGCATATGTGCTTTGTGGCATTTTGTTTTGTACCCATGTTGCTTATGTAAGCTTTAAAGGTTTGTTTCATGCATAGTTTGTAGGTCTTTGTGGTTTGTGCCATGCATTTGCTATACCATGCTTATGCAACCTTTATGCATGTTTGCTTGTTGTTCAATGTCATGCATTTTACTTCAAGTACAACACTCTTGTGCCCTTGTAGGATTGTTCCTAGATGCAAATACTTCGTGTATTTCTCATTGGTTGAGTGTTGGAGTTGCAAATGATTCTCTTCAAATGAGCTTATCATCTTGCATATCCGGATGTTCATTTCTTGGGTGAATGAGCATAGTAATTGCTTGTGTATAGTGGTTACTTGTTTGATCTTGCCATGATCTAGTGTTTCTATTTCATTTAGCTTGATCTTGCTATTATTGCTCCATATGCTTTTCAAGTTTTTCTGCATACAATGATGTTATTGTGTTGTTGTGTTTCAGGAGTTACTTGTTCATATGTTTCAAGAGCATTTCAGAATCTAGAATTAGGTGTGAGTGAGTTTTGCCTTTGTTCCTAAACTCACGTTTAAGTCTAGAGTCTGTTTTAGGGTTTTGTCACGGAATAGCCAAAGGGGGAGATTGTAAAGTTGTAATTTACAACTATGTTTTTGTTGGCTTTTATTCCGTGCCAAATTTGATTGTAATTATGTTCAATCATTGAAATCCTGTATTTGTTGTGGGATTTGTTGTAAGGGTTGTGTGATAGAGAGAGTGTATGAAGACTCAAGCATTTGAAGATTGAAGGATTCTCGCGGGTGTCTCGCGACCTAGCATCCCGCGAAGTGAATCATGTGCCAAGCACATGCTGGAATGCGAAGAATCAGGCCAGGTGGAGACAGCTATGTCTCGCGAGTATCTCGCGGGTAAGGCCTTCCCGCGAGACACCCGCGAGGCAATCTGTTTTGCCAGCCTGTACTTTTTGAGTCACACCTTTTGCACCTATCCTATATATACCATCATTACCCACAATTGTTGAGGAATGCTTCAGAGAGAAAACCCTAGCCAAACACATTGGTAATTAGAGATTGTCTTCCCCATCTTTCTCTATACAATTGCTTGTGGTATCTTCTCAACCCTTCCCTCTCCATTATCCATATCTTTGAGAGGTTGATAGCCCAAACACTTACCACACCTTTGAAAGTGCTGAGTGACGTTTTGGTGCTGTTGGGAAGCATTGGAAGGAGCCTTAAATGGCAGATGCAACATGGAGCTTGTTGCGGGATCCAGATAACTAAGACAAGACACGGTTCCGAGAAGCCTTGTTGGAGTAGGAGCTTGGAGGGCTTAGGTACATCGGGTAGACTAGGCTTTGAGGGTCTTTTACTAATCCATGTATCCCAACTGATTGTCTAGTAGATCGATTTCCGCTTGGAGGGCGGCGGAGAGGTTTTTCGCTGAGGTCTTCGATTTCCTCTTCGATAACACGTCTCGGTGTTATCTGTGTTTGCATCCTTCTTCCCTACTCTTGTTCATTTCATTTTTATTGCTGAGTTGCTTTAAATATGGATTAGAGTAGTTGTATTGTTTATACGCTTGTGTTTACACTATTTTGCACTTATCTTTAAGTTAGTGTAAAATCAACCAAGCCATAATTTTAATTTGGGGGTCTAAACCGGTCGTGTGTTTTCAACACATTTTCGAGCTTTCAAAGTGAATTATGTATTTTGAATTAAAGGTAATTCGTGAGCTCTTTATGTTCTATCCATGTGCTGTGACATGTGATTACCTGGTGATTACCTAGCTTGATACTATAGTCTGTGTGACATTGGTATCTTAGCACCTGTCTTTGTGATGTTTATTGAGTTCCGTCTTTGTGATGGCAATGAGTTTCGTCTTTGTGATGGCATATTAGTTCCATCTTTGTAACGGCGATGAGTTCCGTCTTTGTGACGGCATATTTAGTTCTAGCTGTGTGTCAGTAATGAGTTTCATCTTTGTGATGGCATTATCATGTGGCCTTGGGTTTGGAATTGTATTGTTATTGCTCACAAGTTATAGTATGTAGTTTCATGAGAGCATTTTGAGAAGCTTTGTGCCATGTCATTTTATTCATTCTTGTCATATTCTTTTTGGAAATGGTTTTGTAGAAATTATTTGGAAATTCTCAAATTAAAACATGATTTGTAAATTGTTATCATCATAAAACTTGCATTTCCTCCACCCCCATTAATTATGCTACTTACTAGACTCTGTCTCATTTTATTATTTTATAAACTTTTCAAAGTAGGCAACAATCTTTTGAGATACCTCTTTTTGGTGGCTAACAGTAGTTAGACTAACTACTGATGGAGGTTGAACTTTTGTAATGGAGATATTAGATAATGTATATCTTAGAATAGGCTTGACTCATTCTTTTGTATATTATAGTGGTTGTGACGTTATTCCCATTGATGGAACAAGCTGATGATATGTAATTATTTATTCAGACCTCTATTCTTTTTTGGCCAATGGTCCTTGTAATTATTACTTAGAGCTCTGACTTACTTTGAGAGTATATTCAATGGAATTATTATGATAATTCTTGATGTTGGTACTTAATATGATTTTTGTGGATTGGATTGTCAAAAAAGAAAAAATCTACAGGTACTTTGAGACGTCTTTCTCATGCTTTGGACCCTTTGGGGTTTGAGGTGTGACACTTAAAAACAAGGAAATAAATACCCTAAGCCTAAATTCTGAAAATTAAAAATTTAATACCAAAATTAATAAATAAATAAAGTCTAATTGTAAATTATGTCCTACATCAGACCCTTCCACTTATAAATAAATAAAAAAACTTGTCCCTGAGTTGATAGTCAAGATTTGAAATCTTCCATGCCAAAAAAATAAATACTTTGAATACTTGAGTCCTTTAGTTTTCCTTTCAAACTTGCAACTCATCAACGGAATAAACAAATCAACTTGATAATCCAAAGTCTCTAGTAGTTTTTATCACGTGTCCACATTTTGTCTGCTCCAATACATTGGAGCTAAGGCTTATCCCAACTAAACAAAAGATTCAAACTTCCACTCCTACCATTACAGTTCCAAAAAAACACAAAAAAAACAAAAAACAAAAACAAAAACTCAGACTCAACGACTCCACTTGACTCGCATGTGAATTCATGAAAAACGAGGCCAACTCCTCCATGTATCAAACCAGAGCATATGACATCATATCAGCCTCACACAACTAAACAAAAGATTCAAACTTTACCCAACCACTCCTACCATTACAGAAGAAAATAAAAAAATAAAAAATAAAAAAACCCTCAAACTCAACAACTCCACTTGACTCACATATGAATTCATGAAAAATGAGGCCAACTTCTCCATGTATCAAACCAGAGCATATGACATTTCAGCCTCACACAAATGTGTTGTTGAGTATGTTTTAAAACTAGTTAGGTATGTTCAAAGCTTAAGCCCATAATATTTTGTTATAAAGCCCAAGTCCATGTTCTAGAATTTCCCTCGGCTGGGGTGGGAATTTTGGCAACAAACAAAACCCTCAATCATCTTATATTTCCTTAGCAAACTTATCAGCTGCACCTTCCCCTCTTTTGTACTTATCTATTTTGCTTATAAGTTAATCAGAGCACTTCTTGTTTTACTGATATATTATTGATATTGCTCTGTAACTTTGTTAATCAATTTGGGCAATTTTCCAAACTATATTTCCAACATGTGACCCGCGTTTTTTGGAGGTCTGCTCATAGAAAGGACAAGGAGATATTTTTTCCGCCACAGTCAGCCTGACGCTCTCTCTCAAATAACACTTCAGTTGCCAGAATACAAAAGGAAAAAGGCCCAATACAGTTGTACTATTCTTGAATCCTAACTCCATTCCTACATGATCGAAGACTTTTTTGATAATGGCGAGCAGAGCACAAAACCTTTTCCTTTTGTTTTCCTGTTTGCTACGGGGATGAACTAGTTTCAGCTAATGAAAACTTTATAATACGATTCTTCCAGCTTGCAGGAATAGCTTACCTAGGAATATGGTACAACAGAAACAATGAGAAGCCAGTTTGGGATGCTAATCGAAGCACTCCAATTGCTGACAGATGTAATGTTCTTACTATAGATGATTATGGGCACTTGAGAATTTCATACATTGGGTATCAGTCTAAGATACCATGTTCAGTTCAAGGTGAAAGTAATACTAGTGCTATTCTAATAGATGTTGGCAATTTTTTACTGTACGAAGGGAATTCAGAAGGGTCTGTGAAGCGAGATTTGCAGCCAAACACTACTGACACACATGTACCAGGAATGAAAGTTGGAGTAGACAATAGAACAGGACGTTCTTGGCCTACAACACCAAAGAGAAACCGTGATCTCCCTGACTTAGGATCCTTTACCCTTAACAATAGAAACCAACTGGTCATCCTGTGGCGAGATAACATCCATTGTAGTACTGGGCCTTCGTTCAATGGACATTCCAACTCGTCATCATACGGTTTATCAAAACAAAAGCATTTTAATTTCGGCTTCATTTCAAATGAGAATAAGACATACTTCAGTGACAACAATTGTTCCTGGGTTGACTTTGGATATGCATTTGACACTCGGGCCAGCACGGGTGAGATTTGGCGCAGAGATACAAGTTTTAGAAGTAATCGTTCGGATGGTTTGCGAGAGTTATGCGTCAGGTCGGGTCGTGTCGTGTCGTCAAACCGGATTAAACATAATTAGACTCCACAAAGCCCAACATGAAGGTAGAGGTATAGAGCTAATTGACACAACATTGAATGAATCATGCTCTTCAAATAAAGTATTGAGATGCATTCATATTGGTCTCTTGTGTGTACATGACAACGCAGCAAATAGACCCGCCATGCAAGATGTTATTTGCATGGTTTTCAATGAACCATCCAACTACCTACCCCTAAACAACCAGCATTTTTCATGAAGATAGGAGCCAACGGTAGCCAAAATGAAGAAGGAAAGCTTTTCAATCAATGATGTTACAATTTCAGGGATGGATCCTAGATAAATGCACTAATCATTTACAAATGTATGTTCATCTAGGGATAGACATGGTAGCATTTTTTTTTTCCTATATATTTCAAATGTATTAGGATTTTCATTAGGGGCTATATGTAATTAGAGATTTCTGTGTCAGGAACACAAGCACCTATTGTCGTCACGTGTGCTTGATCTCCCCCGACCAAAATCGAGTATCAACAACAAGGCTATATCGTTTACTAAACTAATTTCACTAATTAATTTCATCAAGAGCTAATATCATTAAATATTGATACCAACTATGAACCATTCACAAAGGGATAAATTGATTGCTAAAGTATCTATTATCTATTGTAAGAGGTTAATCATGCAATATTCCGTTGTGCATTTCATTATGTAAGGGGGAAAAAAAAGGAGAGGATGATTTCATATAGTTAAAATAAAGTAAAACAATATATGTGGCGGTTGATCTATTATTGACCTCGATTCGACTAAAATTAAAGTTTTTCTAAGTTAAGTTCTTATTATGTTAAATAAATAAATAAATAATAATAATAATAATAATAACCATATACGTTAATAATAATGTATATTTGCATATTGTGCGGGTTATAATTTCGTGGTGAAAAAACTTAATCATCAATAATATTATACAAATGCTATGAAGCATCTTTGGAAATATAGTTAACTGACTAGGGCGTGCATATTTCATCAAAAATAAATAATTAATAATTAATAAGAGAAGAAGTAATCAAATGATACAAATATACAATTATCATTTTTAATTTTAATTTTGATTATAATCCTTTTAAAAGAGTTACCTGCTTTGGGGGTGGAGAGTGAAAGACTATTATTCTTTGATTGAACGCTGTATTCCCTTAGAATTTTGATGGTCCACTGTGTGCTCCCTTGTTCTTTCCTGTTACTTTTTCGAAAGCATCTACTTCATATATCGTCAAGATAAATTGACTTAAGACCCCACTTATGGGTCCACACGCTTTGTTACGTGGGTACGAAAAACACTTTAACTTTTTTGAATTTAACAGAACACTTTTACTTGGTTCACACAAAACCGACATTATGCCACACGAAGAACTTGCATGAGAGCTTGGTCTTCCATATTTATAGTTAAACATGAATTGATCCCTTCCTCTACAGCAGCTTACCAAAAAAACTTTATTGTGACATGCAAAACAAAAAAACTGATATTAATTTTAGTACTTTTTATGTAATTTTTAAAATTTTAAATTTAGGGTTATCATTTTCATGATTTTCAATGCATTTATTAATGTTTTTCTACTCAAATTAGAGAGAGAAAATGGGCTTTTGCCCTTATTTTTAAAAATATTTAGCACAATGTTCCTATTTTGAAACTATATAACGATATATCCCTGTTTTAAAACTCGATTTTCTTAAAATCGAGTTTCAATGTAGAACTTGAGTTCCTTGAAAATTTTCAAGTAGAAATCGAGTTCATGGAACTCAAGTACCAATCAAGGAACTCAAGTTCCTTGAATAGTACTTGAGATCATTAAACTCGGACATTCCAGCCTTTTGCCCCTAACTTTTTTTTTTTTATTTAGCAATTTGCCCCTATTTCGAAACTATATAAGGAAATGCCCCTGTTTCGATACTCGATTACCTTAAAATCAAGTTTCAATGAAATACTCGATTTGTAGAAAATTGAGTATACCCGATCAAACTTAAAAAAAATAAAAATAAAAATAAAAATTGGCATGGAACTCGAGCTTCAGGAAATCGAGTTTCTTGCAAAATTTTTTTACAAGTGTAATTGGCCCATATTCAGGGAGACTTATAGCGGCGTTTTTAAGCTCTATAGTGACGTTTTTAAGCCATATAGCGACGTTTTCCTGAAAAAAATTTTCATAAGTTTGATTGCCAGTTTTAGGGGGCCCTATAGTGACGTTTTTAAGCTCTATAGTGGCGTTTTTATACTCGATTTCCATAAAATCGAGTTCTATACATTTTTTTTTTTTTTTTTTAAGTTTGATCAGGCATACTCGATTTTCTATAAATCGAGTATTTCATTGAAACTCGATTTTAGGGTAATCGAGTATCGAAACAGGGGCATTTCCCTATATAGTTTCGAAATATGGGCAAATTGCTAAATAAATTAAAAAAAAAAAAAATTAAGGGCAAAAGCCCACTTTGTCCCATTAAACTCAAGTTCCATAAGTTTTTTTTTTTTTTTTTTTTTTTTTTTTTTTTTTTTTTTTTTTTTTTTAAGTTTGATTGCCTATAACTCAATTTTCTACAAATCGAGTTTTACATTGAAACTCAATTTTGAGAAAATCAAGTTTCAAAACAGGGACATACCCCTATGTAGTTTCAAAACAAGGACATATTGCTAAATATTTTAAAAAATAAGGGCAAAAGCCCATTTTCTCCCAAATTAGAGTGGTGTTATATATGATCCGGTATCAATTATGATCTCTTTTGACATCTTCTTCTAGTCAATCAAGTTCAATAGATTTCAGTTTAATAAAAATTCATGGACTTTTCTCCTTTATTTGTCTGGTAAATTCCTAGGAACTTTCCTTGTGAATTTAAGGATTTTTTTTTTTTTTTTTTTGAGACATGTATTATGTTTCTAGTGACTTTCTACCATAATAAAAAAATAAAAAATAAATCTATCCTCTATTTTACATGTTTGATATTCTTGATAATTTGCAAAAGAAATAGCAAAAAAAGAAAATAAAAAAATAATTTCATTCAAAAATCCTTATACCATACAATTATGGGTTCTAAATAAAACAAAAATGTCTACCACATAGTAGTTCAAATGTTTATATTTTATTTCTACCACCTTAGTTAACCCTAGAGAGAGATTGGATGTGGGATCCTTGGGGATCTCAATCCACAATAGTAAGACTAGTTAATACCTTTACGACCCTATTGACTTGACTTAAAACTTTTTCTAATTTTGTTCTTTTTTTTTTTTTTTTTCTCAATTGTCGAAGCCTCACGACTGTAGACCACCCACCACGGCAACGCTCACACCTTAGCATAGCTCGGGTGATGTAAAAGAGGGTTAGAAAAAGGGTAATCTCTGGTGTGTGACTGAATTGAGTCAATTTTAATCTATTATTACCAAGGGTAGTAAAATTGCCACCAATCATTGGGTTTTTTCTAATGTGTGACTGGTTACCTAACTCTATTTGATTTTACTATCAGTCATAGGCTAAGAAAAATGGAAGTCTAGTTACATGCGCGGAAGGTGTTAGATACCCCACAACGCTTGTTTGGAAACAGTCATTTGGTTTGGTAAAATCTTAATAGCATTAATTCAATTGATTTGGATTATGTAAAGTGAAACAAAAAGATTTTTTTAATATAATATTCAAAACTAATAGAATAACTGTATCACAAATGATCATTCAAAACTAAAGCATATCTAAATATCACAAATAATCAATCACAATATGTCAAACAAACTAACCACAAAAGCTAATGTCTAATCACAACAATCAATTTAAGGAAAATAGATAAAGGTAGAGGAAGTAAAGGACAATAGTGATGATGTGATAATAACAAAGAGTTCGAAGATGAAAGTAAATGATGATTGTGACTAAGGTTAAGAGTGATAGAGAGAAGTGAAGAATGAGGGCGACAGTAGCTTGGCACCATAGTTACAGAAGGACAATGGTGATAAAGAAAATAAGTGAGGTGAGACTGGGCTGAGAGCTTGTGTTGTGAGAGACAGCAATGGGACTTGGGAAAATGCAACTAAGAAAGAAAATAAGTTTATATATCTAAGGTTTTGAAGGGTATATTGGCAAAATGACATGCAGATCACCCACTTAATCCTATATATAGGACATGCAAGTAATCCAAACACTAAACCTTTCGTAATTAATTGTATGAAATAATCTGATCTTGATAGTTACATTGTTTCTAACTGAAATCCTATAAGATATGGCAAATGTGGAATGAAGGTAGACAACTAGAGCTATTTGACACAACATTGAACTAATCAAGTCCTCCAAATGAAGCATTGAGATGGATTCCTGCTGGTCACTTGTGCGTACAAAATCATGCAGCAAATAGACCTACCATACAAAGATGTTATTAACATGTTTTTTAACAAACCCATCCAACTACTTGCCCCAAAACAACAAGCATTTTTCATGAAAACAGTTGGTAAAGAGCCAATGGTAACCAAAAGGAAGATTGTGCCATCAATTAGGTAACAAAAGGAATATTCTTTACAAATGAATATTCTTTTAGGAATAAATGCATACGTTAATTATAATGTATATTGCATGTTGTGCGAGTTATAATTTAGTGGTTAAAAAAATTAATCAATATTATATACAAATGCAATGAAGCATCTTTGGAAAATATACTTTACTGACTAGGGAGTGAATATTTCAAACGAAAAAAAAAAATCAAAATTTTTTGTTGTAATTTTTTTAAATAGTTACGTGCTATGGGGGCTGAAGACCTTATCATTCTTTGATAGAAGGCTACATTAATCATTTGATTGAATATGGAGCATTAGAACTCTAATGATCCACTTTTTTCCCTTGTCATTTCCTGTTATTTCAAAAGCGTCTATCTCATTCCTGTCAGTCAATCACCCGAAGAAATTTGGTTCAACTTCCTTAACATCTTCTGCAATGGGTCCACACCCTTTATTACATGGGTACAAAAAATTCTTTTGCTTGGCTCAAACAAAACCTCCAATTCCTATGCCACATGCATAAGAGCTTGTTCTTCCATATTTCATATTTGCAGTAAAAACATGAATCGTTGAATTAATCCCTTCCTCTATAGCAGCTTACCCAAAAGAGACTTTCTTAAGACAAGAAAAGCACAAAACTTATCCTCAGACCTTCTTCTTCTTCTTCTTCTTCTTCTTCTTTTGCTTTTTTTTTTTTTTTTTTAATTTGCTATTCTTGATAATTTGCGAAAGCAATAACCCAAAAATATATAAATGAATAATCTCTTTTAATTCAAAATTAAAAGATCGTTATACCACATAATCATGGATTTTGAAAAAAAAAACAAAATTGAATACCACATAATAGCATTCTTTGATGGGATGCTATATTGACTTCATATTTCAAAAGCGTCTGCTTCATTATAGACTTCCAATAACCCAAATAAATGTGGAAACTTCAGCAAAGCTCTTCCACAAAATATTCAGCAAGATGAATTGGTCCCCTCTCCCAGTGGATGTGACATTTATTCTATCCTTATGCTTCATCTCATTTTCATATATAGATATTAATTTTAAAGGAAAAAATGTATCCCATAGTAATGTAGAACAGACTGTTATGGCCTTCTTGGACTCTCATGCACACCTGAAATCAACATGCAAAGCAAAAAGGCACTAGTAGAAATCATGGGTCTTGAAGTTGGAATCGCATGAAATTTGGCAGGTTGAAGCAAAATAGACTTTTGAGCAATAATTGTGGCCTAGCCACGAGGTGCCCCTTGAAAATGGCAAATTTTTTCATTTAGGCCCTGAAAACTGTGATTTTGCCGTTTATAGAAATATTTGTTTCCTTAATAATTCTTTTTTAATTTTCTATTCTTGATCATTTGCGAAATCAATAAACCAAAAATAAATAAGTAAATAATCTTTTTTAATTCAAAGATCTTTGTACCACGCAATCATGAATTTTGAATAAAACAAAACTGCATACCACATAATTGTATTCTTTAATGGAATGCTTTACTGACTTCATATTTCAAAAGTGTCTGCTTCATTATAGACTTTCAGTCACCTAAATAAATGTGGAAACTTTAGCAAAGCTCTTCCACAAAATATTAAGCAAGATGAATTGGTCCCCCCTCCCAATGGATGTGACATTTATTCTATCCTTATGCTTCATCTCATTTTCATATACATATATTAATTTTAAAGGAAAAAATGTATCTCTTAGTGATATAGAACAAACCGCCATGGCCTTCTTGGACTCTCACATGTGCTTGAAATCAATGCGCAACGTAAAAAGGCATTAGTAAAAATCATGGGCCTTGGAGGTGGAATCGAATGAAATTTGGCAAGCTGGAGCAAAATGGCCTTCTAAGCAATACTCATGGCTTAGCCATTGGTACCCCCTAAAAAACGCGAATTCCTTCATCTAGACCCCAAAAATTGTGATTTTGCCGTTTATAGTAATATTTGTTTCCTTAATAACTTTTTACTCAAAAGTCAGAATAAAGTCCCACTTATTTTGGGACGACCCTTAAGGTCAATAGTTTATGATTCTATATTTAATTCAATTTTTCCATTTCGGTATTTTGTCACCTAATCATATAATTAGTACGAATTAAAGTTTCAGACGTTTTTTTTTTCCTCAGTATTTATATGTTTTGTAGCCGTCAAAGACAAATTAGATTATTATCAATAAACACAGACTTTTGTCAAATTCTTTCTCTGGTGGATTCCAATTTTTTTCTCTTTGTGGATTCATGGAAACCCCTCATGGATTCGAGGTTTACTGCCAGAAGCTAATATTCTAGTTTCTACTCCATCAAGAGAGCATCATGTATATGCTTTCTCTAGGCTTTTGTGACATCAATTGGTATCAGAGCCTTGATTTACCCTCATCTGATGGCTAACCAGCTAGATGGTGACCACCACAATAATTATGGTGATGACGATGTCAACAACCTAGTCTTCACTAGGGCTGAGTTCCTTGATTTTCACGTTAAAAGTCAACAGTTTCATGATTCAACCCAACAAACTCTGGACCAAATTTAAGAAGCGCTTGCCACCCTACTTAACCAAAACCCTAATCGTGATGACAAAGAGCGACATGATAACCGATCGCATGACCCTCCCCATTGTAGTCCAAATCAAAATAGGCAACAAGACTACAATGAAGAGAATAGTGAAGATGAGGAGTATGAAAAGAGAGTCCTTGGGAATCATCATGATCCTACGAGGTATAATGGCTAAGATTATCAGGAGCAGAGGGACTATCAAATGAAAGTAGAGTTATCATCCTTTAATGGTAATGTCTCCATTGAAGAATATCTGGATTGGGTCAGTAAGGTGGAGAAATTTTCCGATTATATGGGTACTGCATATGACAAACAGGTGTGTTTGGTGGCTTACAAATTGAAGGGAAAAGCATTTGCTTGGTGGGATCGTGTTTAATCAAACCGTACCCATGAACGAAAGCTTTCGATATGATCCTAGAAGAGGATGAAGAGATTAATGGCAGATCAATTCTTACCACCAAATTACCACCAGTAATTGTTCAGACAGTACTAGGACTGCAGGCAAGGTACTCGGACAGTTAGTGAGTACATGGAAGAATTTGACAGGTTAGCAAATCCCAATGATTTAGAGGAAACTGAAGATCAATGGGAGTCTAATACTCAAATTTCTTTCTTTTGCATGTTATTTACAATCTCAACAATCAATATGAAAATACCATGTAAATTAATCAATGAGATGAAATCCGTGAAGCACTTATCAAATTCCCCCAGGCCCCCACCCCCAAGAAATTATTCTTTGGCCTTCAACTATTTTTAGTGGTATGTCTCCATAATTAGTTGATTAATTTTAATCTCTTACTTGAGAAAAATACACGTAACAAGTATATTTTAGATAAAACATTTAGACTCACATATTTATGTATAATTACAATATGCAACTAACTCTGCAGCTTGAACTATTTTTTTTATACCTTCAAGCACTTTTTTTAAAGAGTGTTTTAAACATCCGCTCCTAATGATAGCTCTTTATCATCAGATCAAGATACTAGTCAGTTTATAGTGTAGACCGGAATTGAACCCTAGATATTTTTATTTAACCATAAGAGATATTATCAATTGAACTAACTAAAATCTACTACCCTCCAACACTTTGTGCATAAAAGTGTGTTGATATAATTATTTAAATAGAAAATGAATATGATATTATATTGTAATCGGGTAAATTACAAAGTTAGTCCCTATCATTTGCACCATATTTTAATTTGGTCTCTAACCTTTTAATTGTGTCAATTTGGTCCTTAATGTTTTCAGTACTGTGTCAGTTTAATCTCTGTCATTATCCCTTGAATGAAAAAAGCTAATGTGTCAAACATAACAATAAAAAAATTATTTTTCATACCACATCAACTACTATCTAGACTGCCATACCAGCATAACTTAAAAAATAAAATAAAATAAAATAAAATTGTGACTAACCGAACGTCCAAAATAAAATGATAGTTCCTTCTCAAAATAATAATAATAATAAAATGATAATTAAAATTGTATATAACATTTTAATATGTCACATCAATATTTAAATGAAAAAATTTCAAATAACCAATATTTTTCACATTCTTTATAATTTCTTTTAATTTTTCCTGCACTTTCCCGATAATCAAACATATCTACGTACAAAAAAATCCAAAAAGAAAAACTACTTCACTTTTTTTTTTTTATAATATGTAGAACTTTTAATGAACCAGAGAACTTAAGAGGAGCCCATATTAGAACCATGGCAAACGTCCTGTAAGAAAACGTTAGCAAAAGCATGGGGGCCTGAACTTAAATCAAAGAAAAAAAAAAAAAACTATTCTTCAAAGATCACCTAGCCACACATGAGGAGATTTATTAGCTTCCTATACAAACCCAATTGAAAATACATACACCGAAAGCCTTTGCTAGATTACAAACTATATAGCTCCAGCTTGAACTCCTCAATGGACAACTCTGACCCAGCCCCAGAATAGGCCCTGTGCAAGCTTTAGAATCACTTTCAATTATATTTGTTTTTTTTTTTTTTTTTTTTTTTTTTTTTTTTTGAGAATCATTTTCGACAATTACACTCTCTAAGTTCTGGGTTAGATCCCTGATCAAATCGACCCAAACCAGATTGGTTCCCACCACCTTCGGAGAAGCTTTTAGATCTCCCATGGCGGACTCGTTGGAGACCGACAAATATGGAATGCTCGATTTCGGCTTGAACTATGATTGATTTGTAACTTGTTTGTTTTGGATTATTTTTAAAGAATCTTAAGCTTCCTTGAAACTTGTTGGATTTTGGGGTTTCAACCACCGTATGCGGTACACTAGTACTCCAAAATGGGTTGTAGTTGGCTTGAGGAGATTGGGTTGGCTATATGGATTTTATTGGATTTCAACCACCTAAATTGGTGTTTTCATTTCAAATCAATCAAAGATCTTTGGTTTATTTAGAGTTGTAGGTTTGATTTTGAGTGTAAATGTTTAAATATGTTTTCAATTCAGTATGTGAAGGTTACATTTATATCAACTCAATCGAAATTTGAAAGGGTTGATTTTTGTAGGATTTGATTTCCGAGTGTGTTTGGATGCCAAGAAATTGAAAGGAAAAAAAAAAATGCAGATTAAGAATTTTTTTTTAATTTCTTTTTCTTTTTCTTTAAAATTTTAGGAAAGAAGATTAAGATTTAATTTAATTATGATGCTGATATGGCAATCCAAATGGAAATCTATGTGACAAAAAAATTATTTTTTATTTTGGCTGTTAGCCACGTTAGTATTTTCCATTAATTACTTAATAGTAAAAACTATTTTGACACAATACTTAAAAGTTAAAGATCAAATTGACATACCACCTGCACCCTAGGTGTTGTGGTCACTCTATAAGTATAAAAGCATGTAGAGTGTAGGGAGTAAGGGCTGAAGTTCAAGTCAGATTAACAAGTCTTTAGACCCAAAGCACGTAAATTTAGATACAAATGTGAATTATAATTTTGCAATTTGGGTAGTCAAAATTTACGTACTATAGGAGTGAAGTTCTATCAATTATTAATGAAATGCTGTACTTTTTTTACCATGGAACTTGGAAAACCCTTGATCCTTTTTTTCTTTCGACTTAGAATTTTGAATGATTGGATCAAGGCCCCTAAAATCTTTAGCAAGATCAGTCGGTCAAGAGTTCTAGAGGTGGCAAATGGGCCGGTTTGGTCATAAATGAGTTAGGTGTGTAATTACCCATTTATCCATTTATGACCCGTTTATATATAAATTAATTATCTATTACCCGCCAAACTCATTTAATTAGTAACCCACCCATTTAACCCAATATAACCCAAATACCTCTAAAACTACCAAAATACCTTATTGACTTTCAAAATTACCAAAATACCCTAAATAACCCAAATACCCCCTTACACTTCCAAAATTACCAATATACCCTTAGACATCCAAAATTACCAAAATACCCCTAGAAATGTATTTAGGTGTACAACGTTTAGATTCATAAAATTTGATAGCTTCCATGTTTTGCAAATTCTTTTAATTATATTCAAGGTAGCACTGCTGCTAGTGAACATGTACTATGTACCTTTTATTTTCAAAAGCCGAAACAATAAAACTTATGTGGATTTTAAGACCTAACCTCCAATTAACTCAGTGTCATATTTGATAGTCATCACTCACTCATCACAATAACTCTAAAAGAACCTCAAAGTTCTGAAAAGTGATCTCTGCCAAGCCAATGACACCATTGAAAGGTGCATCAATCTGATCAAGCCTATAGCCGAGATAGTGTCTCAACTGGATGAGAATATAGATTCATAATTCAGCTTGTTTGGTAGATGGTCTGAAAGAAACAAATCCAAAAGCAATTAAACACAATTGACACTCAAACAAAATTTATTACTTAAAAAAAAAGACTTTGAAGGCAAATCAAAATCTAAATCTTATTGCAAGCAAATCAATTTGAATACAAGGCCACCAAAAAGAAAAGAAAAAAAAATTTGCACAGTCATCAACAAAAACAACTTTTTCAATTACATTTCCCACTGAAACCAAAGCAAATCACAACAATATGAAAGACCCACAACACTAATCCACACAAATAAGCAAAAGGATAAGTGCCCCTCAATCTCCGCAAGTATCTAATGGCACACATACATTAAAAAAACAAACTTTAAGAAATAGTATGGTACTGGATATATAAGAGTTGAAATTAAGCTTAAGTAGAATGATAAGTGTAACTCAATGGAGCAGGACAGGAAAGCAGGTGAATGTGCAAGCTAGGAAATTGGAATCATCAAGCAGAAGATTACACCAAAATCTGAGGCATCATTTTTAACTTTCCACAATTCCATCTCTTGGATATTTTTTTAGCTTTCACTGCTTGAGACAGATTGGTGCAAAGCTGAGTCGGTGCTAGGTCCGCTGCATTCACTAGAGCCTTGGCCGTGGCTTATTGATACCATCTTTCTAAATTTCTTTAAGTCCTCCTTATATTGATCATTATCATAATCTATGCTTCCAGCTGTCCCAAGTGAGATTTCCTCATTTAGATCATCCAGAGAAAGATAACCTTCCAAAGCTCTAACTATCTGCTTACCATGCAAGAATGGTAGTAGGGTTATATACTGCATCATGAAAAATGATTACAGGCACATGCATGCCATCACAAAGAATAAAGTCTTAATTTCAAACAGTTTCAAAATCATTTTAGCATTTGAATGTTAAAATTGGAAAATCTAAATTCCTATATACTCAATCTTTCGAACATTAAAATTTCAATAACCTGCCAAAACAGCGCAATATATTGGAACCATATATTATACAAAATAATCACAAATAAAAATTAGTGACAAACAAGACAATAGGCTTTACAATTCACAAACTTTGGGGAAAGGAGGTTTATCTATAATTTTGGATTTGACTTTCTTTCTTTTTTTTTTTTCTTTTTCTTTTTTTTGAGAAATGGATTTGATATATTAGACAAAGAGAACTAAATATTTCAATAATAAAATTGGTAGAATTACCTGGCTCATTATTGGCCTAGACCGGGCCATATGACGGATGCAAGCAGCAGCACAAGCAACCATTCGAGCCAATTCAGTAGGTTCATAATCATTCTGCAACCTTGGATCAACAACAGCTTCAAAGTTGCCATGTTTTAAAGCTTGCGCGAGCAAAGGCCTTCCCTAAAATTCCATAACAGTAAAGGTTAACTTTTCCATGTCGCTTAAACTTTGCTATTAAGAATTCAACATCTTGCAAGAGGAAAAATAAATGGAAGTTATAAGATGACTCAAAATAGAAAGCATGATAGGGACTAGATTTCATTCTAGCTTAAGAAAACCCTTAAATCTAGAAAGAAAATCTGGAACCCACCAAAAAAAATGAGAAAGCCTCTCTAGAAAATATAACTGATATTCAGAAATATAAATTTTTGTTTTACATATAAAAGACCGATTCAAGGCCCCAAAAAAACTTATTTTACAAATAAAAATATTCTTAAACTGATTCTAATTGATCCTTTGCCATTATATAACTCTAATTTGACTAGGAAAGCCTTTAAAACACTTAAAATCAAGAAAATAAAATCCTAGGTGCTCAAATAAAAAAATTACAACCAAAAAAATCATAAATTAATAAATTATAAAAATTAAATCTCATATCCTGTTCTAAATCATTAGTGCCTATACTAAATGAAGATACACTTAGAATTATTATCCAACTATCTAGTACAAAAACATTCAACTCAACGAATTACTATGCATTTGTTGTAGGTAGTAGGTACTCTCAAATTCTTTTCATTACTTCTTTTAAGAACCATATTTAAATGTATTTTCTAACAAATCGCTATACAAAAGTTTTTTTTTTTTTTTTTTTTTTTTTAAAGACCACCTGATACTGGCAAGACAAATGCAGACAGACACACATCGGTACAAACACGTAGAATAGGACCGTAAAAAGAATAATGAAACATTAGGAACTACTACTTTGAAATGGTACACACCCACTCAACCAGGCTATCATTAGGGAAGGATTGATTTTTATCGAAAGGCTGGAGTCCAGTAATCAACTCCAAAAGCACAACCCCAAAAGAGAAGACATCTGACTTATCAGTGAGCTGTCCACTACTGGCATACTCCGGAGCCAAGTAACTGCATTTGATGAATACAACATCATTTCAAGACATTCAGAAGCAATTAATACAAATTTTTTTTAATTAGAAATGAAGTAGCCAAGCTATCATTGCTTAATAAATTTAGACTGCTTCAAAACTAATTAAACTTCATGGCAGCACCTTAACATTGTCTACAGAACACAGAGAAATGGAGCTTACCCAAAAGTTCCCATTACCCGAGTTGTGATGTGAGTCACACTATCTAATAGAAACTTAGCAAGCCCGAAATCTGAAACCTGAATGAAAGCCCAAAATCTTGTCATGGAAGTTGGTTTGGAAAAGTATTTTTAAGTATTAGATGATATATGAAGGTTTTCTACGTAACTTATGCCTTGCAAACACCTACGTACAAAATACATGCAAAACGCAAACGAATATGAGAGAAAAAAGGGTGGTGCATTTTTAAGTTGAACCCTTCAAGCTTGGAATTGTTTTCATTTTGGTAATTTACGTTCTAAAATTTTCATTTTGGTCATTTATATTTTATTTCATTTTTGAGTTTATCCTATTTTCCATTTTTGATGTTAATTTGACTGTTAAATACCCTTGATGTTTAACAATTTCATGAAATACTAGTTTTAAAATGTTGTGAAATACAACAATTTTCTAGTTGTAGGCAAAACACATATTATGCATGGTTAGATTACTAAATCAAATAAATGACCCGTTAATATGAAAATCGAATCAAACATATAAGGTCAAAATGAAAATTTTGAAACATATAAAGGGATAAAATACGAACAACTCCAAATGAATTAAATACTAATATGACTTTTGTGGGAAATTGGGTTGATTGAAATTGTCAAAACTTGAGACAATTCTATTACAAATTCTCCTATCGTTTCAACCTTGACCCAACCAATATATACACCATTTCTCATGAAATTAACCCCTAATTACCATCTGAAAGTTGAGAGAAACCTAGCAAAAATTGTGAGAGTTGATTGGAGTTTTGGGAAGCATTGGAGCCACCAGGCTTGAAGTTGCAGTTAGAACTCAGTTGTGGATCTAGATGCTAGAGTAGAGAAAGGAATTGCAAATTCAGTTACAAGTAGAGGCTTGAAGAGCTTGAGTGCATCTTTGTTACATTACTTGAAGGGTTTTGTTTTGTGAGAAAACTACATTGCTACTATCTATTCTAAGGGATCATTTTTGGCGGTGAGGTTGCAGAGAGGTTTTAATGTCTGGTACTTGAGTTTTCCTCTACAATAACATATTTGTATGTTATTGTGCCATTGAATTTTTGTGGTTGTGTTGATGTTTATGTTTACCATTGCTTACTAATGTTAATTGGCTAATCATAAACACAATTGGGCTTTAATTTAGTATATTAGCTTAAAATTAGAATTAGCCATAATTGTAACTTGAGGTTTAAACCATAATAAAGTTGAATTTAATTGTTCTCAACTTCCAATTTAGAAAGGTTGCAACAATTCATAATCCATTAGATATTATGACTAAATTTTTTTCCATTGTACAAGTGAGAACTGTTTGGACTTGATTGGTGTTTAACTACTTTTTAAAATCAATGGTAGCTCTTAAAAGCTTTGGTGGAGGCAATGGAGGACTTTTTCTTTACAAAAAATTAAATAATTCAAGCTAAGGTAAAGATTTGTGGCGAGGCATGATTTGTTGAAGACTTTTTACCAAGTCCAAGTTAGAACATCACTTAATTAGCTAACTTTTGAAATCAATTTATATAGAGCTTGTAACTCAAAGAAAAATGCTAAACCACATTTGTGTTATATCACAAAATAGCTAGTCACAATTGAGGCTTTTTATAGTTATCAATAAAGCTCATATTTACCAAGTAAATGCCCAATGTAGGACTCACCACACATTCACACAACACACACTTAGACAATATCAAAATCAAATATGGGTGTCACATTATACACATTACTTTTGTCCTTTTGTATGCTAGACTTAAAGAATTATGATTTCTTGTAGTGTGCTAGTTATGGTGAGAGAGAGGTTGAGCCTCTTGGTACAATGGAAGTGTCTTTCACTAAAAATGACAAGTTGTAGGTTTAAGTTCAAAAATCAATTTCTACAATAAATTAAGGTTGAGGTTGCCTAACATAACATCTCTCAGACATCATAAAAGTGAGATTTTGAGCATTGAGTACGATCTTTTTAGTTTTGTGACTTTGTACTACAATTGTAATCTCCCTATTTTCTTAGTAAAGTGTGGCCAATTTTTCTCTCTAGCTAATTTTGCAAACAAATTAGTTATGTGCTCCAAATTGAAACATATTACTTATGTGGCCACTTTTGGAACTCAAGTCTGTGGAGAAAATCATGAGATAACTTTTCCTTTTTGTAAGTTTCTAGTGGAAATCCAGTTCTTAACTTTGGAACTTGAGTCTCAAAGGCTCGTGTTCCAAAAGCATTCGCATAACTAATATATTTCAATTTTGATTATATAACTAATATGTTTGCAAAATTAGTTTAACTGAAAACAAAAAACCTGTAAATTATTATCCTTAACCTATGGACATAATAGACTTATACTCAAACAGCGTAAATTTTTGTGTTCCTTATTATTTATATTATTTTTTGCTATTTTTAATTTGTAAAAACCCACTACTATTTGCTTCATTCATAATTGTTATCCAAATTTCACTATCTCAACAGAGATAGATATATTTGAAACTTAAACCAAGAATCACATGAAACCACTAATAAACCTAACCTTTGCGTCAAAATTAGAATCAAGAAGAATATTAGCTGCCTTGATGTCACGGTGTATGATCTTGGGCTGACCTGAAGATACATTGAGCTCAAAAGGAGACTTAATCTATAACAAGAAGTTTCTCAAAAAAAAAAAAAAAAAAAAAAAAAAAAAAAAAAAAAAATCTATAACAAGAAAATATTCATTAGGTTCGCAATTAATGTGGTAAACAAAGAGAACTCACAGTCCTCATGCAGATATGCCAATCCTTTTGCAGAGCCTATAGCTATTTTTAGTCTAGTTGGCCAATTCATAGTTGGACTCTCCAATCCTGCAATGTCAATATTCCTCAATAAAATGCTTTATAGTAGATTCACTGTACATAAACATGTTAGACTACCAATTCAAATTGTTCAAATCCGAACAATAAACTGTGATCCAACACTTACTAATTAAAAAAGAATATAGGTTTCACATTTTAGCCTGTATTCTTTTGGAATCTTGCTGTAGTCTTGCATCAATAAGTAGAGAACTCATGAGTAAATAAATGATTACTTTTTTAATTTCATTTACCACTGCTACTACCATTAATACCATTGCCATATGTTATGTTATGCAGTTTTAAAAGCCATGGGATTTCCCTTTTATCATTCTTTCTATGTCAAGAAACCATATAACTTTTTATTGGCTCTAATAATATGAACAACGATAAGCTGTCACCTAAAGTAAACAAACATCTTTCTCCCTTATTCCAAGCTAATACAATTTTAAAGTACAAAGATAAGTTAGTGAAAATTGCCCAAAAGATCGAAGATTCAAATTACAGATAATGACTTACCATGCAGATGATATTCCAAGTTACCATTTGGGACAAATTCATAAACAAGCAATCTTTGTTCCCCAGAAATGCAGTATCCAACCAATGAAACAAGGTGTTTGTGATGGATACGACTAATGACCTCAACTTCAGCCCTAAACTCACGCTCTCCCTGTTTACCGTCCAATTTCAACTGTTTAACTGCAACCACTTTCCCATTTAGAAGGACCCCTTTATGTACACGACCAAAACCACCTTGACCAATAAAGTTGTTCTCGGAGAAGGCATTAGTTGCCATGTCTAATTCTTTATATGAAAATATACTTAGAGAAAGAGCAATAGGATGGTCAGTTGATGGTGTTGGAGTAGGATCACCTGGAGGAGAAGAAAACAAGAGCATTAGTCAGTTACTCAGTTATAATATAAAGTGGCATCATCTAAGACTAGAAGATTGAAAGATAATATATATAATATGATTGATGACATCTTTCATCCAAAAACATAATGATGAAAATGGTAAAAGAACATGAACAATTGATTCCAAGTACTAATGAATTTAACAGCTTTCAACAATTCCTTAGTGGTGTGTGTGAAATTAACCCCAAAAAAAAAAAAAAAAAAATGTTCTTCGTGGAGAGACATGTAGGCTGTATCAATTGTCTTTGCAATAATTAAACCTTTCCATAGTAGTCAATCTTGTACTGCAAATCAAATCCATACATGAAGCAATGCTGTTAAGAGTTTCAAGCACGCTTAAGCACAGACCTCTTGAGTTTAGACATAAAGTGTAAGAGCAATTGCATCAGTCCTTCCAAAATAAAAAATAAAATAAAAAATAAAAAAGTAGACAACTTTACACATTTTACTCCAAAAATGACCCACATCAGTGGAGCTAAATTTGTGCAAATTTCCATTGTTGCTATAGTAATCATGTAAAAAAACCGTCTATATTTACACAATTGCTCTAGTTTTGCATTTCACTTTTTTATTATTTTTTTCTCTCACCAAGTCAGACTGTTCTCAACTTCTCTTTCTTTTCCTCTAACTCCAAAGCCTTTTCTTTCTCAATCTCACACACACGCTCTTTGTCTAAGTAACAATCATCTATGCCCATCTTTGAAAGATCATCTCCTTGATTTTGCTTCTCTAGGCTTGGAGTTGGAGATCACACTAAAATATTTTATCATCTTCATTCTTGGGCTTCTAAATTTTTCTGGTTCATCAATGGAGTTTTGGTATGTGTGGAAGTTCAGATGCAGTAATTTTGGTGGATGAGTGATTTTTAGAGTTTGCAATCTCTCTTTCTCATAGTATATAGCCTAAAATTGTAGGATTATAGGTATGATTTGTTGGAAATTTTGTTGAGTTTTGGGTTTTGCTGGAAACGCAAAAGCTAGGTTTTGATATTTGAGAATCTTAAAAAGCTAGGTTTTAGGTTTTTGATATTTGAGAAGCTAGGTTTTATTTAAGATTTGTTGGAAATTTTGTGTAAGATTTGATTTTTGAGATGGGTTTTGGGTTTTTTAGGAAACTTTGGTTGATGGGGCTATGAGAACATACGCATAAGTTATTTGAAAGCAAATATTTGAAATACATCATTTGAAGTTATTTGAAAGCAAATATTTGAAATACATCATTTGAAGTTATTTTTATCCTCAATATGAATTTTAGATAAGAACTGGCTGCATCTTTATCTATTACAGAGGTTGATTTAGACTTGAAGTCTTTGTTTTATCCTTGAAGGGGTGGTTTTTGGTTAAGGAGGAGAGAGAAAATTTTTGGGAGAATAATTAAAATTTAATATTTTAATAAAATTTAATGTAAAATAGATATTCTGATGTGGGATTTTTTGATAAGTGATTGTGTAAAATAGAAAAAGTGGGTTTTTATAGTAAAATAGATAGAAAGTTTTACACAAACTAATGAGAATGCTCTAAGGGTGTGCCAAGTTAAAATGAAGCATACATTTTTCAAATATATTATATAATAATCTCTAATGAAAAGTTCATATATTCAAAATTGCAATATATTTTACTTATCAACTATAATAGATGATGCAATTGGACAAAGTAAGTTCAAATTTTACTTAATAATTTTACTTTCTTAAAACTTTTATATAGTAAATTTATAAACAATTATTTTTGGATAAAAATTATAATAATCTTGTTATAGAAAGTTGAAACATAACATTATCTATAATTCTCATGTTTAATAAAAATACACATCTATGATAGTTATGATCAAATTGTAGCATACTTCTTTTTTAATTCTTTCCATAATCTTCAAAGAGTAATTGTGACCTTCAATTCATAATATACAGTTTTTATCAACCTATTAGAGTTCTCAAGCTCTAGGTTGAGATTTTCTCTTTTTAATGATCACCATCTCCACTAGGCCTAATAATATCATCACGAGACTCTTCAAAATCATGTTTCTCTCCATTTGGGAGAATACCAACTCCAACAGTCACTTTAAAATGTTGAAATTTTTTTTTGTTTTTGTTTTGTTTTTGAAGAGTTACAATAGCTCTCCACACATGAAGAGTCATTGTAGCTCTATAAATGAATTTTTGGGACTAAAATATTTAGCCCTTTATATTTTCCAAAACCAAAATATTCAACATCTCACTAGGCCTAATAATATCATCACAAGACTCTTTAAAATCATGTTTCTATCCATTTGGGAGAGTACCAACTCCAACAATCTTTTCAAAATGTTGAAATTTTTTTGAAGAGTTACAGTAGCTCTCCACACATGAAGAGTCATTGTAGCTCTATAAGAGCACTAGCATTGGTGATGCTAAATAGTTATATAGCTATTTTTAACACCACTAATTCTAAAAAGTGAGCTACAATGGTAGAGCTAAACTTAAAAGTTTTAGCTCCTCATCGATAGTGCAAAGCCATCTATAGCTGTGCATTGTAGCAAGAAGCTAAAAGAATAAAAATAAAAAATTTATTGAACTCCCCATTAAAATAATATTCTCTTTTCTTTTTTCTTTCTCTTTCTCTCCAGCTTCTCCCATTTCTTTTCTTTTCTCTCTCTCTCTCTCTCTCTCTCTCTCTCTCTCTCTCTCTCTCGCTCGCGCCTCCCTCATCTCCTTCTTGTGGGTGGGATCGTGGTGGAGGGTAGATCAATCTTGAGGGTGGGTGGCTAGCTAGGTTCATCGACGTTAGTGGGTCGGTGGGCTATGGTGTGGTTGGATCATCAGCATCAATTGGGTTCATTGGCGTCAGTGGGTTGTGGTGTGGTTGGTTTGTTGACTGTGGTGTAGTGTGGGCTATGGGCTGTAGTGTGCTGTGGTGTGGTTGGTGTGCTGTGCTGTGGTGTGCTATGACAGGTTAATGTGATTTGTGGGTGGGTCGCTGGGTTCAATACGGTGTCTGTATAGGTGGGTTTGTGGGTAGAATGATGTGGGTGGGTCGTTGGGTTCGATGTTTGCATGGGTGGGTGGGTGTGTTCATGTGGGTTCGTCGGCATTGGTTCGTGGGGGTGGCTGTGGGTGTGTTCGTGGTGGGGGCTCAGGTGGGTTTCATGGTGGTGGGTGTGGGTGTTGCCTAGTGGGTCAAGTGGGTATGGGCTTGGTTGATTTTTTCTTTTTTTTTTTTTTTTTTTTCTGTTGTTGGTTGTTGTTGTGGTGGTGGTGGTGGTTGTGGTTGGTTCCAAAAGTTTGTGGGGATGTTTTTATTATTATTCTAATGATTTTTTTTGTATTATTTCAATCAAATAGCTAAAAATATAAATCTATTGATGTTTGGTGTATTGTAAAGTTAAGAGATAAAATAGATAAAATGAATTTTGTAGGTGCTAAATAGGAAAATTTTTGCCTCCTCCAATATGAATGCTCTAAATTGTTGGGATTAAAATAATTAACCCTTTCTATTTCCCCGAACCAAAATATTCGGAATCTCTCTCTCTCATTTGCTTCTTTCCTATTTTTATTGTCTTTCATCTCATTTATTAATTGTCTTCTATATATTTCAAAGCGGTTATATATCCATCAAGTTAGAGATAGGGTTGCTTACCAATCAACTCTTTTCATATTTCGTAAAAAAGTTTGCATTGTATAAGAGGTAGGACAATTGATATATCCATTAAGTTACCCAGGTATATGTTTGTGTTTTTACATTTTAGATCCAAGTTAGATAAGCATCCCTTATTTTACTTACATGTTGGCGTAAGTTAATTAATTTTAATTAGTAGTTGAGAGAGAGAGAAGACGCAAACAAACAAACCAAGCTCCGAAAATAACATGGAGCATTATCAGAAGGCTTTAGTTTTATATTATTTACAAAATAAATAATGTTACTTTAATTATTAATTTGAGTTTAAATTAAGGAGAATTAATTTTAAAATTTATTTGCACATTACATTAAAAAATTTCTTAAAAGATTAATTTTCTAAACAGTTTTTTGAGTTAAATTTTCTAAAATATAGTTTAAATAGGATGGAGCTTATACAGCAAACCAACTGCCCAAAAATCCAAAACCTCAAATAAACAAAACAACGGAATATATAATATAGGCCACCAAACAACCACCACGAACTAAATTATAAACTAATCATTAAAGATGAAATTAACTAACTATTAACTAACTGAAGCATAATAGACTCACTTGTCGCAGGTCCTTCATCTGGTCTCCTCCGATTTCTCCTTCTATACCAAATGACGAAAATGCCCACAGCAACCAACAGAATTAACCCTCCTATCACTGTGCCCACCATCAGCCCCACATGCGTTTTCCCCCAATTTCCGTTAAACGAAGGAGCAGGCGGTGGTGCCGGCGGTGATTCGCCCTGTGGTGCCGGCGGTGATTCGCCCTGTGGTACCGGCGGTGGTGCCGGCGTTAGTACCGGCGTTGGTTCCGGCGGTGGTGCCGGCGTTGGTGCCCCCATTTGTAGTTCAGCCGGTAATTCTGGCGGACTTCCACCATATAGCGAACGATACAATCGCACTGTCGTCGGTGGTGCCATCGGTGGTTCAGTCGGTGGTGCCGTCGGTGGTTCAGGAAGTGGTGCTGGCGGACTTCCATCATATAGCCAAGGATACGTCGGTGGATAGCTTATTTGAGATTCTGGAGAGGACTCCGGAACTTGACGGAGCTTCCGGTGGCAGGACATCATATCGCCAGAGAGCTTGTTTGCATGTGTGTGGAAGTGTGAGCTTGAAACTTTTAACTACGTACAATTTGAATTGGAGTCAACGGTTGCGTCAACACTGAGGCTTAAGAAAAAGAAGAAGAATAGTCATGAGAATAATGTCGGGGTGGTGGTGGAAAAAGAAATTAATGTAGTGGGAGTACTGGGGACGCTAGACACGACGCGTACGTAATCAATCACAACCATTCACAATCTGTGAGCCCATCATATGTGTATTTACACACCATAATTACTACAAAATCAGATGTTTATTATGCTTGCGTGAGAATAAAAATCTCCAGTAATGGTCATGATTAACGCTATAGCCCTCAAATAATTCGTTAGATATGGAGAACCATCTAATGAATATATGATAAATGTGACATACATGTCAGTCTCAGCTCCACGTAAAATGACAGTCTCGTTATTTCGAACTTTTAGTTAATTTTCTTTAAGTCCTTGCCAACCTAAAAGAACCACATTTTTTTAATAAACATAAAAGAATCACGTAATACATATAACATAATATAACCACATAATTCATATAAGATTTATCTTTTTTTAATATGCTTTTCAAACCATATGAGTCACTACTCACAAGAGAAACATAGTATGTGTTTGGATTGTGAGTTTTGTTGCGTTTTGCAATTGCGTTTTTTTTTTTTTTTTTTTTTTTTTGCACTTTGTTTCTGCTTTTAGAGACAAAAATTACTATTCATAAACAGTCGTGCACCGTTCATGCACTGTTCATATACTGTTTATGATTAAAAAATATTAAAAATGGGTCCCACGGTACTATTTATCCATTTAAAAATTATTTTGCTACAATGTTTTCAGCAACAATCAGTTTTCAGCAACTTTCAGCAACAATAAGTTGTATCCAAACGGACTCATAATTTTATTTGGTAAGAGCAATTGCATTAGTAGATGCAAAATAGAAAAAGTGGCAAGTTTTACATAATTTTGCTAAAAAGAACTACTTACGTCACTCTTTGTATATCACTATTCATATTCATTTTTGTTACAGTAACTTTGTATAAATACAAAACATATTTTCTATAGCTTTGTATTTTGTTAGGGTCATATTTTCTATGTATTGGCTTATCTTTTGACAAACCACATTTTACTTGTAATGAGATAAATTTAAGTTGGGCTTAATGTATCAAGAAGTATATAAAGTTTACATCCTAAGTAGTATCATTAAAGATATGAAAATTGATCCAAGAAACAAGTGAAGAAAAACAGTTTCAGTATTTCTCGACACTAGCATTTATCGAGATTTAAAGAAGAAGCTCAACACAAGTTCAATCTATCGAGATCTATGATTTCAAAATTCTTAAATCTGAATTTCGACCCATGATGACTTGGATTGCTAAGGTTTCGTCCTCTACAACCCTAGACCATATAAAAGACTTAATTTAAAGTCATCAAAGACACAAAAACTCAATTATAGAACTCATACACTCTATGAAAAGCTATTGTGTTTGTGTGTCTTAGGATTTTATAATCAAGTGCTTTCAGATCTTCAACGTGCTTTGAAGCGAAGAACTTTGCAGTTAACAACAATCATTCAGTTGGTTGGAGTTAGTCACGTACTGGATCCGTGCATGCGAAGAAGTCTTCTACAAGCAGCCTATTTGGATAAGCTGTTTCAAAATGTGCATTTTAAAAACTAGTATTTTTTAAACATGTGTTTTGAAAACACCATTTTAAAAACCACAAATAAGAGTTTGGTAAAAATGTGAAAATATGTGTTTTCTATTTTTAAAGTCATATTAAGCGTTTAAATAAGCTATTTTTCGTGTAAATTCCAAAAAATGACTTCACTATTTTGTTAAGGTTATATTGTCATTTTTCTTGTAATTAGTGTTTTTTTTTTAATTGAAAATATGTAATTAATCTAAACAATTACATTAATAATAAAAACAATAATGATGCTATCGTTGTTGAAATTCAGGGCGAGAAGTTTATCAAATTTAAAATATTAAAAAAAAGCTCATCAAGAGGAAGATACTAAAATGATTAGGAAAATAATTATATTAGAATGTTCATTGCCAACAATATTAATACTAGACAATCCATTATAATAATAATAATAATAAATTCTTATCCAAAACATTAAAAACCAAAATAGGAATAGTAAAAATATTGTTTACAACCCACAAATAGACCGAGCTATTTTGTCATGAACAAATTTCATCTGCTCATATTGTATATTCTCAACGTTTGCCTATTTGCTACTACCTTCTCCACTACTATTGCTTCTTGGTCTATCCAAGTCATGCTCATCCCAGTTGAATCCCTCATCTTCCCTTATCATGTTTTCTAATAAAATTATGCAAAACACAAATAGCAACTATAATGTTTCTTTGGTCCTTGACGTCATAAGATCGCATTTGCTTCAAAATTTTCTATCTGTTCTTCCACACTCCAAAAGTTCGCTCAATCGCACCTCTAAGTGATAAGTGAACATAGTTAAACCTCTCTTCTATGTGATTCCCTCAACCAGCTCATCGAAATCTGAAAGATGGTACCTTTGTCCCTTATAAGGTGGCAAATATCCTTTCCTTAAAAGGTATCCAACATAAACTAAATAATATTTTCCTAGTGAAAGAAAAAACAATGTAAGATGTACATAAATAATATCCTTCATACATATTTAATATATAAAATATTATGTACCTGGTGGTGGTTTTGGAAAGTTTACAAATTGCCGACAAATAGCATTTAAGAAAATATATGTATCATGTGCTCACCTTCCCATCCAGCCATAACAAATGTAAAAAGTAAATCAAAATCGCATACTGCCATCACATTAAAAGATGGCACACCCTTTCTATTATAATAAGGAGCTTTCTTGTTGTCTCCAACAATAACTTGGATATGTGTACCATCAATGGCACCAATACAGTCCTAAAATAGGATAAAAAATTTAGTTACTTAGGAAATAATCCTAACAAATACTAGAAGAAAATTTAAATATATGAAATGAATACCTAAAAGTGTAGCATGTACAACAGATTCTTTTGTATATCTCTTGGGACTACACTAAATGTGAGGTTAGAAGGCTTGAGGATATCCATTGACATTATGTTAAGGCGTTTCAAAACTCTATGAAAATGTTTATATATAGTCTCACTAGAATGTTGTAATTTTTCTTGAACCAATCTGTTACATGCTCCTTGTCCAAGTATCATCAAACACATACCTACTCACTCTTCAAGCCTAATATGCCTTGTGTGTCCTTAAAAATAATGTCTAATAAGTCAACGTTCTCCAAACCTATCTCTCAATATTTTGCAGCTTCAAGAACCTTCTACAATTTTGAATATTTTCATTAATAACTCAAATTAGCATGGTTCATCTACTAATACAAAACACGTACAATGGGTTTTACAAAACATACCATTAGTTTCCTCTCTCACCACTCATCAGTTGTAGCTATTGTTCCTTTGGCTGCATCCCATCTCAATCCAACTATTCACTGCCCTTCAACTTATTCCAAAGTACCCAATCTTTCTTCAATCCATCCCACTTATGCTTATACTTCGCCCTAGGATATTCTTTTCCAATTCAAAGGCTGGTATAATATTTGTCCAACCCTTTTTACTAAAGTGGGTATTAGGTTGATTACCCTCAAATACCTCATCCACACAAGCTTCACAAAAGATAGTTGTTACTCTTAATAGCCATTGAACTCTAACATTTGAGCTATTTTGGGATTGTTTAGTGTTGGGATTTGAAGTCTCCTTGTTCTTAACCATCTAAACAAAATATAGGTTTGTTAATAATAATGTTCAACCAAATATAGTAATTAACCATCAATTGATAAGAAGAGTTCACACCATAATTTACCAATTAATTATTTCAAAAGATATGCAAGTAGGAAAGAGGTGAAATGGGTGTCCATGGCATCTAAATTAACTCCAAAGAATTTGAATAAGTTGGTGGATCCATAAGATATCCAAGATACATAACTATATTCTTCCAAAGGATAGAAAACATATTCATAGTTGCTAATAATAATAAAAACCTTTTCCTTTTGGGTATAGAGATTCATTCTAATGTCTCAAAAATAAGCACATCACATATCATAGAACAAAGACTTACAATTGTACCGATTGCATAAGTATGAAGACTTACATTCACATATGTCAAGGGACTCATATTATTCTTCCTCTCATCTTTACTTTTATTTTATTTTTTTTCAAGTAAATTGTTATTCATTAAATGGTTGTTTAAACATGATAACTCAACATAAAAATAAATGGAACCATCAGTTCCCATTTCCATTACACATTAAACAAGCATCAAAAGCGAAGCTTGATTGAATAATCACATGACTTACAATGCATTGAAACTAGCTGGAGTGCCCAAGTGTAGTAGCAAAGGTCTGATTAACCAAGCCACTCTTGAACTAAGTCCTACTCTTATTAATGAGAAAGCTCTCATACAAAGGAAAACAAACTTAAGCCAATCCAAGAAATAATATTCCTTGCTCGATTAGTTCAAATTGACTTTTAAAATATGGAAGGCTAATGCCCAAATCAAACAAAACAAATCTGGTAACTCCATTATATGCATTATCAACTCAAACTTCTTAGTACAGTAAAAAACCTTTTATTCATAGGTTGTAGTGTACCCTTGTAGAAAATATGATTAAATCCACTTTCAAGGAGTTGCATTAATTCCTGGAAAAGAATTTGGTATACTTCTAAAGCTACAAAAACTTTGCTGTTACAAAGGCTAAAGTCTAAGTAATACAACAAAGCCTAATTAGTTGCAGGATTTCATAGCGCACTAAGCTTGGGTTCAACTCATTCAGTTTTTCAATCCAACAATCAATTAAAATACACATTTCTTTCAGATAAGCTTCTCTATGTTTACATAACTAAATATGTAAAAATTCCAATGCTCTTACAAACAATACTCTATTATAGATAATACAATTTCACACGTAATAAACTAGCAATACATTTTAGTTCAAAATTAGTAAAAGGCAGAACTAGTAACAGAATTAGTTCAGCTTAAGTGTAGGTTCAATTTAAAAGACAGCAAGAACAAATTGGATAAAACACATGCCTAGATTTTTAATGAATCATAAATTTAATTGATGATAATTAAAAAAAAAAAAAAAAAAAAAAAAAAAAAAAAAAAACAACAACACATGCAAAAAGCACATATTATAATAGAAAGCACTTCAAAATAACATTATAATAGAAAAGCAAACAACATCAAGCATCTTCAAATGTTTTGAGTAATACACTCTTAACTGCAAAAGCACTCTTAACTACAAAAGCACATCAGAAGAAAAACCTGATTTTTTTGAAATTTTTGATCAACCCCATCTATCGGAAATTTTTTTTTTAAAAAAAAATTCACAACCAGTAAAGAAACAGAAGCAGCAACAATAACATGAAATTTTTTTCAAACCCATATACTATTCAACAAGAAAAAACTAATCCCATCCAATACAAATGGTTTTGATCAACCCCATCTATCTGAAATTGCTTTAAAAATTCACAACCAGTAAAGAAACGGTAGCAGCAACAACAAATCCCTCAGTCAATGTAAGTTCTAATATTTGGAATTTAATCAATCATCTAAAATAACATGCAAAAGCCCAAATCAATATAATTATTTCAGAGAAGGGTAATGGAGAATGTTTACCTCAAAAACGTGATGCAGAGCAATGATGATAATCAAAGAGAGCAATTGAGCAATAATAGAGAAGAAAGAAGTGAATATCATGAAACTGATGATAAGAGAACTAAGACTGATGAGATATATATATATATATATGTGTGTGTGGGGGGGGGGGGGGTGGGGGAGGTATAGGTAAATAATATCCTAAAGTTTAGGCTAATTTGGGTTTTCAACTGAAACAATTAGTAGCAACCCAATCTTCCAAACCACGCAGTACAAAAAAAGCAAAAGAAAATTTCGTTTTTGGAATCGTGAAAATCTGTGGAATTGAAAAAGCAATCCCGAAATTGCGATTCACAAAACTCCCATTCTATGCCCTCCTAACACCTAAACAAACGAGCTCAAGAACAAGTCCAATTAGGGATTGGTGGAAAGATTCAACTATAGGTTGGTATTTTAGGATAGTTCAAGGTAGTGTTAAGATACCTTATACTTGTAACCACTTGTTCTTGATTAGTGGATTCTTAGGAGTGGTGACTTGAAATTCATTTTTCATTGTATATTAGTTTATTTGGTAATTTGTTGGTGCCTACACGATTTGCATATAATTTGACCTAATTAATTAACTTGGGTAATTGAATTAATTAATCAGGGTCAATCTATAACCCAACATATTTCATTTTTTAAATATTTCTCTCTTTTCACCTCTCTCATCAGATTCTCTCTCTTCATCTCCCCCAACCGATTCTCTCTCTTCCCTAATTCTATTCCTTTGTCAAACTCGTCCTAAATCTTAAACCCAAACTCATCAAATTACCCATATATGATATACAAATTTATAAAGAATCATCAAAACCCACATTGCAAAGAAGAAGAATAAGTGAAGAAGACGAAGAAGAAGCAGAAAAAGAAAAAGATGAAGTGATGAAGAAGAAGACAGGAAGAAGAAGGAGATGCAGCAGAAGAGTGGCAAACACTCACTTTATGTCAAACCCAAATTACAAGTATGTTATGGTAGCAAAATTCCACTTAAATGAATTCAACATATATACAACATTCCAACGGCAAAAAAGACTTACTTATCATTAAAGAGGTGATGATACTGAAAATCGTCAGTGAGCCAAATAGTCCTCACGTGCCCTCAGTGACTTGCAAAACACAGATAAAGGGAAAACCTTGCAAAGAGTACCGATGTGATACCGGCCAAAGACTCTCCAAAGGTTAAGTTAGAAAAAAGAGTTTTCTATCACACTAGAGTGTCAGAGCTAGGATATATTTTGTGTACCTTGATTTGTGAGGGCTTTAGGGTTTTTATAGTAGTGTAGAGCTAACCTCCGTTTCTTGATGGAGAAGGTATTTTCTTATAGAGAAGATCCTTATTAATGCTCGTATTTCATGAGATTCTTTCCTTGTAGGATTTCTCTGATTATGGTTGGGTGTAGAATGCAAGACATTTCCATATTAAGATCCTTGGAGGCCACGTAGGTGCCACATGGCTTCAACTAACCGTCTCCCTTGGATCCGTCCACTTTAAGAAGTCCATCTGTCTCCTTGTCTCTCCATCCAGATTATGAGTCCATCTACCAGTTCTTTAACTAGTAGACCAACTAGACTGTCTCTTTTGGTGACCCCGTTGCTTATGACTAAATCCGTTAACTGGATCCGACTGCTTTGGGATTTATCCCTATTAAGAGGCAACACATCTGAGTTATGCAAGTTGCAACAGTTTCAATAGCTAGCATAGTAAACATATAATGGGATATAGTGCAGGACTGTTTCTAAAAATTTCGGCAAATCCTCTTCAGCATGTTCAACAACTAGGTCTTCCAACTTTAAGATGTACTCAATAACATCCAATGTGGCATTGATCAGTTTGTTAAGTTCAGCAATCTCTCCATTGTGTTTCTGAAGCCAGGAGTCTCTGTAGATATTAGGCATCCCTTCAAGATACCCAATGATTTGGCACTTTTGTCTGATGGGTAAAGAAGATCAAGGAACCAAAAATCCCCGTAGTCCACAGCAAAAGCCGCAAGTGTTAACAATGCCTTCGTATGCCATGAATGCTTTGAAAGTTTTTCAAGTATTGACATTGATGTTTTCTCTGCAGTTTCCTCACCTAGAGCCTTGCATGCCATCTGACATTTATGTAATTGTTATTATGAGGAATGCTAAAATAGCTAAATAGCCAAATGATCACATCATCTTAAGTCCTTCACGTACATCAAAACAAAAATGACATCTTCATTTTTTTTTTTTTTTTAAACCCTTCCTGAGGGGGATCGTGCAGCGGTGTCCACACTAGGTTTGAATAGAAAAACTTATACTTGGCCTAAAAATTCTAGCGTTTTCTTTAGATGATGTTAGACCACGTAAAATAATCAAGTAGGGCCAGTGTGACACTACTAGTTAATAGGAAGAGAAACATGACTGTCAATCCAGATTAAGGACGGAGTAACTCTTGGACAATGCTAATGCGCAATAATAGTGTGTGTGTGTATATATATATATATATATATAGAGAGAGAGAGAGAGAGAGAGAGAGAGGTATTAATTTTAGTGTTATAAAAAAAAAATATTAATTTTAGTAATTTTGTTTTATAAAAATTACATCTTTCCCTCATAACATTATCTTTAATTCTTTTGAGAATAATGCTACCATCACAAACTTTTTTACAATAATTTTTTTACAATCATTGAGCTAGCAAATTCTTATTAGTTTTCATTTGGATCTACCACTTGCATTACTTTTTTACATAACAATAACAATAACTACTAACCACATCAACAATTTATAAAAACATTTGTAACTCTAACATTTTCCTCATTTTAAAGGCTATAAAAAATAATTATTTAAAATATAAACAAAATATACAAGCTCAGAAAAATTAGCCGATCAACAAAAATTACCGATAGCTAAAATATAATAATAATAAAATTATGCTAAATCAATCAAATTTACCCAAAAATAACAGCCCAACCTTTTAAAAAAATTTAAACAAAATAATTTTGTCATTATCCAACAGTTCATGCTAAAAAAAAATTCCTAAGTGGCTAAATAGCAAAGTCAAAGGCCAAAACCGACATATGCAGCCAACAACAAAACCGCCCCTAATTCTAATTCCTAGCTCCGTCCCTAATCTAGATCATAATACACATAACATAAGGATTTCATCCCTAGCTTCAACTCTGCATGCAGTAATTCTTTTTCTTATAAGAGAAATCCAACTATAAAGATTTTATTCATACATTAACTATATCCAAAAACAAAAAGAAGAGAACATGGACACATACAATATCTGCTACCTATCATGAATACTCAATTAGAAGTGCAACTCTAAAAATTGACCAAATTATAACTGAATGGATAGTCAATCTTGGTCATTAAAAAAATCACTTATGTAAAACTTTGTGTGGATTTGACAGTTTTCATTTTCTATCTCAAGAAAAAATTTTCACTCTACATGGCCCAATCCCAAGTATTCCCCTTCAACGTGCAATCAGTAGAGCAGACACATAATTAGTGCAAGGTTCGCTTTGCTCATTCACTACAAAACACACCGATCTTAGGCCACATTTTTTTTAGCCACGTTTTCAAAAACATGGCTACAAGCGGGCTATAGTGGCATTTTTAGAAAACGCAACTTAAAGTGTAAGGTTGAGTTTAATCAACCATCTTGTTGGCTTTATTCCATGCCAATTTGCTTGTAATTCAGCACTTAGTAACCCTGTATTTAGGTGGGAAACTTGTAAGGGTAGTGAGTGAGAGAGTGTGAAGAAATGCTCAAGAGTGTGCAAGAAAACAGAGTCTCGTGACTGGATCTCGCGGGTGAGTCGCGGCTTGCAAATCACCAAATGTCTGTACACGTGCCAAGCATGCCAGAAGCTAAAGAATCGCGCCAGCTGTTGCACTACAGGACAAAAGTCCTAGGCTGGTCAGGCCATTAGCTCGCGGCTTGAACTCGCGACTTGACCCAGTCGCGAGGTCAAGTCGCCAAAATGCCCTGTTTGGCAAAAACTGACGTTTTGCATTCCTTTCTTACCCTACTATATATATACCCTTATACCCACCATATTAAGAAAGCTTCCAAAGAGAATTTTGTGAGAGAAACCCTAGAGAAAAACAAGATTGCCTCATCCCTAATCTTCACCTTAGAGACTTTACAAATTCCTCTTCTCTCTTCCTCTCCATTGTTATACCTTTGAGAGGCATTTTACCAAATCCTTATCTCACCACACCTACATCTGTGAGAAGGTTCATTTGATGCTGTTGGGAAGCAGTTAGGAAGAAACCAATCTACATTGGTTGATGCTATGGTCTAGTAGCAGAATCCGGGAAGCTAAAGAAGAAATAGGTTCGGCGTAACCTCGTTGGAGCAAGAAGCTTGGAGGGCTTAGGTACTTGGGTACATTAGGCTTGGAGGGTCTTTTACTGTTCATGTATCCCAACTATATTCTTTAGTGGATTATTTGACTGCTTGGAAGGCGGTGGAGAGGTTTTACACTGAGGGCTTCGGTTTCCTCTTCGATAACACATCGTGTGTTGTCCGTGTGTTTGTATCTTCCTTCCCTTATCTTTGCCTTATATTTACTGCTGTGGATGTGTTTATATTTGGCTTAGAGTATTTATCAATTCTGATATTAGCTTGTTATCATATTTCACACATTGATTGTTTGATATAAAGCTTGAATTGGTAATTTTGTAATTGGGGTCTAAACGTTCAAGGGTGTTTCATACCCAATTGAACTTTCATAAAGTATTGAACAAAAGCCTCGTTTTAAACATGCGGCTATAGAATATGTCTAAAGCCACGTTTTTTAGTGTTATAGCCACGTTTTTTGGTTTGGAGCTATTGCCGCATTTTAAACACACGACTATAGCACCTTTCTATTTTATTTTTTAATTTTTTTTAATTTGAACTACAGCTCTACCTTCACTATAGCCACATTTTATAGACACAGCTATAAACTTAGTCTATAGCCATGTTTATAAATCACGGCTTTAGTTTAGGAAGTGGTCGTGTTTCTTAATTCTTCACCCTCACCCGATCAGCCTCCATCTCTCAAACCCTCACACTTCATCTCCAGCTTGATATTCCTGCAAAATTTCGGCTTGTTATTTGTTACATGCAACAAATAAGAAGCTGGAATTTAGTGTATGACAGGTTTTTTTACAGTAGCGTTTGTAAATGCATTCGCCATCTGGCCTAAAAAAAAAAGGCCTATAGCCGCGTTTTAAAAACACGACTATAGACAAATTCAAAAAAATATTCAGGGGTTATAACCGCATTTAAAAATATGGCTACAGGTGACAAATATAGCCGCATTTAAGAACACGGCTATAGTTGTCTTCCACACGGAAACAAGTGACCTATAGCCACGTTTTTAAACGCGGCTATAGATGTCCCTTATAGCCACATTTAAAAAATGCGGCTATAGCTTTCACCTATAGCCACGTTTGAAAAATGCAGCCAGAGTATGTCCTATAGCCACGTTTATAAAAATGCGGCCATTGGTTTAGCCTATAGCCGCATTTGCAAAAACGCGGCCATAGACGCCTCAAGCCTATAGTCACGAGTTTTAGGCCACGGTTGTAAACGCAGATATAGGCCAAATCGTCCTATAGCCACATTTTTATAAGCTATATAGCCGCATTTTAAAAACGTTTCTATAGGACGTTTTTTCTCTGGAAGATCTAATATTAGTGTCTTGTGGTCTTCTTGTAACAATTTATTGTATTTCTTCAAGTCCTCATTACATTGGTTGGTATCATAACTCTTGCTCCCATAGAAACCAAATTCTCCACTGTCCCCAGGTTTGATTCCCCTATTTAGATCTTCCAGAGAAAGATTTCCTTCCAAAGCTCGAACTATCTGTGTTTTACCATCATAAACAATGATACCAGTTTCAAAATCAATATAGGTTTTGGAAGTCAAATTGGAGCATCAAAATTCATTTTATGTATTGGGAATTCTGAGGATTAAATGTTAATTCAATAAACTTGTCAAAATTATGCATATATGATATATATATATATATATATATATTGAAAATATATATATATCTATATTGAAAAACTTAATTAGATTAAATATTGTTATAAATATCAAGGCTCAAGGTCTGGTTCTGTCGTAGTTGATTTAGATTCAATGTACTAGGATGTACTTGTAGCACGAGGAGAGTAACCTCTCTATAAATACCCCCAACTTGCTCATTGTAAGTACAAATACTTCAAGATGGTATAGATGTCATCATTCAAGGTCTTTCTGCTATGTACGGAGGTCATCATACTAAACCATGTTAATTTCAATTTGCTTTTGTTTTCTCTTTGTATATCCTTTCTTTATACATATTTATATGGTACAAACTTATAACTACAAGAATTTTGGCCTTTTGCAACCAATGTTTTAGCGAGGACCAAAAAGTTGTCACTATTAAGCACACATTAGTGATGATAATATGTGGTCATCTTCAATAACAGCATGATAGCGATGACACTAAGGTAGCCACTAATAAGTCATCACTAACATCATGGAGGGAATTTTATTAACTTTTGAAAAATGGAGGGAAACTTTTAGCGACGACAATAAATTTTATAGTGACGACATTTGTGTTGCTAAAATAAGATTCATTTTAACGACAACATCTATCGACACTAATAATCATCTTTAGTGACGACCTTGTGTGTCGTTGCTGATATATGGCCAAAAATATATAGTAAATATATGCTTTCTTTATCAGCGATGACATATTGGTCGTTGCTAATAGAAGGCTATTAGCAACAATATAATTTGTCATCTCTGATAGTCACCATTTAGCGACAATACAACATGTTGTCGTAAATATATTTGCCAAAATGTAATGGAGGGAAAAATTTTCACTCTCAAAAAGTGGAGGGAATTAATGGAGGGAGGCAGATTATATTTTAGCAACGAATTAGGTCGTCGCTATTAGGGATCTTTTAATGACGACAAAGATTGTCGTCACTAATATGTGGCCAAAATAATTTTGATATAATACGATTTTTTTTTTTTTTATCAAATCCTCCAAAATGCCTCTTAAAATATTTAAAATGACATCAATTCCTTTGAAATATTTGAAATGATTAAAATACCACTAGCCTCATCAAAATGACCAAAATACCCCCAAACTTATACCTTGACCAAAACAACCTTGAAACCTCTAAAGTAATTTAAAACTCTCCAATTTGTTAAATAAAATTAAAAAAATTAAAAGAATTAAAAAAAAAAAAAAAAAAAAAAAAAAAGGAGGCTAGGGAGGGCTTGTTGCTTCAAAATACTCTCAAATCATAATTTTACCCATTTGAAACTCAAAATTGATAAAAATAACAAAAATCGAGAAAGTTCTAATTCCACTCAAAATACTAACTAACACCCATAGTTATCAAAATATGAATCGTATCGTGAATCAATTTTTGATTTTTGTGTATCATGTGTCATAAGATACACAAGTACTTAATAAAATTATAAAAAAAAATTATAGATATACATATATGAAAGGTATATTCATTATAAATTCATAAAATATTCAACTAATAACCAATTCAATAATTAATTATGTAATAATATTTACCAAAACTAACTAAATAAATCAAATTAAAATATATTTATAACATACATATTCAAATTGATTAAAATCAAAAGTGATAATACATGATATATGAGCCAAAATAATAATTTTTTTATCATCTTGCCTAATCAACTTTATCTAAGTCAATGTTAACATGATATTCATCATCTTGCAAAATTATTTCTTCATTGATATTTTCTAACAACTTTGCCAATACCCAATAATCCACTGAAAACCTTCCCACTAAACCTAGTTTCACCAAATCCAACAGTCTCGAGACCATCAATTAAGTTTAACCGGGTTTGACCAACTTTAACTAAACTCTAACCGCACATGTATTTAAATCCAACCGTTTGATTGTAACCATAATTTACCAGAATTAACCTCTCATTACACTTTTCAAATCCAATGGTCAGATTCCAGATCTAATTAGGGTGCATGATGGACATTTGTTGCGTACCTGTATGGCTCTGTTCTCTCAATCTAACCATCCAATTGGTCTCAAATTTTGCCAACACTAATATGTCACCATACTCTTGAAATACAATGATCACGATTTGAATATGAATTGGAGCATGATGGTCACATGCCATATGGCCCCATGAAGATTCAGTTATCCTTGTTCTCATAATTTGACCATTCGATTAAAATTATGTTCCCCAAATTACTTCCTTTAAAGTTATGTTTTCCCTTGGATCACATATGCGAGTGACAAAAGTATTAGTTCAAAGTACTACTTTTAAAATTATATTTTCCATAAAAAATACTAATATTGAAAAATTCATTTTTAAAGGGAAGATACTAGTAGGTGCTCCCCTTGGATCAAACATGAGATTTTTAGTTTATCTTGACATTAACCTTTACTAATTGTGGGTTTTTCAAATGGTTTTCAAACTAAAGTTATTTTTGTTTTTCCTCTAAAATCAAAACCATCAATATCTAAACACGTCTTATTCTTGATGCATGTAAGATATCATGAGACATATACCCCCAAGGCTAGGTAAGTATATTTTAAAACAATCAAAATACTCCCAAAACAACTAGAATGACCAAAATACTCTTGAAACATCTAAAATGACCCAAATACCCCCAAACCTCTAAAATGACCAAAATACCCTCGATATCTCTAAAATGACTAAAAATACCCACGAAACCTCTAAAATAACTAAAAATACTCTAAAACCTCTAAACTGACCCCCCCCCCCCCCAAAAAAAACTCTCGAAATCTTTAAAATGACTAAAATACCGCGAAACCTTTAAAATGACACAAATACCCTTGAAATATCTAAAATGGCTAAAATTTACTAAAATGAAAAAAATGAACAAAATACTCCTTAAACTCTTAAAACACAAAAATTTTCATTTTAGAGGTTTCAGGGGCATTTTTGTCATTTTAGAGGTTTTTGGGTATTTTGGTTGTTTTAGAGGTTTCAAGGTTATTTTAATAATTTATAGGTTTAGGGGTATTCTAGTAGTTTTGTGTGCATTTTGGTCATTCTAGTTGTTTCTAGAGTATTTTGGTCATTTCGGAGGTTTTAGGTGTATTTTTTTACATTCACAGTACATTTTAGTTATTTTTGTGGTTACGAGGGTATTTTGGTCATTTTAGTGGGCTTGGGGTAGTTTAGAAGTTTCAATGTATTTTTGCTTATGTTAGAGGTTTTAGAGGTATTTTGATTACTTTTTATGTTTAAGGAGCATTTTAATCCTTTTAGAGGTTTAGGGGTATTTTGGTCATTTTAGATTTTCGTGGTTATTTTGGTCATTTTAGAAGTTTCAAGGGTATTTTGGGTCATTTTAGAGATTTTGGTGGTATTTTGGTTATTTTAGTAATTTTGGGTTTTTTTTGGTCATTTAAAAATTTTGGGGGTATTGTGGTCATTTTGAAGGTTTTAGGGGTATTTTAGACAATCGCAATACATTTTAGTCATTTTAGTTGTTCCAAGGATTTTTTTTTTTTTTTTTTTTTTTTCATTTGAGTGGTTTTGGGATATTTTAGTGGTTTCTTGGTTTTTTAAAATTTTAAGTTATTCTCATGAGTAAAATAAATTTTGTTAGTTTGGAAAATTTTGTCAATTTATAAATTATTATATCTCCACCAAAAAAATTTATTAGTAAAATACAAAACTATATTGTGATGAAACATAATAGTTGTCACAATATTGTGTTTTAACGAAGGCAACCTAAGTCTCTCACAATAGATGGCCTATTGTGACAAGTTAATGTCACAACAGATATAGTTTTTTATCACAATAACTAAAAAAAAAAAAAAATGGAAAAAGGAAGAAGACATAACTGAATTAAAGTCCCATGAGCTGTGATCTCTAACTCTTTCTTAGTCAATACCCAATTACTACTTATCACTCATCATCTCTCTCCATCCCTCTCACACACTTGTTGAATCTGTAGGCCTACTGCCGCCGACCATCTCTTTAACACCTGCAGAACCTATAGAACCACTGCCACTGACCATGTCTTAGCTGATTTCTAGGTATTCTCTCTCTCTCCCACATTTGTGTTTCCATTTTTTTTTCTTTACTTGTTATTCGTATTAGTGTTAGTCAAGTTGGTTCGCTTTTCAATTTTTTTTACAAATTTGACATTAAAGTTTGCTCCTATCAATGGGACCCTAGGTATGACTTTTCTTTTTTAGTTTTGTTTTTGTCATTAAATTAATAAATATATAATATAATAAATCAAAGATGGAGTTGGGATTTAGCTACAGTACTACATACTTTAATTGCTTAGGGTTTTTTTTTTGGGGGGGGGGGGGGTAATTAATGCTTAGCTACTACGAATATGTGCTTCATTCCAACCTAAGCCTAGACAAGTCACTAAATCCTTCTGCTTATATATTTCATTGACTCTGGAAAAACAATTGCTTATATATTTGACAATTGCACCCAAAAAAAAAATTTTTAAATTGTTTGACATGGTCCTTTAAAATGTATTTGGGTCCTTTAAATTGTATTTGTATTCATTACTATGTGGAAATTTCAAAAAACTCCAGAATTTGATAACTATTTATAAAAATGGCACAATTTTTTTACTAATGGTTCTGCCTTTATACTATCTAAAACCCTTAATGTAAATGTTGGGGAAAAATTTTTAAATCCCCTCAATGTTTATGTGTGAATTAAAATGAATGACTACCAAGCAATAACAATATAATGAAAAAAAAAAAAAAATTCTAGCAAGCACCACAAAAATACATCCACAAAAGAACACCAAATCTTATGTAAAATACCCTCTAGTGTAGAGAAAAATCACGGGGCAACTCTGAAAAATATCCACTATGAAATAGAAATTGATGAAGTGCAAATTTGTCAGTCTAAGTGAATGCATCTAGATGGAGCCAAGATGTCGCCTCTGTGATTGCAAAATGGTTGATCAACTTCCTTAGAATGGTCACTGGTGTGGTGCCTGCCACAACGTCTCCGATGCCAAAGTCAGTATAAAGAAACTTTTTGGAAAAGAGTAATGCAGTGTAACAGAGCAAGAAATATCTCTCAATGTGTATATGTACCTTGTGTTGGTGCTTGGAGTGCTATATATACATTCTCTTCGTTCCTAGCCATTGTGGCTATTATGGTAGTTTTAATGCTCCTTTGCGTAACGTCTCATCCCCAATAATATGATCTTTAATGGGCCTCCAACAGTCTGTATAGCTGGCCTTGTAACTGCTCGGATTATTTATTGACTTCATTTAATGGCTTCTTTGCCTCGTCGGTGGTGCAGTTATATCGTTGGGGATGTTTAGTTGTTTCGTCCGTCAAGACGGTTTCATCAGTTAAAAGGATTCATCATGAGAAGTCTATCTCGTCAGTCCCATTAGCTGCCCTCCAGGTTCTGTGGTCATCATGATGTTTCAGGACAACCATGGAAGATGAGAGGTTTTTATTAAGCTGTATATGGCGCTTGGAGTTTTGCTTCGTATTAAATGCATAATGGCGGCGTGGCCACGTGGCACGTTCTGACTGGTGGAGTTAATGCTCCAATTATATGACCCTTGGGTTTCCCGCTGAATTTTAGTTTTTTAGGTTTTTGGTTTTTAAACTTCTTTCCTCATCAACTTTCCCTTTCACCTTTTCGAACTTCTATTTGCTGCTTCGAGTGTTTTCTTCTCCGATTTTTCTTTGTGACTTTTCTCCGAACTAGTGCGTGGCAGAGTTTTCCTTTTTCCTCTAAGGTATGTTTCTCTTCCTTTTTCTTCTCTCTTTTTGGCATAGATATATACTGTGGTGGATTTCTGATTTTCTTTCCCTTTCCTTTTTGTATTTGCTTTTGGGTCTTGGGGTTTTTAGGATTTACCTTTCTTTTTTCTGTCTTCTAGTTTTTCCATGGTTAATGGTTCTGAGGTTAGGATAGCTTGCCCCTCAATTTATTTCCTTTTCGCATGTCTAGAGGGGTCTCTAAGCTTTTCCTACACCTTGAGAACTTTGTTTTTGAGGGTAATAGTTTGGCTGTTGCATTGGCCAATTTGTTGTCTTTGCTTCGTCAATCAATTGATTGGTTTGAAAATGTGGTGAGAGAGTAGGAAGTAATGTCTGGGGTTAGGTCCAGTGAACTCGAGACTGGGTTATCGTCTAGCAGTAACCCAGTAGAGGAAGATACAGCCGTCTCTACCCCTCAAAAGGTTAGGGCTTTTCATGCCCTTAAGGAGAGGTATGGGTTGGATGCTGATACATAAGGTAGATTTAAGGATAGATTTCAATTCCCGGAGCGAGTTAGGGTTCGCCTACCCAGTGAGGATGATCAGGCCTGTCACTTCTTTCCTGAGGAGGTATGCTTTTATGAGTCTGCCTCCGTCTATGGGTTGAGGTTACCTGTCCTTCCTTTCCTTATGGAGCTCTTAGACCTGCTTTGGTATTGCTTCGGGGCAGCTTATGCCCAACTCATAGAGGATAGTGGTCAGTTGTATGGGAATATGGCTTGCTACTAATGACGGGGATACGATCAGGGTAGACAAGCTTATCTACCTATACCGCCTGAAAGAGTATAAGGAACATGGGTACTATGAATTGGTGCCCTGAGAATGGAGGACCAGGATTGCCAAGGGTTTACCTTCGTCTTTCAGGTATTAGAAGTCCAGGTTTTTCTTTGTGTCTGGGGACAATTTTGAGACTCCCTCTAGTGAGGTTTGGGGTGATCTCCTGAGGTTGCATCGTTAGTGTGGAACCCCGACCTTAGGTGCGTCATTACTTCTTCTCGTCATTTAAGTTTTGTCGCGCTTACTGTTATCGCTATTGACTCCTTTACTCCTTGTTTGGCACAGTAAAAGGCGGCCTAAACTTAAGAGTAGGTATAAGGAGCGCATACAAAAAGCAATTGAATATGCGTAGACGATTGAGAGCTGGGATGATCTTGTGGACCCATGTACTCTCACCTTTTATTGTCTCAAGCTAGAGCCTTCTTCCTTCGTCTTACGCAATCTTGAAATTGAAGGGAAAAAGAGTAAGTGTTATGTTCATCAGTAATGACTTCCTTTTGTACACACCCTTTTTTTTTTTTTTAAATATTTCCTTCTTGCAGAAATGATGACCAAGTTCAACAAAGATATATTTGCCAAGATGAGGTCCAAGAAAGACAAGCCGTTGTCCAACATCGAGAAAAAGTCAGTGCGCGTCACTGAGAGGGGTCCCTCCGTCATTCTTGCTACCTCCATCACTCCCATTGTCTCCAGTATTGAGACGATGAGGACGGCCTCTCCTACAACCTCGGTTGAAGAAATCGATACTCCCGCCTCCAAAAGGCCGCAATTGTCCGACAAAGAGAAGGAGAAGGTTGATTCTCGCTCATCTACCATCTGGGATGACGAGAAATTAGAGGTGGACAAGGCTCACGGGGTTGTGACTGCCAAGGATTTGAAGGTCTTCTTTGGCGTGCCCTTCAACAATGCTGCGACTCGCCACGTCCATAAACTTGTTCAGGTAAAATGTTTGTGCAACTTTTAGTCTCTTTTTCTTTCCCATTCTACTAACAACTTTGAATTTCTTTTCAGGTGTTGGGGGAAAGTCTCCATATTACCTCTAAGTAATTCACTCAAGAGACTAAGGTGGCTTCTCTCACGTCCAGAATGGAGGCTTTAGAGGCGGATAATTCTACGCTGAAGAGGAATCTTATTGACTCTATGGGCGAGGCCACCACCCTGAAGGAAAAAGTGAAGACCTTGAGTGACGACCTCAGAGCTGAGCGTCAATTGACCTTGGAGAAGGACGAGCAACTTCTAGGTGCCAATGAGAAGCTCAAAACTATTGCTACTAGGTCTGTCGAAGCTTTCCAGACGACTAACGAGTATAACACAGTCCTATTCAACAGGTACTTCAAGGGATTTGAGGTTCTAAGGAGGTACCTCATCAAGCATCTTTGCGGAGTGGACTTGGAGAAACTGGACTTAGAAGAGGTTGACCAGGAGATGGCTGCTGATGAGGCACCCAGTCTTCTGCCGCTGAGACTGATGCTCTCAAGAATGCCCCTGCTAGTGACGCCGCTACCGGTGACAATGTTGCTACTGACGCCCGAACCTGATACTTATGAAAATTTTCCCTTTTTTCTTTTTGGATGCTCGTTATGTTTTAGGCTTTTTGTAAATCTAATTTCAGAACAATTTCCTTTCAATCTGTTTCAAGAACAATATTTTTAGCCCAGTGTTTATAGGCCTTTAGATGTAAAAACAATGGTAACTGCTTGTTGTTTTTGGGCTTTAATTAAGTTTGTAGCTGCTTACTTACTTATATTTGTGTTTGCATACTTGTTGGTTCATGATTTGCTTGTGGTATCTTACACCCGTCCATGCTTTGTACTTAGTAAAATCTTTAGTTGTGACTTTCATTTTTCTGTCAATGATTTTGTCTATTTAGGTTCTGTCACTTAGTTGATTTCTTGCAACTTGCACCTCTTCAATGGATCTCGTCGAGGGTTTGTTGTAAGGTTCTTGCCTCTTTAAGGGGTCTTGTCATTCTTTTGGCTTCGTTAGTAACTTACATCCATCTAGGTGAAATGTTGTTACTTGGCCATTTTTGGTTTTTGTGACTTACACCCTTTTAGGGATCTTGCCATTCTTTTGGCTTCATCAGTAACTTACATCCGTCTAGGTGGAATCTTGTTACTTGGCCATTTTTGGTTTTATGACTTACACCCTTTTAGGGATCTTGTCATCGTCAGTAACTTACATCCGTCTAGGCGGAATCTTGTTACTTGGCCATTTTTGGTTTTTGTGACTTACACCCTTTTAGGGATCTTGTCATTCTTTGAACTTACAGTTGACTAGACCTACTTGCACGAAGACATTAGCTAAATAATCCTTTTATTAATTTTAGGAATGAATACATTTATTTGTTACATCTATTGGTGGTACTTCTTCAAGTGCTCAATGTTCCATGGCCTCGAGAGCCTTTATCTGTCTAGGGTTTCTAGGTGATAGCTGCCTTGCTTAAAGTAATGGACGACTCGATAAGGTCCTTCCTATGTGGGGCCAAGCTTTCCTTAGGTAGAGTCTTTAGTCGCTGTGGTGACCTTGCGCAGGATGAGGTCACTTATGTTAAGTCGTCTGAGCTTTACCCTCTTGTTGTAGGAGTCGGCCATCTTCTGCTGATACTCCGTCATTCTGCTAAAAGCTTTGTCTTTTACTTCGTCCAGACAATCCAAGTTGATTCACAGGCGATCGTCATTGTCTTCTTCGTTAAATACCTTTCGCCTGATGCTGGTTACTCCTACCTCAACCAAGATCACTGCTTCAGTGCCATAGGTGAGTCTGAAGGGGATTTCTCCCGTTAGGGTTCTTGTTGTGGTTCTGTAGGCCCATAAGATGTTGGGCAATTCTTCTAGCCAAGCACCCTTCGCATCGTCTAGCTTAGTTTTGATAATCTTAAGTAACGTTCGATTCGTCACCTCCATCTGTCCATTCACCTGTGGATGCCCAGGGGATGAGAATTGGTTCTTGATGCCTAAGCCTGAAAAGAAGTCCCTGAAGCATTGGCTGTCGAAGTGTCGCCCATTATCTAATATGATCGTCCTTGGAATCCCGAACCTGCAAATTATGTTCTTTCACATGAAGCTCTGGATTCTTGCTTCACTGATGGTTACTAATGCCTCTGCTTCGACCCACTTTGTAAAGTAATCAACAGTAACTAGTAAGAATTTTACCTAACCTTTACCTAGGGGTGGTGGACCGACGATGTCGATTCCCCATTATGCGAATGGCCACAGGGATGCTATCGTCGTTAGTTTCTCTGCTAGGAGTCACTGGACATTCCGGAACCTTTGGCACTTGTCACACTTCTTGACGAGCTCCACTGCGTCCATCTGCATAGTAGGCCATAAATAACTTGTTCGAATGACCTGCTTACAAAGGATCTATGGCCAGCATGGTCCCCGCAAATTCCTTTGTGGATTTCTTCCAAAATGTACTTGGCTTCTTTTTTGTCGACACACTTCAAGTAAGGCATGGAGAAGCCTCTCTTATATAAGGTGTCATTAAGGATCGTAAATCTAGCCACCCTCTTCTTAATCTTCATGGCCTCCTCTGCGATATGAGGGAGGTGCCAGTCTTGGAAGAAATATACGATCGTTGTCATCCAACTGTTTGTGCTCTGGATTGAAAATGTTGGAACTTCTTCGATGCTAGGGCGCTTTTAGACTTCCATCTTCAAGCCCATGTTGGTCGCCCCTTCTTCTGAGGACACCATCTTCACGACTTTATCTGCTACCATATTCTGGCTTCTAGGGATCTATAAAAATTCTACCTTATCAAACTCCTGAATTAGATGTTTCGTCAGCCCGAGGTATTTTTGCATTCTCTCCTCCTTTACTTTATATTCTTCCTTGATTCGCCCAATTATCAACTTTGAATCATTTTGGACTAATAGGTTCTTAGCTCCAAGTGCCTTTCCAAGTCTCAACCCCATCAATATTCCTTTGTACTCGGCCTCATTATTGGTGGCCGAAAATTTCAGTTGAACTCCATATTTGAGCACTTCTCTATTAGGGATGGTTATGACAACCCCTACTCCCCTCCTCTGTTGGGTTGACAAACCATCGGTCTGTATCATCCATTGTTTTATCTCGTTGATGAGACTACCTTCTTCTAGAAGGGTGAATTCAGGGATGAAGTCCCCCAAAGCTTGTGCCTTAATTGCTGTCCTAAGGTGGTATTCAATGTCAAATTGGCTAAGTTTAATTGCCCACTGGACCATTCTCCCAGCTGCCACAAGTTTGTTCATGGACTTTTTGATAGGTTGGTTCATCATCACCAGGATAGGATTTGCTTGAAAATACTGTCGCAATTTACGCGAAGCTACTATTAACGCGAATGCAATCTTTTCAATCCTTGGATACTTGGCCTCAGCACCTTGGAAAGCTTGGCTGACATAGTAAACTAAGAGTTGTATCTGGCCCTCTTCTCGGATCAAGGCTGCACTTGCAGCTATGGCTGATACTGCCAAGTATAAATATAAATTTTCCCCTTCTTTAGACAAGCTTAAGAGGGGTGGATTACTCAGATAATGTTTGAGCTCCTGAAACGCTGCCTCACATTCGTCGGTCCAGGCAAAAGCCTGCTTCAAGGTCTTGAAGAAGGGCAAGTATATGTCCGTCACTCTAGAGACGAACCTATTAAGAGCTACAATCCTTCTTGTGAGCTTCTAGACTTCCTTGATGATTTTTGGCAAAGCCATGTTAATTATGGCTTGCACCTTCTCCGAGTTTGCTTCTATTCCTCTCTGGGACACCATGAATCCCAAGAATTTCCCTGACGCTACACCAAAAACACACTTACTAGGATTCAACTTCATCTGGTATTGTTTGAGGGTGGCAAACGTCTCCTTCAAATCATCCAGATGGGCAAGTTCTTTCTTACACTTGACGAGCATGTCATCCACGTATACTTCCATATTCCTGCCTATCTACTTGTTGGACATTTTGTTCACTAACCTCTGATAATTAGCTCCTACACTCTTTAGTCCAAAGGGCATTACCTTATAGTAATAAAGCCCTTGACATGTGATGAAAGTCGTTTTCTCATAATCTTCTTCAGCCATTTTTATCTGGTTGTATCCTGAGAAGTGTTTATAAACATCAGCAATTTATGCCCAGGTATAGAATCCACAAGCTGGTCTATCCTTTGTAGAGGGAAACTATCATTTGAGCATGCCTTGTTCAGGTCCGTGAAGTCCACGCACATTCTCCACTTCCCATTTGCTTTCTTCACAAGGACGACGTTTGCAAGCCAATCAGGATAGTATACTTCTCGAATGAAACTTGTAGTCAAGAGTTTGTTAACCTCATCAGTAATCGCTTGGTCTCGTTCTGGGGCAAAGACTTTTGGTCTTTGCTGGATGGGCTTTCTCTCCGGGTCCACATTCAACTTATGCTGAATGACTTCTGGAGATATGCCTGGCATGTCCTCGTGACTCCATGCGAAGATGTCTAGGTTTTCTTTAAGGAACTGGATGAGCCTTGTTCTCATCTCAAGACTTAGCGTCATCCCTATTCTAGTCATCTTGGTTGCCTCTCCTTCGGCCAGTTCCACTGTTTCCAGGGCTTCCACCTTTTCTTCCTTCTTCTCTTCGATCATCCATGTATGGTTCTCCTTTGCAGCCAAGATGGCCTGGTAGCACTCTCTAGCTAAGACTTGATCTCCTTTAACTTTGCCAACATCGTTCTCTGTTGGGAACTTTACCTTCAAGCAATAGATGGACGTGGCTGCCTTCTACCGATTGAGCATGGGCCTTCCAATAATCACATTATAAGATGAAGGGCAGTCTACCACCAAGAAGTCTAATTGATGGGTCAACTACCTCGGGTAGGTCCCTACTATTATCGTCAACGTCACTATGCCCTTGGAATATACCTTGTCTCCACTAAAACTGACGAAGAGGGAATCAAAAGGACGCAGTCTTTTTGGATCTAGTTTCAATTGCTGGAAAGCAGGAAGGTAGATGATATCAGTGGAGCTACCATTATCTACGAGGATCCTTTTAGTGTTGAATCCTTCTATAGTGAGCATTATAACCAAGGGGTCGTTGTGAGGCTGCTTCACTCCCTTAGCATCTCCTTCATTGAAAGACATGTCCTAGTTAGTCCGTCTTTACTTAAACGGGGGTGTCATGTAGACGTTGTTCACCTGCCGTTGACATGCTTTCCTGAGGGATTTGAATGATCCGCCTGTGAATGGTCCCCCTGCAATCGTCTTTATCTCCCCTATCACATTCTATGGAGGCAGGAACATGTTAACTTTGTCTTTAGATGGGGAATCGCACTGGTTCTTATTACCGTCCCTGAACCTGCTAAACTCCCCTTTCTTCATATACTTCTACAGTTTCCCTTTCTGTATCAACTCATCTATTTGTTTCCTTAGGTCCCGACAATCTTCTGTGTAGTGGCCATGGTCCTTGTGAAACCGGCAATAGTTATTCTTGTCACAGTCATTAGGGGATGAATGTAATGGTCTTGGCCATTTAAGGTAGTACTCGTCCTTAATCCGCGTTAAAATTTTGTCAACAAGCATAACCAAAAGGATAAATTTTACCATTTGAGGAGTTTTTTCATCTTTCCTTTTACCCCCGTCACTAAACAGACGATATGGACGCTCCCTTTTCTGTCCTCTAAGTTCGTCCTCCTTCCTTCCCTTATCTCTTGGTTTCTCCACATCCCTTATGGCAGCTAATGCATCTTCAGCGTTCAGGTACTTCTGTGCTTTCATGAGCATCTCAGCCATCATTTTTGGAGGATTCTTCGCAAGCGAAGCCACGAACTCTCTAGACCTCAATCCCGCCTTAAAGATCGTTAGCTTCGTCCATCTCTAGGGTTTCTTGAGTGAAGCGTTTCACATACGACCTCAAGGTTTCTTTCTCTCCTTGTCTAATGGTGAGTAAATGGTCCACCGGCCTCTTAGGGCGTTGTTCTCCAATGAAATGGCGTAAAAAGGCGTTACTCAACTGTTCGAAGCTATCAATGGACGATGTTGGCAACTTGGTGAGCCATTCTTTTGCTACTCCTTTGAGAGTGGTGGGGAAGAAACGACACATTATCTTGTCAGGTGGCTGTTGAAGGCCCAGCGTCGTCTTGAAGGTGTTGAGGTGATCTTGGGGGTCCTTAAGCCCGTCAAACGACTGACGTTAAGGCAGCCAAAATTTCGACGATACTGGACATTCCAAGACTGCTACTGTGAAAGGCGAGTCTGTTGCCCTTACCATTCTATCCATGCTCCGGTCTGTTTTCTCTTTAATGGCATTTCTCAACTCGTCCATCTCCTTCCTCATCTCTTGAGGAACTGAATTCTGTTCATTTGGAGTAGTAGGTCTTCGATGATTCCTTCTTTTATGGCCATCTCCCTCATCCTCCAGGTTACCCTTGGACTGATTCTCCTCCTGTTAAAGCCGTAGCTTCATTTCTTGATTCTGCTTGGTAAGCTCCTCGACGGTGGCCGCAAGAGCCTGAACTTGCTAAGCTAAGTTGCATAATCTTAATTGGACTCCATCTGAATATAGAACTTCATGGAAATTACATTTTCAAATGCGAATGCGAAAATGTCGTCCCCACAGACGATGCCAAACTGATGAAGTACAAATTCGTCAGTCTAAGTGAATGCGTCTAGATGGAGCCAAGACGTCGCCTCTATGATTGCAAAAATGGTTGATCAACTTACTTAGAATGGTCACCGGTGTGGTGCCTGCCACAACGTCTCTGATGCCAAAGTCAGTATAAAGAAACTTTTTGGGAAAGAGTAATGCAATGTAACAAAGCAAGAAATATCTCTCAGTGTGTATATGTACCTTGTGTTGGTGCTTGGAGTGCTATATATACATTCTCTTCGTTCCTAGCCGTTGTGGCTATTATGGTAGTTTTAATGCTCCTTTGGGTAACGTCTCATCCCCAATAACATGATCTTTAATGGGCCTCCAATGGTCTGTATAGCTGGCCTTGTAACTGCTTAAATTATTTATTGACTTCATTTAATGGCTTCTCTGCCTCGTCAATGGTGCGATTATATCGTCGGGGATATTTAGTTGTTTTGTCCGTCAAGACGGTTTCGTCAGTATAAAAGGATTCGTCATGGGAAGTCTATCTCATTAGTCCCATTAGAAATTATAACTTTCAAGTTTTTTCTAAGCTTGAGTCCACAATAAATTAGATATATAACAAATAAATCTTAAGAAGTAAATACAATCTCACCACAAAGCCAGTAGCAAAATCTTCCTCTGACCACTCCAACTCTCCCTAGTTGTAGCACTCAAAAACTCCAAGAGAACTTTACCAATTTATCTTCCTTGCGTGTGTAGGTTAAGCAAAAAAAAAAAAGGCACCTTTTTCTTTTTCTCTCTCTCGCTCTCAATGTGTATCTCTCTGATTCTTCATCTGAACTGCACCTCAAATGGTTGAATATCTCTCTGTGTTTCTTGCTCACTCTGTGTAACTCACACAATACTTCAACTCTCTATCTCAGAGTGTGTTTGTTTGGAGGTGAAATAGGGCGAAAGGAAAACTTTGGAAAGAAAATGGGGAGGAAAACTTTTTAGTGGGTGCTTGGTTGGAGGGAATGGAGGGAAAAAAATTGCTGAGGCCCAGGTGTTTTCTCTCCGGACCCACCAAAATATTTTCTCTCCAAAATGGAGAGAAAATTGAGTGGGAGGAATTTGATAGGTAAATGACAAAAATGCCCATGTGCACTTACACATGGACTTGTTTGATCCATTGCTTTTTTTTTTTTTTTTTTTCATTGCTTCTTACTTTTTTTTTTTTTTTTTTTTCTGATTTCCTGGGCAAGCTTTGTTGCTCTTTTTTTTTCCTTTTTTTTTTTTTCTTTTTTTTGATTTCCTGGGCAAGCTTCGTTGCTCTTTTTCTTTCTTTTTTTTCTTTTTTTTCTCTTTTACTTTCTTTGGTGATTTTTTGTTTTTGTTTTTTCTTTAGAAGTGATTTTTTTTTTCTAGATATGATTTTATTTCCTAGTAAATTTGGGTGATTGCTTTATTTGTCACTTTTTTTTTTTTTTTTTTAATAGGGCATCATTTTTTAACAATGATATATGAGTAAATTTATACAAACACATTTTTTCTATCTTTCCACTTTTCCACTACCAACCAAACAAAAAGGATAGAAATTAAATTTTTTTTCTATCTCCTCACTTTTTCACTCTCTCACCATTTTTTATCCTCCCACTTTTCCACTCCTCTGGATCATGATTATGATAGTGAGGGTCATCATATCCAATAAGGGGATTGGGCATTTCCCAATGATCTTCATGTGGCCATTGTTGTCTACAAGCATCTGGATCAGTTGGTATTATTTTAGGGAAGATTCCTTTATTAAGAGATTCTGCCATTGTGAGAGCATGGAAATAGGATACCCAAGAAACATCCAAATGTGTATGGAAAGTGCCATCTAAATTAGTAACCCAATGCATCTCTGCAAGGTGGAAAATTTCGTCTGCCCGGATATCATTTTTGGAATTGAGCTTGGCTACTAAACACACTGAAGTGATTTTATGACCGAATCTTGGGTGTTCTGTTTTTGGATACTTTATCCATTCACCATCATGAGCATCATTTTTCAAAATTTCAAACCAGAATTTGTGAAAAATATTTATTTTCATGAGGGAAAATATATCTATAAAACTCTGGTTCATAATGCAGACATAGGTAATACTCATTGAGTAAATACCACATATAGAGGTAATATGTAACAGTCTAGTTGGTTATCCAAAAGGCAAAAGGGGTTTTCCATGGTTGGTCTATATCAGGAAAAATAGCAAGGAAGTGGCACTAGTGCTTTTTAAGGTAATCATGGAGGATCTAATAATTCTTTTAGTTCTGGCTTCAAGGGTCAAAGTTTTTATTTGGTCTTTTATTTCTGCGGGAAGGATTTCTACCATTTTAAGGATATCATTAGGATCTGAAGAGGAAGGGCCTAAGGATAAGGATGGATCAGTAATAATATAAACACACAAGGGTGAAGGAATAATGGTGGTATTAAGGATTGAAGGTTTTCTAGAAAGGTAATCAATGACAAGGTTATCTTTGCCGTTAATGTATTTTACCTGAAAAGACCATTGTGAAAACCAGTTTGACCATCTAAGTAACTGAGGATGTGGGAGCATTTTCCCTTTGAACTGGAGCATCTTGGGAAAGGAAGACATATCCATTTCTACTAAAAAATTATGCCCAAGGAGATGGAACTGGAATTTTTCAATCCCATGTTTAACTGCTAGTATCTCTTTGAAAGTGGAGTGGTAATGAAGTTCTGAAGGCTTGAATGCACCACTTTTATAACCGCAAATACTTCTCTTGCCATTAACTTCTTCAAAAAGAGCTGCTGCCTAGTATTCATCACTTACATCTGTCTGTAGTATTTGTTTGCCTGGTCCGGGAATCTGCAAAAGGGGAAGCTTTTCGGCTAATTGTTTCAATTGTTGAACAGCTTCTGTATGAATAGTATTCCATTCTGGAGGTGATTTTTTTTTTTTTTTTTATAGCAATTGAGCTAAACAACTCCTGTATTTGGATATTTTTGTGATAAAGTCTAACATATAATTGACAATTCCAAGAAACTGTTGTATCTGTTTGGCATTTGTGAGCTTATCTGGGAATTCACCAAGAGAGACAGCTATGTGAGGCTACAAAGTATACTTCCCATCTGAAATGTTTACTCCCAAAAAATCTATGGAAGATTGTCCTTTGACTATTTTCTTTTCCAAAAGCATTATCCCTTGAGATTTTACCAACTTTTGATGAGACTCTTCATCTTTTGAGAACAAAAGGATATCATCCACATAAATCAATGCATTGGTCAAGAGGGATTGGAACAATGTTACCATTGCTTTTTGGAATTGGGATGGTGCATTTTTAAGACCAAAAGGCATGACAATCCATTGATAATGATGGTTTGGGATGCAAAATGTTGTCTTGTATCTTTCTTCTAGATGGATTCCTAATTGCCAAAATCCTGCTTTAAGATCAAACTTTGAGAATACTCTGGCATTTGAAAGATGTTGAAAAAGAGCACTCTTATTTGGCAAAGGGAATTTATCATCTGCAAGGAAATGATTGAGATCCTAGTAATTAATTACCAATCTGAGCTTTCCTTAAACTTGCTCGGCATGCTTGTTGACATAAAATGCTTCACATGCCCATGGAGAGGTTGTAGGTTCAATGAGGCCTTCTGAAAGGAGGGTAGATAGTTCTTGTTTGGCCAAGGTTAAATGTTCTGGATTCATTCCTCTGTGACTGGCTTTTGTGGGGTTAACATCTTCATTCTTCTTAAAAGGTAGATGGATGAAAATTTTTGGGTTTTTCCACAAAGAATTTGGATTTTTGAGGAATTTAGAGTGGTTATTTGCACAACACTCATTGATAATCTGGAATCTCAAAGAGTCAAAGGGATCAACTGTGAATAAATGAGGAACTTGGGTCCAGGTGAGAATGTGTTGTTTATGCAAAAGTCCTTTTGAAGACCATCTAAGGCTAGGTATTTGACGAAGGTGGTCAAATCCTATAAGAATGTCTCTACCTGTAAGAGGGGATCCAAGGACTTGATGTCTAATGGTAAAGGTTGGGAAAATTCTGATAGGATAGACTTGCTTTTCAGGGTGATTAGAAATGTTTCTCCATTTGCTGCTCTGAACATCTGATGATGGGGTAACCAAAATTCTCTAGGTAATATTTTAGTATGGAGAATTGTTGTTGCTACTCCTGTGTCAACAAGGCTATTACTGGAATAGGTCTGGCATAAGTATCAAGGAGGATATTTACTTAGGCTATGGGTGTGGGACTGGTTAGGGGGGCTATGATGGGCTAGGATGTATAGATGATTTGGATTTATGGATCTGAGTCTTCTTCATTGTTTAGATTTGAATCTTCCTCAGAAGTAGAATAGGCCATAGTTGCCAAAGCTTGAGGGGAACAATCATCATCTAGTGAAAAAAGTGATTCTACATCTGAAAAAGAAGTATCATCTGCATGGATTTGTGCTTGCTCCAAGAGTTTTGCTGCCTTTTCCTTTTTTGGACAATTTTTGCAAAGTGGCCCGGTCTTCTGCATACAAAACAGACTTTTGAAGTTTTTCCTTTGAACTGCTTTCTTCTAAGGAACTGTTATTTTTTCCTTCTGAAAGATTTCTTCTTTTGGGTTGCATAGTGCTTTTCTTCCAGGAATATTTCTTGAAATGAGCTCTTCTTTTTGTTGGACAGGTACAATTCTTGTCATAGTACTTAATCTGTAAATCTTTTCTTTTACAGTTATCCTTGAGTTTGCTATGAATCTTGTCAATCTCTGAAAGAAATTTTCGCTGGTTGCAAAGTTTTTCCAAAGCAATAAGCACGTGCTGATAAATTTCTCCTAAGGAGGTTTGCTGTAATGTTATTTTTTGGAGATTCATCATACAGAGAGTTTCATCTCCCAATGGTTCTGGAAGGGAATTGAGAAAAGTATGCTTGGAATTAGCATCATCCATGCCATTAAAAGAGTATCTCCTTGACATTTTATCAAAATGTTTCTCCAAATCTTTTCTTTCAAATGAATAGCATTTCATCAGTAGAAATTCTTCTCTTGCTACTTCCATGTAATGAGTCGCAAAGCCAAGGAATTCCTTATGGGCAACCGTGAAAAAGTTTCTAGTGTATTGCATTGAGCTACTTGTCTTTGCCTGTATTCTCCTAAATTAATCCACCATTCTCTTAATCTTCCTGTAACCCTTGCACCAAATTTGGCAATAATCTGGGAAATAGTGGCATTTGGAGCCTGGAGTTCAGCTATGCACCAAGAGTACATGTTAAAAAACTCTTCATGCCATCTAGAGGGAGGAACATTATAGAGAGTAAACAGATGTTTGGAGTCAATGGTTAATGAGTAAGTCAACCTTGTTTGGTATTCTGGGATAAGAGGTGGTGGAGGAAATATTGGTGGTGGTAGTGGAGGCGGAGGCTGTTTAGGACGAAGAACATCATCTTCTTCTTCCACCTTTGGTTCCATATTTGTCATAAACACTTCCTCTAGACCAAGATCAGACAAATCCAATTCAGAATCCTCAATTATAGGGAGCACAAAAGGTCCTCTTGAATCGTTAAGGGTGAGGGTTTTGAGAAATGATGAAATTAGGTTTGGGGGGTCAGGGTCCACAGTCAACATATTCATATCTGGAGGTCTTGAAAAAGCAACTACAGTTGTGTTGAGGGATTGGTATAATGGTTCTTTGTCTTTCTTGATAGGAGAAGGTTCATTTTGTGGTTTAGTATGGGGCTGTGGTTGAGGTGGAATTAAATATATTATAGCAGGAAGAATTCCACTTGGTTTAAAAGGATTATGGTTAGGATGTGTTATAGCTAATGGTTGAAGATTTTGATAGGGATAAATTGGGGAAAATGGAGAGGTCGAAGGTATGGACAAGTCTTTATATAATGATTGGCGAGGTTGAAAAGGCATATGAACATGTATCAGAGGACTTTGAGTGGCTTCTTTTTGTGAGCCTTCCATGGATTGAAGTTGTAGCAACAACTGTTTTCTTTCTTTTTCTTTTTGTCCAATAAGAGGAAAAGAGACAGACAAATCTCTAACTGTAGAAGTAATGGTTACCAATTCTTGTTCAACTGCCTTGATTTTCTTCTTCAAATCCTCAATAAGGTAATTTGAGGATGAAAAAGTATGAGTAACGGCCTTAGCCATCTTTTGTTGATTATCCAAAATCTTTGAAAGGACTTGGTTTTAAGCCACAACATTTTCTGCTTGCCAGTTTAAAGTTGCTTCTGCCTAGGAAACCTGCTTCTTGATTCCATCTGGATTAATGCCAATAGGATTTTTGATTTTCCAGACATGTTTGGTGTTGGTTTGGGGATGGTCAAAGCTTTCCAATGGAGGAAAATTATGTGAATAGGAAGATGAAGCTTGGTCAAACATGTAACATGGTAAAGGCTTTTATATATGGGTTTGGCCAATAGAAAGGGGTTAACATTTTGATAATTGGGGAAGGACTTTCAGGTAGTATGGGATTAATGGAGGTTTCTAGTTTTGTCATGATTTTCTTTGCATGGAAAGGGATAGAAAAGAGTTTGCTTTCTGGTTCTAAGATAGAGAACATAATAGTCAAACTTTCCAGAGGGCAAGGAGGTCAACTTCTGGATCTCCTGCTTCATATCTTTCTTTGAGTTTTTGCTAGGAAGATTTTTTCTTTCTTCATGAATAGTCGTCCTCAAAAGCTTCATCTTTTTGGCAATCAGCACAATTGCAAACATCCCACCATATGTGACCAGAAAGTGATCTTCCTTCATAACAAGGCTTTCCATCTTCATGAGATGCTTTAATTTTAAGACCATCTTCACCAACATATGAAACTGGTTGGAGCATTGCAATTTGAGCCGAGAAAACTGTTACATCTTTCTTTTCTGGAAGGGTCGTTAAGAATCATGTCTCCACTTCACCATTTTCTTTTCTGATAAAAAAAGGCTCATTTGACTGGATTGGCTTAGTTGCCTAATGAAGCATCTCATATTTTGTAATCCATGACTCTGGGAAGATAGAGGTCATTTGTTCCCTATTAAGTTGTCACGGAACAAATGTACATATAGGTGTCATCCCTAAATCTACCTGAATCAGTAAAGCATCATTGGATTGAGCTAGGTCTGGTACCGCCATATCAAAAGCATGATTCTGGAGTCTATAAGCAAGCTAATAATGAAGTGTAGTAGCAAATGTGTCTTGCACCTAAGAAGCTCTTATAATCTGAACCTGTACTTTAAGAGCATCACAAAGGAGGGGATCCTTAAGAGACATGTTGAAGTTGGGAAAAAGGGTTAGAAAAACTGTTCCCACATTTAGAGTGGTCTGAACAATTCCTATAATTGCATTTTGGTATTCCAAGAATCTAGAATCAAGAAGGGAAATTCAAGAGGCTATAGGGAGTTCCTTTCTTCCGTGGAAGGTTAGTGCTAACCTTACTGCACCAAAATGAAGATGGGTGTACCCTTGTTTTTGCCATGGAATCACAAACTCTTTGGGAAGGGCAAGAGTGATAAAATTTTTCGTTTCACTTGCTGGAATATTAAACTAATCAAACTTAGAAGCTTGGACATATTCTTTTACAGTAGAAGGACGAAAAGGGCCTAAAAACTTTTTTATGGATTGTTTGAAAGAAGTTTAGGGTTTATCAAATATAGTATAGGGATTTACGATAGGAAAATCAGTGATAGGGATCCTACTATCTTCAGGTACACGAGAAATCTCATACAAGTAATCTAATCTATTTGCAGTAGATTTACGAAGGGAAAGGTCAAAAGCAGGACTAGTAGTATCAGTGATTTCTGAAGATGCACTTGCCATGATAGTTTCTTTTGGAAAGAACTGTTTACCAAAGGCCTATCAAGACTACAACACCAACACAGGCTCAAACGTCCACCAGGTAACAATGGAAAACAAAGTTCTTTGAGAATTTTGAACAAATTTGGCAATAATCTGGGAACAGTGGCATTTGGAGCTTGGAGGACTCTAATAATTCTTTTAAACAAATCCAATTCAGAATCTCACATGCTGGCCGAATGGACTTTGTTTGCTTCAACCAAAAACCAGCATATCCCACATGCCTCAAGTCATATCTCATTTAATGAAAGCTGACTTTTCTACAAGCTTGCGAGACAAGCTCATTAGGGCTTTGATAAGGTGTGGGATAAACCCATGGTGCTATGTTGCACCCAACAGTAAATATATAGTTTGATTATTGGCAAGAAAAGCATTCAAAAGCTGACCTGGGTAGTACTCTTCCAATCCACTACAAGAAAAATGCCCATTAGTGACCAAGAATTTTTGACAGACCCAAAAAGCCATCTCAAAAAATCTTATTTGTGATGGCAAAATAAAGCCCTCGCAAATACTTGGTAAAATGTGAAATATTTGAGACCAACAAGAAAAGTTGTCCCAATTATGTGTTATAGCTGTCACAAATACTAATATTTTGGAGGGAAATTTTTCCTCCATATTATTTGCAAGGGCACTTAAAAATCTCTCGCAAAAAGTGTATTATTTGTGACAGTTAAATAAAAGCCATTACTAATAGTAAATTATTTGCGAGGGCTAGGATCGACCTTCACAAAAAAATCATTAAAATGTCAAAATTTTTGGAGGGAAATGTTCCTACCAAATTATTTCCGAGGGACAATAAAAATCCCTTGCAAAAAGTTTATTTTTTGTGTGGGTTAAAAATATGCTCTTACTTGTACTAAATTATTTGCGACGGCTACGATTGACCTTCACAAAAAATCATTAAAATATTAATTTTTTTTGGACATAAAAGTAATTCTTAAATTCAAAGAAAAATAAAAAGAAACATATAAACATATAGAACTTTGTATTCTTTAGATGAACCTTTTGTTTACAGTCTAAAAAAAAAAAAAAACCTTTTATATATATATCCTATATAAGAAAGGTCTATCCTTATTTTCTAAACAATTGTACCCATAAAAAAATGATAGCACTTTCAACTTCAAAATGGTAGCCTAAAATTCAAGCATTTTAGTCTTTTGTACTCTCTCTCTCTCTCTCTCTCTCTCAAAAGTGAGTAAAAATTTCTTCCCATTAAAATAATGCATAAAAGATGAGTTTATAGATCAAATACTAAATTACATCCGATTGGCATGAAAATTAGCATGCATGTTAAGAACATATAGAACATGTAATCCAATGGTTGGATTTTTAAAATATGAATTCAATAATAAGTTATTTAGTGATGTAACATTTTTTAGAGTTGCATCACGTGTAACTTGAACCTAACTATATATTTCTTAATTCGACGTGAATTTTGACAAATTCACCGTTAGATTATATTATATTTATATATTTTTCATGCTTATAAAATTTCGAGGTGATCAAATATTAATTGTTAGGTCATCAATCAATTGTTTAAATTCAAGTTTTTGTACTTTAAAATAATACATGGAAGATGAGTTTATAGATCAAATCGTAAATTACATCCGATTGGCATAAAAATTGGCATGCATGTTTAGAATATATAGAGCATGTAATTCAACGATTGGATTTTCAAAATATGAATTCAATAATAAGTTATTGAGTGGTGTAACATTTTTTAGAAGTACGTCAGGTGTAACTCGAACCCAACCCCATATTTCTTAATTCGATGTGAATTTTGACAAATCTACCATTAGATTACATTATCTTCATATATTTTTCATACTTACAAAATTTTAAGATGATCAAAGATTAATATCCATGTCATCAATCAATTGTCTAGATTCAAGTTTTAGTAGTTTAAAATAATGCATAAAATATGAGTTTATAGATCAAATGGTAAATTACATCCGATTGGCATGAAAATTGGTGTGCATGTTAAGACCATATAGAACATGTAATCCAACGATTGGATTTTCAAAATATGAATTCAATAATAAGTTATTGAGTAATGTAACAATTTTTAGAGTTAATCAGGTTTAACTTGAATCTAACCCTATATTTCTTAATTGGATGTGAATTTTGACAAATCTACCGTTAGATTACATTATCTTCATATATATTTCATGGTTACAAAATTTCTAGAAGATCAAAGATTAATAGGCATGTTATCAATCAATTGTCTAAATTCAAGTTTTTGTAGTTTAAAATAATGCATAAAAGATGAGTTTATAGAACAAATAGTAAATTACATCCGATTGGTATGAAAATTGCATTTTAGTAATTTGAAGTATTAAATTATATATTTTTTAATTTGTAGGATTAAATTATATTTTATTAATTTCAAGTATTAAATATTATCTTATTAAAAAATTCCTTGAGAAGCTATTAAGGCGGGCTTAGTTTTCGCAACAACAAGTTATATTTCCATCATAATAAACCTTAGCCCACTCATTCTTTATTGTAGCAACTTTAAAATTCTGAATGTTGTCACAATAGGTCAAAAAGTTGTGATAATAAAAATTATGAATTCCCTCTAAAACTCTTTGGTTCCCACCAAAACACTTGGTAAAAATTTGGGGTTTCTTTACTCTCTTACAAATTAAACCATCGGACTGCCGAGCCTCAACCAAACACTCTCTACCTCATTCTCCCTCACTCTCGTCTCCATACCCTCGCCGCTTGGACTACCGAGCCACCACCGCCCTCCCCGCCGCGGGTCCTACAATCCTCCGACAACCTCATTCTCCTTCACTCCCTTCCTCACTCTCCCTCACACTTCGTCGGCCTTGCCTTCTGCCGCTGACACCACCGCCTCCAACAACACAGCGCACCGAGCCATCCTCGGATTCCTTTCCTCCCTCAGCCGCCTGACACACCCTTGACGATATAGCTTCCACTCTTTATTTATTTAGCACTTTTTTTTTTTTTCATACAATATTTGTCTTGGGTTTTTGGTTTTTCAATGATGAGGTTATTCGACAATGAATTGGGCCACAATAGATTTTATTGGTAAGCTCATATAAATATTCAAATCCTGCAACATGTGTTTAGTTATTTGCTGTTGTATCTATGATGTTACTAAATTGGACCCAATTTGAATTTTTGGGCTTCTTTGAACATTGATTAAAATTTGCACGGTTCTACATATTTGTTTTTATTGCATTCCACATGTTCGATGAAATCCCTCTTAGACTTGTTATGTGATGTTTGGGTTTGATTTTTCCCACCCCATACTTGATTGTCCACATTGCATCTGTTTGTGCTTGGAGCTAAACTGACTCTTCAAGGCTATCTTCTTATGTTTTTGTTGAGTTTAGAGTTTAGCTTTGCATGTCACTCTGTTTGGAGTTTGGAATAAACCTAAGTCTTTTGGAATTCTATTAAACTTGTGCTACATTGCTTCTGGTCTCAGCTGGTTGTTTTGTTTTGTTCATGAGGTTCTTTTTTGTGTTAATTAAAAGTGATTAAAAGAGAATTCATAGTGGAACAATATAAGCATTAGTTGTGCAATAAAAGACAATTTCCAAAATTTGGTTGTTTGTTTCACTTATTTTTCTGTGCCTCACAATATTGTTAAAGAGTCATGTTGGACTTACTTGTGGATTTGTATGGCATGAGTGGCTGGTAATTAAAGCTAAAAACTTGAGTGACATTGTTGTGATTTGGATGCTGAACAACAAGGGTCCACTGTGTGTAGTTAAGTCGGTACTTGAAGTTGGTGACACTCATCTTCACACGCCAATACGAAACATTGTTTAGCTTCACATGCCAATGCACCCTTATTGGGCACATTTGCTGTGTGCACTATAGTAATGGCCCATTGATTGTTGTAGATTCTCCCACAATGTTTTGTTTTCATCGTTAATGCTCTTTCTAAACAATATTAAATAAAACCTGGCATTTTTGCTTTTAAAATTTAATTATCCATTTGGTTGAGTTTGTGAAGCTTTTATCTGTATATTTTAAGGTCTTTGTGGTTGTTTCTTTATATTTATGGGAGCAAAAATTGTATTTTGTGTGTTTGATTGTTAGACTCTTGATATTTTAAGGTCTTTGTGGTTGTTTCATTATATTTATTGGAGCAGAAATTGTATTTTGTGTGTTTGATTGTTAGACTCTTGATTGGAATTATTTAGTTGGCCATATTAAAAATGGACTCTTTCATGCTGCATTTTGCACTTTGGTAATTTTGTTACTAAACTTTGAAGGTTCTTCCTACTAGAGCATTCCCAAATATCATAGACAGGACGTAAGAACTAATAAGTTTAGAAGAGGCCAAAACTTTTTGAGAAGCATATGTTTATTTCTATGCAAGAGTGTCTCCCCATGTGCATTGCTGAAAGCTTTCCTTATTTTCATATGCATTCAATTTATTATAACACCCAACAAGTGTGTACGGTCATGTTTCAGTGCATTTGTCTCTGCACATACTTTAGAGCTTAGTATATTGCAATGGCAATAATTGTCAGGAGCCCCCAGGATTGTCCTATTGATTCATCAGGAGCCCCCAGGATTGTCCTATTGATTCATCAAACTCATTATGAGCATGAAGTCTTCATTTCGACTTTTCTCGTCGTTTGGTAATATATTTGTGAGGGTAGATTTGTTCAATAACGACGGTGGATTACCCTCGTAAATTATCTATTTGCGAAGGTATGGTCGCAAAATCTCTCTTAGCAACAAGAGCAAATACGACGGCTTTCGAGGGCCATATGCTCTCGCTAACAACCTTTCGCGACGATATTTGAATTTTTGCGAGGGCATTTTACCCTTGCTAGTAGACTCTTTTCTTGTAGTGATCGTTTTTGTGTGTGCTATTTAGGTATGTAATTGGAAACATCCTTTTTTTATATTGATTCCCCCAATTAATTCACACTTACATGAGGATCTAAAATTGTGACATACTAATATTGCAGGGGATCATTAGCTCAAAATTTATACATTAAGAGCTTAGCATTGACATTTGCAACATTTTTCAGCTACAGCTAAATCTCATTCTTGCCGTTACCTTCATCTTGACTGTCTCAATTTGGTATGATCATGTTTCTCTCAAAATTAATTTTATTAAAGAAATCATTTTCATGGTGCTAGAACTTTGTTACTACATGTGTATTAATTCTATAAAAGAAGTCATTTTTAGGGTGCTACAACTTTGTTCCTAGATGTGTAAATTATAATCGAAAGTCACAAATAAATTAATTAACTAGAGCATTGTATAGTAACTAGTATATAATTTTATTTTAATTTGTTTGAAATCCATTTATGCGCTGGGGTTGGGATACTCAGTAGTTATTATAAGACCTCTTATGATGCTTGGCATTGGCTTATTTACCTTGTAAATTTTTTTTTTTAATAATGGGTATGTTTGAATTGAAAATCTTGTGGTCCAAAAATTCCAAACTTCATCATTCATTTTCACTTCTCATTGCTTAGTCATTTGATCGTTTATTATTTTAATTTTTCTTTTAAAAAATGTTATATTTTTAACTCACTATTAGATTCTTAGAGCTACCATAGAGTTCTCTAACCTTTATTTTGCCCCACTTTTTCATTTGATGCTTGGATTTGTATTCAACTCAAAGCTATTACTGGTATTCCTATTAAGCGGGCTAGTTTACAAGAAGTAGCAACCTTGTGAAGAATGTTGGGTTATACTTATTAAGTAGCTCCCTTCTATTACATCTATGAATTATCATTTAGGTTTTTAATAATCTTGTTAGTTGTTTTAATTGTTACTACATGAAAAATTAATGTCTATAAACTCTCTTGTTGATAATACTTGTGAATGTTCAAAATGTGTATAAAACACCCTTGAACGTTTAGACCCCAAATTATAATTTATCAATTTAAGGTTAATATCAAACAATAAATGTGCGGAACATAAACATAAGCTAAAATAGAATTGATACACAATCTAAACCATAAATAATCACAACCACAGCAGTAATTAAATGGCAAAGATAAAGGGAAGAGAGATGCAAACACAAGGACAACACTCGATGTGTTATTGAAGAGGAAACCGAAGCCCTCGGCGTAAAACCTCTCCGCCACCCCCCAAGCGGTCAATAATCTAATAGAAAATATAGTTGGGATACATGAACAGCAATAGACCCTCCAAGCCTAATCTATCTAGTGTACCTAAGCCCTCCAAGCTTCTTGCTCTAACAAGATTATGCCGAACCTTTGTCTTTTCCAGCTTACTAGATTCCGCTATAGCCCATAGCATCAACCAATATCAATTTGTCCCTTCCTAACTGCTTCTCAAAGCACCAAAAAGCCTTCTCACAGATGTGGGTATGGTGAGAAAAGGATTTGGCTAAGAACCTCTCAAGGATGTAACAATGGAGAGGGTGAGAGTAGAGGAATTTGAAGAGTCTCTTAAGTGAAGATTGTGGATAAATCAATCTTATTTTTCTCTAGGGTTTCTCTCTCAAAATTCTCTCTAGAAGCTCTCTACATTTCGTGGATATAAGGGTCTATATATAGTGCTGTGTTTTTGGAATGCGAAGAGTCAGTTTTTCCAAAACAGAGCTGGCTGGCAGCTTGACCTCACGACTGGACTGAGTTGCGAGTTCAAGTCACGAGCCAATAGAACGGCCAGGCTGGACTTTTTGTCCTGTAGTGCTCCAGCTGGCGTGACTATTCATCTTCTCTGCACGCTTCACTCGTGTGCTGCAGTTGGCGGCTTGCCAGTCGCGAGTCACCCGCGAGTCCCAACCGTGAGTCTCTGCATCCTTGCACAATCTTGAGCATTTCTTCACACTCTCTCACACACTACCCTTACATTATTCCCACCTAAATACAAAATTTCTAAATGATGAATTACAAGAAAATTTAGCACGGAATAAAGCCAACAAAATGGTTGATTAAATTCAACCTTACAATCTCCCCCTTTGGCTATTCCGTGACAAAACCCTACAACAGACTCTAGACTTAACGTGTGAGTTGGGAATAGTTGAACAAAACTCACTCACACCTAACTCTAGATTCTATGAAGCTCTTGAACCATAAGTACAAGTATCTCGTGAAACACAACAACACAATAATATCATTGTATGCAGAAAACTTGTAATGCATATGGAGCAAGCATAATGCGATCAAGCAAAAATGAACTTAAGCAATAAAGCATGGCTTGACCAAAAATGAACAATCACTATAAACAGTGATCACAATACTCATTCACACATGAAATGAACATCCGGACATGCAAGCTAATAGGTTCATTTGCAAAGTATCATTTGCATGTCCAACACTCAACCAATGCAACAACACTAGGTAATTGCATTAAGGATAAAAATTCAACAAAGGGCACAAAAGTGATGTACTTAAGAAAATGCATAACATTTAACAACAAGTACTTAAGCTACAGAGCATGGGTACAAAAACCTAAAAGCTTAGAAAAGCAAACGATTACAAAATATAACGTACTTCCCTATCATATCACTCCCCCTATCATGAATCATAGGAGCTATGATGAACTTGGAATATATATACCTATAACCTAAAACACTTGCACAAAACACATTAGACCCTCAAGGTAAAGCAAGTAGTAAATGAACAAGTATAATGTAACAAGTAAATTGCGATCAAGTAAACATGATGTGGAACATGTGAGCAACTTGACCATACAATACACACCAAAACAAAGTTTTCTTATGAACATAATGTCATCTCCTACTTGGTATATGCATCTCCCCTATGGAATATCTCTCCCCCTACAAATGTGCACGAGAAATAGAATTTCTCCCCTTAAGAATGTGAACAAGGGTCATATAGAAATGACAGAAACTCTCCAGTATACTCTCTCCCTTTTTGTCAGAAATAGACAAAGGGTCAAGGAGAAACGAGGGCAAGAGATGATGGTATGAACAATGATAATGATGCATGAAGGGTGCGAGATGAATGAGAAAATGAAGGTGGAACCTAAGACGAAACAAAATGCTACAAAGCATAAGGTAGACATGACATGCTAGGATAAAGAAACAATGTATGAACCAATGCATGACAAGGGTAGCAAAGGTGTGTGCAAGAGGTAGCTATGTGCAATGCATGACTAATGCATGGAAAATGCACATGTGGGGCAAGATGTGTTAAATACACAACCAATGAACCAAACATATTCCTAATGAGGAAACATGAGAAACTCCAAAGTTTGGTACTCATCAAAGTCCAAACAAGTGAGAAAATTCCTAAGAGGCATTTTATCAAACACCTTGCGTGCACACTATAAATTACAATGTAAAACAATGCATGAACATCCTAAAATCCACCCTTAATACATGTTCTTTTTGCCACAAGGGGCCAAAAACCAAAGAAAATCATCAGAAGAAACCAATCCCATGCAAAAATTTGACAAAAATTAAGTTTTCCCAACCCCTATGATGAGAATCCCTACCAACAGCACAAAACTCACTAAAACAAAATCCAAGGATTGAAAACAAATGAAAAGAGTTTTAAATTACCTAGGAGATGTTAATGGAATGAATAACATTCAAACTAATTGGGTTTTGATGTAAAAATATTGAAAAAGGGATTTAAAAGAGGATGGGAGAGGTTAAAAACAAGTTTCCCACGAAAAAACCTTTAAAAGACTGTTTCTGGCCATTCTGCAACTAGGCGAGTCGCCAAGCGAGTCACCAAAATTTTCGCGAGTCGCGAGTGAGTCGCCAAAGCTTCTGGATGAACTCCCGACTGGGGTTGGCGACTTGTGAGTCGCGAGTTGCGAGTGAGTCACGAAAAACTCTGACACCTGTTTTTCAACACAAAACATGTTTAAACACTGAAAAACAATGTAAGCACAAAACATGAACACAAAGAGTGATAAAAATCACTTCCAAATACATATAAAATGATAAAAAAATCTTTTTGGATTGATCCATATATAGTTGAGCACACACACATCACATTTAAACAAGTACAATCGAACAAATGAATAAGGCATTCGTTAAACATTAGGCATGTGTATTGTGTGTGTGTATCAAATGTGGAATAGTCCTTAACCTAGAGTGAAGCTTCAATGATTAATTCAATCAAGTCATACACAATTAGTGCTAAGACAAGTGGTCTGTTTCAATTATAGAAATGAACATATTTGACCTCCCACAAGAAAATTATTACATAACTTTTGAAGCTTTTCATTTGGCTTCTTTACAATTCACAACATTTGATCATTTTTTATCTGTACATCTCTTTTTGAGATCGATGCCTGAAATTTTTGATATTTCAAATTGATGAACAAGCCTTTGGCTTTTGGGCATCATACATTTTCAATACAAGTCGCCTTTCCTTTTTCCTAGTCGAATATAGTATGTGCGATGGCTTTTGCAGCTCATTATCTCTTTTCATTTTGAGATTTACATTAGTTGAGCTCTTTAAGCAAAAAATAAAATAAAATAAAAGAGTGGAAGAGATATAGGCACAAGTCTATGCATATATCAAAACCAACATGACTATTGACTAATCATTCATGACAAGCTTGAAGATCAATTTATAACAATCACACAAAGATGTCAAGATTTTTCCCACAAAGATATAAGTGCATAAAGAACAAGCCAAGCTGAAAAATGCATAAAGCCATTTGTACGAAGATACAAGGCAAAACTCACATGTGATATGTGCTCAAACATATACAATCAAACTTTTTTAATTTTTCACTTTTTATGTGGTTTTGGATTTTTACTCACACAAAATTAAAGCATAAAAGTAAGGTTAAAACAAAACCATACAAATAAATGCACAAATGCACAAATGCACAAATGCATGAAGATATGACATTCAATGCATGAAGGGTCCTACAAAGATTGAAAGAATTAAATCAAGAACCAAAAGAGCAAAAGCTCAACCATAGGCACCCTTCCTCATCCAAACGGAACGATTGTTTGGAATGAGTATCTCAAAAGAAGTGAGACGAGGGTTGGAAGAATGAGAACCGGAGATGCACATAGTCAAAGAGTTAAAAGCGCTAAACACTTTATTCAACAACATGCTATTTTCACTCAAATCCGGTTTACCCTTTTTAGCACAACTTCCAAGAAGCTCAAGATTCTCTTTTCTTTTGATTCTTTTAAGAGCATAAAACTTAGAACAATGAGGTATAAGATGACCAAAAGCACCACAATGGTGACACACAATGTGTTTAGGTCCACTAGGCTTTTTAGGAAGGGATCTAGCAACATGGTTTTGTTCTCTCTTCAACTTAAAACATTGAAGTCTTATATGACCAATCACACCACAATTGTGGCAAGTTGGAACAAACTTAGATCCATCCAAAACCTTAGGTTGAGACCTAAACGGAGGCTTTGACTTAAGAGTCTTTCTCTCCACCTTTTGGTTTCTTTTATGAGGAGGAATGTACACCAATTTGTCCTTTGAGGTAGAGCACACAATAGACACAAAATCGAGTACCACAACATGAGTGCAACAAATATTTTCATTCTTTTTATCAATAGGTTCAGCAATCAAACACTTGGCATGCATCTTAAGAGATTCATTTTCACATTTGAGCTCATCAACAAATTTGTTAGACAAAACAAGTTTAGCATTCAAGTCCATATTTAAACATTCAAACTCTTTTAGTTTTTCAAGAGAATTTTCAGCAAGTTTCTTATATTTTTCAACCAATTTGTTTGCTTCATTGAGCTTAGCAATCAAATCATCCTTTTCACAAAATAACTTGCTTAAATTCTTTTGAAACTTCTTAGCATTTTTCTTCAAAGTTTTGATGTTAAGAATATCAACAACATCCAAAGATTCATCTAACATAGCATCACAATCATGAGGATTATCACTCATAGAGATATTTTCACAAACACGTGGCATGTTACATTTACCATCAACCAAATCATACAAAGAGGCATATAAAGCACAATCCATGGCAAATAAACACAAGAGGTCAAGGATCACACTTAGGTATTTAAACCACAACAAGTGTACCTGCTCTGATACCAATTGAATGTTCAAAATGTGTATAAAATACCCTTGAACGTTCAGACCACAAATTACAATTTATCAATTCAAGCTTAATATCAAACAATAAATGTGCGAAACATGAACATAAGCTAAAACAGAATTGATACACAATCTAAACCATAAATAATCACAACCACAGCAGTAATTAAATGGCAAAGATAAAGGTAAGAGAGATGCAAACACAAGGACAACACTCAATGTGTTATCGAAGAGGAAACCGAAGCCCTCGGCGTAAAACCTCTTTGTCACCTTCCAAGCGGTCAATAATCCACTAGAAAATATAGTTGGAATACATGAATAGTAATAAACCCTCCAAGCCTAATCTAACCAGTGTACCTAAGCCCTCCAAGCTCCTTGCTCCAACGAGGTTACGCCGAACCTTTGTCTTTTCTAGCTTACCGGATTCCGCTATAGCCCACAGCATCAACCAATATGAATTGGTCCCTTCCTAACTGCTTCCCAAAGCACCAAAAAGCCTTCTCACAGATGTGGGTATGGTGAGAAAAGGATTTGGCTAAGAACCTCTCAAGGATGTAACAAAGGAGAAGGTGAGAGTAGAGGAATTTGAAGAGTCTCTCAGGTGAAGATTGTGGATGAATCAGTCCTGTTTTTCTCTAAGGTTTCTCTCTCAAAATTTTCTCTAGAAGCTCTCTACATTTCGTGGGTATAAGGGTCTATATATAGTGGTGTGTGTTCGGAATGCGAAGAGTCAATTTTTTCAAAACAAAGCTGGCTGGTGGCTTGACCTCGCGACTAGACTAAGTTGCGAGTTCAAGTCACGAGCTAACAAAACGGCCAAACTGGACTTTTTGTCCTATAGTGCTCTAGCTGGCATGACTGTTCATCTTCTTTGCATGCTTCACTCGTGTGCTGTAGTTAGCAGCTTGCTAGCCGCGAGTCACCCACGAGTCCCAGCCGCGAGTCACCCACGAGTCCCAGCCACGAGTCTCTGCATCCTTGCACAATCTTGAGCATTTCTTCATACTCTCTCACACACTACCTTTACATGATTCCCACCTAAATACAGGGTTTCTAAATGCTGAATTACAAGTAAATTTGGCACGAAATAAAGCCAATAAAATGGTTGATTAAATTCAATCTTACAACTTGAATGATGGAAAATTCTCTAGAATAACTTACTAAATTCAATTGTTAGAGAACTTGTTTAACTCATCGACCCACTTCATCTCAAGTAAAAAGGTGTTTGTTGAAATTATGATAAGGACATCAAGATAGATAAAATAAAGTTGGATGCATGAAGAAAATGAAGAAGATAATAGTTGAATGTTCAAAATGGGTATAAAACACCCTTGAACATTTAGACCCCAAATTACAAATTATCAATTCAAGTCTATTACCAAACAATTAATGTGCGAAACATGAACATAAGCCAAACACAGAATTGATAAACAATCTAAGCCAAATATAAACACATCCACAACAAAAAATAAATGGCAAAGATAAAAGGAAGGAAGATGCAAACACACGGACAACACACAATGTGTTATCGAAGAGGAAACTGAAGCCCTCGGCATAAAACCTCTCCGCTGCCCTCCAAGCGATAAATAATCCACTAAAGAATGTAATTGGGATACATGAACAGTAGAAGACCCTCCAAGCCTAATCTATCCAATGTACCTAAGCCCTCCAAGCTTCTTGCTCTAACGAGGTTGTGCCAAACCTATTTCTTCTTTAACTTACCAAATTCCGCTATAAACCATAGCATCAACCAATAGACATTGGTTCCTTCCTAACTACTTCCCAATAGCACCAAATAAACCTTCTCACTGATATGGGTATGGTGAAAAAAGGATTTGGTTAAGAACCTCTCAAGGATATATCAATGGAGAGGAAGAGATAAGAGGAATTTGAAGAGTCTCTTAGGTAAAGATTGTGGATGAATCAATCTTATTTTTCTCTAGAGTTTCTCTCTCAAAATTCTCTCTAGAAGCTCTCTCATTTAGTGGGTATAAGGGTCTATATATAATGGTGTGTGTTTGGAATACGAAGAGACAATTTTTCCCAAACAGAGCTAGCTAGCGGCTTGGCCTCGTGACTTGACTGAGTCACGAGTTCAAGTCGCGAGTTAACTGCATTGCCAGTCTGGATTTTTTTGTCCTATAGTGCACCAACTAGCAAAACGCTTCAACTTCCCGCATGCTCGACACGTGACCCACTTTTGGCGGCTTGCACCCGTGAGCCACCTGCGAGTTCCAATCGTGAGTTCCTACTTCTTTGCACAAGGAGGAACATTTCTGCACACTCTCTCACACACTACCCTTACAAAAATCCCACCTAAATACAGGATTACTAAATGCTAAAATATAAGCAAATTTGGCACGGAATAAAGTCAACAAGATGGTTGATTAAATTTAACCTTACAATAGTGATGAGGTATATCAAGAAAGTGAATGTATTAGGGTTAATGCAAAAATTCAACAAGAAAATGATCAAGACTCAACTCTGTTACATAGAGATGATGTGACAACAATAAATTTAGGGGTCTTAATAGTTGTTGATGATATATATGTACAACTTGATGAAAGTATGTTCATCAATAATGACTTGTCTAATGAGGAATGGAATACAAACTCCAACCATGAAGAAGAAATATATAGTGATGATGATGTTTTAAGCTCAAATCAAGAAAAAGATTTATCTAGCAATGATGAATCTATTGGAGATCTTTGGGATGAAGATTAAGTTGAGTTTTGATGCAAGTTAAGTTTTATTAAATACATAAAGCTTTCATATCTTCTCAGCTATGGTATTTTTAAAAAATAAAAATGTTAAAGTTTTACTTGGATGTTAAAACTATTTTGTGCATTTTTGTCAACTACTTTAGGTGACCTTTACATTGGTTTATTCTTTCTATTTTAAGTTAAAATGTCACACGCCTTGGGCTACTGATGATGTTGAGGGGAGATACATTTCATTGCAAGCTTGGTTGTATATCTTCTTGAAGAATTTGTTATTATTTGATTAGTATTTGAGAGAGTATATTTGAATTTAAATTTTGTATATGATATTGAACTTGGGTATTGTTTTTCCTTATAAATTAGTAGTTATTGATTGAGCTGTTGTCAAGCTTACATGGGTATTTGTGATTGAAAATTTATGATGTGTGGGATTGTAGTTTATTATTATTTCTCATTAGGTACCCATGTAAATTTCAGAATGTAAATTTTAAAGAAAAATTTAAAAAAAATGTAAAATATTATTAGCAACGACATTGTCATCACTAATATTTTATCATATCATTAGTAACAACAAACAATATCAACACTAATATGAAATTTTTAGTGATGACATATATTTGGTCACTAATATATCATTATCTGTGACGATAGCAAGCGTCGTCGCTAGTAATGACATATTAGTGACAACAAAAATGTCGTTAATAATAATCTACCAACAACAACAACAAAATTTGTCACTACTAATGAACTAGTAGCAATGACATTTCATCTTGGGTTTGTATATCTTCTTGAAGAATTTGTTATTATTTGATTAGTATTTGAGAGAGTATATTTGAATTTAAATTATGTATATGATATTGAACTTGGGTATTGTTTTTCCTTATTAATTAGTAGTTATTGATTGAGCTATTGTTAAGCTTACATGGGTATTTGTGATTGAAAATTTATGATGTGTGGGATTGTAGTTTATTATTATTTCTCATTAGGTACCCATGTAAATTTCAGAATGTAAATTTTAAAGAAAAATTTAAAAAAAATGTAAAATATTATTAGCGACGACATTGTCATCACTAATATTTATCATATCATTAGTGACAACAAACAATATCAACACTAATATGAAATTTTTAGTGATGACATATTTGTGGTCACTAATATATCATTATCTATGACGATAGCAAGCATCGTCGCTAGTAATGACATATTAGTGACAACAAAAATGTCGTTAATAATTATCTACCAACAACAACAAAAAAATTCCTCACTACTAATGAACTAGTAGCGATGACATTTCATCTTCGGTTCTTGAGTTATTTATGACAACAATTGTCACTATTAGCGATGACAAAGTCATCGCTAATAGTATTTTATTCGCGACGACTTAATATCGTCACTAAAAATCTTTTTGTTACAATTTTTGTTTAACAAAAATTAGCGATGACATTTTTCGTCGCTAATATAATTAGCGACGATATTTAAATCATTAGCAACGACTATATGCCGTCGCTAAAGACCAAATTTCTTGTAGTATAATATCTTATCACTTAGAATTTGTTATAAAAATACTGTAAATGTAGTATTTCTCACAAACAAATGTAAAAGAGTAGAGTAGGGTCCCAATTCCCCTCTGTCAATGACCCAAAAAAACAGTCACTACTCACAAGGGAAACGTAATTTTATTTAGTAAGAGCAATTGCATCAGTAGACGCAAAATAGAAAAGTGGCAAGTTTTACACAATTTTGCTATAAAAAAAAATAAAAAAAAAATAAAAAACTACCTACATCAGTCTTTGTATATCACTGTTCATATTCATTTTTGCTACCATAACTGTGTATATATACACGGTTACTATAGCTTTGTATTTTGTTAGAGTCATATTTTCTATTTATTGGCTTATCCTTTGACAAAATGTACTTTACTTATAATTGGCTAAATCTAAGTTGGGTTTAATGTATCAAGAAGCATATAAAGTTTACATCCTAAGTGGTATCATTAAAGACATGAAAATTGATCCAAGAAACAAATGAAGAAAAATAGTTTCAATATTTCTTGACACTAGCATCTATCAAGATCTAAAGAAGAAGCTCAACACAAGCTTGAACTATCGAGATCTACGATTTCAAAATTCTCAAATCTAAACTTCGGCCCATGATGACTTGGATTGCTAAGGTTTCGTCCTCTACAACCCTAGACCATATAAAAGACTTAATTTAAAGTCATCAAAGACACAAAAGCTCAATTAGAGAACTCATACACTCTGTGAGAAACTATTGTGTTTGTGTGTTTTAGGGCTTTATAATCAAGTGTTTCCAGATCTTCAATGTGGTTTGAAGTGAAGAACTTTACAACTAACAACAATCATTTAGTTGCTTAGAGTTAATCACGTACTGGGATCCGTGCATGCGAAGAAGTCTTCTACAAATGGCCTATTTGGATAAGCTGTTTCAAAAGGTACGTTTTAAAAACTAGCGTTTTTGAAACATGTGTTTTGAAAACACCATTTAAAAACCATAGATAAGAGTTTGGTAAAAATGTGAAAATACGCGTTTTCTATTTTTAAAGCCATATTAAGCATTTTAATAAGCTATTTTTGGTGTAAATTCCAAAAAAGGACATAACTATTTTGTTAAGGTTATATTGTTATTTTTCCTGTAATCAGTTTTTTTTTAATTGAAAATATGTAATTAAGCTTAACAATTACATTAATAATAACAACAATAATGATGTTGTCATTGTTGAAATTTAGGGAGAGAAGTTTATCAAATTTAAAATATTAAAAAAAATCTCATCAAGAGGAAGATATTAAAATGATTAGGAAAATAATTATATTAAAATGTTCATTGTCAACAATATTAATACTAGACAATCCATTATAATAATATAAAAAAAGTTCTTATCCAAAATATTAAAACCAAAATAGGAATAGTAGAAATATTTTTTACAACCCACAAATGGATCGAGCTATTTTGTCGCGAACAAATTTCATCTGCTCATCTTGTATATTCTCAACGTTTGCCTGTTTACTACTACCTTCTCCACTACTATTGCTTCTTGGTCTATCCAAGTCATGCTCATCTCAATTGAATCTCTCATCCTCCCAATCATGTTTTCTAATAAAATTATGCAAAACACAAGTAGCAACTATAATGTTTCTTTGGTTCTTAATGTCATAAGATGACATTTGCTTCAAAATTTTCCATCTATTCTTCCACACTTCAAAAGTTCTCTCAATCGCACTTCTAAGTGATGAGTGAACATAGTTAAACCTCTCTTCTATGTGACTCCCTCGATCAACTCATCGACAATCTGAAATATGGTACCTCTGTCCCTTATAAGGTGGTAAATATCATTTCTTTAAGGAGTATCCAGCATCAACTAACTAGTATTTTCCTAGTGAAAGAAAAAAAATGTAAGATGTACATAAATAATATCCTTCATACATATTTAATATATATAAATATTATATACCTGGTGGTGGTTTTGGAAAGTTTACAGATTGTCGACGGATAGCATTTAAGAAAATACGTGTATCATATGCTGCACCTTCCCATCCAACCATAACAAATGTGAAAAGTAATCCAAAGTTGCATGCTTCCATCACATTAAAAGATGGCACACCCTTTCTATTATAATATGGAGCTTTCTTGTCATCTCCAACAACAACTTGCATGTGTGTACCATCAATGGCACCAATGCAATCCTAAAAATAGAATATAAATTTTAGTTACTTAGGAAATAATCCTAACAAACATTAGAAGCAAATTAAAATATATGAAATGAATACCTAAAAGTATGGCATGTACAATGGATTCTTTTGTATATGTCTTGGAACTACACTAAATGTAGGATCAGAAGGCTTGAGGATATCCATTGACATTATGTTAAGGTGTTTCAAAACTCTATGAAAATGTCTATGTATAGTCTCACCAAAATGTTGGAATCTTTCTTGAACCAACCTGTTACATGCTCCTTGTCCAAGTATCATCAAACATATACCTACTGACTCTTCAAGCATAATATGCGTTGTGTGCTAAAGTCAATATGTATGTTGTAAAACATTACACAATTGAAGGAAAACATGTGGCTTCATTCTAAACATTTCGTGACATTTTGTTTCATTACCTATCAAACAATCCATCAACCACATATAACTAGTTTGTTCAAAATCTCTACAAGGTTGTTTATCAATATATTTCATATAATATGTCACTACAACATGACATCCAGCAACAACAAGATCATATAATTCCTCATCCTCATGTTCATCATTTTCCACATCATAAGAATGATCATCATCACTTTTATCAATATAATCATTATAATCCATAGGAATAACACCTAAAATATGATAACAATAAATTAGATAGATCATAATAAAGAAACTTATTAAACATTTAAAAAATGATAACCAAACAAGTCATAATAAGTATCAATCGCACAACAAAAGCCCACAAAAGTATCTATCTAATGGTCTTGACTGCCCGTAGTTAGTCTGTGACAAAAATCCCCTTGGTAGACTCAAAGACAACTTGACTGGCAAACATGACAACGCAGTATGAATATGACTGGCAAACATGTGAGTTTAGCATCATAGGTTTCAATTTTAATACTACTCCTAAAGCATTTACTGATACTAGAATAGTACACATCAATAGTGATTTTACTGTCCCACTTCTACAGTTCTATGGATCCTCAGGAATCCTATAAAGATAGAGGGTGATAAATTTTCTAATAAGAGAGCCATTTATTTCAGTACGAATAGTACGCCTTGGCTCCAATGAACAAGCCATGAGGTAGAATTCAAAACTCTTCTCAATGCCATTTAAGGTGCACACACGTTCCATGACATTATGAATAGTACTACTTGGATCCACTGGACAAGCTGAGTTCCTTAACTCCACAACATCACAAATACGACTAAGCTGTTGTGTCAACTGTAATGCTGTTCCTCCTTTCTTCCCTTTGCTCTATGTAGATGATGGTAAAGCTCGCTTCTTTCCTTTGTTTTGTGTTAGGTTAGGTGGTTGTGTGAGATTAGGAGTCTCATCTTCATGAACGTCATCATTATCATTTGGAGAAGATGAGTCAACAAAAGTATCACCTAACCCCTCCTTAGGTGTCTCAAGATCATTAGGTAACACACCTGAAGTGGAGGCCCATGCTATATCTCCCATAGCTGCAATGTCCTTAAACATAATGTCTAATAAGTCAACATTCTCCAAACCTTTCTCTCGATATTTTGCAACTTCAGGAACCTCCTACAATTTTGAATATCTTCATTAATAACTCAAATTAGCATGGTTTATCTACTAATACAAAATACGTACAATGGGTTTTACAAAACATACCATTAGTTTCCTCTCCCACCACTCATCAATTGCAACTATTATTGTCACACCCCGAGCCCAAAATGGTCCATAGCATGAGAAAAACATCTCAAAGGTACCTATTGATTTTTTGCTTTTTGAAAATTCAATCCAAAATTCATTATCAAAGTACCAACATCAAGAATTTTCATAAAAACTTCATTAATGATACTCCCAAAGTAAGTCAAAACTCTATGCAATAATTACAAGAACTATTGGCCACAAAAGAATGGAGGTCTAAATAAATACAATTACATATCATTAACTTTTCCCATCAGTAAAAATAAATTCATAACCACTATAATATACAAAAGAATGAGTCAAGCCTACACTAGGATATACATCATCTAAATATCACCATCACAAAAGTTTAGCCTCCATCAGTAGTTACTCGAACTACTGCTAGCTACCAAAAACTGTCTCAAAATGATCATTGCCTACTTTGAAAAAATACATTTGGTAAATTGAAAATTACAAGGCTTTGAGTCCTAGTTACAATCTACCCAAAAGTAAGACAAAAATAAGACCTAGGTCTACCTATCCAAAGAAACTAGACTCGGAGGCTAGGTTACGGAATGGAAAGGTGTTAGGCACTCATTCTGCCTAAACAGAGTCTAGTCTTCCAGACTCTTGTGAATTATGTACCTTTTAGGGGTGTGCATAGGTCGGGTTAGGTCTAGTTGGGAGGATTTTTTGACCTAACCCACCATAGTGGGTCAAAAAAAATTCAACCCAACCCAACCCATCACATAAATCCAACCTAACCCACATGGGTCGGGTTGAACCCATGGGTTTGACAAATTTTTTTTATTATTACTATTAAATTGAGTAGAAAAAAAAATGTAAATATTAATATATTAAAAAAACCTAAAGATTAGTATCAATGTAACTCTTTAAAGGCAAACAACACTAATAACTAAACAACAATAGTAATTTATTAGGGTTTATGTGAACTAATTGGCTTTTATATAGGATAGGAAGAACTGGTTATTTAAAAAAAATATTAATTATATAATATATATATATATATATTAAATTAGTATTAATAGGAGGAACCGAGGACCTGCTGCTCTACAACTGGTTTTTTTTTTTTAATTATTAAATATATAATATATATATATTTAAATATATATATATATATGTGTGTGTGTGTGTGTGTGTGTGTGTGTGTGTGTGTGTGTGTGTGCCCTACAACTGATTTTTAAAAAAAAATTATTAAATATATAATATATTTTAAATATATATTAAATATGGGTGGGTCGAGTTGGGTTTGGCAGGTTTGTAATTTTATGACCCAAACCCAACCCGACCTACTATAAAATAAAAAATAAAAAAAATAAAAAAAATTGTAACCCAATCCAACCCACCAAGCCTTAAAAACCGACCCAACCCAGCAGGTCGAGTTGGGTCGGGTCAGGTTTGGCGGGTTAGTGAGTTTTCTGCCACCCCTAACCCCTTTTATGCATGCTATGAATGACATGTTGCGCAACTAAATCAAAACTGACTCACATAAATCTATTTTATGAATAAGCCCTCTTCTTTGTTTAAATAAAAAATCAGATTTGATGTTGTGAGTAAAAAAAATTGATTTTGGTTTGTAAAAAATCAGATTTGTTTTATTTGTTATGTAAAAAAAATGGTTTTTGGAAAGAAAATTCAGATTTGCTTTTATTTAATTAAAACAAAGTCTTTTGGTTTAAAAAAATCAAAATTTTATTTGTTGAGTAAAAACAGTGATTTTAGTTTTGTAAAAGATCAGATCTATTTTGTGATGATAAAAAAATAGCTTTCTGATGATAGAAAAAAAAAATCAAATTTGTTTTATTTGTTCACAGATATGAAAAAGATTTTTTTTATGGATAGGATTTCATTCATAAAATAATTTAAGCTACACGAACCAAACGAAACAAACAACCATAAATACAATCATGCATGATCTTTCTCTTTATTTCAAAATCTGCATATGTTAAAAAAATCAAATCTGTATCTAAGGAAGATACAAATTAGTTTTTTGTTTTAAAAAAAATTCAAATCTACATCTAATGAAGATGCAAATCTATTTTGTTTTAAAGAAAAATTCAGATCTGCATCTAATGAATGTTGGGAAATATAGACCCCAGTTGATAGAATTAACAAGTTTTAAATCCAAGTTGTTAATTAGATTTATTATTAACAAAACTTGTTAGAACAAACAAACATCAATATCATGTCAATAATGAATGCAGCGGAAAAGTAAATAAGACGAGATATGATGACTCAGGAAAACCAATGAAACTAACCAGTTTCACAGTAAAAAACCTGGGGGGAAACCTTCCCGAAAAGCAATCCACTATAGTAAAGAGAAGTTTCAGATCTAGTACAAAACCTTTGTCCCTAGACTCTACAATCCCCGTAGATGAACTCACAGCAGAAACCTTCTACCGCTTCAGAACCTCTGAACTCTTTAATATATGAACACCACCCTTTTTGTTGCACGAATCCCAGTACGTGACTAACCAATTGCACAGATCCTAGTACACAATTCAATCACCAACTAAAAGAAGATGTTGGCTGCAAAGTTTTTCACTTAATCAAGAATGAAGATCAAGAAGCACTTGGTTACAAAACCCTAAGGCACAAAGATGTTGTAGCTTCTTTCAGAGAGAATAAGGTATCGGTTACCTTTTGCATATGTTCTCCTTGTATTCTCTTATGTGACGGCCTCTAAAATAAGGCTTATATAGGTCTAGGGTTGTGAGAAAAGAAACCCTACACAAATACATAAGTCTGGCCCAAAAATCAGATCTGAAAATCTGAATTCCCGTAACCTCGATAGATACCTCGATCGATCGGGAGGTGTCGAGCTTTATTAAACCTCGATAGATAGCAAGTGTCGAGGAGGTGTTGAGAAGACAGAAGATTTCTCGATCAATCCACCAGCTGTCAAGAAGGTGTCGAGATTACGATAAGAAAACACCTTAAGAGCTCGATAGATAGCCAACTGTCAAGAAGGTGTCGAGAAGCTGTCGAGTTATCTGTCCACAGGTGTCGAGCTATCTGTCCAACTTTAATGAACACCTTTTTTTCACTTGTTTCTTGGTCCAATCTTCATGGCTTTAATACTAGACTTGAACAACATGTTCCTTGAAGTATTAAACACATCCTAGATCTACCCAATTGCAAGTAAAGTGCATTTTGTCAAAGGATTAGCCAACTACATAAAATATGTCCTTAACAATGAAGATGCATATCCGTTTTTGTTTAAAGAAAAATTTAGATCTACATCTAATGAAGATGCGGATCTATTTTATTTGAAGAAAAATTCAAATCCACATTTCATGAAGATGCAAATCTATTTTATTTTGAATAAAAATTCAGATCTACATCTAATGAAGATGCAGACCTATTTTTATTTTAAGAAAAATTCAAATCTACATCTAAGGAAGATGTAGATCTGTTTTATTTGAAGAAAAATTCAGATCTACATCTAAAGAAGATGCAGATCTGTTTTTATTATAAGAAAAAGAATTGGTTATATGCAGATTATTGAAATAAAAATTTAAAAAAAAAAATCATAACGATTATAAAAGATTTAAAATCATGCTTTAAACAAAACAATAATAAGCAATTCATATAATGGATAACTAAACCAAAAAAAAATACTTACATCATAACAAAAGAGAAAAATAAAGAAAAAGGGTTATCAGAAGCAACCTCTTGCATGGAGCACTTCTTGTTCTTGAGAGGATGTTTTAGGGTTCAAAGAAATTTATTCAATTATCTTTGAAACCTAAAAACTCTAAATTAAAGAGAACACCAGAAAAAGGGAATGAGAGATTTGAAAGTGTGAAGAGGTGCCTCTCCATGAGCATAAAAGAATGTGCTAAATTTTGAGATCCAGTCTCTATTTGTAGAGGCTAGGAGACTCCCAAAAATAGCTCAGAAAATTAGGATGCAAATCGGGATGTGTCTTTCTACGAAAAGGTTGAAAAGAATGTGCCTTATCGTCACCTGAAGGGAGTTGGGCCTTAGCCCTTAAGGGTGCAATTCGACCCTTTTAAAGTGTCGTTCGACACGCCAAAAGTGCCGAATGGTACTCTTAAGCACCAAAGGTACTTTCGTGTTCGGATGCATTTTTTACTCCCTTTTTAGCTTTTCTTGAACCAGTCCTTGCACTTAGACAAGTTTTCAATCCGTATTCTAAGATTTTTATCTCTTTTCTGGATAATTCAAGTCTTTTCAGGAATAATTATCTTGTAGATAAATACCCTAGAATAAATCTTGATAAAGTTCAGATTATCCACAATTTCATTGTTATCCAATTATCCCTTTATTCCTATGCATGCAATCCTATTTTAGACATTAATTACCAACCAATCACAAAATTATGTAATTAATTTTAATTGTTTAACCAATCAAAATTAATTTAAATTAATTGTGCATGGTCGACTCTATCTAGACACAATGGATATTGACCGTTCAAATTTGATTATGTGATATCTTTCGATCCAATGGTCCGATTTGGAAACCGGACACACCAATGTGACTGTTAGAACCTCAAGATCATTTTTATGATATGCAATGAATGAACTGATGCATGTAGTGCAAGAACAAATTGATGCATGCAATGCAATCATGATTTTTGGGGTTCATGGATGGTCATTTCAGCCATCTTCCTTGATTCAATCATGGGTGCAAAATCGAGTGTCTACACTAATATGCCATCACAAAGACGAAACTCAACACCATCACAAAGACGGAACTCAATAACCATCACAAAGACGGGTGCTAAGATACCAATGTCACACAGACTATAGTATCTAGCTAGGTAATCACCGGATAATCACATGTCACAACACATGGGTAGAACATAAAAAGCTCACAAATTACCTTTAATTCAAAATACGTAATTCACTTCCAAGTAGTTTCATAAAATATTACCAAGATATTCACAAGGTTCTCAAAGCCTTCAACTCATTTCTCGTCAAAAAGATTTTGTATGAACTTCCCAAATAACATAGGTCTAGATAAAAACATCTTTTTATTTTGCAAATAATGCAATAAATCCATAAAACACATTTTCAAGAATTTAATCGAAGATGCTAGTCTTTCCCATGCTAACAAATCATGTAATTCCCCATTTGCAATAGAATATGCACTTTCATATATAATCATATATAGGAGGGTCACAACACAACAATTTTTAGAAAAACATAGTTCCACTTAATTTTCCAAAATGTGTTTGACCCAAAAACAATGTTTATGCAACATGGTTATTTTCCAAAAATTCCATTAAAAAGCTACTTACTTTGCAACTTGCAAAAATCCTAATTCTCCAAGCTCCAAAGGAGATTAGCTAGAACCTAAACAATATCAAGCAAACCTATCACAATAAGCATAAAGCTTGAAAGTGTATCTAGCTACAAATTAGGAATTGCCAAATAAGCACTAAATTAGGCAAGTCTAGTATTTAACCTCACAAATAATATATTCTACTCCCAAAGTTTCTCAACAATATAATTTTCAAAGCGTAGATTCCAAGTTATAAAGTTAACCCTTTCAATATCTCCTCTAACATTATGACTAGCTTCCATAAGATTTACACAACATCATCAAGAGACCCGTGAAAGCAAAATCAAAATATCCTCTAAGACAAAAAATTTAGAACTTCAACTAACTCCAAATAAATCCAATAGCAATGAAAAAATTAGATTTACTAATTATCACATTTATAACTCAAAATCCCTAAATTTTCACCATAAATAGTCCTCAAATAATGTACATTACACCACTAAGGCATGGGAGAATGCACTTGTGGTTGAATCTGGACCCTACACATGGAATGGCTATGAGCAAAGGAAGAGAAAGCGTTGACTAAAAGATCCTATTCTTGGTCCGTGCTAAAAGCATGACTACCTTGGGCATGAAGTAAGATATGCATCTAAAATGGTACTCAAGCACTCACAAAAAGGGAGATAGTGACTTTCTAAGGTCATTAGCTATGAGGATAACCCTTATTGGTTGAATGCATGTTGGACCACTTCAGAGACACTTATATCAGTCACAGTACTCCTGATGTCCTTATCAATGTCCAGGGCTGTTTCCCAAGCAGTGGCAAAGTCACCTACCCACAGGCCCCAATGCCACGTTGGCGCAATCTCTATCCTCTAATCAATAGATAATATCACAGCTGTGAAAAGGTCCAAAGTAAGGAAATGACGATTTGACACCTATCTTTGTACTCAGCCATATTTCTTAAATTATAAGAAGAACATGCAACTATATTTTAGGGCAAGAACCCAAGTAGATATTTGGATAAGATAGTAAAAAGTTGATAAGATGGGAAGGTAGAAAACAATGTCTCTCTTTAAGGAAAAACACCCTTATTGAACAAGAGTGACCTCTTTTCCTCACATAATACAAGTCTGAGCAGAGTAGCAAGAACATTCCATTCTTGCTCAAAATGTGGTTTTTCATCCTCTTCCTAGGGTTTTCCACGTACATCTTGTCTCCCTTTTTACATTCTTACTATCATTTTCTTCTTCTCCAATGTGTGTCATGTCAAAGCTAGAATCTTTATCGCTTAGAAGCTTTTTTATGTAAATGTACTGTTAGATAGCTGTTAGGACATGTGTTTCACTTGTTAGGAACATATGTCCACATTTTATGTAGTTGGCTAATCCTTTGACAAAACGGACTTTACTTATAATTGGGTAGATCTAGGATGTGTTTAATGTTAGGTTTTTAGACTCCTTAAAACAACAATTGGATTAACCTAGTTATTAGCCAAGTGAATAACTTAGTCAAATTATGCAAATCTAGGTTAACACAATCATACAATCATATCATGTATAAAGCAGCAGAAAGATAAATAACACAAAGATATGATCACCTAGGAAAATCAAACCGATAAAAAACCTAGAGAGAATTTAACCTAGCTATCCTCAAGGTAAACTTGAATCCACTATATGAAAGAATCGAAGTTCATACAATAAGACTTACAAGCCCCCACGCTTGACTTCTTATTGCTACCCACCAGTAGAACTTACTGACACGACCACATGCAAGTTTCGAATCTACGAACTCCTTCTTTCTTGGATTCACCACCAGATACAAGCACCTACGCTTGTTTTTCTTTAGGCTTCAATGGTAGCAACTGAGTTGATCATTAAGGTATAAATAACATCTTCTCCTTGAAAACCCTAAACTTTATGTAAAGGAAAGCTCCTCTAGATCTTATAAGAGATTTACACAAAACAAAAAATATGAGCAACAATACAACTCTCAAGCAACCAAGACTTTAGAGAGGTTTGGATACAAAACCCTAAAATCAAAAGAGGCACAAGAGGCACTCTAATCTCTCTCTCTTCAGTCTTAAAAATGTGGCTTAGGGTTTCCTTTATATAGTGGGAGAAGTAAATCTGAAACCTTAATCCTTAATGGGCTTAAGCTGCTGTTTGGACCGACTTAAAATTCTGCAGATACGATTTTCAATTGATCGAGCCTATTCTTCGATCGATTGAACCAAGCAGAATATGAAGTCTTTTTCTAGCAGCTTGAATGTTCTTGAATCTTGACTTGAATCACCTTGAGCATTGTCTAATAAAACCTATAGACTCTAAGATCTATATCTAGACAAGTTTGTGTTCACAATTTGCCAATTGTTCTAAACATTTAAAACCTAATGTTAGGACATATGTGTTCACATGATTAAGAACATATGTCATAATGTTTATGTAAATTGGCTAATCCTTTGACAAAACGCACTATACTTGTAATTGGGTAGTTCTAGGTGTTTTTAATACTTCAAGAAACAATGTTTCAAGATCAAGTGTTGAAGTCATCAAGTCTGTCCAAGAAAAAGCAAGTCGAAGTGCAGAATTTTTAAAGCTCGACACCTGCTCGATAGCTACCTCGACACCTGGCTATCTGTCGAGCTCTTCAGCTGATTCTTATCGCAATCTCGATAGCTTCTCGATAGCTGGTCGATCGATCGAGAAAGTTTCTGTCATCTCGACACCTTCTCGACACCTCCTCGATAGCAGCTATCTGTCGAGGTTACGGAAATTCAGCTTTTTGATTTTTTGGGCCAGGCTTATGTATTTGTGTAGGGTTTCTTTTCCCACAACCCTAAACCAGTATAAGGCTTATTTTAGAGGCCGTCACATGAGAGAATAAGAGAATACAAGGTTTTAAACATATGAAAAAGATTATTCTCTCTAAAAGAAGCTACTGCGTCTTTGCGCCTTAGGGTTTTGTAACCAAGTGCTTCTTAATCTTCATTCTTGATGAAGTGAAGAACTTTGCAGCCAACATCTTCTTCTAGTTGGTGATTGAAGTCGCGTATTGGGATCCGCGCAATTGGTTAGTCACGTATTGGGATTCGTGCATCAAAGGGTGGCGTTCATATATTGAAGAGTTCAGAGGTTCTGAAGCGGTAGAAGGTTTCTGCTGTGAGTTCATCTACGGGGATTGTAGAGTCTAGGGACAAAGGTTTTGTACTAGATCTAAAACTTCTCTTTTCTATAGTGAATTGCTTTTCGGGAAGGTTTTCCCCCAGGTTTTTTACTGTGAAACTGGTTGGTTTCATTGGTTTTCCTGGGTCATCATATCTTGTCTTATTTACTTTTCCGCTGCATTCATTATTGACATGATATTGATGTTTATTTGTTTTAACAAGTTTTATTGATAATAAATCTAATTAACAACTTGGATCTAAAACTTGTTAATTCTATCAACCGGGGTCTAAATTTCCCAACACCTAACATTTAATACTTCAAAAAACTGTGTTTCAAGATCAAGTGTTGAAGCCATGCAACTCTGTCCAAGAATTAAGTGAGAAACTGCTGATTTTTAAAGCTCGATAACTGCTTGACACCTCTCGATAGCTAGGCTATCTATCAAGATTCTCAACTTCTTCTTATCACAATCTTGATAGCTTCTCGACAGTTGGTGGATCGATCGAGAAAGCTCCTGTCTCCTCGACAGCTCCTCGATAGCTTCTCAATAGTTGTATCTATTAAAGTTTAAAGCTCGACACCTCATTGACACCTCCCGATCAATCGAGGTTACGGGAATTCAAATTTTCAGATCTGATTTTTGGACCATGTTGACATGTATATGTAAAGTTTCTTTTCTCACAACCCTAGACCTATATAAGGCTTATTTTAGAGGCCGTTACATAAGAGAATACAAGGAGAACATATGCAAAAGGTGACCGATGCCTTATTCTCTCTAAAAGAAGCTACTGCGTCTTTTGCGCCTTAGAGTTTTGTAACCAAGTGCTCCTTAATCTTCATTGTTGATGAAGTGAAGAACTTTGCAGCCAACAATCTTCTTCTAGTTGGTGATTAAGTCGCGAATTGGGATCCACGCAATTGCTTTGTCATGTACTGGGATTCGTGCATCATCAAAGGGTGGCGTTCATATATTAAAGAGTTCAGAGGTTCTAAAGCGGTAGAAGGTTTCTGCTGTGAGTTCATCTATGGGGATTGTAAAGTCTAGGAACAAAGGTTTTGTACTAGATCTAAAACTTCTTGTTAGGTTCTAAGTACTTAGGAACTAATGTACTAAAACTCTAATTTGTATTGTTGGCAAACCGTGATCAAAACATTTTAGTCTTGTTTTAGACTTTCTCAAAGTATATTTTTACGTAAATTTGGAATCGAGTGTTCTGCAGGATTTACTGTGTAAATTTGTCTGTCTCGATCAATCGAGAATTAGACTCGATCGATTGAAACTTGGGTAGATCATTTTTCTACAGAATTTTCCAACTCAGCCCAAGCCCATTAAGGATTAGAGTTTTAGATCTACTTCTCCTAGTATATAAAGAAAACCTTAAGCACGTTTTTAAGAGACTTTTAAGAGAGAGAAGAGAGTGCCTCTTTTGTATCTAGGGTTTTGTACCCAAACCTCTCTAAGGTCTTTATTGCTCATATTGCTATTTGTGTGAATCTCTTGTGAAATCTTTGAGGAGCTTTCCTTCACATAAACTTAGGGTTATCAAGAAGGAGATTACTTCAAGACCTTGATGATCATTCAGTTGCTGCCATAAGAGCTTAAAGATACACAAGCGAGTGTGCTTGTACTTGCTGGGGAATCCAAAAAAGAAGAAATCCGTGAATACGGAGCTTGCACGTGGTCGTGTTAGTAAGTTTTACTGGTGGGTAGCAATAGGATGTTAGTGGTCTAAGTCTTATTGTATGAACTTCGATTCTTTCATATAATGGATTCAAGTTTACCTTGAGGATAACTAGGTTAAATCCTCCCTAGATATTTTATCGGTTTGGTTTTCTTGGGTTATCATATCGTGTGTTCTTAATATTTCCACTGCTTTGCATGATATGATTTATATGTGTTAACCTAGATTTGCATAATTTGACTAAGTTAATCACTTGGTTAATTAACTAGGTTAATCCTATTATGTTTTAAGGGGTCTAAAAACCTAACAAGTGGTATCAGAGCGGGTAGCTCTTTTGTTTTAGATCTTTTGATCTAAGAGTTGATCCTTGATCCCTGTTGTCATGGATATTTAAAGTGTTTTTCTAATCATGTTACTGCTCATGCTTCTGTTGATTTTATTGATGCCTGTGAAACTCTTTGTAAAGAATTATTGAAATCTATGAAAATTGCTAAGAAATTCAAGGAAGAGTTAAAATTAGCTAATCTTGAAAAAAAGGAATTGATTGTTAGATTAGATGAATCTAATAAAAAGAAGGAATTTTTGAGAAATCAAATTTCCTCTCAATATGAGAAGATGAAAATCTTGGAACAAGAGTTAGTTGAATCTAAAGCTAAAATTGAAAATTTGACTAGTACCAAGCTTGCTGTTGATAATAGAAGCGTTTCTGTTTCTCTTAAGCCTAAAACTGAGAAAGTTTATATCCCTCCTTTCAAGAGCAATAATAAAGAAAAGGTTTATTTTGCTAGGTTAGACAAAGGTAAAAGTTCTGATGTAGACGATGAAATTTGTAAACCTAAGTCTAAACCTACTGTTAGAGAGCATAGTAAATCTATTTTTGTGCCTACTTGTCACCTTTGTGGTGTTATTAGTCATATTAGACCAAATTGTTCTTTATTGAGGCAAAAACCAAAATCTGATACTAGATTTGCTGTTAGGAATACTAATGTTCCTAAATTTGTTCCTGTTTGTCACTTTTGTGTGTCTCCGGTCACATTCGTCTTAATTGTCATAAATTGAAATTTAAGCATTCTGTGTTTCAATCTAGGATATGTGATGATATTTCTCCTACCATAAGTCCTTATAAATTGTTTCATATTCTTTTGAAAAATTTAAACTTGTTGGCTTGTGAAAGGAATTTGCAGGATTTCAATCTTTCTCAGAAGATTGGTGTAATCCCTCAAATACACTCTGCTTCTCATGGGTGAATGTTGTTGACTTGTCCCTGATTTAATTTTGTCAATTATTTATGGACATGTTTTGTTTCTGTTTTTGGTTGTTTTGTTTTTTAGGTTGTTTTTTATTTAAAAAAAAATCCAAAAACATTGAAAATTTTCAAAAAGACAAATATTTTTTTTGTGTCTTGTTTTATTGTTTTGAAGATTACATGAGTTATGATATCTCTCTCTTGATTTAGAGTATGCTTGACATTGTGGAGAAACTTGAATAGTATGTGTTATAAGTGCTAAGCTTTTTTTTATTATGTGTAAGTATGTACTAATTTGTACATGTACTCAAGGGTTAATTAAGAAATTGATATTTCTTTTTTGTGTACCCTCTATAACTTAGTTTTGCACTATCATGCATTGCTTTTGCATTGTTCATTTAGCATAATGTGTGTTTTTTGTTCTTGGTCATAAATTTTTTTAAAACCAAAAAGATTTTTGTGCTGTGCATTATTTTCTTGGTTTTTGAAAACAAGGTTGGTCAATTTATTTTCACATAACATGTCTTGTGTACCTTGTTTAGTTTTGATGAGCTTATTTATTGCACTTTACTAGTTGAAGCTTTGTAGTGCATGTTGTGTGAGAAAGATGTTTATGGTTTTTGATCACTTTGTCTTGATCTTGAAGTCACATGTCTTTGACTATCGGACTTGAACTTTTTAAGAAAGGCATAAATAACCATCTCACCACTGTTCACTAGCTAATCATGAACACCTTAGTGCATATCGTAAGATTTTGTGCTCGAGAAAGTGTAGCACATGCACAAAAAGAATATAAGGTATAGCCTCAGTTTAAATGCTTAAAATTGGTGTGTACATTATTGGGCTTAAAGCTAAATCATACAATTAAAATTGGTGTGTACATTATCCTAGCTATTTAATAAGTTTCTGAACAATTAAAATTGGTGTGTACAATATGAGGCAAATCAAGAAACTTACATGATTGCAAGCTTTTGTTCTAGGAGATGTGAGAGTTATATGATGTAACTCTTTTGGTGATAGTCTCTTTCAAATTCTATGTGATGAATTTTGTAGACTTTGTGTTTGATTTCTATTCACATATCACCTCACATATATCTCAAGTTTTTGCTAGATGCACACACTACACAAGTTACTCTTTGCTAAACTTGGTACATTGTATTATGTGATCTTTTTGTGTCCATCCAAGATTAAAAGTTCCTTGATTTTGATGCAAAATGTGTTTAAAGTTTGAGAAATTGGAAATTCTAGAGCTTGAATGTACCCGAATTGGGGATTTTGTTCAAATTGGGTTTAATTGATGAAATTGGCTTGTTGATTTGATGTAATTGATCATTATTATCTATCCTCTGACTTGTGTGTTGATCAATTGGTCAATTTTTATAAAAAACGAACAAGTGTGAATGTTTAAAATGGGTATGAAACACCCTTGAACGTTTAGACCCCAAATTACAAATTATCAATTCAAGCTTATTATCAAACAATTAATGTGCAGAACATGAACATAATCCAAACACAGAATTGATAAAAAATCTAAGCCAAATATAAAAACATCCACAGCAGTAAATATAAGGCAAAGATAAAGGGAAAGAAGATACAAACACACGGACAACACACGATGTGTTATCGAAGAGGAAACCGAAGCTCTCGGCGTAAAACCTCTCCACTGCCCTCTAAAGCAGTAAATAATCTACTAAAGAATGTAGTTGGGATACATGAACAGCAGAAGACCCTCCAAGCCTAATCTACCTAGTGTACCTAAGCCCTCCAAGCTTTTTGCTCCAACGAGTTTGTGCCGAACCTATTTCTTCTTTAGCTTACCGAATTCCGCTATCAATCATAGCATCAACCAATGGATATTAATTCCTTCCTAACTGCTTCCCAAAGGACCAAATAAACCGTCTCACGGATATGAGTATGGTGAGAAAAGGATTTGGCTAAGGACCTCTCAAGGATTTATCAATGGAGAGGAAGAGAGTAGAGGAATTTGAAGAGTCTCTAAGATAAAGATTGTGGATGAATCAATCTTGTTTTCTCTAGGGTTTCTCTCTCATAAAATCTCTCTGGAAGCTCTCTACATTTAGTGGGTATAAGGGTCTATATATAGTGGTGAGTGTTTGGAATACGAAGAGACAGTTTTTCCCAAACAGGGCTGGTTGGCGGCTTGGCCTCGCGACTGGTCTGAGTCGCGAGTTCCAGCCGCGAGTTAACGGCCTGGCCAGCCTGAGTATTTTTGTCCTGTAGTGCACCAACTGGCAAAACACTTCAGCTTCCCGCATGCTTGGCACGTGACTCTCATCTAGCGGCTTGCACCCGCGAGCCACCCGTGAGTTCCAGTCGCAAGTCCCTGCTTCTTTACACAATGAGGAACATTTCTTCATACACTCTCACACACTACCCTTACAAGAATCCCATCTAAATACAAGGTTACTAAATGCTAAAATACAAGCAAATTTAGAACGGAATAAAGCCAACAAGATGGTTGATTAAATTCAACTTTACAAAGTGGTTTTTCAAATTTTGGGGTTTTTGTTAGAAACTCTATGTTTAAGCCAATTTTGTGAATTTGAACTTACATTGAATTTAGTTTCACTGCATTAGAGCATGCATCATTTACATGTATTGCATTGATTTTGTATCCATCTTGCAGTTTTGCAATCATATCTCTCATTGTTTTCACACATAGCATGCATACACTTTACTAAATTGGGTACTCAACTTGATCTAAAAATTGATTGATTAATTTTTGAGTTATGTACCTTTAGTATATGCTATTTTTATGTGTGAACTGCAGAAAATATTTTTCTTAAAAGATATGATGGATAATCAATGTGCAAATATTTTCTCTGCTCATGCAACTGTTTATGGGTCACATAGTGTCATGTTTGCATTTATTGAAAGAGAGAATATTTTTCTTCATGTGTATCCTCACCTTAGTTTTTAATTTTGGTTTGTGTGTTTTTATTTTCCCCACCTCCTATAATTTTCCCCAACACTGTTTTTCCCAAAACTTGTTTTGTTTTTCCTATTTTTATAGGGGGAGAAGCTTGTTTTTAACCTGTGTTGTTCATAGGGAGAGTTGTCTCTATTTTCTATAGAACTGAATTGTTTTGTATTCCCTTTGATTCTCTATTTTCTCTTATCCTCTGTCATGTATGTTAAAGTTGTCTTTGTCAATACGTGACAAAAAGGGGGAGAAATAGTTGAGATGTGGGAATCCTGTTTGTTTTGTTTAGGGAGAGTTGAATTTGTTTTTGATAGGGGGAGAAAATAATTTTTTTTGTATCTAACTTAGGGGGAGAGTTAGTTTGCATATTTGTTAATTTACTGTTTTTCTATCACACATGCGTTTATGCATTTTGTTTAGTGTTTCAGGAAATATAGGTTAATTTAGTCATGCTGCTATCTACACTTGCAACTGATGGATAGTAGTTAGGTTGGATTTTTTGTAATGGACATTATTCTTGTAAAGGGCTTTTATTTGTAAACTTTGAGCTTTTTAGTTTGTGTTTTGTCACGGATCGCCAAAGGAAGAGTTTGTTAGGTTCTAAGTACTTAGGAACTAATGTATTAGAACTCTAATTTGTATTGTTGGCAAACCGTGATCAAAACGTTTTAGTCTTGTTTTAGACTTGCTCAAAGTATGTTTTTATGTAAAGTTGGAATCGAGTGTTCTGCAAGATTTACTGTGTAAATTTGCCTGGCTCGATTGATCGAGAATTAGACTCGATTAATTCAAACTTAGGCAAATCGTTTTTTTGCAGAATTTTTCAACTCAGTCCAAGCCCATTAAGGATTAGGGTTTCAGATCTACTTCTCCTAGTATATAAAGGAAACCTTAAGCACGTTTTTAAGAGACTTTTAAGAGAGAGAAGAGAGTGCCTCTTTTGTATCTAGGGTTTTGTACACAAACCTCTCTAAGGTTTTTATTGCTCATATTGCTGTTTGTGTGAATCTCTTGTGAGATCTTTGAGGAGCTTTCCCTCACATAAACTTAGGGTTATCAATAAGGAGATTACTTCAAGACCTTGATGATCATTCAATTGCTACCATAAGAACTTAAAGATACATAAGCGAGTGTGCTTGTACTTGCTGGGGAATCCAAGAAAGAAGGAGTCCGTGGATACGGAGCTTGCATGTGGTCGTGTCAGTAAGTTTTACTGGTGGGTAGCAATAGAATGTTAGTGGTCTAAGTCTTATTGTATGAACTTTGATTCTTTCATATAGTGGATTCAAGTTTACCTTGAGAATAGTTAGGTTAAATCCTCCCCAAGTTTTTTACCGGTTTAGTTTTCCTAGGTTATCATATCGTGTGTTCTTTATATTTCCGCTACTTTGCATGATATGATTTATATGTGTTAACCTAAATTTGCATAATTTGACTAAGTTAATCACTTGGCTAATTAACTAGGTTAATCCTATTTTGTTTTAAGGAGTCTAAAGACCTAACACTTCTCTTTATTATAGTGGATTGCTTTTCGGGAAGGTTTCCCCTCAAGTTTTTTTACTGTAAAACTAGTTTATTTCATTGGTTTTCCTAGGTTATCATATCTTGTCTTATTTATTTTTCAACTGCATTTAACATGATATTGATGTTTGTTTGTTTTAACAAGTTTTATTCATAATAAATCTAATTAACAATTTAGGTTTGAAACTTGTTAATTCTATCAACCGGGGTCTAAATTTCCCAACAATAACTTATTTTATTCTTCTATATAAGCTCAAATCTAACTTACACGTATAGATAGTCATCATTAGCACAAGCCATAAACTCACTCATCAAATAATTCCACCAATACAAAACCCATACATATAAACACATAAATATCATTTTCAATACTCATAAATCACATGGGTATCATTATTAAAGCTTAGATAAAAATAACCTCAAGCAAAAGTGTAAAACCCACCAAAAGATTAGAAATCTTTACCTCAAATAAAAGGGATGAAGACAATGGCAGCTCTAGGAATTTTTCTTAGGGTGTTACTTAAGAAGCATAAATTACACAATCTAATAAAAAGAGAAATTCATATATTGACAACAACAACAATAAAAAAACACGCAAATACATAAAGTTTACAATTTCCTTCTATGAGTTTTCATATTTTGAAATCGTTGCATGATAGCCTCATTATCAATGCTATAACCTACATCTCTTTTAATGTACACAACCAAGCAATCATTCATCCACTAATCTCCCATTCAATTGCGCAATTCATTCTTTAGTTGTTTTATTATTTTTCTTTACTAACTACTAGCAATCTAGCACACACCCCACTGTGTAGTAGCACACCTGGCTCAAACTACTGCCTAACATAATTTAATTTGTTTGTCTTTTATAATATCTTGTTCAGTTTTTTAATGCCTTTACAGCCTCTACCTGTCCACTTCTCCAGTCTAAATATCCTACCCCATAGCCCCATCCACCTCCTACTCAACAGACTAGGTCACAAGAGTCAATCAACATTACACACAAAACATTAAAGAATCTAAAACATTCACAATACACAAAACGACAAACTCACAAACCGATAAAGTTAAAATGTCAAATAAAGGTAAAGCTATTCAATTCCAAAGATAGAGAATCTCATTTTTCATATTTCAGTTAAAAGAGAAACAGAGAGAGAGAGAGAGAGAGAGAGAGAGAGAGAGTACCATTCTCACTCTCAGAGCACAGCAGTGATGAGATAGAGAAAAAGAGAGAGAACTGAAATACCTTGAGGGGCACTAGGCAGGGGCGACGTCAGCACATCAAGGACTCAAGGCCAAGGTAATCTCCGAAGTTCGATTCGATCTTTTCGTTGTTGTTCAGCTAATGTGCTCTGGGACCAGGGGCAAGGTCTTGTCATTGCCGAGTTGCTCTGTTGTTGTTGCTATTAACGACAGAGTTGCGGAGGCGCTACTTGCTGAGAGCCTAAGACACTGGGCTGAGGATGGGATTTTTTTTTTTTTTTTTTTTTTTTTTTTTTTTTTGCCCTTTAGGTTAGGATCTCAATTATGCGTATTGGGTATTTAGGATCTCAATTTCCCTGAGGGCGAGGTATTGGGTTTTTTTTTTTTTTTTTTGTGGCATATTGGGTATTTAGTTTATTAAAATTTAATTATTATAATTTTTGTTGATTTAAAATTCTGTCTGAGTAGTGAATGAGATTGATCTTAGGCTTTTTTCCTATGGTCTATTGGGCATTTTGGCTTGCTAATTGCTATGTTATAATTTGTTTTTCAGATTTTAGTTCAAATTATTTTTTGGGATTTTTCTTTTTGCTTGAAAGCCCCAATATATTGTTAAGTAAAACAAATTATGGAGCAAAGTTTAATTTTATTGACATAAAAAAACTAAGGGTGTTCCCAAAATTTTTTTAAGGGTAGACAAATATATAATTTAAATTTTTATATATAAACTTTTTTTTCAGGCTGCCGCCCCTGAATATGAGACTAAGTTTAAAAAATTTTACTTGCCCCTTTTTGACTAAAATATTTTATAATAAGACTAAATACCCCTTTAAGCCTATTTTTTCCAATAACACCATTATTAGTATGGGTCGGATTAGGGCATACATTAATCATTTTTTTTTTATAAATGTTTTAAGTTTGGTTCAACGTAGGCTTTTAAAAATCTTTGGAATTCTCCCCGGTTCATTTGGTTCAGAGCAATGTAATATTGCAAAGACTTACTCCAAGTGATTTGAAAGAAGCTAAGATTTTTTTCTTAACCCAAAAAAAGAAAAAAAGAAATATATATATATATATATATAAGATATAGCTGAAAGTAGTTGTAGTTAAAGTAAAATAAAAATGTAGTACAATGTGAAATTATTTGTAATCTAATATTCAAATTGTTACATGGATTTCTCAAAGTTATATATAGTAGACTCGAGAAGAATTTAAGCATCAATAGCCTCAAGTTATTGGGAAAAAAAAAATTCCTCTTCTTTTTAAGTCTTGTATCTATTTACGGATTTTTTTTTTTTTTTAATCTTATTAATATAAGATGTTATTAATATCTATTTGTGATCATATATTTATTCAACCCCACGAACAATGTCCTAAAATGTGTGTTTATTCAGTCCAACTACGAACACACCCAAACTTTCATCTAATTTTACAATATGCTTGGGTGTCAATTTATGATTGAATTTAAATCCTTACACATTATATCAGTATAGGTACTTGTTAGAAAAAAAAAATTTAGGTGCACCAATCATAAGGTGATTCTTAATTATGTTTTGAATTTGGGTGTAATTGACCAATTGGGTGTGTAATTGGCCAATGAGGTGTATCTCTAGCATTATCCATTTTATTTTGTTGAAACAAAATTTTCATAATTAAAACTATTTTATATTTTACTTAAAAAAGTTAATTTATTTTTTGGTTGAGTAATTAACCATTATTGTTGAATTCAAATTTTTATTTAATATCAAAATATATAATATAAATTTGAGAAAAACCATAGCTTCCATTCTTTCTTTTCCATCTCTTTCATTGCATTGATAGAAATTCTGTAAACACCTACCTCATCCACAAAAACAAACCTAGTGAGTGAGAGAATGGCATTGGAAACGTGAGAAGCCATAGCCAAATTCTTTGGTGGCTTTCCGTTGGTGGCTTAACAGTGCTGACTCCAAGAAGCTAGGTGAAGAAAATACTAATGGAGTTGCGTGCTAACTGGAGTTTGGAGGGCTCAAGTACACAAGGAGATATAGGGTTAGAGCATTTATAGTTGTTAATGTGTAATAAGCTGTGGGCCTCAGGCCCACCTTGTTTACTTGTATAACACACATACTTATACTACACACATACTTGTACTACACATTATGTCTTCTATATAAACACTCATGTATATTTTATTACTTATGAAATACAATACTATTCATTCAGTATTTCTAACAATAGTCATTCATTTACTGCAACTATTCATTCTAGTGGAGTTTTTCTGACGAGTGGTCGGAAGAGAGGTTTTATGCGTGGGGCTCGGGTTTTCCTCTTTTATAAAACTTTGTGGTGTTATGTGTGGTTTGCTTACTTTGCTCTTTATTTTCTTTATCTTTTTATATTGCCATGTTTGTGCAGTGTGGTTAGTTTGGAATTTTGCTAAGTAATTTATACTTTGACTATATTGTTTAGCTCAATATTAAAATCAACTCAGTCATAAATCTTTGTGTTAAGAACCAATATACGATACTTCATTTTCTATACTGTACGTACTGATACCGAGTCTAGGAGTGAGAGCTGACCTGACCTACTTTTATGCGAAGGAAAGAAAGGAGTAGGATTGGAGAGTAGGAGGTATGAATGACATATCTATAATTAATATATGATTATATGGTTAAGGTCATGGGCAGCGCTAGATGTATTTCAGAGGTTCAAATGAACCTTGACTTTCTATTAAAAAAATATTTTATATATATAAAATATTTTTTTTACCTGTTTAATCTATCATTAAAAATATTTTTACGCACAGTGGCTTAAATCTTACACACCCTGATCATATATTAACTTTACTTTTTTTTTCCTCAAATCACTAACTTTATAACAAAAAATTGTTATAAGAAGATAACAGTACACATACATGTATCAAACCCTCTGTATTTCCTGATTATTAAATTATATTAAGTTATATTATATTTACACTATACATGCACATATTCACCCACATCACAATTCACACAAATTACTTTATAACAAAAAAAATAATAATAATGCACATATCAGACACATACACACAACTAACAAACACTCATTCTTTACTCTTAGAATCAGAGATATCGAGATAGTCAAATAGAGAAGAGAGATGTGATGAGATTCATGAGAGAGATCCAAGCATTTGATTAGTTAAGTAGACACTTAATATATTATTGATGCATGAATGTGTGGGGTTGTGTTAGTCAATAATTTGTATAGTGTAAGTGGGATGAGTTTTTCCATTTAGTTTAAAATATTTTTATAAAAACAATGACAAATAGATAGTAACAATTGCATAAAAATAGAAATGTTATACAAATTCAATAAAATAAAATGGTCATATCTATCCACATTGATAATAGATAATAACAATTGATAATGAATTATCATGTAATGATTTTAAAATATAAAAACTCATAGAAAAATATTATAACATTTTACGTATTTGTGGCTATTTTTTTATATAATTAAATATATTTAAGTTTTCTTATTATTAAATTTTGTTTAATTTAACTTTCTGAATGATCCTCTAAAAAAACATTTATGGATCCGCCGTTTAGTTAAGGCAAAGAAAAATTGCGTGGCAGACTGGCAGTCATGATGACTTTAATTGATATCCTTGTGAGGTACTACAACCAAAAAACTTGGCCCGATGACTACGAAGGGCAAAGCACGATTTCCACATAAACCAGGACCAACTCAGACGCAGGGCACAAGAATTTCTCCACTTATTCCAAATAATTATTGAGACCAAACCATGTGCATCAGACTTTGATTTGGTCAAGCTTGGAGATTCTTCAAATACAGCTTGTTCAAATGGTGGGAAAGAGTCGACTGCAATTTCTTTTTCAAGCCTTAAGGTCTATTTGAATACCGCTTATTATTGAAAACTGAAAATACTGAAGTAAAATAATTTTTAAATGTGTGAAAAGTACCATGGAACTTAATTTTGAAGAAAAATCTGCTGAATTAGGTCTAACTTGTGAGTCCTGTGAACAGTGCACGGGACCCACTCTATTGGACGCAAATGTGCTGAAACTAAATTTCAGTGCAATCCAAACGAAGGCTTAGTACTCGTTTGGGACAAGCAAAAAATTTCAGTTTAGTTTTGCTACTATTCATGAGTTTTACTGCACATTTTGATACTATTTATGAGTCCTAATGTATTATTCAACTAACTTTTACCTTTTATTTATAGTACTTTCAATAAAAAATTTTCAGTTTCAGCTAAATAAGCTATTTCTAAATAGACACTAATCTTGACCATCTTCACTTTTATCTCTTATTTAACAAGTTCAAAGTTTTAGAACAATTGATAATTTATCATGGTACTAAAGTAGATGGTTTTGATTCTGAATTCCAAACAATGCATTAACATTTATCTATTATTTAAAAAATTAAAAATCCTACTCCTATATGGTGATTTTAAGCTTTAAAACCACGTCGTAATTTATCAACTCGCTGAAGTTTGAGAAGTTGAAAGTTTGAGAAGTTTCATCTTTAATAGCAGTGTCTGACTCGGTTGATTTAAGTGAGGTGAGAGATACGTGCCTAGATGTGATAGTGTCATCTCTAGATGGGTTTGCGAAGATCCATTCTAAATCGATTTTTAAAATTGACTTTTCAGATTATCAATCACATGTTAAAAATAGTTGAGCCTAGATCATATATTGTTCATTGTATCTTCCAATAAAAAACAAAAATATATGCCGCCGTTAATTTAACTCTTAGCAAGCACTTTCGTTTTGTGTCTCAAGGGAAACTTCTTCGTGCAAGAGAGAGAATGCCAAATGCAACCTTCTCATAGGACCAAGTGTTCACATCTCTAGAAATCATCCCCAAAAAAACCACACGCCAAAACATGCCACTTCTTTTTCATTGTTGACGCGGTGTCTCTCTTTGTCACGTTCATGAGTCACAATCACAAAGACAATTTCTTGGCTATAACTACAACTACCAGCCTAACATTATAAATACAAACCATAACCCAAACTACCTTGCTCACAAGTCACGACTCACAACAACGTAGTCATTAGACATACAATCACAAACAGTTTTTCACGTCCAAGAAAATGGAAGCAACTTCTCTACGTTCCCTTGTACTCTCACCATCTCCCTTTGTTGGCAACTCACTTATATTGCACAAGAAGATGGGGTTCATCAACTTCAAGTCCAACCAATTGATCAATAGGCCTGATCCCAAAGCCAATATCGTTCATGCATCAAATAAAAGAGATGCATACGGTCGTGATTATGATGGCAACAGGGCCGGCTGAAGCTATAGGCAAGCTAGGCCACCGTCTAAGGCCCCCACTTATTAGAGGGTCCCCAAATAATAATAATATAGTATATAATATTATTTTTCCATCTGAGAAAAAAAAGAAATTGACAAATGGCCATCACCATGAAGGCCTGTTTCTCAGAGGCCCGTTTCTCACCCCAAAAAAAAAAAATTATTAATTTCAAACGGCCATCACCAAATCTCCCGTTTCTCACAGAGGCTCATTTATCGCATAGAAAAAAGCTAAAGTGACAAACTGACAATGTGACTAATCCCATTAGATCAGACCATCACCAAATCTTTAACTTTCATAAGAAAAGATTACAAACGGCAAAAATTATTAGCTTGCAAAAGAAAATATTACAAAAGTAGAAAGAAGAGGCAAATAAGAAAAGAAAGAAAAAAGAAAGAAGAAAAAAAAAAAAAAAAAAAAACTCATTCTCTGACTCTCTCTATCTGACTATCTTGATTCTAAAAAAAACACTCATTAGTTGGCTTACTCATCAACTGTGTTGGCAATAGACTTGTGTGTTCATTAAGGGTTCGTTTTTTGTTTTCTCTTCCTTTGTCTCTTTCGTCTTCTTCATGTTTACTGCTGGGTGTCTCGGCTTTTTTTCATGGGTGTCTGGGTTTTTTTTTTTTTTTTTTTTTTTTTTTTTTTTTTTTTTTGAAGAGGTGTAAGCAGAGCAGAGCTATGTCTGGGTTTTTTTTTTCTTTTGAAGAGGCGTGAGCAAAGCAGAGCTTTTTGGCTGAAGCTGAACTTTGGTTTGGTTCCTTTAGATTTCTCTAGAAGAAGCCTTTTGATTCTTTGAATGGTCTGAATGGTCAAATACTCAATAGACCCATAAAATGATAAAGAGAAAAGAGTTAAAGTCTTACATGTTTAGGCTGAATAGTTTTACACCTTTATTTTTTTTTTTTTTTTTTTTGATGGGAAGTCTTACACCTTTTGAGTTTTGAATAGTCTGAATAGTCTAGTCTTACACTTTTTTTTTTTTTTTTTTTAAGAAATCAGATAAGTGGTATGGGAGTTAACTGTTAAGGTATTGATCCAGGGATCTAGCCCTACACGTTCTCTTTTTTTTTTAAGAAATCAGATTTAGAGGGATAGTGGCCAGGTTTTAGTCTTAGTAGATCAAGTTGAGTCTTACACATTATGCTAAAAAAAAAAGTTTACTGCTACACAAAAAAAAAAAGTATTAATAACAAAATTATAAATTTAAAATAATTTACTTTGTACTAATATTAATTTTAATTTTTTTGTGCAGGTTTAAAGTGTAAAGTGATCATATTAAGTAAAGTTGCAATTGTGCATTTGATAAAACAAGTTCTATTGTTTTATACATTAAATTTATATTATTCTAGTTAAATTGTAATTTTTTTTTATTATAGATTGTGTTTCATTTATTCCTAAATATTTTTTAATTACAAATGTCTACTAGAAAATATTTATCTGGATATGAAAAAAAAAAAAAAAAAAAAAAAAAAAAAAAAAAAAAAGACAAAGAGAAGAACTAATTGAATCTCAAAAAGGAGCTATGGACAAATTTATTACTAGTAAAAAACAAAATCTTGCAGAAAATTTGAGTGAAGGTTTCATAAATGAACAAGAAATTCATCAAAAAAAGTTAGAAGATAATGAAAATATACAACAAAATGATAATAACGAAAGTGGTCGTGATAATGTTCAAACATATAATGTCACTGCAAAAAGAAGTTTTTCAAAATTAAAATTAATAAAATCCTATTTAAGATCAACTATGTCATAAGAAAGATTAAGTGGATTGCTATATTATCAATTGAAAAAGAAATGTTAGCGGAACTTGAATGCAAAAATTTATGAATTTATAATTAAATATAATAAAAGGCCTCGTTTAAAGCTTTCACCTAGGGCCCCCGAATTCATTGAGCCGGCCCTGGATGGCAAGGTGGTCGATGAAAACATGATCATTCTCAGAATGAGAATTCAAGAGATGAAGATGGAGGAGACTCATCAGGAGCCACCTTCTCATTGGATGGAATGGAAGAAACAATATTTTGCTAATTATTATTCGGATGTTTGTGAAGCAATGGGGTTTTTGCAGTCCCAACTGATGAATGCTAGGCCTAGCTTGGCTTTGGGAGTGGTGGCTCTTGTTATGCTGAGCGTACCAAGTTCAATGGTGTTCATTATGTTTCATTTGGTGGAGATAGCTAAGGTTGTATTAGCTGGGAGTCCTTAGATGATTTTGGCAGATTTTCTGACATGTTTATACATAGATATTTCGGTTCTTTAACTACAGTTTTATCAAGTTTAGAAATGATAAACTGATTATTTTCAGAAGTTAAAAATTTAATGTTCAATTAAAGCCTCTCTCTCTCTCTAAAAAGTTGGCTAATTGCTTATTCATTCGTTTGTAGAGTTTTTGCTATAAAGAGTTTTGACTAAAAAGCTCATTGATTAGGTTGAGGATGTGGCACAAACAATATCGTGGTTGCTTGCTACAGTGTATTGAACCAATCAAATTGTTATCGGTGTTTATCTATATGTGTTTAGCCCGTGGTTTTTCGCCTCTATCATAAGAAGTTTTTCACTAGTTTCTTCTCATTTCTTTCCAAGTACCCTTTAACGCATAGTTAGCCTTTTCTCATCAAACGATTTAAGGCATTTATCCATTCTTCCTTTCACCAATATTAATGTCCTTTAAATAATCATTAGTGCCTTCCTTATCCTTAAAGAATGAAAGAAGAAAAATCCAAATAGGAGAAGCCAAATAGAAGAAGCCATGCTAGCATTTGAGGAAAGTGAAATGGCTTAATTTCAATTTTAATTCTCAACCTTTCTCCCATCAGTCATATGCTTCAAAATGGTCTTAATCCTATTTGGATACAACTTATTATTGCTGAAAGTTGCTGAAAACTGATTGTTGCTGAAAACACTGTAGCAAAATAATTTTTAAATGTATGAATAGTATCGTGGGACTTATTTTTAATATTTTTTAATGCGTAATCAGTGCATGAACAGTGCAAGAACAGTGTGTGAACAGTGTCGCACTGTTCATGCACAGTATTTTTTTTTCCTCAAAAGTCAATAACTCCGGCAAAGAAAAAAAAAAAAAAAAACTGAAAATGCAGGGGTAAAATGCGACGCAACTAAACTCACTATCCAAACCCTTACTTTATACGATTACATTTGTATGAAAAAAGTCATTGTCATATTATGTGTAGGTTTGGATAGTGCTGAAAGTGGCGTTGCGTTTCTGCCTGCGTTTTCTTTTTCTTATTTCTTTTTTCTTTTTCTTTTTTGCCAGCTTTTGTTGACTTTGTGGGACAAAAATTACTGTGCATGAACAGTGTGTGTACTGTTCATGCACTGTTCATGCACTGTTTACACATTAAAAAAATATTAAAAATAGATCCCATGGTACTATTTACACATTTAAAAATTATTTTGCTACAGTATTTTCAGTAACAATCAGTTTTTAACAACTTTCAGTAACAATAAGTTGTATCCAAACGGACCCTTAATGAAAGAAAAAGAAATAAACAACAGTCTCTGCTTTTTTTTTTTTTTCCAATAACGAGACAGATAAATAAAGAAAGAATTGTCAACTTCTAGAATTGTCAACTTAGTTGTCAATACAATTTGACAACTAAGGCAAAATTTGAGTGGAGCATTTTTTTTATTTGGATAATATTTTTTTATTTTTTTATATTATCATTTATTTTTTTTATTTAAAAGTTGCATGTTGTTCTTGCTTTTGAAATATAAAATTATTAATTGTTTTTATATTTAGATTTTGTAAAATTTATTTTCCAATTGACAATATGAATAATCCATTTAATCTTCTTGTGATATAATTGATTTTAATTAGGATTTCATAAATTTTAATTTTAAAATTTTTCTTTTTTGCAAAATCATCAATTGTAAAAAGTATTGTCAGTAAAATTTTAGAAATGCAATACATGCATTCAAAAAATATTTTAATCCTTTTATATAATATATGAATTTTTATATTACAAGTTTGAATATCATTATAATTATTGTCATTATTATTTGTCCATTGTATTTTTTTATTATTTCACAACTCTTTTTTGAATGAGTTATTGTTGATTTGTGTGATTTTTCTAATTTCCTATATAAATTCTATCATATATTAGTATATTATTAGTAATAGATTTCTCTCTCTCTCTCTCTCTCTCTCTCTCTCTCTCTCTCTCTCAAGTTGATATTTCTACTATAAATTTCTAATTGTAAAATAAAAATACAATATCTACATAAAATTGTAATATGATAAGAGTAAATTTTTTCTTAAATCACAAACAATATAATATAATTTAGCAAAGACACTATTACAACTTTACTTAATAATGTAATCATGTAACAATCTCAACTTGCCAAAATAAACACAAATTCAATACATAACTTGATGAATTAATATTAATGAACTCAAAAATTAGTTTCATATAGAGAGTCGAAAAGAGAGGAATTCATTTTATACATTTGGCAATTAGGATTCGAAAAAAGAGACTATTTAATCTGTACTGGCCATGTGAGAGATTAAGGCTATTATTGATAATCTACTATGTGGGTCCTATGAAAAAGTAACTTATAAAAATTGAAATATCAAGTCAATAGGAAAAATTAATATCTTATCAATGATGATTCACCAATTAGATACACTCAGTTTTTTTTCTTTTTTTGAGTAAATTCTTTTTTATTTCTTGGTGTAACAATTTGAGTTGGATTTATATTGTCCCATAATTTTGGAGACGTAATGGAATGAGGGAGCGAATCTTTTTTTTCAATAAAACAACTACTTATTAATTAAATTTTTGGGGGACTTTTAACATTGGGGGGCCTAGGCAATGGGACTAGCTCATGAAGTTATGGTCTATTCTATTCTTTATTTGAGCACTTACAAAAAGAAAAGAAAATATCAATTTTTACTTTTTCAACAATATATGTACAGTTGCCAAACAAATTTTCTATTTTTGACTTGGAAAAATTGTTTTTTCTTTTCAACCAACGAAAATTATTTTGGACTTTGAAAACACAAGAAATCAGTTTTTTTTTTTTTTAATTCTTAAAATAAAATTTTGAAAATAGAAAAAAAAAAATTAATTACCAAACGTACCTTAATTTTTGTCCTCAATCATTTGTGATTTGTGTTTGGAGCCTTTGGGCTAATGAAGTACATATTAGGATTATCCCTGATTGTAATAAACATATCAAGATAAATATTGCTTTCCCAAGTTAGAGTGATTGTGACCATACTGAGGCGTTATTCAACCAATTGTTTATTCTTTATTTTTCCTAATTTAATTATGATTAATATAATTTCTAACTAATTTTTTAAAGCGCTACCACTTGAAATGAAGAATTTTTTTTTTTTTCAAACTTTCAAAGATACGCTATCCATTCATAATATATTAAAAAATAAAAATAAAATTAAAAAACAGAAAGAAAAAAAGAATGCAGCTAATAGTAAATTCAGAAAGAAAGAAAGAACAACCCTTGCTCTCGTATGAATCGATTGTCTGGCATTGATTTTATTAAAAACGGTGTAAAACTCTTTTCTTTTTTTTTTTTTCTTTTTTGAAAAACTAAACTGGGTGTACAACAATTTAAATCAACTTAAAAAGTTAAAAGTACCAAAATGGTTATTTTTCTATTTTAGATTTTATTTATCAACTATTAAATGGTGAATTGATTATGAAAACCCTTAAAAATTATTGAATTTAAAAAATATATATATATACAATATATAAAATTTGGCACATTGATTAGGTGATATTGTGATAATATATATACCGTGTTAATATGTTTTATATTGACTACATTACAAGAGTTAAAAGTTAATTTCTGATAGGGCAAAAATGGATTGACCCCTTATATAGCAAATTAATTAATTAATTATTCAAGTTAATTAATTAAGTCAATTTAACATGCAATAGCCTGGTAACACAAACAAATCACCAAATAACTAAATGCAGTGGAAAATAAGTTTGACACAGGTGATTTGTTTACGAATGGGGAAAACTACCGAGGCAAAATCTCATCAGGTGAATTTAAGGTCACCACTCTTGAAAATCTACTATTATCAATCACAAGTTGTTACAAGTATAAGGAATCCTAGTACCCAATACCAACCTACAGTTGAACCCTTACCCCAATACCCAATTGGACTTGTATTGTAGCGGCAATCTCTCCATTCAATACACGAATCCTAGTACATGACTAAATAATGATGCACAGATCTCAGTACGTGACTAACACACCAACTTGAGGAAGATGTTGGCTGCAACGTTCTTCAGTTTATCAACAATGAAGATCAAGAAACTCCTTGGTCACAAAACCCTTGGCATAAAGACGCGATAGCTTCTACAGAAAATATGATTAACTAGAGCAATTTCTGCCTCTGGTAACAATATGCATGTATTATCACTTTGCATCACCTTGTGACAGCTCTTAAAATAATCCTTATATGTGTCTAGGGTTATGAGAAAAGAAACCCTATACAAATACTCAAGGATATGCATGTAATCAAATCTGAAAAGTCTGATTTTGTAATTCTCGAAAAATACAGCTTATGTCGAGCTTCTGTCGAGTTTCAGTAGTAATTCTCGATAGAAATGATTTTGTCAAGACTTCTATCAAGCTTTAATGAGCAACACATTCTTCACTTGTTTCTTGATCAGATTTGTATAGATTCAATACTAAACTTGAATACTTGTTTCTTGAAGTACTAAACTCATCCTAGGTCTACCCAATTACAAGTAATGTGCATTTTGTCAAAAGATTAGCCAATTACATCAAATATGTCCCTAACATTTTCAATGTAAGAGTTTTAAAATTGGAATATAAATTAAAAATATATAATTTTTTTTTCCCAATATAAGAGCAAGGGGGTGATTGATCGGTTGCTCCCCCTTGCCCCCTGGGCTCCATGCCTACCGATTCCAACTCCAAAATTGGTATATTGGTCTTGAACCAAATCAACTCCAACTAAAGATAGTACACTTCTATAGTTGCTATATCCAAACTTGATAATTTTAGTCCGCATTTCTTAAAATATTAGCCCTTGCCTTCAACCTTCAACCTTACTTAATATTTTTTTTATTGGAGGTGAATTTTGACAAATTCACTGTTGGATTGCATCTTCTTCTTAAATCTTTTATGCTTGCAAAATTTCTAGAAAATTAAATATCAATAGCTATGTCATCAACAAATTGTTTAAAAAGCAAGTTTTTGTAGTTTAAAATTATGTATAAAATATAAGTTTATAGATCATATAGCAAATAATATCCGATTAACACTTCAATTGACATGTGTATTAAGATTGTAAAGAACATACAATTCAACAATTGGATTTTTAAAATATGTAAAATTGTTTATTTTATTGAGTAAGGTTGCTACAACCAATTTTGTAGTTTTAAACTACAACCAATTTTGTAGCTAAACTTTGCCCTTATTCAATTACATAATAGCATGGATAAGCACAAATTATAGCAAATCCTAACACACACCCAAATATAAGATGTGTTTGTTGGGAAATTTAGACCCCGGATGATAGAAGTAACAAGTTTTAAACTCAAGTTGTTAATTAGGTTTATTATGAATAAAACTTGCTAAACAAACAAACATCAATATCATGTCAAAATCATGCAGTAGAAAAATAAATAAGACAAGATATAATAACCTAGGAAAACCAATGAAACAAACTAGTTTCAAAATAAAAAAAAAATTTGGGGGGAAACCTTCCCGAAAAGCAATCCATTATAGTAAAGAGAAGTTTCAGATCTAGTACAAAACTTTTGTCCCTAGACTCTACAATCCCTGTAGATGAACTCACAACAAAAACCTTCCACCGCTTTAAAACCTTTGAACTCTTCAATATATGAATGCCACCCTTTAATGATGCACAAATCCCAGTACATGACTAACCAATTGCGCGAATCCCAGTACGCAACTTAATCACCAACTAGAAGAAGATTGTTGGCTGTAAAGTTCTTCACTTCATCAACAATGAAGATCAAGAAGCACTTGGTTACAAAACCCTAAGGCGTAAAAGACACAGTAGCTTCTTTCAAAGAGAATAGGCATCGGTCACCTTTTGCATATGTTCTCCTTGTATTCTCTTATGTGACGGCCTCTAAAATAAGCCTTATATAGGTCTAGGGTTGTGAGAAAAGAAACCCTACATATACATGTCAACATAGGCCGAAAATCAAATCTGAAAATCTGAATTCTTGTAATCTCGATCGATCGGAAGGTGTCGAGCTTTAAACTTCGACAAATACAACTATCCAGAAGCCATCGAGTAGCTGTCGAAGAGACAGGAGCTTTCTCAATCGATCCCCCAACTGTCGAGAAGCTATCGAGATTGCGATAAGAAGAAGTTGAAAATCTCGATAGATAGCCTAGCTATCCAAAGGTGTTGAGCAACTATCGAGCTTTAAAAATCAGCACTTTCTCACTTGATTCTTGGACAAACTTGCATGGCTTCAACACTTGATTTTGAAACACAATTTCTTGAAGTATTAAACACATCCTAGATCTACCCAATTACAAGTAAAGTGCGTTTTGTCAAAAGATTAGCCAACTACATAAAATGTTGACATATGTTCCTAACAAGTGAAATACATATGTCCTAACAATCTCCCCCTTTGGCTATTCGTGACAAAACCACAGCAAACAAATAAACATATGAGAAAATTCATAAATTACTCAACTCATATTCACTTGTTGAATACAATAAAATCTATCATAACACAAACTTTTAAAAAACTTTGCAAGAAGAGAGTTTATGGTAAGTAGACTTTGACAACCTGTATTTCTAAAACACTTTAAACAAAACTCATCAAGGTATCTTAGTGTGAAACAGAAATAATAAATTGCATACAAGTAAAGAAACATGTGTATAAAGATAAAAAAGAAACAACACATGTAAAAATAAGTGAAGAAGGCATACATCAACATATAAAGAAGATAAGTACAATGTATATCAATAATGGTCACAAGACCGGTGTACAAGAAGAAGGAAGTAAACTCTCCCCCTAATAAGATGAAACACATCTCCCCCTTACAAAGGCATGTATTTCTCCTCTTAACATATAGAATCTTGTAAAAAGAAACCACAATTTCTCCCCTTTTTTGTCATGATTGACAAAGGGTACAAGAAGCTAGAAAGTTTCACCCGAGAAACATAAAGATGATCAAGGATGATCAAGGGGGCACAAGAAATCCATATAAATGCATAAATGTAATAAAACAAGATGCTATGGATGACAAGATAATAGAAAGATGCAAAACATGTGAAAAACAATTCTCTTAACAAGAAAAATGTTAAGCACATAGATCCCGAAACACACACACACACACACTAAACAAGTCTAACCAATTTTATATTTAAAAAACAAGTCAAGACAATTTAGGGAGCATACATTAACACATGTAAAACCTTGTGATGGCCAAATCACATTGTACCTGCATATGTATCAAGAGTAGAAAAAAATATTGCGTGTTGTGTGTGAAAAACATCACAAGATTGCATAAGTGTATACATGTTATGATGATTTGAGATATAAGAAAATTACTTTAACTCACACACAATCATAACTGTTTAATGGGGACTATTACCTTCGAGGTACATCCTATAACTCCCACATCTCCTAGAATACACACTTGCAGTCATATTTAAAAGCATTTTGATCTTTTTGCTTTTTATTTTTCTTTGCATATTTTTCTTTTAAGCAAATCATGCATGGGCATATAAGAGAAGGAAAAGAAATACCCAATTATGTTAAGCATTTGATATTCCAATTTTGCTATGCCGAAGCATACAAATGTCATTAACATCACACATTTGCTATGCTGAAGTATACAAATGTCATTCATGATTGGCGGGCAACAGTGGTGAGATGGTTATTTATGTCTTTCTCTTAGGATTTTATAGTCCTTCCCGTAAAAAAGAGTGATATGAGTGTTAAGTACAAGAGATAACTTAACCTTACTCATCACAAACATGAGCCACAAAGCTCACTTGCTTAGTTGTACATAGAGATGCTCATCTAAGTTACAAAAGATACAAAGTTTTGAAAACTTTTTTTCAATGGCCATCCAAGGTACACAAGTAACAATGTACATAAAACACACATTGTTTTGTATTTTTTTTTTTTCCTTTTTTTTTTTTTTTTTTGAAAACAAAACAAAATAAAATCTAAACAACCAGACAAAAACAGACAAACAACATGAAAGCATGAAAGAAAAATGCATATGCATGAAGGCATGATAGAAATGTGCAAATGCATGAAAGCATGATTCCAAAAATAGATAAGAAATCAAGCAAAAAGAGTCCTACTTTAGATAGAAAGAATTAAAGTAGAGGACAAACAAAAAAAACAATTAAGTCTTAGGCTCCTTTCTCACCCACACAGCACAAGTCTTTGGCCATGAAGATGAAAAAGCACGTGTCCTAGTATGTCTACTAAAGGACATAGAAGAATTAAAATTCTCCTAAAATTGAGTTAAAAATCTCAAAACTTTTAATAACTCTTCAAACAAAGGTGTAGGTCCTTGAGAGGAAACCTATGACCGTTTGGACAATTACTTATAAGGATACAATTTAAAACAATTAGGACAGATGTGTCTAGAAATGCCAAAATGGTGACAAACATGAGGTCTAACAAAGGATTTAGAATTAGCCATATCAGTTTTAGATTTCATACCTTTATCACCTTTCTCATATTGGAGGACAAAGACAGTCTTTGATCCAGAAGCCGTGGAAGATGAAGGGCTAGAGGAAACAACATATCCTAAGCCAGTCTTATCAGAACTAGGCTTTTGAGCACTCAATACCTCATCAAGCTTTGCAGTAGACATCCTCTCTATTTGAGTTCTAGCTTGACTAAGCTCAACCTCAAGATTCTTGACCTTTTCTTCTAATGAGGAGTTCTCCACAATAAGAGTCTCAACTAACCTTGTAGTCTCATCTAACTTGACTAACAAATCAACTTTTTTTAGTTTTTACCCCCATTAAAATCTTTTCTACAAAGATGAGAAGTCTTTTCAGATTTTATGAATTCAGTGTCTAGCTTATCATAGGCTTCTTGAAGAATCACCTTCTTGGGTACTTCGTTATCAAAAGAATCCTCACTATCACTAGCACTCTCCATAATCACCTTATCGATTGTGGCAGTAAAGGCCATAACGTGACTACATTCACCCACATACTCATTAAAAGAGTCATTCTCAGTATCACTCCAAGTAGCAACCAACCATTTATCTTTTGACTCCTTAGTCTTTTCCTTCATGAGGTAGTTTGGGCACTCTATCCTCATATGACCAAAACCTTTACACTTATGGCATTGGATTAGGGGTTTCTCATTCTTGCCCTTCCTTGATGATTTAGATTTCCTAAGAGGTTTGTCCTTATCCTTTTTCTTAAATTGAAGAAGTTTGATAATCTCATCAGTTATGAAGGTTAGATCCTCATCCTCATCATCATCTTCACTTTCATCTTCATTAGAGTCCTCAATCTCTTCCTCTATACCCTTGTGAGCCAAGTTTCTACTCTTTTCACTTTTTCCCATTAAACCTAATCCCATCTCATAGGTTTAAAGGTTTCCTACAAGCTCAGTCAAAGGAATTTGATCAATGTCTTCCTTCTTCAATGGCAGTGATCTTGGCATGAAATCTTTCAGGTAAGGACCTAAGTATTTTCCTAACAATCTTGGATTCTACTATAAATTCTCCAAGGTTGAAGGCAAAATTCATAATATCCTTGAGTTTAGCATAGAACTCATCAAAGGTCTCATCCTCCTCCATCCTTATTTCTTCAAAACTACTAGTGAGTCGTTGAAGCTTCACAGTCTTTGCTACCTTGGTACCTTCATAGGTGGTCTCAAGAATGATCCATGCTTCCCTGGCAACTTCTATGGATTATATTCTCTTGAATTCCTCATTGGTCACCCCACAAAACAAAGCATTCAAGGCCCTACTATTGAAATTTGTTGCTATGATTGTTGCATCATCCCAATCCATCGGCGCTTCCTTTGGCTTAATCCAGGCAACTTCAACAGCTTGCCATACTTGTTCACCTAAAGCCTGCAAAAAGACTTTCATACGAACTTTCTAGTACACATAATTAGTTCCATCAAATAAAGGAGGAATCAAAAGAGATTGTCCACAATCCATGACAACGGGGGTCAAGGATCATACTCAGGAAATTAATCTAATAGAGTGAACCCGCTTTGATACCACTTGTTGGGAAATTTAAACCCCGGATGATAGAATTAACAAGTTTTAAACCCAAGTTATTAATTAGATTTATTATGAATAAAACTTGTTAAAACAAACAAACATCTATATCATGTTAAAATCATGCAGCAGAAAAATAAATAAGACAAGATATGATAATCCAGGAAAACCAATGAAACAAACTAGTTTCATAGTAAAAAAACTTGAAGGGAAACCTTCCCGAAAAGGAATCCATTATAGTAAAGAGAAGTTTCAGATCTAGTACAAAACCTTTGTCCCTAGACTCTACAATTCTCGTAGATGAACTCACAGCAGAAACCTTCTACCGCTTTAGAACCTCTAAACTCTTCAATATATGAACGCCACCCTTTGATGATGCACAAATCTCAGTACATGACTAAAAAATTGAGTGGATCCCAATACACGACTTAATCACCAACTAGAAGAAGATTGTTGGCTGCAAAGTTCTTCACTTCATCAACAATGAAGATCAAAAAGCACTTGGTTACAAAACCCTAAGGCGCAAAAGACACAGTAGCTTCTTTTAGAGAGAATAAGGCATCGGTCACCTTTTGCATATGTTTTCCTTGTATTCTCTTATGTGACGGCCTCTAAAATAAGCCTTATATAGGTCTAGGGTTGTGAGAAAAGAAACCCTACACATACATGTCAACATGGGCCGAAAATCAAATTTGAAAATTTGAATTCCCGTAACCTCGATCGATCGGGAGGTGTCGAGCTTTAAACTTTGACAGATACAGCTATCGAGGAGCTATCGAGGAGATAGGAGCTTTCTCAATCGATCCACCAGCTGTCAAGAAGCTATCGAGATTTTGATAAGAAGAAGATGAAAATCTCGATAAATAGCCTAGCTATCCAGAGGTGTCGAGCAGCTATCGAGCTTTAAAAATCAACATTTTCTCACTTGATTCTTGGACAGACTTGCATGGCTTCAACACTTGATCTTAAAACAAAGTTTCTTGAAGTACACATCCTAGATCTGTCCAATTACAAGTAAAGTGCATTTTATCAAAGGATTAGCCAACTACATAAAATGTTGACATATGTTCCTAACAAGTGAAACACATATGTCCTAACAGTGTTTACAAAAAGAAAAACCCTCAATGGAAAATCTCTTTGGGCCCTAGCCCAACAAATCAATCCACTAATGAAAATAGCTACAATACAATACACTAAAAAAATCCTCCTAGGTCTATGTAGATGTACTAGTATCCAAACTCCACTCCAGTTAGCAGCTGGCTACACTAGCCCTTTCTCTTCACTAGGTTTTGATTCCGTAGTTGTGACGCCAACCACAAATCCAGCCTCTTGGATACTTCAAAGTCACTTAAAGATTTAGGATAGATTTTGTGATTTCAAGCACTAAGTACTAATCTAAGGCTCATATAATCTCCTCACAATCAATAGGGTGATTTGGAGGTTACAAGGATTTTTTCTCTAAGGGAATTAGATAGTCTTAACCTTTTCTCTTATGTTCTAAGACTAGTATTCCAATGATGTGTTAGTCACTGAAGAGGCTTGATTGGATAAAAGAACCCCAAAAAAAAAAAAAAAAATCCCTAAAGTGATGACATGCTCAAGCAAGTTTAGGGCAAGGGCTTCTGAAGCACTAAAGCCAGGGACAGAGGCATACATTGACTATTGGGGGGGGGGGGGGGTGGTGGGGGCAATGGTCCCTCCTAATTTTTTTTTTTAAAAGATATTAGTATATATGGTAAATTTCAGTAACCTTCCTTGAGATTTGGGCCAATACCAACCAAATTCAAGACATTTCAAAATTGACCAATTTGGTTCCTAAGACGAATTTAATGTCGTTAGTCAACCCTCTCTTCTCTCTCTCCTCTCTCTGATTCTTTCTTGTCACTTTATTCTCTTTTTCTCTTGTCCCTCTCTTCTCTCTTTGTGTGTAAATCAAACCCAGCAAAACCCATACCAACATCAGAGAGACATATACATAAATTTTGACTAATGAACCCATCAAATTCTTCTTATGTACAAAACCAAATGAAATCATTACGTCACCACCATTGTTAGTTTGTCACAAACCCACTACCACAAACAAATCTTACACATCACTGATTTGGCACATCCATTTGAAATCAAACCTAATATCCTATTTTTCAAACCCTAATAGCCAATCTCAAAATACCTAATACCCCATTTTAAAAACCCATATCAAATTCAAAATCAAAATCACTAAATCCCTACAGCCAACAAAAAACTTAATCCCTAAATTAACAAAACCAAAAACCGATCACAAAACCAAACACAAAAATGGGTTTTGGCCATAAACAAAAGGTGAAAATAAATGAGAAAACTAAAGAAGAGAATAAGAGAGAAAAAGGTTGCTACCTAGTACTCATCACCTGCATCTATCTTCAGAATTCGTTTGCCTAGTCCTGGAATCTTTAGCAGGGGAAGCTTTTCTGCTAATTTCTTCAATTGCTGGACTGCTTCTATGTGAAAATAGTTCCATTCTTGAAGGGCTTTCTTCAGGAGTTAAGTTAAACAGTTCCTGTATCTGGAGATCTTTAGGATAAAGTCAGACATGTAATTAACAATTCCAAAAAATTGTTGTATCTGTTTGGAACTTGTGAGCTTATCTAGAAATTAGCCAAAATAGTCAGTAATGTGTGGTTGCAAAATGTATTTCCTGTCTAAGATACTTACTCCCAAGAATTCTATAGAAGACTATCCAATGACCATTTTCTTTTTTGAGAGCATAATTCCTTAAGATTTCACTAAATTATAAAATTCAATGAGCAATTTTTCATGAGAATCTGCATCTTTTGAGAATAGAAAAACATCATCCACATAGATTAATGCATTAGCCAAGAATGGCTGAAACAACATTACCATTGTCTTTTGGAATTAAGATGGGGCATTTTTGAGACCAAAGGGCATGACTATCCATTGGTAATGGTGATCAGGGATGCAAAATGTTGATTTGTACCATTCTTCTGGGTGGATGCCTAATTGTCAAAATCCTGCTCTGAGATCAAATTTTGAAAACACTTTTGCATTTGAAAGATGCTGGAAGAGAGCACTTTTGTTTGGCAATGGGAATTTGTCATCTGTAAGAAAATGGTTGAGATCTTGGTAATTAATTACCTGTTTGATAATTCCTTGGATTTGCTTAGCATGTTTGTTGACATAAAAGGCTTCACATGCCCATGAGGAGGTCGTGGGTTCAATAAGGTCTTCTATGAGGAAGGTGGATAACTCTTATTTAGCTAAAGCTAAATGTTTTGGATTCATCCATCTATGGCTAGCTTTTGTGGTATTTACATTTTCATTCTTTTTGAAAGGGAGATGTATGAAAAAATTTGGATTCTTCCATAAGGGATTTGGCTTTTTAAGGAGGAATTCAAAATGGCTATTTGCACAACAATCATTAATGATCTGGGTTCTTAAAGAGTCATAGGGGTCAACAGTGAATAGGTAAGGAACTTGAGTCCAGGTAAGGAGGTGTTATTTGTGCCAAAGTCTTTTTGAAGACCATCTAAGCCTAGGTATTTGATGAATGAGATCAAATCCTATAAGGAGGTCTCTACTAGTGAGAGGGTATCCAAGGACTTGATGTCTTATGGTGAGGGTTGGAAAAATTCTGATGAGGATAGGCTTACTTTTTTGGGTGATTAAAAATTTTTCTCCATTTGTTGCACGGAACTTCTAGTTATAGGGCAACTAGAATTTAGTAGGTAAAATCTTAGGAAAGAGAATTGTCGCTGCAGCTCCAGTGTCAAAAAGGGCTATAACTGGAATGGGTCTGGAGTAGGTTTCCAAAAAGATATGTACTTGGGCTATGGGAGTAGAACTGGTTAAGGGTGCTATAATAGGCTAGGATGTATAGATGGTTTGGATTTCTGGGTCTGAGGCATCTGAACAGAGTGAGTCTGAATCTTCTTCTAATGTGGAATATGCCATGACTATAAAGGCTTGAGGAGAGTAGTCATTATCAAGTGAAAAGAGTGATTCTACAATTGAGAAGGGAGTTTCTTTTGCATGGATTTGTGCTTGTTCAAGAAGCTTTGCTGCTTTCTCTTTTCTTAGGCAATTCTTTGCAAAGTGGCCTGGTTTTCTACATGCAAAACAGACTTTTGAAGTTTTTCCTTTGAATTGCTTTCTTCTGAGAAACTTCCATTTTTTCTTCCTTAAAAATATCTTTTTTTGGTTTTGCATGGTACTTCTTTTTCAAAAGATATTTTAGGAAATGAATTCTTCTTTTTGTCTAACAACCACAGCTTTTCTCATAGCACTTTATCTACAAGTCTTTCCTTTTGCAACTGTCCTTAAGCTTATTATGAACCATTTCCATTTTTGAAAGAAATTTTCTCTAGATGCAAAGTTTTTCTAGAGTAATAAGCATGTGCTGATAAATTTCTCCCAAGAAGTCTTGTTGCAAGGTTATTCTTTGGATGTTCATCATGTAATGAGTTTCGTCTCCCAATGGCTTTAGGAGGAAGTTGAGGAAGGTGCACGTGATGTTTACATCATCCATGCCATTGATAAAATAAAATTGTCTTGACATTCTATCAAAGTGCTTTTCCAATCCTTCCTATCAAATGAACAACATTTCATGGCCAGGTATTCTTCTCATGCAACTTCTGTATAATGTGTTAGTGTGCCAAGAAATTCATTGTGAAGGATTGTGAAAAAGTCTTCTAGTGTTTGAGATTGGACTGCCTGTCTTTGCCGAAATTCTCCTAAAGTGATCCACCATTGTCTTATTCTTCCACTGAGTCTTGCAATGAATTTAGCAATGACTTGGGCAACAGTAGAATTTGGAGTTTGAAGTTCAACCGTACACCAAGAATACATGTTAAAAAATTCTTCATGCCATTTGGAAGGAGGAACATTATTAATGGAAAATAGGTTCTTTGAATTTGTGTTTGATGAGTGAGTAAGGCAAGTTTGGTTGTTAAGGACAAAAGATGGAGGAGGAAAAATAGGCAATGGCAATGGAGGGTGGAGGGTGGAGGACATCATCTTCTTCTACAATTGGCTGATCTTCTGGTTGGTGCATAAACACTTCTTCTAAACTAAGATCAATCAGGTCTAAATCAGTGTTAGCAATTACCGAGAGCACAAAAAGGTCTCTTGGGTCTTCAAGAGTAAGGTTCTTCAGGAATGAGGAAATTAGATTTGGAGGATCAAGATCTACAGCCAACATGTTCATATCCGGAGGTTTTGGAGAAACACCAATGGTTGGATTTAGAGGTTGGTATAGTGGTTCTTTGTCTTTCTTACTAAGAGAGGGTTTATTTTATGGCTTGGCTTGGGATTCTAGCTTAGGTTGAAGTGGGTATGTTATGGCTAGGAGAATTCCACTTGTCTTAAAGGGGTTATAATTAGGATGTGTCATGGTTAAGGGTTAGAGATTTTGTCCAGAAGAGGTTGATAAAAATAGGGAGGTTAAAGGTATGGACATGTTTTTATATAATGATTTTCTAGGTTGGTAAGGGGTATAGACAAACATTGGGGAGGATTGGGTAGCTGTCTTTTATGATCTTTCTATGGACTAAAGTTGTGTCAGCAATTGCTTTCTTTTATTTTCTTTCTGCCCTATGAAAGGGAAAGATACAGACATATCTTTCATTGTGGATACAATTGTTGCAAGCTCTTGTTCAATCATCTTGATTTTTTTTTCTTCAAATCACTGATAAGAGAATCTGAGGATGACAAGGTGTGGGTAGCTACCTCAGCTAACTTCTGTTGGTTATCAAGGATTTTTGAAAGGGCTTGGTTTTGTGCCACAACATTTTCTGCTTGCCAATTTAGAGCTGCTTCTGCTGACAAAACTTGTTTCCTGGTTCCATCGGGGTTGGTTCTGACAAAGTTTTTTATTTTCCAAACACGCTTTGTATTGTTTTAAGGATGTTCAAAACTTTCAAGAAAAGGAAAATCATGGGAGTAGGAAGGTGAAGCATGGTCAAACATGTAACAGGATAAGAGTTTTTATGTCAAGATTTGACTAGGAGGAAGAGGTTGGCATCTAGGTAGTTGGGGAAGAACTTTATGGTAGTATGGGATTAGTGGAGGTTTAGGTTTTTTATCATGATCTTCTTTGAGCATAGTTTGTTTATGATGTGCATTGATAATAGCTTAATTTTGCATATTAAATCATTGTTAGAAAGCATTATCATACTTATTTTGAGTTAATTCATGCATTTTATATTTGGTTTTGGAATAATGTTGAATAATCAATTTTATGCTTAATTGAATCTTATTGCGTGAATTTGTCTTTGTAGGAGAATGGAATTAAATAAGTGGATTTGTGCAAAGAAGAAAGTTAATGGACTTTACTTTTACAAGGGCCATGATGAAGTTAAAGAAGGCCAACCCAATTAAATTAAATCCAATTGGAGCAGGGAACCAAAGGAAATTTGCATCAAATCCAAGTCCAATTCGGATTAGGATTCCAACATGCACATCAGTTAGTATTTTTGGCATAACTTTCGGATCAGATGTCCAATTAAGATGATTCAAGTTGGGCTGGAAATTTAACTTAAAGGGCTACAACATTTTAGTTTACCAAAAGTCCAAATTCTGAAGTTAAATAGGCCAACATCATCGGTTAAGTGAAGCCTAAAAATCTGGGATTTCCTCCAAACGGGAATTCAACTTGTAATAGGATTCCTTGACCTATTTAAAGGCTCTTTAGGGAAAAAAAATCAGGGAGGCAAGTGCTAGGGTTGAGGGCTAAATGTATAGAGAGTTGCGGCTACCTCTTCCATGATAGTTAGTTTTATTTATTTGTCTAGTTTAATACTTAGTATTTTATTTTTGTATTTTCTTTCAATTACCATGAGTAGCTAAATTTATAATTAGGGTTGAGGATGAAACCTTGTTAAGGATTATTAGTAATATTTATGTGATTTGATTTTTGCCACAATAGTTATTCTTTAATGATTTAAATTGTTATTGCTTCACATCAATTGACTAAGATGAGATTCTAGACATGAGTTCAATCATGTTTTTCTCATGATTTAGGATTTATCTTAATTAATTGAATGCTTGGTTTATTAATTCTTTATTATAAAATTGGATATCGCTTGTGATTTTTCTATCAATGGATACAATTTATGATTTGATTTTTAGAATTGGATATATCTTGTAATTTGTTTGGCTATGGATACAATTGATGATTTGATTCTATACTTAAGAAGCGAAGAAGAACATGCTTTAGATATTTAAATAGAAGTTTTAATGATAATATTTTCCATGGTAGCAAGATTGATTTCTAGATTACTATGTAGTGGTTGGGAAAAATTAATGATCATAAATATATTCTAATATGACTTACAAGGTGGATTCCAAAACCTTAATTCCTTTCTCTAGACTGTTTACATCTCTTTACTGCTTTATTTTATATATTTGCTTAGTTTAATTATTTGTTTAGTTTATTTAATTGCAAACAACCAATTTTTATTAAACTAGATTAGGATTAATTTGGTTAAGGTTTAATTAATTTTCCTACGTTCATTCAAGTCTCTGTGGGTTCGACCTCGTTCTTGTCAAACTATACCTCGATACTATTCGTACACTTGTGAGTACTTTAAAATTTCACAATAGTTTACATGGAGGGGAAGACGAGGTTTTTTTTTCTTTCTGGTTCTAGAATAAAGAACATAATAATCAAATTTTCCAGAGGGTTCCCCAATGAGGTCTACTTCAGAATCACTTGCTTCATATCCTTCTTTTAGGATTTGCTGGGTAGATTTTTTTCTTCCTTCTTCTTGGATGATGCTGCGACTTAAATAATGCTCCCAAGTGCAAGATTGTCGCGAAGCAATAACTCGGAAAGTCCAAGGTCGAATCCACAACAAAAACTCAAGAATTAATTGTCTAAGGTAGTTTTATGCAATTGATTGATTTTAGAAAAAACAAAACTAGTAAATTAGTTCGCAAGGAATACTAAGCATTTAACGTGCCCGGAGTCTACGATAAATCAAAAGATTATACAGAACTAAACACTTTTCTAGATGAGTAAAACAATCAAAAACATAAAAACATAAGCATTAAAACCTAAAAGCTCGAAAATATGTTGAATACACAAGAGCTGTTTAGACCCCCAAATTAAAATTACGACTCGATTGATTTTATACTAACTTAATACTAAGTGTGAAATAGTGTAAAAGCGAGCAAATAAACAAACAAGTTACTCTAATCCATAATCAAAGCAACACAACAGTAAAACGGAATGTAAAAGAGTAGAGAAGAAAGATGCAAACACAAGATAACACGCCGATGTGTTATCAAAGAGGAAACCGAAGAACTCGGCGAAAAACCTCTCCACCGCCCTCCAAACGAAAATTGATCCACTAGACAATCAGTTGGGATACCTCCAAGCCTAATCTACCCGATGTATGACTCCACGATAAAGAGCAAACTCTGGGCATGCTTAGAGATGAGAAGAACATAAAAATATCTAAAAGGAAAAACTGCTACCACCCGCATTTAATGCACTACAGCAACTTTCTTGGCCACATTTATCTGGAGAAGACACCTAAACAGTGCAACCTCAGCTACTACCACTCACGACAGACTAAAGCAGACGTCTGATGTGACATGTACTCAAGTAAATACTTGGATGAAGAACAAGTGTATGGTGAAGATGAGGAAGGAGAAGGATATATAAATGGAATAGGTCTCTGAAAGAAAATGAGGAGAAAAAGAGAATTGTATTCATTTTTTCATAAATATTAAGCCTCTTCGGACTTGAATGTGATCCACTCTACAATTGTCCTAACATCGTTTTATCCTTACTTGCATAAATGAATCGTTACTAAATCCATAACCAACCTAATTTTTTCACCCACTCTCTACAAATTTATTATTCTAGGTTCATTGGGCTCACAATCTACAAAGCCTGGGCTTGGCCTACCAAATCTAGACCCTACAATAATAATTTCATTATCAATATTGCAAACTACATCTCTTTCAAAATTTAAGTTAAATAAAAAAAAATTTTGGACTTTTTTTTTTGTTTGTAAGAACCTAATATATTATTAAGGAGACTAAAATTTAAGGACAAAATTTGGTTACAAACTTAAACAAATTAACATTGCTACATATTTATTTTAAAATTTTAATATATAGTTGAATTACATGTTTTTTATATTTTTAAAACACATGTCAAATTTCATGTCAATCGGATGTTATTTACTATTCAATTTATAAACTTATTTTATATGTATAATTTTAAACTACAAAAACTCAAAATTTAAACGTTTAGTTTATGACTTTTTTTTTTTTTTTTTTTGTGGAGGAAGATGACTATTGATCATAGATATTTAGCAAATTTTACAAGTAAATAGGATATAAGAAGAAAATGTGATTAAATGGTGGATTTGATAAAATTCACATCCAATAAAAACAAAATATTGAATGGATTTGTAACCTTAGTCTACAACCAAATTTATTAACAAAGTTTGTCCAAAGTTTAAATATGTTGGGCCTAAAAAATATTTAGGGTGGTCACAAAGTTTTTTTAAGGATAAAAAAACTTATAAATATTTAAAATTTATACATAATAATTTTTTTTTCCAGGCCAGGGCGGTCCTATGACCACCTTAGACTCTATGTGGAGCCGCCTCTGCTAAATTCAATACACCTCACTACACAAAATTATAACTCAATTAAAACCCCAAATCCTTTCAAACATAGCACGTTCGACAAACCTAAGCAAAAAATATCCTCCTCCTCCTCATCCCATTCAAGCTTCACCCTGCCACAGTCATCATCGGAATTGTTGCTAGACATGGGCAGCGCCATGTATAGCTCAGGGGGTTCATTTGAACCCCCTAAGCTAGCAAATTTTTTTTTTATATATATAATATATTTTGTTTTTTTTATTTAACCCTCATAAATAAAATTTTGAACACTCTGGGATTCTAAATTTTTTTAAAACCCACTTGAAATAAGTTTAATTATGATCATCTTAACAATATTTTGATCTTTTTAAATACAAAAAAAAAGGCCTAACTACAATCCAATTTTATCTAAAATCTGGGAGAAATAGTAAACCCAACAACAAAGTAATTTTTTTTTTTCATCTAAAATTGTTTTAAAAAGCCCATTTAGATCTTAATAAATTTGAAATAAACTAATGGAAAATTCATAGTTTTCAATGTACTATCATTGTAATATCTACATTGTTTCTAAACAAATGTGTACAATATTGTATAGTTTTTGCAAATGTGTATAGTATAATTATCTATAATATAAATCTTACATTAATAGTACAATGTAAACATATAATCGTCATAAACTAATAAATAAAAGTATTTTAAGCAGTAATAATTAAAATTCACTTAACAACAACAATTAACATGTTCATTATATTAAAAAAAAAATGTCAAATGAACCTATAATTTATTTTTTATTCTATTACTAATACGTACTATATACAAATTTGTAATAAGAAAGCCATTTAGACCATAAGATTCATATTTTATTTAAAATGTATCTTCTTACTAACCCCCCTAAGAAAAAATCCTAGAGCCGCCACTGTTGCTAGAGCCTGAAAAAGATGCCGGAAGGATTCATAAGTAAGATGTATTGTAACTATTCTTATTAGTAAAATTGGTTTGGTGTTATAAACGCCCAAATAGTTTTTTCGGCTTGATTTTAGGTTTTTCTCTCTGTAATCACTCCATTATGTGTGGTTACTTGTGTTGTTGTTTGTGATTTGCTCTTATCATTGTCTGCACATGTGTTAATTGGCTAATCACATTAACAATTGGGCTTAATTTCGTAATTAGCTTTAAATTGACATAAGCCTTAAAATCAAGGCTTAAAGCGTGAACTCTTAGTAACTATTTAATTATGCATTGAACAAATTTTGTTCCAATTGTTAATCTTATTCAAATAATCACAATAATAAATTATTTGTGAAATGTTTACAATGATAAGTTCGAGTTTGGGTCATATTTAAAATAAAATTAGATGAAATCCTAATTTATTAAGATTAATTATATTAAGTATGTTTACTGTATTATTTAAGAGAGACAGGTTTACAGACTAGATGTATATATGCCTTTATTTGTCCGAAATCAAGATGAGATAGCAATTGAATCGATAATGGACACGGCTTGAATCCAATGCACAGAATGCACTAGACCCAAGCCTTATGCCCTTACCCATAAATAATCTGTGTTGGTGCCAAGGGCTTCATAGCCCAGTGGTTTTATGTCCCGCTTTCCCAGTGGGTGAGAGGGCAATCATCTCTTACCAGTTATAACATAGGAGTTAGAAAAAGATAAATAAATAGGTATGGTTGGTTATAATATATAATAAGTACGCTATGAATCGTAACCACATTTTCTCAATATACCATGGGTATAGAATTTTTATTATTATTATTATTATTATTATTAAAAATTGAAAGAAATAGCCCCGGGATTGATTCTCAAAAAAAAATGTTAAAGGTATACTAAATTTTTAATTTTTTTTATTTACTGTAATTTTTGAGAAGTAATTAACCAACCTGATCATTGAAATGTAATTGCAAATAAAAACCCATATATTAGAACTAAAATACATAACACTATATTTGAAAGAAAAAAAATTGTTTGAAGTCCAAGATATACTATTGCAATATCAAAAATTTTACGTGAACTAGTCTCGTTGCAATAATAATTTAAATAGTACATGCATGGACAAGATATCACAGTGTGAAAATACCATAGACTAAAAAATAATTAATGCATCATCAAAAAGAGTAAGAAATTGCAGTCTGAAACATGATTCATCTAATTCAGCTATATTGTATTACTAGTCGCTAACCCTTGTAATGCATGGGAAAGCTATCGACTATGAAGAAAATCCAATAATGAAAGAAGAATTTAAGCAATCACATATGCAATGTTGTTGATAGTGCCAAACCATCTTAAAAACTTCGATTTTGTTGCCTTAGTAGCCTAAAGATGCACAAAACAAAAATCTAAGACAAACCCATGGAATGGATTTGAAATTCTTTCACAAAGAAAGAATGCATATGATACCTTGCTTTCAGTTTTGTGAATGCGATACCTTACATTTTTGTGAAGGCAGGGGTTGGATTTGATATCTTTCAAAAGCAAATAAATATCTAACGTAATTCGAAATAAAGCAAATAGACATCTAACTCTCATCACAAAAAAATGAATGTTGCACACTAGGATTCCAATCTAAAAAATCCCTATCATCGATACAATTACTAAATGAAAAATATCAATTAAAAAAGTTTAAATAAAAATTAGGATTCCAAACCCCTAATAACCTCAATTATCCATTAAATGTTGCAATGTTAAAATAACAATTTGTAATCAATTGAAAGACAAATTGTTTTTCATAATTTTTTGTGATTTTTTTTTTTTTGCAACTTTAAATAACATTTTAAATCTTCTTCTTTTATTGCTTCGAAGTAGTTATTGAATAACTCATTTTGCTTTCCTTAAGTGCATATGTTGGTGCAAGTTGTACATTGCCTTCAACATCAAATTTTTTTAACTTCGTAGAATTATCATTCTGTTCACTTAATAAGTTGCTCTCACAATCATTTGTATTACCGCTAATATAATCCTGTGAATAGAATTAAATATAACATGTAGAGTCAAAAACTTTCTTGACAGTGTAGAATTTGCATCCAGGCTTGAGATTATAATCATTTAGTTCTAATTTGAAAATAAATGTTTTTCCATTCAATTTTTTCACTTGTATTGGTAGGTTGAGCTCTTCAAGAACCTACTAAAACTAATATTTTTAGCTCAGAAAACTGAATTCCTAAATAACACTACATAGTCATACAGTGCAAGAATTGTTCATAAGAAGACTAAATATAATTTATAACATATATTAAAAGTTAAATGTTATAGAACAAAAAAAAATGTCATTTACAATAATCAAACGATATTATTTTAAACTGAAAGATTATTAAATAAAGGACATTTTTAATTATTTACAATGCATTAAATAAACTTATAAATTATAAAAATATCATTATAAATTAATAGTAACTAATAATGCACCTAGACTTTAATACGTTCAATATAGAGCTCTTAATCTAACTTCAAAATAAATTATGCAAAATAGGAATATATATTTTTTAAAATCAAGTTAAGAAAATAGAAAAACTATAAAATTCATGAGAACCTCCTAAGATTGTAGAAGAAAGTGAGCAAATAATAATGCTATTTTCATTCAATGACACATATCGAGAATATATCATGTTTTTGAAACTTTTATTCAAAGAACCGGAGAAAGAAGAGGTTCAATTGGTTTTTATGATTCGACCTTGATGACATCATAATTAACTTAATAGTTATTTAAAATATAAATAAATATATTAAATTAGTACAAATAGAAAAATTGACTAAAATAATTCAGATAAATATAAAGACCATCTTTCAAATATATTTTTATATCACAACTTTCATTATAGTGTTTAAAAATCAACAAAATATTATTAATTGTTAAAAAATAATAATAATAATAAAAAGAAAAATTATTAGTTTACATTATACTATCCCAATAAGATTTATATTATAGATTAAACAAATGTCTACAACATTGTATAATTTTATGCAAATGTGTATAATAATATACATTTTTTAAATAAATGTATACAATATTTATACATATTATAGGCATTTGTTTAATTTATGATATAAATCTTAAATTTACAATAACAGACAACAGTATATGAATTTAATATAAAAAAAAATGTGGGTTTATGGTTATACTATTGTCTATCCTAAAAAAAAAAATGCAATTAAATGAAAAAAAAAAAAAAAAAACTTTTTGTAAAGTTTAGGGACCAAAATAGTATTTTACCCTAATTTTTTTATATTCTTTTTCAATTCACAATCTCTCTCTCTCTCTCCCTTCAACTTTTCTCTCATACTTTCACCCCAAAGCAACTGATCTCTCTCTTCTTAGCTTCATTCTTTCATGGCAAAAATTACATTACTGGCATAATTTTGTCATCGATCTAGGAAGGCTTTGGGGCTAAGGTGAAAATTTGGGAGGAGGAGAGAGAGTCTTGTACAGGGGGCAGAGCACCAAGAGAAAAAACAATGAGATCGGCGAAATTTTCGTGCTGAAGAATCAATAAAAAAATTGACCTCTTACCTCATCTCTCTCTCACACCTCCATTCTCTCACGGCAAAGGACGGTGTTGTAATGGTAGTGGTTGTGATTTGTGGGTTGTGATTTATGGGTTTGGTTTGCGTTGGATGTGTACTGTGTTTGAAGAAATTTATGGGATTAGGAAGATTATGAAGAGGGAGATGGTTTGGTTTGGTTTTGATATAAAATACTTTTTCATGGGAGATGGGGACGAAAGGAAGCAGAAAGAGTTGGGTTTTGTTTTGTGTTTTTTTTTTTTTTTTTTTAATATTGCTTATATGGAATATTGTGGGAGTTTTAAATCTTTGACAAATAGTCAAAGGCTTCGGTTATATTATTAATTGCAACACAAAAGACAATACACTTTCATGAGTAAAAACAATAGATACAAAGGTTTTATTGATGTATGCTCAAAGGGCATCCATTAATAAACTATTTAATAAAAAAAAAATTATGGGATTGAAAAGGTGACTAACTTTTTTTGCAATTTTTTCAATTTTCATAAAATGTTTTCCAAAAATAGATTATTAATAAATACTTTAAAGACATATATTAACCGGAGTCTAGATATAAATAGGCAAATTACATAGAAAATATCAACGTCCAATGGAAACCAAAATAATAAATCATGCTAAATACAAATTTCATGTCTACTCAATGATCCACTTGTCATGTTTTCAATGTTTTGTCTAAATCTCAGTCCTCAAATACCATAAATAAGCATATACATGTAAAGAAAAATCCAAAATCTAGCATTCTCTAAAGTATATGTTCTAATCGATAAAGTTTCTGATGGTTGAATAAGAGATCTGGAATTTTCTGCCTACACAAAAAATCAATTGATATATTGGTCTAATAAAAAAAAATTATCATTAAAAGCGAACGCTATAGGTTAAAATTCTCTTAAAATATATATATATATATATATATATATGCAAAAGCTGGGATTATCCCAAACCATCTAATTCTCATATTATAACTGGTTTGGTTCTCTACTTAAAAATATAAAAATGGTAAATTAAAAAAAAATTATATATATGTGGAGAACTTAAAACATAAAGAAAGAATCATAAATCAAAATAATGATGTCTACTTTTCTAGTATGGGACCAAGTGTAGCTTACTGGTATCATCACTCTTTTTTTTTTCACTTTTTTTCTTTTTTTGAGAATATTGTCTCATCACTTTCAGATTGGTTGTCAACCTCAAAGATTTCTACTGATATTGTTATCGGTGATATTTATATCTTATCAAATAAATAAAATTGGACCAAGGTCATTTTCATGCTGAATGAAGATCCAATAGATTGTGCTAAATAATGGTGCCCCATAATGAGTTACTCCAGCTAGCGATGCATGACTGGCAAACACAAATGAGGTTAATCATTTTTCTCTCCAGTCCCTTGATCCATGTCATGTTGGGAAAAAAAACTAAATAAAGTATGAACTTTAAATAACCGATTCTCCCAAAAATTTATTCTATTAAGAAATGATGAATTTAATCATTAAATCATAGTTTTAACACTCCTCTCACATGTGGTCTTAATAATTAACAAGCACTGAATACACGTAGGATTTTTAATATTTTAAATAGGAGGTAAAATAAAGTCAATGATCGAACTCGGGATCTCCTACTTTAAGTTTGGTCACTATCTCCTTTACTCTGTCTCTAATTTAAAATAAGATATGTTATGTCCACACAATTTTACAACATTTTTACAACATTTCCTTCCTACCTGTCACTGCCAAGTCACAAAACACAGCTTAAAATAATCTAACTTGGAAAAGAAAACAACCAAATCAAATGAAATTCAAAACAAAATAAAAAGATTAAGAAAACAAAACAAAAAATCAAATGAAATTCAAAACACCAGCATATTTCGATGAAGAGGGAAAGGAAGGGATTTTGGAGAAGAAAGAATCTAGCTCTCACACACTGGAGGCAGAGGCAAAGGCAGAGGTAGAGGGCAGAGGGCAGAGGCAAAGGCACTCGACTTCTTCTCCCTGCCGTTGCCCATCATTGCTTCTCTATCTTCCTCAAAACGGTGAGACCCACATCTCTCTACCTTTCCCAGATTTTGTTTCTTATTATAATTACTAAGTTGTGATTGAAATTTTGTTGTTTCCTGCTTTGTAACCTTTCATTCTCATTGAAAGACAGCTGGACTTCTCTGCATTCACACAATTTAAAAAAAAAAATCAAATCAAATCAAATTGATGCTTGAGGTGGGAGGATTGAAACTTAAGGTATAAATGATGCTCGCAAAGTGTTTGATACAATTCCTGAAAGAAATCTTGCTGAAGCCTTGAATTGTTTCAAATTAACAGTTAACGATGATTGTGATCCCAATAATTATACATATGTTGGAGTTTATCTGCTTGTATTCTCAAGTTACCCTTTGGACTTCTCTTGTATTCTCATGTTACTCATTGAAATTCATCTTAGTCCAATATTTCTTGTATTCTCATGTTATGCTTTTACTGTAGTCTCCTTGGTTGAAAGCCCATATCATTTTAGTCCAATAATTTATCATACTGTTGTAACCTTTCATTCTCATTCCATGGCCATATCAGCATAATGCAATATTGATTTTCATTTCTCAATCTTATATACTATATAACAATTTTTTTTTGCATATGCAAGACTATATATCTTATTCCAGGTTAGAAAAAATGTAATCATAGTTTTTTAAAATATGTTTTACATGACAGAGTCAGTCAATATTAGCAAAAATGATTTGGTGGAAATGATACAGCTATGGCAGAGATTTGGTACCAACAATCACGTTAAATTTGATATTTAATTTGTAGATACTTACTATGAGAAATTTTGAAAATTTTTCCCATGACAAGTTAGCTAATGATGGCTTGAGACTTGTCCTTTAGTCTTTATTCATTAACTATTATTACTAAATTTTATTTGTGTTGAGGATAGGATACAAAATATCAGTTGATTCATGTAAATTCATTACCTTGGCAACTACATTGATAGTTTTGGAGTTAGTGGTGAGATTTCTTTGACATTTGCTAATTTAAAAAGCCTCCAGAAAGTATAAGAACTACCCATCTACTTCTTTTCTGAATTGCAAACTTTTTGAATTTACATAATGATGAATATACAAACAAAAAATTGTGATTATATTTTGTGAGGAAATACTTCTTGTGGTCACAGGTGGGCATCAGACATTGAACTCAGAGGCAGGATACTTGACTTCATAGGGAATTGGTCAAAGCTTACTACCTTGTAAGATGATATTACTAACCCTATCCTATTTGTTTCTCTCTAGATCATACTTAATAAGCCTCAAGTTTTATTACAAAGTCAAAGTGAAATACTGTTTATTGAAGAGTTCTAATTGAGAAAATTTTAGTGTTTACTTGTACATTCTACTGAAAAGATGCATTTGTGCACAATTTATGATTGACTACTCCAAAATGCTTTAATAGATAAGTATATTACTGTTAAACTTCATTTTAAAATATTGTGCGTTATATAAATTATATTGCAAACACATGGAAGAAGAAATAACAAGTGATTCTAGGCTTGTAGAGTTGAATGAGCACGATAGTGATAATAAAATGGAGGATACAGTAGATCTGAAAAATATTGAGTTGAATGAAGATAATATTGCTTATACATTCTACTGAAAAGATGCATTTGTGCACAATTTATGATTGACTACTCCAAAATGCTTTAATAGATAAGTATATTACTGTTATACTTTGTTTTAAAATATTGTGCATTATATAATTTATATTGCAAACACATGGAAGAAGAAATAACAAGTGGTTCTAGGCATGTAGAGTTGAATGAGCACAATAGTGATTATAAAATGGAGGATACAGTGGATCTAAAAAATATTGAGTTGAATGAAGATAATATTGAGAATGAAAAAGAGGAAACAAGAAAGGTAGAAGATAAAGTGGAGGACCCTTGTGTAGGAATGTTATTTGGTTCCATTGATGATATCATGAAATATTATACAAGGTATGGTAATGAAAAGGGTTTTGCGGTGGCTAAAAGAACATCTAGAAGGGGAAATGATGGGGAGGTGGAGTCTTTGACTATAGCTTGTCATCATGCTGGAAAGCAACAAAGTAAAGCTAGCAACTCACTTAAAGCACAGCCACAATCGAAAACAGGTTGCAAAGCTCATTTTAATATGATTCGATGCTTAGATAGGTGGATATTGAAATCCATGGAACTTGACCATAATTATGGAGTAAGTCCAAGTAAAACCCAATTTTATAAATGCAACAGAGTATTAAAACCACATGTGAGAAGACAGCTTGAGTTGAATGCTAAAGCTGGTATTAAAATGAACAAGAATTTCAATTCATTGGTGGCTAAGGCGGGGGGGCATGAAAACTTGCCATTTCTAGAGAAAGGTTGTAGAAACCACATGGATAAAGTCAAGCGTTTGGAGCTCGGGGAAGGAGATGCTGTAGCAATGAATAAGTACTTTTTAAAAATGCAAGCCGACAATTCTAACTTCTTTTACACGATGGATTTTACTGAAGATGGTCTATTAAAGAATGTATTTTGGGCAGATGCAAGAAGTAAGGAAGCATTTAAAGAGTTTGGTGATGTGGTTACACTTGACATGATGTACTTGGTTAACAAATACAACATGCCATTTGCTCCTTTTGTTGGGGTAAACCATCACGGACAATTGATATTGCTAGGATGTGGATTGATTTCAGGTGAAGATATAGATACATTTAGATGGCTATTTGAGTCTTGGTTTATATGCATGTCTGGAGTTTCTCCTAGTGCAATGATTACAAATCAAAACAAGGCCAGTAAAAAGCAATAGAGATTGTTTTTCCAAAAGCACGACAAAGATGGTGCTTGTGGCATATCTTGAAAAAGAGACCTAAAAAATTTAAAGGATACAAAGAATATAAATCAATCAATTTTTTTTTAAAAAAATGTTGTTTATGATTCCTCAAAAAAAAGAAGAATTTGAAGAAAGGTGGGGTAGGTTCATTGAAAAATATCATCTTGAAAGCCATGAATGGTTACTTGAGTTGTATAGTGAAAGGTATAATTGGGTGCCTGCCTTTGTGAAGGATACATTCTGGGTAGGAATGTCAACCACACAATAGAGTGAAAGCATAAATGCATTCTTTGATGGGTATGTACATCATCAAACAACCTTAAAAGAATTTGTAGAACAATATGATAAGGCTTTTGCAAAAAATGCAGTAAATGAAAATACTAAAGGTTTCAATTCATTTCAATAATGCATGCCATGTTTTACTCATTATACTATGGAGAAACAATTTCAAAGTGCTTACCCAGTAGAAAATACAAACAGTTTCGAAAAAAGTTGCTAGGGAAGGTTTGTTTTAATTTTTCTTCATGTAAGGAAGATAGTGTCATTTCAGAATATGAAATGCGTGAAGATGGGGCATTTGGAGAAAATTCCCAACATGCAACCTTCCTTGTTTATTTTAATAAAGATACCGATGAAGTAAATTGTAATTGCCGGTTTTTTGAATTTAGGGTAATATTGTGTAGGCATTAAATTACGGTGCTCATTCACAGGAAGATTGATTAGGTACCTATAAGGTTAAATTTAATCAATCATCTTGTTGGCTTTATTCCGTGCCAAATTTGCTTGTATGTTAGCAATTAGTAACCCTATATTTAGGTGGGATTCTTGTAAGGGTAGTGTATGAGAAGATGTGAAGAAATGCTCAAGATTGTGCAAAGATGCAGAGTTTCGCGGCTAGGACTCGCGGGTAACTCGCGATTGGGAGCCGCCAACTACAGGCTCGTGAGAAGAACACGGGGGAGATGAAGGGTCACGCTAGCTGTCTTACTATAAGACAAAAGTCCCAGGCTGGCCAGGCCGTTAACTCGCGGCTGGAACTCGCAACTCAAACCAGTCGCGAGGCCAAGCTGCCAAATCACCCTGTTTGGGAAAAACTGACTCTTCGCATTCCTTTCTCACCCCACTATATGTAGACCCTTATACCTACCAAATGAAGAGAACTTCCAGAGATAATTTTGTGAGAGAAACCCTAGAGAAAAACAAGATTGATTCATCCACAATCTTTACTATAGAGACTCTTCAAATTCCTCTGCTCTCTTCCTCTCCATTGTTAAATCCTTGAGAGGTCTTTAGCCAAATCCTTTTCTCACCATACACATATCCGTGAGAAGGTTTATTTGGAGTTTTGGGAAGCAGTTAGGAAGGAACCAATATTCATTGGTTGATGCTATGGTTGATAGCGAAATCCGGTAAGCTAAAGAAGAAATAGATTCAGCACAACCTCGTTGGAGCAAAAAGCTTGGAGGGCTTAGGTACATTTGGTAAATTAGGCTTGGAGGTTTTTCTGCTGTTCATGTATCCCAACTACATTCTTTAGTGGATTATTTACCGCTTTGAGGGCGGCAGAGAGGTTTTACGCAGAGGGCTTCGGTTTCCTCTTCGATAACACATCGTGTGTTGTCCATGTGTTTGCATCTTCCTTCCCTTTATCTTTGCCTTATATTTACTGCTGTGAATGTGTTTATATTTGGCTTAGATTGTTTATCAATTCTATGATTTGGCTTATGTTCATGTTCCGCACAATAATTGTTTGATAATAAGCTTGAATTGATATTTTGTAATTTGGGGTCTAAACGTTCAAGGGTGTTTCATACCCATTTTGAACATTCAGTACCAAACAAGTACATCTTTAAAAGATGGAGCAAAAATATCAAAAGGAGTCACACCAAAGTTTGCATCAACTATGACAACTAGCTTGTCAAACCTGAAGCACAATGCTTTGATAAAATGTACAAAGTCTTCAATGAGATTGCAGACTTGATAGTAAATTCTGAAGATAAGTGTGAGAAGGTGGTGGCATGAATTCTTGAATTAAAAGAAGAGTTCAAACAAGAAAAACTTGTTTGTGGAAGTAACGAACCCATTTCTGTAGGTAATAATTGTTAGTTGATTTTTTTTTTTTTTTTTTTTTTGTCTTATCATTTTGTTTTGCATCATTTTTGTGCCTACTTGTCTATTAGGTTTGCACTTTTTTATTGATAAATTTATTTACTTAATCAAAATAAAATTTCTATAGGTATTCTTACAGATTCAACCTCATGTGGAGATGGTCTTGCAACTTCTAAAGAGACTAAAAACATACATGATCCAGTAGTGATTAGAAAAAAAGGATGACCGCCATCTAAATGGAAGCAATCAATAGTTGAAAAAGTTGTTAGACAAAAGGAAAAAAGGAAAAAGAAAAAGAAAACCAAAGAAGGTTTTAGTATATTTCTTGATGATTTTAAATTAATAATTGTTTATAGTATTTACTAACTATTATTGTTTACATATTGTAGATAACTACTAAGGTTGAAAATGTGTCTTGTACAACCCCTACTGTGATATTCAGTGTGCTTGGAGTACAAAAGAGTTTTAACTTAAGTGTAAGAATTTTTATTTTGTGTCACAAGGAAATTAGGATTTGGTTTAATCGTTTAAGTACATTGAATTTTATATTGTACATAATGTAGGAGTCAGAACTAAAACAATCACAATAGATTGGTAAAGAGTTACGAAGGATCGCTAATGTGGCCAAACATTAATTGCCCTCCTAATATCATCGGGATGAGTCCATATTATGGGCTGCCAAATATGCTACAAGGAGGAAACTCGCTGTTAGAAATTTAGACCCCTTAAACCACAATTAGATTGCGTAGCCTAGTTAATTAGCCAAGTTGTTACTTAGTCAAATTAAGCAATTCTAGGTTAAAACAATCAAACAATCATATCAAGAATATATAGCAGCGGAATAATAAATAACACAAGATATGATCACCCAGGAAACCACACGGTAAAAACCTAGGGAGGATTTGACCCACCGATCCTCAAGGCAAAACTGAATCCACTATGAAAGAATCGAAGTTCATACAAAAGGACTACAAGCTCCCGGCTCGACTTCCTAATGCTACCAACCAGTAGAACTTCCTGACACGACCACGCGCAGGCTCCGAATCCACGGACTACTTCTTTCTTGAATTCCTTAATCAGCTACAAGCACCCCCGCTTGTTTTTCTTTAAATTCCAATGGCAGCAACCAAGTTGATCATCAAGATGTAGATAATATCTCTACCTTGAAAACCCTAAGTTTATGTGAAGGAAAACTCCTCAAAAATCTCACAAGAGATTCACATAAACAGCAAATATGAGCAGCAAAGACTTAGAGAGGTTTGGGTACAAAACCCTAAAAATAAAATGAGGCACAAGAGGCACTCTAATCTCTCTCTTCCAAAGTCTGAAAAACGTTCTAGGGTTTTCCTTATATATAGGAGTGTTTTACTTGAACCCCAAGACGTTTAAATAGAGTTTGGGCTGAACTGGAACTCTGCAGAAAAATAAATCTATACGTGGTTCGATCGATCGAGTCTAATTTTCGATCGATCGAAACTTACAGATTTAGTCCAATAAATTATGCAATCACTCGATTCCAATTTTATAAATAAACATACTTTGAGCAAGCCTAAACCTAGACTAAATGTTTTGATCATGGTTTGCCAACAAAATACAAATTGAAGTTCTAATACATTAATTCCTAATTTCTTAGAACCCAACAATCTCCCCCTTTGGCAATCCGTGACAAAACACATCACAAACATGAAATGCTCAAAGTTACAAATAGCCCAATACAAAGATAATGCTCATAACAACAAATCCAATCTTAACTACTATCCATCGGTTGCAAGTGTAGACAATAGAAAATTGAATCAACTTGTATACTTCCTGAAACACTAAACAAAACGCATAAACGCATGTGTGACAGAAAAATAGTAAATCAACAAATAAATTCTTGATTTCACATAGCACAAAACAAAGACATATATCATGAATAACTTATAAATATAAATCAATGAGCAGTGAACAAGAAACAGAAATAAAAACATAAGTAAACTAACTCTCCCCCTAAGTTAGATACAACAAAATGTTTTTATTTTCTTCCTTTCAAAAATAATTTCAAAACTCCCCCTAAACAAAACAAACATGATTCCCATAAATCAATAATTTCTCCCCCTTTTTGTCACGTATTGACAAAGACAACTCATACAAAGAGTAAACAGTCAACATACGCAATAAAGGATAAGAGAAAATAGAAAATCAAGGGAAACACAAAACAATTCAACTCTATAGAAAATAGAGACAGCTCCCCCTATGAACAACACAGGTTAAAAAAAACTTTTCTCCCCCTATAAAAATAGGAAAAACAAAACAAGTTGTGGGAAAAACAGTTTTGGGGAAAAATAGAAGGGAAGGGGAACAGAAGCAGCAGCAGCATCTCCAATAGGATCAGGAACATCCTCACCAGCAGGACCAAAGTTAAAAACACACAAACCAAAGTTAAAAAACTAAGGTGAGGATACACATGAAGAAAAAATATTCTCTCTTTCAATAAAATGCAAACATGGCACTATGTGACCCATAAACAGTTGCATGAATAAAGAAAATATTTGCACATTGATTATCCATCATATCTCTTAAGAAAAATATTTTCTACAGTTCACACATAAAAAAAGGCATATACTAGAAAGTACATAGCTCAAAAATTAATCAATCAATTTTTTTGATTAAGTTGAGTAACCAATGTAGCAAAGTGTATGCATGCTATGTGTGAAAACAATGAGAGATATGACTGCAAAACTGCAAGATGGATACAGAAATCAATGCAATGCATGTGAATCCTAAACATAAACCAAGGGCAGACTGCAAATTAACACAAAAACAATATAGAATAAAAATCTATATGATGCATGTACTAATGCAGTAAAATATTAAGTTCAATTGAGATCAAATTGACAAACTTGGCTCGAGCAGGGAATTTCTACCAAAAACTCCAAAAATTGAAAACCACTTGTTGAAATTTTTAAACAAATTAATGAATTTAGCATTACTAAACACAGCACATAGAGTATAATACCTAATTTCATCAAAACAACAAGCCAATTTCATCAAATTCAACTCAATTTCAGAAAAGCCCCAATTCGGATCAAGAACAAACCCTTTTTTAAAAAACTGATTCGCGACTTTCGATTGATCGAAAAATACATTCGATCGATCGAATGAAACAGTCATTTTTAAACAAAATAAAGCACTTTTTCGATCGATCGAAAATCAGAATGGATCGATCGAACTGGGCAAAGGCTCACAAAATTTTTGAGAAAAAAACACAGTTTTGAAAAACACAAACCTAATTTTAAAAACAACTCCTTAAAGCATTAAACAACGAAAACAAAATGCATGAGTATGAGATGGAATGCTTTTTCAAAAACCCAAATTTTAAACCCAATTTTCTAAAAAAACAAGTTTCAATTATTTTCCAATTGAATTTTCTTAAGCAACAAATATGCTATGCACAAATCTCAAGATATTTTCAAATTTTTCAAACTTGAAACACATTTTGCATTAAAATCAAGGAACTTTTAATCTTGGATGGTCACAACAAAATCACACACAATAAAATGTATCAAGTTTAACAAAGAGTAACTTGTGTAGTGTGTGCAACTAGCAAAAGCTTAAGATACATGTGAGGTGATATGTGAATAGCAATCAATCACAAAGTCTACAAAATTCATCACATAGAATTTTAAAAGAGACTATCACCTAAAGAGTTACATCATATAACTCTCACATCTCCTAGAACAAAAGCTTGCAATCATGTAAGTTTCTTGTATTTTTGCCTCTTATTTATATGAATTGGCATTCAGCCTAATAGTATACACCGGTTTGAATTAAGTGAATTGGCATCAAGCCTAATAGTATACACCGGTTTTAATTTAATTGAGGCTACACCTTATGTTCTTTTTGTGCATGTGCTACACTTTCTCGAGCACAAAATCTTATAATATGCACTAAGGTGTTCATGATTGGCTAGTGAACAGTGGTGAGATGGTTATTTATGCCTTTCTCAAAAGGATCAAGTCCGACAGTCAAATAACATATGACTTCAAGATTAAGACAAAGTGATAAACACCATAAACATCTTTCCCACACAATATGCACTACAAACTTTCAACTAGTAAAGTGCAATAAATAAGCTCATCAAAGCTAAACAAGGTACATAAACTTGTTATGTAAAAATAATATGGCCAATCCTTGATTATAAATCCAAGATCTATAATACAAAACACAAAAATCTTTTTGGTTTTAACAAACTTTATAACCACTTGTTGAGATTTTGAAAAAAAAAACTTTATGACCAAAAACAAAAAACACATTGTGCTAAATGATCAATGCAAATGCAATGCATGACAATGCTTAACTAAGCTATAGAGGGTACACAAACAAGAAACATCAATTTCTTAATTAACCCATGAGTACATGTACAAACTAGTACATACTCACACAAATTCAAAAATAGCTTAGCTCAAACTATTCAAGTTTCTCCACAATGTCAAGCATGTTCTAAATCAAGAGAGATATTAAAACTCATGTAATCCTCAAAAAAAATAAAACAAGACACAAAATAAAATATTTTTGTCTTTTTGAAATTTTTCAATGTTTTTGGATTTTTTTTTTTAATAAAAAAAACAACTTAAAAAAACAAAACAACCAAAAACAGAAACAAGACATGTCCACAAACAATAGAAAGAATTAAAACAGGGACAAGTCAGCAACACTCACCTTAAAGGATCTTTTCTCACCCATATAACACGAGTCTTCGGCTTTGTAGGTGAAAATCCATGAGAAGCAGAGTGTATTTGAGGAATTACACCAATCTTCTGAGACAAACTAAAATCCTGCAAATTCCTTTCACAAGCCAACAAGCTTAAATTTTTCAAAAGCATATGAAACAATTTATATGGACTTATGGCAGGAGCAATATCATCACATATCCTAGATTGACATACAGAATGCTTAAGTTTCAATTTATGACAATTAGGACGAATGTGACCACGGACACCACAAAAGTGGCAAACAGGAACAAATTTAGGAACATCAGTATCCCTAACAACAAATCTAGTCTCAGATTTTTGTTTTTGCCTCAACAAAGAACAATTTGGTCTAATATGACCAACAACACCACAACGGTGACAAGTAGGCACAAAAACAGATTTATTATGCTCTCTAACAGTAGGTTTAGATTTAGGTTTAGAAACTTCAGCGTCTACATCAGAACTTTTACATTTGTCTAACCTAGCATAATAAGCCTTTTCTTTATTATTCCTCTTGAAATGAGGGATATAAACTTTTTCAGTTTTAAGCTTAAAAGAAACAGAAACAATTCTGTTATCATCAGCAGGCTTGGTACTAATCAAATTTTCAAGTTTAGCTTTAGACTCAGCTAACTCTTGTTCCAAGCTTTTTATCTTCTCATCTTGAGAGGAAATTTTATTTCTCAAAAATTCATTCTTTTTATTAGACTCATCTAATCTCACAATCAAATCCTCTTTTTCAAGGTTAGCCAATTTTAACTCTTCCTTGAATCTCTTAGAAATTTTCAAAGATTTAGATAATTCCTTACGAAGAGTTTCAAAAGCATCAAAAAAATCAGCAGAAGCATGAGCAGAAACATGATCAGAAAGACACTTCAAATTATCCATGACAACAGGGGTCAAGGATCAGCTCTTAGATCAAAAGATCTAAAACAGAAGAGCAACCCGCTCTGATACCACTTGTTGGAAATTTAGACCCCTTAAACCACAATTAGATTGCGTAGCCTAGTTAATTAGCCAAGTTGTTACTTAGTCAAATTAAGCAATTCTAGGTTAAAACAATCAAACAATCATATCAAGAATATATAGCAGCGGAATAATAAATAACACAAGATATGATCACTCAGGAAACCACACGGTAAAAACCTGGGGAGGATTTGACCCACCGATCCTCAAGGAAAAACTGAATCCACTATGAAAGAATCGAAGTTCATACAAAAGGACTACAAGCTCCCCGCTCGACTTCCTAATGCTACCAACCAGTAGAACTTCCTGACACGACCACGCGCAGGCTCCGAATCCACGAACTACTTCTTTCTTGAATTCCTCAATCAGCTATAAGCACCCCCGCTTGTTTTTCTTTAAATTCCAATGGCAGCAACCAAGTTGATCATCAAAATGTAGATAATATCTCTACCTTGAAAATCCTAAGTTTATGTGAAGGAAAACTCCTCAAAGATCTCACAAGAGATTCACATAAATAGCAAATATGAGTAACAAAAACTTAGAGAGGTTTGGGTACAAAACCCTAAAAATAAAATAAGGCACAAGAGGCACTCTAATCTCTCTCTTCCAAAGTCTGAAAAACGTTCTAGGGTTTTCCTTATATATAGGAGTGTTTTACTTGAACCCCAAGACGTTTAAATAGAGTTTGAGCTGAACTGGAACTCTGCAGAAAAATAAATCTGTACGTGGTTCGATCGATCGAGTCTAATTTTCGATCGATCGAGACTTACAGATTTAGTCCAATAAATTCTGCAATCACTCGATTCCAATTTTACAAATAAACATACTTTGAGCAAGCCTAAACCTAGACTAAATGTTTTGATCATGGTTTGCCAACAAAATACAAATTGAAATTCTAATACATTAATTCCTAATTTCTTAGAACCCAACACTCGCTATTTCAATCAAGTATGATTTAGTTACCATGAAAACACATCTCAGGCATGTACTTATTTACTTTGCTATTCTTATAAGTTTCTGAATTTTTTTTTAGTACAGGGTTAACTGTTTGTCTATGTACATCTAATTTCTAAATATTTAGTGTTCTCTTTACATTTAAAGAACTCAAGAGACTCAATTTGAATTGTAACTTGTCATGTTTAAATTTTTTTTTTTTTAATTTTAAGTAATTAAAATTGCATTGATATGCTATTAAGACCCAATAGTTGTGTGTTTAAAATCAAGAGGAATTGAAAAACACAATCCAAAAAAAAAATTGTGAGAGTCATGAAGGTTGATACTAAAGACATATTGAAACAAAGGAAAATTGAAAAGTTACATACTGATGCAAGTTGGCACTAAAGACATATAGAAACAAAGGAAAATTGAAAATCTACATACTGATGCTTCTATAATTACTCATTTGAAATTCAAACTGGTTTCAAAAAAATAGTTTGTGGTTTAGAGCATTTTCTATTTTCACTAATTGTGTTTTGTTTCCCTATACCTGTTTTTAAAACAAAGCACACACAATTTTTACTTTAAATTCTTGGTAGAAGGTATAGCTTTTTTTTTCTTCTCTTTTTTTTGGGTTACAGTAATCAAAAGAGTCTACAAGTCAGCTATTTCAAATAAAAGGTACAGCTGACTATGAATATACATATTAATTGTCACTTGCTCTATTAAATTTCATTACTTCTTTAAGTCTACACAAGAGCACCAATTTAATATATTTCATCATTCACGTCATAAACATGACATATATTGTTTTGGCAACAAAAAAAATGAGATATGCATTGTATGATATCAATCTTCATTAGCTGGGAACAAAATTTATTCCCTTCTGCTGTGTGTGCTAGGTTAGTTATAAAAAAATTAGATGGTTGAGTGTATGAATGTATTTTGCACATTTTTGCTGAAACATTTGTAATAAATGACAAACATAGCAACAAACAAAATATTTCAATTCTAGCAAAACAAAAGACCTACAAATCTATCAACAATCAACAAATAGAAGTACCAGAAACCTCAGCCATAAATTCTTCATTTTACTTCTCCCATAACTTCTGCTATTCTAAAAGAAAAGAAGGAAATAGCCAAATGCTTTGCAATCGTCACAAGTGAACTACACCAAAAGTATCAAAGGAGAGAAAAAAAATGACTAAGTGCTTTTATATATATAATTTTAATGTTAATCTGATTTTATACTACTGTTAGAGTTTATGCATTACAATTTGCAAATTGGTTGATTTCAACAGAGTTAAATTCTAATATGCTACAATTAGAATTAATAATTTATTTATACTGCTAAACCCTATAACTACGTACTTATAATTGTTTATAACTAAATATTTTAGATTTTTTAATAATTATTTCCGATTATTTTGAATCTCTTTATTCTTTTGGCCTACACCTCATCTTTTTATTCATATTTATATTTGTATCATTCTTTTCATTAGGAACAAGTTCCTTTCTGAATAGTATATGTTGTTATAACAGTCATCCTAACTATTTGAAGTTTTAACTTAGCCTCATTGATTTAATAAATTTAATTGCGTAAATGTATATAATATATTCTGTGAATTGTGTTGATAGATTTGTAAAGCATGGTATTAGAGAATAATATCCTTTTAATATGCAGTTGAATATAAATAGATTAGGCATTTTTTGTTTTTTCTTTATTCAATTGCTTCTCATATATGTAATTTTATTAAACTATTTTGTACATCGCAATGGTTAGCGACTAGTAGATTTTATAGTGAAATTAAATGTTTTCATTTTGGTTTTTAGGATAATTCTCTACTCCAAAAGGCATGTTATGATTTGTCAAATGAGCATCCAAGAAATTCTACTAGGAAGTTTGGTACCAATGATGTAACAAAGGTTGAAAATCCAAAATTACACGAAGATGGCAGGGGCAATTAGTTTGTTTATGATATATAGGGTCATAAGATTAGTTTGAACATGGAAACTTAACAGTTAATATTTTTTAATATAGCCTTTTGTAATATGGTAGGAACCTTCTCTAACTCTAGAACATTTATGTAAAATTTCTCTTTAAATGCAAATCATTTTTCATTATCATTTGTTTATACATAATTTCTTTCTTCTTTGCTAACATTGGTTGGCCAATATTAAGAAGCAATAAGTCTGTAATCTCTCTTTATTGAGGTGCAAAGATGATACCACCATAGGGGGCAGATTTTGAAACCAAACAAAACCATCATTGCTAGTATTGCCTATATTTGACAATAGTTGTGGTAGTTAGTTATCATAGAAATGATATATTTCATATCACAACAAAGGGGAAAAAAAACCAAAAAAACAAAAACAAAAACAATCTTCTAGAAATTTATTAACCACAACTAATTTTACAATATCCACTTAATATTGTAACAACTAATTAACAAAAAAAAATCTAATAAACTCATTCTATGACTAATATAGACTCTTGTTACAAAGATATAGACTCTTGTTACAAAGAAACAATAAGTATACAACACAATAAGTGACCAAAATATACATCAACATCCAAAATAAACAGATATATCAAATGATTGCAAATAGCAACTTTGGCTGTATTGCATTCCAGTTTCTAAAGCCAACACTTGAGCTTCCATGCTTTATGATATCCACTAGAGAAAGTATATCATGAACAAAACCCCACTTGAATTGGTACTAATAATTGCAGCATTGCCTACCAAAGCCAGAATTTGAGCTTCCATTCTTTAGGAAATCTACAAAAGGAAGTACATTTTAGACAACATCATAATAATAAAATTTCTTCACACTCTAACCAATATTTTCCAACTAGTTTCCAACATATCTAACTGTATCATATAAATAAAAGCAATTAAAAATTATGAGAGGAAATAGATCCCAAGTGATAAGGGAATAGATCCACTAAACTGAATATGCCTTAAAGGAAAATGGTATTGAATTAGAGAAAAGAAACAAAATTTCTAAGTAAATAATCACATGAAAAGGTCTCAGGTTCTAACCATTCAAATAATACAATCCACACAATAGAATAGTTATAACATAAGCAACTAATAGAGGAAAATGAATTGCTTCATCACACTCTATATTGTTAGAGATATATTAGACATATTAGTCCAATGTAATAGGCCCAAGCCCACTCCTACTTGTACTAGTAGTCTAGGATTTAGTCGCCTATATATACTCATGTTATGGTTCATTGTAATACAAGTTATTGTACTACACTCTTATATAATAAAGATGTAGCCCTAAAGGGATTTCTCCATGGATGTAAGCCAACAAAGCTAAACCACGTAATCCTCATGTTCTCGGTATTCCTATTCTATGTTTTCCTTTCCGCATCCATTCTAGCATATATAATATGGTATAACACATTGCGTTGCTAATATATTTAATGTGGTATCAGAGCCAAACTTCATTCTTGGCATTAAACAACTGTCTTTATATAGAAAAGAAATTTTCCACGTGCACAACACAGATCCATCACAGTGCCTCTACTTGCCCACTGATCTGGACTCCACAGCTTCACACAACTCCCATAAAATCACCGTTGCTGTTTCGCCGCCATGTCTCTCATCTTTCAAGCATGTCGTGCCTTCACTTCTTAAATTTGTGCACATCAAGCCTTTGCCTGATGAAACCAACAGCACAGACTTGCTCCATAGCCTCCAGTGACCAAAACCCAGGAACTCGACCTCCATCAGCAGCTACACACGCAGACAAAGGCTCCGGCAACTTCTCCACGCACCGCCGCAGTTTTCCTAGGTGCAAATCTAAACTAGTAACACACACCGGATTGACAGCCTCATAGCCTGCCGATTTGCAAAACTAGAGAATTCCAAGCATCAATCTCCCTCCAACAAGCCCATATGCGCCGGATTTCTAGGATTGGATCCACGCACCGATGCACGCCGTCACACGCCATCCACACACCAAAACTCCTGATGATGTCATGATGACGTCCTTCTATCCACGTCAGCGACACACAAGCATGCCATGTCATCAACCATGCAAGCCCTAATCCTAGTCAACGCCACGTCATTGGATGACATCAATGGCTCTACAGCCTAATCCGTGACCTGACTCAAACCGTGTAGACCGTTGACTAACCCAAATCATGCTAACTGTTGACTTTTGGCTAACCGTTGACTTTGACCCTTTTGAGTTTGACTTTTTCATTGACTTTTGACCAAAAGTTGAAATTTTCAAAAAGACCTAACTTGCATAGACCCAAGCCCACTCCTACTTGTACTAGCAGTCTAGGGTTTAGTCGCCTATATATACTCATGTTGGGGTTCATTGTAATACAAATTATTGTACTACACTCTTATATAATAAAGATGTAGCTCTTAAGGGATTCCTCTGTGGACGTAAGCCAACAAGGCTAAACCACATAATCCTCGTGTTCTCGGTGTCCATATTCAATGTTTCCCCTTCAGCATCCACTCTAGCATATACAATATGGTATAACACATCGCGTTGCTAATATATTTAACACATATGAACAATAGAGATTTCAGGTTTGATGTGATTGGAGCACATGATATCTTATAGATGAGGCTCAAGTGGCATTAATTTTATAAGCAACATGCAATCTTTTATAAGCTCAATCACAAATGGCAATAGGCAACGATTAATCAAAATCACAACATATGGGATATCATCTAAATTGTATTTATTTATTCACACATGCTTGGTTAACGAAATTGGTTTTCTCTCTAACACCTCAAGGTGGTCTCTGCATTTAGTGTAAACAATGTTTGATGCTGTAACTAATCTCCTAATTGGTAAAATGAATAGAACCAAACCCAATGAAAACTCAAACCCAAGTCACACAACCTTCTAACCCAACCAAACCTAAGCACAAAACCCTTACCCATTCAATTCTAATTGAATTCAACTAATCCAATAGTTGTCTACCGCCTACACTCAATAATCCTATAGTTGTCTACCACCTACACTCACTATTCTACCTAATAGTTGCAACCAAGATCATGATTGTTGCCATTGAGGCTCTCTTACTCACCATTACCAACAATCCCACTTGTGTCCAATTGTAAGTCTATTTTCCATCCATGCCCTCTTGTCTGAAAACTGAATCAAGGTAATGATAAGCTAATGTCATTTCACAAAGACCTTGATATTATAGCTAGATTCTAAAAGGAGAAGAAAATATATATATATATATATAGATTTAAGAAATTCACAACACTCAAGCCAATTTACTTAAAAACAAATTACACTTTTTCCTCCTACAAGATGAGTGGAGGACCTACTAATTGCATGTACAACTTACTAATAAAAAAAACCTACATCATTTAAATACAATTAATGAAACATTTGAATTTTTCATGGATTCATAATCACTGTATATTGTTTTACAATGTATATTGTTTTACAATGCACACACAACTCCAAACACAAGACCCAAATCACTTATGAATGAAAAGAGAAAGCTCATCAATTAGAAACATAAATCAGTATTATTGTTTTAAAAAGATTGAAGAGAGAAGCACACAAGACCCTCCAAGTGCATTGAAATTCCAGTTTGGAGGCTTCTGAAAACTATACCAGCCCACATGTAAAAATCCAGAATTGCATTGCCAATTAATATAAAGGAATTGAACCCCATTTTAATGTTGTATTCGCAAATACTCCAAGTATTGATGAGAATGTTCTTTCACTAGGTTTCATACCCAAAGAATGGAACTTGTGGAAAAGATCAATTGCTTCTCTTACTTTTCCTTGTTGAGTGCAACCTCCTTAGGGCAGTCTAAGCCTGCAACTGTGGCTTGTCCACCTCCACCTCCATAAATGCCAGACGAGCATAGCCCAATTCTCCACACTTCGCATAAAGATTTATCAATGCTGTCACAACAAAATTGTCAAATTCAAGTCCACACTTGATAAAGGGAATTGACTTGCATCCCAACATTTGCCATTCAACTCTTGCTCATGGCTCATGCCTATAAATACCTCCATGAATCTCCTTACCAACTATTGCATCACCTTATAAGAATACAAGCAGATAAAGCACCAACATTTGTATAATTATTAGGATCACAACCATCATTAACCATCAATCTGAAACAATTCAAGGCTTTAGCAAGATTTCTTTCAGGCATTGTATCAAACACTTTGCGAGCATCATTTATACCTCAAGTTTCAATCCTCCCACCTCAAGCATCAATTTGATTTTTTTTTTTTTTTTTAAATTGTGTGTATAGTAAAACAAGTACAAAAAAAGTACTTAAAAAAAATTTTAATTTTAATGACATTTTTATTTGGAAAATAAATAAATGGAGAAGTCTAATTATTATTATTTTTTGTTGTGAATGTAGAGAAGTCCAACTTTCTTTCAATGAGAATGAAAAGTTACAAAGCAAGAAACAACAAAATTACAATCACAACTTAGTAATTACAATAAGAAACAAAATCTAAGAAAGGTAGAGAGATGTGGGTCTCACCATTTTGAGAAAGAAAGAGAAGCGACGATGGGTGACAGCAAGGAGAAGAAGTCGAGTGCCTCTGCCTCTGCCTCTGCCCTCTGCCCTCTTGCCTCCTAGATTCTTTCTTCTCCAAACCCCCTTCTTTTCCCACTTCACCGAAAAATGCTGGTGTTTTGAATTTCATTTGATTTTTTGTTTTGTTTTCTTAATCTTTTTGTTTTGTTTTGAATTTCATTTGATTTGTTTGTTTTCTTTTCCTAGTCATATTATTTTAAGTTGTGTTTTGTGATTTGGTAATGACAGGTAGGAAATGTTGTAAAATTGTTGTGGACATAGGATTTCTCATTTCAAATTTCACATATTGGGTCTTCACCTATTAAAGGGGAGTTTAAGCCCACACATGAGGGGAAGTGTTAGAAATATATGGTTAAATGGTTAAATTTACCATTTCTTAAGAGTTTAAATTTTTGGGACAAATCAGTAATTTAACACAGAACTACTTACTAAATATCATGCACAGTAACAATAGCAACATATGACTACAACGCAAACATGTTACAATTTTTCCAAGTTGGGGTAAATAGATTCATGTATAAACAAGTGAATCTATTTTGACACAATTAATAAGTGAGCCTATTCTTATATTAACTTGCTTAACACATAATCAACCCAAAAGAACTCATTCATATAAATAAATATCATTTTTACCCAATGTAAATTTGAATTTTAAACATAGAATTGATATTAAAAGAAATGTATTGGTTATATCAACCAACTCTTCATTTCAGGTCATTTTTTTTAAAAAAGAATATTTTGAAATAAATCATGTTTGTGTTAATACAATATAAGTTTATTAATCAACTTGAAATGAGTCGTGTCTATATCAACCCCAACACGACTTGTATATATATTAAGTGTGTTACATGAGTCATGTTATGTTAGCTCGCTAGATAAACTAATCCTGTTAGGATTGAGAGGTTTTAACTTTTGATATGATTATTAAATGAGTCAAGTTAGGATTAAGTCATATAACTAAATATTTTTCTCTCGACACAACGCATACATGACCTGCTACCACGAATTGTCATCCAGCCCCTACATGTATCCTTTATGTTAGGACATATGTGATTCACTTGTTAGGAATTGGCTAATCCTTTAACAAAACACACTTTACTTGTATTTTGGTAGATCTAGGATGTGTTTAATACTTCAAGAAACTGTATTTCAAGATCAAGTGTTGAAGACATGCAAGTCTGTCCAATATTCAAGTTGAAGAAATGCCTATCATTAAAGCTCGACAGCTAGCCATCTATCGAGCTTAAGAAGCTGTTTCAGCCCCGTGGCTCGACAGCAGCTCAACAGATAAGCATCTATCGAGATTTATGAAAAACAGAATTTCAAATCTATTTTGATTCTAATCCGTGATTATGTGTTTGGGCTTTCTTTTCTCACAACCCTAGACATATAAAATGATTATTTTAAGAGTTGTCAAAGAGGACACAAGTTGCACAAGTGTTGAGCAAAGTTTGTCCAAGCAAATTGTGACCAAAGACAGAGTTTTGTCTAGTTCATCATTCTTGTAGAAGTTGCTGTGTTTGTGCACCGTAGGATTTTGTAACCAAGCATCTTCTTGATCTTCATCGTCTGGATGAACTGAAAAACTTTGCAACCAATAACATTCTCTAGTTGGTAATTGAAGTTGCGTACTGGGATCCGCGTAATTAGTAAGTCACATACTGGGAGCCGTGCATCAAAAAGAGAAATTGTCACTATAGAACAAGTCCAATTGGATATTGAGATAAGGGTTCAACTGTAGATTGGTATAAGATACTGGGATTCCTTTACTTATAACCGCTTGTTGTGATAATAGTAGAGTTTCGAGAGTGGTGATCTTAAAATTACCCGGTGGGGTTTTTACCGTGTAGGTTTTTCCCATTCGTAAACAAATCACCGTGTCAATTTACTTTCCGCTGCATACTTAGTTTAATTGGTGATTTGTTTGTGCTACCACTCGTTTATATGTTAATTTGATTAATTAATAAACTTGGCTAATTAATCAATTAATTAATCACAAGCGGTCATTACGTTTTTGGCCTATCACTTTATATACTTTCTAAGTTCTTGAGTCAATTATTGTTGAAAATTCTTTCAGAATTTCCAACTTAAAAAATGTGAGTGGTGTTAGGTTTTAAGGTCTTAGGATTTTATGTATTTAGAACCTAATTTGTAATGTTGGCAAACCATGATCAAAACAATGTATTTAGTCTTGTTTAGGCTTGCTCAAAGTTGGTTTAATTTTGTAAAGTTGGAATCGAGAGACTGCAGAAGCATTGGAGCTTCTCGGCCTGGATCGATCGATCGAATGTAATTCTCGATCGATCGAAAATCGGCCCAGATGCGTTTTTCTGCAGAATTCCAACTTAGCCCTAACTCTTTAAACGTTTAGGGTTTTATGTTTTTGCCCTAGGTATATAAGGCAAACCCTAGCTACGTTTTTCAGAGTTGCACAAGTTGTATTGTTGCTCATACATTGCAGTTTTGTGTAAATCTCTTGTGAGATCTAGAGGAGCTTTCCTTTACACATAACTTAGGGTTTTCAAGATTGAGATTCTTCTACATCTTGATGATCAACTTGGTTGCTGCCTTTGAAGCTTAAAGATTAACAAGCGAGGAGCTTGTACCTGATTGAAGGAATACAAAGAAAGAAGTAGTCCGTGGATTCGGAGCCTGCGCGTGGTCGTGTCAGGAAGTTACTACTGGTGGGTAGCATTAGGAAGTCAAGCGGGGTAGCTTGTAAGTCCTTTTGTAACAACTTCAATTCTTTCTTAGTGGATTCCATTTTGCCTTGAGGATCGGTGGGTAAAATCCTCCCCAGGTTTTTTACCGGTTTGGTTTTCCTGGGTGATCATATCACTGTGTTATTTATTTTCCGCTGCTTTATATGTTTTACATGCATGATATGATTTTGTGATTGTTTTAACCTAGAATTGCTTAATTTGACTAAGTAAAAACTTGGCTAATTAATCTAGGCTACGCAATCTGGTTATAGTTTAAGGGGTCTAAACCCTGTCAAGTGGTATCAGAGCAGGTTGCTCTTTTGTTTGAGATTTTCATCTCTGAGCTAATCCTTGACCCCTGTTGTCATGGAGCATGGACACTCTCTGTTTGTTCCTCCTCACTTTGATGGGAACAATTATGCCTACTGGAAAGTAAGGATGAAAGCATTCCTGAAATCCATTGATGAGAGAGTTTGGAACTCTGTTGAATATGGTTGGGAGAAGCCCACTACTCCTGTGAGTGAGTGGCAAACTTCTCAAAAAGAAGCAGCTGCATTTAATAGCAAAGCTATGAATGCCATTTTTAATGCTGTTTCAATGGAGGAATTTAAGAGGATCTCTAATGTTGAGGTTGCTCATACTGCTTGGAAAATCCTCCAAACTGTGCATGAGGGCACAAAGGCTGTTAAAATAAACAAATTGCAGCAATTAACTTCTAGGTTTGAAAGCATTAGAATGTCTGATGATGAAACCTTTGATGAGTTTTATGCTAAACTCAATGATATTGTTAATTCTGCTTATAATTTTGGTGAAGTCTATGATCAACCTAAAGTTGTTAAGAAAATTCTTAGATCCTTAACTGAAGACTTCAGACCCAAAGTGACAGCCATTACTGAGAGTAAGGATGTTGACTCCATCCCTGTGGATGAGCTTGTAGGATCTCTTCAGTCCTATGAGTCTGACCTTCCCAGGACTGTCAAATCCAAATCAATGGCTCTTAAGTCTGTTGATGAAGTTGAAGCTGGTGGATTTGATGATGAGCTCTCTCCCACGGAGATAGCCTACCTTGCCAAGAACTTTAGAAATTTTCTTAGAAACACAAATAGGAAGGCAAGGAATACCAACACTGCTGAACCTAGAAACTTTAGGAAGAATGATCCCACTAAGGTTAACAATTTTGAAAAACCTAGAGAACAAGTAGGTCAATCTTCTAATAACTCTTTGGGTCCTCAATGTTATGGTTGTCAAGGGTATGGTCATGTCAAATCTGAATGTCCTACTTTCTTGAGGAATAAGGGTAAAGCTATGGCTGTAACCCTTAGTGATAATGAGGTTTCTGATGATGAGTCCGGTTGTGACGAGGATGGAAACTTCATTGCTTTCACTGCTACTGCTGAAGTTGATGAAAGCATATCTGCTGAGGAGAACCCTGCTGATGGGGAACTCTCTGAAGATGCAGATCTTCAAGAGGCCTATAACAAACTTTGCAAAATTGCTGCAAAGGATGCTATGAAAGTTGATCTAGGCCTGAAGAAAATTGATGTTCTTGAGCTTGAAAAGAAAAATCTGCTTGTAAAACTTTTTGATGCTAATGATCTTTTGAATAATGTTAAATCTAAAAATATGCTTTTGCTTGATAAAATTAGAACTTTGGAACATGATTTATCTGTTGCTAGATCTGTTAGTTCTAAACTTGATCATATGCTGAATATTCAAAAGTATCCTTCTGATAAAGCTGGGTTAGGATATGTTGAAAGCATCTTTGATTCTGGACCCCATTCCACTGTCTTTGTTCCTTCTTCTTCTTCTTCTGAACCTCTTGTGAGTGAGGTTGTGAGTGAAACCATTAAACCCCCTGTGAGTGAGGTTGTTAAACCTGTAGAAGTTTCACCTCCAAAGAAGATTAGGGTAGACTTAAGAGAATCCAAACCTAAGGAGCCTACCAAACCTAAGGACAAGATGAATGGTAAACCTGCTTGGGTTTGTCATTATTGTGGTAAGTCTGGACATATCCGTCCTAACTGTTACAAGCTTCAAGCTGATAAGAGAGCAAAAAGACCAAAAGTGCCTGTGCCTCAAGCATAAGATCCTATGGCACTAATTGGTGAATTGGTAAAGGCGTTAAACCTTTATTCCAATTCTGGAGTTGGGAATCACTCTAATGTGAATAAGAACTCCAATGCTCGGGGTGCATCTAAAAAGTCTTGGATGCAAAAGACTCGAACTAACTGAGTCTTTCTGACATGGTCCTCGTGCTTCATTGCTCTATTCTGTTGTGACCATTGTTATTTGGTTTTTGTGTTTTTCTTTTGTTCTAGGACTTGCATTGCATTACATACATGCATTTCATTCTAGGATTTATTTGTTTTCTCTTTTAATAATAATAATAATAATAATAATAAAAAAAGGGAAAGCAAAATCTTTGTTGAACACTATTTTTCTTGATTTTTTGAAAATAAGGTTGGTCAATCTTTTTACACATGTCATGTCTAGTGTACCTTGTTTAACTTTGATGAGCTTATTTACTGCACTTGACTAGTTGAAACTTTGTAGTGCATGTTGTGTGGGAAAGATGTGTGTGGTTTTTAATCACTTTGTCTTGATCTTGAAGTCATATGTTATTTGACTGTCGGACTTGATCCTTTTGAGAAAGGCATAAATAACTATCTCACCACTGTTCACTAGCCAATCATGAACACCTTAGTGCATATCATAAGATTTTGTGCTCAAGAAAGTGTAGCACATGCACAAAAAGAACATAAGGTGTAGCCTCATTTAAAATTAAAACTGGTGTGTACTATTAGGCTTAATGCCAATTCACTTAATTCAAACCGGTGTGTACTATTAGGCTGAATGCCAATTCATATATAAATAAGAGGTAATAATGCAAGAAACTTACATGATTGCAAGCTTTTGTTCTAGGAGATGTGGGAGTTATAGGATGTAACTCTTTAGGTGATAGTCTCTTTCAAATTCTATGTGATGAATTGTGCAGACTTTGTGCTTGATTACTATTCACATATCACCTCACATGTATCTAAAGTATTTGCTAGTTTCACACACTTCACAAGTTACTCTTTGTTAAACACTGTACATGTTAGTGTGTGTGTCCTTGGTCTGACCAATCAAGTTTAAAAATATCTTGAGATTTGTGCACAACATACTTGTTGCTTGAGAAAATTAAATGGGAGGTTAATTGAATCTTGTTTTTGATTAAATTGGGTTTAAAAATTTTGGGTTTTTGAAGATGCATTCTATCTCATACTCATGCATTTTGTATTCATTGTTCAAATGCTTTGAGGAGTTGTTTCAAAATTGGGTTTGCAATTTTTCAAAACTGTGTTTTTCCCCAAAATTCAGTGTGCCTCTGCCCATTTCGATCGATCCAACCTGATTTTCGATCAATCGAAAAAGTGCCTCAGAATGTGCAAAATTGACTGTCACATTCGATCGATCGAATGTAATTTTTGATCGATCGAATATCGTGGAAAGGCTTTTTAAAAAGAGGAATTCTGACTTTTTCAAAGAACTATTCAAAAACTTTTTCAAATCCTTTTCTCTCTCCGACAAGGCAGCCCAACAAGATTAAATTTTTGTCGTTTTCCTCCGAATTTTTTGCACAATCTCTCTCTTCTCAAGCCGGTATGTCCTTTTTACCCTTCCTTTTCAATTTATTTTCATGATTTCATGCATTTTTCATGCATTTTAGAGGAGATTTTCGGAACTTTTCTTTTTGGATTTTTGTTGATTCGGACCATATTGTTTGCAATTGATCAATGGGTTTTGTTGGGGACACCCTATAGACATGTTCTTGAGTGATTAATTTGATCAATTTTGTGTTTTGTGGAAAACTTAAATTTCTAGGGTTTATAATTGATCCGAATTGGGGCTTTTTGTGAAATTGGGTTTAATTGATGAAATTGGCTTGTGTAATTGATGCAATTGGTTATTATAAATTGTTTTCAATAGTTTGTAATGATTGGTTCATCAATTTGGTACAAAATTTTCAAGTGGTTCTTAAATTTTTAGGGTTTTTGTTAAGAAACTCTATGTTCAAGCCAATTTTGTGAATTTGAACTTAATCTGATCTTAGTTACTGCATTAGTTCATGCATCATAACATTGTTAATGTTCATGCATCATATAGAATTTTATTCTATATCTTTTTTTGTCTAACTTGCAGTCTGCCCTTGGTCTTTGTGTTTGTTCTTTTTGGTTTTCTCTTTGTGTCTCTGTCCTTTTCCTTAGCACCATGCCTAGGAAGACTAGAGCACGTAGGACTCTTCCCACTCCTACTCCTTCCCCTCCCTCCTTTGATAGTGAGCAGTTCCCGAGTGAGAAAAACCAAGAGCTTTATGACACTTTAAACCTTAAGAGGAAGATTTGGGCTGAGCGGTCTGTCTCTTTAGATGAGCTTGATCCTGCCATTAGGGCAAATTTTAAGCGTAGGGGTTGGCTTCCCTTGTTTGCTGTGTCTGACCCTCCTCCTCCGGCTACCTTGATTCGAGAGTTCTACTCGAACATCTCGATCCGCGTCTATGATTCCAACACTTTTGTTAGGAGTTGGATACGAGGCGTAGAGTACTCCATTACTCCTCAGGTAGTGGCTGATGCTCTTGAGGTACCTTTAGTTAGGGATCCTGTCTATCCCTATGATGAGTCACCCGAGTTGAGTGATGTCATATCTTACATCACTAGGTCATCTATCCAGTGGGGTTCTGATCCTCGGATCACTTCTGCTGAGCTTCCTGAGACTACCTATCTTTTCTCTAGGATAGCCTGTCACTCACTCTGGCCCATTTCTCATCTACACATCATTCCTCTTGAGAGGTGTGTTTTTCTGTACGCTCTTGTTACAGATGCTCCTATCAGTTTTCCTCATCTTTTTCTTCGTTCTTTGAACGAAGTTTATAGGAGTTCATCTACTGCTCATGCTCTCGTCCATCCTATTTTCATTCATAGGATTTTATTGTATCTAGGTTTAGAGGATTTCCCTGCTTCTGAGCCTGTTCATGTCATCGATCCTATAGGTGCGTCTTTTCTTAGACAGAGGGCCGCTCATCTTCGAGCTAGTTCTAAACACCCTAGGTCTGATCCCTCTTCTAGCGCTCCTCCTCCTCCTTCATCTTCTACAGGTCTTGCTGGTGATGATATTCCTGATCCAGTTGGTGATGATGCGGATGCTGCTACTGCTACTGTTCCTCCACCTCCTGCGGCCGACTTTGATGTTCGTCGTACTTTGGAGACTGTCATGACCGTTCAGGCGGCTCATGGTCAGATTTTGGTGGACCTGCTGGACGAGATGCGTGCTCTGCGAGCTGATCTTGCACGTCTTCATTCACCTTCACCACCACCTTTTGATGGCGACTTTTGATTGCCCTTTGGCATTCCATCACAAAAAGGGGGAGTGGATATTTTTGACTTGTAGAGGAGTTTTGACCTTTTGTGGAGTTTTTGTAGTTAGGGGGAGACATAGACATAGACATATTTTTTTAGCATGGGATATTTTTGTGGAGTTTATTAAATTGTATCTAGGTGCTTCACTTTGTATATCATTTTTTGGGGATATTCATGTTAGGGGGAGTAACATTGATTGATATATTGATATACATGATTTAGTTTGATTCTTGTCTTATGATTCATTGCTTATTGATTTATATTTATGAGTTGATTCATTGATATATATCTTTATTTTGTGTTGTGTGAATCTTACAAGAATATTATACCTGTTTATATACTATTTTCTGCCACACATGCGTTTATGTGTTTGTTGAGTATTTCAGGAATATACAGGTTGATTCAACAAAGCTGCTGTCTACACTTGCAACCGATGGATAGTAGTTAGGTTGAACTTTTGTTTATGAGCATTATTTTGTAAAGGGCTTTTTACTTGTAAACTTTGAGCTTTTGATTTGTGTTTTGTCACGGATTGCCAAAGGGGGAGTTTGTTAGGTTTTAAGGTCTTAGGATTTTATGTATTTAGAACCTAATTTGTAATGTTGGCAAACCATGATCAAAACAATGTATTTAGTCTTGTTTAGGCTTGCTCAAAGTTGGTTTAATTTTGTAAAGTTGGAATCGAGAGACTGCAGAAGCATTGGAACTTCTCGGCCTGGCTCGATCGATCGAATGTAATTCTCGATCGATCGAAAATCGGCCCAGATGCGTTTTTCTGCAGAATTCCAACTCAGCCCTAACTCTTTAAACGTTTAGGGTTTTATGTTTTTGCCCTAGGTATATAAGGCAAACCCTAGCTACGTTTTTCAGAGTTGCACAAGTTGTATTGTTGCTCATACATTGCGGTTTTGTGTAAATCTCTTGTGAGATCTAGAGGAGCTTTCCTTTACACATAACTTAGGGTTTTCAAGATTGAGATTCTTCTACATCTTGATGATCAACTTGGTTGTTGCCTTTGAAGCTTAAAGATTAACAAGCGAGGAGCTTGTACCTGATTGAAGGAATACAAAGAAAGAAGTAGTCCGTGGATTCGGAGCCTGCGCGTGGTCGTGTCAGGAAGTTACTACTGGTGGGTAGCATTAGGAAGTCAAGCGGGGTAGCTTGTAAGTCCTTTTGTAACAACTTCAATTCTTTCTTAGTGGATTCCGTTTTGCCTTGAGGATCGGTGGGTAAAATCCTCCCCAGGTTTTTTACCGGTTTGGTTTTCCTGGATGATCATATCACTGTGTTATTTATTTTTCGCTGCTTTATATGTTTTACATGCATGATATGATTTTGTGATTGTTTTAACCTAGAATTGCTTAATTTGACTAAGTAAAAACTTGGCTAATTAATCTAGGCTACGCAATCTGGTTATAGTTTAAGGGGTCTAAACCCTTTCAAGTGGTAATCAATCACAACCATTCACAATTTGTGAGCCCACTATAGGTGTTTTTATACACCATAATTACTAAAAAAAAATCAGATGTTTATGCTTGCGTGAAGATGAAAATCTCCAGTAATGGTCATAATTAACGCTATAGCCCTTACGGATAAAATAATTCGTTAGATGTGTGGAGAACCATCTAATGAATATATGATAAATGTGACATACATGCCAGTCTCAGTTCCACCTACCAACCATATATATATATATATATATATGAAAATGAAAGACTCATTATTTGAAACTTTTAATTAATTATCTTCAAGTCCTTGTTAGCTTTAAGTCCTTGCCAACATAAGAGAACCACATTTTTTTAATAAACATAAATGAACCACATAATTCATATAACATAATAGAACCACATAGTTCATATAAGATTTATCTTTTTTAAGAGGGTTGGCTAAAGCCAGCCAGCGGTCATCCCTATAATACAGTACTCCACAAATTATCTTGGTATAACCATGATGAATAATGATAAATTCACAATATTTTCACAACAATTCTTAAATAATAAATTGTTACTAATTTTAATATAGATCTACCAATAATAGTTTATCACTTAAAATTTGTTATAAAAATATTATAAACTAGTCGCTAACCCGTGCGATGCACAGAAATAGCTACGGAATGAGTTTCAGGAAAAAAAAAATCATTTTTTTTTAGTTGGAGTAGTAAGCAAAAATGCAAGAAATTATATATATATATATATATGATATTGAAGGCAATAACACAAAGTTTTATTAGTTAGGCAAAAGAAAGCAATATTGTTTTATTTATTAGTTTTCACTTTTTTGTAGCAAGGAATAAGAGTTTTACATAATGTAAGATTAATTACTTTTCTTCATATTGTGTGTTTTTTCTTATAATGTTTTGTCTTGATGTTGCTTTTATTTTTAAATATAATTTTTATAATTGTTTTTTTTTTTTTTTTGAGAGAGAGATTTTTATAATTGTTTTGATTGTATGGTAGAAATAAAGAAATAAACATATACTGTTTATTAAAATCACAATCTAATACAATTTTTAAATCCAAAAATTTCTAATAATTCCCATAGCACCAAAATTTCCTGGTCAATCCTCCCATTGGCGTTAACATGCTTCTCTTCTTTGTACTCACTTAACTTTCATTAACTTTCATGAAAGTTAATACAAATATCTTTCAAATTTGAGTAGCCGGTCAACTTCTATATGGAACATCCCATGGGTTTAATAAAGTCATCAAAGACATGTTATTTTACATAAGCAAATTAAAATTCATAAAAACAATCTATGAAGCCCACTTGATCTCCAAGACCCTAAAATTGAAGTTCCTTATGCATGAACTAAACACGCAGTATGAATAATGACCTTTATATAATACTTACACTGTGAATCTGTGATGCTGCACATCTGTTGATCATTGATCGGGTTTCTAAGTTTTGATGTTTATTATTTTTGTTTAGAATGGTTTTTTTTTTTTTAATTGATAATAATGGATTGGTGATGAACTCATGAAAGACGTTTTCTTTTTCTTTTTTGAATGTGGTAGTGTGGTTTTGAAGGCTGGTGTTTATATAATAATAAATTAATTTTTTAAAAAAATACACTAAACTGTCCCATCCTTATCTGAATGATGTCACTTTATATAGGCAGGATTTTCACTTAAATAGGTTTTAAGACCTTATTTATATAAGATATATTGTAATATATATATATATATATATATATCAAAAGGTGCCTATTGAAAGGTTATAACTCTTTAAATCTGATATGCCAAAAAGTATATATTAAAATGTCATAATCCTTCATATTTGAATATACCAAAAGATACCTATTGACCGAAAAAGTGTTTATTAAATGAAAATGTGCCTATTAACTGAAAATATATCTATTGGCCGAAAATGTCTATTAAATGAAAATGTGCCTATTAACTGAAAATGTGATTATTGAAAAATTAAAAGTCACAATTGTTCAATGTTTTTAAATGTATACGTGGCAGTAATTTATGTAGTCATGTGGCACAATGAAAAATGGTCAACAAAAAAGTCAAACATTTCAACTATTAATTATTATTATATAAATTATATAAATATAAATGTAGTATTTCTCACGAGCAAATGCAAAAGTGTAGAGTAGGAACCCTATTTCGGGTGTATATTTTCTCAAACTCACAGCTAGTGAGACCTATTAACTATGTGACACACTTAACTATGAGTAGGAGAAAGTATACACCCAAAACAGAGCATACGCCATTCTAGAGTAGGGTCCCCTGTTCCCCTCTGTCAATGGCCCAAAAAAAGTCACTACTCACAAGAGAAACATAATTTCATTTGGTAACACTGGAGACTGGCCCACATGTTTTAATGTCAACAAGCTAGTGGCCCTTGTGGTTGAAGTCAGTTTCCAATGTTAAGTAGCACGAGCATATCATTAATCCCTGCTTTTACAACTAAAATGTTAGCAGCATGGAAGTCAGTCAACCAGCTCAATTAAAGATAAATAATTCAATCCTTTGAAAAAAAAAAAAAAAAAAAAAAAAAAAAAAGCAGAATAAAAAATTAATCAATTTGATTTCTCCTCTAGTTTCTCCATTTCATGGGGATACAATTACATTAACAAACAAAAATTGGTATATGAGCTTCTCTAATGATAGTGCTTTGGCACAAAATTTATGTAAGGAATATATCAGGATACATAAGAATTTTTCCTTTTATAGAATAGATATTGAATATTATGGTTTTGTATAATGTTATAGACTGCCACGGCTTTTATAATATAACTAGTCGCTAACCCGTGCGATGCACGGGCTAGTTTTAAATAAAATGTTTGGACCAACTGGGTACACTGGTCTTTTTAATACATAAACAAATAGTTTATATCTTTTTGCTATGTTTTTTTATATTTGTCAATTTCATTTATTTCATGTCTTTCACTAAATATTCAATGTATTCATTATATTTTAAAAACGTTGAAGTAAAATTGTATCCTCAAATAACTAAATATAAGAGTTTAATTCCTCTTTGTTTCAATTTAAAACCAACTTGTGCATAAAAGCAAAAAAAATTCCTAAAAACCATTAAATATTGTTCAAAACGTCTTTAGTACCAAAGTCACAAATCCATTAAAACCAAATTGTGCATAGAAAATCTTAGAGATTGAAAGACAAGTTTAGAGTGTTTTTTGTATCTTCTTCCTTTGTTGCTTTGTGGTAGTCCCTGAATATGCCCTTTTGTTTTCCTTGAGTACAGATGTTGGTGTAAGTTGCACGTTGCTTTGAACATCAAGTTTTTGAATTTTTGTAAAATCACCATCTTCTTCAATTGATAAGTTGTTGCTACATTCATTTGAAGTCTCACTGATGTAAACCTGGCAATAGAATAGATTGAGGAATGTATTAGAACATATACATCTTAAATATCATATTTGTAATTTTGCTAAATTAAAGAATACTTACTTCTGTCATTTTATCAAGCTGAATTGCTTTGTCAGTTTCTTGAAAAGAGTCAAAAAGTTTCTTGACGGTGTAGAATTCCCATCCATAGTTGAAATTATAGTCATTTAGTTGTATTTGAAAAACAAATTGTTTTCCTTTCAGATTTTCTATTTGCACAGGAAGGATGACTTCATCGGGCTCCTAATAAAAGTAAAATTTTTCAAATTGTACACTCAAGTAAAGTTTAGTAAATATTAAATACTAATTTTATCTTCCACATTCTCACCTCTAAAGATTTGTTCAAAAGGTCCTTGGCTGATATATTGAGTAATTTTTCTGCTTCTGAATCAAATAAAATGAATGTGGCCATTCCTGAGCTATCTTCAACCTTTAATTGAATTCTATACCTGATAAAAAAAAATGACATATATAATGTTAACATCATATTAGTTGTTGTGTATTTTAATATAAAAAGTAAACATTTTTATTTTGTGTACCTTGGGATTGGGAAGCATGCCTTTTTGTTGCAATTGTCGCACCATAAAAATTTATCTTTTGATTTTACCTTTTTACGACATACTTCGCAAGAGATAAAGTACCAACCAGAATTATCTATGTCAATGTTTATAATCTTTCCTTGACAGGTAAAGATAGTTTCCTGGAAATTGAATTTAATATCAATGAATTCACAATTTTATAGTTAGATTTTGTAAAAGCAAGTTTATAGTACATAAAGCAATGTTAAGGACACAATGTTATTGTTGAAGGTATTTTTTTTTTTTTTCTTACCTCATTATCAGAGTCCCACATAATATTTTTTATTTCACTTATGGTTCTTCTGTTGATGTTCATCTCTTCTTGAATTGTCACTTGTGGTTTGAATTGCTTTGGCATTTGTACTATTGGTTGGTTATTTTCCACCAGCCTATTATATTACATAAAGATATTAGATGTAGTATTATAGAGACTGTAAATATAATAAAAATGTGAATCCAAAACAAAGCACTTACTGATCTTTGAATTCAGCAGTCTCAGGTATGTCCAAATCTATATAAACTCTTGTTCCACTTGTTGATGATAAGTTATAATCTCCTGCAATGCACAAAATTCATTAGAAAAAAAAGCACATTGAAGTTTCAATGGAATCATTACTGTAACAAAGAGAGGTCTAGATCAGAGGGCATAGTATCTTGTAGACATGTACAATACAAAGGTAAATAATCCAACTTTGCTGTTGTATAGATTAGAGGGCATAGTATCTGTGCATGTATGGTGCATGGTAGAGATTCCCATGATAATCTAATGTGATGCTTTCCATATTGTTTTGTGTTGTTAAGACTTAAGATCTTTACAGCTTTAAAACCCCTTTTTGAATTTTTTTTTGGTTGGGAAATTGTGTACTGGTGACTATAGATATGTCCCCACATAATGAATCATCAATCACTGCAAATGATGCTACAATTAAAGACATGGAGGTAATCTTTTAATTTTTGCTTATTCCTGAATTATATTTGTAGAAAAAATTAAATCGAGTGAGGCATCCATGCTAACCCATACAAAGTTTGATGTCCATCATCTCTTCCTCAATAGGATTATGTTGTAGGCCCCATACCAGCTCCCACTTCAAAATTTTCAAATTCACAAATAATAATAAAAATTTCCAACCAAATATAAAATTATAAAATTTACAGGGCATTCAATAATCAAATATAAAATATCAAACTAAATCTAAGTTTTCATCCAGTTATACAACTTCTTAATTGGATGCTTACATAATAATTCGGCCAAAATACTTTGTATTTCAAACAATTGGATGATTTCATATGTAGTTCAGAAGATGGTTATAAAGAGAAATAGAAAATAGAAATGAACTTGCCTTTAAAAGTCTTGACAGTCAAACATGTAGCTATTATGATAAAAGGGCCTGGATTTTCAGTAAAGAAGCTCTCCTCAACTTCATTTGCAACTGATCCCCAAAGTGTAAGCTTTATTTCATTTCCTCTGTTCAAGTTTTCCAATGTTACAGTGTAAGTTTATATAATATAAGTCATGTATTGGCTTATCAAAAATTAAAAAATAAAAAATGCATGTATTGAAAATTTTTTTTTTTTTTTAAAAAGAAGACATACTCTATGGTCATGACATTTATGTTTCTCATCAACACATTTGATCCTTTAATGCAAGGTTGCTCAATTGGTCCAACACCAATCACATTTGCAATGATATCTAAGCATTCCAAAGATGTGAATGTAATTATTTTCATATATAACAATAATATAATGCATAATTATTAAAAAATTTAATATAACGCATAATATATATATAGATACCTGATAGCTGGACATGTTTATTAACGCGTTCATGTATTTTATTGTAGTCAACAAATTCGAACTTATGACGCGGTATATCAACATCAGTGTCCTTTATTTCCTTAATGCTAGTTTTCAATGTGAACATGATCTTGATGTCATTGTCTACTGGCCTATACAATGCATTGCCATCAACCACTTGAAAATAAGAGAGATCATACAATTTTCCTTCTTGCAGAAGAGGCTTGAACTTTTTAGCAATATTATTTCGAATGATTGCATGTATTGAATTATTCTGCAAGTAAAGTGCATCAGTTTTATATAGATAGAGTTCATGGTATATATAATGATTGAACAATATTAAAAGCTATAGAAGAAAAACAAACCTGCTCATCGATTAAAATCATATCTAAACTGATAATATCATTATTTTTTGAGTTGATTGCATTCCACATCCTTGATATTCTGATCTTGATTTTCCAATTTTCTTTGTGTTTGTCTATACAAAGCTGATTAAGGAGAGAATATTGCATCATCTTGGATCCCTACATGTATAGATTAATAAATTTGAAAGTTTATAAAAATTCTATCTTTCATTTAGATATTTTATAGGATAAAACAAAACAAAGCACTATAACAAAGACACCAAAAAGTAATTAGCTTGTTAAAGATGTAAAATAGTATTTAGCTTGAATTCAATTATGTTATAGACATGAAATTTAACAAAACAGTAAGCATATACAAAGTGGCTAAATCAATTTGGAGGAGATAAACAGAAAAATAAACAATATATAAAATTATGTTACCTTTATTAGTTGGTTTCTTGAGTCAAAGATTGGTAAAAACTTCTTTATACACAATATTTTTTGTTTCAGACTTTTTTTCAGTCTCATCGTTGATGATGAGGAATTTTAGTCCATTTTTGCTTGTAACTCTAGACACTGCAACGTACAATTGCCCATGACTAAAAACAGGTTTTGGCAAATACACTCCAACATGTTTCAATGATTGTCCCTGACTTTTATTTATAGTCATTGCAAAGCACACTGAAATTGGAAATTGTCGTCTCTTTAAAACAAATGGCCATTTTGAATCACTTGGAGATAATGTTATTCTTGGAATGAACACACGTTTGCCTATATTAGTGCCAGTTATGATTTCTGCTTCTATCACCCATGTAGCCAATCTTGTTATAATGAGTCTTGTTCCATTACAAAGACCTTCATTTTGATTCAGGTTTCTAAGCAACATTACAGGCAAACCTATTTTTAATGTCAGTTTATGGTTTGGTAATCCTGGAAATCTCAACGTATTCAAAAATTCAACAGTATACAGAAGATCTTGGTCAGGAACATTTGAAGAAGCCTTGCATATAGAATCTGAACTTAGATATTCATGAACTTCTCCATTTAAGGATGACACAATGTAGTCATTAAGTTCTTCTACAATTTCATTTGTAGGGGCGAGAATTGCCCTATCCTGTAGGTAACTTGGATCTGTGTATTTATTTTCCAAAACTGGATATGTGTTGTCAATAATATCTTGCATTGGATTCTCTGAAGGTTGGATAATCAAATCGCTTGGAATTGAAATGTTGTAATCCCCATCTCCTTCTCCCAATTCACCATTACCTATTTTAAGAATCCACTCACTAAAGTCCTTTACAGATGATGTTTCTATTCCACTCATATTGTTTTGTAGAAGCCTCATATTTGTTTGGAGTTTAAAGACATGACAATCATTCCATAGATATGACTTGCTAATTGAGGATTGGACTATATCTTCTCGTCTTCCCTTTCTCACAACTGGAAGTATTTGTCGAAAATCACCCCCTAGAACTACAACTTTACCACCAAAAGGTTTTTCAGCATTTTGAGGATCTTCAATTTGTAGAATATCTCGTAACGTGCGATCAACAGCTTCAAAACAATTCCTATGTGCCATCGGTGCTTCATCCCAAAGTATAATACTTGTTTTTGAGAGAAGTTCTGCTGCTTGTGTTCTTTGTTTTATGTCACAAGTAGACTCATCATTTACATTAATTGGGATATGAAATCTTGAGTGAGCAGTCCTTCCACCAGGAAGCAACAAAGCAGCAATTCCTGAAGACGCAACAGCAAGAGCAATTTTGCCTTTTGATCTTATACCAGACAGGATGGTTCTATAAAGATACGTTTTACCCGTTCCACCATGTCCATAGACAAAAAACATTCCCCCTCTTTCAGTAGCAACAGCTTCCATTATAGAATTGTAGATTATTCTCTGTTCATTGTTTAGGCCAGAGATTAGAATCTCATGTTCTCTTTTCAAACTTGATACATCATACGACATTTCTTCTTGAATAAGTCTATTCCCATCCTGAATAAGATCCATATCTGGCTGGGGCATTTGTGGATAATCTCTAAGTGATCTTCCATATTGTTGTAGGATTTGTTCAATTTCATACAATCCATAATTTCTTAATTGGTCATCTGATAAGATTAGTTCTTGGAATTGGAGGATACGCCTTTGCCTATTTAGTATATCTTCTGTAATTAGTTTCCAGTTGGATTCCCAAAGACTTAATGGATCAGCTACTTCACAGAACAATAGCATTGTAACAAATAGTTGACGCAATTGTTGCCCACTGGCCCAACTCGAAGCTTCAATTAGGGAATCATGCCATTCTTTGTCATCATCAAGAAGTCCAAGTGCATAACAGGCTTCCTTATAAGTTGGATAAGTAACATCATTTATAGTCCTTAATTCTTCAAAGTTTCTTGGACCTTTGACAATGTTAAGCAACATTCTCAAATAAAACCTTTCACCACTTGAAGGATGTGCGTAATAAACTCTTCCAATACAATATTTAGATTTCCTTCTCTGCCATTGCTTGTCATTACTATGCCATACCCATTTTGTAGGAAATTCAGCATAAGTCAACTCTCGAGCATCTTCAAAAGCCTCATTTGTTTTCATCCATTCTGTAAACTTTGTTTCTTCAATACCAGGTATATTTAAAACATTATCCAAGGTTGTATTTTCCGGATAAATGATGGGATGTTCGTCTTCCAAATGAAAATTTAATCTTTCAACAGGTGGATATCGAAACTGAATTGGAAATTCAAATATTCTCCAACATGCTTCAGAAGCTGAAATATATCTACAATCCAAGTATGCTTTTGTCTCATCAACAACAATGTTGGTCTCTTGTCCATCACTCCCAATATTTGGCAAATTCTCTTCTACAACAACTGTTGCTCTATCTGATCCCTTGTTTATATATTTAAACAAATATTTGATCGATCGAGATCTATTACACCATTCTACATTCAAATGGGATTGGTACTTCACCAAAAGATCTACATTATAAGGTACAACATATCGGTTATCCAAAAGAATTCCATTCTTCTCTATTGTTTTTCCATCATTTCTCCTTCTATATACTGGAAAACCTTCTTCATCAATTATTGTTTCTTCATAAAATCTTTTTGGAAAATGTTTTGTACATTTACCATTTATCATGCACGGTGATTTCGGTTTTGCAGATCCACATGGCCCATGCATCATAAATTGTTTTACAGCTTCATTAGCAACAGGATCCTCATCTAGATCTGGTATCTCAGCCATAATGATACTGTCAATGTCTGTTGGGCTTGGACACTTATCCTTTGGATCCAAGAATAGAAGAATATGTGCATGTGGGAGTCCTCTTTTTTGGAATTCAATTGTATACACAATTGCAATAACTCTTCCAAAATGAGATTTATGCCTCAAATCATGTAATAGTTCATCCAATTTTATCTTAAAAACCCTTGATACAATATCTGGCCGATCCTCATATTTCAGGCCTTCTATAAATTCTAAAGAATGATTGATTTCTGGCCATTTTGGATTGCAAGTAAATGTAATAAATAAATCTGGGTAACCTGCCCATCTACATATCGCCATTGCATCTTGGTAATTTTGAACCATGTACCTTGGACTTCCAGTAAATGAGGATGGTAGGACTATTCGTTTGCCTACAGTAAGGGGATCTGTATCACCACGAAGAACGGCATCTTTCAAACCATAGTACAGCTCTGACCTCAATTTTTTTGGATTGAATCTAACCCATTGTAGTCTTTCTTCTTCGATAGAAGTGTATGCATCCACTATAAATTGTTGAAAAAGCCTTCTACCAAGCAACAGTGTCTTACCCTCATGAAAGCGTTGTTGAAGCCTATAAGCATAGTATTCCCTCATTGTTATTGATTCCCTTTTTCTAGAATTGCTCCCATTCAAATTCCTATAAGGTATACCAAGCATATACCCATCCTCACCATACGGGAAAAGTAATGGATATTGCAATGCCATAAAGCTTGGATGAGTCCCATTTATACGTTGCAATCCTAAACTTCGATTCTCAACAATAATATCTCTATCAGAACTTTCAATATTAAAATCTCCAACAATAAGAGCAGCTATCTCAGACGTTACAGGTAAGTCATATTGCCTTTCACCAGAATTGCGACTTCGTATTAAACGAATTTTGACATTATGTATATCTGATTCATCAAATCTGTCCCTGACCATTCTAAACAATTTAACTAATTGGTTGCACTGGTCTAACATTTCCATCAACCCGGTAACAATATCTGGATCCACATAATTTCTATCATCTTCATGTATAACTGCATCAATTCTATTTTTAACTTCATTATCAGTTTCATAAATATAAAGCTGTGCATACTTAGGTTTTTGGCCATGGACAGGAAGAAGTGATCCAATTCTATGATGAGTTTGACCATTTACACGAAACACATATGGACCAGAACCATTATTCACTGATCTATCAACATTACCCCCCAAAGAAGTGAAAGCAAAGAGAGAGTTGTAGATTCTTATCCCTAGTTGAAAGTTTATTGATCTCTGACTATTAATATTGAGTAAGTTTCCAAGAAAGGGTGGAGGTTCTTTCAATAGAGGGAGTTGAACTCTTCCTTCAGAACAGCACAAACTAAACTTCGGTTTTGCAGGCGTTTTTGACTTTACAGTTCTCTCTTCATACCAAAGTTGAGCTCCACAATGTTCACATACTATTGTTGGAGGTCCTAAATCCAATGGTTCTGTAAATTTTCCTATGACAACAAAAACAAAAATTCACTTTTTCTTCCTAATTTTAGAACTCTTTTAGGAGAACTAAAAAATGTAGCACTTACGTTGTTTTCTGCTGTCATCATTAATGCTATATTGTCTACGTCGAATACTCCTTTGAAATGGCTCGTCATCTCTTGTTCTTGTTTGGCCTAGGTTACATACTAATTATTAGGTTACATACTAATTATGAGTCTTTTAAAGAAAAATATTTTTTAAATATCTCAATAGCGTACCCCTTCTATTTCTCTTTTCAGATAAAATTAATCTTCGTCTCAATCTTGCATATTTAGCAGACTCCATGCTTGGGGAATAAACTAAAAGCAAAGCATTCACAAAATTTAAATTCATAAATATAACTATATAGCAAAAACATATATTACAAATTAACAGTTAGATGTTATTAAATCATGAAAAATTGAAGAAAAATATAACATTCACATACTAACTTCAAAATTTAAAAAAAAAAAAAAAATTGATTATTTGATAAAATATAAATTGTACATAGAAGTTATTAAAACGATTAAAATCTTGAGAGACTGGTAAATACCTGACTTTCCTCGTCTTGTAGTTGTATTACCAAATAAACCAGATATCAAAATGCTAAATCCCTACCTACAAAACAGTAAGCATAATTGTTACTTTAGTCCAAAGGCATTGGTAAATATTTTATTATAGATGATTAAGATTAGAATTTTGAAAGTGAAAGAACTAACAATCTTCCATTGAATCAGATTCCTTTTCTTGCAATTTTTTTAGAAAGGATTTTCTGTAGATCATGCAAGTAACTTTAACTTTACCACAAAAAGGGGAAAATTTTCAACACCCTCCAATTTCTCATGCTAACAAAAAGGAACCTTGGTAAATATGGAAAGCTAATAAGTTCCTTCTCTTTTATTAGGGTATTGATAGATCAAGAAACAATTACAACTTTCTTTAACTGTTCTTTGTAACCTATTGGTACCTTTGCCCATTTATTTACTTTTTGATTGGTAATCAGTACAAACAGAAATTGAGCCGCTTAAAAAGGCAGGGATTTTCGAGGGTTAAGGCTATATCCATTGTTTAGCAAAAATAACTTTTTCCATTGAAATGGAAATTGAACACTACAATATACTATGATATTAAAATTCCAAGCATAAAAGCAGATTTAAAACAGCAACCATATATTTGCTGTAATTATTAAACATACACAGGGGAAATATAAATTATTTAAATACTCCACCTCGCTCAGTTTCCACTAAACAAATTCAAACCCATAACTCAGTTTCCACACAAAAAAATTCAAATTGATTATCACCATTTTAATATCTATTTAAAATATTGAAGATGTATCTCACTTCAAAAAATATTGTACAACCCCTTAATAAGATAATTACATTCACTTCGATGGACAGTATATCAAACAAAAGCAAAGTATGAAATTTATGTAATGAAAGAAACACAGCTAAAACAGCACATAAGAATTCCATTAGCATAATCATATTTATAATGAAAGTGGCAGAACACAAAGTGCTTTGGAAAATACCAGGTCTTGACTCATGGAACAATGAATTTTAGACTCGAATTGGAAACATCAGAAGAAGTAAAGGAAAATCCATAAAACTGGATTGTTGGGGTCATCCATAAATATATATATATATATATATAGATGACCCCAACAATAAGAATTGTTAATATTACATTAAGTAGCCAATAAAGGTTGTGATGTTGGAAATCAAATTGTGATTAGACAAAAATGTACCACCATTACTGGAATCTCCAACCAAAAGTTATCAAACTATATAAAATTCTGATCTAGTGACTGAAACTCAGAGAGAGAGAGAGGCGGAGTTTAGGTAGCTGTAAATCAAGAAACATAATGTAGGCCTTTCCCTGGGAGCTGAAGGGAATGTCTTCCGGAATATATAAAAACCAAACTAATCTTCATAAAATCATAAATCAGCATTGCAGAAAGAATTATGGATACAATTAAAAAGAATAAATTCGATTATATTAAATCATGAAATTACAACAGGCAAGCAGATGTACAAACAACCAAATCAAATTTTACAAAAGAATTAAAAAAATATAGACGCTGAGAACATAAAACAACAATCCAACACCAAATCACTCACAAGCTTGTCTAACATACACCAGGAGTATGAGTAGTTTAAGCATCAACAGAACCACTTTCAGTTTTCAAAGCTCTCTTCAACCTTGCCTTAAATGAAGTAGAGTGCCAATTCACTCTCTTATCCTGCACACCCACAAAAACTTAATCAGAACACTACTCCATCCCCTAAAACAAAAATCTCACTAATCTTTAAAACCTCAATAGTTGTTTTTTTCTTTTTTTCTTTTTTCTTTTTTTTGCTTTTTGCTTTTTGCTTGGAAACAGATTGATCATAGTTGATTTCTTTAGGTTTTAACAATTATGCATCAAATAGCATTGTTTAGGAACACAGCCTTCTTTTTACAAATTGAAGTATTTTTTCTGCTAAAACTGATATAACTAAACTAAAATTCAAAAAAAGCTAAGAAATCCAAACTATTCTAAGTCTGAACTTGAAACAGTCAAAACATAAACCTACCAGCTGTATTTTTTCTGCACAAACTGATATAACTACACTAAAATTTGAGTTTCATGTACATAGATTATCACAGAGGCAAACGTTACAATTCAAATTGAGAGAACACTAAAATAGTTAGAAATTAGTTGCGATTTAATCATGGATTTTGGCCTGTGATGGTGCTTAATATTTTTTGTACTTCCAGCAACATTTTATGACCATTGATGAGGGAGATTGTAATACTCAATTTTGATAAAAAACATGTTTTGATCCAAGAACTTACTTCATTTTTTTTATATGCAATGCATGGTCATACTTCTTCAATTTTGCAAATAGAAAAAAGCAAACATGGTCGTACTTTCTTTCCAAGTTCTTTCTATTATTTTGTAAAGGTCTACCGTGTGAAAGAAACTCAAACTTGGAATAATTTCCTCAATCTTTCTCTCTTAGTATGAATATCAGCATCATCAAAGCCCACCGAAAGGTTTACATCAATCCCATTTAAATTTCCTCATGCTATATATGTTCAAATCTAAGACAAATTAAGCCAAAGAAAAATTAACCAAGTTCTAATATTTGTAAAACACCACCTTTGGCAGATTTAGATTTATACATCTACCCTAAAACAATTGAAACCTGGAAAAAGCTCTAATCATTAAGCCATGAACATGAAATTGAACCCACGTTAACTCAGACCTTGCAAGTTTAAATGTGCATCTCACTGATCTCATCTTAAATCTTAATAGCAGGACATTAAGATCTTACAAACCAAACTGTAAATAGGATTCTACAAAACATGATATGTTTGAGTATATATGCAACAAACCTCACTGACCAGCACAACATGCTCTTAACAAACACAGAGGTTGGTTCTTGAAAATACTGTTCGACTTTATTATATTACTACTATCATTATTAACATTATATTGTAGTCAAAGATATTATATAAGGGAAAATTTGTTATTTCACTACTCAAAAGTGTGGATATCAGTTAGAAAATGTGGACACCAAATGTCCATGTTTATGAGTGGCTGTGTACAGAGTATGGACATTGGGAAACTATGAGACAATCATGTTAGGGAAAGGCAAATACATAATGAGTAATGAAACTCGTCTTTTGAGTTATGATTGGGAGAAATGGTGCTTGTTCAAGTCTAGCCTTGATCAAGCTCAGGATTGATTTTCGAAGACCAAGCTCACCATAAAGATGGGGAAGGCCCAACATTTTCTAATTTTGAAAAACCATACAAAATATATATTTATCCCATGCAAACTTATTTTATTTTTTTCCCTCATTTTCCAACGAATAAAGTTTTTGGGATAAAAATTTAAACAGTATATATTCCATTTTTTTTGCAAACGAATAATACTAAAATAAATGTATAGCAAGGTAATTTCAAAGTAATTGTTAACCAAGTATTAGCCCAACCCAAAATCATATTGGGTGAAAACTACCAAAATAAAAAATTGACCAATCATTATGGGCAATACTCTTTCACCATGATCCTTTGAAATTTAAGTTGGGCCTGCAAATTGACCCATAGCTGTCTCCAGTGACCCTTTGTTGTGTTAACTCTTACCCCTTACACATGTTAAATGTTCCGAATATTCTATTTAAACTTTGCTCAATAGAATAGAGTAGTAATAGACACAATAAGTATAACTTATTAATCAACAGTATGAAAATTGGTACTAACATAGCTAAGTTTTCATAATTGTATTGCACAAACAGATTGGCATTGAAGTGGTGAAAACAAAGAATGATACATACTAATTATGAGTATATAAATTGGTACTAACATAGCTAAGTTTTCATAATTGTATTGCACAAACAGATTGGCATTGAAGTGGTGAAAACAAAGAATGTTACATACTAATTATGAGTATATATGCAACATAACATGAAGCATCTTTATCTGGAGGGAGAGACTAAAGAATTAAAAAACATAGAATTAGACAAACTCATATGAAAAAAAAAAAAAAAAAAAAACACATACCAAGTTCTTTGTAGCTGTAGATTTAGATTCTAATATTTGTAAAACACCACCTTTGGCAGATTTAGATTTTGATGGTTGTAGAGCACCTTCAATTATCTACAAAATCAAAACGAAATCAAAAACAGAAAACATGAAAAAACGAAATCAAAAACAGAAAACATGAAATAATTACAATTTGAGTTTCATGAGTTATTTACAATTCAAATTGAGACAACACTAAAATAATTAGAGAAAGCCTAATTCGAATAACATACCTTAACCCTAATTCGAATGGAGGCAAAGAACGAAGAGAAAGCCAATAAGAATAAACCTAGAAATTGAATCAACTATTTATAAGATAATAGTTAGAGTCCTAATACTGATAGAGTTCGGATTCAAAAAAATAAATAATATTAGAGTTCTAATTAAATTTGTTTTTTACTTACCTTTGGGCCGTTCTCGACGGGCTGGGTTGGGTGTTGATGGGCCATGGCCTGGATGAGACCCACGGCAAATGGGATGCCGGTTCTGTTCTGAGGAAGAGTGGAAACTGAGCGAGGTGGATATGGGCAAATCGGTGGTCGGTGGTCTGAGGAACTTGATATCGGTGGTCTGAGGAAGATCGATGGTCTGAAAAAGGCAGAGAGGTTCGGGATGCCGTGGTCGGTGGTCTGAAGAAGATCTCTGTTGGGTCTTTAGATGCGATGGTGGGAAAGGCAGAGGCAGAGAGGATCGGGGAAGGCAGAGGCAGAGGCATCGTGAAATGAACAGATGGTTTATTGAGTTTTTTGGGTTTATTACATTTTTTTTGCTGGTTTTATTTTTTTTAATCGTGAAATGAAGAGATGGTTTATTGCGTTTTTGGTTATATTGTTTTTTTTTTTTTTTTTTTTTTTAATATTGTGCTGACGTGGAAATTTGTGGGAGCTCTAAAAGCTTCGGTTTTATATATATATATAGATAATGTATTAGTTTTAGGATTATCATATATGTCTGATTGGAATTTTTTTTATTTTATTTTAGGGAATGACTGGATTTTGTGAGGACCAATTTTCTTTTCTTGCAAAGGTCCCCTTGGTATCCTAGTTAACAAAACTAGTCGCTAATCCATGCAATACACAAGATAGTTAAATAAAAGGACAATTAACCAACATCACGTTAAGGTAAAAGAATTAGTGAGAGACTGATTTGCCCACCAAGAATTTAAAAGAAAAAAAAAAAGATTGATATAATAAAATCTAAGAAATTTAGAAATAGAAAATTGAGTTAATAATATGCATATTATAGACATTTTGCTAGATAGTATTTTAAAAAAAATGGATCTGTCATAATTAAATAAAATACAATGGGAATAAATATTTAACTTCTATGTTTTTCTATAGTTTAGAAGTGTTGTCTAACGTAGAATGTTATTGGGTTGTACGAAAGATTTTTATAAAATGTTAATACCATATATATATGCTTATATTATCAATATCTCATTACAGGTGCATAGTTACTGAAATCTACAAAGTAATTTACAATTCTTAAATTAATAAAGCAAAATTCCCAAAAGTTATATATATACACACACTCAAAACTGATATAAACTACAAAGATAAAAACAAATCTTATTTAGTCGTATTTGACAGGGTTTAGACCCCTTAAACCACAAACAAATTGCGTAGCCTAGATTAATTAGCCAAGTTTTTACTTAGTCAAATTAAGCAATTCTAGGTTAAAACAATTACAAAATCATATCATGCATGTAAACATATAAAGCAGCGGAAAGTAAATAACACAGTGATATGATCACCCAGGAAAACCAAACCGGTAAAAAACCTGGGGAGGATTTTACCCACCGATCCTCAAGGCAAAACGGAATCCACTAAGAAAGAATTGAAGTTGTTACAAAAGGACTTACAAGCAACCCCGCTTGACTTCCTAATGCTACCCACCAGTAGTAACTTCCTGACACGACCACGCGCAGGCTCCGAATCCACGGACTACTTCTTTCTTTTGTCTTCCTTCAATCTGGTACAAGCTCCTCACTTGTTAATCTTTAAGTTCCAATGGCAGCAACCAAGTTGATCATCAAGATGTAGAAGAATCTTAATCTTGAAAACCCTAAGTTATGTGTAAAGGAAAGCTCCTCTAGATCTCACAAGAGATTTACACAAAACAGCAATGTATGAGCAACAACACAACTTGTGCAACTCTGAAAAACGTAGCTAGGGTTTGCCTTATATACCTAGGGCAAAAACATAAAAACCTAGACATTTAAAGAGTTAGGGCTGAGTTGGAATTCTGCAGAAAAACGCATCTGGGCCGATTTTCGATCGATCGAGAATTACATTTCGATCGATCGAGTCAGGCCGAGAAGCTCCAATGCTTCTGCAGTCTCTCGATTCCAACTTTACAAAATTAAACCAACTTTGAGCAAGCCTAAACAAGACTAAACACATTGTTTTGATCATGGTTTGCCAACATTACAAATTAGGTTCTAAATACATAAAATCCTAAGACCTTAAAACCTAACAGTATTAATAACAATATAAACAATTCAAAACATGGAACATTATTAAATTTATAACACATAATTCCATTATCTTTTACGTTGAATCCAAACAAATAATTAATTGAAATTAATCCAAACGAATAATTAATCAACCAAAAATAAAAACTTTAATTAAGAAAACAAAAAATCACATGAATCCAAAATAAAAATTCTCAATAAAAAAAAAACATATAAGGTAAAGAATTAAGATCAACCTACTAAAACGCAAATACTAAAAACCCCAAAACTTAAACCTTCCAAATTTTATAGAATCCCCAAATTCTACTTCAAAACCAAACAAAACCCTACAAATTCAAAAAATTCATATATAATATACCAAATAAAAATTTACCACACCTTGGGTTGAAAGACATAGGTTGCAACTTTAATTTTTCTCCAAAAAATAGAGATGTTTCATCTGCCGTATACAATATAAAATAATTATTAGAAATTTCAACCCAAAAACCAAACCCACAAAAACACTATTAAAATATAGAGATTAACCCAAACATTTAGAAGAAAATAAATTCTAAATATAACTGATAATCCTGGAAAATCAGTAGGTTGAAAATGCCCGGGATTCGATGATCTTGAAGGCTAAGTCCTGAAAAAACCGAATTCAATCAGAGAAAGACCGGTGGAGGCCGGTCAAAGGTCCTCCGATGGCAAAACCAGTAAGTTGAAAGAGAAAATACTTTTGAGAACTTTTTAGTAAAAATGCGCGAATCCCTTACCTCTTCGTAGGGAAATGCTTTTATAGTGCACACTGAACGGTTATTCGCTCTACCAAACGTCCCTTCTGTTGAGAAATTCATTAAAGCCAGAGATAACTAAAATAACTTCCATGGCAGTTATTTTATTTGGAACGATGCCTCATCTTGGCCTGTGAAGGCCTTGGTTCACAAGTAAAGGCCATCATTGCCAGACTTTTCATCCTCGTCTATCATTAGGGAAGGACGAGGTCCCGTCCGTCCTTCATTAAGGACGGACGAGGTTTATTAGGACGGCTCGTCCGTCCTTCACTTAGGACGGCTCGTCCGTCCTTCACTGGGGACGGACGAGGCTTGCTCTGGGATAACTTTGTCACGTTCTATCCTTTTCTTTCTTTGGGCGATGTCTGTGGACGAGACTGGAAAGGCTTTTTGTTACGCCCTTCCTTCATTCTTTACCCAAGGACGAACCATATGGACGATTGTGGGAGTTGCATTTTATAGCATCATCAGTTCCCCCCTTGTCCGTGGGTCGTCCAAGGGAACTCAAGACGAGCGTTGACTGCAGATTGGTGTGCCACGTGTCAAGAATTTATTAGTGGAAAAGTCTCGTCGTTTGACTTAACCGAGGAGCTTGCCACGTGTCTCTTGTTGATTGGCTATCGTTTCAGATGCCAAGGTTTATTCCCTATAAATAGTTAAATACCTTCGTTACCCTCTTCAATTCTGAAATTTCCTTCTTCATCCTTCCTCGTCCTAGATCTTCGTCTAGAAGCTTCCTGCGTCTATAGCTTTCCTTCGTCCTAGATCTAGGTATTTTTCTTTTTCTCGTCCTTAGTTTTTTCTTTTAAGATGGCTGAGGTTGTGCTTTCCTCGTCTAGCGATAGTGTAGATAAGGCCATAGACGAGTACAATGACGAGAGTAGTTATTACAGTTCCAGTAGTTCCAGTAGTTCCAGTAGTTCTAGTGATAGTAGTGGGGGGAACACCACGGACGAGTATGTTTCTGGAATCCTTGGAGTTCCTTTAGAGGTTGTACAGGAACAGCTTAGGAAGGCCTCAGGGTCTCAAGCTGGTACCTCGTCTACTGCTCCTCCATCTGGTCCTTTGGACGAGGAGGAGGTTACTGTTTACAGTTGTGCAGTAGATATCCCTTCTAGGACAGACGAGCAAAGACTTAAAAATCTTAAGGAATGGTATCAAATTCCAGATGAGTTTAACCCTAGGATACCCATCCGAGGGGAATGGTGTTGCAGCCCTCGTTTTGGGATAGGCGTCTATGAGGCTTACCTTTTGGGGGGTTTAAGATTTCCTTTAAATGCCTTTACTAGGGAGCTGTTGATAAGATTAGGTTTAGGAGTATGCCAATTTAACCCAAATGCATGGAGATTAATCATCTCAATGCAAATTTTGTGGGGTGAAGTGTTCGGAAGGGACCGTCCTCTTACCGTGGACGAGTTCCTTTATTGTTATAAACCTTCAGAAATACACCAATCCCTTGACTTTTATCAATTCACAGCCAGGGGTAAAGATTGTAGATTGATCAAGTCCCTGGCCTCGTCTGACAGAAAATGGAAGACGGAATTTTTCTTCGTCTCCGGCTTCTGGGCTGGGAATCCTATAGACGTTGGCCGGGACACTTTTGGTCGTTATTCCGGGGACCTAGGAAACCTTCGTCCTGAGGGTAAGTTGCTCCCCTTTTTCTTTTAAAATGATTTTTTAACATTCATGATCAGCTTATAATAATGATGTCTTTTACTTGGTTCGTTTCAGCTACTAAACGTCGGTCCTTGAGCAAATTCTTCCGTGACCGCGTCCACAGGGCTCGTCTACACGCGGATAGAGATTTCCATTCCTTAGTCTCACTTAGACGACTTGCTAAGTGGGGATTGGGCCCTAACCCTTCTGATGAAGCAATTGCGCACGAGGTCACAGTAAGAAGAAGTAAGTCTTAAGTTCCAAACACCCTTGCATATTGTTTACTGTGTTTTTTTTTTTTTTTAATCTAAAAGTTGTTTTTTTTTTTTTTTTTTTTTTTTTTTTAGGAATGGCAACGATGAAAGGGAACAAAGGAAAGGAAGTGTCTGCTGAGGGGGAGCGTCCTGAGGTTGAAACTCAGGCTCGTCCTGTGATTGGGGAGAAAAGGAAAACTTTACCTAAAAATTTGGATCTGGCAAATCTCCCCAGTCGCAGAGGCAAAAAAGCTAAGAGTACCTCGTCCCAGGTAGTCAAGCCTACCCTTCCCTCGTCCCAGCAGCCTGTGCAAATAGTTGATGTTGACTCGTCCATTCCAACTGAGAGCACTCCGTCCAAGTCCACTCCGTCCAAGACTATGTCAACTCCTCAGCCTTCTCGAGCGGTCCCTTCCAACATTATTGAAAATGAGGACTTAGCGTGGGAACGTTTCAAGACGGCTGTAACTGACGAAGATATAAACATCTGTTATGACATGTCCCTTAAAGATTTTGAACACTCTGGTGTTCACGACCTTTTTAAGGTAAAAAACCCATTCCTCGTCTTGACTAAGGATTTTATTTTCCTTCTTTGTCTCTTCCTTTTTCTAACTTTTATTTGCTTCCTTTTTTGTAGAGCATGTCAAAGTTTATAGCGGCGTCCAGGCAGGCCACAGGATTGGACAGGACGAGGATTTTACTGGAGACGAGGGTACAGGAGTTAAGGAACGAGGCTAAGCAATGGGCGGAGGTGGCTTCCAAAACTACGGAAGAGGTGAAAGAATTGAAGACTTTAGTTGAGGAGTTGAAAACCAGTGCTGCGGAGAAGGATGCTCGTCTTGAGGTCCTGAAGAAGAAGGACGAAGAAAACAACATTCTCCTCTCCAAAGCGAAGGAAGACGCAGTGGCTGAATTCAAGGTGTCCAAACAATATACTGATGTTTTGGACACCAATTATGCAGCTGGCTTTGAAGATTTCAGGATGGAGGCTATGGAGAAGTTTCCTACTGTGGACTTCAGCTCCATAGTACTGAATCTTAATGCTGCTGCCACTAGCTCTCTCCTTCATACTGGCTCCGAGGACGCTAATGTTGAGGACGATGCTACTACCTTAGCCCCTCAGGACGCCTCCCAAGTTGATGCTCCTTCGTCTTAAGAAAAACTTGTTTCCCTTTAAAGAAGTTTCTCAATGTATTTTTATTTGGTCTCTTTTGTGACCTTTTTAATGTAATTTCAATACATTTACCTCGTCCAAAGTTTTAAGACGGGGTTTTAAACAATCATTTCAGTTTAGTTAACAAGGGCTGTTTTGGATGTAAAATATCCACCCTTGACTTAATGAATGTCATTTTCTTTTTTCAAATGTGTGGACGAGTTTTTCTCTTTTTTTTTTTTATATATATCTTACATATATTCATCTTCCATTTTCATTGGAATTTCTAATGTAATCTATGTAAGAATGACAAGTTAATATTTCTCGTCCTTGGACCTGTTGAGAAATGACAGAAATTGGCATTGCTCGTCCATGGACTTAGCCAATTTTTATGTCTAATGTTAAGGAACTGCATTTTTCTCGTCCATGGACTGGATTGTTTTAACTAATTCCTTTTACATTCAAATGAAGTTTTAGGCATTGCGTTTTACTCGTCCATGGGCTGGATTGTTTCAACAAATGCCTTAACTAGGTTACAACAGGCCCATGGATTTCTTCGTCCATAGGTCATCTATGCACTTTCTCGTCCAAGAGCCTGATGTGTATTATGCTTTATCTTGCTCATTGTGCGGACGAGTATTCTTGGGCTTTTATGGCAATTGGCCTTAAGCATTGGTTTCACCTCGTCCTCTGATTTGGACGAGCATGACTTGTTTTTTCCTTGGGAAATTTTGATGTTATATTCTCCGCGTCCAGAGAATTTTCTCGTCTTATGCTTTTCAACCTTTTCAGGGGTAAATTTGAACAAACGTAGCATGGGAAAACGTGAATTATACAACATTATGTACATTCCACAAATATTGTGCATAACATAAGCATTGTTCATAGACGAGGCATACACCTTAGAGGCTAATGCCTTTATTTAAACAACACAAATTATAATGTCGTCCACAATTTTAACATAACAATAGTAATAAAGCCACACATAATAATAAAGCCACACAAACATTAACCCCTGATCTTGTCCAGATTCATGCTCCTCTAGACTGGTACTTTACTGATAGTACTTCCTCAAATGCTCCACATTCCAAGGATGCTCCAGCTTCCTCCCATCAAGGGCTTCTAAGTAATAGGATCCTTGTCTTTTGCAGTTGACAACTCTGTAAGGGCCCTCCCAATTTGGTCCCAACTTCCCATGGGCTGGGTTCTTTGTTGCTAAGGAAACTCTTTTCAGGACGAGGTCCCCTATATTGAATCGTCTTCGCCTGACCATTGCATCATAACGCCTTGCCATAAGGTTTTTATACTTTGCCATCCTTTGCTCAGCATCCATCCTTACCTCGTCTATTAAATCGAGGTTCAAACGGAGTTGTTCCTCATTAGCTTCATCCTGGTAGGTCGTCACCCTATGATTAGCCATGTGCACTTCCACGGGTATAACTGCTTCAGTTCCATATGCTAGCTTGAAAGGAGTCTCTCCTGTAGGAGTCCTCACTGTTGTTCTGTAAGCCCATAAAACACCTGGTAATTCATCTGGCCATACACCCTTTGCCCCCTCAAGCCGAGTCTTGATGATTTTCAACAAGGATCGGTTTGCTACTTCTGCTTGTCCATTAGCTTGTGGGTGGGCTAGTGATGAGTAGTGATTTTGAATCCCAAAATGTATGCAGAAATCCTTGAAAAGTGTATTGTCAAATTGTCGTCCGTTGTCTGATACTAGTACCCTGGGTACTCCGAATCTGCAAACAATGTTCTTCCACACGAAGTTCTTGACGTTTTGTTGTGTGATGTTGGCCAATGGTTCCGCTTCTACCCACTTGGTAAAATAATCGATACCAACTATGAGGAATTTCATTTGCCTTACCCCCAGTGGAAATGGACCCAGAATGTCAAGTCCCCACTATGCAAAAGGCCACGGGGCCGTCATTGGAGTTAAGTACTCTGATGGTTGCCTGGGGACGTTGCTAAATCTTTGGCATTGATCGCAGACTTTGACGTACGCCTTAGCATCAGCTTGCATGTTTGGCCAATAGTATCCTGCACGGACGGCTTTGTGGACGAGTGACCTGGCTCCTGAGTGATTGCCACATGCTCCCTCATGAATCTCTCTTAAAATGTAGTTTGCTTCGTCTGGGGCCAAACATCTGAGATAAGGCTAAGAAAAGCCTCTCCTGTAGAGAATTTCGTCCATGAGAATGTAACTGGCTGCTTTGACCTTCAACTTTTTTGCCTTATCCTTTTCTTCCGGAAGTTGTCCATCCCTTAGGTATGACACAATTAGAGCCATCCAATTTTCCCTGCTTTCCACCTGTTGTATTTTGGGGGATGTCTATGCTTGGTATGTATTGGATCTCTTCAAGCTTGTCTACGGCTTCATTTGCTGAGGCTTCTTTTGCTAAGGTATCAGCTTCCATGTTCTCCTCCCTTGGGATTTGAACGAAACTAACTTCTTCAAACTTTTTTATAACACGCATCACCCTGTTAAGATACTTTCTCATTCATTCTTCTCTAGCCTCGTACATTCCATTCACTTGACTCATGATCAGTTGAGAATCTCCCAAGACGAGGACAGATTTAGCTTCTACCAATTTGGCCAGCTGCAGCCCTTTGAGAAGAGCTTCATACTCGACTTCGTTATTAGTTGCTTGGTAGTGCAGGTGAACTTTGTGTTTTAGCTTATCCCCCTCTAGAGACTGCAAAACCACACCAATTCCTCCTGCATACTGTGTAGACGAGCCGTCAACATGGACGACCCACTTTTTATTCACTTCACCTTCATCATCACCACTTAAGGTAAATTCAGCAATGAAATCTGCCAGAACTTGAGCTTTTATGGCATGCCTTGGTTGGTACTTTATGTCGAACTCACTGAGCTCGACAGCCCATTGAATCAAACGTCCTACAGCTTCTAATTTGTTCATTGCCTTCCTCAGCGGGTGATCTGTCATGACGTTAATGACATGAGCTTGGAAATAATGCCTCAGTTTCCTAGAGGCTATTATCAATGCAAAAGCCAATTTTTCCATTAACAGGTATCGTCCTTCAGCTCCCCTCAATGCTTTGCTGGTATAGTATACAGGTCTCTGTACTTTGCCCTCTTCCCTCACTAGTGCTGAACTCACTGCGTGTGGGGTGACTGCTAAATACAAGTACAACTCTTCTCCTTGCACGGACGGGCTCAACAGTGGGGCTTTGGTGAGATACATCTTTAGATCTTCAAAAGCTCTCTGACACTCGTCGGTCCATTTGAATGCTTTTTTGAGAACCTTGAAAAAAGGCAAACATTTGTCAGTAGCTTTAGAAACAAACCTGTTGAGGGCGGCAACTTGTCCGGTGAGGGACTGAACTTCTTTAACATTGCTCGGAGGCTTCATATCCAATATTGTTTGAATTTTATCAGGGTTTGCTTCGATTCCTCTGTAGGAGACCATGAATCCTAGGAATTTTCCTAATGACACTCCGAAAGCGCATTTGTTGGGGTTCAACTTCATATGATACTGCCTCAATGTGTTAAATGTTTCCTGTAAGTCGTTCAAATGCTTCTCCTCGTCTTGAGTTTTCACCAACATATCATCTATGTAGACTTCCATATTTCGCCCGATTTGTGGGCGAAACATATGATTAACCAGTCGTTGGTAGGTTGCTCCAGCATTTTTCAAACCGAAAGGCATCACTTCATAACAAAATAGTCCCTGACTGGTGACAAAGGACGTCTTCTCTTGGTCTGCTTCATCCATCCTAATCTGATTATAACCAGAGAAAGCATCCAGGAAACTGAGCAACTTGTGGCCTGCAGTAGAATCTACCAACTGGTCAATGCGCGGCAACGGGTAACTGTCCTTGGGACAAGCCTTGTTTAAGTCAGTGAAATCAACACACATTCTCCATTTGCCGTTCGCCTTCTTAACCATGACCACATTGGCTAGCCAGTCAGGATAGTACACCTCTCGAATGAACTTTGCCACTATCAACTTCTGAACTTCCTCCTTAACAGCATTATCTCTCTCACGGGCGAACACCCTCTTCTTTTGTCGTACTGGCTTGGAGGAAGGGCACACATTCAAACGGTGGGTAATGACATTAGGATCTATACCCGGCATGTCCTCGTGACTCCATGCAAATACATCTTTATTTCTTTTTAAAAAACAAACGAGGTCCTTCTTAATCTTCGCTTCCAAATCTGCTCCAACCCTGGTACACCTCTCAGGGTTATTTTCATCTAAGGGAATATCTTCCAATGCTTCCAAGGGCTCTGCCAAAACTTTCTTTTCTTCAATATTCATTGCTTGCATTTGCTCGTCCGTAGCCAGCATGGCTAGATAACATTCCCTTGCTGTCAACTGGTCTCCCTGTGCTTAGCCTATCCCATGTTCCGTTGGGAACTTGACTGACAGGTGGTAGGTAGATGTAACTGCCTTCCACCTGTTTAGGGTTGGTCTTCCAATTATTGCATTGTAGGATGACGAGCAATCTACTACTAAGAAATTCACATCGGTAGTCAACTGTCGTGGATATGCTCCTACCACCACTGGTAATGTAACAGTACCAACAAGCTGTACCTTCATTCCTCCGAAGCATACTAGAGGCGAGTACACTGGGCGGAGCTGGTCTCGTCCGATCTTCATCTGCTGAAAGGCTGGATAGTACAAAATGTCTGCCGAACTCCCGTTGTTTATCAGCACTCTTCTAGTTGTGTAATCAGCGATGAGTAGGGCGATGACAATAGCGTCGTCATGAGGATGATGGATTCTTTCAGCTTCCTCGTCCGTGAAAGTAATGGGTTGTTCGTCCGTGGACTTCACTCTTGGCGATCGTCCTGAAAGTTGGACGCTCTGCACTTCCTTCAAGTATGCTTTCTTCGTCTTGGACGACTGCCTTGCCAAACTTCCCCCAATGATAACTTTGATCTCGCCCAGTGGTGGTCGCGATGACTCTTCTACTTTCCCTTTCAACTTCTCATCCCTGTGATCTCGTCCAAGGAAATTTCTTAACTTCCCTTGCCTTATGAGATTCTCAATCTGCTGCTTCAAATCAAAACATTCATCTGTGTCATGGCCATGGTCTTTATGAAAGCGACAATACTTGTTCCTATTGTGCTTGTTGGGATCTCCCTTTAATTTCTCTGGCCACTTCAGGGAAGGCTCGTCCTTGATTTGCATAAAGACCTATTCAAGTGGCATGTTCAGTGGAGTATATTGCTGGTTGCGTGCTGTCGAACCTTTCTTGTCCCGGTCTCTTCTATCGTCCGTCCGTCCCTTCTTTGGACGAGGAGGGCCTTGTTCTGGGTGCCGATTCGTCTCCATTTTCTCTGTCCTCTTTCTTTTCTTGGCTATAATCGCATCTTCCGCGTTCATGAAGTTTTGACTGAATGGACGAGCTCCGCCATGGTTTGTGGCTCTTGCTCATAGAGTTTATGGATGAACAAATCCGAATGGACTCCGTTGTGGAAAGCTGCTAACAGCAATTTGTCGTCCATCTCGTCCACTGTCAAGGCTTCCCTATTAAATCAAGTGATAAACGATCGCAGACTCTCATTTTCCCCCTGTTCTATTGTCAACAGACTAGAAGTAGAGCGCTTGTGTCGCTGACCCCCTATGAAGTTATTGACAAACGATTTGCTTAATTCTTCAAAAGAACTTACTGAATTTGGGGGTAATTTGCTGAACCATACTCTGGCCGGACCCTTAAGAGTGGTAGGAAAGGCTCTACACATTATTTCATCTGGAACTCCTTGAAGATGCATAGTGGTCTTGAAGGTGGCAATGTGGTCAAAAGGATCTCGATTCCCGTCGTATGAATCTAAAGAAGGCATTTTAAACTTCGGTGGTAGGGGATGACCATTGATGGAAGCCGTAAAGGGAGAATCAGTCCTATGAACCAAATCCTCTACTGGGTTCACCGTCCTCATATTCTCCTTCATTTCGTCCATGGCCTTCTTCATCTGATCCAACTCTTTTTCCAAGTTGGGTACCCTTTTTGAGGTGGTACCCTTCGATTGACTGCCATGCTGAAAATTCTCTCTGCCTTCTTGACTCCGAGATTTCCCTTCTTCTTCATGCTCTCTATATGTCTGCCTTCATAAATTAACCTCTCTCCGTAGTTCTTGATTTTGGCGGGTTAATTCCGCCATCGCAGCCGCCATGGAGTGCATATGTTGAACAGATGATGCCTGCATAACCGGTGCAGATCGACAATCGCGATGAGGGTTACTTGATGCGTCTCTACTCTGTTGAGGGCCTGGGCTAGTAGCCCTCGATCTTGTTCGAACCATTTCAACCCTTTATGAGAGAAAGAAATTGCAGAACTCAACAAGTTCAAGAGCGACAAATATTTCTTTCCCACAGACGGCGCCAACTGATAATCCTGGAAAATTAGTAGGTTGAAAATGCCCGGGATTCGATGATCTTGAAGGCTAAGTCCTGAAAAAACCGAATTCAATCAGAGAAAGACCGGTGGAGGCCGGTCAAAGGTCCTTCGATGGCAAAATCAGTAAGTTGAAAGAGAAAATACTTTTGAGAACTTTTTAGTAAAAATGCGCGAATCCCTTACCTCTTCGTAGGGAAATGCTTTTATAGTGCACACTGAACGGTTATTCGCTCTACCAAACGTCCCTTCTGTTGAGAAATTCATTAAAGCCAGAGATAACTAAAATAACTTCTATGGCAGTTATTTTATCTGGAACGATGCCTCATCTTGGCCTGTGAAGGCCTTGGTTCACAAGTAAAGGCCATCATTGCCAGACTTTTCATCCTCGTCTATCATTAGGGAAGGACGAGGTCCCGTCCGTCCTTCATTAAGGACGGACGAGGTTTATTAGGACGGCTCGTCCGTCCTTCACTGGGGACGGACGAGGCTTGCTCTGGGATAACTTTGTCACGTTCTATCCCTTTCTTTCTTTGGGCGATGTCTGTGGACGAGACTAGAAAGGCTTTTTGTTACGCCCTTCCTTCATTCTTTACCCAAGGACGAACCATATGGATGATTGTGGGAGTTGCATTTTATAGCATCATCAATAACAAAATAATAAGATAGAATGAAAATTTCAGGCACATATGAAAACAAATAAAAAAGACAAAACCTACTTTTTTTTTTTTTTTAGTTGAGTCTCTCTCCTTCTTCTTTTTTTTTAAATTTTAAAGTGAAGTTAAGTTTAAGGTTTTGAGATGGTAATTGCTAAGGTTTTAAAGAGAGAAGAGAGAGTCCTACCAGGAGTCTAAATAATATAAACAATTCAAAACATGGAACATTATCAAATTTATAACACCTAATTCCATTATCTTTTACGTTGAATCCAAATAAATAATTAATTGTAATTAATTCAAACAAATAATTAATCAACCAAAAATCAAGCTTTAATAAAAAAAACAAAAAATCACATGAACCCAAATAAAAATTCTCAAAAAAGTAAGAACATATAAAAATTTACCACACCTTGGGCTGGAAGACATAGGTTGCAGCTTTGATTTTTCTCTAAAAAATAGAGATGCTTTATCTGCCATATACAATATAAAATAATTATTAGAATTTCAACCCAAAAACCAAACCCATAAAAATACTATCAAAATATAGAGATTAACCCAAACACTTAGAAGAAAATCAATTCTAAACATAATAAAACAATAAGATAGAATGAAAATTTCAGGCACATATGAAAGTAAATAAAAAAGACAAAACCTACGTTTTTTTCTTTTTCTTTTTACGTGAGTCTCTCTCCTTCTTATTTTTTTAATCTTAAAGTGAAGTTGAGTTTAGGGTTTTGAGATGGTAATTGCTAGGATTTTAAGGAGAGAAGAGAGAGTCCTACCAGGAGTCTCTCTCTTTTTTTCTTAATCCTAAAGTTTTTTTTTTTTTTTTTTTTTTGGTGAGTCCTTTTAAAAAAAAAAAAAAAATTCAAACCTAAAGTGAGTCATTTTTTTTTTTTTAATTCTAACGTGAGGTATCTTAAAAAATTATAATTAATTTTTAATCTTCAATTTTATATTATATATAGATAATAATAATTAGGGCTGTCCAGAATGAACCGAGACCCAACCCACCCGAGGAAACCGACCAGATCCGACCCTATTCCGGCCGACCCGACTACTCCGGCGATTGGCGGCGGTTCTTCAACCCCAGAAATCGATTTTGGCGAGTCGGTCTCGGTTTTCCTCCCCTAATACCCGAAAAACCGGAACCGACCGAAGAAACACAAAGTCCAGCGAAAATTTTCGAATTCCGGCCAAAATTTTCCAGATCCCGGCAAAAAAACCCAGATTTCGACAATATTCCACTTAGATCCGATGAGATTTTGACCGTATATGGCAAAATCTCATCGAATCCGGTGAGATTTTCGCCGGATCTGGCCAAATCTCATCGAATCCGAGGAGATTTTCGCCGGATCTGAGTTTTTCTCGCCTTTTTCTTGCCGTCTTCTCGCCGACTTCTCAGATCTGTGACTCCGACCGACCCGACCGCCACCTATTGATGGTCTAATCCGCCCGATCCGATTACTCCGACGGTCGACGGCAGGTTCAAACCTGATTCCGACGGGTCGATTTCGGGTTGGACACAAATCCGACCCGGACCGACCCGTGGACAGCCCTAATAATAATGATGTGATAGGTCAACAAAATATATCTAATAGAGTTTTACTTAAACTAAACTATTGTAACACTAATAAATATAAGAAGATATAAAACCTAGAATAAAAAGAAACTATTTGGTATTTTTGTGATAAGTTGATGTAGGATATTGTTATTTTGGTATTTCTATGCAAAAAAAATGTTATTCTAGATGATTTATTTCCTTATTTTTAGGTTCTTTTAATGTTTTTTTAGGTCAAATTTGGTTCCTATTATGGTTAGGTATTAATTAGGACTTAATTTTAGAATATATTTTCTTGTCCATCAAGTTTTATGGAGCCCTTAAATAGGCCTCCAAATTTATATACGTTTTTCAATATTATTGTTATTAATAAAAATTCAAACTTTTGTCTATTGTTTTTCTGGTGGATTCTATATAAGATATAAAACCTAAAATAAAAAGAATCTAAAATAAAAAAATAAAAAAAAAATAGTGATGATGTAAAAAATTATGAGAGTTTCAGAGACTTCGGTTTTATATATATATATATATATATATAGATAATCTAAGCAAAATCTAGTCCATGCCCTTTTTTAAAAAAAATATAAATAAATCTTATTCTCATCCCTGTAGCCCAAGCCTACTTAAATCTTATGTCTGGTTGGAAGAATTCATTAACGTATCTTTCACAATCATTCACGTGTAATGTCTCTGTTGTACTCACTAGAGGCTTTCCAATGTCATCTTAACAATTTTCTTTTTTCATGTTCATAGGAAACATAATGACAAAGGGCTAATTGTGGAAATTCACCCCAAATGTTGAGGGTAATTGCACTTTGTATCTTAAACTATAAAAATTTGTAATTACCAACCCAATTGGGACAATCCTTTCAAATAGGACCCAATCTTTATTTCGGGGTTAACTTTAATAGTATTTGTGATCATAGACCCTTAAAAGAGAAAACACTCATTCGCAATAAATTTACTTAAACGACCCCATTCTTGCCTCCCCTCTCCCCGATATGGAAATATAGTTCCCTCAAATTTTTTCTCCGATAAACACCATTCCAATAACCAATCCGCACACCAAATGAGATGTCACACAAAGACAAGACGAAATCTAGAGGCAAACACAAAATCTAGAGGCGAGAAGAGTGTAATATTTCACCATTGGAAACATGAAATTCCCACTACAAACAACACAAGCATGTTTAATTAACGAACACTATTGCATAAAAATGTAATGATCTCAATATGCTAACCATGATGTACTATTTATGTAACTGGATGTAACAAACCCACTCTTATATTTTGAAAACACAATATAAAAATAAAAAATAAAAAATAAAAATCATTTCATGCCTCTATTGTTTATTAAAGTGTAATGCTCTATTTATTTTGCTATTTCTAATAATTTGTTATCATGCAAAGATGCTCGGTTGGTTATTGTAGGAAATATACACGAAATTCTCAGATTTGTGAGATGCAAAAATAAAAAAAAAGATATGCATCAAAGAAAACAATCACACAAGACAAGTTTTATGTGGTTTGGCAATTTGCCTACGTTCGCGAAGTTGCAAGGATTTCACTATTCACAGGAAAAGGTACAAGATGCGGCCCAAGCCTCTGCTCCATGGACTAAGCTTCAGAAAACCTCCCATTAAAAACCGTAGCAATTTTATTTTGAATCGGGTCATAATCCAAATCAAACACAACTAGACTCCACAAAGCCCAACAATTATTTCTATGCTTCTTCAAATTTCATCTTGTCAATGTGTCGATCATTTGTGAGTGTGGTGTTTTTTGGAGAAAATTTTTGAAGGATTTTGGGTATAATTTCATATTGGGGAGAGGGGAGAAGGAGGATCATTTAAATAAATTTAATTGTAAATGAATGTTTTTTTTTTTTCCATTTGCACGGCTTATGGTCACATTTACGCAAACTATTAAAGTTAACCCAAAAATAGGACAATGGGATGATATTTGCAAGGATTGTCATAATTAGGGTGATAATTATTTGAAATTTTGTAGTTTGTAGTGGAAATTGCATATACAACCAAAGTTTAGGGTGAATTAATGTAATTATCCCAACATTGATTAAACAATCGTATTGTGGACGACTAAATTTCGAGTTTGAAATAAATCAAATAAGTAAAATAGTTTCACAAATATAAATTTGTATTGATGAATGTATGATACAATTCTCTATGATTACAAAAGAGTGATCCTTTGATTCAATCTTCTTGAAAGACTTTTTGATTGGAATTGTAGTAATGTGATTTTGACTCGAACACCAAATACCGTTCAATTTGTTTGAGAAATGCATTGAAGATCATTGAAACAAAATTACAACGAATCTCTGGCTATGAGCTTGTTAGAAATCCTTTGTTCTTCACGTTCTTTGTGTTCTTCGTGTTTTTCGTGCATTCTTCATCTTTGAAGGTTTGTGGTGGAAATTCTTCGAGGCTTTAAAGGCTTGAATCCGTAGAGCTTCACCAATTTGTGGATTCTTTTTGTTTCTGGAAGCTTTTGAGCTTGATTCCAATGAATTTTGAGATCTAGGAAGATGATTTGGATGATTTCTCTTCTAATGTTCTTCATATTCGAAGGTTTATGACAAAAGTTCTTTGGAGCTTTTAGGGCTTGAATCTGTAGAGCTTTGCTGATATGTGATTTCTTGAAGTTTCTAAAGGCTTTTGGGTTTAATTCCAGCAAAGTTTAAGATTTAGGCAAGTAGTTTGGATGATTCTACTTCGAATGTTCTTCATATTCGAGGTTGAAGTTCTTGAAGTTCCTAGAGGATTTAGGGCTTGATTCCAGCAAAGTTTTTGTACTTCTGAATCTTCTTTAATGCTACTTGTGGCATGGATGCCTTGGTGTCTTCCAAGATCTCTCCCAAGATGTCTTGGTGTGTGTAGAAATGCCTTAGGAAAGCTTCTATTTATAGGAGTTTGGGGGCGGGTGAGCAACACGTGGCGAAATCTAATTGGTGACATGTGTCACAATCTGATTAGAGGAGCTTTAAGACTTTTTCTCCAAGACACGTGGCATCGTTTGATTGGCTGAAATGTCTTGATTTTCAAGGTGACACGTGTCAACAATTGATTGGATTACTTGTGTCATCACTTATACGCGCCAATTGTCATTGCTTACACGTGCTGATGTGTGGCATGTGTCACTGCTTACATTCGCCGATGTGTGATTAGCATTTTGTGTGCTTTTTTTTTTAATGTTTTTATTTCATAACACTTGAAAAATTTCTGGTGGTTCCTAAATGGTGATAGTAGGAACTAGTTGTAGTACATGGCGCTTTGTAATTGGCCGTACTTTATGAACTTGGTAGTATGATGTGTCAACTTATGATAGATCATGAATTTTCCCTCTCTACACGTACAAAATAGTACGAGGGTGAGTTACATCAATGCATTTATGGTTTTAAAAACCAAAATGGTAAAAAAAAACTGGAAAAAATTATTAAGTTCCCGGTTTTTTACCTGTTGAACCGGAGGTTTTTACATCGATTTTTATGGTTTTTATCGGACCAGTTAAAGGTACCGACTGATTCGATCTGATTTTTAAAAACTATGCATGCATTTGCCTCAAATTGGCTTAGAACAAACAAACAAATGAACCAACTACATGATAACCTTCTTCTACAAGGAGATCCGCACAGCAGTTTTCCTCCCTATATGAGTGATGCAAATGATAAGAATCTGATTGACTAATCAAATGTCTGTATCAGACAAAAATGTGATTCTTTAATTTTCACTATGGCATTGCAAAATTTTTCAGACACTACGCGGGTTAGTGACTACTTAAATTAGGTATGTCCTTTTCTACAACTTCTTTAACTTAACTTCTTATTTATCATTACATATTAACTAGGTATCATATATAAATATATTTTTGGAACTTTCCCATGCATTTCATGGTTTAGTGACTAATTAATACTAATATCAAATGAGTCTAGAGTTTTATATCTTAATTCATACTTTCTAATATTTCGAATGGAAATGTCTAGAGTTCGAATTCCCCAAACTTACATTTTCTTTGTTATATATTTTTTACTTTAATTTTTAGAGTTACAAACAATGCTAAAAAAAACTTATTAGAATTCATCCTCTGTTCATAAAACAACCCAACACTAAATAAATTATGATTAAATTAGTGTTGAGCTTCTCTAACAAATCTAATTAGGTTATAAAAAAATTCGAATTAAATTATACATATATACAAATTATCTAATCTTAAAAAAAAAAATTTAATATTTATAATAATTTGTTAAATATCTGTATATATTAAGAGGATTCAGAAAGTTAGTTATTACTTTTTTTTTCCTGTCAAAAATACCCCTACATTAATTAACCAATAACTCAAAAATAGGGTTAAAATAGTAAATTGACAAAATAAATTTAGTTATTACTTTTTTTATTGTCAAAAATACCCCTACCTAAAACTTAAAAATTGGGTTAAAATAGTAAATTGACAAAAATAATAAATTCCTACTTCTACATTAAAATGACTTTCTGCTTCTAATAAACTCCTACTTTTACGTTAACTAGCGTTTAACCCACGCAATGCGCGGGATCATTTTACGTATTAAAATACTTTGCATTCAACATAAACTTAGTTCTCCAATTTCCACTGCATACATTCAAACTTAAATAATGTTTTATATTTAGACATATGGTGTCCATTATTCCCAAAAAAATGTTAAAACATTAGTATCTTCGAATCACTTCATGTGTGTCATTCCCTTCTCAAAGGGGCCACTTGGAGGAACACATGAAATGAGTTCAAACAAAGGGAATTCTCCATAATGCTCCTGATGCAATATCTTCAAAAACATTTAATATTTTCTGTCAAATAATATTTTCGTTTTTATGAGCTTCCACACCTAATGGAAAATAGCATTTATCTAAAAAAATGAATCTCTCTTTAAGAAAATAAAACTTAACTTACATTTGAGCATCATGTCAAGCTTTTGCAGTGCAAGAAGATTGACATAAAAATCTGAACTTGGTGCATATTTACAATGAGTTATTTGCCTGTAAGCCTCCTTTAACAACCATCTATTCTAGAAAAAAAATATGTTGTTTATTATAACCATATATAAACATCAATATTTATGCCAAATCAATAACTAATTTCTTGTTTCTATTGAAATGAAATTGTTATTTAATTGGGGAAGAAAAACATGGGATAACTTTCAAAAATATTATCTATTTAAACAACATATATAAAGTGAAGAAATTGCACCCTAGAACAAAATGCATATTTAGTGGAGGACCACAATCAAACGTTATTATGATCCTTCATATATTTTGAAAAATTGCTCAAAGAAAGCTTCTAAATAAACCACTATAGGCAATATTTATCACAAAGATAGACACCTTCTAAATGTGTACATTCTACAAATTTCAAAAGTATGCATTCAATAGGTACTATGCAATTAGAACTAAAATCAAATGTCATATCAAAGAACTTCAGCTTCATCTCAAAGCCATAAACCAAGCATAATTTAAGACAGAGAAATTACAAAGTAACTTTTTTGTAAATTAATCCAAGGATTTGTATACAAATATTTTCTACATTAGATACTCCATCCATATATTTAGCTTAAATTTAGAAATACCCTTTCCCCGACTCATTGTAGGTAATTCATAAAAGAGGGAAAAGTGAGTTATTTAACCAAATAAATTTAAGTGCCATATTGTATAGCCGTTGCCCTCGGCCTCATCAATAATAGATAGATAACCAAAACCAACATAGCCCAAATACCCAAAATGGCATAAGTTTCATGAAAATGGCAATGACTCATTATAACATTTATCCTCAACTCAAAAAATTGCAAATGACTTCAATAAAACAAAAAGGAAGCACCAATTCACTTGAAGTTAAATAAGAACAGCACTAAGAGCCAAAAAATCAAAAAAAAAATCAAAAAAATCAAAAGAACATGTTGGACTTGGGAAGCACTAATTGGATATGCTGCTTGTGATTCTCTTTCAATGTTTTATAGAGCATTAAGCTCGACCGCAAAAGATTTTCATCTGCATAGAAACAAAGGAAGACAGATTAAATGAGAATTAAAAATAAAATTGGCGGCCTTTCATTAAACATCTAGCAAATATAGTAATTTGTTCTTATTTGACATAATCCTTATGGAAAAATAAACAAAAGATACGGTTTATAGAGCCTAAGTATTATCTGCCAACTTAAATCCTATAGTTTAGGCTTGATGTGTCCATGGCAGAATGATCAAACATTTAGATGCTAACCAATAAAATGTCTTCACCTAAGCACATCCCATTTTCTGATAATTTGGTTCAATTGGTCTACATGTTAAAGGTCTTCATAAACTAAGGCAAAAATAAGAAAATCAAGTAGATCAATAGTATAATGAAATGAAAAAAAGTAAGATGTTTCAATGTTGGTTGAGCTAGAAATGATTCAACATATTTAATAAATATTTAGCAAAGGCGTCCCTGTAAAACATATTTAACAAACTTTTAATACCAAGAAGCAGACAAATTCTCATACGAAGAGATTATAAGTTAATACAGATTATGGGCTCACCTTCAAATATTGGGAAAACCATATAATTTGTTGCTGCCCACGTAATGGAGACACCATTCTGAGTTAACTAACTAATGAACCACAATGAATAAAAGAATGAGAACATAGAATATTTGAGAATCAATAAAATTTAAAAGAAAATATTTGATTACAGATTTTTGAAATAGAAAGTGAGAGGAAAATAAATATAAAAAATTTGAAGATGGGTACTACGCTGCATATTTAAATTTTCAAAATGAAAAGAAAAAAGAGAACAAATAACTTAGGAACCAAAAAAAAATACCATTTTATCAAATCATATCATTCACTAATCAGTAATATGTTGCATCAAACAATTTTCCATTAACATAACATTTATCCCTGGGGCGGGTAAGAGGTTGAGTTTGACATGGGTTTGAGAAGGAAAAGGGTCCTGGTCTTTTGGGTTTTGAGTCTATGTAGGTCATGATGAAGAATGCAAGAAGTGATGTGAACTGTACCAATTTTGTTTAAACCAACAACTTGTTGTAGTAGTTTAAGGAGGTCACCTACCATATCCAAAGAAGTGTCATCCTTTACTGTGTCCTTTCCAAGCTGAAACTCTATTACTTTCTTTTCATTTTTTGTAAGGATGCCCGTCTTGTTTGTGCAAATTTTTGTGACTTGGCCCCTTGTCTCAAAAGCAAATAGTTTTAGACTTAATATGTGATGTTTGGATTCGATTTTTCCCGTCCCCATACTATGATAAATCTAAACGATTTATTCATTTATGAACAATGAATATGAACAAAAGTTCTCAAGGATGAAATCTAGAAGATATTACATAACATGCGCATAGTTATTTTCATAGCTATGTGATGGTGTGCTTACTTATTGCAGATAGTATTGCCCCACAATTTTCAGATGAATAAGCAACAGTCCTAGAACTACTCAGGCATTTTCTATCCAAACATCAACCCAATTGTATGTAGTTGATCGTCTTTACGTTAGAAATATTGTTCTAATGGTAATGGTAACTACATTTTAGTTAAATAATGGAGAAACCATATAATTTGTTGCTGCCCATGTAAGGAGACACCATTTTGAGTTAATTTTTTGTTTTTATTTTTGGGCAGTGAGTTTTTGTCATTTTTGCAGGACATAAATAGTATGTGTATATTGTGGTGATTCTTTCATAAAACACAAGAGCTTTCAACCAATTTTTCCCACATTTAATTGTTTCTAATCCCAAATAAAATACATAACAAACAAAAATAAATTATAAAGTCATCAAGTTAGAAATATAATTAATCAATTTTCTTTCAAGAATTTTATCAAACATGATGGATTTAGAATAAAATATATACTTACTCCTAGGATCTTTGTAATGTGAATCCACTATAGAAGTTTTGCCTCCATTGGAGTTTAGATTGTGACCCAATCCATATAGATCCATGGGTTTGCACTATGATGGCACATGACATGGAAGAGCTCAATCTATTAGTTAGGCTTCTCCCTTACAGTTTTTTCTACATGCCCAACAAAAGCAGATTATTTAATCAAATCAGTCTTAGGCTATCCAAACAGTATCAAATTTGACAGCTTTTATTAATCACATCAGCATGTAACATATTTAAAACAAAACCACTCACCTAAAGACCAACTAATAGATATATATTATTCCATTTCAATATTCAGAGAGTTGCTCAAAACCATAACCATAAATAAATATAAGACACAAACTAAAATTACTGTGTGACTGTGTCTATGGAAAAAAAATAAAAGACAGAATCATAAAATAGAGAGAATGAAAAAAAAAAAAAAAAAAAAAAAAAAGATCCAACCATGGATGGAATTTCCATTAAGATATTTTGACATCGTAATGCTTCAAGATTGGTTAAGATTTCCATGACCTACAAATTCAAATTTTACGGTACAACTTAAAGAGGTCCAAACTTAATTAAGTAGATATTTATGTCCAAAAAAGAGATTAATTGATTTGAAGAAAGGAACAAAAACCAATTTGATGAAGCAACCCAACTCAAGTTCCAACTTCCAACCCAACCAAATCTTAATCAAAATTAAAATGAAAATCAAATCTTAAAAAAAAAAAAAAAAGTGAGAGAGAGAGAGAGAGAGAGAGAGGGAGAGAGCTGAAACTTAATGACTTACATCAAGCAAAACACTTAACTCTGAAGAGAAGCAAATAGTTTGTTTTGGGCTTTAATCTGTAGAAAGAAATAAAATTCAAGTTAATTACTACAAGTGTAAAAAATATAAGAAAACAGACTAAGGTTAATGACTTTCATCAAGCAAATTAAACATATACATATGTGGCTGTATATGGAGAGCAGCAACATTAAGAAAAAAGCAATTTGCATATGAAACTAATACATATTGCTGCATAATGTGTCTCTCTAAGTGCAAGCTTTCTACTAAAGAAGGCCATATTGTTCCTCTCCCTAAGAATGTGAGTCCACTTACATTGCACATTACAGATGATCTTCCTATTACAATAAAGTGGCTAAAAAGATATAGAACAAAAATAATGGTAAAAATAATCAAACATGCAGTGATGCTAGAGACTTTGGGCTTGGGTTGGAAGATGTTGGTTTTGATTGAATTTTGAGAAGGAGAGACACGAAAAGCAAATAAATGGGTAATTATTCTGTTTACAAAGAAAAGGAAGAGGACGGATAGAAATAGCAGAAGCAAATAAAACTTGACAAATTTATTAATGGGTGAAAAGCAATGGATTTGCAGAATAGGAAGAGGCAGAATAGGAGAAGGTGAAAACTAAAAAGTAATGGGTTTGTGTAATTGAGGGAGACAGCTGTTTGAGTATGCTAAAAAATATGAAACTATTCTCACAAAATCTAATTATATATTACAATGTCCTTAAAATAAAATAAAATAAATTTCCAGCAAACATACAAAAAAAATACAATAATAGATGCAAGAAACTGTTGTTTGCAAGGGACTAAACTAAATGTTGTGGTGGGCATAAATTACAAAGCAATTTGTTGGGAATTTTCTTACATTCAACTCTCTATACCTGCAAATAAAAATACAGCTTAAATTTAAATAAATAAAAAAGAAAAAAAGAAGAAGAAAATAGTGGTGTTCCAATGAATCTTATGTAAGGTATGGACTTTTAAGCAAAGGGAACCATTCAAATTGAACGTGATCTAAGATCTACCAACTAAAAGTGGTTTTAATAATACATACTTTGCAGTTTTGAGTCCATCAAAGCAACAAACATGCATGTATGAACATCACAACACAGATAGTAATATAACAATCCAATGCACAAAGTAAATTTGAATGATCAAAACCCACTACGGATCCAACCCTATCAATCTATGATTTTAGTTTCTAATTCACCCATATTCCAATTCTACGCATCAAGTATTAAAATAATAATAACAATTATATGCAAACTTAGAACCAATAAAAAAAAATCAACAGGCATTAAATGTAAATGTTTATACGCTGATCAACCTAACAACATTTTCAACACACAAAAAAAGAAAAGAAAAAGAAAACAGATTATGAGAATATCAGAAACCTTAACAGATCATACCCAAACCTAAGCCTATATACACATCGCAATCATTGTATTCTAAGTATAATTTATTGGAACCTGATAGCAGTCTTTAATAAGGTTTCAGTGAAAATTAATATTGATTGCGGTATTTGCACTGTGCGTTTGTTTTACGATTTTTGGGAAAAGAAATCAGAATATTTCTGGAGAGAAAGAAATTGAATGATTTAATTGCAAAATAGAAAGATTGAAAAAAAATCTATTACCGGAAAAATTAAAAAAAGAATAGCCACATATTAAAACCTGATTTCATTAGCCCTAATTTTTGAATCCAAATCTAGAACCAAATTGAAAAAATGAAAAGCATATAACAGGCTTAATTTACCTAAAAAAATCAGAGAAAGAATAGAACCCATTAGAGGTGTTGTTTGTGGGCAGAGGGAACTTTTACTCTGATCTTAGTGAGAGAAACAGAGAGGCGTTCTCTTCTCTCTCCGTGTCCCAGGATCGCCTCTTTCTTTTTCTGTTTCTTTCTCCGTGTCTTCATCGCCTCTCTCTTTTTCTGTTTCTTTCTCCGTGTATTCATCGCCTCTCTCTCGATTTCATCGCCTCTCTCCCCAGTCCCCACTCCGTGCCTTCTCTGTTTACCGTACTGCCAAGGTTTTGGGTCTGCAAAATCGTTTCTTTAAACTTTTTGAGTTCGTCGCCTCTCTTTCTCCGATTCTTTCTCCGTGTACTCATCGCCTCTCTCTCCTTCTCCGTTCTCAGTATCGCAAGTTATTTTTGGGAGTAATGCAAGCCCTTTTAATTTAATTTTAACCGGTTAGTTTTTTTTTAACACGCAGAGGCTTTTAAACGGTGTCGTAGGATTGCCAACCAATATAATGTATCGCCTTTTAAATTGTAAACGTGGCAGCACCTCCTTAAAAGTCTTCTGCTATTATATATACTAGTTGCTAACTCGTGTGATACATGAAAAATTTATTAACTATGAAAAAAAAAATCAACAATGAATAAAGAATAGACAAACTCATGGAATAGATTTGAAATTTTTTCAAAAAGAAAGAAAGCCTTAAGCGAAGTTTTGTGAATATGATACCTTATGTTTAGTGAAAATAAAGATCATATTTGATATATTTCATAAGCAAATAAATATCTAACCATTTAACAAACCGGATGAAGAAGAGGTTCAAAATTTTTAAGGTCGGACCAAGATCGAACCAAAGTTGAATTTAATGACATTATAGTTAATTTAATAATTATTTAAAATATAATAAATATATTAAATTTGTAAAAGTTGAAAATTTGACTAAAATAGTCCAAATAAGTATAAAAATTTATCTTTCAAATATATTTTTAATCACACCTTTTAGGTAAATAAAAATATTATATTCTAAGTAAGCATATATAGATATTGAAGTTTGATAGTCTAATAATATGTTAAGTTTTTAACCCATATTATCTTGTTCTCATAGGATTTTATATCCTTAACCAAAGAGTCTCCAGTTAAGTGGGCAGACAATCCAAGAAAGCTACTAAAGAAAGGTAAAAACTATTAATATAAAATGAAAAGTGATCAAGTTCCAAGAATGTGTTGCACAACATCCACGCAAAGTGCTTCAAACTTTCATAGATGGCCTTTTTATTTTCTTTCGATAAAAAAATTTCAAACTTTCTCTTCATCTTATCTTTGAAAGTTTCAGACCGTGTATAATCAAATTATCAGCGGCTAAAACTTAAGTTTCCTCCACCACGCCTATGAGTTTCTGTTCTTTTTTTTCCATCTTACCTCCCCTGTTTTTTTTTTTTTTTTTTTTTTTTTTTTTTCAGCAATTTCTTTCATTTTCTTTATCTCATCTCGCTATCTCTTCTCTAGCATTTGAACAAAAAAGACCCAAATTTTACAGAGAGAGACATGAAATGGAAGATCTGAGAGCAGAAGGAGAAAGAGTGCAAAGTCTGAAAGAGACTGAGATGCAAAGAAGGAGGTTTTGTGATTTGTGGGTTTGGCTTGTATTTGTGATTTATGGGTTTGGTTTATGCTGCTTGTGCACTATGTTTGAGGAAATTTATGGGATGAAGATGAAGATGATGAAGAGAGAGATGAGATTATTTTGGTTTTGATGATTTATGGGTTTGGTTTGTGCTAGGTGCGTAATGTTTTTGAAGAAATTTATGGGATGAGAAGAAAGATGACAAAGCCGGAGATGGGGTGTTTTGGTTTATGCTGAGTTTGTGATATAGAAGGAGATGGAGATGCGGATAAAGGAAGAGAGAGTTGATCGGTTTTTTTGGGGAGGGAGAAGGAGATAGGTAAGAGAAATTATTTTTATTATCGGGTTCTTGTTTTAGTTTTTAGAATAAGTATCGGTGGAGGAATAGGGATATATATATATATATATTAAACGTTGAAAACGTATAACAGAACTAATTTAACTTTAAATTTATGGAGGAAAAAAAGTCAGAGAAAGAATTATCCATCGGAGTCATTGTTAACCAAAAAGTCAGAGGGAACTCTTTTTAGTCGACTTCATATGCCTTCTTCTTCTACTTCTTTTTCTGGAAAAATAAAAAACCAAAAAGGTCATTTTACTGGGAAGTAGTTCTCTTTTTTCTTGATCAGAATGTCTGGAAATAAAGATTGAAACAGGTCTTTAAGTTTAGAATGATACATGATCCTTCCAACCGGTAAGAATCTGGGCTTGGATTGTCTTATGGCTTGATGCAGTTGGCGAACAGATTTCTCAGATTTCTCTCTCTCTCCAGATTTCTCAGTTTTTTCTCTTTCTCCATTCTTTGCGACTATCCCTCTATTTCTCAGATTCTCTTAGTTTTTCATTGGGAATGCGGCGTTTGGGTTTGTGTTTTTATAAAGAAGATTGATATGAAGACTCTCAAATGGTCGGTCAAAAATATTAAAAAAGACTCTCAAACGGTGTACCATGCGGTTTTTTTAAGAATTAACTCTACACGTGTTAGTTTTTAAAGGGGCCTTTTTTCCTAACATAGCAGCACCTCCTTAAAGCTTCTATTATTATATATAGTATTAGATATGATTTTTACAATATTTTTACAACAAATCCTAAGTGGCAAGTTGTTACTGGTTGTTATTGTTGGGGCAAAAAAGTAATCTTAGGGTTAGTTTCAAATTTGAACCAATAACAATTAACTACCTGTGATTTGTTATAAAAATGTTGTAAAATTGTTGTAGACGTAGCATTTTTCTATATATATATATTTAAATTTCTACTTCTACTTTCTAACTCCCTACAAAATAAGATCACTCTTTTATTAGTTTTAAAACTCCTCCAATCTACAAAACTCATCTCACATATTCTTTTTTTTTTTCTTTTTTTTTTTGGTGATTGGAAAAAGTAGAAATCTCAAATTATAATAAATGCAAATTATTAATTTTTATCCAAAAAATAAAATAACCTCTGAGCACGTGCGATAGCGCTAACGCGCGCGCTCAGAGGCCAGTATGTATTAATTGCATTTCCCAAACAAAATGTAAAATAAGTATTAAAGCAAAAGCAAAAATAAAAATAAAAACAAAATTTTCTGCAACATATTACAACCTGCAATGACTTGGCAGCCGAAATCCCACAACCCCCAAATAATCCAACACACCCAGAAAGAAAAAAGAAAGAAAGAAAAGTGTTTTAAGTGAAAGTGACAGAAAGTGTGGGTATGTGTGCGCATGAGAGAGAGAGAGAGAGAGAGAGAGAGAGAGCTAAGCAAAGCACTCACACGCAAAACGCAACGCAAGCACGCACACCCAAAACCAAAACCTAACGGTCCTTGCGTTGAATCTCTATTGGATTTGTAATTCCCCTTCTTTTTTTTCTTTCCATTTCTACCCCTTTCTCTGATTGTGTTCGTTGAACTCTCCATTTTCCCACAATTCTCGGGAAATTGTTTTCCCTAGCATTACACGATTCATCTTTGGATTTGATTTCCCAATATTTTTTTCTTGGGTCAATTAAAAACAAAATACATTTGTTTTTGTTGTTGGATATATGAGTCTTTTGAGGGTTTGTGCGATTGTGAACGAGTGAGATTGGAATTGGAAAACGCTGCGAAGAAAATGAGCACGCAGCAGAGGCAACGCGTGAATGTTCGTGACCTCGCCGAGGAAGCCAAGAAGCGAATTGTCGTTCTCATCATATGCGTTGTCGGATTGGCCTACCTCATGTCGTGTATGTTTTTTTTTTTTTTTTTAATATAAATTTTGATTTTACTTGTGATTTACGTTTTTGTTATTTATTTATTTATTTATTTATTGATTCTATATGTTTTTAAGTTCAATCATAGTTACTTGTTTATGTTTATTTAGTGAGAATTTAGATTGGTTTGTTGTTTTGATTGTAATTGGTTACTTGGGTAGTTGTTGGTTTTAGCTCTAGACAATTGTTTTGAACGGTCTTTGATCAGTGTGATAATGGGTTTTTTGGGTATTGTCTTTTGGTTTGCTTAATGTGTGGAAACATCACATTATTTGGTTTGTTCTAGATGAATTACTTTTCTTCATTAGAACCCGTCAATGCCGGCTTGTTTGCACATGAAGAAAGGCACAGAGAAAGCCATAGAATTCACTACTGCTCTAGACTCATTAGTTATAACTGTTTGAAGGATTGCTTTCTACCATTTCTGTTGTGTTTATTTATGATGTTGTGTTGAGGTGCTGAAGCATGGCCGTTAATCTATGTAATTTCTGATACGGCTTTGGAGGTATAGAGAACCCATGATAAGGAGTCTGTCGGTTTGAAGTTTTTATTGATGTACCTTTTGAGTTCATTTAGTCGGACATGGTATTGAAGTTTTGAAATGTAATTTGTGGAGTTATGGACACATTCTATCAAATAAGGAATAGACAGTGTAAGGTGTGGGGTTATGGATGCATCTTGGTTAGGAGTCCATTTAATCTGTCTTGCCTTTGAAATCATCAGCATCATGTGTACTTCACATGCCTAAATACCCAAAAAAATATCTTCAAGTTGCGAGGAACTCATTGTTAGTGTTATTGTGTGCCTGATATGTGTTGTTGGCATGCTGACATTTATACTCATTTCGTCAATGTTTATCAAGTTGAGGTCCAAGTGACAAAGCAGTTAGTGGACTTTAGTCTGCTCTAACTAATGATTTACAGGGTTGTGAGTAGTGACTATTGTTAATTGCAATTAGAGATGGATTTGCTTGTGATAGGGTTTTGGGTGAGGGGTTATGGTCTTTAGGGATAGCCTTTTGCCTCTCCAAAAGTTCACTATCTTTCAATCCTTGTTATTCAATCATCTTCAAAAAGGCCTTCTCTATGGGACACCCAAATTTTGCTTTGTTTATTTTTTCTTAAGAATTTCAGTAAGAAAACATTTTTATGTTGTAAGGATCCAAGTGACAAAGCAGTTAGTGGACTTTAGTCTGCTCTAACTAATGATTTACAGGTTCATGAGTTGTGAATATCGTTAATTGCAATTAGAGATGGATTTGCTTGTGATAGGGTTTTGGGGAGGGTTTACAGTCTTTATTAGGGACAGCCTATTGCCCCTCCAAAAGTTCACCATCTTTCAATCCTTGCTATGCAATCATCTTCAAAAAGGCTTTTCTATGGGACACCCAAATTTTTATTTGTTTATTTTTTCTGAGAATTTCTGTAAGAAATAATTTTATGTTGTGAGGTTCAGCCCTGTTGGTAACCACACAATTTGTCTTTGAATAGAAATGTGGATCTGTGGTTGAGGATGGATATCTTAAGATCCATTAGTTTACTTTCTTATTCCCTCGTCTAATTCGGACCAACATCTTTTTCTTCTTTTTATGCCAAAAAGTACAACTTAGCCTTTAGAATCCCAACTGGCCTTCTTAGAAGCTCTGTGTCTTCTTTGTATAGCAGGATGGCTTTTACTACATTGAAGAACAAAGGAATCTTGCTATTGTGCTGCAAGTATTAACTTTACTGTTGGTGATATAGGTGGTCACGTTAGGGAAATCTTAATGGATATTTCAAGTTTTGGTGTTTAATTCAATCGATCTATGTATAGTGAACTTTTTAAAATTTAAAATTGGATAATTGGTTGTTTTTGTATGATGTCTTTCCATAGATGTGTATTGTATTAGGCTTTTAGCTAATATTTGTGTAAAATCCCAGTTTGTTTCTTTGATTGAACCCATTTCATTTTCCATTTGAAGAAAACATATACTCTATGCTTCCTTCCACACACTAATATAAACTTATCAGAATTTATATGGTTTTTGTTGTCTTGTCTGATTTTACTTTTCTTTTCTTGTTTTTATTTTATGCTTTAAGTTTATTTCAATATTCACTCATTGCCATAAGCGTTCTGATTATTTTAATGACAACTGTTGAAATTGATTTACTGTTCTCATTATGGTTCCATCACTCTTAATGGTTGTTTCACCATGAAGGTTGGGTAGATTTATCATGTTTCATTCGTATATATTTGCAAAAATTTGTACTTTATGTTTATAACAACTGGACAGAAATGCATCACATTTGTGAATGTGTTTGAAGGTTTCTTGGGGATAATAATTTCATGGTTATGTAAATATTTTGTTCAGTTTTCATTAAGAGTGAAATAATATTTCATTGATACTTAGGGTGTGTTTGGATATCACTTATTTTGCTAAAAACTGAAAATTGAAAATTGAAAACAATAAAAAAAAATATTTTCCAGATTATTGTTCACACCAAAAACACTTTTCATTTGCCTATTTGCACTGTTCATGTCCCATGAACAGTGGGACATGAACAGTGCAATAGGCACTGGTTAAAAAAAAAATGGCTGAAACGCAAAACGTGTCTGCACCAGACACAATCCAAATGCTCACTTAATAGAAATAAGGGGCATAGCCCAAGTAAACAGTAAGTATTTTTCAGTTTTTATGTTATCATTTTGTTCCTTTTTTAAACTTTTCTCACACTTCTCTGCTATTACTTCTTGGTTTAAATGACACTTTCTTTTTAAAAAAATGGGCTTCGAGTCCTTTTGGATTTGAGATTTTTTTTTTTTTTTTTTTTTTCCTTCTCTATTTATCGAACTTACATTAGTAAAAGAGTTTGTTTGGTGCCAAGCTTGGTGAAAAATTTTCTGCAACATCATGCTGGGAAGTTTATTTCTTGATTTGCAGCCTCGAGGAATTAGACCAGTACTGGGGATTTGTATGCTTAAAATGCTTCTCAAGTGTCTCAGTCATTTGGGAGATAAAGCTTTCATGTGTGCATACTTGTTCTTGTTTTCTTTTGTCTCAATATGCTACTTATTGTTGTTGTTCGATTGTCAGTGACAAGCTCCTCAGTATGGATCAACTTGCCTGCTGCTGCCTCCTTAATCATCGGCCTTCGTTATTTATCTTTAGATTTTGACATGCGGAGAAAAGCTGCAGCATACAACAGCAAACCATCCTCTAATACTCCTCATAAGAAACCTCCTGAACGTCCTAAAATTGTTGAAAAGTCTTAGTGGAGAAGGAAAGTGAATTCTCCTGTTGTTGAGGATGCAATAGATCACTTTACAAGACATCTAGTTTCTGAGTGGATTACAGATCTCTGGTACTCTCGCTTGACACCTGATAAAGAAGGTCCGGAGGAACTGGTGAACATCATGAATGGTGCTCTTGGGGAAATTTCAGGGCGCATGAGAAATATAAATTTAATTGATCTTCTGACAAGGTTTTAGTTCCCAACATGCCCCACACCATTTCTTTTTAATTTTCGACTGCTTTAATTTAGAAGCTGATTAACTGAGGAACTAATCTTCTCTGTATGATACAGGGATCTTGTTACTCTAATCTGCACTCACTTGGAGCTTTTTCGAGCCAATCAAGCAAAGATTGAAAGACAACATTCAGGACCACTAACAATTGAGGAACGAGATGTGCATCTAAGACGTATCCTTGTTAACGAGGACAAATTGCACCCTGCTCTCTTTTCAGCTGAAGCTGAGCACAAGGTTGTTTACTTTCTTCCTTCGTCTTCAAATTATGCAAAAGTCAGTGAATTTGTAGGTCTTACCTAAAAAGCTTGTATTGTTTCTTGACTTCATCTGCCTTCAAATGTGGTTACAGTGCTTTTTGTACCTTTTGTTTCCAGGTTTTGCAGCATCTAATGGATGGTCTTATTCCTTTGACATTCAAGCCTGAAGATCTGCAGTGCCTTTTCTTTCGTTATATAGGCAGGGAACTTCTTGCTTCTGCAGTAATGCGACCTGTCTTCAACCTTGCTAGTCCAAAGTATTAAATTGCTTCCCTACTTGCTTCACTTTTTTTGTTTTGCTATGTGTTTCAGCTTTCATTTTTTTTCTTCAATTTCTTTGTTTGCAGATTTATTAATGAAAGAATTGAAGTCTTAGTCCTTAAAATGACCAAAGCTAATAAAGGAACACAACAACGAAATTGATATACACAACGGAAATGGGACATGGTGGTTATACCCAGCATGTCCTCGTGACTCCATCCAAATACATCTTTATTTCTTTTTAAAAAACAAACGAGGTCCTTCTTAATCTTCGCTTCCAAATCTGCTCCAACCCTGGTACACCTCTCAGGGTTATTTTCATCTAAGGGAATATCTTCCAATGCTTCCAAGGGCTTTGCCAAAACTTTCTTTTCTTCAATATTCATTGCTTGCATTTGTTCGTCCGTAGCCAGCATGGCTAGATAACATTCCCTTGCTGTCAACTGGTCTCCCTGTGCTTAGCCTATCCCATGTTCCGTTGGGAACTTAACTGACAGGTGGTAGGTAGATGTAACTGCCTTCCACCTGTTTAGGGTTGGTCTTCCAATTATTGCATTGTAGGATGACGAGCAATCTACTACTAAGAAATTCACATCGGTAGTCAACTGTCGTGGATATGCTCCTACCACCACTGGTAATGTAACAGTACCAACAAGCTGTACCTTCATTCCTCTGAAGCATACTAGAGGCGAGTACACTGGGCGGAGCTGGTCTCGTCCGATCTTCATCTGCTAAAAGGCTGGATAGTACAAAATGTCTGCCGAACTCCCGTTGTTTATCAGCACTCTTCTAGTTGTGTAATCAGCGATGAGTAGGGCGATGACAATAGCGTCGTCATGAGGATGATGGATTCTTTCAGCTTCCTCGTCCGTGAAAGTAATGGGTTGTTCGTCCGTGGACTTCACTCTTGGCGATCTTCCTGAAAGTTGGACGCTCTGCACTTCCTTCAAGTATGCTTTCTTCGTCTTGGACGACCGCCTTGCCAAACTTCCCCCAATGATAACTTTGATCTCGCCCAGTGGTGGTCGCGATGACTCTTCTACTTTCCCTTTCAACTTCTCATCCCTGTGATCTCGTCCAAGGAAATTTCTTAACTTCCCTTGCCTTATGAGATTCTCAATCTGCTGCTTCAAATCAAAACATTCATCTGTGTCATGGCCATGGTCTTTATGAAAGCAACAATACTTGTTCCTATTGCGCTTGTTGGGATCTCCCTTTAATTTCTCTGGCCACTTCAGGGAAGGCTCGTCCTTGATTTGCATAAAGACCTATTCAAGTGGCATGTTCAGTGGAGTATATTGCTGGTTGCGTGCTGTCGAACCTTTCTTGTCCCGGTCTCTTCTATCGTCCGTCCGTCCCTTCTTTGGACGAGGAGGGCCTTGTTCTGGGTGCCGATTCGTCTCCATTTTCTCTGTCCTCTTTCTTTTCTTGGCTATAATCGCATCTTCCGCGTTCATGAAGTTTTGAGCTGAATGGACGAGCTCTGCCATGGTTTGTGGCTCTTGCTCATAGAGTTTATGGATGAACAAATCCGAATGGACTCCGTTGTGGAAAGCTGCTAACAGCAATTTGTCGTCCATCTCGTCCACTGTCAAGGCTTCCCTATTAAATCGAGTGATAAACGATCGCAGACTCTTATTTTCCCCCTGTTCTATTGTCAACAGACTAGAAGTAGAGCGCTTGTGTCCTAACCCCCTATGAAGTTATTGACAAACAATTTGCTTAATTCTTCAAAAGAACTTACTGAATTTGGGGGTAATTTGCTGAACCATACTCTGGCCGGACCCTTAAGAGTGGTAGGAAAGGCTCTACACATTATTTCATCTGGAACTCCTTGAAGATGCATAGTGGTCTTGAAGGTGGCAATGTGGTCAAAAGGATCTCGATTCCCGTCGTATGAATCTAAAGAAGGCATTTTAAACTTCGGTGGTAGGGGATGACCATTGATGGAAGCCGTAAAGGGAGAATCAGTCCTATGAACCAAATCCTCTACTGGGTTCACCCTCCTCATATTCTCCTTCATTTCGTCCATGGCCTTCTTCATCTGATCCAACTCTTTTTCCAAGTTGGGTACCCTTTTTGAGGTGGTACCCCTCGATTGACTGCCATGCTGGAAATTCTCTCTGCCTTCTTGACTCTAAGATTTCCCTTCTTCCTCATGCTCTCTATGTGTCTGCCTTCTTAAATTAACCTCTCTCCGTAGTTCTTGATTTTGGCGGGTTAATTCTGCCATCGCAGCCGCCATGGAGTGCATATGTTGAACAGATGATGCCTGCATAACCGGTGCAAATCGGCAATCGCGATGAGGGTTACTTGATGCATTTCTACTCTGTTGAGGGCTTGGGCTAGTAGCCCTCGATCTTGTCCGAACCATTTCAACCCTTTATGAGAGAAAGAAATTGCAGAACTCAACAAGTTCAAGAGCGACAAATATTTCTTTCCCACAGACGGCGCCAACTGATAATCCTGGAAAATCAGTAGGTTGAAAATGCCCGGGATTCGATGATCTTGAAGGCTAAGTCCTGAAAAAACCGAATTCAATCAGAGAAAGACCGGTGGAGGCCGGTCAAAGGTCCTCCGATGGCAAAATCAGTAAGTTGAAAGAGAAAATACTTTTGAGAACTTTTTAGTAAAAATGCGCGAATCCCTTACCTCTTCGTAGGGAAATGCTTTTATAGTGCACACTGAACGGTTATTCGCTCTACCAAACGTCCCTTCTGTTGAGAAATTCATTAAAGCCAGAGATAACTAAAATAACTTCCATGGTAGTTATTTTATCTGGAACGATGCCTTATCTTGGCCTGTGAAGGCCTTGGTTCACAAGTAAAGGCCATCATTGCCAGACTTTTCATCCTCATCTATCATTAGGGAAGGACGAGATCCCGTCCGTCCTTCATTAAGGACGGACGAGGTTTATTAGGACGGCTCGTCCGTCCTTCACTGGGGACGGACGAGGCTTGCTCTGGGATAACTTTGTCACGTTCTATCCCTTTCTTTCTTTGGGCGATGTCTGTGGACGAGACTAGAAAGGCTTTTTGTTACGCCCTTCCTTCATTCTTTACCCAAGGACGAACCATATGGACGATTGTGGGAGTTGCATTTTATAGCATCATCAATAACAAAACAATAAGATAGAATGAAAATTTCAGGCACATATGAAAGCAAATAAAAAAGACAAAACCTACTTTTTTTTTTTTTTTTAGTTGAGTCTCTCTCCTTCTTTTTTTTTTTTTAATTTTAAAGTGAAGTTAAGTTTAAGGTTTTGAGATGGTAATTGCTAAGGTTTTAAAGAGAGAAGAGAGAGTCCTACCAGGATTCTAAATAATATAAACAATTCAAAACATGGAACATTATCAAATTTATAACACCTAATTCCATTATCTTTTACGTTGAATCCAAATAAATAATTAATTGAAATTAATTCAAATAAATAATTAATCAACCAAAAATCAAGCTTTAATAAAAAAAACAAAAAATCACATGAACCCAAATAAAAATTCTCAAAAAAGTAAGAACATATAAAAATTTACCACACCTTGGGCTGGAAGACATAGGTTGCAGCTTTGATTTTTCTCTAAAAAATAGAGATGCTTTATCTGCCATATACAATATAAAATAATTATTAGAATTTCAACCCAATAACCAAACCCATAAAAATACTATCAAAATATAAAGATTAACCCAAACACTTAGAAGAAAATCAATTCTAAACATAATAAAACAATAAGATAGAATGAAAATTTCAGACACATATGAAAGCAAATAAAAAAGACAAAACCTACGTTTTTTTCTTTTTCTTTTTACGTGAGTCTCTCTCCTTCTTATTTTTTTAATCTTAAAGTGAAGTTGAGTTTAGGGTTTTGAGATGGTAATTGCTAGGATTTTAAGGAGAGAAGAGAGAGTCCTACCAGGAGTCTCTCTCTTTTTTTCTTAATCCTAAAGTTTTTTTTTTTTTTTTTTTTTTTTGGTGAGTCCTTTTAAAAAAAAAAAAATTCAAACCTAAAGTGAGTCATTTTTTTTTTTTAATTCTAACGTGAGGTATCTTAAAAAATTATAATTAATTTTTAATCTTCAATTTTATATTATATATAGATAATAATAATTAGGGCCGTCCAGAATGAACCGAGACCCAACCCACCCGAGGAAACCGACCAGATCCGACCCTATTCCGGCCGACCCGACTACTCCGGCGATTGGCGGCGGTTCTTCAACCCCAGAAACCGATTCCGGCGAGTCGGTCTCGGTTTTCCTCCCCTAATACCCGAAAAACCGGAACCGACCGAAGAAACACAGAGTCCAGCGAAAATTTTCAGATTCCGGCCAAAATTTTCCAGATCCCGGCGAAAAAACCTAGATTTCGGCAATATTCCACTTAGATCCGGTGAGATTTTGACCGTATATGGCAAAATCTCATCGAATCCGGTGAGATTTTTGCCGGATCTGGCCAAATCTCATCGAATCCGAGGAGATTTTCGCCGGATCTGAGTTTTTCTCGCCTTTTTCTTGCCGTCTTCTCGCCGGCTTCTCAGATCTGTGACTCCGACCGACCCGACCGCCACCTGTTGATGGTCTAATCCGCCCGATCCGATTACTCCGACGGTTGACGGCAGGTTCAATGTTTTGCCACCTGATTCCGACGGGTCGATTTCGGGTTGGACACAAATTCGACCCGAACCGACCCGTGGACAGCCCTAATAATAATGATGTGATAGGTCAACAAAATATATCTAATAGAGTTTTACTTAAACTAAACTATTGTAACACTAATAAATATAAGAAGATATAAAACCTAGAATAAAAAGAAACTATTTGGTATTTTTGTGATAAGTTGATGTAGGATATTGTTATTTTGGTATTTCTATGCAAAAAAAAACGTTATTCTAGATGATTTATTTCCTTATTTTTAGGTTCTTTTAATGTTTTTTTAGGTCAAATTTGGTTCCTATTATGGTTAGGTATTAATTAGGACTTAATTTTAGAATATATTTTCTTGTCCATCAAGTTTTATGGAGCCCTTAAATAGGCCTCCAAGTTTGTATACGTTTTTCAATATTATTGTTATTAATAAAAATTCAAACTTTTGTCTATTGTTTTTCTGGTGGATTCTATATAAGATATAAAACCTAAAATAAAAAGAATCTAAAATAAAAAAATAAAAAAAAAATAGTGATGATGTGAAAAATTATGAGAGCTTCAGAGACTTCGGTTTTATATAATCTAAGCAAAATCTAGTCCATGCCCTTTTTTAAAAAAATATAAATAAATCTTATTCTCATCCCTGTAGCCCAAGCCTACTTAAATCTTATGTCTGGTTGGAAGAATTCATTAACGTATCTTTCACAATCATTCACGTGTAATGTCTCTGTTGTACTCACTAGAGGCTTTCCAATGTCATCTTAACAATTTTCTTTTTTCATGTTCATAGGAAACATAATGACAAAGGGCTAATTGTGGAAATTCACCCCAAATGTTGAGGGTAATTGCACTTTGTATCTTAAACTATAAAAATTTGTAATTACCAACCCAATTGGGACAATCCTTTCAAATAGGACCCAATCTTTATTTCGGGGTTAACTTTAATAGTATTTGTGATCATAGACCCTTAAAAGAGAAAACACTCATTCGCAATAAATTTACTTAAACGACCCCATTCTTGCCTCCCCTCTCCCCGATATGGAAATATAGTTCCCTCAAATTTTTTCTCCGATAAACACCATTCCAATAACCGATCCGCACACCAAATGAGATGTCACACAAAGACAAGACGAAATCTAGAGGCAAACACAAAATCTAGAGGCGAGAACAGTGTAATATTTCACCATTGGAAACATGAAATTCCCACTACAAACAACACAAGCATGTTTAATTAACGAACACTATTGCATAAAAATGTAATGATCTCAATATGCTAACCATGATGTACTATTTATGTAACTGGATGTAACAAACCCACTCTTATATTTTGAAAACACAATATAAAAATAAAAAATAAAAAATAAAAATCATTTCATGCCTCTATTGTTTATTAAAGTGTAATGCTCTATTTATTTTGCTATTTCTAATAATTTGTTATCATGCAAAGATGCTCGGTTGGTTATTGTAGGAAATATACACGAAATTCTCAGATTTGTGAGATGCAAAAATAAAAAAAAGATATGCATCAAAGAAAACAATCACACAAGACAAGTTTTATGTGGTTTGGCAATTTGCCTACGTTCGCGAAGTTGCAAGGATTTCACTATTCACAGGAAAAAGTACAAGATGCGGCCCAAGCCTCTGCTCCATGGACTAAGCTTCAGAAAACCTCCCATTAAAAACCGTAGCAATTTTATTTCGAATCGGGTCATAATCCGAATCAAACACAACTAGACTCCACAAAGCCCAACAATTATTTCTATGCTTCTTCAAATTTCATCTTGTCAATGTGTCGATCATTTGTGAGTGTGGTGTTTTTTGGAGAAAATTTTTGAAGGATTTTGGGTATAATTTCATATTGGGGAGAGGGGAGAAAGAGGATCATTTAAATAAATTTAATTGTAAATGAATGGTTTTTTTTTTTCCATTTGCACGGCTTATGGTCACATTTACGCAAACTATTAAAGTTAACCCAAAAATAGGACAATGGGATGATATTTGCAAGGATTGTCATAATTAGGGTGATAATTATTTGAAATTTTGTAGTTTGTAGTGGAAATTGCATATACAACCAAAGTTTAGGGTGAATTAATGTAATTATCCCAACATTGATTAAACAATCGTACTGTGGACGACTAAATTTCGAGTTTGATATAAATCAAATAAGTAAAATAGTTTCACAAATATAAATTTGTATTGATGAATGTATGGTACAATTCTCTATGATTACAAAAGAGTGATCATTTGATTCAATCTTCTTGAAAGACTTTTTGATTGGAATTGTAGTAATGTGATTTTGACTCGAACACCAAATACCGTTTAATTTGTTTGAGGAATGCATTGAAGATCATTGAAACAAAATTACAACGAATCTCTGGCTATGAGCTTGTTAGAAATCCTTTGTTCTTCACGTTCTTTGTGTTCTTCGTGTTCTTCGTGCATTCTTCATCTTTGAAGGTTTGTGGTGGAAATTCTTCGAGGCTTTAGAGGCTTGAATCCGTAGAGCTTCACCAATTTGTGGTTTCTTTTTGTTTCTGGAAGCTTTTGAGCTTGATTCCAATGAATTTTGAGATCTAGGAAGATGATTTGGATGATTTCTCTTCTAATGTTCTTCGTATTCGAAGGTTTATGACAAAAGTTCTTTGGAGCTTTTAGGGCTTGAATCTGTAGAGCTTTGCTGATATGTGATTTCTTGAAGTTTCTAAAGGCTTTTGGGTTTAATTCCAGCAAAGTTTAAGATTTAGGCAAGTAGTTTGGATGATTCTACTTCGAATGTTCTTCATATTCGAGGTTGAAGTTCTTGAAGTTCCTAGAGGCTTTAGGGCTTGATTCCAGCAAAGTTTTTGTACTTCTGAATCTTCTTAAATGCTACTTGTGGCATGGATGCCTTGGTGTCTTCCAAGATCTCTCCCAAGATGTCTTGGTGTGTGTAGAAATGCCTTAGGAAAGCTTCTATTTATAGGAGTTTGGGGGCGGGTGAGCAACACGTGGCGAAATCTAATTGGTGACATGTGTCACAATCTGATTAGAGGAGCTTTAAGACTTTTTCTCCAAGACACGTGGCATCGTTTGATTGGCTGAAATGTCTTGATTTTCAAGGTGACACGTGTCAACAATTGATTGGATTACTTGTGTCATCACTTATACGCGCCAATTGTCATTGCTTACACGTGCTGATGTGTGGCATGTGTCACTGCTTACATTCGCCGATGTGTGATTAGCATTTTGTGTGCTTTTTTTTTTAATGTTTTTATTTCATAACACTTGAAAAATTTCTGGTGGTTCCTGAATGGTGATAGTAGGAACTAGTTGTAGTACATGGCGCTTTGTAATTGGCCGTACTTTATGAACTTGGTAGTATGATGTGTCAATTTATGATAGATCATGAATTTCCCCTCTCTACACGTACAAAATAGTACGAGGGTGAGTTACATCAATGCATTTATGGTTTTAAAAACCAAAATGGTAAAAAAAAACTGGAAAAAATTATTAAGTTCCCGGTTTTTTACCTGTTGAACCGGAGGTTTTTACATCGATTTTTATGGTTTTTATCGGACCAGTTAAAGGTACCGACTGATTCGATCTGATTTTTAAAAACTATGCATGCATTTCCCTCAAATTGGCTTAGAACAAACAAACAAATGAACCAACTACATGATAACCTTCTTCTACAAGGAGATCCGCACAGCAGTTTTCCTCCCTATATGAGTGATGCAAATGATAAGAATCTGATTGACTAATCAAATGTCTGTATCAGACAAAAATGTGATTCTTTAATTTTCACTATGACATTGCAAAATTTTTCAGACACTACGCGGGTTAGTTACTACTTAAATTAGGTATGTCCTTTTCTACAACTTCTTTAACTTAACTTCTTATTTATCATTACATATTAACTAGGTATCATATATAAATATATTTTTGGAACTTTCCCATGCATTTCATGGTTTAGTGACTAATTAATACTAATATCAAATGAGTCTAGAGTTTTATATCTTAATTCATACTTTCTAATATTTCGAATGGAAATGTCTAGAGTTCGAATTCCCCAAACTTACATTTTCTTTGTTATATATTTTTTACTTTAATTTTTAGAGTTACAAACAATGCTAAAAAAAACTTATTAGAATTCATCCTCTCTGTTCATAAAACAACCCAACACTAAATAAATTATGATTAAATTAGTGTTGAGCTTCTCTAACAAATCTAATTAGGTTATAAAAAAATTCGAATTAAATTATACATATATACAAATTATCTAATCTTAAAAAAAAAAATTTAATATTTATAATAATTTGTTAAATATCTGTATATATTAAGAGGATTCAGAAAGTTAGTTATTACTTTTTTTTCCTGTCAAAAATACCCCTAAATTAATTAACCAATAACTCAAAAATAAGGTTAAAATAGTAAATTGACAAAATAAATTTAGTTATTACTTTTTTATTGTCAAAAATACCCCTACCTAAAACTTAAAAATGGGGTTAAAATAGTAAATTGACAAAAATAATAAATTCCTACTTCTACATTAAAATGACTTTCTGCTTCTAATAAACTCCTACTTTTACGTTAACTAGCGTTTAACCCACGCAATGCGCGGGATCATTTTACGTATTAAAATACTTTGCATTCAACATAAACTTAGTTCTCCAATTTCCACTGCATACATTCAAACTTAAATAATGTAGTATATTTAGACATATAGTGTCCATTATTCCCAAAAAAATGTTAAAACATTAGTATCTTCGAATCACTTCATGTGTGTCATTCCCTTCTCAAAGGGGCCACTTGGAGGAACACATGAAATGAGTTCAAACAAAGGGAATTCTCCATAATGCTCCTGATGCAATATCTTCAAAAACATTTAATATTTTCTGTCAAATAATATTTTCGTTTTTATGAGCTTCCACACCTAATGGAAAATAGCATTTATCTAAAAAAATGAATTTCTCTTTAAGAAAATAAAACTTAACTTACATTTGAGCATCATGTCAAGCTTTTGCAGTGCAAGAAGATTGACATAAAAATCTGAACTTGGTGCATATTTACAATGAGTTATTTGCCTGTAAGCCTCCTTTAACAACCATCTATTCTAGAAAAAAAATATGTTGTTTATTATAACCATATATAAACATCAATATTTATGCCAAATCAATAACTAATTTCTTGTTTCTATTGAAATGAAATTGTTATTTAATTGGGGAAAAAAAACATGGGATAACTTTCAAAAATATTATCTATTTAAACAACATATAAAGTGAAGAAATTGCACCCTAGAACAAAATGCATATTTAGTGGAGGACCACAATCAAACGTTATTATGATCCTTCATATATTTTGAAAAATTGCTCAAAGAAAGCTTCTAAATAAACCACTATAGGCAATATTTATCACAAAGATAGACACCTTCTAAATGTGTACATTCTACAAATTTCAAAAGTATGCATTCAATAGGTACTATGCCATTAGAACTAAAATCAAATGTCATATCAAAGAACTTCAGCTTCATCTCAAAGCCATAAACCAAGCATAATTTAAGACAGAGAAATTACAAAGTAACTTTTTTGTAAATTAATCCAAGGATTTGTATACAAATATTTTCTACATTAGATACTCCATCCATATATTTAGCTTAAATTTAGAAATACCCTTTCCCCGACTCATTGTAGGTAATTCATAAAAGAGGGAAAAGTGAGTTATTTAACCAAATAAATTTAAGTGCCATATTGTATAGCCGTTGCCCTCGGCCTCATCAATAATAGATAGATAACCAAAACCAACATAGCCCAAATACCCAAAATGGCATAAGTTTCATGAAAATGGCAATGACTCATTATAACATTTATCCTCAACTCAAAAAATTGCAAATGACTTCAATAAAACAAAAAGGAAGCACCAATTCACTTGAAGTTAAATAAGAACAGCACTAAGAGCCAAAAAATAAATAAAATAAATAAAAAAAATCAAAAGAACATGTTGGACTTGGGAAGCACTAATTGGATATGCTGCTTGTGATTCTCTTTCAATGTTTTATAGAGCATTAAGCTCGACCGCAAAAGATTTTCATCTGCATAGAAACAAAGGAAGACAGATTAAATGAGAATTAAAAATAAAATTGGCGGCCTTTCATTAAACATCTAGCAAATATAGTAATTTGTTCTTATTTGACATAATCCTTATGGAAAAATAAACAAAAGATACGGTTTATAGAGCCTAAGTATTATCTGCCAACTTAAATCCTATAGTTTAGGCTTGATGTGTCCATGGCAGAATGATCAAACATTTAGATGCTAACCAATAAAATGTCTTCACCTAAGCACATCCCATTTTCTGATAATTTGGTTCAATTGGTCTACATGTTAAAGGTCTTCATAAACTAAGGCAAAAATAAGAAAATCAAGTAGATCAATAGTATAATGAAATGAAAAAAAGTAAGATGTTTCAATGTTGGTTGAGCTAGAAATGATTCAACATATTTAATAAATATTTAGCAAAGGCGTCCCTGTAAAACATATTTAACAAACTTTTAATACCAAGAAGCAGACACATTCTCATACGAAGAGATTATAAGTTAATACAGATTATGGGCTCACCTTCAAATAATGGGAAAACCATATAATTTGTTGCTGCCCACGTAATGGAGACACCATTCTGAGTTAACTAACTAATGAACCACAATGAATAAAAGAATGAGAACATAGAATATTTGAGAATCAATAAAATTTAAAAGAAAATATTTGATTACAGATTTTTGAAATAGAAAGTGAGAGGAAAATAAATATAAAAAATTTGAAGATGGGTACTACGCTGCATATTTAAATTTTCAAAATGAAAAGAAAAAAGAGAACAAATAACTTAGGAACCAAAAAAAAATACCATTTTATCAAATCATATCATTCACTAATCAGTAATATGTTGCATCAATACAATTTTCCATTAACATAACATTTATCCCTGGGGCGGGTAAGAGGTTGAGTTTGACATGGGTTTGAGAAGGAAAAGGGTCCTGGTCTTTTGGGTTTTGAGTCTATGTAGGTCATGATGAAGAATGCAAGAAGTGATGTGAACTGTACCAATTTTGTTTAAACCAACAACTTGTTGTAGTAGTTTAAGGAGGTCACCTACCATATCCAAAGAAGTGTCATCCTTTACTGTGTCCTTTCCAAGCTGAAACTCTATTACTTTCTTTTCATTTTTTGTAAGGATGCCCGTCTTGTTTGTGCAAATTTTTGTGACTTGGCCCCTTGTCTCAAAAGCAAATAGTTTTAGACTTAATATGTGATGTTTGGATTCGATTTTTCCCGTCCCCATACTATGATAAATCTAAACGATTTATTCATTTATGAACAATGAATATGAACAAAAGTTCTCAAGGATGAAATCTAGAAGATATTACATAACATGTGCATAGTTATTTTCATAGCTATGTGATGGTGTGCTTACTTATTGCAGATAGTATTGCCCCACAATTTTCAGATGAATAAGCAACAGTCCTAGAACTACTCAGGCATTTTCTATCCAAACATCAACCCAATTGTATGTAGTTGATCGTCTTTACGTTAGAAATATTGTTCTAATGGTAATGGTAACTACATTTTAGTTAAATAATGGAGAAACCATATAATTTGTTGCTGCCCATGTAAGGAGACACCATTTTGAGTTAATTTTTTGTTTTTATTTTTGGGCAGTGAGTTTTTGTCATTTTTGCAGGACATAAATAGTATGTGTATATTGTGGTGATTCTTTCATAAAACACAAGAGCTTTCAACCAATTTTTCCCACATTTAATTGTTTCTAATCCCAAATAAAATACATAACAAACAAAAATAAATTATAAAGTCATCAAGTTAGAAATATAATTAATCAATTTTCTTTCAAGAATTTTATCAAACATGATGGATTTAGAATAAAATATATACTTACTCCTAGGATCTTTGTAATGTGAATCCACTATAGAAGTTTTGCCTCCATTGGAGTTTAGATTGTGACCCAATCCATATAGATCCATGGGTTTGCACTATGATGGCACATGACATGGAAGAGCTCAATCTATTAGTTAGGCTTCTCCCTTACAGTTTTTTCTACATGCCCAACAAAAGCAGATTATTTAATCAAATCAGTCTTAGGCTATCCAAACAGTATCAAATTTGACAGCTTTTATTAATCATATCAGCATGTAACATATTTAAAACAAAACCACTCACCTAAAGACCAACTAATAGATATATATTATTCCATTTCAATATTCAGAGAGTTGCTCAAAACCATAACCATAAATAAATATAAGACACAAACTAAAATTACTGTGTGACTGTGTCTATGGAAAAAAAATAAAAGACAAAATCATAAAATAGAGAGAATGAAAAAAAAAAAAAAAAAAAAAAAAAAAAAAAGATCCAACCATGGATGGAATTTCCATTAAGATATTTTGACATCGTAATGCTTCAAGATTGGTTAAGATTTCCATGACCTACAAATTCAAATTTTACGGTACAACTTAAAGAGGTCCAAACTTAATTAAGTAGATATTTATGTCCAAAAAAGAGATTAATTGATTTGAAGAAAGGAACAAAAACCAATTTGATGAAGCAACCCAACTCAAGTTCCAACTTCCAACCCAACCAAATCTTAATCAAAATTAAAATGAAAATCAAATCTTAAAAAAAAAAAAAAAGTGAGAGAGAGAGAGAGAGAGAGAGAGAGGGAGAGAGCTGAAACTTAATGACTTACATCAAGCAAAACACTTAACTCTGAAGAGAAGCAAATAGTTTGTTTTGGGCTTTAATCTGTAGAAAGAAATAAAATTCAAGTTAATTACTACAAGTGTAAAAAATATAAGAAAACAGACTAAGGTTAATGACTTTCATCAAGCAAATTAAACATATACATATGTGGCTGTATATGGAGAGCAGCAACATTAAGAAAAAAGCAATTTGCATATGAAACTAATACATATTGCTGCATAATGTGTCTCTCTAAGTGCAAGCTTTCTACTAAAGAAGGCCATATTGTTCCTCTCCCTAAGAATGTGAGTCCACTTACATTGCACATTACAGATGATCTTCCTATTACAATAAAGTGGCTAAAAAGATATAGAACAAAAATAATGGTAAAAATAATCAAACATGCAGTGATGCTAGAGACTTTGGGCTTGGGTTGGAAGATGTTGGTTTTGATTGAATTTTGAGAAGGAGAGACACGAAAAGCAAATAAATGGGTAATTATTCTGTTTACAAAGAAAAGGAAGAGGACGGATAGAAATAGCAGAAGCAAATAAAACTTGACAAATTTATTAATGGGTGAAAAGCAATGGATTTGCAGAATAGGAAGAGGCAGAATAGGAGAAGGTGAAAACTAAAAAGTAATGGGTTTGTGTAATTGAGGGAGACAGCTGTTTGAGTATGCTAAAAAATATGAAACTATTCTCACAAAATCTAATTATATATTACAATGTCCTTAAAATAAAATAAAATAAATTTCCAGCAAACATACAAAAAAAATACAATAATAGATGCAAGAAACTGTTGTTTGCAAGGGACTAAACTAAATGTTGTGGTGGGCATAAATTACAAAGCAATTTGTTGGGAATTTTCTTACATTCAACTCTCTATACCTGCAAATAAAAATACAGCTTAAATTTAAATAAATAAAAAAGAAAAAAAGAAGAAGAAAATAGTGGTGTTCCAATGAATCTTATGTAAGGTATGGACTTTTAAGCAAAGGGAACCATTCAAATTGAACGTGATCTAAGATCTACCAACTAAAAGTGGATTTAATAATACATACTTTGCAGTTTTGAGTCCATCAAAGCAACAAACATGCATGTATGAACATCACAACACAGATAGTAATATAACAATCCAATGCACAAAGTAAATTTGAATGATCAAAACCCACTACGGATCCAACCCTATCAATCTAATTCACCCATATTCCAATTCTACGCATCAAGTATTAAAATAATAATAACAATTATATGCAAACTTAGAACCAATAAAAAAAAATCAACAGGCATTAAATGTAAATGTTTATACGCTGATCAACCTAACAACATTTTCAACACACAAAAAAAGAAAAGAAAAAGAAAACAGATTATGAGAATATCAGAAACCTTAACAGATCATACCCAAACCTAAGCCTATATACACATCGCAATCATTGTATTCCAAGTATAATTTATTGGAACCTGATAGCAGTCTTTAATAAGGTTTCAGTGAAAATTAATATTGATTGCGGTATTTGCACTGTGCGTTTGTTTTACGATTTTTGGGAAAAGAAATCAGAATATTTCTGGAGAGAAAGAAATTGAATGATTTAATTGCAAAATAGAAAGATTGAAAAAAAATCTATCACCGGAAAAATTAAAAAAAGAATAGCCACATATTAAAACCTGATTTCATTAGCCCTAATTTTTGAATCCAAATCTAGAACCAAATTGAAAAAATGAAAAGCATATAACAGGCTTAATTTACCTAAAAAAATCAGAGAAAGAATAGAACCCATTAGAGGTGTTGTTTGTGGGCAGAGGGAACTTTTACTCTGATCTTAGTGAGAGAAACAGAGAGGCGTTCTCTTCTGTCTCCGTGTCCCAGGATCGCCTCTTTCTTTTTCTGTTTCTTTCTCCGTGTCTTCATCGCCTCTCTCTTTTTCTGTTTCTTTCTCCGTGTATTCATCGCCTCTCTCTCGATTTCATCGCCTCTCTCCCCAGTCCCCACTCCGTGCCTTCTCTGTTTACCGTACTGCCAAGGTTTTGGGTCTGCAAAATCGTTTCTTGAAACTTTTTGATTTCGTCGCCTCTCTTTCTCCGTGTACTCATCGCCTCTCTCTCCTTCTCCGTTCCCAGTATCGCAAGTTATTTTTGGGAGTAATGCAAGCCCTTTTAATTTAATTTTAACCGGTTAGTTTTTTTTAAACACGCAGAGGCTTTTAAACGGTGTCGTAGGATTGCCAACCAATATAATGTATCGCCTTTTAAATTGTAAACGTGGTAGCACCTCCTTAAAAGTCTTCTGCTATTATATATACTAGTCGCTAACCCGTGCGATGCACGGAAAATCTATTAACTATGAAAAAAAAATCAACAATGAATAAACGTGGTAGCACCTCCTTAAAAGTCTTCTGCTATTATATATACTAGTCGCTAACCCGTGCGATGCACGGAAAATCTATTAACTATGAAAAAAAAATCAACAATGAATAAAGAATAGACAAACTCATGGAATAGATTTGAAATTCTTTCAAAAAGAAAGAAAGCCTTAAGTGAAGTTTTGTGAATATGATACCTTATGTTTTGTGAAAATAAAGATCATATTTGATATATTTCATAAGCAAATAAATATCTAACCATTTAACAAACCAGATGAAAAAGAGGTTCAAAATTTTTAAGGTCGGACCAAGATCGAACCAAAGTTGAATTTAATAACATTATAATTAATTTAATAATTATTTAAAATATAATAAATATATTAAATTTGTAAAAGTTGAAAATTTGACTAAAATAGTCCAAATAAATATAAAAATTTATCTTTCAAATATATTTTTAATCACACCTTTTAGGTAAATAAAAATATTATATTCTAAGTAAGCATATATAGATATTGAAGTTTGATAGTCTAATAATATGTTAAGTTTTTAACCCATATTATCTTGTTCTCATAGGATTTTATATCCTTAACCAAAGAGTCTCCAGTTAAGTGGGCGGACAATCCAAGGAAGCTACTAAAGAAAGGTAAAAAATATTAATATAAAATGAAAAGTGATCAAGTTCCAAGAATGTGATGCACAACATCCACGCAAAGTGCTTCAAACTTTCATAGTTGGCCTTTTTATTTTCTTTCGATAAAAAAATTTCAAACTTTCTCTTCATCTTATCTTTGAAAGTTTCAGACCGTGTATAATCAAATTATCAGCGGCTAAAACTTAAGTTTCCTCCACCGCGCCTGTGAGTTTCTATTCTTTTTTTTCCATCTTACCTCCCCTGTTTTTTTTTTTTTTTTTTTTTCAGCAATTTCTTTCATTTTCTTTATCTCATCTCGCTATCTCTTCTCTAGCATTTGAACAAAAAAGACCCAAATTTTACAGAGAGAGACATGAAATGGACGATCTGAGAGCAGAAGGAGAAAGAGTGCAAAGTCTGAAAGAGACTGAGATGCAAAGAAGGAGGTTTTGTGATTTGTGGGTTTGGCTTGTATTTGTGATTTATGGGTTTGGTTTATGCTGCTTGTGCACTATGTTTGAGGAAATTTATGGGATGAAGATGAAGATGATGAAGAGAGAGATGAGATTATTTTGGTTTTAATGATTTATGGGTTTGGTTTGTGCTAGGTGCGTAATGTGTTTGAAGAAATTTATGGGATGAGGAGAAAGATGACAAAGCCGGAGATGGGGTGTTTTGGTTTATGCTGAGTTTGTGATATAGAAGGAGATGGAGATGCGGATAAAGGAAGAGAGAGTTGATCAGTTTTTTTGGGGAGGGAGAAGGAGATAGGTAAGAGAAATTATTTTTATTATCGGGTTCTTGTTTTAGTTTTTAGAATAAGTATCGGTGGAGGAATAGGGATATATATATATAGATATATATATTAAACGTTGAAAACGTATAACAGAACTAATTTAACTTTAAATTTATGGAGGAAAAAAAGTGAAAGAAAGAATTATTCATCGGAGTCATTGTTAACCAAAAAGTCAGAGGGAACTCTTTTTAGTCGACTTCATATGCCTTCTTCTTCTACTTCTTTTTCTGGAAAAATAAAAAACCAAAAAGGTCATTTTACTGGGAAGTAGTTCTCTTTTTTCTTGATCAGAATGTCTGGAAATAAAGATTGAAACAGGTCTTTAAGTTTAGAATGATACATGATCCTTCCAACCGGTAAGAATCTGGGCTTGGATTGTCTTACGGCTTGATGCAGTTGGCGAACAGATTTCTTAGATTTCTCTCTCTCCAGATTTCTCAGTTTTTTCTCTTTCTCCATTCTTTGCAACTCTCCCTCTATTTCTCAGATTCTCTTAGTTTTTCATTGAGAATGCGGCGTTTGGGTTTGTGTTTTTATAAAGAAGATTGATATGAAGACTCTCAAATGGTCGGTCAAAAATATTAAAAAAGACTCTCAAACGGTGTACCATGCGGTTTTTTTAAGAATTAACTCTACACGTGTTAGTTTTTAAAGGGGCCTTTTTTTCCTAACATAGCAGCACCTCCTTAAAGCTTCTGCTATTATATATAGTATTAGATATGATTTTGACAATATTTTTACAACAAATCCTAAGTGGCAAGTTGTTACTGGTTGTTATTGTTGGGACAAAAAAGTAATCTTAGGGTTAGTTTCAAATTTGAACCAATAACAATTAACCTCATGTGATTTGTTATAAAAATATTGTAAAATTGTTGTAGACGTAGCATCTCTCTATATATATAAATTTAAATTTCTACTTCTACTCTCTAACTCCCTACAAAATAGGATCACTCTTTTATTAGTTTTAAAACTCCTCCAATCTACAAAACTCATCTCACATATTCTTTCTTTCTTTTTTTTTTTTTTTTTTTTTGGTGATTGGAAAAAGTAGAAATCTCAAATTATAATAAATGCAAATTATTAATTTTTATCCAAAAAATAGAAGAACCTCTGAGCACGTGCGATAGCGCTAACGCGCGTGCTTAGAGGCTAGTATGTATTAATTGCATTTCCCAAACAAAATGTAAAATAAGTATTAAAGCAAAAGCAAAAATAAAAATAAAAACAAAATTTTCTGCAACATATTACAACCTGCAATGACTTGGCAGCCGAAATCCCACAACCCCCCAATAATCCAACACACCCAGAAAGAAAAAAGAAAGAAAGAAAAGTGTTTTAAGTGAAAGTGACAGAAAGTGTGGGTATGTGTGCGCATGAGAGAGAGAGAGAGAGAGAGAGAGCTAAGCAAAGCACTCACACGCAAAACGCAACGCAAGGACGCACACCCAAAACCAAAACCTAACGGTCCTTGCGTTGAATCTCTATTGGATTTGTAATTCCCCTTCTTTTTTTTCTTTCCATTTCTACCCCTTTCTCTGATTGTGTTCGTTGAACTCTCCATTTTCCCACAATTCTCGGGAAATTGTTTTCCCTAGCATTACACGATTCATCTTTGGATTTGATTTCCCAATATTTTTTTCTAGGGTCAATTAAAAACAAAATACATTTGTTTTTGTTGTTGGATATATGAGTCTTTTGAGGGTTTGTGCGATTGTGAACGAGTGAGATTGGAATTGGAAAACGCTGCGAAGAAAATGAGCACGCAGCAGAGGCAACGCGTGAATGTTCGTGACCTCGCCGAGGAAGCCAAGAAGCGAATTGTCGTTCTCATCATATGCGTTGTCGGATTGGCCTACCTCATGTCGTGTATGTTTTTTTTTTTTTTTAATATAAATTTTGATTTTACTTGTGATTTACGTTTTTGTTATTTATTTATTTATTTATTTATTGATTCTATATGTTTTTAAGTTCAATCATAGTTACTTGTTTATGTTTATTTAGTGAGAATTTAGATTGGTTTGTTGTTTTGATTGTAATTGGTTACTTGGGTAGTTGTTGGTTTTAGCTCTAGACAATTGTTTTGAACGGTCTTTGATCAGTGTGATAATGGGTTTTTTGGATATTGTCTTTTGGTTTGCTTAATGTGTGGAAACATCACATTATTTGGTTTGTTCTAGATGAATTACTTTTCTTCATTAGAACCCGTCAATGCCGGCTTGTTTGCACATGAAGAAAGGCACAGAAAAAGCCATAGAATTCACTACTACTCTAGACTCATTAGTTATAACTGTTTAAAGGATTGCTTTCTACCATTTCTGTTGTGTTGAGGTGCTGAAGCATGGCCGTTAATCTATGTAATTTCTGATACGGCTTTGGAGGTATAGAGAACCCATGATAAGGAGTCTGTCGGTTTGAAGTTTTTATTGATGTACCTTTTGAGTTCATTTAGTCGGACATGGTATTGAAGTTTTGAAATGTAATTTGTGGAGTTATGGACACATTCTATCAAATAAGGAATAGGCAGTGTAAGGTGTGGGGTTATGGATGCATCTTGGTTAGGAGTCCATTTAATCTGTCTTGCCTTTGAAATCATCAGCATCATGTGTACTTCACATGCCTAAATACCCAAAAAAATATCTTCAAGTTGCGAGGAACTCATTGTTAGTGTTATTGTGTGCCTGATATGTGTTGTTGGCATGCTGACATTTATACTCATTTCATCAATGTTTATCAAGTTGAGGTCCAAGTGACAAAGCAGTTAGTGGACTTTAGTCTGCTCTAACTAATGATTTACAGGGTTGTGAGTAGTGACTATTGTTAATTGCAATTAGAGATGGATTTGCTTGTGATAGGGTTTTGGGTGAGGGGTTATGGTCTTTAGGGATAGCCTTTTGCCTCTCCAAAAGTTCACTATCTTTCAATCCTTGTTATTCAATCATCTTCAAAAAGGCCTTCTCTATGGGACACCCAAATTTTGCTTTGTTTATTTTTTCTTAAGAATTTCAGTAAGAAAACATTTTTATGTTGTAAGGGTCCAAGTGACAAAGCAGTTAGTGGACTTTAGTCTGCTCTAACTAATGATTTACAGGTTCATGAGTTGTGAATATCGTTAATTGCAATTAGAGATGGATTTGCTTGTGATAGGGTTTTGGGTGAGGGTTTACAGTCTTTATTAGGGACAGCCTATTGCCCCTCCAAAAGTTCACCATCTTTCAATCCTTGCTATGCAATCATCTTCAAAAAGGCTTTTCTATGGGACACCCAAATTTTTATTTGTTTATTTTTTCTGAGAATTTCTGTAAGAAATAATTTTATGTTGTGAGGTTCAGCCCTGTTGGTAACCACACAATTTGTCTTTGAATAGAAATGTGGATCTGTGGTTGAGGATGGATATCTTAAGATCCATTAGTTTACTTTCTTATTCCCTCGTCTAATTCGGACCAACATCTTTTTCTTCTTTTTATGCCAAAAAAGGACAACTTAGCCTTTAGAATCCCAACTGGCCTTCTTAGAAGCTCTGTTTCTTCTTTGTATAGCAGGATGGCTTTTACTACATTGAAGAACAAAGGAATCTTGCTATTGTGCTGCAAGTATTAACTTTACTGTTGGTGATATAGGTGGTCACCTTAGGGAAATCTTAATGGATATTTCAAGTTTTGGTGTTTAATTCAATCGATCTATGTATAGTGAACTTTTTAAAATTTAAAATTGGATAATTGGTTGTTTTTGTATGATGTCTTTCCATAGATGTGTATTGTATTAGGCTTTTAGCTAATATTTGTGTAAAATCCCAGTTTGTTTCTTTGATTGAACCCATTTCATTTTCCATTTGAAGAAAACATATACTCTATGCTTCCTTCCACACACTAATATAAACTTATCAGATTTTATATGGTTTTTGTTGTCTTGTCTGATTTTACTTTTCTTTTCTTGTTTTTATTTTATGCTTTAAGTTTATTTCAATATTCACTCATTGCCATAAGGGTTCTGATTATTTTAATGACAACTATTGAAATTGATTTACTGTTCTCATTATGGTTCCATCACTCTTAATGGTTGTTTCATCATGAAGGTTGGGTAGATTTATCATGTTTCATTCGTATATATTTGCAAAAATTTGTACTTTATGTTTATAACAACTGGACAGAAATGCATCACATTTGTGGATGTGTTTGAAGGTTTCTTGGGCATAATAATTTCATGGTTATGTAAATATTTTGTTCAGTTTTCATTAAGAGTGAAATAATATTTCGTTGATACTTAGGGTGTGTTTGAATATCGCTTATTTTGCTAAAAACTGAAAATTAAAAATTGAAAACAATAAAAAAAAATATTTTCCAGATTATTGTTTACACCAAAAACACTGTTCATTTGCCTATTTGCACTGTTCATGTTCCATGAACAGTGCAATAGGCGCTGGTTATAAAAAAAAAAAAAAAAAAAAGGCTGAAATGCAAAACATGTCTGCACCAGACACAATCCAAACGCTCACTTAATAGAAATAAGGGGCATAGCCCAAGTAAACAGTAAGTATTTTTCAGTTTTTATGTTATCATTTTGTTCCTTTTTTAAACTTTACTCACACTTCTCTGCTATTACTTATTGGTTTAAATGACACTTTCTTTTTAAAAAAATGGGCTTCGAAGTCCTTTTGGATTTGAGATTTTTTTTTTTTTTTCCTTCTCTATTTATCGAACTTACATTAGTAAAAGAGTTTGTTTGGTGCCAAGCTTGGTGAAAAATTTTCTGCAACATCATGCTGGGAAGTTTATTTCTTGATTTGCAGCCTCGAGGAATTAGACCAGTACTGGGGATTTGTATGCTTAAAATGCTTCTCAAGTGTCTCAGTCATTTGGGAGATAAAGCTTTCATGTGTGCATACTTGTTCTTGTTTTCTTTTGTCTCAATATGCTACTTATTGTTGTTGTTCTATTGTCAGTGACAAGCTCCTCAGTATGGATCAACTTGCCTGCTGCTGCCTCCTTAATCATCGGCCTTCGTTATTTATCTTTAGATTTTGACATGCGGAGAAAAGCTGCAGCATACAACAGCAAACCATCCTCTAATACTCCTCATAAGAAACCTCCTGAACGTCCTAAAATTGTTGAAAAGTCTGAGTGGAGAAGGAAAGTGAATTCTCCTGTTGTTGAGGATGCAATAGATCACTTTACAAGACATCTAGTTTCTGAGTGGATTACAGATCTCTGGTACTCTCGCTTGACACCTGATAAAGAAGGTCCGGAGGAACTGGTGAACATCATGAATGGTGCTCTTGGGGAAATTTCAGGGCGCATGAGAAATATAAATTTAATTGATCTTCTGACAAGGTTTTAGTTCCCAACATGCCCCACACCATTTCTTTTTAATTTTCGACTGCTTTAATTTAGAAGCTGATTAACTGAGGAACTAATTTTCTCTGTATGATACAGGGATCTTGTTACTCTAATCTGCACTCACTTGGAGCTTTTTCGAGCCAATCAAGCAAAGATTGAAAGACAACATTCAGGACCACTAACAATTGAGGAACGAGATGTGCATCTAAGACGTATCCTGGTTAACGAGGACAAATTGCACCCTGCTCTCTTTTCAGCTGAAGCTGAGCACAAGGTTGTTTACTTTCTTCCTTCGTCTTCAAATTATGCAAAAGTCAGTGAATTTGTAGGTCTTACCTAAAAAGGTTGTATTGTTTCTTGACTTCATCTGCCTTCAAATGTGGTTACAGTGCTTTTTGTACCTTTTGTTTCCAGGTTTTGCAGCATCTAATGGATGGTCTTATTCCTTTGACATTCAAGCCTGAAGATCTGCAGTGCCTTTTCTTTCGTTATATAGGCAGGGAACTTCTTGCTTCTGCAGTAATGCGACCTGTCTTCAACCTTGCTAGTCCAAAGTATTAAATTGCTTCCCTACTTGCTTCACTTTTTTTGTTTTGCTATGTGTTTCAGCTTTCATTTTTTTTCTTCAATTTCTTTGTTTGCAGATTTATTAATGAAAGAATTGAAGTCTTAGTCCTTAAAATGACCAAAGCTAATAAAGGGGTTTCCACAGCACAAGGGGCATCTCAATCCAAGCCAGAAGAGTCTTCAAGGATTCCATCTGATCATTTTTCTAGGTTCTTAGATCCTACTGTTACTGGTGTTGAACTTGTGCAGTTAAAAACCAATCAGTCTAGAACTGCTGCCAATACATCTGTAACAGATCATGTGAATGGAAATCTTTCCAAAGATCCACTGCTTTCTGTTGATCCTCGATCAACCCGTTCATGGAACTCATTGCCCTTCAACTCCCAAACTAGTGAAGAAACAGGCATTCAAAGCCAGCGCCCAGGAGGAGAATGGGGTGACATGTTAGATCTGATTTCTCGCAGAAAGACTCAAGCCCTTGCTCCAGAACATTTTGAGAACATGTGGGCAAAAGGGAGAAACTACAGGAAGAAGGAAGGTGAAAATCGGGTAATTGAGCAAGTACCACAGAATTCTTCACCTGGAAAGTCAGTTAAAGTGGATCATTCAAAGGCAATATCCAAGCCCAAAGAAAACACTGTAACAAAGAATAATCACTTTGAGAGTAGTACTGTTCACTCTGAATGTACTGATCAACTTTCTGCTGAGAACTCATTCCACCCTACAAATCGGAACGTATCAAATCGCTCATCATTTGTTTCATATGAAGAAGATGATGAGCACAACCTCACACATTTGGAGGTTGACTCAGGGAGCAGCACTTCTTATACTTCTGAAGATGATGAAATTAACAATGTAACTGGCCTTGGTTCTCCAGGAACTAAAGTTTGGGATGGTAGAAGTAAAAGAAATCAGGCTATTTCTCACATTCATCATCCACTTGAAAATTTTGAAGGCCGTACTGCAAAGAAGACCAGTAAAGGACATGTTAACTATCGAAGGTTAGTCAAACCCCCATCTGGCCGTAAAAGATCTAGATCAAGCAGTCAGAAGACACCAATTTGGCAGGAGGTTGAGAGATCAAGCTTCTTGTCTGGTGACGGACAGGATATACTTAATTCTGCAAAAGAACATTCGAATGTTGAGGACTCCAGTGAGGAATCTGAGATTGAAAATTTGGGTAGAATTCACAGTGGAGCAGCTGCTTCTTCATCTGCGTCCTTCTTTTCTATACCAGAGAGTCATAATTCGGCTGTTAAATCCCTGCAAAATTCATTGGCAGTGAATTCATTTTTTAAATTGAGATGTGAGGTACTTACCATAAAGCTCTGGAATTTGTCTTGTTTCAATATGCTTAATATTTTGATTTCTGATTTGCTGATATATCTAAAGGATGTATGCTCATTTAATGTTGCAGGTATTGGGTGCAAATATTGTGAAGAGTGGCTCAAAACAATTTGCTGTTTATTCAGTATCTGTTACAGATGTAAATAACAATAGTTGGTCAATCAAAAGAAGGTGCCAAGGATTATGCCGTAAACTTTCTTTTTAGCCTTCATTGATGTGTTCTGTGATTTCCCAACATGTCAAACCTGTTGTTCAAGATATTTTGTATAACTTATGGCTTCTGTAAGTGAGATTTATTGCTTTCCTTTTAAATAGGTTTCGTCACTTTGAGGAGCTACATCGGCGTCTAAAAGAGTTTCCAGAGTATGATCTTCACTTGCCCCCGAAGCATTTTCTATCAACAGGTTTAGATGTACCTGTCATTCAAGAACGGTGTAAATTGCTTGACAAATATTTAAAGGTCAAAGATTGAATCTCACTTTTTCTCATTATTTGGAGTATGAATGTCAACCTCTTTAGAAGTACTATCTATTTTACTTGTGTTGTCAGTAGCATGTAATAATTTTTTTTTAATGCACTCGTTGGGATTATGCTTATTGTCAGCTCCTCTAGTTCAATGTGTTTAATTAAGTATCCCTGATTTCAATTGTGTTATGAGTGGACTGGCAATGTAAATGGTTTATTCTTTATAAACCATTTTTTCGTACTATGCTGGCTGTTAATGTCCTTGTCTGCTTCATATCACTCAATAACCTTATTTCTTGTTGTATTTCAGAACCTTATGCAGCTTCCAACAATTTCTGGCTCAATTGAAGTTTGGGACTTTCTCAGTGTTGACTCTCAGGTTCTTTATTTTATTCTCTCTTTGACTGTATTTTTTTTTTCTTTTCTTTTGTTTCTAAACTGTTTAAATTTCTTAATCTTTTTTAATTTTTATTGATTTTGGTTTATCTCTTGTATACTTCCCATGTACATGGATTGTGCCCTATTGTGCTCTTAATTAGTTTTGTTTACTTATAAAAATATATATATCTTGCAGACTTATCTATTCTCGAATTCCTTTTCTGTCATCGAAACTTTGTCAGGTATATTTTAAATGTTGACTTTTACATTGTACTGTTTTTTCTTCCTATGACTCATCCTATCTTTCCATATCTCTCTTGAATTTTTTAGTTGACCTTGAGGATAAGCCATCTGGAAAGGCTAAAAGGCTTCCAAATTTTCTTGGGCCTGTAACCGATCACTTATCTTTGAGGAGAGAACATTTGAGCACTGAAAGCAAGGAGTCTGCATTTCAAATTAAGAATAATTTTGTGGCTGATGGGTTAAGATCAAACGAAAAAGGTATATCTTATTCTCCCCTGGAAAAGCTTAGTTCAGAATTTAGAAATTCATTTGACAATTTTTGCTGTGATTCAGATTCTAGGACGCAAAACTGTACAGCTTCCCTTGCAAACTTGGGGAACACTGCAAGAGGAAGAGATGGTGATAGTTTGGAAGAGGCATCTGAGTCGCATCTTGATGCTGCTACTGATCCTACCCTTCCTACAGAGGTAACCCTAATCTTTGCTTTGGAACTGATGTGGAGCATAATTCAGTGAAGTGCTGGGTTATGCCTTCTTTAACAAAATTTATTATTATTTTTGGAATTGTTATTTTAAGTTCATAATGCGCATTTCTTCCTTGCAGTGGGTACCACCAAATTTGAGTGTCCCCATATTAGATTTGGTAGACGTCATCCTCCAGGTCCACGATGGTGGATGGATCAGGTATTAAATAAATATATTTGTTATTTAATGTCCTTACAACTTGGCATAACATAGTATTGATTTTCAGCTTAATAGAATCACATCTTGGTCTGATTGATTAACTACTTCTGCTGAATGATTATCTGCTGTGCCTTACAGACGGAAGGCTTTTTGGGTGGCCAAACAGATACTACAACTAGGAATGGGTGATGCCTTTGATGATTGGTTAATAGAGAAAATCCAGCTTCTGCGTAAGGGATCAGTGATTGCTTCAGGGATCAGGCGGGTTGAGCAGGTAACCTTTGAAGCTGCTTTGCTCTCTAGAGTTTTTTCAAAAAAAATTTGTATTTATGTTTATTATTGTTTCTTATCTTTAAATTTATACTAAAGTATAGTTTTGACCCTTAAAGTTTGAGGTTGCTTTCATCTGAACCCTTTTCATTCAAAACTTTCATTTTAGCCCTTCATGTTTGATTCTGTTTTCATATTGGCCCTGCCTTCTATCTCCGATAGTGATCTATCCGCTAAGTGCCAAATGAGTGCTTAGTTACTAACCCTTAATCTGGCACTTTACAATCAGATTACTAATGGAGAAGGACGGTAGGGCCAATACAAAGAATCAAACGAAAGGTTAAAATGAAAATTTTAAAACGTAAAGGATCAAATGAAAACAACCACAAATTTGAAGGTTCAAAACTGTACTTAATTTTAATTAAATTTTAGATTTAGATCTTATGCTCAAGCTCATGTGCAGTTTAGTTTTGCAATCAGTAAATTTGATCTGTTGGTGCTACTCTTGCTGATTGCATATAAGTTTGTAAATACTACTATCTGTGTTAGTGAGAGGAGTTGATATGGCATATTTTACCACCCAAGTTTTATTCAGGATCAGTCTTGATAGCATATACACACATTTCAAGTGATAGTAAAATTGTGCTTCCTGCTGACTCTCTTTTTTGAGTATCTTTAGAGGGGCTTCCTTGGACATGGAATTTTATCAATGAATTGGGCTTTCTACAGAATTTGGGTAGATTTGAATATGCCTAATGTGTTTTCTTTGGCATTTAGATGAGCCATCTTAGAAGTTTCTTAAAGTAATTGTATTTAATGATCTGAATTTTATATTTTTTTGGCAATCCCTCCATTTTAGTTGCTTGCTACTTTAAAATGATACATAAACAATGTACTTAAATCTCATGGGATATCAAAACACCTGGCAGTAATCCAAGTAATCATTTATCATTTATCACTGATAAATTGCATAAATTCCAACATGAGGCATGAAAAAAGCCTGTGCTCTTGGTTAAATTCCTGTGGTCTACTATTGCATGACATGTAGGATTCAGGTAAAAATGCTGCTATTATTGAATTGTTTCCTGATTTTACATTTAAGTATAAATTTATTGTTTTCCTGGAAAAATCGTCATTGGAAATGGGATGAAAATTTTTTTTTAATAAGCAAATGGGATGGAACTTTGAAGAGGATAAAGGGAAGAGCATTGGAACCTTTCAAATGTGATTTCTCTACTTTGGGGCCTCTGAGGCTGAAACTGTGAATGATAAAGTGTATGTCATTTTCAACAGTTGCTTTGAACTAGTAGCTGCACCAAAACTTAATTGGCCTAAGAATGGTTTAATTCTAATATCATTGTGTTTCCAACTGTGATCCGTGCTTGTTTTGTAGATTCTTAAGATAGAAGATCTATTACTGATGTTGGATCCTATTTTATTTAAATAGATACTTTGGCCTGATGGAATATTTATAAGCAAGCATCCGAAGCGACGACCACCACCATCTACGAACCCATCACAGAATTCACCCCTTGGCCAACCACCTACAGGGGTAGCTTCACCTAAAATCAGTTATGAGCAACAGCAGGAGGCAATTCGGCGTGCAAAATTTGTATATGAGCTAATGATTGGTAATATCTTCTGCTCAGTATGTTACATGTTTTAATGATCTGTTTTGAGTTTTGACACCACATACAGATGCTTGTTTCTTCTCTTGGGATTTTTTTTTTTTTCCTGATAAATAGTTTCATCTCTTGGAATCCAATGGCTCTTTTTTTTTTTCTTTTTTCTTTTTTGAATTTAGATAATGCACCAGCTACCATCGTAGGCCTCGTAGGCCGTAAAGAGTATGAACAATGTGCAAAAGATCTCTATTTCTTTATTCAGGTAATTTTTATTCCTTTGAAGGTTAATAATTCTCTCTGGAAACGTCTAATAGAAACTAATCTTTGTTTGCTATCCTATTTCAAAGTAGTAGTTTTCTTCTGATTTCATCACTTGACTTTTGATTTTGTATGATTGTCTACATCCTTGATTTTCTTTAATATTTTATGCTAAGGATCATATATCAACTGCTCACTTATTTATCAATAAAATATATCAACTGCTCACTTATATTCGCATATCTTCACTTGGAAATTTGTTGCAAATAAATTGAACAAAAGTAATTTAACCACTACTTTGTTTATTTTTATTACCTGATCAATTAAAGTTGCTCCTATTATGACAATTTATTGCATTCTCATGCTCTGTAATTCCACCACAACATAAATGATGCATCAGATATTTTAAGTTTTAATGATACTGGAAGTCAGAAATTGTGAGTTTTGTGTTGGAGATCTATCAAAATTGTCAATGTCCTTTATATACTGCTTCTCCAAAGTTGATACACCCACATCCAAATTTTGTGATCAAAGGATAAAGTCTTGCCATATTAAGGATTAGCTTTCTTAGACATCATGAGTTAGGTCAGTAAAAAGGTATCGAATTACTAGGGGTGAGGCCAGTTCAGTTTGGTTGGGATAGGGGGGAGAATTTCTCACCAAATTGAGATCCCCAGTTTTATGCACACCTGCACCGAAACTAATAAAATGTATTAAGGCCACCAAACTGCACCAATGGATCTTGGGGCAGTCAGTTCGGTTCGGGGTGATTGGTTTGGGCATGTGCCTTTTTATATCTAAAAATATTAAATTATAGATCTTAAACAGATAAAACAAACAAACAAAATTAGTGAAACTGTAACATTTTTGCAACAAACTTTTTATTTGATAAGAATTAGGATCAGAAATGCAAATACAAACAAAAACAAATAAAAATAAAAGTAAAATCTCAACGATACCCATAAACAAGACTAAAATACTTTCAACCACACCATATCTTTGCAGTGATTACAATGGAATGTCAAAAAATGAAAAATAAAACAGTGCCAATGCCAAACATTTATGTTCAACAATACCAACTCTGCTTTGGCAAAGAATCAAAACCCCAAAAACAAAACAAAACAAACAAAAAATTAAAAACTTTACGGCCCTAGGGAGGGACTTAAAGGTGAAGAAACATGGATCGAAATCAGTGATTGAATAGAGAGGAGAATCTGGATGTTCGATAGGTTAGGGGAAACAACGGCGGGGGAAAACAGTGAATGGCAGCATGGGCAACAGCAAAGGTAGTGTGGGCATTGACAAACGGCATTGTGGTTATTGGTTAATTGTAGCGAGGGCGTTGACCTTAGAGAGACTATGGAGCAGCAGATTGAATGGAGGCAGGGAGAAATTATTAGGGTTGGAATAAACTATGTCATTTTGTCAAAATATCCACAAGGGGTCGAACTTGTGACCAAGGATGCATTTTAAAACACCTAAATATGTATATGTATCAGTCGGTACATAAAATTTTCAAAACTGAAACTGACCAAAATTTTGAGAAAACAGCCTTTCAGTCGGTGCCAGTCAGTCAGCTCAATCTATTGGTTTTTTTTTTTTTTTTACCAACCCTATGAATTACAAACTACTTGGGGCATGTGAATAATAGGAAAATAGAATCTCTATCCTTTCACTATAAAAGGGCCACAATTGAAGTATCTTCTTCTTTCAATGAATCTTGTGTTAAACCTAGTGGTCTCATTGTCTTTTGGAGTGGTCTCGTTGTTAGGGTTTTACTGATTGTTCTTCTCTCTCTGAGTTTATGCTTTCCCTCAGCTTAGTTTCCTGATTACTCTTTTTGTTGTGCTGCTTGTTCTATTTTTTCTTGTTCATCATCATGAACAACTTGTACTTTTCCTTATTTTCTCATTAATAATAGTATTCTGATTGACTATCAAAAAAAAAAAAATCTTGTGTTAAACCTATTCATTATTCACAATTGGTTTTTTTTTTTTTTTTTTTTAAAGATAGCATTCTTAGAACTTCATATTATTTCCACGGATATTGATTTGTGATCAGGATATTTTTTAGCAGAGATTTATGACTTTTTTATTGCGCAGTCATCTGTATGTTTGAAGCTCCTGGCTTTTGACCTTCTTGAGCTGGTGGTTTTGTCAGCATTTCCAGAGCTAGATTATGTATTTAAGCAGTTTGAAGAAGAAAAGCATAAATTTGGCGAATTTAAGGAAAATTAGTGGAAATTTGGTTATCGCTTGATAATGTTTGCCTATTTGCCCTCCACATTTTACCACACGTTTGTTAATGGCTTGTGATTTTGCTTCATCAATTCATTCATAGATCTGAATTCTGTAATTAGCTTTTTTGACTTGGCACCTTTGAGGAAATTGTATGTAAATCATGAGAATAGTGCAAATATATACCTTTTATAAAGCTCTTCTTTTATACAAATTTGTGGAGGTTTTGACATTTGATGAGATATTTTGCAATTGTGCAAGAGAAGATGTAGTTGTCGTTAGATTGCCACTATAACCAATTTTGTATAATTATTGATGCTGCAATAATCTTAATCAACAAGCAGAATAAAGCCTTCCCTGTCCTGCAAGCCCTCTCCCATTTATCTTCCATATGAACCATCCTTGTTTTCAATGATTTTATTCTAGAACAATGTGCAGTTCATGGTGCTAGAAGAATTCGTTTTTGAATCTGTGGCATTGTCCATAGAGGCTAGCAAGGACAAACAGAGCACTATCATGAACCAAGGCCGTTAAAGATTTTCACAAGCCATTCAAATAGATGGATGGTGTTGTTGCACACATGGGCAATACGGACTCTTCGACTACAATATAATTCCTCAGTATGAGAACTTAAGAGTGGAATACTGTTTAAGCTAAAGGTTGATATTGAAAGAGATATCAGACTAGTTGAAGCAAAATGAAACTACATCTAGCTCGGTTAAGTAGATTTGAGGCATAAATCGTCTGATTTTGAAATGATCCTTGCATATTGGTCATAATATGAAACAAGACGTTGTAGCGTACACTCGGGTATCATTCATTTTCACACTCAAATCTCGCATCTCTGGAAACAGGAAATTTATTTACAATACAAAGTAGAAACGAGCTTGATGCGAGATGCACCTAGCTCGAATTCATGTTTTATCCCTTGGTTTTTTTTTTTTTTTTTTTTTGGGACACAATCCCTTGGTTGTAAAATAAATGAAATTGTAATCGAAACATAGCCATTAATTCAGTGCCCAAGTCCCTTTGCAAAACAAGGTTCGAAAGCACGCCCATAAAATACCAAGTTAGCAACTAGGGCACCTATCTGCTCGCAGAATTGAAACCCTCAAATCTTTAACTCACCATCCAACCCTAACTTGTAGATGGGGAATAGAGTACATTCATTTTTCAAGCATAATATTAACTGGAAACGTTCTTGATCTAAAAGCCAACGACCCAGAAATTGAATTTAAAACAATTAACTCTGATATACAGATTATATGCATGCACCGCAATGTATGTCATTATTTCACAATCAATAACTCCTCCAGATTGCTGGACCCGTTCACCAATAGTCTGTAAAAAAAATTGACTGAATTTCTCCCTTCCTAGTAAAAGCAATCGTAAAAACAATGAAATCAAGTGTCCTGAACACCACTTACTCAAAGCTCTTATAGCATTCCTTTTCTATTAAAATGAGTGGCAGAAAATACATCCAATCCAGTTTCAGAAACAAATTCAGGCTAATTGAGCTAATATTGATTATTAATTGTAGAAACTATAATGCAGTTCAACCATTGCATGTCCAAAAAGTCTAAACAGTGACTTTAATTCCCCCCTCTTAATCTGACATTGTGGGGTTAATCTGACTATTATCTCAGTACTCAAGAAAAGTAAACCAGAAACAAAATTCAGAATTCATGTTGGAATATAACGGGAAAACACAGTAGACGCATTCATCCTTGTCCAAAATTAAAGCAACTACATATTGAACCAAATCAAAAATAACTAAAATCATTATAAGGTTATGACACCCATCAAACATTACATTCAAAAACCAGTTCCAACATATTAAGCTCAATCTAAACTTGTAATTTGGGTACCAAATTACACCAAAAACAACTCTCCAATGATGCCTTAAGCAGTAGCAGCTGCTCCCTTCTTCCTTGGTGCAGCTTGGGTACCTAACGAAAATAGCAAACAAGAAATCAAGATAAGACTATATAACACACCAATTTTGTTTAAAAATTACGACCAAGATAAAATCAAATAAGGGTAAAAATATTATACCCTCTCTAAAGCCACTCTTGAATCTGCGAGGTACATGGCGGAGGTACCTCATCCTTCCAGTTCCGGTGGTCTTTCTTCTGATTGCCTTCACACTCCAGTTATCTAAAAACCAAGAATAATAAAATAAATCCTCATTTGCCCCAAGCACAACCCAAAAAATATAATTAATTGACGTAAACACAATCAAATCAAATCTGAAAATATTGTTTTCATTTGTTAAAACTAAAACCAACGACAACCCAATACCTCAAATTCATATTCAGACAATAACATCAATTACCAAAATACAACAGCAATTCACAGAATTACAGAAACACAATCGAAAATCACATCCATGAAGGGCAGGGACCATTACCTTAAATTCACACACAAACAAATCCACAAAGCATTTCAGTACAGAAACATCAGCAACACATACACATCATCACTCCCACAAAACACAAAAACAATCCACCAATATCCCATCACAATTACATTAATTACAAAAAAAAAAAAACATTTTTAAAAAATGACTTTGACTTTAGCAAACCCACAAGCAATAACAAAAACCCAGTTCCTAAAAACTGAAACAGAAGCAAACCCAGAAGCACAAACGAGTAACACTAATACATTCACTAGACGAATATATATTTACATAAATTAATACAAGAGAGAGAGAGAGAGAGAGAGAGAGAGGAAGAGGCATACAAGTCCTCTTGCGGGCAGCAGGGTAGGCACAGGCAGAGCAGCGACTCTTCTGAAGATGGAAACTGCGGCGGCCACACCTCACACACAGTGTGTGGGTCTTGTTCCTCCTCTTACCGAAACTCCCTGTTCCCTTACCCTATTACCCCATTTTCAAAACACACAGAGATATAAAAACATCAGACACATATAGATACAGAGATGGAGAATAGATCCAGAGATAGAGAGAGATGCAGTGTTTGTTTACCATTGGTGCAGATGCAGATGCAAAACCCTAGGAGGAGGAAGAGAAGAGGTGTGGTTCTTCTTAGGCTAAACAAAGAAGACTGAACGCGGCGGTGAAGTTCACGTTTTATATTAGAAATAGAACGAGGGGTTTGGCTTTTAGGGTTTGTTAGGGCAATTTCGGAATGTAATATGAGGAGGGCTCATCTGGTACTTGGGTTGGGTGTGCTTCGTTTTTATTGGGCTTTTGGGTTGGGTTTTTGATGTTTGGTTGAGGACGAAGATGGGCTAGGCTGTGGAAGGGCCTGATTGGGATTTTCTGAAAACCTGGAAGTTAGATGAATGAGCCCATAGTCGTTTCAATATAAACGATGTGTCGTTTGTGTAGCGGGAATTTTTTTTATAGATCTCATAAAATTTAAACTTATGGCATCCGCTCTATGATGATTGCTCTTAGAGGTGATCGCGGTGCAGTTTTGGACCATTTTTAGGACCGCACTTTTTGGTGCAGTTTAGCCAGAACTATCACTGCACTGCACCTCAATTTGTGGTCACATGTGCAATGCGGTTTAGTGTAATGTACAATATGCGGTTTGGTCGATTTTAGGCTGAAATATTTTTGAAGATGTCATGGCCAATTATTACTTTACTATTAATAATCATTAAACTATGACAATAAGTTTCTTAAAAAAGTATAACCTCTGTAACACAAAAAAAGTAATACAAATATGTATAAGACAAAAAAAATAATAATATATACGATAGATTGACAATAAACTAAAAGTACTAAAAATATATACAAAACTAAAAACCAATCCATGTCAATAAACCATACACAATTATACATGTTAAACAAATATAACTTGTAACACAAAAATGCTTAACAAGTGTTGATGACAAATTTCTCACACCACATGGTTTCATTTTATTGGCGACCCACACCACGTCAACACTATCATGGATTTTGGAAAAATCTCTTCTAAAGCCCAAAAAAGCCCATATTTACACAAAAATGCATCAAAGCCCATGGTTCAAGCTCATAGCACATTTCAGCACATTTTTTGGCTCATGATCCAAGCTCATGAGTCTCATCGGGAGAATTTTGGAAGTCGTGGTTTGGAAGGCCAAGAAGTACGTTCAGTAAAGCTCTAGTGGTTCAAAGTTGATAGAGCAAAGCATGTTGCTTGAAATGTTTTCCCCAATTTCCTAAACTCTGACGGGTCAGTGTGCAATAGGTAATATTTGGTAAGCCTCTCATATCACATAACACTTAAAATGATAAAACTCTCCATGCTCTTTACATAAAAATTAATATTCATCATATAATATAAGTTTAAAAATGTAATTCTAGTATTTCATATAAATTATATTATTATCATCTAAATCAATTCCAAGCACATGGCTAAATATATATTAATATCTCATATCTAGCATTAAAATGCTCTCCTTACTCTCCAAGATCTGGTTAAAATGCAAAAAGACCAAAATTACATCTCTAAAACTTCATCAAATATCAACCAACTAGTCTATTACTTACCAAAATTATATATGGACTAAGCATATAATTTTCCAAAAGAGGAAATTTAGCCAAAAATTCCAACAGCAGCTCCAGCAGAAGCTGCAAACAGCTCCAACATCATCTAAATCAATTCCAAGCACATGGCTAAATATATATTAATATCTCATATCTAGCATTAAAATGCTCTCCTTACTCTCCAAGATCTGGTTAAAATGCAAAAAGACCAAAATTACATCTCTAAAACTTCATCAAATATCAACCAACTAGTCTATTACTTACCAAAATTATATATGGACTAAGCATATAATTTTCCAAAAGAGGAAATTTAGCCAAAAATTCCAACAGCAGCTCCAGCAGAAGCTGCAAACAGCTCCAACAGAAGCTACAAACAACTTCTGCAGAAGCTGCCACAGCTCCAGCACACTCTGCAATGGCTCCAGCTGTGGTACCAGAAATAGAAAGATCTCATAAAGATTATCTTACCATTTTTAGCCAAACCATGAATTTAATGCCAAATATTTTCCTCCAAGTAAAAGATTTCATTCAGATAACATCATTTCACAGTTGTAAACAGCTATAACAACAGCATTAAGTCTCTAACTTTCTTCTTTTGGCTAAAAAACAAAATCCCACTAATGAAACCACTTACTTTGTCAAAGACTTTTCTTTATTTGCTGAATTCCCCTTTAACTAGTTCTGATCTAGTTACATACTTGGCTTTATATAAAGAGGACCAAACTACACACTAAAGGGGGATTCATCCCTCTCTCATCTTCAGTATTCTGAAACTCTATTCATTTTGCTGTCATATCTCCAAAAGATCTCCATATCTTTCTTCATCCCTCTTACAAAATCCCTCTTCATAGATGACAACACAACACATATATTACAACACACCATTATCCATTACCCATCTCTCCCACACTCCATTATTCTGAAACATCACCATTTTGCTACTCATAAACACATCTCCATCTCCATCTCTTTCTCTATTTTCCTTACAATACCTCTCTTCTTAGAAAACAACATAACCAATGTCATAATACAAAAAATGACTCCAGCAACGGCTTTTACTACATTTAACCTTCATATTATCTATCTCATACTTCCATTTATTTTACAAACACATTCCTCACTAAGTACCCATACATACTTTTCATATATCTTTAAACTCCATGTCTCACAAATTATACATATATAAGATCCATGTCCAACAAAGTATCTACATATAATTCCTATACATATTACAAACACCGTATATCACAAAATATACATATATTTTTCTTACTATCTCCACACATCTTAAAGCATATCAAACACTCTTCTAAGAACTTATTACTAAAAGCCCTTTCTTATGAAAGACAAAAACTTATAATACTAAAAGTCATTCTCGTGGAAGGAAACATCACTCATATTTGACTAAAAACTAAAAGAGCATAAATTAATCCAAAAAAAAAAAATAGCCAAAGTAATATGATTTACACAACCACCTATTTGTACTACTATCAAAAGAAGAAAACAACCATAAAAATGAATCGAAACAAAAATAGCCAGGGTAATCTAATTTGCACAACCAACTAATATAGTAACATAGATTAAACAGACAATTAGAAATAGTAGAAGAACTGGTGGAAACATAGTAGAGAGCAAAATAGTATATCTACATACCTCAATAGCCGACAATTAGGACTAGTGGAAGCACCTAATCATCAAACTGTAAATCTATCACCTCTAGAGGTGGCAGAGATGGTGGAGGTGCAAATTTACTTAGTTTCCACCATAGATAGAAAGCAAAACCCCTTAGAAATAGCAATGTAACCAGTGTCACCAAACTCGCCACCAGGGCAATAATCCAAATAATGTCCTGATGGTGAGTGGGATTAAGGACCACCTTTGATGACTCTTGAGTTGGAGGCCCAATGGGTCTTGGGACTAAGCTGTTAAACATGGGATTCACCATAGGGAGTGTTGGTTTGGTTTGATATGGAGAGAATTGAGAGAAGAATTTTTGGTAATCGAGAGACTGAGCTGAGTGATTTGCCCCTATGTATCAGTGTTTTAATAGTTTCAAGTTTCAAGTTGACAATGTGTCCATGCAAAAATAAAAACCCAATGCCACTCATTAAAAAGGGTGTCATTCTTTGGTACCTACTAAAATCTGGACTATTAATTCTGTTAGGTTCTAAATACTTAGGATTTTATGTATTTAGAACTCTAATGTGTAATGTTGGCAAACCATGATCAAAACAGGTTGTTTAGTCTTATTTAGGCTTGCTCAAAGTATGATTATTTGTAAAACTGGAATCGAGTGATTGCAAATTTATTGGACTAAATCTGTAAGGCTCGATCGATCGAAAATTAGACTCGATCGATCGAACCACGTACAGATTTATTTTTCTGTAGAGTTCCAGTTTAGCCCAAACTCTATTTAAATGTTTTGGGGATCAAGTAAAACACTCCTATATATAAGGAAAACCTTAGAACGTTTTTTAGACTTTTAAGAGAGAAATTAGAGTGTCTCTTGTGCCTCCTTTTATTTTTTAGAGTTTTGTACCCAAACATCTCTAAGTCTTTGTTGCTCATATTTGCGGTTTATGTGAATCTTTTGTGAGATCCTTGAGGAGCTTTCCTTCATATAAACTTAGGGTTTTCAAGGTAGAGATATTATCTACATCTTAATGATCAACAAGGTTGTAGCCATTGGAGCTTAAAGAAACACAAGCGGGGAGCTTGTACTTGAAGGAGAATTCAAGAAAGAAGGAGTCCGTGGATTCGGAGCTTGCACGTGGTCGTGTCAGTAAGTTCTACTAGTGGGTAGTATTAGGAAGTCAAGCAGGGAGCTTGTAAGTCCTTTTGTATGAACTTCGATTCTTTCATAATGAATTCATATTTGTCTTGAGGATAGGTGGGTAAAATCCTCCCCAGGTTTTTACCGTGTGGTTTCCTAGGTGATTATATCTGGTGTTATATATTATTCTGCTGCTTTATATATCTTGATATGATTATTTAATTGTGTTAACCTAGATTTGCATGAATTGGACTAAGTAAATCACTTGGCTAATTAACTAGGTTAATCTAATTGTTGTTTTAAGGGGTCTAAAACCTAACAAATTCTAATGGTACCTACTCATTAACCACTCATTAAAAAATAATGTTATTTGGTCATATTTGTCTTTGTCTAATCCTTTTATTGAGGTTGTTTCATCTATCACTACAAGAAAAAAATGTTTATTATAATTAAAAAAATTTATTGCAATAACATCTGCGTCATTGCAATAGTTGATGCAAATTGTTGTAATTAAAATTGAGGTAATAGTTTTGTGCAACAAAATTTTTTGTTGCAATAAACTCTAAATATTTTAATGCAATTTTGATATAATATATATATATATATACATTGTTGCAATAAAATATTTACTGCTTTAAATATCTTGTTATAATAAGTTATTACTCAACAAATCTTATTGCAATAAATTGTAAATTTTTTTTTTTTTTTGAGATAATATAGACAGACAGAAGACTTAGGGAATAGGGAAGGAAGGAGTGGAAAGACAAAACTTACAACTCTAGACTTACAAAAAGGGCCTAATTCTCTGAGGAATAAACTTAAGATGGTCTATCTTTATGCTATGGGGCCTTAGAAATGGTCTATCTTTATGCTACAATCCCAATATACCTTCCCTCATTGTTAAGCTTGATGCCAAATCAATTTTTGATATTCTTCAAAACCCAAACTATAAGAAAAACATAATATCTCCTATTTTGGATGATTGTAGGCAGCCGATGGGACGGTTTCTACAAAAGCATTGCTATTGACAAGCTAATCGCTGTGCGAACATGTTAGCTAGATTAGGGACTAATCAAGATTTAAACTTTGTTATTTTTGATAGTCCACCTGAGGATAGTAGGAGTGTTTTGGAAGAGGATTGTAATGGCAGGTTCTTTAATAGGACCTGTACTGAACTTGATGTATTTTCTTAGTTTTTAATGAATCGTCTTTTACCAAAAAAAAAAAGTTGGGTTTTCTTTTAGGGTTACACAGAAATAGTTATGAGTGTTTTTTTAACCTAGCCTTTTTTTTTTTTTTCTCTCTCTCTTTCCCTTGTGCTTTCATCTATGGATGATTTAACAAGCAACTAGAACTGGCTCACGCTTTTTGAAAGGGAGGGTTCGAGGTGCTACCTTGAGAAAGATCTGAGTTCTGAAGAATTAATTATTGTTGCACAGTTTTTTATCGAGCGAAACCTAAATAAGGAAGCCATCACAAGAACTTTTAATCACCTATGGCGGTCTTAAAACAGTTTCAAGGTGAGAGATTTAGGCTTTGTTTGGGAGGAGGGAGTGGAATGGAATGGAATGAAATGAATATTTTTAGAATATTCTTCCCTCCCCTTGTTTGGGAGTTTTAACGAATAGAATGGAAAGTCTATTCCCTTATTTGGGAGTTTAAGTGGGAGGGAATGGAATGGAATAGTTAAGAGGGAACACTCATTCCTCCCTTTTCCCTCAAAACATCAAATTTTTGTTCCTCCCAAAATTGGGAGAAATGGGAGGAAATGGATTTAAGTTTAATGAAATTTTTGTTAAAACTCCAATAATACCACTTTAATATCAACCCTTTTTACACATCACGACAACTTTTTTTCTCAATCAGCTGTAAAAAAATAAATAAATAAATAAAAAGCTATCATTCTTACACCCTACTGCTCACGTTGTTATTGTCCATTCTCTGCAAAGTGAAGCTGCTGCTGTTCATCAAATTTTTGGTGAGATACATACTGTCTGCTGTTCTTTGCAATTTTCGGTTACTGCTCACAAGTCTTTTTTTTTTATTTTTCTTTTTATTTTTCTTTGTCTGCTAGTCATTTATATTGTCTACAAATATTAAGTGGGTTTTTCAAGTCTTACTTTGTCTTTTCTAGCCATGGGGATTCTGCCATGAAGAGTGATATATATTGTCTTTTATATTGTTTTATGTGTAGTCTTTTATATTGGCAGAGTGGTTATTCTACTATGAGTTTTCTTTGTCTTTTCTTTCTTTGTGTGTAGTATTTTCTTTCTTGCTTTGTCTGCTACCGTGATATGCATAAGAATGTATGATATACACATTATCTGATATACACTTTATGCCACTTTGTTTGCTACCATTAAAATATTTGACATTTTTTTTCTTTTGTGAAAGTTTCATGTTCATATATTTAATTTTATGTTAAAATATAAAAAATGGTTAATTTGCAATTTAAAAGCTATCAAAGCATATTGTGAAGTGTCCAAATTTTATAATGCATAGAACATGTGCCTATAATTTCTTTGTCTAGGGCTCCAACTAATAACATAACTATTTTTTACTTAGATGGATTTGAATGATGAGGTACTTAAGACCATAATTTTTTGGGACTTTATGCGGAAACTAGCCTTTTTTCATGCTTCATGCCTCATGCCTCATGCTGTTATTTGTGCTACATTATTCATCAAAGGCAACAATTGAAAAGACTTGTTCTCCACATTCCTACACAATCAACCATAGAAAGACAATTAGTTCATGATAAAATAATGCATCGACTTAGAACTAGTGAAAAATGACATGATGTAATACGCATGGGTCCACAAGCTTTTCAAGGTTTGTGTGACATTTTGCAAAGAGACGATGATCTTCAAGATACACAACGTGCCACGGCGGAAGAGCAAGTTGACAAGTTTCTTCACATTCTATCACATAATGTCAAGAACCGTACAATTTTCTTCTTTTTTTGTCGTTTCGGTGAAACCATCAGTCGCCATTTTCATAATGTGTTAAGATCAATAATTATGTTAGAGGATCAGTTCCTTTGACAACCTAATGGAACCCAAGTGCCAATTGAAATACTATAGAGTAGTAGGTTCAATCCATATTTTAAAGTATATCATGTATATATTATATATTTGATAGTAGTTTAATATAAGTATATTTTAAGGTAAATGTCTTTGAGAGATATTGTTAATTTTATGATTGTATTAGGACACTTGATGGAACATATGTTCGTGTCAAAATGTCTAATAAGGATGCACCAAGATATCAGGGTAGGAAGGGTTAACACAAAATGTGTTGGCTACATGCTCATTTGATTTGAAATTCATGTATGTATTACTGGGTTGGGAAGGAATTGCTTTAGATTTGAGAATAATAAAGAGTGCTTTAACTAGAAACGATAATTTGAAAATCCTATAAGGTAAATTTAATTCAAATACGTATTAGGATGTATTCTTTATAATTAAAAAATTTATAGTATATAATTAACAACTGTTATTGTTTATTAGGTAAATATTATCTTGTTGATATGAGATTCATGAATAGAAGTCGTTTGAATGCACCTTATAGGGGAGTGCGTAATCATTCAAGAGAGTACTCTGTTCGCCCCCCTGAAAATGCTAAAGAATTGTTTAATTTGCGACATGCGTCATTGTGCAATGCTATTGAAAAAGAGATTGCCTATCATAACAAGTACTACAAAGCCTAGTTATTATGTTGACACACAAAATGAAATCATTTTATCATGTTGCATACTTCATAATTATTTAATGGGTGTCGATCTTGATGAAAGTCTTATTGCTGAAGTTGATGAAGAGATTTTACATTCTCATCATGAACGAGTGGCCTTTACTCCAACAGAAGATGGTGAGGATGCTAGGCAAGGAGATATCATAAGATATTTTATATCATTAACCATGTGGCAAAATTATGTCCAAATGTTATAGCTTTTAGGTTCATTGTTGTCATGTCGTTTAAGACTATATTATGTTTCAATTACTTAGACCTAAGTGTTATGCAAATTTCTCTTTTCATTTTGATGTTGCTCTCTATCTTTTGATAAATAATATTAATATCTACACAATATTTTATATGGTTTTTTTGTCCTATTACTTATAGCATGGGTAAGATATTAAAGAAGAATGGTGGAGATCCAAGTAAAGAAGTACAATGGAGTAGCGTTATGGATGATGCTTTAGTGGATGCTTTTTTACATCAAGTGATCATAGGTGGTAGAGTTAATGGGACTTTTACCTCTAAGGCATATGATGGCATAATGAAAGAGTTTGTTGAAAAATTTCACATGGAGACTAACAAGGATAAGGTGAAAAATCGACAAAAGACACTAAAAAAGAATTTCCATGAATGTTATGACATATTTAAAGATGGACTGAGTGGTTTTGGATGGATTGATTCTTTATATATATGGACAGCTGAACTAGAAGTTTGGGATCCACTCATAGCGATAAATTGTCATTTTTTATGAGTTTAATTTTGTATTGCATAATTATATATGTTGTATACCCATTTTTCTTGATTTGTAAGAGTCTAAACCTACAGCCAAGAAATAGATGACAACACTTATGCCTAACTACTCTAAGATGGCACAACTTTAGGCTAAAGATAGAGTAAGAGATGATCATGTTGAAATTGCAAAGGAGAAACATGCTAGGTATGCTGCATCGACCACTATTGATGAGATTGATAATTTGGTATCTCAAAATGAAGTTTCTTTGGAGAACTTTGAAGTTGAAGATGATTAGAGGTCACCAAAAATTACTGTTGTACGTTCTCGAATGTCATCACAAGATGCAATCTCTTCTAACAGTAAGAAAAGAATACTAGCAAAAGATGATGAACTTGGGAATGTAATTTCCCAGTAATTTGATAATGTATCAATGGAAATTAATAAAGCAACTGGGGTTATGGCAAAGTGTTTTTCAAAGTCATATGGAGCAAAAGTTCACACAGCTTTAGGCGTATTAGACTTGGATCCAATATCAAAGACTGAGACATACATATTTTTTTATGGAAAATCCAACATATAAGGAGATGTTCTTTGGTTGCCTGAATCATGAGCGCAAATGTGTCCTATTGACACTAATGTTTAGGCCTAAAAATTAAAAAGTATGGAATTTCTTGGCCAACTTTAATTTGCTTTATTTTGTTATTTTGTTTTGTTTTGGTAATACTCATTACAGGAGTTTTTTTAAAAGATATTTGTTTGCATTTTTAGATAATGTTTATTTTGTTGAAAATAAATATATGATGTATGAATTGCTTTACAATATAGAAATATACATAACTTGATTTTCAGCTACAATAAAATTTTCATTTTTCATAAACTAGAATCATTTTTTATGTTCTTTAAAATGAGGGGTATAATAGTAATGTTATTATAAAATAATAGACAAAATTTAGGTATGCTACCTTAGGTGCTGTTCCTTAGGTTCCCTACTTAAAATTGAGCTATGTGGCTACTTAACTAAAAAATACACTTCCATTCCATAAGAAAAAATTCACGTGACAGAATCTTAAGAGAGGAACCTAAGAAACAACACCTAAGTATTGTACCTAAGTCTTGCCCTAAAATAATTTCATTCCATTCCTTCCAATGTCACTTCCAAACAATGTTACTTACATTTCATTCCATTCCATTCCTTTATTTTATAACATCCAAACAAGATTTTTAAATTCCATTCCATTCTTTTCCCTACTAAATTCATTTCATTCCCTAAATGATTATTCAATTCCATTCTATTCCCTTATAAACTCTCAAACGGAGCCTTAGGAATTCACAAATTTCTTTTTGTGTTTGATAACAAACCTGATGCTGATAGGGTCTTTTTGAGCGAGCTATGGAATTTTGATAAATACTTGGTGGTCATGCAACGATACGAGAAGAATACTTATATTGCTAATCTGAAGTTTGACAAAACAACCTTTTGGGTGCAAGTCCACGGCATCCCTATTAAGTATATGAATGTGCAAATGACAGAAAAGACTTGCAAAGTTCTTGGCATGGTCCACCACTCTACTAATTCTTCAATAATGGAAAATCCGAGTAAACTTCAAATATGAATGACTACGGAACTTGTGCTACTAGTGTGGGTGCCTAGACCATGATGATAAGGATTACGATATGTGGATTGCAAACGAAGGTAATCTCTAAAACAACTAGAAATAGTTTGGGTCATTTGTAAGAGCTCCAACATTCATTCTCTTTCAAAAGAACGTGGAGAATGTCCCTAGTTTCTAAAATCTAAATGTGGAAGAGTTTTGTCGCTAGTCAGGTCTAGCCTGGATGGTGTGAACTGTCCCAGAGCAATGGAACCGAATGAAAACATCACTTAGGCACGATCGATGGTAGAGGATATGCTAGAGCAACCGACTTCAATGGTTAGAGATCAACTAAGGAAAGAAGTGGTGAATAAAGTAAGCTTGATTTTTCTACTTAATTGAAGTGTTTCCTTTCCTACGTGGGACACATTGGTTCTAGATTTTGCAGAAGGCCAAAATCCCATTGATCATGGTAGTACCTTTTCAGAGGAGGTTTTTATATCTCCTATTAGCATAATTGATTCTAAGTTGACAAAATTTGACCCGAAAGAGGACTTTTCCCATATTCCTCAATACTCAGACCACATTCCTAATGCAACACAACCAATAAAGATACTGGATCATGTGAGGGGTAGGGAGCTTTTTTAGTTATACCTCAGTCTAGTGAAAAAAAACTAACATAAAAGTGGGTTCGTATGAGTAGGCTAGAAAAGTACAGAGAAAATCCACATAACCTACAATTAATCTGGCAGCTGTAAACGAAGTTTTGTACAGGTTAATGATCTCTTTGAATTACCTAGTAAGAAATGATAGATTTTGAGGAGTGATGAAGAAGCATCTTTTGAATTAGTGGCAGCTAGTGATCAACCCTACCAAGAACAATGAATTGCTTAGCATGGAACAGTCATGGGCTTGAGAACCTACATATATGGAAGGAGCTTAGAGATATTATCCAAGCAAAAGACCCCCCCTATCGTGTTTATAGCCGAAACATGGGCAAATGAAGCAATGTTTGCTAAAGTACAAAGAGAGATTGATTTTGAACACAAATGGGTGGTTCCTAGAAAAGGTATAAGGGGTGGTCTTGTCCTATTCTGGAAAGCATCAGTTAATCTGACAATTGAGAACTTTTCTAAGGATAACATAGATGCTTGTATCGACAAAAACTTTGAGAATGAATGCCGATTCACGGGCTTTTATGGGGAACTCATAACATTAAGGAGAAGTGAGGCTTGGGCAAAAACTAGGCGGTGCACTCTATAGTCATTCTCAAATGCAGTTGTTTAGAGATGTTATTGACAAATGTGGGTTTATGGACTTAGGTTTCATAGGTCCATGTTTTACATGGACTCGACATTTTGATGATAAACATTCTATCTGGGAAAGACTAGACAAAGGGTTGGCAACAGATAATTGGGTTTCAAAATTTCTAGGTTCAAGAGTCCACCGTCTTCACTGTGATTCATCATACCATTCTCCTCTTCTCATAAATCTTTTGGATCTTGATCCCCTTCCTTTGAAGAAGACTTTTAGATTTGAGGAGATGTGGTTGTCAGATAGTAGGTATGGGGAGACTGTGGAGGTAGCTTGGAGTTCAATGGAAAGCCGATATGGAGATAGGGAGATTATGATGAAAATTGAGAAGTGTGGGAAAGAGTTGTCTTGGTGGAACCAGAATTGTTTTGGGAATGTCCATAAGGAATTGGAAAAAAAGAAACATCTTTTGGTTTTGGCATCATTACTAATTCCATCTTTAATGTACAAAATCAAATAGTCTATTAGAAAATCGATTCGTTTTTGTTGCAAAACCTAGCGTTAACAGTATTTATGACAAAAAATGCTCGTATTGTAATTGTAGTAGGAACAAGAAGAGTATGTAGAAACATATAATCACTTGGAAAAAACTTAGGTAAAGTACATTATGTTCTCTAATTAAATTATATATATAGCAGTTCTATAATCAAATTTACTGACCTTGCTAAAGACACCAAATTTTTCACATGAAAGTACGCTAACTTTTTTACACACTCTGCTTACTAGGTCCACCACAACACATAAATAAAAGCTTAATTGTGAAATTTTTTATGTAATAGTATGTGAATATGTACTTACGATAAATTCAAACACCTTGTTACATTGACTTTTCAAACACAAATAACATTATCATTTCCACCTTAAAAAAAAATTCAACATTGCCTAGTATTTGAATAGAATGGAATAAAAGCATGTATGAAGAATGATTTTGATAAGTTGGAATGGAAATCTATTATTGTTATTTATGCTTAAAAGTTTAGGAATTAAGGATACATTCATTATCTAGATCAAGCAGTGTATGTCTACAATCTCTTCTCCATCCTTGTGAATAAAGGGCTAGTGGAATTTATATAAACTATTAAGATGTCTCAGACAAGGAGGAATTGAGATCACAATACCAATTACTTTTAATGATTGAGATTGAGAGTTGAAAAAGTAATTTTTAATCAAAACCATTAATTAAATCAATAAAAAGTTCCAAAAAAAAAAAAGTGAAGAAGTAAAAAAATTTGTGAGTGGAATGGAAGTAATTGCACATAGATATTGCACTTGATTTCAATTCGACAATGAGACCCATTTTCATAAGTTTTTTGTTCATTGTTGCCTCAAAAGCCTTGAATCGATCACACATGGATTAATATATATGCTACAAATAGTTTGATGAGCTACAAGTATGTTGACATTGGGCTTTTTCTACCAACGCATCAAATTCTTATTACATTTTCACAAGTTATGGTGTCAACCCACCATAGGCCATATATAAAAATGAAATAAAATAAAATAAAAATATTATTCTTAGACCCACCACAATTTAGAACAAGAGTATCATAAAATGTAGTGAGATTTTGTCGTGCCTTAAACTTTGTCATAATAAAATTATTAACATAAATTGATTTAACTAAAACTTTATTACTAAATTTTGAAAATTTGCTTAAACCACTCTTTTCTTGCCCTCTCTCTCCTTCCATCCAAGCATAAGGTAAATAGCAAAATCTTAAAAATATTTAAATGGGTTATTATATATTTTTTAAGTTTAATAAAATTTTTCTTTTAAACAAAAAGTTTAATAAAAATTTAATCTCACACCACGTGCCTTTAGTCACGTAATTTGAAGTAAATTTTCCTCTTTCAATTTTATTTAATATTTTATTAGTACTAATACTAATTATAATTATATTATTACTAGTCCTCTAAGCATGTGTTCACGCACATGTTAAAAAATTCTTTTATTTTTTTGGTAAAAATTAATAATTTGCATCTATTATAATTTAGAAATATATATTTTTATTTTTCAAATAAATAAAAATGATAAACTTTAGAGATAAATAGTAATTGTAATTTTTTTTAATGTGAAAAGTAATTGTAATTTTTTTTAATGTGAAAGGAAAAAAGTCTTTAAAAGTGTAGAATTCTCTTATATATAGCAGAAATAGATAATATTTTTCTTAATTTTATATGTTTTTTTAAAAAATAAAATTTAAGTTTTGTAGTTAACTTAAAAAATAAGCCGGCATTGGCATTGTATTTTTATAAATCCTCTCCCGCTCCTGACCCTCGGCGGGAACTCTATTTCTCTCTCTGAAAAAGCAAAGCAAAGCGCGCAATATCTTGTTTTACTAAGTACCAATACCCAAACAAAGCCTTAGCAGCCAAAAAAACCACAACTCCACCAAAAACCAAAATCCACAGTAAGAGAGATAGTGAGAAATGGAACAAGTAGAAGAAGAAGGAAAATGGGAATCAAAATTCCCAGCATTTCCGTACAAGCCGTACTCTATCCAGATCGACTTCATGAACTCGCTCTACCATTCTCTCAACAAAGGCGGCGTCTCCATGCTCGAAAGCCCCACTGGTCTCTCTCTCTCTCTCTCTCTCTCTCTATATATATATATATATATCTTAGCATAATAAAATATGTATTATCTGTTTGTTTCCTGAGAAAACCGAGTAAAGCAAATGAAAATAAGATTTGGGTTTTGTCTGCTTTATCTTTCTGAGGTTGTTTTTTGTTAGCATAATGTAGAGAATGTGAAATTAGCTACCCACAAAGATATTATGTGCTATTGTGCTCCCCACTAATAATCACATAAAATAATGCCACCCCATTGATAATTTATTGAAAAACAATAAGGAAAAACTTTAAAAATAAAAGCTTTATTCTGTCAATTTTTGTTTTGGTCCATGAAGTTGAAAACTAAACTATGATGTTTTGTAGCATTTGGGTTAGTTGAGTGAAGTGTTAATTTTGTATGCTGTGCTAAATTTTGAATTATAGAATTCTAAAGGAATCATTTCTTTCGTTGGCTTATGTATGAAATATTTTTGTTGCAATAGGGACTGGTAAAACATTAAGTATCATCTGCAGCGCTTTGCAGTGGGTGGTTGACCAAAGGCAACAACAGAAATCAGAAAAAGAAGGTGATTCTGGTAAGAATTGGGACGATGGGCATGGCTCAGATGATGAGCCTGATTGGATGAAAGACTTTGTTGTAAACAAAGATGACCAAGGTCAGGAGAAGAAGAATAAGACAAAGAAATATGGTGTTGGATTTGGAAAACCTGATAAGAGAGGGAATCAGGAGAGTTGTAGGGACTTGTTCTCGCAGAGGATGGAGGGGGAAGATTTAGTTACAAAGAAAGAGGGAGAGAATTTGCAAAAGAAAAATGATGCAGTGGAGTTGGGTGATGAGGAGTTTTTGTTGGAAGATTATGAAAGTGATGAGGAAGGGTCTGGTGGGAAGTCAAAGAGGAAGGCTGGTGGGGGGTCTCTTAGTTTATCAAGTGATGGGGAAGAGGAAGAAGATCGCTCTGACGAGGAAGAGGAGGAGAAGTTGAAGGTTTATTTTTGTAGTCGAACACATTCACAGCTTTCACAGTTCATAAAGGAGTTAAGAAAGACAGAATTCGCTAATGAGATGCATGTTGTGTGTTTGGGTTCTAGGAAAAATTTCTGCATCAATAAAGGTTAGGTTAATTCTTATTGAGTTTCTTTTTGGGAATTGTGTTAGAGATTACAATTTTTTAATGTGACATGTATTTCAGAGGTATCAAAACTTGGAAACTCCACTCGAATTAATGAGCGGTGCTTGGAGCTTCAAAAGAACAACAAAAAAGAGGTTTCCAAGATCAAGGTACCAAAATTTCTTATATCATTCCCATTACTTAAATTTGATGAATATTTTTTGCTTTGGTTTCCTGGAAACTTCTCCAATTGTGAGGATTGAAATATTATATATGCATAATGTGAGGCTCATTTCTCTATAACTATGCTTATGCCATCTTTTTAGTTCTTGTTTCAGTGACTTATTTAGTTATTTCTGAAGAGCAACTCTTTCACAGTTTCAGCTGTTTAAGTTGTTAAGGCATGTTCATAAATAGTAGACTTTTCAGATGATACAGCAAAGGATTCCAGAGGAAATGAATACCATGGAACCCATCATTTTTCCATGTTAATCGCTCTCATAGTATAGGTTCGTGGAGTATTACTGATTCTATATGTTACACTTATTTCACTGTACTTCCACAATTAAAGTTGAAGTCTCCCCCTTTTTTTTTGTGTAAGGAACTACTTACTTCCCTTAAAACAGCTAAGTTCCTCATTTGACATTTTATATGCATGCCATGCCATTTTCAAAGGAAAATTTTACCATGATTAAATCTAACTGTACCATTCTTCCTCTTTTATCTGGGATCTGGCCCTTCAGTGCAGGGTATAGTTTGTGTTGAGAATGTGAACCCAGCCTGCACAGCTGGCTAACTAAAATATGATCATGATGACATTATCATACATCTATAATAATTGATCCGTTTCATGGCATAGTTGACCATATAAGAGGACACAGCATTCTAATAGTTGCATATTTTGTTTCCATGTAAAATGGGAAATTGTAATTAGACTTCATCAATTCATGTGATTATGGAGGTAATAGCTTGACCAATTCATGGGATGCCCCTGTGCTTAGTTGACCATATACAAGCATTTTTACCTCATTCTGTTTAAATGAATAGATGCTAACATGTGCTGGTGAGCCAAGAGTTTTTCTCTTGACTGATGGAAGTATTGATTTCAGAACTTAGGTGCAGGAGGAAGAATACGAAGGACCAAGGCCTGTTCTGGATGCCCGATGCTTAGAAAACCTAAATTACAAAGACAATTCAGAGGTGAGATATCTCAACAAGGAGCCTTGGATATTGAAGATCTTGTTAACCTTGGAAGAAATATGGGAACTTGTCCATATTATGGCTCCAGAAGCATGGTCCCTGCAGCTGATCTTGTGATTCTACCCTATCAATCTCTTCTATCAAAATCATCTCGCGAATCACTTGGCTTAAATTTGAAGAATAATATTGTTATAATAGATGAGGCTCACAATCTAGCTGATTCACTCATCAGCATGTATGACTCAAAAATTAGTTTGTCACAGGTAAACAAGTCATTTACCACATTTTTATCTAACTGCTATTAGTGCTTCTTAAGCTGGTATTTGGATTTGTGAATGTGGTTCAGCTGCTCTTGACCATTGTTCTGAATTCCCTTGGGAACAAATTCGGTTGAACCAATGATAGACAAATGACAATCTTTGGCTAATGTATTTGGACCAAGGGTCCATTTGTTGGCACTAAAGTGAAAAGTGATTTTAGGTCCCAGAAAGTATGGAAAAAATGTCAAATGGTATTAATTGCAAGAGATGATACACACACACACATATAATAAATGGCACCAATTGCCTTTTACAATTGTTATCCCACACTCACTTTCAACTTAAATGGGTAGGCCCCTACCTTAAAATCACATTTTGAAGCCCAGAAAGGTGCAAACAAATGCCTACCAAATGCCATCAGCCCCACCCCCTCCCACCAGTAGATAAAGGGCAGAGGGTGGAATATCATGGGTTCAATCCTATACTGTTCTAAGTGGTCCTTACCTACAAAAGCTATTAAAAGAACAGGAGACTGATGATAATCTTAGAGTTCCTAGTCTTCACTTAGTGTACTTTGAGGTTAGAAACTTTTATTGTGTTAACAATTTAAGCTTTTATGATGGTATTGTAGGTAGTGGGTATTAAATTTTTTAAGTGTATATTGAAATGGTTAATTTTCTACAGTTGGAGAATGTACATTCCCACATAGGGAGGTACTTTGAGAGATTTCGCAATCTCTTGGGACCTGGTAATCGTAGATATATCCAAACCCTGATGGTCCTTACTCAGGCTTTCCTCCGAAGTTTACTTGAGGGTACAAGTGTAGATCTTCCTCAAACTTCTGGAGCAAATGGTGTCTTCTATGGTTCAATGGCCATTAATGATTTTCTATTTTCACTCAATATAGACAACATCAACTTGGTGAAATTGGTCCAGTATATAAAGGAAAGCAACATCATCCACAAGGTGAGTTCTTCTATTTATGTGTGTGACAATGTGCCATATAATTTTTACTTGCTTGCTCTTTCCCTGTTTTTGAGTAAAAATATTCTTTGTTTGCCAGGTCTGCAGTTATGGGGATAAAATGGCTAGCTTGCAAAAATGTTCAGCACACTATGACACTAGGGAATTTAGCGAGGAGGAAAGCACTCTGTCAGGTTTCCGGGCATTATCTGATATGTTGCAATCACTTACAAACAATAATGGTGATGGAAGGATTATTGTCTCAAGGTCTCAACCAACATGCTCAGGACAAATGGGAGGATACATAAAATATGTTATGCTCACTGGTGAAAAGATCTTTTCTGAGGTTCTCCAGAAATTGCTTATTTTGACATGCATGGATTATGCTTTGCTTAGATTTATTGCCCCTATATTGATAATTTCATCTGAACTTCCTGCAGATTGTGGACCAAGCACATGCTGTTCTACTGGCAGGAGGAACTCTGCAACCTATAGAAGAAACGAGGGAGCGACTCTTCCCATGGCTACCACCAAATCAGTTGCATTTCTTTACATGTAGCCACATTGTCCCTCCTGAGAGTATTTTGCCAGTTGCAGTTTCCCGTGGCCCTTCTGGTCAGTCTTTTGATTTTAGCTACAGCTCTAGAAGCTCATCAATCTTGGTGAGTGTAAAGATTCATTCATAATTCTTTATAGAAATTTCTGTCTTCTATCACTCTTAGTGATCTAATTGATTATTTTCTTATTAACTTGAAGTATGTGCAGTCCTGTTCATGGATTGAATATTTTTGTGTTGAGATATTTAACGTTCTTTTTCAGTCTTAATTAAATGCTTGGTTCAAGTCAATTGAAAGAAACACTAATTATTTTCTTCTACATTTATTTTGACTAGAAACTACTGTGTATGATGATTGACTATGCTTTGTTAATGGGCTTGATTTACAGATCCAGGAGCTAGGGCTTTTGCTTTGCAATTTGGTAACAGTGGTTCCTGAAGGAATCGTTGTGTTCTTCTCTTCGTTTGATTATGAAGGACAGGTCTATGATGCATGGAAGGCTTCAGGCATCATGGAAAGGATTATGAAGAAGAAGCATTTATTTAGGGAGCCTAGAAAAAGTACGGATGTGGAATCTGTTCTTAAGGAATACAAGGAAACAATTAATACATTCTCTATTGGGGATTCAAAAGAAAATCCAGCCTCTCAGAGTGGTGCAATACTCCTTGCTGTTGTTGGTGGAAAGATATCAGAAGGTATCAACTTAAGTGATGGAATGGGTCGATGTATAGTTATGGTTGGCCTGCCCTATCCTAGCCCATCTGATATTGAGTTGATTGAGAGGGTGAAGCATATTGAAGGTCTGGGAACTTCAAATCCCATGAAACCTCCCAAATTTTCAGTCACTGAAGAAGTTTACAATGGAAATGTAAAGGCTGGGTTTGACATCCTAAGAAGTTGCAGGCGCAGAGGAAAAGAATACTATGAAAATCTTTGCATGAAAGCTGTAAATCAATCAATTGGTGCGTGCTAACTACCATATGCTATCTTTAAAAGACCTTATGCAAGCCTGGTAAATCATATTGTTAGTTCACAGGGACATTATGTAATGTCCAAAATCCAGTGAGATGTAACCAAGCTCCAGGTTCCATGGTTCATAATGGTAGAACTTCCAAATGTGGTTCTCCAAAGTGTCTTTAGATTCTATATAGAACTAGCAATGTGTATGATCCGTGGTCCATGGAGATACTTTGATAGTCTGTCCAGATGTCAGGAATCAATTCTGAGTTTTGACTTTTTCCTGCATTGTGCATGCATATTGTGCATTGAAGGTTTTTATTTTTTGGTCACCCATGTATACATGTCTAGAGGGTTTTATGTTGAATTTTCCTTGAAACCCTTACATTTTTTGTTTCAGGTAGAGCAATTCGGCACGTAAATGACTATGCAGCAATTTTGTTGGTTGACGCTCGGTATTCATCTGATCCATCAAATAGAAGCTTATCTCACCCAACTAACAAGCTCCCACAATGGATAAAAAATCGTCTAGTTTCTTCTACTGATAACTATGGTGAAGTTCATAGACTGTTGCATCAGTTCTACAGATTCAACAAGAAGAGAGGAAGTCAGTAGAATATTATTTAAGTTGCTAGGACTGAAGAGAGAATGCATTGCACTAATCAAAAAAAAAAAAAAAAAAAGGAAAGAGAGAGAGAGAGAAGAGAATGCATTGCATTATACTTAAGTTGGCAAATTTTTTTAAAGCAATCCATCTACTTTTACCTGTATTTTCTCTTAAGTTGGGTGGGTCCAGAGCAGTTCTTGGAAGAAAGTGGGGCAGAGCTGACAGACACAAAATAAAGTGGCTGAGCAGCCGTGATATGGACAATTGGCTAAACTGAATGATTGAAAATAGTATACTAGCATTGATGAATTCCAATCTTGTTTTAGAAGTTGATTTTTGGTTATACTTCATAGTGTACTTTAGATCCATATTTATTGTCCCTCATTTGTAATTATGACAATTTTATTTTAATAATTGAATTGATACAGAATAATTTTCCAATTTCAAAATTGTTTTCCAAGCAATGAGAATTATTATGGGTCAGATGCTCATGTTCTGTAACACTTAAATCTGGGTCTGGACGTGTGTGTCTATGTGTTTCTTTTTCCTTTTGGGTTTTCCTTCTCCATTTCTCTGCTCACTAGCTAGTAGCTAACTTGGAACTGATAGGTGCTGGTCACTGATTAGTTTTCATTGTAAAGAGATTACTAAGCTGTATTGGGCCGCTTTTGGTACGGATTACTGGAGTTCCCAATTTTATCCACAGATTACACCTATCGCTTCTCTTGAACCACTAGAAACGTTTATTTGGCTGTTACTATAATTTATTACATATAAAACGTAGATTATCAAATATGTCACCGTCGTAACATGTCCAGTGCACCAGAGCACTAGACCCAAGCTTTACCTTTCGCAATGAACTTGGCTTGGATCCAGTGCTTCAGTGCATTGAACCCATTGTGATGGCAACATGTGACCAAAAGTGGGCATATGTCATCATTGCAACAAGTCTAGTGCACTAGAGCATTGGACTCAAGTTTTACCTTTATCAAAAGATTTGGCTTAAGTCTAGTGCACTAAACCTGTTGTGATGGCAACACGTTGCCAAAAGTGCACATATCACCATTCCAATGCGCATGGACCCAAGTTTTGCTCCCTTCCCAAGCACCATGACAGTTGACATCAGTCATGTAATGAACTCTTTTCTGGTTTTGAGTTTGCTTGCAGCTCCTAGAAGGCAGGGCTATAATTGAACTTAGCTAACTCAACAGTTACTTGCCAAATCTGTGCAAGTGAAACAAAATTTGTTTTTTCCTTTAAGTGTATTGTGTATGAGGTTGATGGGAGGATTTTAACGTTGCAAGTTGCGACATTGAGAAAGTGACTTAACTGCAGCACAGGAAACGAAATGCACTTTAATGACGTATCCTGAAATCAAAGAGCTCTAATACCAGCCTCATTAAAGATTGGAGACCATAAAGCTCTTTTTGTAAATGCAGTGAGGAATTTTCACCAACAACACCTACAATGGATGATCAATTAAATATCCAATGCACCAACCTGATTGGCTCTTGAAAAGTATGATGATCTCTTTTTTTGAGAAAAAGAGCATGATAATCTTGGATTAATATTTGTTAATTAAAAAAAGTTGAACATTTGATTGAGGAGGTTTAAATATAGTTCAACTACTACTTTTAGTATGGGACCGTTTTGGTCCCTATTGTCTAAAAAATGTATAAAGATAATCACGTAGTGGTTGGACGGTTTAATTTTAATACAAGGAATACTACAAAAGCTTTACCAACCCACTGGCCACTGCCTTTACCTTTGCATATTAATGAATGCCACAGCACCACTTTTCACAACAAATAGTCAAAAAAAGGAAACATTCAAAATCTTTGGATTCTAAAGTTCTGTCTCATAATCTCATTTAAAATATCTTCTGGACATATAGAATGTACCTATTTTTACTTTGAGTTTGGATGCACTATGTTCTGGCCGTCTGATTTGTAGTCATATAATCAAACGATTATCAATTTTGAGAGAGAAAAAAAAAAAAAAGTATCTTATGTATTCGATATATGTATCCTCCCTCTCACAAGATGTGAGTCTAAAATAACTAGAGGGCTCCCATATTGTGAGAGGAAAGATGCATAAGATAATTATGGGAGAAAAAGATAAAAAAAAGCATCGACAATATAGAAAGGCGTGGACAAAAAGATGAAGAAGCCAAAATAGAAGAAAATGTTCCCTCTGGATTCCATTGCCTTTGTCTTTAGATTACTTTAAGAAACTTGAATTCTCTATCTTCCTTATCTGCATATTGGAAGCAACATCAGGAGAAGACAAGAAGCAGCAAAACAGATTGGAGCTGTGTCTGTTCTTGTAGACCCTGACTGTAAAGCAGGCTACGACACACTAGAGCCACAAAATGCTGCTTAGAAAAACTATATATAAAACCAAGATCCTTTTTCAGAAATCTCTTGAAAACCTCCAGTATATCTTCTTTGGAGGGTACCAGAAGCTTTCAAAACCAGCTTCCTTCAGTCCCTTCTCTCGTCACAGTGGCAAGCGAAAAGATCATCAAAGAGATCAATTCTATACTAATTTTTGTGATGAATGGGAGGCCAATCTATGTAAGGCGAAGGAGAGCTATGATAATAGTATAATGGCCTCAATAGATCCCAAGAAGGAAGAAGATGCATGTGGTGGAAGCTTCATGAAGTTTGCAAAGCAAATTCCTGTGGACAGCATAGAAGAAGGGGTGGTAAAAGAAAAGAGCAAAGAAAGTCCCCAAATAGAGAAAGGAGAAGAGTCATGTTCTAAGAACATGAATGGAGCTTGCCAAGGTTTAGCGCAAAAGATGAAGGATTTGGAAATGATGGGTGCAGGTGATGTGGAACAAGTGTTGGACATAGAAGAGGCTCTTCACTACTATTCTCGCCTTACAAGCCCGGTTTACCTAGACATTGTCGACAAATTTTTCACAGACATGTACACAGAATTCTCTGTTCCACAGGCCTCTGCCAGCGTCAACAATTCGAAGAGACTTGGCTCGATTAGGTTGTAGATGGCCAGAGTAGTGAGTTTTCTTTGTGCATATGGATTTGCTTTTTCTTTATCTTGTTTTCCTTTCTTTCATTTCCTTTTCTTTTGTTTGTGTTTTTGTGAGTTTGATTTTCATTTCCAGCTTTATTGACCATTCTTAAGTGTCTCCTAATTGATATTTTCCTGAGTCTGTCTTGTTACCAATAGACACAATAAATTCTTCATGAAGTTAAAGAGTTATTATTTCCACCCCCATTACTTGGGGTCTATGTATTCATTCTTTAACATGAATTTCTCTGTGGAGATGCTTGGATACAACACTTATTTACTGTACATTGAGCTAAAGTAATATCATTCTTACTTTCAAGTTTCAACCATAATGAGTGTATTGGGTATTCCCTTTTCACACACGTTTGGTCTCGGTCGGTGCAAAAGCATGTCCACTAGAATAACTATACATCTACAAACCCTGTTGTGAGAGGAATGAAACAATCTAATGCTACAAAGTAATGAATACAACAAAAATTTTCAGAAAATCCACTACCATTTTTTCGTTGAATAAAGAAAAACCAATAGCAATTATCTATTTTTTGGGGCATGAAACTATGGCATAAACAGCAGAGATCCATTAATGTATCTTAGTATCTAAACATTTCAAACCACTAGAGACTGCAACTGTAGCAGGTGAAAATAGAATGCATATAGCACATGCAACAGTTGCCTGAACAAGTATGATAGCCCATTCCACCCCCCCCCCCCCCCCAAAAAAAATAAAGGAAAGAAAACCTTCCTCACCCCACTTTTGAACAATTGAGGCGGATATGACCGGTCGGTGCTGTCAAGACTTGGAGGTTTGAGAGCTTCATCATTGCCAGGGCAAAGTCTCGGCGGAACAAGGAGGTTCGTGAAGCATATGCTCTGACCCAATTCCCAGTCTTTTCCCCTGCCATTAGCTGCTGGTCAACATAAAGGATTCCTCTACCTTGCAAAAGACTATGGTAGTACAGGGTTCCAAAAGATGATCTAGGCCCCTCGTAGTCCATAGCCATTCCAGGCTCCTCAGGTGAGGAAGATGGCGAGCCATCATGGGAAGGTGATTGTTGTGCTCCTGATAATGACAGTGAGCTGCTATAAGAATAGGCTGTTGCTGAAGAGGAAGAGGAAGATGCGTGGGTGTTATTGCATTTTGATCTCATGAGGTTCAGGAATCTTGTTTCTATAGATGGGTCAGGCTCATCAGTACCGCTGAAGTTGTAGAGACGGTTTTGCAAGAGTTTGCAGTGGATCACACCGATGCTGTGGGCACCTGGGAGTAAGGAAACACAGATTCTGATTCATTATAAATAACAGATATTTTTGAAAGAACAATATCATTTCTATATCCAACCAAAAGTAAAGAAAAAGAAGAAACCAGAGATTACACACATGAAAGACAAATTCATATCAATCAAACACTCCGACCAGGTGGTTTCATGGGCACAAGCTCGCAAAAGTACAAATGAGTAAGTTAAAATAGAAAGCGATTAATTAAAGGCATTCTTCTATCATTTTCGATGGAGATGAATCATGTTAACTTCAGTCAATTCCAGCATAATATCAATCAACATATGTGATTAACTTAACTCACTCAAGTTTGATTACTTAGAAAACTGTCATTATCTTTAGCAGATGCTGAGAAAACTGAGGAAAAGAGAGTGCAATTCTGATGTGTATTATGTTGTATTTTCATTCAAGAAAAGTGGAAACAACTTAGCTCAACTAAGCCACACAATTTACTGCCCTCAATTGAGTTAATGTTTCCTCAGGTCCTAATTACTGAATCATGTAATATTAACAAGTTGGTCTTAGTAAATTTAGAACATAAATTTGGTACTTTTACTTAGCATCCAAAGGGATGATGATTTAAATAACAGAGGTTTATATATACAAAGAACATTAACATGTCTTTGAGCTACTGGCCGATCTACAGGACTATCAATCAACAGGTTAATTCAATCCACAGAACTCAACCAGAGAATTAAACTAAGAAAAGAAGACACAGGAAAAGATTGATGAAAAATTATACCTAAGAGACTGACAGCTTCTCTTTCATCAAATCCCCTTGATGCAAAAGATGCAAGTGTTTGGGTTAGATCATGAAAGGGTGAAGGAAGCTCATTTGTTGCAAGGTCTGAGAAAGAATTAGAGCTGTCTCTCCTACCAGTACACAGAGGATAGAATGGACCACCAGCCTGAAATTCACAGTTTTAGTATACTTTTGTGAGAGAGAGAGAGAGAGAGAGAGAGAGAGAGAGGTGCATTTACCAAAGCAACACTATCTCTGGCTGCCAAAACAAGAATGTCAGCACAAGAAACAACTCTGGGGCATGCTTCTTCGAGCTCTGACTTGATAATGCCAATTACATCAAAACCTTTTAAAGTTTCATTAGGAGGAGACTCTTTCTCAGAATCAATTCCTTCAGCAGCATCCAACAGAACAGAAGCGTCACATCCCTGCACCACTGTCAAATTCAATAGAAACAAGGAACAAGAAAACTAACTACACAAACTAGGAAAAATTATTACAAGGAATGGGTCAATATCTGGAAGTTCTAACAATATCCACATCAAATGCGAAAAAGTAAAAACAAGCAACATTGATCGATCATTTCGAAACCCAAATTCCAAATAGATTTCACAAAGCCTGAACAAATCCCACAATAACTTCTACAAGAAAGAACAAGCTTTCACATAAATACTGTTCAAACTTGTACAAATAAGAAAGAACACAAAGAACCCAGAATTGCCATCAGTAATGTTTTAAAGCAATACATCAAAAATAACAAGAAAGCACAAGAAAAACTCACCTCAATGAAGCAGTCATGGAAGACAAGCCGCAGGAGGGCAGGAACCACATCAGGCCGAGCTTCATGCAGACGCTGGACAACGGCTCGAACAATTTGCTCGGCTTGTGGACACGAATTGCGGTAGAAATTGTACTCGAGTGATCCTGAATCATTGAACTCAAGAACATCTTTCTTTGAAGACAAAACCATGGGCTGAGGCAGTGGCGAAGCCGCGAAAACCAAAGATGAATCCACTGAAGAAGACCATCTAACAGTGCTAATACCCTTCTTGGGTTCTGCATTTTGGTTCTTGAGAGAGATCCAAACGCATAGTAAAAATATAAGAAAGCTCAATTTTCTCATTAGCTCTATGTCAAAGATTGGAATTAGCATTTGATTTTGTGTTGTGTACTTAGTTTCATGGACTTGTTTTAAAGATGATGGTGGCGGGAAAGGTTGTGTGAAATGACGGAATGCCCCTTTAGCTTAAAAGTTGTTAAGTTAGTTGGAAATTGTGATGTCCTTGAAATTGAGATTGATCATGGCCGTTGATGGACATGATTCACTGTTGTTGGGTGGGCCTTATATGAATATGGGTAAGGGTCAAAATTGATCATTGCCATTTGGGGCACATATATGCAAATATGGACAAAATAATATAAAGACAATAATAAGGGTGAGAACACAGAAATAGGCCGAAAACAGTTTTGGATAAAGCCCATGAAGCCATGACTCCAAGTCCCAACTACAAGTCCAAGTATGTTCATCAAACCCCATTTTACACCATAGATAAAGTTGGAAATATCATTTTGGTCCCTATAATTTGGTCACATTTTCATTTTGGTGTTTACTTTTTTTATTTTACCGCTTTTAGTTCCTAAAATGAAAAACACATTCTATTTTAGTCTCTACCATCATCTCACTAACGGATATTGTCTACGTGATAGATGGAATGCATTGTTGGCATACTAAATGTTGACGTGGCCATTTAAAAATAAAAAATTCTATGCCCATAACTCTTTCACAACAAATCTTAAATAGCGAGTTGTTATTAGTTGTTATTATTGAGACAAAAAAGTAATCTTAGTAATAGGTTCAAATTTGAACAAATAATAACTAATCACCTATAATTTGTTGTGAAAATGTTATGAACATAGTATCTCTTATTTTTATTGTCACATTAGCATTTAATGTGCTAACAAAATACTCCGTTTGTCACGTAGATAATTTCCGTTAATAATATGACGGTAGAGATTAAAATAGAACGTTTTTTTTCATTTTAGGAATTAAAAGCAATAAAATAAAAAAGTAAAGACTAAAATGAAAATGAGGCCAAAATATAAGTACAAAAATGGTGTTTCCGCCAAAAATAAAATAGAGAGAGAGGGTACATTCTCAAGTGTTAAATTTTGGCAGAGGTGTAAAAGACAGATCCATGGTCCCCACCATTTAGCTGTACCACATGCTTCATAATGTATCACATTCGTTACAAACTGAATACAATCAATCAATCCTGTGGACCCTCAAAAAAAAAAAAAAAAAAAAATCAATCAATCCTGTTCACGGATTTTGGCTTTGGACTGGTTACGTTGGATAAGATTCATTACCATTTTTTCACGGATCAATGTCCCCTCATTATCAGGCTCATTAATTTCACATATATTTTCACACTATGGGTGGCCATTGTTTAGCTGTCTCCTATGCGATGACAAAGACGTCGTTCATGAGTTGTGGCTTGTGACTTTAAATTATGGGTGGCCATTGTTTAGCTGTCTCCTTTAAATTTCTGATATCACACTGCTGAAGAGTGCCATATGGCTTGTGGCTTCATAACTTGCACAAGGGGCATAAAGGAGCGTTTGTCTTATAGAATCGACCACTAGAAAACAAGCGGTAAATGAATCCAACAGGAATATTCAATCAATTAATCAAATTACAATGCTTTCAAGCTTTACAGTAGGCATGCCCAGTTGGCACTTGAATCCAATACTTTGTCTATAAATTGCTTATGGGGAAAAAAATTATAGCAATGATATACTGTGAAAGAGAAACTGGACCTTAATCAAAGGAAACCTCCAACCCCTCAAACCCAGTAAAGATTACAAACGATAGTTGACTATTGAATAATCCAGCACTGCCACTTGGGATGCCATATCAAATCTTGCTCCAATTGAATTTGAAAAATACATAACCCATCACCAAGCCACTAACCTTGCAATTATATTCTTAAAGCATTACCCAGTAGAATTTTACTAGCATTTTCCCTTCCAAATGAAATCAGTAACCAGAAGCAGATACTAAAACATTATGCTCCTTCAAACGCCTTTGGAAATGAGCCAAACGATTTTGTAGTTGCATTATTCCTGCAGCCTTCTGAGATAGAATGGTATTCAATCTAGAAACATAATCATCCAGTTGATTCCCAGGTTGGTCAGCCTCAACCAGTAGGTTCATCTCCTGCAAATGCAAATGAAACATGTAAAAATGGATGCAAACTAATCATCAATTGAAGTCCTCACATCAAGTTTACACGATAAATAGAAGCTAGATGAATTTCTGATTTGAGAGTCCCCAAGGAACTCTCTCATTGTGTAGGATACAGCATATTAAACATTGCCATGAATATCATTTTTTCCCCTCTGGCAGAGACCATGCATATGATTACATTCCAAAGTTAATCCTTAATGGTCAGTCAAGATACTAAATAACAAACTCTTAAGGAAGAATTCACCAAATCACACACCTCTTTAACAATATTCATAGTATCCTCCACTTGTTTCCGATGAGCATTTACAAGATCTTCCTCCTCCTGAAAACAAGCAACAATAGCTTTACCTGTCAAATAATGTTGGTTTATGCATATATTCAATGTATCATTTGTTGAGTGTTTTTACCTGTAAGAGGGCACTCAGATCATCATCTGAATGGGACTTCTTGGGTTCAACTTTTGGCAGGTCACCCCATTTAGTCTGACCATTGGGTTTCCTTATTTTGTCTTCGGAAGTAGAGAGATTGAATGGCTCTAGCTTCCCATTCTTCTTCCATAAAGGTTTCCCTTGCTCATATGACTCCTCAGTTGCATCAAAATCATCTCTTTCAGCTTGTTCAGGCCATGAATCAATTACGTCATCCTCAAAGTTGGATGCAGGCACTGAAGACAATGGTACAGTTGTTGATTCCTTAAGGTTGAAGGTTGATGATAATATATCCTTTTTAGGATTGTTTCCTTTCGAAAGGCTCTTCACTCTGAAATGTAATTTTTCTTTTTATATTAGGATATTCTATTGGAAAGGAGCAGGGATTGTTTAAAAATGAGTACAATCAAGACTAGAAAATTTATTTTGATAAAAATACTTATTTTCACCTGTCAGCATATCTTAATGTGTTCAGAGTATGTTCACATGATCCTGAGCTGGGAGATATGCATGATATCATAACAGTGCGTGAGTCACCAACAAATGAATCCCTCAAAACTTCGGTTAATTTGCTGCCTCTGAAAGGAATATGACCCTGGTCATTGTCAAGAGCTCTAATGCATTCCTTTAATGCAAGTAAGCTCTTATTGATCTCAGCACCTTCCATTCTGCATAACATATTTTGAAACAGCTAATTAACATGCAAATCAAGAAAAGAAAGAGCAAAAATTACATAAATAGCATGTTTTACCATTCATCACTTAAAATTACTTTATTAATACCATCACCATCATACAAGAAATGCTAGAGAGAGAAACATGGAGAGATGTTAACTTTAGCTACTATAAACCTAAAGGTCAAATATGAGCATTGAAACCTCCTTTGGCAAGCATATCTCCCTATGTCAATATAAACAATCAGGATGTACAATATAATGGGCCTAGAGTAGTATAGTTAGAAACATTTTTTGGATTATAAAATTTTAATAAGTCTACTCACATTATTATTTTCCACTGAATTATTTTATTTTGATGCAAATAAGTTTGCCCATTCATTTTTTAAATCCTTATGAGTGCAGCAGTGACTCAATGAGTAAGACAATGGAAAAGTACAATTAGAAAGATATCCTAGATTTAACCTACCCAATAGTGACTCAATGAGCTTAATGCACGTCATATATTTTTCCTACTGAGAAATGTTATTAGACTAAAAAGCAGATAGGTTAGCTTTCTTCATGGATTAAAAATGAAGCAAACCATTACCATACCTTGTTTGTTTATCATTATCTGTAGTGTCTGCACCACGTTCACTTCCAGCAAGATCTATAAAGGAGAGCTTTCCAACACCACGAGGTGGCTTTGATTCATTGCCATCAACAGACCTCTTGATAGCAAGCTGAAGTATGGCATGTGAACGGGAGGATTCTTCATTTGCACCCGTTGTTCCAGTACTTCTTGTGGCACTTCCTTTCTCAATGAGTTCCTTAATGGTTTCCACATCTGATACTCTGTACTCTTGCAAACCGACTATGCAAACTTGCTGTTTCCCATCCTCTCTCATGCAAAGTTTTCTGCAATATCATAGCTATAGTTTTGGAACAAATTTTGAGATGGCAAACTTTAACCAAATGGGGGAGGCTATAACTTACTTCCGATCATTGAGGAGATCAAAAAGTTTTCCTCCATAAATTTCAAAGAAGCTGACAAACAACTGAAACCCTTGATTCCTGTAAGTATGGTGCATCAACCTCAAGATATCACGTGATGCCTTAAGGGGCAATGGCTTCATTGTATAAGTTTTTCCACTCCCTGAAAAAGCAGAGAAACAAGAAGCATAAGCTTATTTAGAGCATTTTTATTTTAAATGGGTCAAGCCAACATGGGGCATCAAATCATCATTCTATTGGCATAAAGAAATGAGTTTCCTTTGACTTTACAGAATTTAAGACCTTTTAATTTGATGCAAAGCAAGCAGATAGTGACTCACTAGTCACCACATGACTGAAATTAAAACACATTAAAAAGTACATCTTGTTTGACAAAGCAAACTGGTTTATGTTTTGAATGGCCTTAATCATGGAGGCTATAATATGATCTTGCAGTAACATTCAGTTAATCACGAGAAGGTGCAAAGTTGTTCAAGGTGAGGTATAAAGCATGTGTATCCTCATGAACAACTTACATGATAATGGAAAAAACAATTACAAAACAACTTCAAAACAATTGAATGATTTACTCTACTGAGAGAGTTAGCTCTCACTAATCAAATAAACAAAGAATAATTCTGAGACTGAGTTGTCCAAAATTTTTGTAACAGCATCTAGTGAGATTTGGTAGACAGCCATTCACCTGTTTGCCCATATGCAAAGCAAGTTGCTTTTGTGCGTTGAAAAATGATGGGAACTATGGGCTCAACAGTCTCACGATACACCTAGAGAAATGAAATGAAAATCACAGATTGAATCATCAGAAGCCATGTTTGTATATTTTTCTTCTGCATGCTCAATTACTTGCTTTGTCTATGTTCTGCAGTTATTTTTTGTTCTATCAATTTTATTGTAATACACTCACCTCATCATTTGAGACCTCTTCATTCAGAACTGCATCAAAAAAAAATTCATGCTTCTCTACATATTCTGTGAGGTCAACCTACAGAACATTCAGAAGATTTTAAGAATATACAGCAACAACATAAATTATAATATCAAGTGCCTTACAAGGCTTTAAGCTAGAACAACAACCTAAGCAAAAAAAAAAAATTGATAAACATATTAAAATAATTAGAAGTTCCAAACACCAGAAAATCAGAAGAAGCAAGTAAAATAAAAGTATTTTAAAAGGAGCATAGCCTTCTAGTTGATAAAATGATTCAGATGTTGTTATATTCCACTTAGAAACCTGAGCAAATTAAATTTTATTTTTTATACATATTTTTCTCATTCTTATTCTTTTAAATATACATCATGGAACCTTTTTAAAATAAAAAGGCCTGCAATTGTGGTACCTCCTCAGATAGTGTAGATTTAATTGGATTGGATTGTATGATTGTGTATTGTGAGGGTGTGCTAAAACCCATATTGGGTGTTTACAATGTAGATCTTGACTATATAAGTGATTCAAGAGCACAATGCATAACTTGTTTAGTCCTTTTCAAGTATAGTGCATATGAGACTAGCGCTTTCCTCGGGTTTTGATGAATGGTGTTAGAGACAAATTTGTAACATCATGTGGCACTGCATCACAAGAACGCATGCCCTAAAGAGGACATTTGTGATAAGTGGGGAAGATTGTGATACCACAGATTGTGTGGATTAGATTGGATGAGTGTGTTGTGTGGAAGTGTGATGCATCAAGTCTTTACTAGGCCAGATCTTGACTTACCTTAAGTTTGGTCTCATGAACTGTAACAGAATTAGAATGTGTATCTATAATATCTTCCTCATTCTTTGCTAATTCCTTCTTATTAAGTGGTCTCTTGCGTACCTGCATGAAGACATTGGAAGCAAGTCTTAGAATAAAAGGTAGATATTCAAGCCATGTTAGTTAAGCATGCCAAATTTTGAAAGGAAAGGATAACTCTTTGTGCAAAGCAAGCCACTTCAATAATGTGACAGTCCACAGAGCAGTATCTCATTGTTTGGGCATCACATTTCATTTGAGAAAACAATGGAATTCTCAACTAGCATTAAAAAAAATCCATATAAGAGATGAAGTTAAAGAGAATGAAAAGAACATACCACGACTTTTATCTTTGCTACAGAACTCGATTTCTCTTTATCTGCAGCAAAACTTTTCAAGAGGTTGTTTTCCGGCAAGCCACGAGTTCTGCCGGTTTGTTTGTTGTTAATGTAGGGCTCCGAATCATCAAAGCTTCTGCCACGAACAGGACGATACAGAGAAGCACTATCATACAGACCAGAGACTGGCATCTACCAATGAGATAGACAACAGTGTCAGCCAAATTAAGCATACAAAGATAATTTCATTTCTTGTTCAAAACACAAGCTACGCTCCTTATTCTACAATGAGGTCCCAAATTCAAATGGCATATATGATCAACTTCAAATAGCACGAGTTTAACAAAAACATATATAGTACATTAACTTTTCCATATCCACTACTATATTCTCATTATTCCATAGATCGAATCAACCCAAAAATATTTCACAGTCAATTGGAATACAAACCCAACTCAGCCAAAGATTCATACAAGATTTAAGCTGTAATTCAAGTTATCAATGAAAACCCTTTTCTCTTCTCACATGAATAAACTATTATATTGACATTTGGAAAGAACCCAAACAAGGAAAGCACTTGCAAAGGGTCAACACCCAAGTCAAGTTAACAAATTCCATACTATTATCACAACACGAATTCATCAAAATGCAGATTGTGGAAATGTCAAGAGACCCCACACCTCAGGCAGAAGCTCGGTATCGAAAGAATGCAGATCCAAGAGTCCAGGACTGAAGTCGCCACCGGGCGAATCTTCGCCGCCGCCGCCGTTGTTCTTCCTGGACCGAGAATTACCCGGCCCAGGCGGCGTAGAAGGCTCCAACAAAAACTCATTCCCACCATTGAATCCCCTCTGCGCATTCCTATACATCCTAGACCCTTGCCCACCTCCACCACCGCCACCATAGAATCCATAGTCCTGCTTTTCATCACAAACAATCAAAGGGCTGAGATCTAAAGTTACAGGCATCAAATCCAAGACACAAAGCACAAAACTTTAAAGTAAAAAAAAAAAAAAGGCGAAAAAGTTGAAGTACCTGAAGAGGAGGGAGAGAAGGGTTGGTGGAGGAAGAAGAAGAAGAGTAGAGGTGTTGAAGACCAGTGGATTGGAGCCAGCGGCCATTGGAGGAGCTTTCAAGAAAGTTATCTGAGTACTGACGCTGATGGTGTACCCCTGCCGCACCAGATCTCTGCCCTTGTCTCCCAACTCCGTTCATCTCTCCGATCCCAACTCCGATTTGAACTTCTGGGATGACCCTTTTGACTATAATAGACCTCCGATCGCAATTTGGATCGGAGCTTTACTTTCTCTCTCTAAAAAAACTCTCTGTCAGTGTTTGTGTTTGTGTGAAAAAATCTAAGTTTTATTACTGAGATAAATGTGAGAGAAGAAGAAGAAGGATTGTGTGAGGTTTGTTTGTTGTGTTTGTAAGAAGTTAACGTGAGAACTGAAATGGAGGCTGGTGTGTGAGGAAGAGTAAATGCCAAGAATATAGCATAGAGAGAGAGAGAGAGAGAGAGAGAGAGAGAACTTTTGAATTTTTGAAGAAATGACTTGAGACTCAGTGAGGTGGGACTATGGGGGGACAAGCGTGGTACGTGTGGGAGAGGCTTTACACGTGTGCAATTTTGTAATTTAAAATTTAAATCTTTCATTAGTCATTCCCTTATTTAAGGAAACAAAAAAAAGTTTTCAAAATATATTTCTCCTCGAAATGAAAAACAAAAAAGGTCGAGTTTTGAACAGTTTTCTTTCTAACCGTTCAAGTAATCATTCTTTTCTTTTGATTTCTACTGTAATTTGATAGTTAGGGTTGAAAATTGAAACGATTTGAATTAGGATATTTTCGTTAAAAACAAACCCCCAAAAAAAAAAAAAAAAAAAAGACCAATTGAGCTAATATACTTTTTACTGTTCAAATTTTATCTTTGAAGTTGTGATTCACAACTTTCTTCGTTGTTAGGACTACGTAATTTTGGGAACCTAAACTCATTTACAATTACAACTGGATGTATCATTGATAAGTTTAGGCAATTGTCCATAATTTATAAAGTATGTAATAAAATTTTTATGTTTTGAAACTATTTAGTAAAATATTACTGTCTTTTAAACTCGATTTTAATAAAATCAAGTTACAAGTGAAATTCAACATCGAGTTCTATGCATATTTTGTCACTTAAATTTTTTTTGAAAATTTAAACTTAAAAATATAGGGTCATGCTAACGAGTACCCTTAGGGCACTCATTAATAGTCCCTTTTAAGAAATTTTTGACAATATTTTTATGGGAAATAAAAAAAAAGCTATCAAAATATTAATTACTTTTTTTTTTTTCATTTCTCATAAAAATTTTCTTTAAATAGATTATTAACAAGTGCCCTAAGGACATTCGTTAGCATTTCCCAAAAATATATATGAAAGTCGATTTTGAAGATATCGAGTTTTACACATAACTCAATTTTGTTAAAATCGAGTTTCAAAACTAAAGACATTTTGCTAAATAGTTTCAAAGCAGGGGCATTTTACTGAATAATTTGTAAATTATAGACAAATTCCTATTTTTCCCTAAGTTTAAGAACCATTTAAGAGGCTTGAAATTGTGTAAATGGTGAAATATGTAAGAGTAGGGGCTTGTACTATCATAAATTAGCTAGATGTGCTAAGAGTTTTGTAACTAAATTAATATCTTTTATTGTTTTCAACAAAAAATATTTAGCTTCAAATCCAACACTACAATTATCGTATTATCAAAAAAAAAAAAAAAAACTAGCTAGATATAACACATCTATATAAAAGGTTATTATGTCCACTCACAAGGATTTCCAAAACTTTTTACAAAGTTAACTTAATAATTTAAAATATGTTTCTTAATTTTTTAAAAATTATAAATAAATGAAATTTGTTATTCTTATATAAAAAATCATTGGCGTGTATAAATGAAAACATGAATATTGATTTGAGCCATTATGTAGCAGATTTGATGAGTTTTACTTACTTTAAAAAAAATCTATCTAATTAAAAATACCGATAGTATATTAATAAAAATGGAAATTAATATTTAATTTTAACGATTAAATAAATATATAATAAAAATTCGATAAAACTAAAATATAGTATATTAATAAATTAGTTTACCAATTTTAAAAAATACTCATAGTAGGAAGTTGGTTATTAGGATTGTTTGAAACTACTACTAATATTTGCAATGTGATGTTTAAAATTAAGGACTTGAATTGAGTTTTGTGTCCAGCTATATTAGACTCATTGAAACTGGACACAAGACTCAATAAAACAATGCTACTTGTCCAACTATAGACGTGTGACATTATCAAAATAGATCCAGTGCAACTAGATGCTAGAATTAATCTTTATTGAGTTTTCAAAAAAAAAAAAAAAAAAAATTAGCACAACTTTTTCTACAACCATTTTTCCCAGGTTGTAATGGCTACTTGTCACTATTTTTCCCTCCAATACTTGCAATTTGTTAAGTCAAAATTGTGTCAAGTTGGGTTGTGTGCTAGATTTTTTTTTGTAACTATAAATAGAGTTGAAGGAGAAGAAAAGGACGTAGGCTTGGGGTTGCCGGGTTGGGTCCGGTAAGCATGTTTACTTTGTTCTATCTATCAGTTCATCAACCACCCTCCCACATGGTGGGGACCACCACCATCACCACTACCCTCGATTTGTAGTATAAAATCGTGATTTATTATTACTCTCTTTTTTTAATGTTTCATGGCGTTGCGCGCTTGAGCTTGACTTTCTCTTAATTCAAAAATTTTTCCCGATTTTTTAGATTTGACGGTGTGGCCACGTGGCAAGATCTTGCAGCTGCAATTTATTTATGTGGAGACGGGCCCCACATTTTTCATTCATTAGTGGACCTGGTACGGCGGCGTTTGAATGGTACAGTAGAGATGGGATTTAAGATTTTGAACGTAGTTCGTAGATTGGGTGAGCCCCACCGATGTCACAGTGGGCGGTACCGCCGAAGCAAAACTCTTGGAGCCAACTCAACACTCTTTTTTCTTTTTTAATTTTGGACGATTTTGTAAAAGAAACCAAAGTTTGTCTTTAATTTTATTTTTTGTGATGTTATTTTAAATCCTATACGCTAAGCTCACTAAAAGGAAAATAAAAATGCTAATGGTGAACCATTTTTTATACTCCATTACTTCAACTCCATTCTCTCAAATATCATTATCACTCTTTCTTTTTTATGCTTTAGTATGAACATTTCGGAAAATGTCTCACTTTTTTTCCCACTTTGAAAAGGTGGAAAACATTGTCCCCCATGTTATGTTAGTTTTAGTTAACTTGTGTTTTTGCTGTCCAAAACAATAAAAGAAAATGCAGAAGATGTTTTTATGACAAAACAGTCAAATCGTAATTTGTAGTTAGAAATTCAGATACTTGTCTTAGCATATTAATTTAATAAAATTTGGTCTATACTAATAGAACCTTACTCTTTTTTTTTGGAAGTATTTGTATTTAATAAAAATTTACATTGAATTATAAACTCATTAATCAAATGTCAAGGAGGGAAAGTATTTTTCCCTTCAAATTTGGGATGAAATATCATTTCTTCAAACCTCTAGAGAGAAGAATGTAATTACCCTTAGTTTATTTAGCTAGATAGAATTATTTTTATTTGTGAACTTATACAAATCTTACTCAGAATTCTATCTTAAGTAATAAAACTCGCACGACCCTATCTCAATGAAGACAGTTGAAAAGATAGTAATTAGCCCTATCAAAAAAATCCTAAATTTGACACAAAAATGGACATGAATTTTAAATTTGCATCCATTATATAAAATCCAAGAAATAAAAATGTTATATAATGCATAAAGTTGATAATATTTACTTAAATAAAATCACCGTTTATAACAGAAATAATAACAAAAATACATAATGTAAGTGAAATTAGTAATGCACAAGAAGCAATCCACCTCTTTTTTTTTTTTTTGAGAAACCTTCCCGTAAAGAGAAGGGGATTATGTGGTATTAATAATTTCAGCAGAGTATTCTGCAAAAGTACATACAGGAACTTCTTCTATCCAAGTACAAAAAGAAGAAGAAAAATTACATGCTGAACGAGCAAGTCTATGAGCTACTTTGTTTCCCATTCGACGAGTATGGGTGAAAACCACTGACCTGAACAGGGAGGAAATATACTTTATATCAGAAATTATATGCCCAAATGAAGCAGCTGAAAAGACATCAGAGTTGAAGGCCCGAATAGCTATTTCGGAGTCTCCTTCCAGAATGACTTGCTGAAAACCAAGCTCATGGGCCAAGAGAAGAGCCCTTCTTGCTGCCAACACTTCCACTATCTCCACAGAGGTGGGTAGGGGAATAACCTGTGTAAACGCAGCCATAACCAGACCACAGTCGTTGCGAATGATGGAACCAAGACCCGCTGAATCACAGTCCTGGAAAGTAGCCCCATCGAAATTGACTTTAACCCAACCCGCAGGGGGGGGGATCCATCTGACATTAGTTCTATCAGGGCGAGACTTATGAGGAGCTATGTTGGCTTGATGAAATTCAAGTAGAGCATCCTGCGCCTGAGAGTTAATCAGCTTCATGTCAACCACCGCCTCGCCTAACCTCAGTTTGTTCCGTCTATACCAGATTTGATAGACAATCATTGCAAATAAATCACACGGGTGGGATCCTTCTAAGCACAGGTTGAAAACATCACTGAAAGAAGAGGCATTTCTAGCCTCACGAGTGAGCAAACTAAAATGAACAGACCAGACCTCTCTAAGCTTAGAGCAAGACCAGAGGGCATGTAAAGGAGACTCCTGAGCGACACCACAAGCCAAGCAAGAAGGGTCAGCGAGGACTTTTCGTTTAACCAAATTTGCCTTGGTTGGAAGAGCATCAGATATGGCTCACCACAGCAAGGATTTAACTCTGCTAGGAACATTTAACTTCCAAAGACTTCGCCACGCCGACTTGGACAAGAGGCCATGAGAAACACCTGCATTTGGTACCAGCTCATCACTTATCAAGAGCTTGTAACCAGATTTCACCGAATACATTCCATCCACATTGTCACACTAGCAAAGACTATCAACAGCTCCAGTGATACTCAAAGGAATAGATTTAATTAACTTGGCTTCATGATCTGAGAAATTGTTAACAATTGCATCCTCAAGCCAATCGTGGTTGTCCTTGTCTATCAAGATTGAGACTTGAGCATCAGAGCCGAAGAAAGAAGGAGGAGATTGAATTTTCTGGTAGTGTAGGTCTGGAAGCCAATTGTCACTGTAAATCAGGATATTTTCTCCATTTCCCACATGCCATTGGGAGCCCCTTTTTATCAACTCTCTGCTTTTGAGAATGCTTTTCCAAGCAAAGGAGCCTTTATCCTCCTTTGCATCAAAGATGGTACCATTCGGGAAGAATTTAGATTTGAAAAATCTGTGGAATAGAGAGGACTTGTTCTCAAGAAGCCGCCACACTTGTTTTGCCAACATCGCATCGTTAAATTTCTGGAGATCCTTAAAACCCATGCCGCCCATGTCCTTGGGAAGGCAAAGAGTGCTCCATTTTGACCAATGTATCTTCCTTTGGTTTCCACGGTGACCCCACCAGAATTTCCGGATTAATAGCTCAATGTCATTGCAAAGAGAGATGGGAAGTTTGAAGCAACTCATGGCAAAGGTTGGAATTGCCTGTATCACCGCTTTTAATAGCACCTCCCGACCCGCTTGGGAGAGGAGTTGCTCCTTCCAACCACAAAGCTTGGCCCAAACCCGCTCCTTGATAAACCGGAGGCTTGCCGTTTTGTTTCTACCCACTACAGTAGGGAGACCGAGGTATTTCTCGTATTGCTTGACCTCATGGGCTCCAAGTAAACTAGTAATCTGCTCAATAGAATGCAATGGAGTAGACTTACTAAAAAAGAGAGAAGTTTTGGCCAAATTCAGTTGCTGGCCAGAGGCGCTTTCGTATCTGCCCAAAATGTCATGAATCTTGCGGCATTCAGCAATTGAGGATCTACAGAATAGCACACTGTCATCCGCGAAGAAGAGGTGTGTTAGTCGCGGACCCTTTTTGCAAATGGATACACCTCGAATATGGCCGGCTTCCGCAGCATGGTGAAGGAGGCAATGGAAACCCTCAGTGCAGAAAAGAAAGAGAAATGGGGAGAGAGGATCTCCCTGTCGGATGCCCCTAGTTGGGAATCCACCTCTTTTTTTGTTGCCGAATAACAAGTAATCCACCTTTGTTGTCCCTTACGAGAAATTTAATATGATGTACTTGCATCATGTGTACGTGTGACCAATGTGATGTACGTGTCCTGAAATGACTGGTAGTTCTATGATCCAAATTAAACTATTATTGTGATATTGTACAATGAAGCAAGCAAAACACTTCCCCAATTTCACAATGTACACAAATTATTGATCATTCATAATAGTGGTTTCAAAATGTAGAATACCATATGCATTGGACATCTATAAAACCATCAACCATTGTTTTCTACTCCTATAAGTCCTATCCATGTACAATACCATGTGGCCAGCCCTACAGGCAAATAAGTGCCTCGGTCATGAGAAAGTATACCATGTTTCAGTAATACCAACTTAGTATCTGTTTTGGTATTTCCTACCCAATAAATGAGTGACACATGTTTCAAAAATCGCATCAGATTACTCCAATAAATGATTAATTTATCTTTCCGATAGTATAGAAGATTGTGAATCATTTATTGGAGTAGTCTGATGTGGTTTTTTGAAACAGGTGTCACTCATTTATTGAGTAAGAAATACCAAAACAAATACTGAGTTGGTATTACCGAAACATGGTATACTTTCTCCTCAGCCATACCTATTGGCATTTATCATAATTATACAATATCATAAAAAGAATATCTCAACTACTACCCTGCATACCAATGTAACCATCAATACAGAATGGTAGCATCAAAATGAGAATCACTCAGATACAAATTTCAAAAATTATCTAAGTCAAAGGATGAGTGATGTTAATTATGAAATGTATGAGCACTCGGTTGTCTTTGTTGAGCACCACTATCATAATGATGGAGCTGTGTGTTGGCCAATGCATAGTTTGGATGGTAAATTCCAGAGCTTGTTGGGAAATATGTGGGAAATTCTGGAGTAGGAGGCTAGGAGGATGTCGTGGTTCGCATGAACTCCAACCAACTCTAAGATAAGAGCCCTGTGAAGTCATCCGTACCTCTCTGTTAATGGGATCTGGGAACAACAACAATGCACTCATGTATTTTGTTGAACCTTTCGTTACTTCATCCAACTTGTGCTCTAAGATACAATGACAAATTATATAGGACTGAGCCATGTCCCCAACAATTTCAGCTAAGAGAGCGTCACAAAGTTTACCAGTTGTTTTATTGATCTTACCTATAGTAGTCTCTTTCCCATCACGACGTCTACAACGTGGACCACCAACTGAGCTAGTACTCCTACGTCTACACCTATTGACATCATGATTTTCATCATCAAAACTCTACACCTACTTTCTCAGGTTGCGACTCTAATGGGGTGAATGAGACGAGGTGCTTTACATCAACTAGATCATTAGTGTCAACCTCAAATAAACTCTACACCTACTTTCCCAAGTATTCACATGTCTTTGATATTATATACACAAAGTTTCACTCAATAGAAACAAGTAGCAAGGAAAACACACCCTCATCACAAATGTCACTAACCTAAAGCCTCATTCTAAATCAACATATGACAACTGAAACAACACAAGGGACTGTCCCTTGCACATAGGGCAAGCTAACATACTCCCTAGCAAATTACAACAAAACATCACCATTGTACCTAGGCCCCATCTCTATCCCAGTTTCCCCCTTTATATATAACTGTGTGTGTGAGAACTAGGCAATTACAATTGATGTGCTTGTGTAGAGTGGAAGCCAAAATGTCTTCATTTATACAAAATTATAATTGGTATGCTCCTATACCACATTCAGATATGAATAAAAAGAAAAAGATATCATATATAAAAACACTTTCATATCCATTTCATATCATAGAGAGTCAGAGACAACTGAAGTTGAAAATAATGGAGAAAAGCCATGTCACTATCTCACTTATCCATCTCTATTTTCATATGTTAGTGAAAATTATACCTGCTAGAAACCAAAAATTTTGGCATATCAAGCTCTCTTACTGCAGACACATTTTCCGACATGATGAAGAAACTGATATTGTCTTAACAGAAATATGTGTCTTAAATAGTTACTCCACAAGCAACAAAACCATTCATTAATCATCCTCCATCAGACATTCCACAAGCACCATTGAATATGCAATATGAAAATAAATAGAAAACAAACACACCCTCTAATTTATAAAGTAAAAAATCTGCTAAAGCAATTTGTAATTAATTTAGGCCAAAAAAATTGTTTGTCCCTAAAGTTTGTATGAATTTCTTTTTTTGTCCCTAAACTTTAAAAAGTTGAATTTTCATTTCTAAATTTTTTAAAGAGTTTTTTTGAATAGTTTAGGGCCGATTTTTTTTTCTAAATGGTTTAGGAACAAATAAATGGACTTTTTCAAGAAATGAAAACAATATTCTAGCCATTAATTTATAAACCAATAGATCCCCCAAAGCATACAAAACCCATATAAGAATCATTCATTAATCACATGCACCAATAGAGATTTCCTTAAAAACAACCCATCGTTTTTTTCAAAATGCATTTTATGCATAGAAAGCTATGAAATGAATTATGAATAGAGATGCAAAACACAGCTTTATTACTCAGTTTAGTCCTAGAATGTGTTCCACATAAACCCTAAGAAAACTGATATCACAACAGTATAGGTCATTTTGTTCCTGTTCCAAAATTATCGAACCTATCTCTAGGATGCCTAGAGATCCTCTTCAAACATTTTTGGGAATCTTTGAAGAATTGTAGAAACATCAATTGGGATTTTTTTATTTTATTTTAGATATATTCAGAACTAAGACTTGCCCAAAATCGTATAGTTCAAGCTTGTATATGGAAGGAAAGGCAGCATATCTACTTAAGATAGTCAATAGGCAGAGTCATATCATGCAATGATTGGCTTCTTGAATAATATGCTAAATAGGTGCTACTATAGTTGATAAAATATAGTGTTTGCAATTATATTCCACCTCTCACCTAAGCAATAATCAAAAGTTTGTAGTTCATAGGACATTGCAACTAGGCTGTAGATCAACAAAAACCATTGAAAAGCTGAACCATTACAAATATTAAAATAAACCGGCATGGGCAATTTGTCATTACACTTGCAATGATAGATTAATTAGACCCAATAACAATATAGATTAATTAGATGCAACAACGTATGTAGCCGATCCTGTGATCTAAGATCTAGATATAAATCCATAGTTGCAAACCTACCATGAACAAGAGAAAGAACATCGAATTATCATATATAAACAGTATAATGCATGAACCTCAATGCTTGGGTTTGCAAATCAATGCTTCTCACTTCTCAGAGCAGTGTACAATATGAAGGGATATTGGAGATTGCATTGAGAGAGAGAGAGAGAGAGGGGACACCATTAGATGCAGAATTCAACAATGTTGATTCCTCAAAACCATGGCAGAATCACCTCTGAAGTTTAAAATGCTACTTATTACAGATACCTGTAGGATCTGCATTCTTGATTATCCAAGGATGCTCTGTTATCTTCTGAAGAGAGAGCCTCTTTGAGGAGTCCTTCACCAGAAGCTGCACATATTTTCAGATTACAGTTTCAAGAATGCAATTATACCTATCAAATGATAGCACTACTTTACACACAGATATAAATATGAAAACAGCCATGACCAAACATACCCGAAGAATGAGATCTTTGGCTTCTGTAGAAACACAAGGGGTGGAAGGGAAGCTCAGGTCAACCTTCATTATCCTGGTACATCCAAATACAATATATCAAACTAAAAATAACACAACTTATGGTATAATTTTCTTCCAAAGTAATCACACTAAAATTCTAAAACGATTATCTCTACCCTACCTCCTAAATGTATCACTTTGACTCTCAGCCTCAAATGGAGGGACACCATAAAGGAACTCATAGCAAAGGATACCCAAAGTCCAATTATCAACTGCGTAGTCGTGAGCCTTGTTCTCCACCATTTCTGGCGCTAAATAATCCAAAGTTCCACACATTGTGAGTCTCTTGCTTCTTGACTGTACAGACCATCCAAAGTCCGCAATTTTCAGACGACCCTACATATATAGTTATAACTAAGTTAAACAAAAAATCGGCAATTTCTTTTGCACTTCCTCAGTAATAATATTTAATATCAGTCCAAGTTAAGGGACAATGTCATTGAATTTTATCAACTAATCATTGACAAATATCTATTAAATATATGTAACAATAGAAGAAGAAAAAGTGGAATATGCCTCTTTTTGGAGATTCGTAAAAATAAAATTTTTAGTGGATGTTAATCAATAACAAACAGAATGCATCTTGAAGTTGAGCACTACCACCTGAGGATTCTAAAGAAACTTTTGTTCAAATACAAAAAAGAAACCAACAAGAAAAAAGGAAAGAAAGAGGGATAGAGAGACATTGTACTGTTTATAAGCTCAAGTGTTCAACCTCAGTTGCAATTTCTGCTATGGATTGTGCTAAAAAATAAATAAAAACATTGTAGGTGTACTCATATTGATAGAAGTATTAAGCTGAGAGGAGTCAAAAACATAGTTTTGTTCAACTGTGTCCAACCTCAGTTGCAAATTGCAATTTCTGCTTTAACATTGTACAAAACAAAGTTACATCCAAATAGTCCCTTGATAGCTCTACTTACTGTGTAAATAAGTACCATAACGGTATACCATAGATATTCCCAAGTATAATTGAAGTTCAAAAAGATATAGTCATGGTCATTTTATTAAAAGAAAAGTAGCATCACAAAATTTGGGTGATTTTTTTGAACCAAAAACCCAGAATATTTTGACATGCAATAACATACAGATAAAAATCCAAAACTGACTTCTTAGAATTTGGGCTAAAGTTGTCAAGTATTAAGCCAGCAAAATGAATAACAGGTTCCTAAGTAAAATTAAAAGGACAACAACAAAAAAAGTCATAAGGATTTTTTAAGCATACCTCATGATCAAGCAACAGATTTTCTGGCTTGATGTCTCTATGAATCACATGCTTCTCATGACAATACGCCAATGCTTGCGCGAGACTCATAATGTACTAAAATTCACAAGAGGGATACACCATACATAAGAATCTCTCCGAAATACGGGTACAGTGTACTAAATCTCACAAGCAATAAAGAATTAAAGAAAAGAAAATAAAAACCTGTATAACTAAACACAGCTATATAAAGAAATACATAACAATCATGCCCAAAAAGTATACCACATATAGTTGAACTGAAGCAAACCACAATGACCCAGAAAATTATTCATACTCCATTAACAATACTCACTACTCACTCATAAACAGTAGGTCCCACTATGAATTTAATTAATGAGACTCATGAAGAAGCAATACTCCTAGAATGTTAAATAATTACTCCAATAACCCCATCCCCAACATATGGATCTTTTTTTTTTTTTTGGATAAATTCAATAGTTACAATGGGGAATGAGGGATTTGAAGTTTTGAATTCTGAATTTATCCATTGGAAACATGAGGAGATGCCAGTTGAGCTACAAGGCTCTTGCCTCTTGGCACACATGGGTCCTTTTGAAAAATAAGCAAATTTTGAAAGTTCCCATTATTGGGTCCTCAAAAAAAAAAAAATCAAAAAATTATATCCAATTTTTTCAAATTTCTTCTATTCTTTCCTGAATTTTCTCAGTAACCAAATAGAGCATGAATGTACAGAGAGAGAGAGAGAGAGAGAGAGAGGGAATACCGTGGCAGCTTTGTTCTCGGAGAGAAAGCCGCGTTTTCTGAGCTCTCCATAGAGCTCGCCGCCATGAGCATATTCGAGAATCAAGAAAATGCGTTCGGAATCATGGAACCAACCATAGAGTCGAAGTATATTTGGGTGGCGAAGACTGGTTTGAATCTCCATCTCCCTCTTCAACTGGTGTTGAATTTTGTACTTCTCTATTTGCTCCTTGAATATCACCTTCAACGCCACTATGTATTTGCTCTGACCAAAAATTCAACAAAACAAAAAAAAAAAGGTGAGTCAAATTGGAAAATGCTCTCTCTCATTGCTTTAGAAATTGAAAAGGAAGTGAAATGTGAGTGTACTTTGGCTTCTCTGGCGAGATAGACTCGACCGAACTTTCCTTTGCCGAGTGGTTTGCCGATCTCGAAGTCTTGCAAGGACCATTGCTTCTTATTCGGCGCTTCGATTTGGGTTTGGGTTTGGGATTTCATTGGTTTTTTACGTTTGGTTTGTTGGGATTTTGAGGGAAAAAGGGTTTGCACTTTGCAGAGTGTGAGAGAGAGCGCGAGTTTAAAAAGTTCCTTCCCCGGTTTTAAAAAACTGTAAATTTTATTTAAATTGAGAGAGAGAATCGGGTGCAAACGGATACAATTGAATCCGATGATGCGTACAAAAATGAAAAAACTAAGGAGAAGGTTTAGAGTATTTGCATTAGTCTTTGCAAAATTTGTTGTTTATTTCAGTATTAGAGAACCCACATTAGGAGAAATTATAGAGTCATCTGGTGGACTACGTCATTTGTCTATCATTCTACTAAAAAATTTCTACTTATTTAAAATTGTTGAATCAATAATTAATTTATGTTTAAAAAAATTTTCTAACTAACAATTTTAAATAAGTGATAGTTTTTTAGTGGAATGGTGGACTACATCACTTGTCCGCCATGTGAATCTTATAATTTCTCCCACAGTAGATGTGGGATATGTGCCAAATACTAAATATTTGGCACATATCCCACATCAAACACAAAAAATAGCTCCCATAAGTTGTGGCATATGTGCCAAAATTATTCCACACTAGTATGTAGCCTCGTGCTACCGCACGGGAATGAATATATTATTAATCATAAGTTTATTCATGTTTAAAAGGCTCAGTTAAGTCTAAATTCATATTATTAACAAGAAAATTTCATTAACAAAACTTAGCAGTATATATATTTTACACAGAAAGACGAACCTTGGTGATAATATTTATCCAAAAGATCCATTCACACTTTTGAATCTTTAATCTCTATTGATGATTGAAATTTTCATAGCTTAAAAAATTTTAAATTTAAAAAAAAAAAAAAAAAACCCTCAGAGTTGTACTCATTTTGTAGTTTTATGATGGGTCATTTTGTAACATGATGGGCATTTGTGTGAAGAAAAAACCTCTGAAGTTCCATGGCTGATAAAAGAAATTCTCTCCAATCTCTTTTTATAGAGAGATGGGTTTGTGCTTGTTTTTATACATCCTTCATAGTTGTATTATCACAAAGTAGGTCCAATGGATTTAGATTGGTACTACCGATTCCCAAAGCATGAGTGTTTAATGTGTTATTAATTTCATCTCATTGGCTTCTACACATGACAGCAAAATTAAAAATAATTAGATTGTACACGTGTATAGTAAAATTGGACTCCAATTTCAGATTCTAATTGAACAATTGGAATGATAATATATGATAGTAACAACAATAGGAAAATTCAAATAAAATTTCGAATTAAATTGTAACAATCTGAATAAAAAATTCAAGTAAAAAGACAGGGTGGAGTGATCCACTCCAAGAAGGCGACCAAACTTGCGTAAATATAGAATAATAAATCTCTCTCCGGAAAATTTACATTGTTCATAACCTTTACCTTCACTGAAAATTTTAAAAACATAGTGACTCACATCTGCCATCCAGACATCTACAGCCGGGTCCTCTCCAATTCGCGTGAGATTCCATTGATCACTAAGTTCCTTTGCAGCCTACAAAAAGTATCATCCATCGATCCACAGCAGTGCTTTCTTCATTGTTATAGGTGTCAAACCTAAACAAAAAGCCAAATATAAGGATAGTGAATTTTAGGCATAATATGCATCTAATCACATATTAGCAATTTATAACAAATGTAAAGATGCAAACTTTGTAAGTGAATAGTAAACAAAACTTAGTGTCAGAACCAAGAAGAAAGCACTTTAATCCTAAACTCAGTGCAAATGTAAAGATGCAAATTTTGTAAGCAATTTATAACAAAGATGCAAACTTTGGCTTTGCTATCTTTTTGGAAATTATGCAATGTACCTAAACCTAAACCAAGTTCTTATCACCGATATTAATCTCTTTGGTTTTCACGTTTGACTGCAAAATCAAGAAAAAACTTAATTAGCACAGTAACTCACTTGACCTGATACATAGAAGTGGTTTTAATGAGAATGAGCCCACATACATTTAGCCACATGATGCAAAATTCAACTTCAATTTCACCGATATTAATCTCTTTGGTTTTCACGTTTGATTGCAAAATCAAGAAAAAACTTAATTAGCACAGTAACTCACTTGATCCGATACATAGAAGTGGTTTTAATGAGAATGAGTCCACATACATTTAGCCACATGATGCAGAATTTAACTTCAATTTCAAATTCTAGACACATGGCACAAAATTAGAACTCTAATTAGGAACTCTAATTGTGTACACGTGGCACACAATTAGAGTTCTAATTTGGAATTCAATTTCACACACTCTCTGCTTCACCTATTATTATATATATAGATTTGTCTGTATCGTTGCAAATTTGCAACGGTACGGACAAATGTGGTAAACCAAAATAATATTTTTTATTTGGCTTTCTCTCTCCTCTCATTTGGTCTTAATTTTTTCTCTCTCTCTTCTCACATCAGACCCAACTCCTCCCTCTCTCAGGTTTTTCTTTTCTCTTCTCTCTCACCTCTGTTCTCTCTCACCAATTTCCTCCATCTCCACTCTCCCATCACCGATCAAGCCGCCAACCTCACCGATCAAGCCACCGCCATCGCTTCTTGTTTGAAGACTCCATCGCCGCTGATCTGAAGACGCCATCGTTCTACATCTCAGTATGGCATTCTTATCGCCCTCTGGCCATGCCGATCTCCCTCCCTCCCTGCCTTCCTCCACTCTCGTCGACCCATCTCCCTTGCCACTCGCCACCAACCCATTAGATGCAGTGTAGACTTATAAAATTTGCCCATCTGCCGACCTATCGAAGCTCTGTACTCAGTTAAGGTGGACAGAAAAATGGCATCGTGATCAGCAACGACGGGAATTTTTTTTGGTTCATAGGTTTTGGATTGTTGGGTTTATGGTTTCCGATATGTTGTTGAGAAGGTGGTTTTTTTTTTTTAATGTTGCCGTGGGTTTTATTTTTATGGTTATGGGTTGATTTTCTTGAGTAGTTATGGGCTGATTTTAATGTTTGTGGGTTTGTGCCAGTGGTTTGGGATGTGGGTTTGTGCCGATCTCTCTGGTTGTGTGTGTGTGTGTGTGTGTGTGTGTGTTTTTTTTTTTTTTTTTTTTTTTTTTTTTTGTTGAGGTGGCGTTGGTGGATATCGGTTTGTGCTGGTAGTGGCTGTCAGTGTTGTTGTGGCAGTGATTGTTGGTGGCCGTTGTTGCGGCAGTGGTGGTTGTGTCGTTGTTGTTGACGATGAGGATGCGGATGAGGATGACAGAGAGTAATTAATATATTATTTTAATGTGTAGTAAATATTATTTTAATCTATATAATTGAAATATATAACATCTGATAAATTGTATGTTGTAAAATGATGTGGTAAAATAATAAAGTAGGCTTTTGGTGTGGCAAAATGGCATAATTTTTGCCACGGCTACTACGGATGCTCTAAGAACTCACTTTTTTTTATTTTACCCAATCACTTTTTCAAAACACTTAAATTAGATTATCTATTATACACTTTACTTTATTTAAATAATCATGTTATTCATTTATTATTATTATTATTATTATTATTATTATTATATCACTCTCTCTAAAGATAACTCTCACTTCTCTAGACCACACTAATCCCATCACCTCTCTCTCCTCCCAAATCTCTCTCTCAACTGTCGTTGCTACTCTTTGTTGCCGTCACCGTTGCTACTTGTTCTTCTTCTCTCGTATCCCGAACCAAAACCACATCATCATCATCTTCTTCTTATTTTTCTTCTATAAATTACCCCGCAAAATAACACAAATCAAAACTACAATTAAACCAAACACAAGTTTACAAGAAAGACAGTAGCATCTCAAACTTAACACTACCTCACCGCCTTTAGCATCACACCATCGCTAAGCAAGCCCTAGTTGCAGCAACTCATTATTGGCACCTCCAATTCCTTCCCATTTGATGTCGCACCGCCATGGTCCTCATTTGATTTAATTTGGGTTTTGGTTAATTTTGGGTTTTGATTTCATCTAGGTATTGCTTGGTTCTATAATGGGTTATTGTTAATTTTAGTTTTCGGGTTTTTGTATTTGGGTGATACTTCCTTGACCAGTGGTTGAGGCTAGGCCAAGCAGTGGTTTAGTTGTTGGGTTGGCTATAAGTTACAACTTTATTCAATAAAATAAATATTACTACATATTTTTGAAAATTTAACTGTTGAATTCTATGTTCTTTATGCTTTTACTACACATGTCAAATTTTACATCAATCGGATGTTATTTACTATATGATCTAAAAGCTTATATTTTACGCATACTTTTATAATACAAAAACTTGCAATTTAAACAATTTATTAATGACATAACTATTGATATTTAATTTTCTAGAAATTTTGCAAGCATAGAGGATATAAGAAGAAGATGTAATCCAATGGAGGATTTGTCAAAATTTACATTCAATAAAAAGATATTGAGTAAGGTTGCTACAACTAATTTTGTATCCTAAGGCTACAACTAATTTTGTAGCTAAACTTTATTTTAATAAGAATATACATGATAAATTTTCAAAATTCACATCCAATAAAAATATATAGAAGGAATTTGAAGGGTTTATCCCCAAATTAGTTTGAAGAGAAATATTTTCCTTTAAATATTTTAGTTAAACTCTTATCTTTAAAACAACATTTTTTTTTCTTTTCTTTTTTGGGACAAATGACAACATTCAAACCTCTTTTAAGTATTAGACTATTTTCTCGGGTGTATATAGTCTCTGTCCTATACAAAATAGGTTATTGCAGGGACTAATCCTTTTAAGATTAGCCCAAAATACTGGTAAGAGGTTTTGAACTCAAATCTTACGGATATCATGACCCTTTGATTCAAAACACTCAGTACTAAGTGCTAAAAAAATGTTTCAAAATGTTAGTGATGATAGAATAATCAAGAAGTAGTTTAAAATTACACCATTCAAGTTTGAATTAATTGTCATTTGGTCTTTAGATGTTTATTTTTGTGATTTTCATCCCTAAAGTTCACATTCACTGCCAACCTTTATCATTTCGTCCATGAATATTCATTAACCATTCAAATAGACATTTTTAACACTAAAATCTATTATCTATAGTCAAACCTACTCCCCATTGCACGATCTCTTCCTTCCCCTCTCCTCCTCTTTTATTTATCAACGTATTCATTTGGGGTGAGATTTCCATTGAAATTGGGGATCTCAACTTTAATAGTGTTTTCCCACTTTGAGTCATGCCTTTCTATAGGTTGGTTGTTGTAAAGTTGAATTTAATCAATCATTTTGTTGGCTTTATTCTGTGCCAAATTTGCTTATAATTCAACATTTAGAAACCCTGTATTTAGGTGAGAATCATACAAGGGTAGTGTGTGAGAGAGTGTGAAGAATTGCTTAAGATTGTGTAGTGAAGCAAGGACTTGCAGCTGGATCTCGCGAGTGGCTCGCGGCTTGCAAGCCGCCAGAAGATGCACATGAGTGAAGCGTGCAAAGTAGCTGAAGCGTCGAGCCAGCTGTAGCATTATAGGACAAAAAGTCTAGACTGGCCATTCAATTAGCTCGCGGCTTGAACTCGCGACTCAGTCAAGTTGTGAGGCCAAGTCGCCAGCTAGCACTGTTTTGGAAAAATGACTCTTCGCATTCCAAACACATACCACTATATATAGACCCTTATATCCATGAAATGTAGAGAGTTTCTAGAGAGAATTTTGAGAGAGAAACCTTAGAGAAAAACAAGATTGACTCATCCACAATCTTTACATAGAGACTCTTCAAATTCCTCTACTCTCACCATTTCCATTGCTACATCTTTGAGAGGTTCTTGACCAAATCATTTTCTCATCGTACCCACATCTGTGAGAAGGCTGTTTGGTGCTTTTGGAAGCAGTTAGAAAGGGACCAATTAATATTGGTTGATGTTATGGGCTATAGCGGAATCTGGTAAGTTAGAAAAGACAAAGGTTCGGCGCAACCTCGTTGGAGCAAGAAGATTGGAGGGCTTAGGTACACTGGGTAGATTAGGCTTGGAGGGTCTATTGCTGTTCATGTATCCCAACTATATTTTCTAGTGGATTATTGACCGCTTGGAGGGCAGCAGAGAGGTTTTACGCCGAGGGCTTCGGTTTCCTCTTCGATAACACATCGTTGTGTTGTCATCGTGTTTGCATCTCTCTTCCCTTAATCTTTGTCATTTAATTTATGCTATGAATGTGATTTTATTTGATTTAGATTGTTTATCAATTCTGTTATAAGTTTATGTTCATTTTCCGCACATACATTGTTTGATATTAAACTTGAATTGATAATTTGTAAATTGGGCTCTAAACGTTCATATGATCAATCCTAAAACTAGGAGTAGCCATTCACTAGACCATGATGGTCAACACTTCAATCTATCTTTAATGATCCGTTTGGATTGAAGGGAAGGAAGGAGGAGTAGAGTAGAGTTGACCGAAAAATAGGCTATTTTTCAGCCAATTCTACTCTACTCTCCTTCACTCTCCCTTCCTTCCTCTCAATCCAAATAAGCCCTAAACTTATCCAATTTCACTGACTTGGTGATTACAAACATCGTTATGCTACATGTGATGAGGTACTTATGTTCCATCTTTTAAACAAACACATTTCCTTGTCTTTAAATTCAATTTTCTCTTTCTAGTTGTGCCATGAGAACAGGTTGTAAGTTTCTAGTTAGATGCTGTTTAGGGGTTCTTGCAAGAGTTTGTATTTGGTCTTAGTGTTTTAGATTAGGATAGGTTAATGGAAATGAAGTTCTTGGATTTTCGGATGAAGATTGCTACAAGATTTCAATTTGGATTTTTTTTTTGTGTGCATAATTTCAACTTGTAGGTTTCATTGTGCACTCAAGTATAGTTTGTAGATCAATTAGGTATGAGAACATGCATGAGATAGGAAAAGGTAGCAAGGAAGGATAAGGACTGGAAAAAGGGATTTTTTGAAGTTGGAAAGTTGAAGAACTAGATTATGCAAATTAGAATTTCCAATCTATTGGAAAAGTAAAAGTGAGAAGAATGAGGCGCTTTGACTGGGATTTTGTGAAGGAACTAAAATATTTTGATGGTGGACTTACTAGGGAAATGTTGAAATTTAGTTGTTGGGGTTGGATGCTTCAAGCTTGAATTTTTTTTTACGGAACCTAAAATTGAATAGGAAGAAGTTTTTGTAGTGGCTAAAACTTTGATGAAATGATTTCCCTTCAACTTAAGAAGAAGGATCAAATCATATGCTTTAATACTAAATGATGCATGAAAATTAATACGTGCCTTTTATAGAGAGTTCACAACTCAATCTAAACTTAAATATGAATTTTTGAAATTTACATACAATATCTCCTTTTGCAGTACAAATAAATATATGGATATTTATAACTTAGGAGTTAATTATTGGTGATATGATTATTCATAACTAACTCACATTTGCCATCACATTTCTTCCTCCAAAAAAAAAAAAAAAAAACTAACATTTATCACAGGTTTAAATACAATTGTAACATATTAATCACTTGCTAAATTTAATAAAACACATGGCTTTTACTTCTAATAACTTTCTAAAATCTAATATGTACATGTGCTAACAATTAATTTCCCCCCCAAATTTTCAAATGCTACAACAACATGATACATGTGGCTTTAACCATAGAGTAATGCCACATGCACACAAAATTTGACAACTTTTTTTTACACCTGCTGAGTTGATAAACTTTCACTGGTTCTCATCTAAAACTTATCACCATTAATATCATTTCTTAACCTATTATTAACAATCTGCCATATCAGGAAGTGTCAAATTTTTCGTGTCTCTAAACTTTGTCTTTAGCTATAATAAGCTAATAACCATAAAACATGTGAAATTCATTCACTTTACTGCCCTTGTGGCATGTCACTGAAGTCGTTATCATCTATGTTATGGCCCTTATGGGTTATATCCTACATTTTTTTAAATAAAATTAAAAATTTTAAACATCAAGTATCTACATTAAAATTAGCTATTCAAAATTTATTTTTATCAAATCCCCTTTTTTATTGTAATTATTGAATTATAATAAACAAAGGGTCAACGAAGAAGATAAGATCATCCAAATTACTATAGTATTAAGCAAGATAATGATTTTTTTTATTTTTAATTTTTAAATTTAGCAAGATAATAGTTAGGAACTGTTTGCTAAGAGATTTTTAATATTGTTTAAGATTTGTGAAAATATATATTACAGTAAACAACAATTTTCGTAGTTTAAAAACGGTCGTTTATACACGATTAGCATACGGTGCCTTAAACTTGAAAGATATGTTACCAAGGGTCAAAATCTGAAATATTGGCTCACAACTCACAAAGTCACAAGTCACAAACAAGATTGTTCTATACACGTAATAGCTGAAACACACGTATCTGTAAAAATAAGAACCCTTCAACCTCGAAAGTCTGAAAGTAGGAATAAGAAATAGAATCGAAGTTTCTACACTTCGGTGGTAAGTCACCGACTCAGCGTGGAAACTCCTCCGAAATTTCTCGAACTCACCACCACCAACCAACCAGACCCCTCCACTGTCTTTCCCATCTTATTATACATCCATCCTCTCAGTTCCTCTCTTCTCCAATCCCAAAAGCCAACCAATACTCATTTCCTTTTCTTTTCTGATCTTCCTATTTTTTTGGTTCAGGCAATTTCACAAACACTTGGTGCGATGGCTGAAGACGGTGCTGTCACGCTCTACAATAGCATCGCCATCACAGACGCCAAGACAAGCCCATTTTCCCTCAAGGCTGGGCTAACCCAAATACTACGCGGCGGAGCCATTGTCGAAGTCACAAACGCCGAACATGCCAAGATCGCCGAACAAGCTGGTGCATGTTGTCTCATTGTCTCGGACCCATCTCAACAAGGCATTACTCGCATGCCAGACCCGTCTCTCATCAAGGAAATCAAGCGCGTCGTTTCGATCCCCATAATGGTCAGAGCCCGTGTCGGCCATTTCGTCGAGGCCCAGATTCTTGAAGCCGTTGGGGTCGATTACATCGACGAGAGCGAAGCTATTGCTCTTGCAGATGAGGACAATTTCATCAACAAGCACAACTTTCGCTGCCCATTTGTTTGCGGGTGTGAAAACCTCGGAGAAGCGTTGAGCAGAGTAAGAGAAGGTGCGGCTATGATAAGGATTCAAGGGGATTTATCTGGGTCTGGAAATGTAGCGAAAACCGTCAAGAATGTGAGGGCTGTAATGGGTCAGATAAGGATCTTGAATAACATGGATGAAGACGAAGTTTTCGCCTTTTCGAAGACCATAAGGGCACCCTATGATCTCGTGGCTCAAACCAAGCAAATGGGCAGGCTGCCAGTGGTTCAATTTGCCGCCGGAGGGATCGTGACTCCGGCCGACGCGGCGCTGATGATGCAATTAGGCTGCGATGGCGTGTTCTTGGAGTCTGAGATTTTCAATTGTTCGGATCCGTATAAGCGTGTTCGGGGCATAATTCAAGCTGTTAGGCATTACAATGATCCACATGTGTTGGTGGAGACTAGCTCTGGGTTGGAGGATAGCAATGCTAATCTGAATCTCAGTGAGGACAGGATCGAGCAGTTTGCACATGAAAGTGCTTAGTGGGTTCAAGAATCATTGTAATGTATCTCTTTTGTCTGTTTCTGAGGTCAGCATGTGGGGTTGTGTTTTTGTGTTGTAGGATAATATGTTGTTGAGCATATGAGTCTCTTTGGTTTTGGTACTAATATGATGTAGAGGGTACTAGCCACTAGGTCTGTCTTGTTGTTTTGCTCATCACTGTAACCATGAATCTGATGTGAATGCTATATGTTGCATCTGATTTTGTGGAAATATAGAAATGAATTGATCTAGTTGGTTATTCAGCTTGTCAAAATCTTGAGGACTGATAATATGTCTGTGAACAAGATAAAACCAATAGCCAATCCTGCAAGAAAAGCCAACTTACCAAAAAGAATCAATGGTTACTAAATTCAATATGAGCACAGAGTCGTTAAATTGGAGACAGATTTTTCACTTTTTCTGAAACTTTTTGCCCCACCTAGTAAACTTTGTGTTTCTTTAATTTAGATGTTGATGTCTTTGAAGAGATACATGAATTGTGCAATGATTATTACATATGGTCCATAATTTGATTATTACATATGGTCCATAATTGATCGTTACTACAGCCTCTCCCCCACCCAAAAAAAGAAGATACTTTAACCCTGAAATGCAGAAGACTATATTGAATATTTTCAAAGCAACAACAAGAACTTATTATTACAAATGTATTAAACACAAACCTTTGTTTATTGGCTTTCACATTGGGAAAAATGTGAAAGGATACATCCCGGGGATTGAGTTTGTAATAGTTGCTGCTCTGTTTATTTTCTTTTGAATGAACAATAATATAATTTATTAATACAATCACAAAATTAACAGGGTGGGGGGTGGGTTTTTATAGGATCTTTATCTTTGAAGAAAAGACTAATTTCTGCAATTCTTTAACTATTAGTCAGCCATTAGCTCCACCCTCAACCTCTACTGAAGTGTTTGATATGCATCAATTTGTTCCCGCCTTTCTCCAATACTTCTATGTAATGCATAGTGTCAATCTCAATCTATACAATATATAAAATTGTTGAACCTGAGGGGGGGGGGGGGGGGGGGGCAGAAATCGTATATGGGACTCGAGCATTTCATTGCGGGGGCCATGAGGTCCTTGCAAAGTAGCTTGTTTTGAATTACTCAAGTCCACATAGGCCACCAAATTCAGATCTTTATCTTCGAATATAAGAAAAGTTTCTGCATTTCTATAACTATTAGTCAGCCACTAACCACCCCTTTAATATTCATCAGTCACCACACAATTCCTTCCCTCCTTTCTCCAATACTATATGTTATGGATGGTGTCAATCTCAATCTTTATATAAAATCTGTTGAGCCTTCCTACGGTTGTGCCATGTTGGGTCTGACCTTTTTCTCTATTTCATAATGCAGACATAAATCTCTTTCTCTCTCTATTGGCTTCACTTTTAAGCAATGGACGTTTTTGAATTTGTTTCTTTTTAGTCGTACAAGAGCATTGCCTCCCAGACAGTTGCTTCTAAATTTCTGTTTACATAATAAATTGCTGTGAAAGATTATGGTCATTGATGGTTATGTGCTATAACTGAGAGTTTCAGTTGACAGTTAATTTTATGAAGGATTGGATATTCAGAGGATCGGTTACACAGTATTTTGGAGAAGTTTTTGTTGAATTTAATGGAATTAGAGAGTTGGAACTTAGAAGATGGTTTTTTTGTTTATTTTCCTCAATTCCAGCACTTTGCAATAGATGGAGCTGATTGTTCCCTGCTAGAACTTGGTTTGTGTTCTGAGTAGGTTGGAGAAGGCTTTTACCTTTCAATTCATTGCCAATAGGTCTTAGCATCAATTCTTTTTTTAATAATTTTTTGCTAGGTGTACGAAAAAAGGCCTAGAGGAACTATGATTTCTATTTCTTATCTAACCTATCTTCTTTTGTTCTGTACATATAAATCTCCTCACGTTACAGCCAAAGGGGTAGTTTTGTTCAGGCACTGTTTTAGGGCGAAATTTTTGGAAATTGTTTGCATGTGCTTTGGTTTCTTTTTGAGTTCGGCTTTTAGTGAAAGTAATTCCAATGTTAGTTATTTCGAATTTGGGATTCAACGATAGTATAAGGCCGTTTTATATCTTGGTTCTTTTGAATTTGAATTGGCTAGTTGTTTATATTCTGCATATGACAGACCAATATGCTTATTTAATGGTAGAATCCAAAGGTGTTTGGCTATTCCTCCAATTGATTTTAAGGGCCTCGTGCGAGTCTATAGAGGGATTGGTGCTGGAACTGCCCATACCATGTATTTTTTGGTTTATGAGATATATAAGAAGGTTTTCTCTAGTGGCAACCTGAATAATTTGACAATATTCACCATCTCGGCTGTGTCCACCATGGTGACGAGTGATGTGGTGTTTACCCTTATAAATATGGTGAAGCTGAGACTACAATTTAATAATATTTTTTATAAGGGGGGGGGGGGGGGTGGGATTGTGCGCATAGAGTGTTGAGGAAGGGTTTGGAGCATATAGGAACATGTTGTTGATGAATGCACCATTTACCACGGTGCATTCTGCAAACTATGAGGCTTCCAAGAGGATTTTGAAGGAGATTTAGCCAGAGTGTGAATGATGAGTGGTTGGCTGGGAATGCCACTGCTGGGGCAGCTATTGGGCCTTGGCTGCTGCTGTGACAACACCTCTTCGTGTGGTCAAAACCCAATTGTAGTGTCAGGTATAATAATCTTTTTATAGTATAACTCTGAAAAGTTCTTGCATGTTTGTTCCACTTAGTATATATATCTTAGAGTGTTGGTGTTGGTGAAATTATTTTATCTTAATAGAGTTGGAATTGAGGTAGGAACCCAACAATGATGCAGAAGCTCACTTTGCTTTTAGCCTAGAAACGAACTGTAATGTGAAAAGATATTTGTTACAAAAATTTATGTATGCTACCCAACTCAAGCTACTCATTGTAGTTGATATCACCTTTCCAATCATGGATTCTGCATTGATCTCCATTGGAAATGGATTACAATTTCTTACTTTCATCATTTTCTGAATCCATGTTTTTTGTGCATGGGTTGCTATAATCTTTTGATTGGTAAGGGTCTTGAACCTACAATCTTAAACTTCACCTCGCTCTTACAAGGGAAGGAAGTGTCATTTAAGCTAAAGCTCATGGTAAGTGCCTTTCACCCAAAGTAACATGTTCCGAGTTGGAATCCTAGACGCCACAGAAGTTGGAGTTTTGTTCGTTGGGTTGGACCTTTATAAGTTATCCTTACTAGGATTGGGCTGCAATTGTTGCCCTGAAAGAGTGGTTTGTAACTTTTTATCAGAATTTTAGGTGTTGCAATAACATTAAGTTCAACTACCAACCAAATAATTTATACTAGATTTGTTTTTTGTCATTTGTGAGGAATTTTTTTCAAAATGCTGGAGAAAAATTTCCATATTTAACTTTATATTCATGACTAAGCAGTAGTACTCTCCCTTTCTTTGTGAAGAAGCTCGGAACAAAAGGCATTAGAGTCGAAGATAGACACTAGATGTCCATCACAGACTTATAGACTCCATGTCACCGACAATTACTTAACATAGCCAATAGATATCCATTTGTATTCAGCAAAAACTGAAAAATAGATCTCATTTGTATTATTGAAATGGGAAGTTTATATGAATAATAAAAAAAGGAAATGGAAACTTTAAGTAAACTGCCAACTGGTCCCTTTAATTGATACATGAGTTTCTAACTCCACTTAGCCCTGCTTTTGCTAGATGTTACAGTCTCCAGAACTTATTAGAATGCATCTCATGAATTTTGACTGTATTTACTGTGTTTGGTGCTTCTTATTCAACTTACTGTTCCTATCTGTCGATGCTTATCTGGTGATAGTGCTCATGAGGCTGCCATTGTATTTGGTCATGCATTCCTGCTTAATTTTGAACAGTTCCCTTCAACCTCATTATAAATTTATCATTACATAATTGGCTGTACAGGGTGTTTACTGATGTGAGAAACTTAAATGTGGCTCCATTGGGAATGTAAGTCAAACAATAGTTAAAAACGATATATACAGAGGGCTCTGAGGGGATGAATTCTGAGGATGCTTTTCAATGCTCCTACTGCTGCTATCTGCTGCTTCTTCCTTTAACTCAATGGGAATGGTAACAGTGGCACCGTCACCTGAACAACCTTTAATAAAAAGGGCACTCAATATTTTGCAGTTGCATTGCGGGTACCTCCATATTTGACAACTAGATCTTTTCTTCAAAAATGGGATGAGCAAGCAAGACAAATATGCATTTTTTTCCAATGACCTGGTGACGTTCTATGTGGAATCAAGCACACACAGGTATATCTTAAATTTAGATATGATTATTACTAGGCTATAAATTTGTAGGTCAAGTACGACATTCGGCATAGTTTCTCCTAAATGGCTCGTATAAACAATTGGTGATTTAGCTATGATTGGTTCTTTGTCTCTCTCTCAGTTCTTCATTTCTTTCTCTCTAAGTTACGGCACTAAACCATTCCTACTGTTAACTTTCGGAATCAAACTTATTGGTGAATTCTAGGTCCTCTTTTCAAAATTGCCAATTTTGAAGATAACCAGATCTTTTCCCAGATTATGGTCCTTTGCGTTTCCTCTGTCAGAGCCATTGCATCCTCTCATTGTGGACAAACAAAAGCAGGTTCTTCAAAATTTTCTGCAAGTTTAAAGTAATTTTTAAATGATAGATAGGATTTGTTTCATTTAATTTAACTTTTACAAGTTATCCAAACCAACTTATCAACAACTTTAAAGAACAAAGAATCACACCACACAATCCTAGCATTAGACTCAAAGACTACACAAGCTTATCAGAAGGTGAGGTTCGTTGATTTTATTGTCTAATATATAATCATGCGTCTCTTGCCATATTTCTTATCAAGCATTTTATCTGCTTAAAAATATTTCAATTTTGATTTATATCTGACCTTTTCTTTTATTTCCATGTTTGGTTTAAGGCATTCCTTAGCTGTACCCCCTAATAATCTGAAAATTGCTTCATATATAGCTTAAATTTGGATTTGCACTTAAATGTTTTAAGAAAAATTATTAGATAATCTAGGAGTAGCTAATAGTTACTCTTTTTTTAATTACATTTGATTTTGTTACTTTTAGTTGAATAATTATACTAGTTGTGGATTGCTGTTTTTTAAGGTCTTTGCTGCAAGTGGATTACTGTCACTCTTCTTCTTGTGCCGTATTATAAATAAATTTTAGACTATACTTGCTAATTAAATGAAGAGCAATAATAACTTCTATAATTCTTTATCGAAGGGTTTGAGATTATTTTAATACCTTTTCTATTCCTTTGGTGCTAGAGTTGTTTTTGAAAGTTCCTCTTCATGCTTATGTATGGTGAATTTTTCATGTAATATTGATACAGTTGCTGTTATTTATACATAAAAAAATGTTGATACAGTTGCTGTAATTTGTTCTTATTTTATTTAGTGATTATAGTTTTTATCTCAACAACTTAGGTTTTCTATGCCATTTATTATGGACGGTTGAATCCTTATGGTAGTTATTCACTTGGTTTTTGCACTTAATTTGCCTATAAGAAATTCATAGACTACAAAAAATGAATTTTCAATTTCTTTAGTTATTAATTTTATTTTGAACGCCAAAATGCTTGAATGAAACTCAAATAATTATATTGCTCACTATAGTAGTTACTTAATGATTATGTAATTTCTTTTTGTTTGTTGCATATTGTATTTGGGATTAGAAACAATTAAAAAGGGGTAGATTGATTGAAAGCACTTGCAGATATGTAGTTGTTTCAATCATAATTCTAGAGGAAAAAATGATCAGGAGTTGAAAAGCATAAGAGTATACTAATTAGTAATTAATGAATACTAAGAATTTGCATTTGATGTATCAATAATAATGCTGACTTGGAGCTAAACAAAATATTTAACATGCTACTACTAGCTCCATGGTTGATCTTGAGTATTTTTTTTGCACCCCCTTTGAAGTAGAACTTTCAACTGAAGCTACAAAGATAAAAATTTGCAAGCAAATTCTTTTTGTCTAAAGAATTCATTTATTGATTTCATCACTATTATATACACACACACACATCTGTAGGCATCAGTTTCCAATGAACTGAGGAGTTTTTTTATTTATTTATTTAAAACAACTATTAATATACTGAAGAAAATCTTGCGTATTTGATGCATACACTGGATTGATGCCAAATGATTCCATTGGTCCAGATTGTTGCCGATTTGATTCTGAACCATTATGGGATATGCTTTGATTTGATTATAATTTTGAGGATTTTATGGGATTAGACTGCTATTTTAACTATGAGTTCGATTTTTCCGTATTTGATGTAATTTGGGACCCTATTTATAGCCCCAGAGGAAATATTATTGGTATGATGATTTTGATGAATGAAATTGTAATGAAAATTTCCACAGCTTAGTGGTGATGCTAGGGGCCCAGGGCATACTTTAGGTGAAGTCTAAGGTTCAGACTACTCAAGATGGTGATGCTACAGTTTGTTATGTTCTTGATTATTTCCTGCATGTGTTCCTGCAAATTTCTTTAAGATTTATGTTCTGCACCAGATCAATTACTGTAATAGTGGGGAAATAGCATATTTTATAGTTTCCATCTACTGATATTGAAGTAATATTTCTGAGAATTTGTTTTTCAATGCAATGAAGGTGAAAAGTGAATCTTTTCACTATTAAGAGATATTTCAATATTGATTCTGTTTTCAAGCCGGCCAAAATAAAATTTTGATCTTTCTTCTAGAAAGGAATTGAACAATTGAACAAAGAATTCTTTAAAAATATATGATTCTGCTTTTGCATGAATTAAAAATCTTCTGCATATTATTCAGGGGAAAAAAAAAGATCTACTGCATATCGTGCGGATCTGCTATTAGTTTATACTTTATATAGCAAGCTGAGCAACCCTGTAATCTTACATCCCTTCTTGCATTTTCTTTTCTTCATTAGTATTTCATTGTACCTGCCGATTGATAGGTGAAGCTTGTGTCCAGTGCTTCTTTGCACATGCACTGGACACAAGCTGTATCCCCCCAATTAAGTATCAGCAACAATTTCATTCTTGGTGAGATGAATTGGTATATCAATAAACATCAATAGACATAAGTTCTGGATACTAAGAGTCCGTTTGGATAGAATTTATTTTGCTGAAACTGAAAACTTATTACTGAAAATACTGTAACAAATAAGTGAAAAAACGCTGTAGCAAATAAGTGAAAAAACGCAAATGATATTTTTTGATATAGGTACTGTAGTAGAGCTGAAAGTATTATAGCAAATAAATACCAAAGTTCAACTCTTTTTTTTTCTTCCTTCTTCTATTCACTCCTCACCGTACCCTAGCTAATGCCTGTGCCTTCAGAGAGTTCCACGCCCACTAGAGAAATCTACAAGGAAGACCTACACTTTTTGACGCCGGCGAAGAGCTCAGGTGTGAAATCCACGAGAAAGAAAACCCCAGTCCGACGCCGGCGTGTACTCTTCCTTCCATTTGTTTATGTGTGCATTATCTTGAAGAGGCATTCGTGAGAATAATGGAAGACACGACAACACTTTGGACACATGAAAATTTAGTTGGTATGGTCATAATTTACTGATCGTTGAGATGGATGGAATATGTGGTTGGTAATGGAAAGAAAACAATATCACGTATTATAGGGATGAAAAAGCTTGCGTGTTTTTTTAAGAAGATGCTGGTGGCGCCTTAAAATCATGCAGCACAAATCAAGTAAATGGCTAAGGCTGCCTCTTTTGCACTATACTGCCAAAGGATTGTCACATTTTGTGTATGCAGCATTTTTGGTTCTAAGCCTCCTGAAAGGGCTCCATACAAAAATGTCTCATTTGGAGTTGGCTGAATTGAGAACGCAATTGTTTGAGTGGCTGGATGCTGGGTATATTCAGCCTTCCAAAGCCCCTTATGGTGTTCTAGTTTTGTACGAATGCGTGTGGATTATATAAAATTGAATAAGGTGATAGTGTTGAACAAGTATTCGGTTCCATTGGTTTAAGATCTGTTTGATAGGTTATGCAAGGCCACTTACTTCTCCAAGCCACTTACACAAGAGAGAGAGAGAGTATCAAACGAGGTAGCATCTTATAGCTTTATCGTAGAATACAAATACAAATCTGCTGTAAAATACAAGTCTGCTGTAGAATATAGCTTTATCGCAGAATATAGTTCTCTAGCAGAATGGTTTTGGCAAATGAAGACATATGTCCCTATTCTTCGGCAGAAGGCTTTACTACCGCAGAATACAGATTTGCTGTAGAATACAGTTCTTCAGCAGAATACAGATCTGCCGAAGAATACAGTTCTCTGGCAGGATGACTTTGGCAGATGAAGATAAATTGGGCCCAATGCCCTTTTGATCCAGTCAACATTATTTGGCCCACAAAGGCCCAAATACTTTTGTATAAAAAAGATAGGCTTGAAAACTGATATGAAAAAGAATGATGAAAGGAAACAAGGAGCAGCAGGAATCACGTGAAGGAAAAAAAAGCCCAAACTAAAGGAAATGACAAACATAGCAGGAGACGTGTGAAAGACTTGCAGCAGGACAAAAATAGAGCTGATCTGCTACGGCAGGAACGGCATGGGAACGAAAGGAGACAAAAACAGAAGGGTCGGGACACCACCAACCTGTACCCAGCCAATACAAGGGAGGTGGGCCCACGGTCAAGGGGATTCAGAGGGTGTGGTTTGGTGGTGGGGGGAAAAGGGGGTCTATATTTGGTTTCCTGTCATAACTTCTTTTGGGATATATACCTTGCTGGGATGGTATCTTACCCAAAAGAAGTAATAGATGGTTGGGATCATTGATGCATGTCATAGAGCTAGGTAGTGAGCAGTCCAATCCTTATCCATTTGAACCTAGAGGTAAAGGTATACAGCAAAAATAAACAAAAAGGAATTTTTTCGTGAAATGAGTAATGGTGCAACTGACGTATTTTGAGCAGAGGTAATGGCCGGGGCAACCAATGGGTTGGTGGGTAGTCTTGAATGGATGCCCACAATAAACCAAAAACAATTGGTGAAGCCTTAGGGGTAAAAATGAGAAATCCCATTAAATCAGTTCACTATAAAAGGAGGAGCTAGCCATGGAAAAAAGGGGGAGGACGGAGGTAGAGAAAAAAACAGGGGAAATAGTGAAAAATAGGGGAAGAAGAAAAACACCCAAGGGGAGGGGGAAAAGCACCTAAGGAAGGAATCCCATGATAAGAGAGTAGTAAATACCCAGAGAGAGGAACCCATAAAAAGGGAAAAGACCCAAGTGAGAAAAACAACCAATGACAAGATAGTAGTGAGAAACTAAGAGTAAAAAAAAAAAAGAACACAGAGAAAGAAAAAGAAGAGAGAAAACGTGGTAGGAATAGGGGCATGCATCAATAGACCATCTTTTGTCTCCCTCTTAGCAAACCCACTTTTTGAAGTCTTCAAAAGTAATAGCTAGTAGTCATTTAGGCCTATTCTCCAAAATGTACAACTTTTATGGCAAGAGCCTATGACAAGGTTGTTCAAGTTGGAGTTTAGGTTCCTTCTTGGTTTACTACTTATTGTATGGGCAGATTTAATACTTGATTTTGATTGCAAATACATCTGATTTCTCTCATTATAACTTATATCTGCCGTATTTAGTCATCCTGTTGTAGCACATTTTTATCACATCTGTCGCATCAATTGTCCTGCTGTGGTGTCTTTACTTACTATATTATTTATTTTGCTGTAGTACCTTTTTATTATATTTACCATGTTAATTATTATACAAGCTAAACATTTCTTGCCGAAGCTTTCCTCCTTATTTGTTATTACGTATTTTACTGTTGACACAAGCTAATCATTACCCTGCCATAAGTATATATATACATATATCTTTATTTATGAATATGTGTACATATTTGAGAACATACTAACCCATTTAAACTAACATTTGTTTGATGGGTATTTTTTTTGGGTTTTAGATTCGTTTATGTGCAGGAAGTGGAAAAGTATTTCTGCAGTAAAAATAAAGAGTAGTCATTCTAATGGCAGACAGCTTTATTGCATAGCAGAAGGCTTTACGACAGGAAGCTTTTAAAGCACAGCAGAAAGCTTCATTGCACAGCAGACAGTCTTACTACACGGTAGACAGTCTTACTACGCGGCAGACAGTTTTGCTGTATAGTAGAAAAGTCAGACCTGTGGCAGAAACCGGAGAAAAGTTCCTTTTGCGGCAGAAACATCAATCCTGTGGCAGAAACAGAAAAGTCAATCTTGCGGCAGAAATTGGAGAAAAGTCTTCTGCGGCAGAAACAGAGGATAAGCCCACTTTACTGTGTCTTCTCTTGGACTTGGACTCAACGTTTGCGCACAAGTCGGACCAAATTGAGTTGCAGTTGGACCGGTCTCAACTCCCTTACTCAGAATACTTGGGTCTACTACTGCGGGAGGCAACCTAGCCCAACGCACAACGAAAAGGTCCCGACATTAAAATGGCAACTCCATTAAGGAGTTGGGATCAAGATGGGGAGAATGAGATATTTCTCCCTCGTAAACATGTTTCCAAGTCCTTACCAAAAGCAAGACATACAGATGTTCTTAAACCTTCCAAGCTATACTCTCAAGAAAGTATCCAAAAAAGTCACAGCGGTACCATAGCAGAATTCCGTGGCAGAATACAGCAATGTTACAGCAAGACAGTGCCGCAATAAAATTCTGTGGCAAAATGCAGCAACATTACAGCAGGACAGTATCATAGCAGAATTCTGTAACAGAATATAGCAATGTTACAGTAGGACAGTGCCAGTGTCGTAGCAGAATTCTGCATAGCAATGTTAAAACAGAGCAGAAATATATTGAGAACTCTACAATAGAAGGCCTTCACAATACTTGGTCCTATCCTTTAAATGCCACTTGTTCTCCTTGTGATGCATGTGGGACATGTGGCAAGCCACTTATTCAAACATGCAAAACCAAAAGTTCCACCACTTTTTGCTCTCATTTATTTTAAGGAAGCACTAGAAGCTTTCTAAACTCTCTCCATCTCCACTTTCAGGCCCAGCACTTAGAGGAGAAAAATCCCTTCATTCCCTCACAAGGTTTCAATCATTTTTTTTATGCTAGTGATTCTAGCTCTACTTCCCCTGAAGAACCAAAAGCTAGAAACAAAAAAAATGAAGCTATTGTAGCCAAAGGAAAATTTTCATCATTACTATACTGTTGCAAATAATTATTTCCTCCATGAAGTATCCTCCAGTAGACTTTTCTAGAAGTGCAAAATGTCCCTTCACAGAAATTTTGTAGTAGAAAGTGCAAATCCTTCGGCAGACTGTTCACAGCAGAATTTGCTGAATCTCAAAAGTGCAGAATGTTCGTCCGCAGAATATTTTATAGTAGAAAAATTCCAGAATGTTCATCAGCAGATCGCAGCAAAATCCCAGAAATACAGAATGTACATCGGTAGAATATTTTGACTCCACTATTTTCTCTAGGAGTTTTGAATTTGATTTTTATACTCAAGCGTGTTATGTTTAGCTGATAACATACGCCAAAATGGATGTGACGAGAATCATGACACGTGTGTTGATTGACACTTGTGTCTCTATGATATCTATCGTCACCTATGTCTTAGGCATGTTTTGGCTACAATTCCATGTTTTAGCGAGTTTGTTTTTTTGAATTGTTTGAGGATAATTATGAATTTTAAAGATATTTTAAATCCACACTAAACAATTAGAACATTATCTTAAAGGATCCTATCTCTTAATCCCTAATTTTCCTTCTCATTTTCAAGAAGAGAAAATTACAAAATTAAAATCTAGGCATTTGGAATTTGGACACATAATTAATCTTAATTAATCCTATCTTAAGTCCAATCAAAAGTCATTTCTCATAATCGCATGGCTTAAGCATTAATGCGCTAGAATGTATATTAATCATTGATTCTTAACTTGGCTTGATCTTTTGATCGAATGGTCCAATCACTATGTTTATTATTACCTTTTGATCGTGGTGAACTCAATTTTATCTTAGAGTGATACTCATGTTCATTGAATGGTTCAAACAACATTTTAACTCATAAGTTAATTTAAAATTAAGATTTTATTCCTTAGTGAATTTTTCTGATGCAAAATGAAGTGTCTACATAATTGAGTTTTCTTTTTGTGAAATCATATTAAACAAAAAGCTATACAAACAGAAGTGGAGCCAAAAGGGTTGAAGGCAGGGGCAATTGCCCCCTAAGCCCCACCCAAAACCACCTCTCCTCACTAAAAAAAAAATCCCAATTTTATTTTTTGAATTAATAATTAAAAATAATTTTAACCATTCAAATGTAATGAAGGAAAAATAATTATCTTATATGTAGCATTAAAATTATAAAGTAGCATTTCACAATATCCCCTAAACAATCTGTCAAATTTTATTTGTCTTTGTTTTTTTTTTTTTTTTTTTTTTTTAAATTATTCTACAATGTGATATATTTTTTAAGGTTGCATAAACCCACTTTTTGATAATTTTAAGTTTGTTTAAAAAAATAAAAGAAGCGTCATACAATCTCTTTAAGAAAATCAAAACATATATAAATTATTTAAATATTTTAAATATATTATTGTAGGGGCGAGTTTTGGTTCTTAAGCCCAAAAGATGAAAGGATTAAGGTCCAAAAAGCCCACTACAATAAATTTTTAGAGAGTGGGCTTAAAAGTTAGGCTCCCTCATTCCCTCATTTTCTCACAAATGGTTAGGAGAGAACACTCATTCCCTCATTTCCCCTCAAATCCTCAAATTTTCATTCTCCAAATTTGGAGGAATAGGAGGGAATGGATTTAGGTTTAATGAAAATTTTATTGAAACTCCTAAATTACCCCTTGAATCTTAGCCCTTTATATTCTCAACCAACCGTACAAATATTTTGCTCTCTTTGTTGCTCTTTCTTTCTCACGCTACTACTAATCTTAACCAGCAGTACCCAACTGTGAGTCTTTCAATCGTTTTGATTTCATTGATTTTGTGAATGCTAGTGTATGCTATGAGTTTTCACCTGTATGAAGTTTAATTCCTATTTTGTCTTTTGTGTGAATGCTAGTGTACTATACTTATTATGCAATTATTCATTGGTTTCTTCAAAACTGTATGATTACCTACTTGCCTTAGTTAAGTCTAGCCGTACCCAACTATTAAGTCTAGCCATACCAAAGGTCTCCATCATCATCAATTAGAATTTGGCAAAAATACTATCTAGTTCCCTACATTTTGAACTCCCGATTAATTTGGTTCCTACATTTTGGTAACAGTCAATTTAGTCCCTGTTACTTTCGACTTTCAGTCAATTTAGACTCTACCATTAACTTTTAACAAAAAATGCTTACGTGGCAAACCGATTACATAATTGGCACATTTAATATTAAAAGATTAAATAAAATGCTAATGTGTCTAAATCCACGTCAGTGTTTAACTGCTAGAATAATACCATCCAATTTTTTTTTTGTAAGGACGAATTTAAAGAATTAAATTAATCAAACAAAATAAAAATTAATTAAAGAAAATTTTAAGTTTTTCACTTTTTCTTGAACTTTCTTGACAACTAAACACCAACCCAATACACAGAGGTTGGTACACAATTTTTCGTCCGAATTCAAGGAATTAAAACCTTATACAAAAAAAAATCCAAATCCTCCTAAAAAAACCGAATCTGACAACACCGATTCATCAATAGATAGCACATCAGATTTAGAAAAAGATGGTTTTGCCAAAAGATCGCTACAGTTCTATGAAAGATTTGTGAAATTCTTAATGGGCTTCGTGCCTTCAAGCTTGATCTTTCGTATGTGCAGTGCGCATATGCTAGAGCCAGAGATTGATGATCCTTTGCTTGCTTTCAGATTTGTTCCTATCGAGGCTTGTGAGGATCTGATCGCTAACACAATAATAATGATCTTCTTGTGTAATTTAAAAAAAAAAAAAACTAAAATAACAAGTCTTTGATATGTTTTCTGGAAAATTCAATATTAAAAACAAGTTTGTTTCCCAAGAAAATCAAAACAAATATCATTTTTCTAAACATTACCAATCTGGAAATGAAAGCTTACTTTCAGCAATGAAATTCATTCACTTCAATTAAAACAATATAAACTTACGAGAAGGTGGATGTGGGAAGCGTGAAAATGAGAAATGAAGATTTGTTTTCTGTGTAAGCTATTTTGATTATTTGAATTGGTTGTGTGTATCTAGGTTGCTCTTTGGTTCCGAAGAAAGTAAAAGTAAAAGAAAATTGAAAAATTATTTAATCTATTTAATTCCTTAAATTCATCCATTTAAATATTTAATCACTGACATGGCCAATAAAATTTATACATATCAGCATTTTATTTAATCTTTTAATATTAAATGTGCTAATTATACAATCCACTTACCACGTAAACATTTTTCGTTAAAAGTTAATGATAGGGACCAAATTGATTACAAGTTGAAAAATAACAGGGACTAAATTGATTGTTATCAAAATATAGGAACTAAATTCACTGTAACTTCAAAATGTAGGGACCAAGACTTTCCCTTAAAGAAAAATTTGGATCTATTCCTTCCCTTAAAGAAGTATGTAGGTAGCCTACCAAAGGCCCAATCCGCTCACACACACAACCTTAGGTTAGGAATGACTATAGGAAACATTTTTCCCATCATTTATAAGATTTCACAGTCATAATCAAAAGTCAAAATATATCACTTTCACAAAAATATGTTCGAACAACAAATCTTTCATGTTTTGGGCCTGAATAAAGCCTTTTCAAACAACAAAAATTTTAAAGCTTGAGTCCAAAGCCCAAAAATATTTTGACATGTGAAATTCCTTTAGGGCACGTTTGGTAAACAGTAATAGACACTGTAATATAATAGATATTCCTATGGTATAATTATTCGATCGTTTGGTTATGTTTTTATTACAATGGATAGTTATTCCTTATAAATAGCTATTCTTCTAAAATGAGGAATAACTATTCCTTATCAAAAATACTTAATATCTATTCTTTCACTTTATGTAATAATTTTTAAAATTTTTTTTCCTAAAAAGCCATTAGTTGCCACAACTTTAAAAGGAAATAAAATAAAATTTCCTTGTTGTTAATTATTAGCTCTATTTTGAACACCCTAAAATAAGTGTATTTTAGGAAATTTGACTTAAAAATGATTTAATTACATATTCTTTTTATACTCTAATAAATTGTGGATGCATATTCAGGATTCTAGTCCTAAATGGTCACCAAACTAATGAATAGTGATACTTATTACATTCCAACTTAATGTGTTCATTGTAATACTTATTCATATTCCCATGTAATAATCATTACAGTATATCAAACATGCCCTTAGAATGTCGCTTGTGATTTATGCAAAATATTCAAAATTCCCAATACCCGAATTCAAAATTAAGGTCATATCCCTTGTTTAAAGCCTTCAAGTTAGTGCCCTAATGGGCTAAAAATTTCTACAATTATACAATTTCAAATTTCCCAATTCTAAAATGGATTTGACTTACCTTCAATACTTTTTTAACTGAAAGTTTCATTTTATTTTAAATACATATTGGCAAGTGGTAGTGGATTTTAATCTCTATATTTTATTTAGTTAATAGGTGATGTGACAATTTTTCTTTAAAATAAAATGAGATTTTAGTTAAAAAAATATGTGAGGTAAGCCAAACCCTTCCAAAATTTCCCACTATCAAATCAAGTGTTTTTCAAAAGAAGACCTCATGGTTTGTGGCCTTTTCATTTCAAATTCAATTCAATTCGGACATAAAACACCTTAAATTGTCATAAAACCTTAATTTTAATTTCAAATTAATTATTGCTATTTCAATTCATATTACTTTCAAACTCAAATTTAATCACTTTTAATTCAGAGCTAAAACACAACACCTTAAATGCTCATACATTCTCATTTTCAAAAAAAATCATATTCATTCATGAGGTAAAACACCCTAAAGGGTCCTTGAAACCATTTTTTTTACTCATCTCATCTCAAATTTTCTTTTTAAGTGAAACCAAATGAGGTAAACCACCTTAAGTGGTCTTTAAACCTCATCTTTAAATGTTTGTCTCAAATCGTCTCAAATCAAATTTGGGAGTTTATAAATGAATGGATACGAATAGAATGAAATGGAATGTATTTAAGTAAGGAAAATGAATGGAAATAAATGAATGAAATGAAATTAAGTAATTTTGTTTGGATGTTTTAAAATAAAGAAATGAAAGGTAAGTATCCTTGTTTGGAAGTAATGTAGAGAGAGAGGAATGAAATTATTTTATAAGAATATTATTATTAGACCCTTATTTTAAAATAAATGGCGAAATATATAGTAGTATTTTGGGAGTTTTAGTAAAAGAATTTATTAAATCTAATTCCATTCCCTTCAATTCCTCCCAATTTTGGGGAGAATGATAATTTGAGATTTGGAGAGAATAGAGAGGAATAAGTATTTCTCCTACCCATTCAATTCCCTTTCATTTAAACTCTCAAACAAGGGAATAAACTTTCTATTCCCTTCATTAAAAGTCTCAAACAAGGAAATGGAAGAATATTTTAAAATTATTCATTTCATTTCTTTCCCTCCTCTCAAACGAAGGCTTAGGATAAACTTTATTTCTCCTACCTTCATGGGATCAACAATGTTTCTCCCACATAATTTAGGCTAAATAGTAGTTCTCCTAAATTAATATGAATGACTTTAGTTCTCCTACTTTGAAGGGATCAACAACAGTTCTTTCACATCATTTAGGATCGACAATAATATTCCTAAATCCGTAAGATTGACTTTAGTTCTTATGCCTTCAAAGGATTAACAGTAGTTCTCTCACATCATTTAGGATCGAAATTAGTTCTTATGCCTTCAAACTTAGTTGCCTTACCTTTAAGAGATTAACAGTAGTTCTCCCACATCTTTTATGATCGATAGTAGTTCTCCTAAATCTATAGGATTGACTTTAGTTCTCTTGCTTTCAAGGGATACACAGTAAGTCTCCAACATCTTTTAGAATTAACAAAAGTTTTGCAAAATCCTTAGGATCAACTTTAGTTTTTCTACCTTCAAAGAGTGACTAGAAATCTCATATACATAGGATCAATATTAGTCTCCTAAAGCTGCGGAACTAAGAAAAGAATCAATGACATTTGACAGAAAATTTTTTCCCATAACACAAAGATTTAAGTGCACACCTTCTCACACAAATAAACACTTTTCCAATTGAGTCTCAAATCCTAGCAGAATTAACAGAAGTGCGTGAGTAGGATAATCAAAGCTTTGCCACAATTGTCGCCCTGAACTCTGTTCGCGCAGTACAAAATTACCATTATCAAGTAGAACAGCAATTGTATTATTGCCTTTTCCTGTCCGGAATATAGTACAATAGAAAGACTCCCATTGTCTGAAATGTTCAAGTTCCCGTTGTTATCAATGGTAAGACTTCCAGAATTGTTAAAGATAGGAGTGTCTCGATTGGCAACCCACACTAAATTGTCCAGGCGTTGACGGTTGTCATTGCACCATATTCCTAAGTAGTAATTGTTACCTTTAAGCTCAAAGAATCCTAAACTATTCTAAATAGTAATTGTTACCCTTGAGCAGGATGACTCAAAAGATTGCAAGTGTCCACTAGGATTCAAGGGTGATGGAGTCAACACCTGTGACGGTATTGTTACCCCTGATCTCTTCAATTAATAGAATCAGACATCATATCCATTATAAAGTGGATGAAGTGGGCTTATTAAAATGTCACATTATTTACAGGCTCCTCCAGCCCATTGTCATAAAATTTCCATCTGAAACTTAAGGGCCAGACAGCGTCATACATAGTTACAAAACTTAACATTTATTGCAGAGTATGCTACTTTATAGAGCATATTAATGCTCCATTTTCCAAGTTGCTACTTTTTTTATAATACACTATACGTATAAAAAGAAAAAGAAAAAGATTAGATGGATTTGATGAATAATTTGGATTATAACACACTACATTAAAAAATAACTATTAGATGAAGAATTTAGATTATAATCAAATTAAGATGCACGTGAAATATTAGATTTATCAACTTATAAATCATATCAAAATGTAAATCATATTAATTTACTAAAAATCACGTACAATAATTATATATTAATATACTTATTAATATAATTAATATACAATAAATAAATCATAATATATACTTATTAATATAAAAATTAACGTTAATAAAAAATAGTTCACTATCTATTGTAAATTTTATTAATATATATTAATTTTTACAAATTAATAAATAAATCATATTAATATTTGAGGTCATATGCATGTGAAATATGATTTATATATATTTTTTATTATATAAATCATATCTTTATTACATTTTTTATGAAAAATCTAATAAAGGTATGATTTATATCTAAGACTTTATAATTCGGGTTAGAAATTATATATCTTATATAATTTCTAAACAATCAAACTAACATTATATAAAAAAAAAATCAATTGACAATCCGTAACAATTCTCTAAATTGGATTAAATTTAAGGAAATCAACTTAAACAAATATGCAAAATATATTCATTTTGATGGGAAAAAAAAGTAGAGTAAGCAAATACGTACTTGTAAGGTTGTAGGTAGAAGAAGAGAATAATAGATGTTGTAGGTAAAAGAAGAGAAGAATAGCGCAAGAGAACCGTATGATGAGTATTAATTATGAATTATTTGATATATATATACACACACACACACACACTCCACGTTGCAACCTTAGACAAAATAAACTAGAGAAAAGAACAAATTAAATAGTATGTTGCTGTATTTTTATCCACTTAGAAATACTTATATATCCACATTGAAGAATTTTATATGAACAAAAAGTCTAAAGCTAATATTAATTGAATATAATTTTTTAAACAAAAATTCTAAACACTATGTTGCAACCTTAGACAAAATAAACTAAAGAAAAGAACAAATTAAACACTACGTTGTTGTATTTTTATCCACTTAAAAATATAGCAAGTGTAATTCAACTTTAATCAAATTAAGATTTTTATTCACTTAGAAATTATAGTTGAAGAAAACTTATATATATATATATATATATTTTCTTAAAATCTAAAATCTAAGAAAATTTTTGCAATTTGGTGTTGCCACTTGGTGCAACCACGGCGCCTAAGCTCAACTTTTATTATATATAATATGATTTTATACATAAATATTTTATAAATAGTAATATTTAATATTTTATAAACTTAGCCTATAGTTGCGTTTTTTAAACGCAGCTATAGGTCCTTCTTTAAAAAAAAAAAAAATTATTTTGCTAGACCCATAGGCACGTTTATGAACATGGCTATAGACTTAACCTATAGCCGCATTTTACCTCCTTTTAAAAAAAAGTATTTGGCTGGACCTATAGTCATGTTTATGAACGCAGCTATAGACTTAACCTATAGCCGCGTTTAAAAACGGGGCTAAAACCACTTATAAACGTGACTATAGACTTAACCTATATTCGTGGTTTAAAAACGCAACTATAGGTTAAGTCTATAGCCGCGTTTTGTAAAAACATGGCTATAGGTTAGATATAGTTGTGTTTTTTCAAACGCAGCTAAAAAAACCCAGGTATAATCCCACGTGTTTTGTAGTGGATCCATATAAAGAGTATAAAAGAAGTGACCAAGGGAAAAAAAATCAACAATATATGCATAAACATCAAAAGATTAGGCAAAGTACAAAAGGCTATGAAAAAATTGCAACAAAATACATATAATAGATGATTGAAGCTAGGCAAGTTCATGTGCCACTGATTGTTTTCTAAGATTGAAACTATGGCAAGCCATGAAAGATATTCTGTATCATGTCTCTGTTGATTCGTTGGTTTGACCGCTTGAAAAAGCAATGTGCTCCTTGCTTTTATGCGAAATAGATTTCTACTTCTACTGCAAAAGCCTACGTTCATTTTCTAAATCGAAATAGATAACTTGGTTTTCTAGTTTCAGAATAATTCTAGCAATAGTAGAGTTCTAAATATATTTGGAGATATTTATGATTTTAACATTTCAGATTGATTAGCCTCCATTGAATTGTTCTTGGAGATAAACATGATTTTAGCATTTCAGATTGATAAACCTCCATCAAATAATTCTTTATGATTTAATCTAAAGTTGTTGATAAACTTGGAGACGGAAAGGAAAGTAAAAAATTATTGATAATTCATAAACTCAAAAAAAAAAAAAAAAAAAAAAAAGGGGGCTGAACAATGCAAGAGATAAAATTGTAGTTTATGTAAGAATCAAATACATCCAATAAAAAAAAAAAAAAGTGATAAGAACAAATAAGTGGTTGTTTTTATCTAAAAAATTACTTTATTTCTATTTATTTAATTTATTGCAATTTGTTTAATAAGTGATTACTGCTTTTTTTTTTTATAATACATTTTTATAATACACTACGTTGTTGTAATTCAAGATGCATTAGACCTCTTTTTTTAGTATAGTATACATTGTTGCAATTTAAGATGCAATTTAAAATGTATTATACCTCTTTTTTTTAGTGTAGTATATGTTGTTACAATTTAAAATGCATTAATTTTTATTTATTTATTTATTTTTAAATCTAAAAATCTAAAAAAATTTCTGTAATATGGTAAAACCACTTAGGTTCCGCTTGGGAGGAGGGAATGGAATGGAATGGAAAGGAATAAAAAGAATAATTTTAGAATATTTTTCCATTCTCTTGTTTGGGAGTTTTAATGGAAGGAATGGAAAGTTTATTCCCTTATTTGGGAGTTTAAGTGGGAGGGAATAAAATGGGTAGGAGGGAACACTCATTCCTCTCTATTCCTTTAAAACCTCAAATTTTCATTCCCCCCGAAATTGGGAGGAATGGGAAGGAATGAAATTAGATTTAATAATTTTTTTGCTAAAACTCCCAAAATACTCCTATATATTCAACCCTTTATTTTAAAATAGGGGTTTAATAGTAATATTGTCATAAAATGATTCCATTCCATTCCCTCCATGTTGCTCCCAAACAGGATTACTTACATTCCATTCATTTTCATTCTTTTCCATTCCTTTATTTTAAAACATCCAATCAAAGTTACTTAATTCCATTTAATTTCATTCATTTCTCTTACTTAAATACATTCCATTCTATTCTATTCCTTTCCATTCTCTTATGATCATCTCATTCCATTCCATTCCATTCTCTTATGAACTCTCAAGCGGAGTTTTAGTGCAACTATGACGTCTAAGCCTAGCTTTATTATATAGTATATGATTTTGAGGGTTTTATGAGATTTGCCAGCTATAGTATTTGATTTTTGAGTTGATTTTCCTTATTTATATTTCATATTAGTAATTCTATTCTATTCTATTCCTCATTCATTAGCATTTCATTTAGACAAAATTAACAAACAAGGGCGTCGTCAATGACCACATTGTTGCCCCATCTCCAAAAGCAAATCTATTTATTCTCTCTTCTTCACGAAGAACCTAATCTTTGCTATCTCTTATTAAGGTAATCAAGTAGATGGTCTCAATTCCAGGGATGTCAAGTGTTTGTACTAGGCATTTTGAGGAATTGTATATCTTTTTGTTTGTTGTATATTGTATCTGGGATTAGAAACAATTGAAAAGGGATGAGTTGATTGAAAGAAGTTGCAGATGTAGTTGTTTCAATCATAATTCTAAAGGCAAAATGATCAAGAGTTGAAAAGCATAATAGTATGCTAATTAGTAATTATGAGTTCTTAGAACTTGCATTTGATTTCGATGTATCAATAATTATGCTGAGTTGGAGTTAAACGAAATAGTTAACATGTTGCTGTTGATTTTGAATATTTTTTTTTCTTTCCTCGGCTAGAAAGAAAAAAAAAACATCAGCTGGGTCAAAAAACATCCCCAGTCACTCTTGAGGTTTTGACCCATCAAGGGCTTGCACCATGGGTTGGACTTGGATCACATTTCTTGTGAGTCTTTTGGTCTCATCTGCTCATTTACGAGTAGCCAGCTATTTTTCGGCCTTTTGTCACCCATGAAAAAACTGGGTCAGTGGGCTCTTTTCTTTAGGATCGTTCACCATAGATTTGGGACACAAGGCCCTTTAGGATCTTCTATGTTTCCAACCTATGATGTTAAATGCTTTCCTTATTATATTTGTATAAAAATATTTTTATTTTCGACAATATTGTAATATTTTAATTGGCAATAATTGTTGTTTATTGCGCCAAAAGTTCTTATCATACGGATAATAAAATAATTGAAATAAAAATTTCTTTAGTCCCATAACATCAAAATTTTCATATTTGTATTTAGAGAATATTACATTGTTAGCCCTTTAATTTAGGGAGTTTAACAAACTAAACTCTAAACTCTATAATTTCAAAAGTAACAAATTAAACCTTACAATTTTTAAATTAATAAATTAAATATTGAGATTTTAAAAAGTAGTAAAATAAACTTGAAGGCATTATATTTGGAGTTTAATATAGGCTAAAAGTTTAATTTGCTACTCTTTGAAATCTTAAAATCTAATTGGTTACTTTCACAATTATAAGGATTTTTTTTTTTTTTTTTTTTACTTTTTCAAAACTCATGTTTTAATTTGTTAGTTTTAAAACTTATAGAGTTTATAATGAAAAAAAAAACATATTTTTATTTATAATCCTGAAATGCTTTTCTTTTATTTGTATAATTAGATATAGATTTTTTTTTTTGGTTATTTTCTTTAGAAATAAAACCAAAATTAAAAACAAATACTAAATATATAAAAATTAAATAATTGACTTTTGACAATATCTTATGAAATTATATTATCTTATGAAATTATATTAAGTTCATATAAAGATACCATTAAATGATATTGAGTTAATATAAGTATGCATTGTATCTAGTCCAAAGTGACTCAACAAGACTTCCCACAACAACATCCTCCCTTTAAAGGATGGAGGGGGTCCGAGTATATAGTGAAAGAAGCGTTGAAGGGGTCATTCTGAGTTACTGAAGAGTTGTCCAACAGCATTGGTAACCGAATCAGAGAGGTTTTTATCGCTTTTTATTCTCCTTAGCACTGTCAAATGAATCATCTTACTGCAACAAAGTGAGCTTAGTAATGAATTTGATGGAAATTTAGATATGTGTTTGCTTTGGAAGATTCTTCTTTCCTTTTAGGTGAAAGAGGGCAAAAATTTATGGGAAAAAAAAATTCCAAAGGGAGAAAGAATTCTAAAGGGAGAGAAGATTTTGTCCCCCAAGTAGGACAAAGTGCAACTCCTACGCAATTGGAGGTTTTCACTTATCTTTTGGTATCTTGCCTACCAAGCCAATAGGCAAAGGGCCAAAGTATGAAGCGTGCAAAGTTGATCTTGCACTTGTTGTGCGACCTGTTGTCCAAAGCAATATATTGCTCAAAGTGACCTACCTAGAAACTGAGCTTGGGCTGGCCCACTTCCAATGACCCATTTAGCTAGCTAATATTCACATAATTCCAAAGCTTGGTGGTGGAAATATAGGTACAAGAAACTTTCCCTCTCTTCCTCACAACTCTCTCAATTTCTAGATTGTGACTATGAATCAAAGTATTGTATATTGTTTTAGATTGTATCAAAGACCAAAACAATGTAATATTTGGTTTTTATCAAAGAGATGTACAATTTCAATCTCAAATCATCAATAATAGTGATGTATCTTTTCAATTCTCCTACTTTCTTATTTTTCATATTAAAATAAGTAGCGACTCCATTGTAAAACCCTTTGCCTAAGAGGGATAATAACATCAATAGAATCCCCATTGTCTCTTGAGAGGCAGTAAACACAACTCCAACCCATTCGCATGGGCTAAGTGCCAAAACCCCGTAGAAAAAGTTTTGGGCGGGAGGCCTAGTCTTTCACACCAGTTAACTTAATTGGAAAAATCCCTTATTGTTGAATAAGAGATTTATAGTTCAATTCTTGCCTATATAGCAAAAATCAATTGATGTCTTGGCCTGAAGATAAAGAACAATTATCATGGAGTAAATGCCAAATTTTTGAAATACTATCTTATCTATCATTATTTTAATTTCAAAAATTAAATTAGTAAACTCGCACAAGCATCAATATTCTTCACATTACATACGGTAAGAAGAAAGATAAAACAAATCAGGTAATAGGCATATGACATTTTAAAAAAATTCTAGTAAATCATTAAACACATTGATACAGGCTTGTCTTGTGAATCAGGTAGGCGTGTGTCTAATTATACATTCACACATAACTAGAATATTTTATCTCGCTTCCATCACTGAAATTGTGACATTATTTAAGGAGCAATTTTCTGACTCAATTATAGAATCCTTTAGCTCTCCTGCAACTGTGTTGATAAAAAATGCAGGTTGTTTTGGAGGAGAGAGATGAAGGGTTTCATTTGAAAGCATAGAAACAACATCTAGCATGGTAGGTCTCTCTGTTGCTTGGTCTTGTACACATAAGAGACCAACATGGATACATCTCAATACTTCAGATATAGGACATGATTCATCTAGTATTGCAAGGTCTATTAGCTCTAGACCCTTACCTTCATTCCATAATTGCCACGCCTGATACAAGCAATTGTATACACAACATTAACTATAAAGTTCAAAATTCCATGTATAGGTTGTTAAGTGAGAAACTTACATATCCTATAAGGTTGAGTAGATCTTGAGATTGATAGCGACTATTATTTTTCTTGCCACACACAATTTCTAATAATAGGACTCCAAAGCTGAACATATCAGTTTTGATTGAAATGACGCCATTCATTGCATACTCCGGGGACATATAACCACTGATGTAACATTGACCAATGAACTTAGTGTATGAAAAAGCGTGCGCACACACACACACAAATAAAATACTTACTAGGTTCCGACAACTCTATTTGTGTTTTCCTCTGATCCTTTCAACCCAAATATTCTAGCCATACCAAAATCAGATATTTTTGGATTCAACTCCTCATCAAGCAAAATGTTGCTTGCTTTTAAGTCTCGATGAATTACTCTTAGTCTTGAATATTGGTGGAGATAAACAAGTCCTTGAGCAATGCCTTCAATGATGTTGAAGCGTTTTTTCCAATTTAATAAATACTTTCTAGTAGAATCTGACTCAAAATAGAAAATAATGTAATGGAAATGATAAGTATCGATTGACTTATAAGAAGAAAAAAAATCATGTAAGCAAAATTTCGAAGCAATGAACATATGACCTACCAAAGAGAAAGAAGTCTAAGCTTTTGTTGGGCATATACTCATAGATTAATATTTTTTCTTCTTCTTGAACACAAAACCCAAAAAGCCTTACGAGATTAGTGTGTTGGAGTTTGGCAATGAGAACAGCTTCATTCTTGAACTCTGCCAATCCCTGTCCAGAATTTCTTGAAAGTCTCTTTATTGCTATTTCTTTCCCATTAGATAATTTACCCTGAAAGTATATTGCGTTAGTAATATTTTACTCAGTATCTTTATTCAGTCTTTGCTAACATTATTTAATTTTCTGTCAAGATTCTATTGAGCCGTTGAGCTCAGTTCAAGAGTTAATTTATTGATTGGACGAGTTGGATTAGCTAGGCTAGGTCTTATGTTCAACTTTCCTACAAAAATAGAGAGAGAGATGTCAAGAACTAACCTTATAAACTAGTCCAAAACCACCCTCTCCTAACTTATTTTCACTTGAGAAATTACTTGTAGCAACAGAAATGCTTTCAAAGCTGAAGATTTGCAACTCATGATTTGCTTGCCCATCTTTATTTTGTTTATGCACCTTTTCAAATACAGTGGTAGGTCTTGCATTACCTCCAAGTTCTTGTATTAGCATATTTTGTTTCTTTTGTCTCTTTCCTGATTAACAAACATGCAAAATATAACTTGAAAATTTGTTGTTGCTTTCATTAGTAGTATAGCTGAAACATTTATAATTGGAAAATCAATTACCTCTTACTTTGTCTTTTTTGCATGCATAGCATATGAAGCACAAGATGATAGTAAATCCCCCGACTGGCCCGATAAAAGGCAATATCCACCTGTTTGCCCTGTAATCAGATGCTGCTTCAAGAAGAAACAATTTTTTAATGTTCTACTAGCAACAATATTTCTTTTCATTTTCTCTTTCTTATCATTACTATTCTTTGAGATACATGAACCGCTTGTGCTTTAGAAATCAAACTAAGACCGATAAAATTTATCGCTTTGGCTTTGAGCTATAGGGGGCTACAAATCTTTTGATGAGGTTAGGACCCTTTGTTCATAGTTTAAACTATTGATAACTTCAACCATTGAAACTCTTATTTAAATACATACTTAAAAACTCTAATTCCATAATATGAAACTATATGGATCCTTCTATGACAGTTCTTTGTCAAAAGAATTTGTGTTATAAGAGTTTGAACAAAATTAAATAATTTTTTTTGCATAATACTAATTGGATTTGTTCTTTTTTCGTTTTATCACAACCCACTAGAGATCATAAAGCTTATGGCAATTATTCAACTAGTTAAGAAATCAATAATGCGTATTTATAAAATTTTACCATGTCGTCAACAAAATAATCCGTTAATTTAGTTGTATACATCAAGCAACCAAATTATCAATCCTATTAATACAAATTAAAGCCATGCATATATGATATGTTCCTACTTTGTATAGAACATAGTTAGTAAAGTAGGTATTAAATAGATCTCTCGCTTACTGTATGAAATAAAAAATACTCTAAAATATACATGTTTTCTATAATTAAAAATTCTCTCTTAGCTAAAGTCATAAGAGGGATGAAGGGGATATGTGATAGAGAATTAAGAATCACAAATAGAAAAGCACTGAAACACATCAATCCAAAGTGGAGTCGTCACCACCACACACACTTGGTGCGACGGTTGCTCCACAAGTATAAGTACTTGTGGGATGTGGGAGGCAAGGGCCGTGGTTCAAGTTTCTAGGAGAGAGTTTTGCACACATATACACTTAGATTAGGTTAGAGTATAATTTTTATCTTGTTTAAAAAAAAAAAAAAAAAGTGGAGTTGTCAAAAAAAAAAAAAAAAATTCATCAAGCCAAAGCAAGGCTACAAAAAATAAAAAACATGAATTGAATTAGGAATGTGCAAAAGGAGTAATAATAGAAAAGAAGGGGAAGAAGAAAAGTTAAAAATAGGGAAAGGAAGGGTTGGAGGAAGTGTAATGGTAAGTAGGGTATTAATAATGGAAGAAGAAGAGCCTAAAAGTGAGAGAAAGGCTTGGAGAAAGGATAATGGTTAGATAAAAAATAATGTGGAGAAAAAGAGAGTGAAACAAGGAAGAGGAATGATTATGTAAAATTATATGAATGGATTGGTATAATTGCTTATGGTTTGATTTGTGAAGCTAGCAACTCAATAGTTTCCTATATTAAATAATTGGATTTGTAAAGATAATATTTTATTATTTCTTTGTATTTAATAATGTTTAAATAAATAAAATTTTTTTGATAAAAAGGCGCAACAAGAGTTCGCAAAATTAAATGCAATAATTTTATTAGTATGGATTAATGTGATAAATTGGGCATGAGGTAGACTTACAAGAAAGTATGTATACTCTCCGTGCACCAGAAGATAGAGTTGAAAAATCCGAGCGTGAGCTCCAAATTTCACAGCCAGCATCGTCATCCTCATTTGTAGATGCGTAGGCAACACAAGAACAATTGTTGAAGCACTTGGCCTCACAATCCCTAACGGACAGGATGTCACTTTCATTAAACTTGAATCCATTAAAGCTGTTGTAAATGAATCCGGAATCAGTATACGGAAGAATAATCCTGCAGTGAGGAAGCTTTTGCTCCGCACAATATCCTTCAGCTACTATAGTTCCTCTGTCATAAGGATCACAGTGGACTAGAGTTCCGCTGGAACCATTAAGGTTTCCCAAGTAATCTATAGTTAACCGTGGGGGTGTTGTGATGTCTTTTCCCATAGAGTAAGTGAAGTATGTTTCATTCTCATTCGATACATAGCTAAATACATAGTCAGAAGTGTAGCTCCAATCTGATAAGTTTATATGGTTGTTGTTCAAAGCCGGACTAGTCCAATAGTTGTTCCCATGCCATAAGATGACCAATCGATCTGTATGGTTAGGATCCACGCCAAAGGTAAAGTCCCCTACCTTAGGTACCATCGAGCCTCTCCATGATCTTAGAGACCAAATATGTCCTGTTTTCCGATTAACTCCAAGTTTCATTCCTGGCAGAAGTGTGTCAGTAGGATAATCAAAGCTTTGCCACAATTGTCGCCCTGAACTCTGTTCGCGCAGTACAAAATTACCATTATCATGTAGAACAGCACTTGTATTACTAACTTCTTGTTCGGAATGTAACACAATAGAAAGACTCCCATTGTATGAAATTTTCAAGCTCCCATAACCATCAATGGTAAGACTTCCAGAATTGTCAAAGATAGGAGTGTCTCGATTGGCAACCCACACTAAGTTCTCCTGCAGGGGTGCAAGGTTGTTGTTGTACCAAATTCCTAAATAGTAATTGTTACGTGCAAGGCTGAAGAATCCCAATCTAAAGTTTCCTTGACCTCCTGAAAATAATTCAGTTCCATACTTGATTTCATGTCCTTGTACTAATGTGTCTTGCTGGGAAGATGGCTCCAGGAAGAGTAGCAGACATAATAAACCGAGGATAAGTTTTTGAGCTTTGCTTGCCATGGTAGTCATTGATTTTTTTGTGAGCTACGGAAGAGGAAGGAATCAGATCATAAAGTGCAAATATGGTAGAACAAGCTTTATGCAACCGCCTAAATTGAACAATAAATTCTATCCACACAAAATCCAGGGCTAAACTCCAATAACAATACAAATCTATTCTTCAAAACCCATTTAAAATAACTCAGAATTTGCAAATAATATTATTTTAATAATTTTTTTTTAATCAACGCAGGTTTGAAAATTTTTGGGAATTTATATAATTTATTTTTTAAAACCGTGTTTTAATTGAAAACATGATTCTAAGAGCACAGTTAAGTTAGCGTAAATTCTATTTTAAAACATAAATTTTGTTCATAAAATTGTGTTTAGAAAAAAGCAAGGTTCTCAAATAATTCAAGTTGGTGTCAATTCAAATTATTATAGTTCAAATATTTGTCAAATTAGCATGAAGTGAGCATAAAAGACAATATATTAAAAAGTAGTTGAAAATCTATTAAAAAAAAAAAAAGGAGAAATTTCATTTAAGACCCTATAGTTTCAACGTATGACAAATTAAATCTTATAAGTTTAAAAGTAATAAATTAAATATTATAATTTATAATTATAAAAGTTACAAAAATTAATCCACGAGATTCTAAAAAGTAACAAAACTATGTTATTTTTATATAACTATACTATGATTTACCTTGTTACTTTTTATATTAAAATTTAAGGTCTTAAATTATTGCCTTTGAACTTATAAGATTTAACATGTTAAACACTATTTCTACCTTTTATTAAAAGAAAAAAAATTGTTACACACTAATTATGGGTTTAGAACGTAATTTGAGAGGAAAACAAAAAACAAGGTGAAATATGAAGCAAGGGATAACCTTAACAGGTGTAAACAATAGAATCCTGCACGACACAGATCTTTACGCACATTCTACGCTGTTATATCCACATCAAACTCCTTTGTTTTCCCTGCAATTTTCAATCATAAAATCAATCATACTATTCAATTATTTAAAACACACAGTGAAAAAATAAAAATGAGAATTGACATTCAGAGTGGTTAGAATTACCGTGGATTGTAAAATTCTGGAATGCAGTACAAGTGAGAGCCTTGGTGAAGTGTAAGAGATGGAGATAGAACCTTGGTCTGACTGGTGAATCTGATTATGAAGAGAGAAAAAGTCTCATCTTCACATTTGTAGAAGGAAGACTTTGTAGAGAAGGAAGACTTCACATTTGTAAAAGTCTCATCTTCACATTTGTAGAGAAAAAGTGTGCGAACGCGCTTCCCAGACGCACGTTTGCGTTTTCAACGCTTTTTTTTTTTTTTTTTTTTTTCTCTCAGCCGTGAATGTTGTCTTGGTGGGGTAAACAGTGTGCACACAGTATACACACAGTGCACACACATCACCTTTTTCAACTACTTTTTTTGTGATGGGACTCACAATTTTTATTTTTTAACAATTTTTTCATTAAAAATAGGTCTCATGATACTATATACACATTTAAAAATTATTTTGCTACAGTATTTTTTAATTTTCAAGTTTTAATTTTTAGTTTTCAATTGTATCCAAACAAATCCTAAGTGTGCATTTGAAAAGCACGTTTTGCACTTCCCAAACGCGTTTGCGTTTTTTTTTTTTTTTTTTTATTATTATTTTTTTTACTTTACAGCTTTTTCAGCCAGCTTTTTTGACTTTTCATGTGAACAATGCATATATGTACTGTTTACAGACCTACAAATTTTACTTTTTATTAACTTTTTCATTAAAAATAAGTCCCACGATATTATTCACACATTTAAAAATTATTTTACTACAGTATTTTTCAATTTCAATTTTTAGATGTATCCAAACCACCCTAAGAAAGTATGCTCTTAACAAAATCTATGTTAAGAGTAGGGCAGTAAACGAGCCAAGCTCAAGCGAGTAGTGCCTGTTTGAACTTGACTCGTCGTAAAAATAAAATGCTCAAACTTGACTTGAGCTCGAGACAAGCCTAAATATAATGTTTGAACTCGAGCTCGTGGAAAACCCCAAGAGCTTGAGCTCAACTTGGCTTGGCTTGATAAATTTATCAAGCCAAGCTCAAGCTTATCATCAAGCCCAAGCTCAAGCTTATCATCAAGCCCAAACTCAAGCTCAAGTCAAGCTTTTTTGCTTGGAATCTAACAAAATTGCATTATCAAGTGCTCAAATCTGCTCAAATCTCCAACATTCAAGTAAACAAAGATAAGAAAATAATATACTCATTTGCTCATACTTCTAATTCCACCTGTGATCAGCAATTGCTCAAATTAAAGCTTTACATAATTAAATATGTCCATTCATACTTCCTTATGTCTAGCTATAATATTTGTTCAAAATACAATTCACAAATATATTCTTCATACTTCCTTCACAAATATACTTGTCAGCTGTGCAGCCATATATAATCTTCAAACAAAAAAAGAAAGACCCGCTTGACATGACATTTCAGAAGTATCCATATCACCATATGCTAAGTTATCATATGCACCATGCCATTAACAAAAAGAATATTTAGTTTTTTAAAAACAAAAGACTATCTATCATTCACAAATCTAGGTCTTTCACTTTCCGCACCAGATCAGAATATATTCCACCACAAGGTCTTCAATATGCACCAGATCAGAAAACCAACAACCTGCATTCAAAACAACCAAAAATAATAAAAGGACATTAGAAATTATAGGGGAAGATGATAATTATAGTCAATATTCAGTAAATTAAGAGAAAATCAACTTTACATTATTATAGTTGTATTAAAAATATGCACCATATCAACATAACATATCCTTTGCAAATATAAGAAAATCATAGATATAAAAGACCATTATCAAATAATAAAGCACATACCTTACACCCTCTTGCAAACACAAAAAACTATTTTGCAATATCAAACAAACTACAATGCAAACAACTATAAAAATATATAGAAAATTTTTAAACATGAAAATTTACCTATGGTGAGAGAAGGCTATGAACGTCTTGGAGGATGGAGGTAGAGAGCAAAGATGGTAGTGATGCCAAATACTACACTGAATCTAGAGCTGTTGTCGGAGCTCTTTGCACACCCACTAAAACCCTTAAATTACATGATGATTCGGTAAACACCGGACTCTAAATCCTCTTTGCTAACATCTAACTCTTCCAAATCTAGGACTTGTTCATTTGTTGCAAAGAGATATAGGGCAGATTTTTCAGAATATCTTGGCCTCACGAGAGAGAGAGAGCTAGTCAAATTTTGGTGAAACTGATGGGAAAAGAAAGAAACTGATGATAAAAGAGAGAAAGATTGAAGCTTCTCAAAGAAGCTTCGGCCTTTCCAAGATAGCCTAAGAGTTTTAGGCTGGAGACTGCATAGGATTGACATGGACTCATTGACTGACAGCTGAAAATTTCAGTTTGAATAAAATTGAATTGGGTTTTTTTTGTTCAATGATAGAACTAAGTTTCGGATTCAGTAGAGAGAACTAAGAAGAAAGAGTATTCAGATGGAAAGGAAAGGAGTAACTAAATGACTAAACTAACACACGAAAATAACATAAAAATACAACAAAGGCCAAAGGGATAAGATAGTGAAGTCCAGCTGTATTAGAGTACTACCGTATTAGAGTCTTTAGAGAACTCTAGAAGGTAGAAGTGAAGTGAAGTCCAGCTGTATGCACTTTACTAGCTAGAGAACTCTAGAAGGTAGAAGTGGAAATTGAAAAAAGTGTGACTTACAAAGTGAATCTCCGGTCTTTCTTTTTTTTTTTTTTTTGGTGCTAAAAATGTTTTTAAAAGGGAAAGAAAAAAAACTTAAAGTAATGGATATTGAAAAGTTATCTTATGTGGAAAATTTTATTAAAATATGTGTAATATAAAAATATTTAGTTTATTTAGTAAATATATATCAAGTCTTTTATCAAGCTATATACGAGCTTAAGTTTGGCTTGTGTTGTATCGAGCTCGATTGTTCACGAGCTTGTTCACGAATAAATTTTTTTGCTCAAGCTCAGCTTGTTTATCAAACAAGCCAAAAACTAAAGCTTAAGTTTGGCTTATTTATAAACAAACAAACATGAACGAGTTTTTTATCGAGCCGAACCCGAGTTATTCACAACCAGCTTGGTTCATTTACAGCCCTAGTTAAGAGCATACTTTGACTATACGTGGATTAGCTCGCCATTAAATGCGCACTTTTTTCCAGGAGAAAGGAAACATATTAAATAATAAAGAAGAAGAAAAAAGAGAGGGTTTCCATCTTTGCAAGTCGTTTATAACAATAAATAATTATTCTGTTAAGGAGTTGGTACGCATATTTTAATTACATGATCATTCATTGTATCTCGCTGAGTAAAATCACGACAATTAAATAAGTTATGTACTTAAAGCAAACGCGTTTGCTCATTTGAATTTGCAAATTGTTATTATTTTAATAATAATTCTTTAAATCGACACAATTTTGAAATTTATTAGTATTTTTTTAAAAAAATTGTTTTGGAAACATGATAGTGCATGTTCAAGTTAGAATAAATCCTATTTTGAAACAAAAAATTTGTTGATGAAATCGTGTTTCGAAAACATGGTTTAGAAAAAAAGGCTAAATTCTCAAATGAAAAAGAAAAAAAAAAAAAAAAAGAACATCTAGTTGGTGCCAATTTAAATAATTATCGGTCAAAAATTTGTCAAATTAGCATGGAATGAGCATTAAAAAAGGAAAGATCCAGTCAAATTATAAAGTAGTTGGAAACCTTAAAAGAACTTAAAAAAAAAAAAAAAAGAGAGAAATTTTCAATCCAAGAGATTTTAAAAAGTAACAAAATAAATTTTAGCCCATTTAAGGGGAACAATAAAATTTATTTGTTACTCTTTTATTATTATTGATAACTGGATAGTTACAACAGAAATGTATCAACTAGTTAACTTACAAGATTTTTAGTAATTAATTTGTTAGTTATATAACTATATGATTTAGAGTGCTACTTTTTAAAACTTAAGAGTTTAATTTATTGCTTTTGAAATTAGATGATTAATTTGTTACACGCACTATTTCTACCTTTTATTAAAAGAAAAAATTGTTAAGCACTAATTATAGGTTTAGAACGTAATCTAAGAGGAAAAAAACAAGGCCAAATATGAAGCAAATGATAACCTCAACAGGTGAGAACAATAGTGTTGCGCTCATCAGATCTTTACGCACATTCAAATCCATGTCAAACTTCTCTGTTTCCTCCGCAATTTTCAATCTAGAAATCAATCACACTATTCAATCAAAAAAATAAAAACACACACACACACAGTGAAAAAATAATAGAAAGAATCGACATTCGGAGTGGTTAGAATTACATTGGATTGTAAAATTCTGGAATGTAGAACAAGTGAAACCCTTGGCGAAGTGTAAGAGATGGAGAGAGAGTCTTGGTTTGACTGGAGAATCTGATTTTTAAGAGAGAATTTGACTAAGAAAGTATGCTCATAACATTTAGAGAAGGTATACTTTGACTAAGAAAGTATATGCTCTAATAACATGGAGAAGAATTTTGGAGAGTAAATGCACTGTGAAGTCCAACAGCCTCTTTATCTCTAAATTTTTTTTTTTTTTTATAGATATTCTACAGTAGCTCTCCAAGATTGGAGAGTACGGTAAAAATCACTGTAGCGTTTCTAAAGATTATTTCTTGTTAAACTAATACCGGTTGGATTAAAAAAATATTTTTTTCTCTTTCCTTCCTTTCTCTTTCTTCTTCACTCCGTCTCTCTCTTGCTTCTCTTTAGAAAAAAACTCTCTCCTTGCTTCTCATTAGAAAACAACACTCTTTCCTTCCTTTCTCTTTCTTCTTCACTCCGTCTCTCTCTTGCTTCTCTTTAGAAAAAAACTCTCTCCTTGCTTCTCATTAGAAAACAACAGTGAAGCACAAAATCGACAGAGCTCTCTCTCACAAAACGATCTGCCCAGATATTTTGAACCCCAAATCGTGGCTCAACCACTAGTGAGGAAGAACGGAAATCGGTACCCAAAATTTGATTTCATGGTTTTTTTTTTTGCATAATGTTTGAATTTATTGGCTTATACTGGATTTGGTGGTTTTGCATGATTTGCTATTGCTACTGTCTGGATTTAGTTTTGGATTTATGGGTTTTTCTATGTATCTCTGATTTGTGTTTTTCTTGTTCACTCTGTTTCTTGATCTCATCTATAGCTATTTAATCAATCTTATTTAGAGTTAATAAGCTAATCTGATTCCTTTTAGTTTCTTATTTTTCAATAAATTTTTTGGCCTCATCTCTATTTTTGCATGCCAACTGTTCGACTTAAGGCCTTCCCTGATACAGAGCTTAATCCCTTTCTTCCTTCCTTCTTCTTGTTCTTTTATTTTTTTTCAATGCATTTTGATTCATGTGTTACAGTAATATGATTGAAATCTTGCTCTAAGGAAAACAGAGAAGGCAGGGGGAACTTCGAAATTTTTTTCTTAGACAGTAGTTGTTGAATATATATATATATATATATATATATAGACACACACCAACAGAGAGGTTTCTGAGAGAAGCAATGGAAGGGAATAAGAAAACGGTGTCATCTTCTTCCTTGACTTCTGAACTTTTTAGGTCCAATTAAAGAATCTTCTTCGTCATCTGGGATTTTTGGGTCTATCTTTGTGCCTTCAACCAAAGTATTGGTTTTAATCTCAGTTCAATCTTGTTGTTTTGAGCTAATGTTTAGAATCTATAAACATGTGATGTATTTTCTTTGATTGTTTCAATTTGATTTTCATTGATTTTATTTTGTTATGTTCGTTTGTTTTCAATAAATCTCCTCTCAAGTAACAAATGTGTCATGCCCAACAAAAAAACAAGTGCATATCTTTGTGTGGAGCAATGAAATTGTTCATTCAGTATTAGGTTCGAGAGGCTTGAGGGCAAGCTTTTTGGGTTAAGACTTTTTTTAATAGTTATTAAAAACTTTGGTTTATATTATATAGTTTATTAATGAAAATTAATTTGATTTGAAAATTATATAGTTTATATTCTACTAAAGATAGGATAGAGTTTGCTTAATCACATTCTGACATAAATCTATGGGTTTGGATCCCTTTTACTTTAAAATGTTGGGTAGCCCCCCTTTGCTGAGATTTTACAAAAAAAATCTGAACAGCATCAATTCTTTTGCTAATTGATTGGTAGGTAACCTTCAAAGATGAAAGGATGTGACTTTCTTTTGCAAAGATTGGTCTGTATTGTTCTTGTGGTTTTCTATAGATTATAGCACTTATTACCAAACTAAAGATAGCCCCAAAATGGAAGTACCCAGCCTAGGGTAGTTGAGAGCAGGCCAAGGACAGGGCCTAAAATAACCAACCAACATGAATGCAAGAAGTTATTTAGGTTTTAGTGGAGAGGATCTTTCTAAAACCAGAACTCAGTTTCTGAACTGTAGGGAAGCCATTGTTTTTTGCAGTGTGAGTATCCTGGAGGCCATATAAGGGAGTTCTTCATCTTCTACAAAGAACTCCCTGTGGTAAAAACATTTATTTAGACCTAGGCTTGAAGTATGGTGTTGATTTGTGATTTATCATTCATTCCTCTGGAGTTTGTTTCTTGTTTTGCTAGAGATTAAAAGTTTAAATGCTTTGTACTTATCAAAAAAGTTTAAATGCTTTGCTAAGTAAACCTTTTGATTGCTTTTTTAGATACTTGTGCTCATATCATGGTTAATTACTTGCCTAAGCAATATTTCCTCCTTCAATATTACTTAATAGATGTTCAAGCTACATGTATTAAGGGGTTGTATTGTCCAATTTTTTTTTTTTTTTTCCCTACAGGACTAGTAACAACATGCCTTTTCATGATGTATTCTTTGCTTTTAAGTATCAATATGTGAATTATTCACACAGGCTGCAATAATTGTGTGTATTTTTGGTGGCAGCAACTTGGGAAATTTTTTCTATGGGTTGTAATACAAATTATGCACGAATATGCTTCTAAATGACTCTGATTCCAATGATGATTTTGAGATAATTGCGCTTCTTGCATTGGAAGAAGAAAGATTAGAAAACGAGAGGGCATCAACATCACGTCGTGGTTCTGTTCTAGGTCGTAGGTTCATCTAACATGATCATGAGCAAGGCCACCAAAGACTTTTTCAAGACTATTTTGCAGAATCACCAGTATATCCTCCTAACATATTTCGGAGGAGGTTTCAAATGAGTCGATCTCTTTTTCTACGTATTAAATCTAATCTAGAAGAGAAAGATGAATATTTTGTTCAAAAAAGAAATGCTACCGGATTACTTGGTTTGTCTTCCCTTCAGAAGATGACTGCTGCACTAAGGATGCTTGCGTATGGAGTAGCGGCAAATTTTACAGATAAATATGTGAGAATTGGAGAAAGCACTGCAATAGAGAGTCTCAAAAAATTTGTTGAACCATAGTCGATATTTATTCTACAGAGTACTTGAGGTTACCAAATAGCAATGACATTGCTAGGTTGCTAAGAGTTGGTGAAAGGTGTGGATTTCTAAGGATGCTAGGAAGCATTGATTGTATGCACTAGAAATGGAAGAATTGCCCATCGGGGTGGAAAGGTCAGTATACTGGTCATAGTCGTGAGCCAACAATTATTTTGGAAGCAGTAGCATCATATGATCTTTGGATATGACATGCATTTTTTGGATTACTTGGGTCTCATAATGACATCAACGTGTTAGACTGTTCTTTTATTTTTTCCAACCTTGCTCAAGGTCGTGCACCTTCGGTGAATTACTCAATCAATGGACATGATTATACAATGAGATATTATCTTGCTGATGGTATATATCCTCTATGGTCCACTTTTGTAAAGACAATCTCAGTTCCACAAGGTAGAAAGAATAGTCTTTTTGCTACAACTCAGGAGTCAACAAGGAAGGATGTAAAGCATGCATTTGGAGTACTTCAAGCACGATTTGCAATTATTCATGGGCCTGCACGTCTTTGGAAAACAGAGGCTCTTGATTACATTATGAAGGCATGCATAATATTGCATAACATAATAATTGAAGATTAACATGATACTAATGGAGCAGAAGACTTTGATTATGAACAAGTGCCTGAAAGCATCCCTACAACAGTGTCCCACGAGCCTGCAAAAGAATTTAGTCAATTTACGGCGTTCATTGCAGCCCATGAAAAAATTAGAGATACAAAAACTCATTTTCAACTCCAATTGGATCTCGTTGAGCACTTGTGGCAACGATATAGTGATTCAATGTAATTTGAAATTTCTCTTCATTTATGTTAGTTTTCTATAGGTAAAATTCGATGTAATTTGAAATTTATCATATATATCTTAATTTTGAAATTTATCAAGTCTTTTTGAAAAGTATGACTATTGAAAAATATTACCATTTAAAAAAAAAACCCTTAAAAAAAAGGCTATTGAGAAAATATAATTGTTGAAAAATTTGAAAATGTTAATATTGGGAAATTTAAAAATATAGCTGTTAGGAATTTGAAAAATATAGTTGTTGGGAATGAATAAAAAAAGAATATAGAAAGATTAAAGAAAGAATGAAGAAATAATATTTAAATGAACGCAAAAATGCAAAACTGGCCCTCTAACTTTCAGTATTTTTCATTTCAGTCCTCTAACTTTTAGTTTTGTTATTTCAGTCCTCTAACTTTCAATTATTGTCAATTTGGTACTCCGTTAAACTCCAGTTATATATTGTCGTTAATTGAGTCAAAACGACGTCGTTTTGGTTTTTTTTTTTTTATTTTTTTATTTTTTTACTTTTTTTATTTTTTATAATAAATTTCGGAATTAAAAGAAAATTAAAAAAAAAAAAAAAAAAAAACCATTTCAGAACCAACACATCATTTTGGAGCAGAGGAAGAAGATGACAAAAAGAAACGCACCTCATCAACAAAACTTCGATCCTTAGGCCTATCCTCTCTTCTCACAAACCCACTCGCCTCTCTCTCTCTCTCTCTCTGTACCCACTCAACCCCTCTCTCCCATTCTTCTCCCACAGCTCCTCCCCAAAGCTACGGTCCGCGTAGTACGCCTCCGCCTCTGCCTCGGCCTCAACCTGAGTCTGAATGGGGAGCCGCTCGTAGTGGCCGAGGGCAGTGCCCTCCAGCTCGTCTAGGCAGCCGAGTCCGCGGGTTGACACGGAGTAGAGCTCGCCCTTGACCCGGTGACCCGACCCGGTGAGGTTGATCAGGTATGGGATATCGTTGAGTCCGCACACGAGTGGGTAGGAGTGTAGGGTCACGTGGGTGCCCAGGAAAACGGCGTCGTTCTGGTTTATCAGGGATTGCATTAGGCCGTGGTTCGGAAAACCTCGCTTCAGTGTGCCGTATGTGAGGATAGAGAATCGGACCTCGAAGTCTTTGTCGTCTCCTTCGAGGTTCGATTCTCTATCCTCTCTCTTTGATTTTGGTTAATTTGGATTTGATTTTTGATGAAATGGTATTTAGTTTAGAGCTGCATTGCGTTGATTGTGTTGAATTTTCTGATGCGGTGGTTCTGAAATGGTTTTTTTTTTTTTTTAATATCAGTTTTTTTTTTTTTTTTTTTAAATTTTCTTTTAATTCCAAAAAAAAAAAAAATAAAAAAAAAAAAGGTCAAAACGACGTCGTTTTGGCTTAATTAACGGCAGGACATAACTGGAGTTTAACGGAGTACCAAATTGACAATAATTAAAAGTTAGAGGATTAAAATGATAAAACTGAAAGTTAGAGGATTGAAATGAAAAAGACTGAAAGTTAGAGGGTCAGTTTTGCATTTTTGCCTTAAATGAAATAGAGAAAAGAATAAAAAGTCTGTTGGAAAGCATATTTGAAAAAGTAGGTAGCTAAAAGGTGAAATATACTATTCTCTTTCCAAACGGCAAAAATTTGGAGAAAATTTGGAGAGACTGTTGGAGATGCTCTTAACTTGCCATTGGTGTTCTCCATGTTATAAGAGCATACTTTCTTAGTCAAAGTATACCTGAAGACCATATTTTAATTACATGATCAATGAAGTTATCGAAACAAGAGAAAGCTACATGACTATGAAATGAGTTATGATATTAAAGTAGATGCGCATGCTCATTTGATACTGAGTTAGTATGGGATGGGGTTTGATTTTTTATTTTGTGGGTTTTATGGGATTTGACCGCTAGTTTTTTAATTATGTTATTCATATTTCATATTAGTAATGATATTCCATTTCTCATTAGTATTTAATTTAGACAAATTTACAAACAAATTGCCATGATTAATGACCAAATTGTTGATGTACCATCTGTCATCTTAGTGCATGCCTACCCGTCTCTTATTAAGGTAATCAAGGAGATGGTCTCAATTCCAGTAATGTTAAGGTCTGTTCTAGGCATTTTGAGGAATTGTATTAGCAATAGTGTGATTCCTGATGACATGGATTGTGTTGTATACTAGAAATAAAATGATAAGTTAGTCGTGTTCGAGATGACCAATCTCCTTAATGGGGCTGAGAGAAGAGAATTTTGGATTAAACTTTGCTTGCCTATTTATTAATTGCTTCTGCTCTTAAATAGTCTCAAGCAGAGTGCCCAACTAGGAAATTCAAATTACATCTTGATAGTTCTGCAGTAACTTCAAATCACGACTAATCCTAACCAACAACTCATCCTAATCAACAACTTGAAATAACATTTGAAATAACAATTAGATAGCCATCAACTCCCTATCAGCTCACTCCTTATCTGATGCATGCTTATCTTCTCCCTCTGTCTGAATCATAACAGATTGGTACATTAATAAGCATAAATTCTGGTCTCATTTGTTTCCAAATGCATCGCTTTGAATTGAAGAATCATTCATGAGAGTAAGGGAAGACACAGCAATGCTGTGGATACATGAATATTATTTGGTGGGGTCATCATTTGCTGATCATTAAGATGGATGGAATGAGTGGTTGGTAATGAAAAAAATAATATTAATTATGAAATCATTGAAATGGCTAGGCTTGTGCTTTAGAGTTATGCGGCACAAATTAAGCAAATGGCTAGGCTGCCTGCTTTTGCACCATACTGCAGAAGGATTGTGACATTTTGTGCATGCAGCATTACTGATGCAACTGGGGCGTGATGATTTGTATGGTTCTGAACTTCTCGTACTTCTGAATCTGTATAAGGGGTCAGTTGAGTTGTTTGGGCTGTTGGGCACCATATACCAATGTGTTGGCAGAGATTACATTGCAGTTGGAAGATGCCAAGGCAGGGTTGAGTGTAATGCATCGTCTTGCCTGTTATGCAGCATGTGGATATTTCTAGGCTGCTGCATAGGGAATGTGTATTCACTACCATAACTCTGATTTTTTATGATTAATAATTGTATCTCATTGAGTGAAATCACTACCAAAGAGCCAAAATCTTGCAGGTGACGAGCATAATCATGCGTAGTCTGTCCCCCAAAATTTAAAATGTACCCCAAAATATTACTTTTGGCCCCCCTCCTCCAAAAATATTCTCAAATTAACATTATTTTATTGTCGTGCGGGGGCATGGAAGCATGATGTAGAATGTGCTAGAATATTGAATAGCACCATACTTGTTAATAATGATCTGTGGCCGTTGATTGGAGTCTAAAGGTTTAGAGAACTATCCTGTGGAAATTATTAAAATTAAATTTTTTGATTTGTCAATTAATGATTAAAATGGAGTGAAAAATTAAGACCACTAATTTTACATTAAGGACAAATTATCCTAAATTTACAATTTAGGAAAATATCTAGTGTTGATGTCCTAAATTTTGAAAATTCTCAAACAAAATTTCAAAAAATCACCACCAATGAAATTGGTATTAGTTTATTGCAACATGATAATTAATTGTGCCAACAAATATTAGATTGTAATGTTAATTAAGGTGATAAAATTTGAAAATTCTCAAAATTTTTTTGGTTTATACTTCGCCCCCTTAAGCTCGAATCCTGGTTCCGTCCCTGATCTGTCCTATATTTTGTTAAAATTTTCTCATTAAAAAAATAAATGCCGCAGAGTTTATAAGCAAAGATGCTAAATTGATCAAATGATGTGGAGTTCACTTCAAGCTATTAACCGCAGCTAAATTCTCTGAGGACAATTCAGATAAGATCTATCGGTATTTTAATCGCATGATCTATGAAGTCAAATATACAGATTAATAGATTACATTACTATTAAGTGGCTTATGTAATTAAAGAAAACATGGATAGATTTGAAATGTCTATTATGTTAAAAGAACGTTCCTCCACATCAGGTTGGAGGAAAATTCTATCTACTCTTTCATTGCCTAGATGTAAATTTCTATCTAGTCTTTAATTGTCTAGATATGTTGCTTGACAAAAGTACATCCTTTTCTTCAATATAAATGTTGATCTCTCTGAAACATACAGCAAAAGTGCTTCAAAATGATGACATATCATTCACGATATACATTGTTGTTAAGGCCTTCGCCAATAGAATATTATTAGAGATTTCTACTACCAGAAGTTGAGCCTCTTGGGAAAGTACTTCCTAAATTGCATTCTACTTTTGAATGCTTCCATTGTTGAAAAGGCATCTCAGAGCTATCTCATAAGAAGAGAATATAGCCCCATTCACCACAAATGCCCGAGCAACTGTAGTTCCTAATCCTCGCCAAAGCATGTGGTATCCTTCATCTTTTACAATCCTGCCAAAGCAATCAACAATGCCAGTGTATTTCTGTGGAGATGAGAGTGATTGCGCCTGTAGTCTGGTCTTTACAACATCTAAGGGGTAGCATGAAACCCAACTGGCAACTCCTGCTAGCCCTCCTGCAACCAACATTGTGTTGAGGCTTTCTTGGCCACTCTTTCTGCAGCCAGGGTGAAGCTGCTCCCTCAAATACTCATATGTGTAGAAGTAGAAACCATGAGAAGGAGCATCCCTTAGCAAGGTTATGGTTAAACCTCGGTACATCCCCTTTATACCTTCTGTTTTGAATATGCTTGTGGCAACACTAACTGGTCCTTTGTAAGGATCTGACTGATGTAGTTTTGTGTAGCTATTGTTCTGCAATTGAAGGCGGATTTTTACTAGTTCTACTGGAGTGAGAATTAGGCTCTGAAAAGCACCAGTACCAAATCCTCCTAGAGCAACACCTTTGTAGGAAGGAGGATCTGTAGCTGAAACAGATGAGTCAAGTGCTTGAGAGAGGACAGCATAGATCTGGAAAACCATGGCATTCTGCAATGTACAAACCCTCAACTTGACTTGAGTCAGTGTAAAGAATTGTTATATCAGTTTTGCAAAACCAAAAACCATTTAAAGGAATCACGTTTACATTATAAATATATACATTAATACACAGACCTAAAACTGACTTGCCTGCAGCCTTATATTTGAAAACCAAGAATGACTCCATTTTTTCTTTTTGGTTGTGCCCAAGATTAAAATGTAAATTGCATCAAAATTTGATTATTAAAATTTATACTTCTGGCTTACACTATCTCCTGGTATTATTAAAGCAGGCACTTTTATTGAAAATTTGCTTTATACTTAGTGAACAATAGCTATTCCTGTATATTTTCTCTTACAATTAATGTCATGATTTAGTCTTAGGTGGCGTTTGGATTGTGTCCACATTTGGACGTTTTGTGTTTTAGGCTTTTGTTTTTTTTTTTTTTGGACCAGTGCTCAGTGTACTGTTCATGGGACATGAACAGTGCATCAAGGCATATGAACAGTGTTTTTAGTGTGAACAGTAACCGAAAATTATTTTTTTATTATTTTCAGTTTTCAGCAAAATAAGCGGTATCTAAATGCACATAGTTTGGTAAAACCCAACTTCAAAAATCAAGTGAAAATATTCTTTTAATTAAAAAATAAAAATAAAAATCAATATAAGTTGATAATCAAAGATGTCAAAAATAATATAAATAATATACATTAACACACAGACCTAAAACTCACATGCCTGCAGCCTTACATTTGAAAACCAAGAATGACTCCTTTTTTTTTTTTTTGGTTGTATCCAAGATTAAAATGTAAGTTGCATCATATTTTAATTTTCTTTAAACCCAAAAGCAAAGTAAAAAAAATACAAAATTTTCTTTCTGAGTGGTCAAGTAGTCTCAAGTTTTCCAAAATAATGAGCCATGAAAAATTCACAACAACGTCATGTTTCCTTTACCACTGGTGATTACACTCAGGAAATCAGTCGGTTTACCTAAATGACACATTGAAACAAAAATTCCAAACACCTTGTAGACATTAAACATTACCCACCAAAAGACCAAGACCAAAGAATGACAACTCCAACCCCTTTTGGAACCAAAAAAAAAAAAAAACAATAATATCAACAGCCTCAACAACCATTGAATCTCACTATTGGCAGCTCATCACCATCCAACTAAAATTTCAAGATCATGCTCGAATGCCCAACAATTATAACTCATTGAGGAATAGACAATTTCACTTTTTTCAAGCAATGCCCAAAACATAAACCATCGACCAAACATTGGAAATCTCAAGAATCAAAACATTCAACCCTCGCAAACCCCCCAAAAAAATCAAAACTCAACAATCCAAAGCACCAATTCAAGTCACCAAAACGTCTAATTCATAACCATGGAGATTCACATTGTACATTTAAAAGGCCAAAATTCGCAAAAATTTCTCACATTGATGTCCAAGACTAAGGTGCCGATCGGTAACTTCATATTGAGACACTAGTGGCGATTGGAACCTACTCTTTGAAATTCATTCTTTCTCACAGACCTATATCCAATTTCTCTATACACAACTCTAGGCATTACTATCATGTAAAATCCACACATTTGCTCAAACAAGGTAAAATGGACACAATTTTTTTCAAAAAAGGAAAAAAGAAAAGAAAGTCAAATGGTTGCATCGAAACCAGGTGCGTTAGGCCCATGAAATAATTTTTAAAAAATGTGCGTTTAGCCCATATACCGTTTTCAAAAATCATCATCTTTCCAACTAAGGTATTAGACCTGTGATTTATTTTTTCAAACTTTTTTTTTTTAATCTTTCGAATTAGGGGAATTGCCCTACCATGTCTCCAAAAAAAAAAAAAAACCACAAGAGGCATCGAGCTCTCCAAATTTTTTTTTTTTCCCCTTCTTCTAGGTCAAATCATCTCCAAACCTAGAGATATAAGTGGATTAAAGGGTGAGAGAAGGAAGTAAAGTAGAGCTGGTTGAAAATAAACTAATTTTGAGTTAGTTTTACTCTACTCCATCTCACTCCCCTCAATCCAAATGGATAAAGTCTCATGGAGCTTTTTTAGCAAGCCCCCATTTTCTATTCTCTTTTTCTCCTTCTCAAAATGTTCTTGATTATAAAATAATAATAATAATAAAAAAATCCCGTGGATTAAATTGATTTAAAAAAAAGGAAGTTTCACAAGAAATTCAACAAAAATTTTTAAAAGGCCCATTAAACTAAATTTTTTCCCTCTAACCAACTAGGGGCAATGGGCCCTTGACTTACTTTAAATTTCTTTCCATTTGAGCAGAGTCTCACTTTCTGCTGGTTTTCCAATAATAAAATTTTTGCATAAAAATTTTATTAAAAAAAAAAAAAAAAGGGTTCCTTCAAAATTAGGTAAACTTTTCTTTCATTCAAAATTCAAAACTTTCTTCTCAACTATCTCTTTTTCAAATCGAGGATGGAGAATTTCTTCGACAAAAGTTTTTGCAAATCATGATCTTTATATTCTTGCCAATTAACTTGCACAAAAAAGAGATTAATTTCATTTGATCCATGTGATGAGGATCTTTGCTCATCACGGGGAACATTTAAAAAAAAAAAAAAAAAAGCTCAAGAATTCAAAATGTGAAAGACCACTCATTAAAATATCAGAAGATTTATCTATCACAATTCACAAATACTATTAACTTTTCAATATTGATTTTGCCTCCATGAAAATAGAGACAGAAAGTGATAAGTGAAATTATAGCATAAAAGATTTAACCCTTCCGCTTTGCTCGTATGATAGAACTTACAGCTCAAGCTGACAGAATAAGTAGTGGGGATGGCTGAAGACCTTAAAGCTGACGCCATTAATAAGCTGATGATGATATAGCTGACGGGGGGTAAGGTAGACCGACGACCCTAAAAGGTGACGACCTTACTAAAACTTGGCTTGACCACCACGCATGAATATATAAGGAAATGACTTGTATGCCACGCTAAATGTTAGTCTCCTACAAGGAAAGGATTCCGTAATTTACGCTTATGAAAACTCTTATAAGGAAAAGACTTCTACTCCAAGGAAGAGAGGTCAACCTTCTACTACTATAAAAACCCCAATACCCTCACAAATCAAAGTACGCTTAATAAATCTCTCTCTAGCACTCTAGAGTTGTAACAAGTTCTAACTTGACATTCGGAGGGTATTTGGCCGGCACTACACCGGTGCTCTCTGTTAGGTCTTCTCATTTTTGTTGTGTAGGTGCTGTTTAGAGCAAGTGGGAACCGTGTAGCTCATTAATGATTTTTCTGGCATCATCAGAAAGTTTAAAATTAAAATTAAAAATTACTTGGAGAACACTTTGAACATAAAGTAGCTAAAAAAATGATCTCTTTAATTATGTAATTATTCTCGAATAAATCAAAAATCAAGGTTAAATTGTTCAAAATTTGAAAAAAATTTCAGACCCACATTAACGGGTAATTTTGACATAGTAAGGGTCCGTTTGGTACGTGTGTTTAAACAACAGTTTTCATTTTTTTTGAAAATATATGTGGATGAATAAGTGTGTGAAAATACGTATAAGGTTGTTTAAAAACTAAAAACATGTGTTTGAACATGTATACCAAACAGGCTCTAAATATTTAAATTTTGAACAAACAATATTTGTAACAATCGTTGCATTTTGAATCATTTTTCAAACTCCACTAGAATCTATGGTTTTAAAAATTGGATCAGATCGGACGGTCTAACCGATTCAACTAGAAACTGAGTACTAGTTTGATTCGGTAAAAATACCCAAAACTGATCGAAAACTGCTCAAAATTGGTCAAAAATTAGTAAAAATTGAGAACCGAAGGCAAATCTGGTTTTGCCCCCGATCCCCTTTTTAAAACCACGCTGGAATCGCCTTAGTTCAATGTGAGTCAAATGTAATGACCAAAATCTTGAGGCATGCACAGATTAGGAAATTCAGAGAGATTTGACACTTTTATATAGCAAAAAAGGTGATCGGCACCTCTGTCATGGAAGTTGGCATTTTTGTTCTAAAGCTTCAAAATTTCAAATTTCAATGCCACTTTTTTGGCTCCAAACATGCAAGTGGATAGATACGAGTTCAAAAACTTTTGGATGGATGGAAAGGAGGGCAATTTGAACTCTCTAATCAATTTACAGCTATAAAAAAGCACACCCCTCCCCCTTACCTTCGAAAATTAGGAGACTTTTTGGCTATCAAATTTTCAGATATAGTTTTGTGTTCTCGTAGAGAGAGATTATGTTGCTTTCATGCAACACCATTCTCCGCAAGGATCACGACCAAAGCTTCATTAGCCATCGTTTTCTCTCTCTCAAACATCATTCTCACACCACTCAAGTCATCTCAATCATCCTCCCAAAGCCCTAAACATCATAGAATCGTTAAACACCTAAGACACCATCTGGTTTGAATCTAAAAGCTTCATTTATTAAAGTCTCAGCACATCATTCTCAATATCATCATCTAAAGCTCACAATGTTCAAATCTTAAAGTTCATTTTAAGAGTTCTCTATCCACAAAATCCGAAGACACCGAGTTGCACATCACTAATCCACTACACACAACAACAACAACAACAACAACAAACCCATCTTAACCTCCTGATGATCAAATCTTGAGGTTCATTTCAATAGTTCTCCATCCACAAAATCTAAAGACATGGGGTTGCACATCACAAATCCACTACACACAACAACAAGAAGCACCATTACCTTTACTAAGAAAGTGAGAAATCCGTGAATTATTTCAAGGAAGAAGCAAGGGTGGAAACTTATTCTATATTTTTGATAGTGATCATTTGCAAGAGGATGTGCATGCAAGTATAAGAATCACAACTACTGAATTATTCATCCTCTCTCTCTCTCTCTCTCTCTCTCTCTCATGATTAGTGTTCATGCATATCATGTATCACCAAAACGTCAGTAAATCAAATGCACAAAAAGATCACCGCCAGCCATTTCTTAAAAACCGATCTACAGATCGAGTAGAATGGATGCCTAACACATTTATGTTGACACACTTTAGCTATTTTCAAAGCTATTTTATTATTATGGTCTGGTTTTGCCACAAGTATAGATGAAAGCTTGATAAAATTTAGTTTAAAGTTTTTTTTTTTTTTTTTTTTTTTTGACAAAAAGCTTAGAGTGTTGAGCATACATAAGTTAAGGGTTGTCAATCCTGATTTTTTTTTTTTGAGAGGAATCGTCAATGCTGCTTTGATTTATAAATATATTTCTGTTCTTTTTACTTGCAATTGTTTTCCTCTTTCTCATTAATAAATTGCTATTTTTATGGCTGTTAACAAGTTATAACATTGATTTGGATATTTTCATTTGTTTATGTTTTGATAATTTAGTGCTTAATAGTCATTAGATTTTATAATTAATTTGTGAAAGTTTTTTTTTTTTTTCAAATATAAAAAAATAAGTTAGACCAAAAAATTTTCTCAGACTTGAATTAATCCAGTAAAAAATCCTTCTATTCTCAAATCAAAAGAAAATATAAAAATTCATACTTTCATTCAATTATCTTTATTGAATTGAATTGTATGTATTGATAAATAAAGTCCATTTAATTCTCAATCTACATATCTCAAAATCCTAGCAACAATCTAATCTATTCTATAGAGATTTGGACTATACTTTACAATTGGTCATTATTAATGTGGAATAGTTTCAATAATTTTCTTTTAACATATATCATTAGTATTTGTGAATTTTCACTTTTTTTGTTTTACGAAAAGTAGAATCTTACGACTCTCAATTCAATCTTCGAGACCCTCTTAACAAGCTTGATAACCATGGGCGGAACTTGTTTAAAGCCTCATAAACGATTGCACAAGAGCACTCATTAACAAAATCCTATTTAATTCTATTTAATTTATCTATGAATTTGATGAAAGGATTTTTATACTATGTTATGCTTTTGACTGAATAAAGACATTTATGTTAAGCTAAACCTTTCTAGCTACGTCATTGGTAGTCTTTTATTCTTTATTTCAGTCTAGGGCGCTTTTAGGGAATAGAATAGGGATGTGCTATTCCTTGTGGCCCAACGGTGAAGGAGTTCAAATAATCACTATCGTCCAAGAAATTCTTGTATTTTGTTTTACCAATGAGAAAATCTAGATTAAAAGAAACAATGAAAGAACTATGGAGGTTATATACAAAGTAGTCAAAATCGAGATCCTATATATTATTGATGGGAGGATTTTGTTGACTAGATCATAAGATCGATAGAGAATCATAAGATTCTACTTTCCATAAGAAAATATAATGAAAAATTATTTGTACTGATAATATATGTTACTAATAAAAGATATTAACTACTTAAAATTACCAATATATGAATAAATGAGAAAGTTTAAATTTCAAACTTATTACAAGTTCCAAGTTTTAACACCAAAAATATACACAAAGTTCCAAATTCATTGGTTACAAAAGAAAGTCATCCCAATTCCAAAGTCACAAAGAAATTGCAAATTGTATTAAGATAATGAGAAATGTCAAGCCCTTCAAAACCCATGTGATGACCTTAAATTTACAGAATCAGTACAATGTAAAAAACCAAGACATGCAAAATCATACATACATTGTGATCAATTTGAATGTGATAAAATTAAATCGAACTAACATATGTACTGAGTATAAACATGACCTGAAAGGTGACAGAAGCCAATGGTGCAGCCATGCCTTTGTAGAGGGCAGCAGGCCCTTCCGTGGCCACGACATTGCGAAGGATGCTAAATGCAGAACTGGCTTTCGACGACTGTTGTTGCCAGATACGGATGGTGTCAAGCGGATAACCAGTGATTACACCACCAATACCTCCAAAGCCTCCAGCCACAAATTCTCTACCCCAACTGCTTGCAAGAAACTCTGGCCAGAAATTCATTGTACCCTTCTTATTTTTTTCTATCTGTGGATGACCAAGTGATCATATTCTTATGTTAATGTTAACCCAATTGAGAATCTATTTGTAGTAAAAGATTTGAGAAACTATTCTTACGTCAATGTTTTTTTTTTTTTTTTTTTTTTTAATGCGCATGAAATATAGCTATAAATATGATTTTATTTTTCAGTGGATGACCAAGTGACTATATTATAGCAGTAAAACATTCGAGAATATATTCTTATCTTAATGTTAGTCTTTTTTCGCATGAAAAAAAAAATTGATGTACATATCATGAAATATAACTATAGATATGATTTTATATTTACAGTGGATGACCACCTGGTTTTTATTCCTTGTATATATATATCGTGTGCATATAGATTTTTGAGATAAATTTTGAGAATACTATTTAATGTAATATTACTCTTTTTTAATTTGGAATAAATTTTGATGCACATGTAACTATGAAGGGATGGAACTACCCTTGGACTAGGAGGTCAATGGCCCTCTCTAATTTTTTTTTTTTTTAAAATATTATTATATATATGTGTATTAATTTTAATAATTTTGTTCTATAAAATTACATTTTATTTCCCTTTAACAATATTGTTGATTCTTTTAAGAGTAATATTATACTCACAAACTTTTTTATAACATTTTTACAAACTGTTTTGGTAGCAAATTCTTATTAATTTGCATATGGGCACACCACTCACATCAGTTTTTTACTTACTAGTAACCACTTATCACATCAGTAATTTATAAAAAAAACTCGAAGCTTTAGCATTTTCTTCATGTTAGTGACCATAAAAAAATTTATAGATCTAAAATCTAAAATAAAATATACAACCAAAAATAAATAGCTTAGCAATAAAAATTACCAGTAAAACTAAAACAAAATTAAGCTCAATTAACTAATGTTATCCAAAATAAATAACCCTGCCCTTTAAAAAATTCTAAACAAAAATAATTTTGTTCTTACCCACCAAAAAAAAAAAATCTCAGTAGTTAAGTAGCAAAATCAGAGGTTGAAATCGCTGCACACAGCTAACAGTAAAAAGGCCTCCCTAACTCAAAGTTCTGGATCCATTCTTGTATGTATGTAATATAATTATAAATATGATTATTTTCTACTTTGAAAAAATGATGACTAACGCTCCGTTTGTTTCTATGTAAAATATTTTTAGGAAAATGTTTTTCATATTTCACCGTGTTTGTGATGGTGGCTATGTTGTGAGTTCGAGTGGTTAGTGGAGTAGTGGTGGTTGAGTTTTTGCTAATATGATGGTGATTTGGGTAGTTGATAGATTGGTGATGTGTTGGGTTTTGTTGATTTGGTGGTGGTTATTTGGATTTGATTGATTGTGAGATTAGGATTTTTTTTTACCATGAAACAAATTAACATTTGCAAATAATTTTTTCAAATATTTTCTTGTCATTTTCATATAAGGAACCAAACACAATAAAACAAAAATGTTTTTAATAAAATATTTTACTTTGAGATAAACGGAGCGTAAATGATTTTATTCGTAATTAAAAATTTTGAGAATGCTGTGCCCTCTTCCCCCCCCCCCCCCCCCTCCCCCGGTTGGTATAAATTTTAATGCACATGTAATATAATTTTTAATATGATTATACTTTTCAATGGATGACCAATGTAATATAATTTAAAATATGATTATTCTTTTTCAATGGATGACCAACCAAGTTAGAGACTCCTACATGGAGAGAAAGAGGAAGAGATGGAGAGTTCTTGTGTGAGTAGAATCAAGAACAAACAAGATCTATAGAGAAAGGGATGAGTATTTATGACTGTCATATTCTGATGGAAGATCTAGAGAGAGTAATGAGCAGAGAGTTATGGTTTCAAAAAATGTCAAAAATATACATAATCTAATTAGATAATTCTTATTATTAAAAAATAAAAAATGGGGTTAAAATTGTAATTCAACAAAATTCAAAAACAAAAACAAAAAAAAACTACAAGAGAAACTTTTTTCCTAAAAATTAGCATACTCTTTATTTAAATATATCTTACGCACATTTAGTACTTTTTTTTTTTTTTCCATAAAAAGTAGTACACACTAAACATAGCAGTTTACTTCATTTCAAATCTTAAATTTTAGTTTTTTAAAAGTTCCTTCATGTATAACCTTATTAATAATAGATAAATTTAAATTAAAAAATTACATTAAACTCAAAATAAATATATAAATAAAATCATATCACATGTGCGAAACGCATGTGATGAAACTAGCATATTTTAAGAGAATAAACAAGAAAAGAAAATGCAAAAACTAGAGAGGAAAAAATCCAACCATGCTCAGCAAAAAAAAGAAAAAAGTATGATCTAACATGTACCATCAGATCAGACCAGATCAGATTCGGCCAGCTTTCAGGAGAAGAAGAACAAAACAAAAATGAAGACCAAAGAAGCCATTTGGCGGGGGCCACGGGTAAAATAAAAGGGGAATATGAGGAAAATAATAAGTGTGTTTTTGTTTGTGAAAAGGAAGTGGATGGAAAAAGGAAAAGGGAAAGTTGGGAAGAAAACTGAAAACATATATTTCCACTATTAGGTAATCAGGAGAAAATTGAAAGAAAATTGGTAGGTTCCAAATTCTTTATACCTGGCCCACCAAAATCAAATGTCTTTGGAATGAAAACTACACTAAAATGTGGGTGATATGTCTATAAGATTTTCACAATATATTGTAGGTTATTAATTGTTATTAATTTAATCTAAATTCACCATCAGCATCATTTTTACTCATTAGTAACAATTTTTCAATTAAAATTTATTATAAAAATATTATGTACTAGCACTTCTCTTACTCAAATGCCCAATCTCTCTAGTTCAACTACCCACTCACTAAATTTCTATTTTTTTAGTACTCACACCACATCGGCTGCATTTTTTTATCACTTTAAAAAAAAAAAAAACCTTTTTGCATTTTTCCCCCTTCTTATTAGTTATAAATTGATTAAAAAAATTACTTCTTAATAGTGAGAGAAGGATAAATTTGTATTAACTATCTTTTCTATCATCTAATTTTTTTTTTCAACCAAACAAAATAAATTTATATTAGTTCTCTATCATTCCACTTTTTTATCTTCTCAGCTAAACACACATGGTGAAAAAACCCCTTTTTTATTTATTTATTCTCCCACTTTTCTATTCTCTCACATTTTCTATCTTCTAACTTTTCTATTTTTCTAGCCAAATAATAATAATTATCTCACCGTAAGAGTAACAAATAGATAAGATTGCCACATTTTTTGCTTTTGGTGTGATGTGTCAATATAAGAAAAAAAAAGCAAGAGAGTGAGAAGGATTTGAATGGAAGGCCAATGGAGAGAGAGAGTGTGTGTGTGTGAATGGATGATGGAATATGGAAATAAGAAAAAAAATAATAATATGTGTCTAGTGGAGGACTAATGGTCATTCATTATCTCTTTAATTTATTAATATTAAAAATATAAAAAATAATAATAATAAAAAAAGCCAAAGGCAAATCATCTTGGAGAAGCTTTGAAAAAAGTAGTTTTTCTTTTTTCCCTTTGTTTTAAGTGCTTGCTCACTTCCAAACTTCAGGCTCACATTTTGGTACATGTTGGTGACCTTTCGATCTCTGATTCGAGCATTCTTAGTGTTGTTGGAAAGGAAAAGTCGACTACTTTCCAATGATTCTAAGTTTGGGTAGTTTTGGTTGAGTATCGAAAAAGCCATAAAAAAAATGGTGTCTTTATTGATTTATTTATTTATTATTATTTCACGATATCTTGCTCATCTTGTATTCGATTATGGCCCATGAACGATTGTTGGAAAGGCAATTTCACCCTCATGTAGTTGATCAAATCCAATCGAACAATTGGATCTCTCATTACCTCAAAGCTTGTCTAGGTTAATTAGGCTTTAACCCGATCAAAGTGATTTTGAGCTAGGGTTATGCTTTATACCCTGCCCTTGACCATCTAGTTAGAGCAAATTGAGTGTAGTTTGAAACATTATAGTCCAGGTTGTCCTAAGTCCGAGATAGAGGCTTATTAGGAAATCGAGGCCAGAAAAGTTACGGTAACAATCGACATCCATGTAATGCCTATCTTTTGTAGAAGTTCTTTGATTAAAAGAATGTCATAGTCATGAAAGCCTATATGTTATTTGAAGATCCACTTTATTGCATTTTAATACTCTTTTTGGATTTGCAGTATAACTATTGGTCACACTGATTGCATGAGAAATATATATATATATATATATTTATTTATTTATTTATTTATTGGTAAAAGGCAATTCACTAAACAAACTAAGGAACTACAAGAGGTTCAAGGCATAGCCTATTAGAGTACATTCCTCAAAAACATTAGTAACGTTCACAGGCGGACTATTAAAAGAAATAAACTCTAAACCCTAACTAGAGTTCATCCATCAAGTACATGAGACACCCAATTGCATTAGCATGTGACACTTTAGACATAAACTCCTCATCATTTGAACTCAAACGAAACTGTGAAGACAATTTGAAATAAGTAGTAAGCGGTGTACAAACAGGTTTTTCATCAAGTATGCTAAGCATCTCTAACACACTCTTAAAATATCCTTTATGGGATAACCAAAATTATTAGCTCCTTTATCATGGTGAATTTCTATCCCAAGCTTCAAGATCTTTCATGTCAAATTCACTGCTCAACAAGGACTTCAATTTAACAATTTCTTGCTTACTCTATGTAACAACTAGTATATAATCATCATATAAAGCAAGAACTATGTTGAAGCCATAAGAAAGTATTACATAGTAAACTTGTTATGTTAGGTGTTGGCATGACCCGCCATCTCCATACAATCATAGACGAGTCGCCTTTCACCCCTGACAGGATGAGTCATAGTCATACTCACAACGCATTACATAGTAAACTCAATAGTCATACTCACAACGCATATACCCATGTGTGACCATGAAAGAGTCAAACTTGTATCATTGCTTGAGAGACAGTATTAAGTCTCACAAAAAATTCTTTAACAGACAAACATAGTCTTCCTTGCAAGGTTCTTTGAAGCCTTCAGGTTGTTCCTTAAAAATTTGCTCTTCTTGATCTCCATGAACATGAAGGAATGTTATCTTCGTATTAAGTAGCTCTAACTCCATGTCATGCATTGCCACAAATCCAAGTTACTCAAATTGAGGTGTACTTCACAATTGATGAAAAGATTATAATAGATTCCCTTTCTTTGTGAGTAACTTCACATGATATAAGCTCAAATTTATCCTGAATGAACTGTAGGTTTTTTTGTCAAACTCAATTTGACCGTGGTCAAATTTGAGAAAAGTGTTTGGAAAAACATAGTGTTTCATGTAAAATGATGAAATTAGGTGGTTAAATGAGATTTTGAGCTTGTTTGACATTTGGTCAACTTGATCAAAATTTGGTCAATAAATGGCATTTAGGTTATTTTAACTTTTGAATTGTAAAATTAACTAATACGACGTCTGATTTGGAATCATTTTTGACATATCCATGATCCCAATATGAAAAATATATTTTTTGGCAATTTTGAAAGTAAAATTGAGATTTTTACATCTAAAACGAGAATAGATAAAATACGGTATTGATAGTACCATGTAAAAGTCTGAATGATTTATTTTATTAAACTATAGAAAAAGATGTATAAGAAATTGCCTTTATATAAATATAATATATTAATATGTGTGTAAAGTTCAAATACAAATACATTAGGACTAAGACCCTTCTGCTTATATTCTAACAGTATCATCTTATTGATTTGTTAGAAACTTATTATGCAAAAGCAACAACATGGATTGTGATCGAGTGAGTGCATTAATAAAATGAATCAATAGAGTGAATGAGCTTATGTAAGCTATATTTAAGCACCAAGAATCAATAGCGAAGGTTAATCTTTTTTTCATGGTTCTCAGAACCGGACCGGACCGGGAGGTTGGACCGTGAGAACCGGGAACCGTAATGAAAACCGGTTTTTTAAGCCTAAAGAACCGGATTTTTTGTTAATTCCGTGAACCGCTAAAACCGGGGTTGGACCGCATGAACCGGTGAGAACCGTGCGGTCCAACCCCTTAGAAATTTTTTTTTTTTTTTTTTTATAAAAACAACTTAATACAATTTTATTCTACTTAATTAAATTATCCATCTCTTACAAGGAATAAAAAACAATTATAATTAAAATCCTTCAAAGATATTCAACTTTACTTCAAAAATTAATCATAAATTTTAATGTTTTCATAGTTATTATTTTATTTTGTTAGCTTTCTTATTTAATTATTAAATATATGCTTGAAAATCATTAAATTTCCCTTACATATATAGATATATTAGTCAATTTTGCTAGTTTTATAAATTTAATATCTATATTTAGGCTTTAATTAATTATTAAATTAATTATGACGTCATCACGGTTCGACCCCGGTTCGATCTCGGTTCGACCTCAAAAACCTTGAACCTCTCCATTTTACGGTTCAATGAACGGTCCGGGTTTGAAAACCTTGCTTTTTTTCTTTTTTCTTTTTTTTTTTCTTTTTTTTTTTTTTTGAAAATGATAAGCGAAATTTTATTAAAGAAATTAAGGCAAATCCGATTGGAATACAACATCCTACTCAGAGGGAAGTTCTTCCACCCAAACATCAGTATCTGTAGATAAAACTGTTTTTTTAGCTAGACTATGAGCTAACTTATTCCCATCTTGATGAACATCCTGAAACTTACAAAACCGCAAATTACGCCCAAACCTCTTAGTTTCCTCAATGATGTGGCCAAACAAAGTTTTACATTGACCCGGGCACTAAAGAGCCTGTATAACACGAAGGCAATCACCTTCAAAAATTACATTAAACAAACTCAGCTCTCTAGCCAACACCACAACCCGTCTTGTTGCCAGTGGCTCTGCTATCTCTATAGAATGAATTGAGTTCACTGGCTGACTCAAAGCAATCACACAGCCTGAATGATCTCTGACCCCTATCCCTATCCCAATACTGTTTGTCCCATTGAAGAGAGCAGCATCAAAATTTGCCTTGAAATTGACTTTAGGCGAAGGTGACCAACGCACTGATGAACGATGAGCAGGACTCGGCGACTCCTTCTGATGAACATCCCAAAATTTTTGAACCATCTCCTTGGCTCTATCCCCTATATCATGCATCGACCAAGAGGGTTGATGCTCCCTAATCCTATTCCACCTCTGCCACAGACACCACGCCACCGTAGCAAACATAACACACCAATAAGCCGAACTTTCATTGAATAGAGCTTCTAAAATCTCTACAAATGACCTGCATTTTTTCTGAACCAAGAAAAAAAAAACCCGAATGAAACAACCATACCTAGCAAGATTGGTCACACAATCACAAGCAATGCAAAATAGACTCCGCGTGATCTCCACAGTCATCACAAGTATTGTCCATAGAGATGTGTTGAGCCTTCAGATTCATCTTGGTAGGGAGGGAATTCTTCACGGCTTGCCATAGAAAGTGACGGATTTTATTTGGAACTCGAAGCTTCCAAATTTTATTCCAAATATCCTGTGAATGAGCCGAAGAAAAGGAACTTGGCAAGGTGAGATTTTCCACTTCAACGAGCATCCGATGAGCACTCCGAACACTATATTTGCCATCCGAAGTTAAGGGCCAAATCAAGATATCCTCATCCCACCCTTCACTTACAGGAATTCTTCCCACCAATTCGGCTTCCCAAGGTAGAAAGCGTCCCTCCAATTTCCTCGGATCCCAAATCCTAGTATTTAGATAAAATAAATCACAAACCCGAGTCACTGGAGAACTTACTTTTGGAGAAATAATCTTGTTGCAAGCTGGATCGGGCAACCACTGATGTTTCCATACACCAATTAATTCCCCATTCCCCACCCTCCAAATTGCTCCTTTGTTGATAACATCTCGTGCTTGCAAAATACTCCTCCATGCATAAGAGCACTTTGGATGTATAAGAGCCTTGAGAATACTACCATTTGGGAAATACTTAGCACTAAAGACTTTGTACAATAAAGTTCTTTGTGATGGAGGAGACATCGAACCTGTTTTTGTAAGCATATCATTGTTAAACTTTTGAAAATCCTGAAAGCCCATACCGCTAATATATTTAGAAGAACAGAGAGAACTCCATTTAATCCAATGAATTTTCTTTGAGTCACCATTCCCCCACCAAAACTTTCGAATCATAGCTTCAATATCCTTACACAAGCCAACTGGTAACTTGAAAACACTTATAGAATACAGTGGGATAGATTGGATCACAGCCTTAATCATGACCTCCTTTCTAGCTTAGGACAAGAGCTTTTCCTTCCAACCCTACATCCTAGCCCATATTCGCTCCTTAATTTGAGTGAAACAAGTCGTATTTCTTCCCACAAAAGAAGGGAGCCCCAAGTATTTCTCATAGTGTTGAATGGATGGAACATTTAAGGCTACCTTGATATCCTCCTGTGTATGCGCATATGTAATCATGCTTAAGAAAAGGGTTATTTTCTCCTTATTTATCATCCGCCCTAAAGCAACTTCATAATAAGCAAGTAACTCTTGAATTATATTGCACTCTTCCAAGGTGGATTTGCAAAAGATTAAGCAATCATCTGCAAAAAATAGATGGGTTAATTTGGGCCCATTTCTACAGATTGAGAACCCTTGGATATCACCTCTTGTAGCAGCATTGTGCAAAAGAGCATTTAAACCTTCTGCACAAAAAAGGAATAAACAAGGAGGCAAAGGATCCCCTTGTTGAAGGCCTTTAGAGGGGGTAATCATACCCTTAGGCTCACTATTCACCAAAATAGAATACGACACCGTGGTGATACACTCCATAATTAATGCCACCCATGATTCATGAAACCCCAATTTGAGGAGAATCATTTCAAGAAAAACCCACTCCACTCTATCATAAGCTTTGCTTTTATCCAACTTCATAGCTATGAAACCCTTCTTTCCTGTGCAATTAGTCTTCATATGGTCCAAAGATTCAAAAGCTATTAAAATGTTATCAGTAATCAATCCATCAGCAATAAAAGCACTCTGAGTTTCTGAAATAATAGAGTCAAGTAAGGGCTTGAGACAATTAGCAATCACCTTACTAATAATTTTGTAAATTACATTGTAGAGGCTAATTGGTCTAAAATCAGAAACCTTTTCCAGATTATTGGCTTTAGGGATCAAAGTAATAAAGTTACGGTTAATAGATTTTAGAATGGAGCCCGAATTTAAGCTAGAGAGAATAGCATGACTAACATCCATACCTACGTCAGACCAGTAGGTTTGAAAAAATAAAAAAGGTATTCCATTTTGTCTTGGGGCTTTGAGTGGAGCCATCTCCCTAATTGCTGCACCTACCTCCTCACTAGTATAAGGTTTATCAAGTTGAGCCATCATCTCCTTAGTAACCACGGTTTGAACACCATCCAGAATACGATCTGAATCATGTGGATTGGAAGAAGTGAAAAGATTGGAGTAGAATTCAGATAGCAAGGCCAAAAAAACCTCTTCATCCTCTTGCCACACCCCTTGCTCATCACGCAAGCCCTTGATGAAATTCTTTCTCTTCCTCTGAGTTGCTGAACCATGAAAGAACCTAGTATTCTGATCACCACTCTTCAACCATTGAATGCGGGGATGTTGCTGTTACATCTGTTCTTCCTTGTCCAGTAAAACATTCAATTCCTTCTTTAGCTGAGTCACTTCTTCAGAATTACCAAACCTGGCCAAAACCTACTCTGCCCTCCAAATCCGATCCTTTAGTTGCTTTATATTTTTCTGCACATTACCAAAGTGGTCATGACTCCAAGCTAGCACACCGTGGTGCCTCATCACATAATGGAGGTAGAAATATTTGGTAGGAATTAAACGGATGCAGCAATACACCCTATATATAATATAATGGAGGCGATGAAGCATGCATTAGAAAGAGAAGCTTACCTAAAATTAGGTAATGTCACACTGTACGTAATATAGTGGATGTGTACAAAGCAAGGTTGATTGAATTAATATAAGCTATAATGTAACATTTGGCCAAATAATGGATGCGATTAGTTCATTAAATTAATAAAAATGTAATGTAAAAGTGGATGAGTACATTTCCACTTTGCAAGCTTGCTAATCTCTCCAAGATAATCAACACAATGATGCATGTGTTAGCTTCAATTTTGGTCTGCAGTGAATGTTACATTACATCAGCTACCATATGAAGACAAAATCTTCAAGCCTCTAATCTCGTGATCTTAATCAGAATATACCCAAACTCTTGGATGCAGGACCATTTCTTGACACAGTAATTGTTTGGATTCACGTGCGTTCACGCGTTTGCCTTTTTTTTTTTTTTTTTTTTTTTTTTTTTCAGCTGTAGTTGTTGATCAATTCTCTCATAAACGGTGCACCCGTGCACTATTCATGGGACTCACAAACTTCATTTTTCAGCAATTTTTTTATTAAAAATGTCATACGACACTATTTACACGTTTAAAAATTATTTTGCTACAGTGTTTTCAGTTTTGGTTTTCAGTTTTCACACATTTAAAAACCCAATTTCAGCAAATAAGTTTCATCCTTGTTGCACTCCAAAAAGGCATGGGCACTTGTTGCCCAACTGATTCACCTGCAATACACGTTACCCAATATGCTGCAACATCAAAGAACTCTGTCAATAACATGGCACAATAGAGAGATGAGAATGTCAAATTACCTCAAAGAACGATTGGTAAAAGCAATTAGATATAAAAAATAAGAATAAGAAAACCTTGACACTAGAATCTTTACGTGTCTTGTTACAATGAACCTACTTTACTTTTTACCAACTAAATAAAGTGACTAAAACATGCTTTTTGATGCAAAGAAAGTGTCCTTGTAATAACACACAAATAACAAGCCAGGTTTCCTAAAAGTCCTACCAATTATAAATTTATATTGCCCCAATTTGATAATAATGTGAAAATCTGGACCTATCATCAAGAAGCTGGACGTTAAGCAACAAAGCAAATTGGCACAACCCCTAACTCTGAATGTCTAATCAATGTCCTCTTCAATTGTTTTGGTCAGACCATTAACCAATTTTTTTTTTTGGTTGTTGATAAGCAACCAGACCATTAAACTTAAAAAGCAATAGCATATTTAAGCCTTAGTCTAGAATAACTACTTGCTTGAAGCAATAGCACCTCATGACTCTTGTTTGAAGCAAGCCATTGAATACGTGTACTGTGTGGGGAAATCATTTAGAACCATACAAGTAAGGTATTCCCATGTTAAATGGAATAGACCAATGGAAGGATGGGGTAAGTTAAATTCAGATGGAGCTTCGTTGGGTAACCCGGGGAGAGCAGGGGGTGGAGGTTTAATTCGGGATCATAGAGGTGCCTGGATTAGAGGTTATGCTCGTAATATAGGATTCACTACAAGTGTTATTGCTGAGTTTTGGGCATTACGGGATGGGCTACAGCTTGCATTACAGTTGGGAGTTGTTTGCCTGGAAGTTGAACTTGATGCAAAAGTGGTGGTAGACCTGGTTCTGTCTACTTCAGTCACTAATAGGGACTATTCCTCTCTCTTGAATGATTGTAGGTACCTTCTCAGCAAGTTCCAACAAACTAGGGTGAATCACACCTATCAGGAAGCAAACAAGGCAGCTGATGGACTGGCAAAGAAGGGATGTATGCAACAAGAAGATTTTGTTATTTTGTTTTATCCCCCTACCCCTGATATTGTAGCTTTTGTTAATGATGATGCCGCTGGGCTGTATTATGTAAGGCGTGTAGCCAATACTTTGCCTTTCATGGCTTTCTAAGTTTAATAAAATCCCTCTTAACCAAAAAAAAAAAAAAAAAAAAAAACTTGCTTAGGTTTGTAACACTCTGTATAGCTAAAAATAGATTCACAGAATCTGGACTTGACAGAATTGTTATGCAGAATGAGTTGCACATATACAACAACCCACCTAAACATCCTAAACTGAGAAGAATGAGGTTCATATCAGTGAAAATAACAAGTCCAGCATCACAGATCTCACTTTTTGAGAGAATAAGGTACAAAAAATGGAGGAAAACTGCTGATTCATTTTTAAATACTCATAATCCAGTAACATATAAAAACCTGTCACACCACTTGGTAATTGTCTGTAATCAACTGTGTTCTTTGAGCAAACTTGGGAGGGTCTCCACCCTTGATAGGGATGACATTCAAAACCTTCAGGTCACTGAATGTATTAGTAGCTGAGAATTGCACAGAATAACTACTAATTAATCTAATCCTTACTCTCTCTTTAAGCAAGTGGGTAGGGCTGCCTAATTCAATCTAAAGATTGGCTAGACCATTTTTTTTTTTTTTAGCTATGATTCAAAATTGGGAAATGTTAATGGATTCCTGAATGCATTGGTTTAAAAACTATTTTAAATAAATTTTCTTTTAGTGGAGAAAAAAATAATTGTTTTGACGGTTTTTTTATATTTCTCATAAAAATATTGTCAAAACTTTTCTAAATTTTTTTATTAATAGGACTCTTCAAAAATAACTGATTTAGTCACTAAACCATATGCTCTTGAAAATGAAATTACCGTAGTTAGCAAATGGTTTAGGGATCAAATGAGTTATTTCAAAAATATCTTAAGACTTATTTGACATTAGTCCAAATCTCAGGAGTGCTTACTATATTTTAATCAATAAATTTTAAAAATCTTTGTGTACTATGGGTAACAAAAAGGATGGGGTTTTGATTTTCACATATCCACTTTTAATGTCTCTTTTTTTCACTTCCATTTTTATGTATTAAAATGTGGACATCCCGGTGTCCATTGTGAAAATGCGTGTGAAATATTATATGTAAATACTAAAGTATGAAATCAACCACCAAACACCGATTTATAAAGATAAAAGTCCTTTTTTTTTCACATATGAGAGAGAGAGAGAGAGAGATTTGATCTCATGAGCAAAATAGGACAATGTAATCTCAGTATTAACCATGGGATCTATAAGCTTTCCAGACAAACAGAGAGATGCAGAGAGAGTGAGAGCAAATGTTTAAGTGAAATTTTTTCACCAGTGTGAGATATTTCATATTAGTAATGATATTCTTTCCACATTAGCATTTCATTTAAACAAATTCACAAAGCTAGTGGCATGGCTAATGACGACATTGTTCCTAATCTTCAATAGCAAATCCATTTATCTGCTTCGCGAAGAACCAAATCTTCATTAAGGTGGTACTAGTCCAGGTACTTTGAGTGGGAGTCATTCTTGAAGTTCCCAATTCAAAACAGGCTATAAGATTGCTGAAGAATCTAAAGCATGCTCTTTCTTGATGTACCAGCAGTCATCTGAGTGCAAGATGTGACCTGTATATTATTGAGGTAATTAATCGAGCAGATGGCCCTCAATTCCAGTAACGTAATGGGTCTGTACTAGGCATTTTGAGGAATTGTATATCTTGGAAGCTGATTTGAGTATTAGCAACAGTGTGATTCTTGATGACATGAATGAGTACATTAATAAGCATCATGACAAGTCCAGAGCCAAAAAATTTTATATAATTTTTCACAACTGTTGAAATGACAAGTTGTTAATGGTTGATGATAAAATGATGTCCGTAGTGGAAAAAATTATTAGGTACTTCCGGAGTACTATAAATGCGTGCTCCCTCCTCTCACATGAATAGTGGATCCCACTATGAATTTAATTAGTGGGACCCACTATTTATGTGAGAGGAAAGAGTACGCAATTATGATATTCCGGGAGTACATAATAATTTCCCCAACAGTGGCCAGATGAGAGCTAATAAAATTGTGCCTACTCATCCGTTATGAAAATTGTGTTGAAAATTGGGTATCTACATTGGATGCCAACTCAATGGGAGATATTTGTTTTTGAGTGCATCACTTTGAAAAGGCATTCATGAGAGTAACGGAAGACACAGCATTATTGTCGACACATGAAGATTTGTTTGGTGGGGTCATCATTTGCTGATTCTTGAGATGAATGGAATGTGTGGTTGGTAATGAAAAGCCAATAATATTGATAATGACATGGCTAGGCTGGCGCTTTAGAATTATGCAGCACAAATCAAGCATTGCCAGGCTGTCTGGTTTTGCACTATATGCAAAAGGATTGTGACATCCAGTGCATGCAGTATTCCGGATGCAACTGGGGGTATGATTATTTGCACGGCTCTGAACTTCTCATACTTTTGAATCAGTATAAGTGGGTTGGATGAGTTGTTATGGCCGTTGGGCACCATAACAATACCAATATATAATTAAAACTCTATTCAAATTTCATAACTAATTGGTTATGTAATTAAAGCAAACAGAGATAGTCATTTGAAATGTCTAGTTGGTTAAAAAGAACTTTCCTTCTGTCTAGTCTTTCATTGCCTAGATGCTTTGCTTTACAGAAGCACATCCATTTATTCTACATTGCAATTTTTCAGTTTAAATGTTGGTTATCTCTTAAAAATACATAAAGCATTGCTTCAACAATGATGATATATCTATCATACAAGATTTACATTGTTGTAATGGCCTTTGCCAAAAGAAATATTACCAGAGAGAGTTCAACTGCCATAAGTTGAGCCTCTTTGCTGGAAAGTACTTCCTAAATTGCATTCTCCGTTTGAATGCTTCCATTGTTGAATAGGCACCTCAGAGCTATCTCATAAGAAGAGAATATAGCCCCATTCACCACAAATGCCCTAGCAACAGCAGTTCCTAATCCTCGCCAAAGCACGTGATATCCTTCGTCTTTGACAATCCTGCGGAAGCAATCAACAATGCCAGTATATTGCTGTAGAGATGAGAGTGATTGTGCCTGTAGTCTGGTCTTTACAACATCTAAGGGGTAGCAGGAAATCCAGCTGGCAACTCCTGCTAGCCCTCCTGCTACTAACATTGTGTTGAGGCTTTCTTGGCCACTCTTTCTACAGCCAGGGTGAAGCTGCTCCCTCATATACTCATATGTGTAGAAGTAGAAGCCATGAGCAGGTGCATCCCTTAGCAATGTTATGGTTAAACCTCGGTACATTCCCTTTAAACCTTCTGTTTTGAATATGTTTTTCATAACACTCACAGGTCCTTTGTAAGGATCTGCCTGATGTAGTTTTGTGTAGCTATTGTTCTGCAATTGAAGCCGGATTTTTACTAGTTCTACTGGAGTGAGAATTAGGCTCTGAACAGCACCAGTACCAAATCCTCCTAGAGCAACACCTTGGTAGGATGGAGGATCCTTAGCTGAAACAGATGAGTCAAATGCTCGAGAGAGGACAGCATAGATCTGGAAAACCATGGCATTCTGCAATGTACAAATTGTCAATATGACTTGAGTCAGTGCCAAGAATTGTTATATTAGTTTTGCAAAACCAAAATCCATCACAAGGAACCCACATTTATATTGTAAATACATACATTTACACTAACACACTGACCTAAAAGCCACATGCCTAGAGACTTACATTTGAAAACCAAGAATGACTCCATTTTTTCTTTTTGGTTGTATCCAAGATTAAAATGTATGCTGTATCAAATTTTGATTTAAAACTCTATACATTCACACTATCTGGTATTATTAAAGCAAGCACCATCATTGAATATTTGCATTGTACTAGGTGAACAATATCTATGACTGTATTCATGACTTACTCTTACAATTAGTGTCATGATTTGGTCTTCAATGACATGGTAAGTAAATTATACTTTCCTACATAGTGAACCATGTATGGACTGTACACTAAGTAACAGCTATTAAGCGTGCAAAAAGCATTATGCTTTGTTAAAAAGGTGCTTAGCAAAGGTCCTATTCGGGAGGCAGTATCTCATGCGCCAGTTACATGCATATCTCTCACATTGCGTGGGTCTCTAGGTGAATGGGGCTCACATAATGTGGAAGAGATGTTACATGTAGTTGACAATAAGATAATTTTTCCCTATGAGTTGGGCTTACACAAGGATAGAAATGAACAATTCTCAAGGAGGCCAATACTTAATTTATCTATTAAATTGATGCAAGGATTTTTATTCTATGTTATGCTTCTGACAGGATAAAGACATTCATGTTAAGCTAAAACCTTTGTTGGAAGGCGTTTCTTCTTTATTTCCGTCACGGGCAGTTATAGGGAATAGAATAAGGATGTCCTATTCCTTGTTAAGCCCCATAAATTTGACACAGAAAGTTCACCCATATGCCGACACAAAAAGAGATACCAACTTAAACTAAGAATCCCCCATCATGTGGAACAAAGGTGAGGAACTTCAAATAATCACTATCCTCCAAGGAATTCTATTGTCTTTTGTTTTACCATAGACGAAAATCTTGAATGGAAGGACCACTTATATCACATGGTTGATATTAGTGAGCTATCTGCAGAATATCAAATACGATAAGGAGGTCTGGTTTTTCCAGCCTGATTCCTGATTCCTGATAATGACGCAACTGGTAATCAAATGAATTTCACTTCTAACAGTTCAAGCATATTCCAAAATCCAAAATCCAACATCCACAAGGACTAAAATTTTACCAGCACAGCAGTAAATTTTTAATTTGAATAAAATAATATTTGTAAAAATTAGTTCCAAATAACACCCAAAACCAAAATTAAAATCCAAGAAATCCTTAGAGCCAAACAAGATAAGCTATACTTGGTTGGGGAAACTTCAATGTCTAGATCTAATAAGATTTCTAACACCTCAAATCAAACTGACTACAAGCAATCCTCCATGTGATGTGATTACCAATGAAATCTAAGATATCATGACATGCAAGATCATACAAACCTTGTGATCAAAATTAAAAAACCGGAATATATAAACAGAGTAAAAATATGACCTGAAAGGTGACAGAAGCTAATGGTGCAGCCATGCCTCTGTAGAGAGCAGAAGGGCCTTCTGTGGCCATCACATTGCGCAGGATGCTGATGGCCGAACCGGCTTTCGAAGACTGCTGTTGCCGGATTCGGAGAGTGTCAAGCGGATAACCAGAGATTATACCAGCAATACCTCCAAAGCCACCAGCCACAAATTCTCTACCCCAACTGTTTGCAAGAAACTCTGGCCAGAAATCCATTGTACCCTTTTTATTTTTCTCAGTAGATGACCAAAGTGATTTTATTCAACAAAGAAACAACCTTTTACGTTTGAAATCTCAGTTAAAACAATAACCCACTTCTCCTTTTGCCTTCTTGTATGTTGCACAAGCCCAAGAAATCTATTCTTGTAATCCCTTTTCTTTGTATGGACCAAACTTTGTAATCAGTGTTTGTGTAACAATCTCTTTTTCTTTAAAAGGATTGCGATTCAAGACACCCAATTGCTAAAAATCCTAGAAATTACCTTATCTGGTCCTTCTATCCTATCAAAATACAAAAAAGCTTTATTTTTGGTATTGGTTTGGTAGTTCCCTCTGCTTACCGAAACCTTTCTAACTTATTCAACTGCAAAAAAAATAGCAGAATCCCATAAACTAAACTTTCTCAAATTCCAAATCCCAAAATAGAATACACTCCAACTCCTTTCTATTTCTCTTATTTCTCAATCCTTTAATAGCAAAGATAGAGAGAAAGAAAGAGAAACATAGACAAAAAGTTACTCAAAAAGAGAGAGCGCACAAAAAACACCCAAAGGCCAAGCCTAAAACTCTCTCGGCCACAAGGTAATGTGTTTAGTTTAGTCAGTCTCTCTCTCTTTTTTTGCAAGTAAGGCTTTTTGGCTTCAACAAATGGAGAACTAAAACAAAACACATGCCACCGGGTGCTCTTATTGTTGTCGTTGTTGTGTTGGCTTGGCAATGTTGTTCTCTTCTCTGGGGAAAAGAAGCGGCCAACTTCTTAGGTGAAATGGGAGGGTGACCAGACAAGTGGGCCACTAAATACTGTACACGTTGCACCTCTTTTTGGGTTGGTGCTTTAAGCCTAGTGTAGTTTTAACTCTGTAGTGTTAATCCACCTTTCTCATTTTCTTGAATTAAAAACAAAACACCTTTTTTTTCTTCCACGAAATTAGATCCACCCAATCCACAGGTCGTTTCAACGTGGGAAGGGATGCAAGAGAATATGCACATACCCGTTTGATTGACTGATTGATCATTTGATAAGAGGAAAACTATGATGACGGTACATTTTTTTTTTTTTTGGGTATAAATTTTGATGCAAATAGTACTGGTTAAGGAATGCCTCAACGACATGGACAAAGTATTTTTTTTTTTTTTTTTTTTTGTGCGGGTGCTTTAGGCCTAGTGTAGTGTTAACCATCATTTTTTATTTTTATGAATCAGAAAAACAAAACACCTTTTTATGATGATGGCACGCTACACTACACTGACTGATACAAGAGGATATGGAAAGTGATGCAAGAGAATATCTGAATATGCACATGCTTGACAGATCGATCATTTGTTTGGAGGAAAACTGCTATATTGATGGCACACTACTGACTACACTCAAGTAAAATATTTGAAAATCTCTTCTTATTTTAGTGTCTCTTTTTTCTTTGGTATAAATTTTGATAACTTGTAATATAATAACGTCCACTTATCGAATGTTTAAAGGATATGGACACAATTTTCTTTCAAACTTATTAAGAGAAAATCTTTTTCAACTCCATAGGTGATAATTTATAAAATTATTTACATATATTAGTAATAAAAAAATTCAAAATATTCATTAAAAAGATTATACAACTAAAATTACATATGAATTATATTTTCAACCGCCATGTAATAGGTTGGAGTAAAATTTCTTCAAATCAATTTAGAAGTAAACTTTTTTTTATAAGGAGTTTGGTTGATTATAGGAAATTTAATGCAATCAAACTACTTTTTATGTGTAGTCAATGTCAATTTTAGTCCCAAAAAAAAAAAATTATACTTTAAGCAATACTTTTCTATTTTCCAATATATATGAGACCCAATTGATGCTTTCGTATAAAATGTCCAAAGGCATCCATCAATTAATGCCATTTAATTAATGAGTCTTGTTAATAGGTGCATAAAGATTGAATCTTATAAAGTAATTGATTAATTTTTTTTTTTTTTATAGGGACTTCTTGAAACTCTCAATCTAAATGACATTTATTTACTAGTTTAGTTTTTGTCACTTTTTTTTCCAATTCAGGTGATACTCTTTTAAAGTCTCTCTAACCAGTGGATAGGAACAACCCTTAACAAAAGCAATGATTATAAGAATGGAAAGAGAATTGAAAAGGAATGGCATGGATAAATATAAATTTATCTTGAGAATATTCAAGACACCCTAACTTGTGTCATCACTCTTATCAATCAAATTTTTGTTTCATCCTAAGTTCATTCTTAATAGGATTATGAGAAATCACCACTTCGAAATATTTTAGTTGAAAATTCTATTAATAGGACCAATAGAATTAAGTTTCTGAACGCAACATGTGTTTGTTATGGTCTAAATAGATCACCAAACTTCCTCCAAAATAATAGAGTTCTTAAGCAAAGTTGTTGTTCTTATCATAAATTGACTCTCTGTATCAATGTGGAACACTTGGTACAGACAATGGTCAGTGGAGGCACGAAAGGAAGGTACAGATTGTGTCATTATTGGTTTGGTGAGTGGGCTCAGTTACAAAAAGATACACAGGACACGTTTCTTTAAGCACGAGTGACATCACCTCTTTTTTGCTCTAGAGTTTGCATTAGCCATTAGGTCCGTAATCTAAACTTCGCCCACCTACTTTGACTTTGCCATGCGGAGTGTTCCACATCAATATAATCACGTGGAGAGAAGAGAAACAATGCAACATGAAAAGCGTCTCCCCGTGAATGATTTTTAACTTTCTTCCTACTAAAATTATTTCGGTTCCGTTGATGTCTGCGGTTAGAACATTCATTAATCAATCATATATATATATATATATATATATATATATTTTTTTTTAAGGACTCAATCACAATAATTTTAGTATAACAACTTTTGCTGTGCAGTTGTTTTTTGACGAGAGGCAGTCACAATTTATCTCGTAAAATAATAAGAAAAATACAACTATGCTTACTGTAAATTCTCCATAAACTCCTACTCCCCTTTCACTTCGGAGTTTGAGGAAGGTGACTAATAAGTTTTTGAGCGACTTAGGGAGGAATAGAGGGTTTGAACCAATGAGTTTTGTTTTATGAGGAATGATTCCAATCCCAATTAATTATGTTTGCTTTTGGGGCTATTTATACTGTACACTTTGTTTTTTATATATTAAATGATGATGCACTAATCTATCTGAAAGAGTAGTACATAGATAAAAACAAACAAACAAACATTATTTTTGCCCCCACTTCTTTTGATTTGATTAGGTTCATATTCTATAATCGATACACTTTTTTTTAAAAACTTTTTATTAAAAAATTTAATAGTTGAGAGTGGAGTGATTTCAGTCCTAGATAAATCTATTGAAAAACTACCAAATTGTTCACCTATACACTACTTGTAATGATGAATTTATTATTTTGTATCAAGATTTCCCTTTAAATGTATATTTCCCCTTTTCCGATGATCTGATTAGTATAGGTTTTATGAAGAGGCTTTTGGCGTTGATTAAATTGAACATAATGGTTAGGGTTGGCTCAATGCAGCGTGGGGTCTAAAATGACAATTTTAAGAGGGATATTTTCTTATATTTAAATTACATAATATTTATTTAACTTTTGATATTATTATTATTTTTCATTTAAAACTGTTTTTATTACTTTTTGAGATACAAAATTACTAATTAATTTTTTTTTATTCAATTGATAATATGGTTAATTAACTCTTGTGACAATCAATTTTAAATAAGATTTTATAATTTTTTTTTCTGCACACAACTATAACATGAATTGTTAATAATATTTTTTCACATTTCTCCTTTTTCTTTTCTTTGAAGTTTTTCATGTTCAAATGTAAAGTTTTTTTTTAGTAGGCATTTTAAAGAAATGACACCTACTCTATAAAATTATAATATAACTAAAATAAAGTAACTTTTAAAGTGTGAAACAATAAACCCAGTTTATCAAAATACTATAGTATAGCTTCACTTAACATTTAGAATCAACAATAATCTCAAACTTCACAAGTAAAGATGGGTTAACTTAAAATCAAATTAATAGTACAAATTTTCACTTCGATTGTATATAAAAATAAGATATAAAGAATAAATTAAACTTATTTACCTTAGGCTCCGTTTGGGAGTTCATAAGGGAAGGGAATAGAATGGAATATAATAATAATAAGGGAATGGAAACGAATAGAATGAAATTGAATGTATTTAAGTAAGGGAAAAAAATAGAATGGAATGAAATTAAGTAACCTTGATTGGATGTTTTAAAATAAAAGAATGAAAATGAATGGAATGTAAGTAATCTTGTTTGGGAGCAACATGGAGGGAATAGAATGGAATCATTTTATAACAATATTATTATTAGACCTTTATTTTAAAATAAAGAGTTAAATATACATAGGTATTTTGGGAGTTTTAGTAAAAAAATCATTAAATTTGATTCAATTCCCTCTCATTCCTCCCAATTTCGAGAGGAATGAAAATTTGAGGTTTTAAGAGAAATAGAGAGGAATGAGTGTTCCCTCTTACTCATTTCATTCTCTCTTACTTAAACTCCTAAACATGGGAATGAGCTTTCCATTCCCTCCATTAAAACTCCTAAACAAAGGAAGGGAAGAATATTTTAAAATGATTCTTTTCATTCATTTTCATTCTCTCCTCTCAAACAAAGCCTTAGGGGTAAAAGGGAAAAAGAATGGGTTTGATGGTGACTTTTTGTAAAGAAATACTTCTAGAGAGACAAAGCAAGAAAGAAAAACAAGAGGGCTTTCCTTTTTTAATAAGATGTTGACAACTTTCCCTCCCCTAAAAAGTGATAAAAGTGAAATACATTTTATTTTGAGTTACTATATATAAAAGTATGATTTGTGGGTTCTAGTTAGTTTAATCGGTAAAATCTCTAATAGTTGAAAAAGAGATTTAAGGTTCAATACTCGTCTACACCAAAAACTGATTAGTGTCTTAGTCTGATGATAAAGAGTTATTATTAAGAGCGGACTTTATAGATTGAAACTTTCTAAAAAAATAATAATATAAAACTATGATATATATGATCAAAATTATGGAACTTTTTTTTTTTTTTTTTTTTTTTTTTAATATTTGGGGCCTAAAGCAATTGCCTAAATGGCCTTAATAGTAGCGCTGAGCCGAGCCTGATAATTGTAGCCCAATTCCGGCCATAAACAAGCACTATTTATTTTTATAAGAATAAACAAGCACTATTGGATTGGAGGGAATTTTTCATCTTTGAAACAATAATTAGGTGGGGTAGGCCCCATTCCATGTCTAATTTATGTTGGGATTGAAATGAAGAAAGTTCAATAAACACTCCAGATAGACATAGCACAAACGAGACCATCGAACATAAAATATAGAACCTCTGTTGATTTGTTTTTTGGGTGACTCACCAACTGACCCAATGGTGATCATTGACATGATGGTACAAGTAAATTCTTTTCTTTTCTTTTCTTTTTTACAAACAAATCAAAGTTATTCGATTTAGTTGTTACTGACTTTCTTTTTAGTGTTTACCCTTTGCATATGTATACGTTCTACATGTGTGTGTACCTGAAGATGAGCAAGATGAGTGGTACTGACTTGGTAAAGTATTGTTATTTTTAGATTTGAGGACTGAAGACCAATTGCTAAAATTGGAGTCATTTGAAAGCCCTCCATCTAAGGATTTTATTTAAGAACCAACCAATAAACTACCCTACAATTTGTTGTTTAATGTTGGAAGCAAAAATATTTATTAATATTATATATTTCAACAAATAATTTTTTTTTCTTAAAAAAAAAAATTGATGAGTACAACAACAAGAATAATAGATTTTAACATTGTACCATCTCTGTTGGAAACACCATAAATTACCAACTAGCATACATCAATAAATTAAATAAAGTTTCATTTTCATTTTTATTATAACAATATATTTATAGTTTTACATTGTATGATTTATTGCAGTTAGTCTTCAATCAAAAAAAAAAAAAATATATATATATATATATATATATTTTGTTTGAAATTATTTGTTTGTTCATGTAATCATGCCATGTTCTGCAAGGATTGAAAATTTGAAATTAGATTAGAGCTGTGTTAAATTTTCTAGAAATAGTAAACATATCTAAAGAGGAAGAAAGAAACTTCATATCATTCACGATTGTTCCGACACAGTTCCAAGACCCACTAAAAGTAGAAGCTAGCGGCCTGAATAGCAGTAGCAAAAATAACAAAACTAGGGTACAAAACATGTTATTTGTGAAAGAGACGCGTAAACATTATTTTCCTACTTTAGAAAAACAGCCTTGATCCTCATTAGACTATCAAATATATTGTTGGTGAAACTAAACTAATTTTTGAAGGTGGTCTAGTCTGGGTTGGGTGGTAAACAAGCCAAGTTTTGTTGAATATTGAATATTTAAGCTCGGCTCAGCAACAAATATAAAATGTTCTAACTTGACTTCAGGTTGAATCAAGTCTATAAACTATGTTTGATTTTGAGCTAGTCAAATAGTCCAAAAGCTTGAGCTTGTCAAGATATAATTTATAGTGTCAATAAAAGGATTTCCTTCTTTGATTTGGATTTTTTTTTCAAGTTTAGAAATACCGTCTCTAGTAAACAATGAATTTTCCTATAAATATTTTAGGATTAGGGTCAATAACGTCATATTATTTTCCAAAAAATTCCTTTTATTGAACTGGACTTTTATGTGATTTAAAAAATACCCTCATAAATAAACAGTGACTTTTCTTACAAATATGAGCAACAATGTCAAATAACAAAGTTAAAACGCACGTACATCTACTATGTTTTGAATTCAAAATGAGAATTCCTTCCTTCTTGTTCATTTTTTTTACCCCTAAAATTTAGCCATTTTTTATTCCTTTTTCATCCAAATGTTAAAAAAAAAAAAAAAAAAAAAAAAAAAAAAAAACAAACAAACAAATTAGAAAACTCATAAAATTTAGGCTTCTTTCCCTCACGGATTTTTTTAATAATAAATTCAAGTTCATCTTATTTTTCCTAATATTTTCCTTCATTTTATTTCTTTTTCATCCAAATAAAACACCTTCACTTAAAAAACAAAAAACACCCGTTACCTATTTATTTTTCCTTCACATTGATCATTTTTGCCCCTACTATTTATGCATATTTTTTCCTTTTTCATCCAACTAAAACACTTCCATTTTTTTTAAACACCTCTTAGCCACATATAGTTGCTACTCATTTAAAAAGGAATTACTTATCCTTATCTCAATCTTTTCTCTATATCACTTTTTTTTTATTATTATAGAAGTCCCACTACATCACTTTCAAATACACGTTCATAAAATAAATTACTGCATAAATCTATTTCGTTCTCAAACACATAAATTTCAACACACACCTAGGAATTTCAGCAATTGGATAATGCAATAACCCTGAATTAGTATATATGAAAAGTTTTATCTCTATGCGTTTGTGAGAGAAATAAATTTTTCATGCTACATCTTATCACTCCCCTAGGAATTTTGATGATTGGAAAATGCAAACACCCCGAATTAGCATACATGAAAAGTTTTGTCCTTTAGAAATAAGAAATAGAACCGCCTCTAATTAAGCATGCGCAATGTGCTTGCTTAAATGCTAGTAATAATATAAGTACATTATCAAGTCTATTTGATTTAGACATGTGATCTCAATTCCTAATTAATAAAAGGTTTAGTAAGACATTAGTTTAATTTTCAAACTCATTACTAAACCCAAAGCCAACCTAAGCTCATCTTGCTTTTTATCAAACACTATCATTCAAGAGCCTGTTCACAAACAATTTTTATTTTATTTTATTTGCATGGGCTCCACTTGTTTGTTAAACAAGCCTTAAATTGAGGCTCAATATTGACTCATTTATAAACAAGCAAACATGAATAAACTTTTTATTAGATCATGCTTGAATTGTTTATAAACTTGGTTGACTTAGGTCTAGAAAAGAAACTTTAAACTTCAGGCCCATCTTTGATAGGCTACTAAAGACGGCCTAAATGCTGTAAAAGAAAGATGGGCCGTTGCTCATGATTCATAACATTCGACTCAGGAACAATTGACCCATCCAGCTGTCCCGTAAAGGCCGAAACCCTTTGGTGGGTTATATGAAGAGAGAGAGAGAGAGAGAGAGAAGCAGAAGCAAGTAGCAACAAATTCTATAATTGTTTTTCTTTGCAAGAAACTTACCAAGTTGCAAGAATTAAGCGTATTAATGGGTTAGGCTTGCCTGAATGGTCTCACTAATTTTCTTATATTCTGCTTGGCTCTTGAGAAAATTGAGGACGACAAAGAAATTAACTCTTTTTTCTGTTTTGTTTAGTATTATGTTGATTTGGTTATTAGAAACTGAACATTGACACAATTAAACGGCATAGTTTCTTGTTTAGATTAAATTTAATGTGGGTTTTTGTTTTCTTTGGATGTGGTTAAACCCAATATTCAAAATTGGACCGTTGCTTTTTCTCATCTACTATATTTCTTGCCAAACAAGCAAAGCTGGCCACTGGGGTTTCGGTTTTAGCTCACGTGATAAATTAAAGAAATAATGTCGCGTTATGGAGTATAGGGGCTTAATGGATAGTTGGTTGAGACATTTATAAAAGAAGGTCTTGGTGTTATTGGAGACATGTTATTGTTAGAGCAAAGCAACAATTGGTCCATTGTATCTCCACTGGATTTGCACATAATACACCAATCTACAATGCTCTTCCCTCGCTTTCTGAAATTATCCACTGTCGACATTTTTCTAAGAGCTGCTGTCTATAAGAAGAATGCATTTAGGAGCATACATCAAACTTCCAATTGCTAGTTAACTTTCATCACATCTATCCTTGACCATAATTGAAAGATATAGTACAATAACTTAAACAAATCCATCGATTCTGATTCTTAATCTTGAAAAAGCTTTAATGAAGTGTGAATTCTATTGTTTGCCCCCTTCTCGTGACCAACATAGATTCAAGGCAATGGAAGCATCTTTATTCTCAGTTAACAAACACAAATCAGGAAATGTATCGTTCAAAGCCAGCTCTCTGCCCACATTTTGCCAAAGACTTGTATTTATGCCATCTCCTACTACAACTTAACATAATTGGAAAAAATGTCCCATTCATTTCTATTGCTTTTCCATAAACTTGACCCATGAGACTCACAAATTGAAGCTTATTCTCCTTTCCTTGAAAATCACTATATTGATGTCTTTTAGAGTATTATCAGTCTCTACATATGATCCCTCTTCTTCCTATAATGCCACAACCACAAAACTATAATTAAGTTCATCACCTACCCTGCCCCCTGAGAAATCCCTCTGCAGATTTTCTTGACTATTAGTGATTGCTTATTGTTAGAAAACCATTTTAAGCACTTGGATACTCTTAACCTACTGATTGTGTGCTTAAAATCTCATTTTTTGTTATAAATGAGAGACTTGTCGATTGCTTAAATGGACATGATGTCCACAGTTACTTGGTCTTTTCATCACCTAGTGTTTGAACTTTCAAAGTATTTCTCTAGGGCATGTTTGAACTGAATATTGAAAAAAGGACCCAAATAGAATCGGAAAGAAACGAAGAGAGAGAGAGAGAAAGGAACGATATCTATGAAGTTTGTCATGACTTTTTGCTCTTTTATGATTTTACTGACATAGCTTATTCCATGTTTAGTAGTTCTGCCACTTAGTTGAGGCCTTATCTCTCTGTCTCTCTTTTCAGTTGTCACCGGAGATTTATTATAGTAGGGGATGTCTAGTTATTTGCTTATATTGGAAGGATTGAGAAACTTTAAAAAATTTGTGTGAGCATGGTAAATAAATTGTTTGGATGTGGTGTGAAGTTAGTGTCTAAGGCAATTTGTTTGTATCATGAAAATTTGAACACCATTACAAGTATTTAGACCCTTGCTCTAGCTGGAAAAAAAATATATGAATATTCAAATTGTCAAGGGAAGTTGAGGGGATACACTGAACTTTTCAGCAATCATGTTGAGCACCAAAGTAAACTTGTACATTTGATACTCTTCATACGTGGAAAGAATTAAAATATGATTAAGTAGCTGATAGTTTTATTGTTTTGGTTGCACATTAGCCTCAAATTTATAAATAATTGCTCATCCTCTATTTTATGTGGCAGGAATGGACAATGCCCAAGCCTGGGCGAAGGCCGAATTCCCAATTTAACCCGATGAAAACACCTTTACCACCTCCGTTTCCAGCAGATCCTCCTGAAGAAGATGAGGAGGAGGAAGAACAGAAAGAGGAAGAAGAGGGAGAGGGAGGAAGAACAGAAATAAGATTCTGAACAGGAAGAGTCAGACGAGCCAATAATGCAATACCGGTTTAACTAGAAGTTTCTTAATCCTTGGTGGCAACTGCTTACCCCAATGAAAACACTTATTCCACCTATGTCTCCAGCAGATCCTCCTGAATAAAATGAGGAAGAGGAAGAACAGAAATAAGATTCTGAACAGGAAGAGTCAGACGAGCCAAAAAAGCAATACCAGTTTAACTAGAAGTTTCTTAATCCCTGGTGGCAACCGCTTACCCCAATGAAAACACCTATTCCACCTATGTTTTCAGCAGATCCTCCTGAATAAAATGAGGAAGAGGAAGAACAGTAGGAAGATTCTGAAAAGGAAGAGTCAGACTAGCCAAAAAGGCAATATTGGATTAGAGAGGAATTTCATATTCCCAAGTGCCAAGTGCTAATGCCCCATTTCCCCGCGGATTGTTAGAATTGAAAATTTTAGGTAGTATACTACTTACTTTCAAAAAATAATAATTGATTTGGATGATATTTACAATGGTCTTATTTGAAAATTTTCTTTCCTTCATCACCTAAAATGGTAGTCTCTTGGGGGATTGGACATATCTAAAAAAAAAATCAAATACTTGAAGAGATTTAGACATATTCATTTCTTAAAAAAAAAAAATGACAGTTATTCAAAAGCTTTTGCTTTCCTAATTGGTAAAAAGATGAAGTAAAATATGTTGACCTTAATGCCATTAAAATATGTGCATTTGTTGGGTTATAGTCTTACAGAGTGTCAATTAGTTTATAGGTGAAAATACCATTTTGGTTCCTATATTTTAGGAACCATGTCAATTTGGTTTATGTTATTTTAAACTTGCAATCAATTTTTATTAGTGAGTTGGCAGTATAGACCAAATTAACTGCAAGTCAAAAATAACATGCACCAGATTAATTGCTATCAAAATGTTTAAACCAAATCGGTAATGTCAGGACCAAATTGATATTTTCGCCTTAGTTACATTTCGCTATGAAACTTCAAGATTGAGTAGCTCTTGATCTACAAATTAGGGAAATGAACATCTTGATTTGTTCGTAATTTTTGCTTAATATGCTCTAGTGACTCATTACCACAAAGTTACTGAAAAGTATAATAACAAAGGAAAAACCAACTCAATCGGGTTATAATATCAGCTTTATCTCTTGATTAGTGCTGATAATGTCAATGAATCAGTGGGCTGAAATTTCCGGACGTTTTGGATCTTCAAGCAAAATCCTCTCACGTTTCCATCAAGGGGCCTTTATATAGTTTTTTCCTGAGGTAGTTATTTCTCCAAGAGTTGTGTAGCTTGAATGAGGTAAACCCCATAACTGCTTTTGGAAGTTATTTCATTTGAGTTCTGTTGAATATAACCGCTTTCAGATGAAGAAAGGCCATAGTTTTAATAGAAAAGTGTAGTGCAAAGGAGACTTCCAGAACACTCGTCCATCTTACTAAGTTGATGGACGAGTGAATCCTTGGACGAGCTCATCCATCTGGACAGATGGATGGACGAGCTCTCAACGAGTTCGCAACGAGCTCGTCCATCTGGACAGACGGATGGACGAGCTTTCAACAAAAATGTGTTGCTTTCCTGTGGTCGAGCTCGTCCATCTGGACAGATGGACGGACGAGCTCACAACGAATGGAGTCTCTTTCCTATGGACGAGCTATATGGACGAGTTTAGCAGTTGATTTTTGGTGACACCATCAGTTGCCCCCAGTCCATAGGTCGTCTAAGGAAATATTTGTTGATAACACACTTTCTTCTTTTTTCTCTTCTCTTTATTTTTCAACACATTTGCATTAGTGGCTGAATGTGCCACATGTTGCAATTCCATTGGCCCTTATCTGCGTCGTTTTATTCTTTTGAGGCACACGACACGTGGTCACTTCTGATTGGCCCCTGTCGCTTCAAGTGCCCTACTTGGTCAACTATAAATAGTGGAATCTCTCCCATACCCTTCACATTTTCAAAAAATTTCCTCCTGAAATTTCTCGTCTAGAATCTCGTCTAGAAGTTTCTCCGCTTCTAGAGCCAGGTACTCTATTCTTTTCTTTAGGTTTTCCTTTTTCCTCAAAATGTCTGCATCCATTGTTTCTTCGTCTAGCAATAGTACAGATAGAGCTATAGACGAGTATCAAGATTCTTCTAGTTATAGTGGTTCTAGTAACAGTAGTAATGAAAGTAGCAAAGGAGGTTCTACGGACGAGGAATATCTCCGGCGTCCCTGGATTTCCTGTAGAAGCTCTTCAAGAGCAACTTAGGAAAGCTTCAGGTTCACAAGCTGGAACCTCGTCTAACATTCCTTCGTCCAACCCTACAGACGAAGAGGAGATCGTCTATAGCTGTGCAGTAGGCGTCCACTCCAAAACATCTGAACAAAGGCTCTTAAACCTCAAGACGTGGTATCAGATCCCGGACGAATTTAACCCTAGGTTAGCCGTCCGTGGAGAATGGTGCTGCAATCCCCGCTTTGGAATAGGCGTCTATGAAGCCTACTTCTTGGGGGGCCTTAGATTTCCTTTAAACTCTTTCGCTAGAGAGTTGTTGGTTAGGTTGGGTTTGGGTGTTTGTCAGTTCAACCCAAATGCATGGAGATTAATTATCTCAATGCAAATTTTGTGGAATGAAGTGTTTGGAAGAGACCGTCCTCTTACTGTGGACGAGTTTCTTTTCTGCTATAAACCTTCTGAGATAAGCCAATCTCTTGGCTTTCATCAATTTACAGCAAGGGGCAGGGATTGTAGATTGATCAAGTCCCTAGCCTCGTCTGACAGGAATTGGAAGACGAAATTTATTTTCGTCTCTGGTTTTTGGTCTGGAAATCCTGTAGAGGTTGGAAGGGACCCCTTTGCTCCTTACACTAGAGACCTAGGGAACCTGCGTCCTGAGAGTACGTCCTTCTCTTTTACCTTGCTTTCCCTCCTTTTTGGTACTTTATCCAAACATCTTATTTGCCATTTGCTTCACAGGTGTTAAACGTCCGTCCTTGAGCAAGTTTCACCGTGATCGCGTCCATAGGGCCCGTCTTCACTCCAATAGGAATTTTCATTCCTTAGTTAATCTTCATAATCTTTTCAAGTGGGGGTTTGGTCCTAATCCTTCAGATGAGGCAATCGCCCACGAAATTACAGTGCGAAAAAGTACCACATTTTTTCATATAATACTTTTCTAACTTTATTTAACTTCCTATAATCTAACATTCATTATTGTCTTTGTTTGTCTTAGGAATGGCAACCTTAAAGGAAAACAGAGGAAAGGATACTCTGATTGAAGAGGGCCGTCCTGAGGCTCAGGCTCAACCTCGTTCATTGGCTGGGGAGAAAAGGAAAACCATATCCAAGAATTTGGATTTGGGAAGCCTCCCCAGTCGTCGAGGCAAGCAAGGGAAGCATGACTCGTCCCAGATTGTCAAGCCCAAGCCCCTTTCGTCCCAGCAGCCAACACCAATTTTTGATGTAGATTCGTCTACCCCAGTCGATGTAACTCCATCCAAGACTCCTCCGCCCAAGACGACTGTATCTACCTCGTCCCAACCTTTCCAAAGGGCATCTTCAAACATTATTGAGAATGAAGACTTGGCATGGGAGCACTTCCAAAATGCCATTACGGACGAGGATATAAACACCTGTTATGACATGTCCTTGAAGGATTTTGAACACTCTGGTGTTCATGATCTTTTTAAGGTATATAAACGTATCTTTGTTTCGTCCTTATTTTTTAAAGATCCTTTTCCTTTATTTGTTAATTTTTATTATTTTTGCAGGGTATGTCCAAGTTCATAGCGGCGTCCAGGCAAGCTACTGGATTGGATAAGACGAGAATTATGCTGGAGACGAGGATAAAGGAATTGAAGGACGATTCAAAGAAATGGGCTGGAGTAGCTACAAAAGCTAAGGAAGAGTTGAAGGAGGCCCAGAACTTGATTGAGGAGTTAAGAGCTGATGTGGTGGAGAAGGATACTCGTCTTGACCATATGCAAAAGAAGAATGACGAGCTGAGTACTCTTCTCACCAAGGCGAAAGAAGATGCAGTGACCGAGTTCAAGGCGTCTAAGCAATACACTGATCTTCTAGACGCCAATTATGCAGCAGGCTTTGAAGACTTTAGGTTGGATGCTATGGAAAACTTCCCTGAGGTGGACTTTAGCTCCATTAAGCTTAACTTGAATGCTGCTACCAGCTCTCTCCTACAAACAGGTTCTGAAAACGCCAACATTGAGGACGATGCTACAACGCTTCCTCCTCAAGATGCCTCAAATGTGAATGCTCCCCAGACTTAGAAATATTTCATGTTTTGTACTCCTTTTCTTCTTTATTAGGTCTATTGTTCATGACCTTTTTGTGTAAGCTTACTAGACTCGTCCATAGTTTAAGGACGAGCTTTTGTAAAACTCAAGTTTTAACTTTACAAGGGTGTTTGGACATTGGTTGTCCGCCCTTGAGACAATTTGAATGGATGTTGTTTCTCTTTTATATATGCATGGACGAGAATTTTTACTTCCATATACAAGAAATCTCGTTTAGCTCGTCTACATTTCATATATATATATATATATATGTATACTTTAACCGTCTTTATTGGGATTTCACCAAATGTGATTTATCCAAGCGAAATGGTACTTAATAGCATCAATTCGTCCTTTGGACTCGTCGTTGTATTTTGCTCGTCCATGGATAGCTTTTCAGCATGTGGTTTAAGTCCAAAACATCTATGCTTTTCCTTGCCCATGGTATGGTTGGGTATTATGTTTTACTTGGCCCATCCTGTGGACGAGCATATCTTCGATTTGTTCTTAAGCATGGGATTTACCTCGTCCTCTTCTTGGATGGACGAGCATGCCTTAGACGATTGTATTTTGCCCTTAGGCATGGGATTTACCTCGCCCTTTTCTTGGATGGACGAGCATGCCTTGGACATGTTAGTAATTTGCTTAGGCATGGGTTTACCTCGTCCTTTTCTTGGATGGACGAGCGTGCCTAGATTGCTTTTTAGGAAAGCATGAGATTACATCTCCGCGTCCAGAGAATTTTCTCGTCTTAAGCTTTTCAGCTTTCTTCAAGAATTAATACGAACATAAGTGCTATGGAAATCATTAATTCATACAACATTATGTACATTTCACAAATATTGTTCATAACATAGATATTGTTCATAGACGAGACATGCACCTTAGAGGCCAATGCCTTATTTAAACAACACAAACTATAACATTGGTCATAAATTTAACATAATAACAAAGCCACACAAGACATAATAATGAAGTTTTTAAACCCTGAACTCGTCCAGAGTCATGCTCCTCCAGGTTGGCATTCTATTGATAGTACTTCCTCAAGTGCTCCACATTCCAAGGATGCTCCAACTTCCTCCCATCAAGGGCTTCCAAGTAATAGGATCCTTGTCTTTTACAGTTGACGACTCTATAAGGGCCTTCCCAATTTGGTCCCAGCTTCCCATGAACCGGGTTCTTTGTTGCTAAGGAAACCCTTTTTAGGACGAGGTCCCTTATGTTGAATCGCCTTGGCTTTACCATTGCGTCATACCGCCTAGCCATAAGATTTTTATACCTTGCCATCCTTTGCTCAGCATGTGTCCTTACCTCGTCTATCAAATCAAGGTTCAAACGAAGTTATTCCTTATTAACTTCGTCCTGATAGGCTATCACCCTATGGTTGGGCATGTGCACTTCTGTGGGTATAACTACTTCAGTTTCATATGCTAACTTGAAAGGAGTTTCTCCTGTCGGAGTTCTTGCTGTCGTCCTATATGCCCATAGAACACCTGGTAACTCGTCTGGCCATACTCCCTTTGCCCCCTCAAGCCGAGTCTTGATTATTTTTAATAAGGATCGGTTTGCAACTTCAGCTTGGCCATTTGCTTGTGGGTGGGCGGGTGAGGAGTAGTGATTCTGAATCCCAAAGTGTATACAAAAGTCTTTAAAGAGTGCATTGTCAAATTGTCGGCCATTATCAGATACTAACACCCTGGGCACGCCAAACCTGCATACAATGTTCTTCCATACGAAGTTCTTAACATTTTGTTGTGTGATATTAGCTAAAGGTTCTGCCTCTACCCACTTGGTGAAATAATCGATACCAATCACAAGAAATTTCATTTGCCTCACACCTATTGGAAAAGGGCCCAGAATGTCTAGTCCCCATTGTGCAAAAGGCCATGGGGCTGTCATTGGGGTTAGGTATTCTGATGGTTGTCTGGGGACGTTGCTAAACCGTTGGCATTGGTTGCAAACTTTGACATAGGCCTTGGCATCAGCTTGCATGTTTGGCCAATAATATCCTGTACGGACGACTTTGTGGACGAGTGATCTAGCTCCCGAGTGATTACCACATGCTCCCTCATGAATTTCTCTGAGTATATAGTTTGCTTTGTCTGGAGTCAGACACCGTAGATAAGGCTGGGAAAAGCCTCTTTTGTACAGAGTCTCGTCCATAAGAACATACTTAGTTGACCTTATGCTCAACTTTCTTGCTTCATCTTTTTCTTCTGGAAGTCGTCCGTCTTTTAAGTATGATACAATTGGAGCCATCCAACTTCCACTGCTTTGCACCTGTTGCACTTCTGGGATGTTAATACTCGGCATATACTGAATCTCATCAAGCTTGTCGACGGCTTCACTCGCCGAAGCTTCTTTAGCTAGGGTATTTGCTTCCATATTCTCTTCCCTTGGGATTTGAATGAAGTCAATTTCTTCAAATTTTTTCATAAGCCGCATTACCCTACTCAGATACTTCCTCATTCATTCTTCCTTAGCCTCGTATATCCCATTCACTTGGCCCATGATTAGCTGAGAATCTCCCAAGACCAGTATTGACTTAGCTTCCACGGACTTGGCCAATTCTAGCCCTTTGAGAAGAGCTTCATACTCAACTTCATTATTTGTTTGGTACTGCAGACGAACTTTGCATTCCAGTTTATCCCCTTTCGGGGATTGCAAAACCACACCTATCCCTCCGGTGTGCTGTGTAGATGATCCATCCACATGGATGATCCACTTCCGATTGCCTTCCATCTTACTTACATCGTTTTGACTAGGTGTGAACTCTGCAATAAAATCTGCCAGAGCCTGAGCATTTATAGCATGCCTAGGTTGGTACTTTATGTCGAACTCACTGAGTTCGACAGCCCATTGAACCAATATTCCTGCAGCCTCCAACTTATTCATTGCTTTCTTGAGTGGATGATCCGTCATGACGTTGATTACATGAGCCTGAAAGTAATGTCTTAGTTTTTTGGAGCCTGTTACTAGTGCGAAGGCCAACTTCTCCATTAGGGGATACCATCCTTCCGCTCCTCTCAGTGCTCTACTCGTATAGTATACTGGCTTTTGTATCTTCCCTTCCTCTCTTATCAATGTAGAGCTCACGGCATGCGGGGTTATTGCCAGGTATAAAAATAACTCTTCTCCTGTCACGGACGGACTCAGCAATGGAGCCGTAATGAGATACATTTTCAAGTCCTGAAAAGCTCTCTGGCACTCGTCTGTCCACTCAAATGCTTTCTTTAACACCTTGAAAAACGGTAAACACTTGTCAGTAGCTTTAGAAACAAACCTGTTAAGGGCAGCAACTCGCCTGGTGAAGGACTGGAGTTCTTTAACATTGCACGGAGGCTTCATGTCCAGTATTGCTTGAATTTTATCAGGGTTCGCCTCAATTCCTTTATCGGAGAACATAAATCCAAGGAATTTCCCTGACGACACTCCGAAAGCACAGTTGTTAGGGTTTAACTTCATGTGGTACTGCCTCAATGTGTCAAACGTCTCCTTCAGGTCATCCAGATGTCCTTCCTTATACTGACTTTTCACCAGTATGTCATCAACGTAAACGTAAACCTCCACATTCTGCCCGATCTGCGGACGAAACATGTGGTTAACTAGTCGTTGGTATGTTGCTCTAGCATTTTTCAAGCCAAAGGGCATTACTTCATAACAGAATAATCCCTGACTGGTAACAAAAGACGTTTTCTCTTGGTCTGCTTCATCCATCCTTATCTGGTTGTATCCCGAGAAAGCATCCATAAAACTAAGTAATTTGTGGCCTGCAATTGAATCCACCAATTGGTCAATATATGGCAGTGGGTAACTGTCCTTGGGGCAAGCCTTATTTAAATCAGTAAAATCCACACACATCCTCCACTTGCCGTTCGCCTTTTTCACCATTACTACATTGGCCAACCATTGGGGATAGTACACTTCTCGTATGAATTTTGCGGCCAACAACTTCTGCACTTCGTCTTTTATAGCAGCATCTCTCTCAGGGGCGAACACCCTTTTCTTCTATCGTACCGGCTTAGAGGAAGGATCTACATTCAAACAGTGAGTAATAACACTGGGATATATTCCCGGCATGTCTTCGTTACTCCAAGCAAACAGATCAACATTGTTCTTCAAAAAACGGACGAGGTCCTTCTTAACCTCCTCTCTAAGGTCTGCCCCAATCTTGGTACACCTTTCTGAGTAATACTCGTCCAGGGAAACATCTTCCAGCATTTCAATGGGTTCTGCAATAATTCTCTTTTCTTCAATATTCATGGTTTGGATTTGCTCGTCCATGGCCAACATGGCCAGGTAGCACTCTCTTGCTGCCAATTGGTCTCCTTGTACTTGTCCCACCCTATGTTCTGTTGGGAACTTTACTGGCAAGTGATAGGTGGATGTGACCGCCTTCCAACTGTTTAAGGTTGGACGTCAACTATGTCATTGTAGGAGGATGGGCAATCTACCACAAGGAAATTCACATCCTTGGTGATTTGTTGCGGGTATGCCCCCACTGTCACCGGTAAAGAAATAGTGCCTACAGGTTGTACTTTCATCCCACCAAATCCTACTAGAGGAGAGTTTGCTGAACGGAGTTGATCTTGTCCCAATCTCATCTGCTGAAAGGCTGGATAATACAAAATATCAGCCGAGCTCCCATTATCTACTAACACCTTTCTAGTTTTGTAATCAGCAATAAGGAGGGTGATGACAATGGCATCGTCATGAGGGTGATGGATTCTCTCGGCATCCTTGTCCGTGAAAGTGACTGCCTGTTCGTTCGTGGTCCTTGCTCTTGGTGATCGTCCAGAGAGTTGAACACTCTGCACGACTTTTAAGTATGCCCTCTTTGATTTGGACGATTATCCTGTTGAATCTCCCCCTACGATGACTCTTATCTCTCCAAGCGGTGGTCGTGACGACTCCTCTACCTTTCCCTTCAGCTTCTCGTCTTTCTGGTCTCGTCCAAGGAAATTTCTCAGCTTCCCTTGCCTAATGAGATTTTCAATTTGCTGCTTCAAATCGAAGCATTCGTCTGTATCATGCCCATGATCTCTGTGGAAGCGACAATACTTGTTCCTATTGCGCTTGTTGGGATCTCCCTTCATCTTCTCTGGCCACTTCAAAGAAGGCTCGTCCTTAATTTGCATAAGGACTTGCTCGAGTGGTACGTTCAAAGGGGTGTATTGTTGATTCCGCGCTGAAGAACCTGGTTTCTTGCTATCTCGATCTCTCTTATCTTCTGTTCGCCCCTTCTTTGGATGAGGGGCTTGCTCAGGGTGACGGGCAGGATTTGCTTCCATTCTTTTAATTCTTTTCCTCTTCTTAGCTATGATTGCATCTTCTGCGTTCATAAAGTTTTGGGCTGAATGGACGAGTTCGGCCATGGACTGGGGCTCTTTTTTATAAAGCTTGTGTATGAACAAATCAGAATTGACCCCATTATGAAAGGCAGCCAACAGTAGCTTATCATCTACTTCGTCAACGGTCAGTGCTTCCCTATTGAAGCGTGTGATGAAGGAACGCAAGCTTTCATTCTCTCCTTGCTCTATGGTTAGTAAGCTAGACGAAGAACGTTTATGCCTCTGTCCTCCAATGAAATTATTAACGAATAATTTGCTCAACTCCTCGAAGGAACTTACTGAATTTGGGGGTAGTTTGCTAAACCAAACTCTTGCAGGTCCCTTGAGAGTAGTTGGAAATACTCTACACATTATCTCATCCGGAACCCCTTGAAAATGCATGGTAGTCTTAAAGGTAGCGATATGGTCGAAGGGATCACGCGCGCCATCATATGAGTCCAAGGAAGGCATCTTGAACTTTGGTGGTAAGGGATGGCCATTGATGGATGCTGTAAAAGGTGAGTCAGTTCTGTGAACTAAATCTTCCACAGGATTAGCCCTCCTCATGTTCTCTCTCATTTCATCCATAACTTTCCTCATCTGGTCCACCTCCCTCTCTAAATGTGGTACCCTCCTTGAAGCGGTGCCCCTTGATTGACTTTCTGGTTCAACATTTCTTTCATCTTCCTGACTTTGTTCTCGCTCCTCTCCACGGGCCTCATGGCGTTGCCTCCTGAGATTAATCTCTCTTCGCAAATCTTGATTTTGGCGAGTCAATTCCGCCATGGCAGCGGCCATGGATTGCATGTGTTGGACCGATGAAGGCTGCATAGCAGGAGCCGATTGACGGTCATGGTGAGGATTACTAGAAGCATCTCTACTCGGTTGAGGGCCTGGACTAGTGACCCTCGATCTTGTCCGAACCATTTCGGCCCTTTGTCGGAGCAGGAAATTGCAGAATTCAACGATGAAATTCAAACGTAAAAAATTCTCAAGTTCCCACAGACGGCGCCAACTGATAATGTCAATGAATCAGTGGGCTGAAATTTCCGGACGTTTTGGATCTTCAAGCAAAATCCTCTCACGTTTCCATCAAGGGGCCTTTATATAGTTTTTTCCTGAGGTAGTTATTTCTCCAAGAGTTGTGTAGCTTGAATGAGGTAAACCCCATAACTGCTTTTGGAAGTTATTTCATTTGAGTTCTGTTGAATATAACCGCTTTCAGAGGAAGAAAGGCCACAGTTTTAATAGAAAAGTGTAGTGTAAAGGAGACTTCCAGAACACTCGTCCATCTCACTAAGTTGATAGACGAGTGAATCCTTGGACGAGCTCGTCCATTTGGACAGATGGATGGACGAGCTCTCAACGAGCTCGCAACGAGCTCGTCCATCTGGACAGACGGATGGATGAGCTTTCAACAAAAATGTGTTGCTTTCCTGTGGTCGCGCTCATCCATCTGGACAGACGGACGGACGAGCTCACAACGAATGGAGTCTCTTTCCTGTGGACGAGCTATATGGACGAGTTTAGCAGTTGATTTTTGGTGACACCATCAAGTGCCTCATAATTTCTTCAATAGAGATGTTTATGGTTTAAATCCCCATTCTCTCAACTGTTGAATTATTAAAAAATAATACTTTCTCTGTCCTAAATTGTTAGTTATGTTTAAAAAAAAAAAAAAAAACCAAACTTTTTAAAAGAACTTCATTTATTGTTTTATCTCTTAATTAAAAATACGTAAGTTTTCAAAATTACCCTTAAACAAATGTTTTTTTTTTTTTTTTAAATTTATCTTTTAAAGTGCTTGTGTTTGATAACGACATAATAGAAAACTCAATAAATTAATAGCTTTTTATTTTAGAGACATGACAATTTTGAAATATCCTAAAATGAAATATAAGACTAAAAATTTGAGACAGAAGAAGTAATAGTAACAAGGCTGCTCAAAATCCTGCCCCACCCAAATGACATGAAGACATACGGATTCTTTGCTTTGTTAGGTTGAGTGGTTTACAACTTGACAACGGGAGTGTTTGAAAAAATTCATTTATTCATTTGTTGTCGAATTTGCTAAAATCCACCCAAACAAATTTGACCCAACCTGCTTTTAATATACATATTCGTACATATCTTGTATTTTTAGTTGAGTGCAATCTCCTTTTAAAAAAAAATAAAATAAAATAATTCTAATCTTTCAAGTGCATTTAGATCACAAATAATCACAAATATTATAAGAACCATTAAAAAAGAGAATCAACCATCCAAAATAGTTCGATATTTTTTGATGCATCAGAATAGGTCAATATAGTATTAAGTATTAACCACCAAATTATCATGACATAACAATATTCAGTATAAATATTTTTTAAAAACAACATTCAGTGAAACAACATCTAGTGCAGAAACCCCCAACACACAGCACAAAAATTACTAATAAAAACGCAGCAAAAATATAAAATTTAGAAGGGTTATGACCAAAGTTGAAAGACAATAAGATTGAACATAAAATATAAGAAAAGTAAGGGACTTGTGATCATTTCTCTTTAAGTGCTTCTCAATACAATATATATATATATATATATATATATGAAAAAGTGTCTTTAAGGGTTAAAAAAAGAATGTTGGATCGCATTTTTGGCCGAAAAGGCAAAAGCCCATTGTAATATTTTCAAGACATCCTAAAATTTAAATCTCTTCCCAATTGTAACCATCAAAGTAATTAAAAACGAAAAAAAATAAAAATACAAGAGAATAGATATATCAGTCAAGTTGAGACGGGCGTGTAACTCAATGAAATATTGTTGAATAACAATCCCAACATCAAAGAAAAGAAAAATGTTTCTAAAAAATATTTTCCACTAAATCAACCAAACATAATATTTATTACTTAATTTCAAAAGGATTTGTATATTTTATTTTTGCTATTAGTGGATATAGCATTATTTTGGAAGAAATAATGGTTTTCTTAAAAAAAAACCTATAACTTGAGTCTCGACTCTCGATCAATAACCTGAAAGCAAATTGCGGAGGTTCGTCGGTGTCCAAGAACCAATCATGATAGCTTTGCTTGAAAGCCAACACAACCCGATCAATATATCACCTACCATTCACCAGCAAATGTGCTTTACCCCACATGATAATTTGTGGTCACTCATTTTTCTTTTTACAAAAGAATATATAATTTGACCAATTGGAAAAGGCCTGCACTTATTCATCATAAGTAGCGAAATTATTTATTGGACAAAATACAAATCATAGTACAATCAACCACTAGCCCCTCAACCAATTTTACCATTAAAATGCAGTAGCAGAAGCTACGCATCAGAATCATAATCATCTCCTCACATAATGCAATGGGGTCATTTTAGGAACAAGATAATATCACTAACATGCAAATTGAAGATTTAGTCTTACATAGATGACTCCCAAAGTTTAGTACACACGTAGCAAGAAGCTAGATAATCACATTAATCAAAGGAAATCATCATAATAATGCTTGTAAACAGAGTCCTATTGGGGCCTAAAACCCCTCATTTCTTCCCACTTTTCTTCAGCCCAGCACCTCCAATGGGACCTTTCTGTGCCTTGGCCCTAAGCTCCTTGAGTGCCTAATCATATAAATCAAGATCAAATTTAGAATTTGAAGAACAACCCATTGAAGGGAACATGAAAACCAAGTAACATAAACCAATATATTACCTTTTCCTCTTCCTTCTTCTTTTGAATATTGGCCATGTCAACCTGTAGAGAGCAGATTAAGCCAGATTGAGACAGTGATGCCACAGAGAAAGATCAAACAACACTACAATAACCAACTTCAGCAATGTGTAGCATGTACCACTAAATGCCTCGAAGTAGAGTAAGGGTTAGAGAATTAAATAGCAGTAAGGTCGAAACCATATAATCAAGCAAGTTTTAGCATGCACATAGAAGTATACTATTACATGAAAATAATCAAATAACAGTGATGAAATTGAATGGATATAATTTTTTTTATTTTTTTAGGGGCCCAACCCTAGACAGGAAGTATACAAAGGAAAAAGAAAACTAGAGTAAGGGTTAGAGAATTAAATAGCAGTAAGGTCGAAACCATATAATCAAGCAAGTTTTAGCATGCACATAGAAGTATACTATTACATGAAAATAATCAAATAACAGTGATGAAATTGAATGGATATAATTTTTTTTATTTTTTTAGGGGCACAACCCTAGACAGGAAGTATACAAAGGAAAAAGAAAACTAAAGTAAACGAACAAAAAGGGTTAATGAAAAATCAATATCCACAAATTCTAGAAAATCCATAGTAGAAAAACATATGAGCCGCAAAGATTAGTATCTAACTCAAATTTTTTACCTCAATTAAAAAAAGTTTTGGAGGGATACAAAATACCCTTTTGCTCTTAGTAGTTTACACTATATTTGAATGTTAAAACTTCATAAGTATAACTTATGGAGTATCTAAAGATTATTATATATTTATGTTCTATAATATTCATAATTAATAAAGTTAAAGAAAGCAAACCCAAAAGAAACCCAATCAAATAATCCCATAAGCAAATTGACCCAGGATTTTCACTTAAGAAAAAAAATCCTTCAAAATAAAATCCTATTTTTCCTTACTATAAATCTCATTAATCAAACAGAATTTGATTATGAAAACAGCGAAAAATTACAGATTAAGATCAACCCAAGTACTAAAACACTTCGATTTCAACTAATTTGAATCTTTTTCCACCCTAGTCCCTAGATAGATAACCAAACCACCAAAGCAGCAAACTTTGAAGAACACAAATTCAAAGAAATTTCAAGAAATTGAAAACCATACCTCGTCGTAGTCTTTCTTCTCAGCCTTGGGTTGCTTCAAAGGCTTTGCTTTCCCACCTACAACACCAAAAAAAAAAAAAAAAAAAAATTCACCCTTTAATTTTTATCCCAAAACAAAACAAAATCAACCAATCAACAAATCCAAAGCTTTTCTGTTCAAAATTAACAAGAAATTCAGGAAGATTTTGATGAATTGTGAATCGAATTCTAACAAATCTAGGGCTTTTTTGGCTTGTACCTTGCTTGGACGACATGGCTGGCTGCGATCTAGGGTTAGGGTTCGAACTGGAATTCCCAAAGCCGAAAAAGAAAGTTACAACGCAGACGGGTCTATAAGCCTAACCCTTTGAATATTATATAGTGGTTTGGGTGGGTCTCAGATGTGCCACACGTGTGATCATGCCTTTTCATTAAAAAAATTTCGATATTGTGAATGTACTATTACACCCTTTACCAGAACAATCATTGGTTATTTTGTTCCTACGTAGTGGGGATATATTGGGAATTTACTAATTTTTGGTAATTTGCCAATCATTTAAAGATAGTTAATTCTAAATTAAACTCTATTACTATAAATAAATAATTAAAAAAAACCTTAAACTCTAGGAGAAAGTATAACTACAAATTTGAGTCTAGCCAATGGCTATAACGCCGTTTCATATTTTTTTTTTTATTGAATATAAATTTTGATTAATCTATCTATTCATAAATTAAATATTAATAGCTATATTATCGGTTAAATGTTTAAATTTCAAATTTTAAAGATAGTTAATTCTAAATTAAACTCTATTTCTATATAATATAAAAAATAATTTAAACTTTAGGACATAAGTATAGCTACAAATTTGATGCCAATTGGATGTTAATTCATTCCAAAAACTTCTTTTTGTGCATAATTTTAGATTACAAAAATTTGAAAATTGAAAATTTGATTGATGACATAAATATTGATTTTTTATCTTTTAGAAATTTTTGCAAGTATGAATGATATAAAAAGAGAATGTAATCTATTAGTGGATATATCAAAATTCATATTCGATAAAAAAAAAGAAAGTATTGAGTGAAGTTATAACTATTACTTACAAACTACTTTGTAGCTAAATTTTGTGTTTACTACAATATATTATAAGTGTGTTTCTGCAAGTACTACAATTTTTATTACGTTATGCTTATAAATTGATGTGATATCAATCTAAAAAAAAAATTCAAACGATTAATGAGATGGTGGAAACCCACCGATCATAGTAATTGTTGCATTAATATGTTAGGTTTATGTAGTAAAATTGGTATCATCTTTGATGATGTAAAGAAAATCAATAAGCCAAATAATGTGGCCTTCAATGGGCTAGTGATTGCTTGGAAGGCTTAAAAAGAAAGATACACAAGATCAAAAGTGATCGGGGTGAACCGACCAAGAATCCTCCGATGCTTAAGTTAGTTTTCTCTCTAGAACTCAAGGATTCCAACTTTAGGAGTAGTGGAAACTTACTTTCATTTTATAAGGATATTTTATGTAGACAAGTCCTTATATAGTGAGCTTTGGAGTGGTTACTTGTTTGGTAACTTCCTCAACATGTATGGAAGTTAAACGGCTTAGACTTAACTTCCATAACTGTTATAGAAGTTAAAAGATTTAACCTTATCTTCTACAACTGCCATAAGAAGTTAAGAACTTAGTGGGAAGTTAGAGCAATGAACAAGGATTTTACTCATACTTCAAAATAGTAGAACGTAGTTCGAATTGTAAGTTTTTGTACATAAATTCATTCTAAAGATTTTGTAAGTGTTGAAGGGTCGTCCATCTGTTTCCATGATGGACGACCTCCTAATATTGGACGAAATTCTTTTATTGGGTTAACCTTTCTCGACTTGAATGACACTATGGACAAATTGGAGATGGCCCAATTTTTGGTTCACCATCAATCTTTAATATTTTTCTATAGGTAAAGTCTTGCTTAAGTTTTAAGAAATTTGTGGGTTCCAGCTAGCTCAACTGATAAAATCTCTGATGGTTGAATAAGAGATCTGGGGTTCAATCCTCGTCTATATCAAAAATTGATTAGTGTCTTGTTTTGATGATAAAGAGTTATAATCAGAAGCAGATGCTATAGGTTGAAATTCTCTAAAAAAAAAAGTTTTAAGAAATTTAAATTTTACTTCATTTAAAATTATATTATCAAAAGGTTTTAAATAATTTAAAATAAAATTTAATATTTATTTTAATTATTTTGATTTTATATTATAAGTTTTGTTTTAATAATAAAACTTACACATATTTGACCAAGTGACTCAATAAATGTATGTGTTGCATGTAAAATTAGTGTTTTTGTCATGTGATACTTTAATTATTAATATAGTTTTGATTATATTAATAAAATATTTTCTTTTAGTTAAGTATAATTAATATTTTCTTTTATGTACATATAATTTTGAGGTTTCAAGTAATTATTTTCTTTTTACCTCTATACCCCCATTTGCTTTCCTAGTCACTGTTGCCCTATGGAGTCATTCCCCTTGAATGGAGGTCTTGAGAACTTCGCTTTAGAAATTCTAGATCGGCAAGAGCGATATATCCTCACAACAAATCGACGTATGTGTTTGATTGATCCTAGCAAGGGGTTTATATTTTTTGGATTGACTGACAATCTTGTGTTGATGGTCGATGGTGATTCCAAGATCTGGCTTTGATACAGACATGGACACCCTTACCTCTAGTAAAATATATATATATATATATATACTAGTTGCTAACCAGTGCGATGCACGAGAAAACTATTTTGTATAAAGATGAAACATTAAATTACTTAATGAAAAATAGAAATCAAACTTAAGTTTAAAATAAAATGAAGAATTAAATCTTAAGAATTAATCAATATTTCCAATAAATTGAAAAAAAAAAAGCTTTAAAAAGTGTTTTTTTGTAAGCCTGGCAATAGAACATGTTGATAACGAAAACAACAATAAATGAAATTTTCCAGTAGTTAGAAGCACCAACAACAAACAGGCAAAAAAATTTCAAAATTTCAATTTCATACTCTAATTGAAAAGAATTATAAGAATTGCAGTAGCAGCATAATTATTTTGACTCTAATTATCTCTCTGCAATAAATTTTTCCACAATACAATTAAGGACCAAAATGGGTTATGTATGAACTCCATATGCTGTTCCAAACCCAAAAACTCATCTAAACTACAATTCAATCAAATATAGAATACAAAACAGACACAAGTACCCTCTAATATAATTATTTACATAAAAAGAATTGGGTCGAAAAAAAAATCAGCACAATCTATTAAACAATAAAATTTCAATATAATCTTTGGAAAATATCTCTCCCATTGTCATCTTCATTGTTGTACATGATATGATATGGCTTCATACCGTTGGCAAGAGGAGTCAGATGTTCCAAAAGAAACTCATTTGTGAACTATGGTAAAACTCATTCGATTGTGAACTATAGTAATTCTCATTGCATGCTGCAAGTACTGTTACCAAACCACAAATTTACTCTATCTTAGCAAATAGAAAAAGAGGCTAAAGCAAGGAAAAAAGAAGAATGATTCATGTAAAGCTTTACGTAGGCGTTTGAATGGATGTAAGTGCTATATAATGTCTCAGTTGTAACCTTAATAGAGTAGACAACTCATTCAGCCCAGGAAAGACTTTTACAAAATAAAAAGAGAGCAAAGAACGAAGCATTGAAAATATTAGTATGAATACCAAGCTACTGCATTATTTGGAAAAAGAAAAGAAGAAAAAAGACTGTTCAATGCATTGAATTAAATACCTTAGAAACAAAGTTCTACCAAGCACCTATCTAAATTTGAATGATTGAAAGTTGAAAGTAACGTTGACAAATTGCGCTTTGACCATAAGGCTTTCATTAGAAAAAAATTTGAAAATAACAACAATCCATCCTTCCATTATTTCTATATCAATTGAAAATCTGGCAATTGAAATCAAATCTACTGATTAAGTACATTGGCTATTTAGCAGAACTGACATCTAAGAGTGTCTTCATCCTTTAATGTAGACAGCAATGACTTGGCCAAACATATTTTTTTTCCGGTTGTTGGGTACAAACAGAATATTTTTTGCATCATCAAAACTAATGAATGATACATAACAAAAAGTAGTCAATAACCAGTAGCAATTAAAACCAAGATGTACAAACCATAAAGTGGCTACAAACTAATGCAAGAGTAAGCAAGACATTTTCTCAAACACATGGTGTGCACAAAATATTTCAATGCCTTAGTTATAAAAATTAAAAATTAAAAACAGAAAACAATAGCATGATTGTGAAGAAAAGAATTACCAATAGTAGTAGCGTCAGGGGTACTCTGTTTTTTGTCCACAACCTTCGCTGGGTTTGTTCTCGTAGAGGTGAAAAAAAAAACAAAAAACAGAAAAACAGAAAGAAGAAAACAAAAAGTAAACAGTGTATATAAACAATAATAAGTAGTTACCCACTGAAACTAAAAAAGCAAACCATCGAAAAGATACAATTGTTTAGTGTTTTAATAACTCATGTCTATGTCCATTACTCATAGCTTTCTTATCCCTGCAACCCATACCAACAATTTGCATTAAATAATCACAACAGAAAATCTTTTATCATTAGTAAAATTTTCTCATAATTTCTATCTTAAACAGCTCTACCTTTTCACTTTGCTATTGCTGGAATTTGTAGACAGCTTCAAAACTATATAGATTTGGTCTTTCGCTGTGCATAACAAAAAGCAGAAAATAATCCGAAATTGGAAAAGAAGCTGGGGTCTGCAACCAAACAAAGAATCAAACAAAACCCCTCAAAAATCAAGATGCTACTCTTAAAGAAGATTCGGTCAAACTAAAATACAAAATAAATAGAGACTAAACATGAAACCAAAGCTTGACATAACCTAGAAACTTTAATTAAAACCAAAAAAAAAAATAATAATAATAATAATAAAGGTCTCATGTTAATACAAATAGAGCATAAACTGATAATTCTTACGATGGAGGACATCAAATACCGAAACTACACAATTAAAAATTTGCTAAAAACCCCTTTTTAAGGGCGTTGAACCAAAGGCCAACCATTCAACCATAGCAACCCAAAAAACCAAAAGTAGATCAAACCAACATAATTCCTCAATTTCACTCCCCCTTACGAATAACATAATAGATAAAAGGGAAAACAAAACTTGAAAATTAAAGTGACATGATTAAGTTTAAAAGATAACTGACCATTAATACTCAGATAGGATTTCATCTTCTAGGGGTTTTCCCTCATATCAATAAATAGAGAGGAAAATGGGTATGAACTAAAATTCCTAAATTGACAACAAACCATAATTGAAGAGAATATTAGAAAAAGAAATTAATACCTTTGCTGTGATGAAATTAGAGTCTCTACATTGTGAAAAAATCCACTTCATCTCTGCAAAGAAACTGAATGATTTAAATCCAAAGAGACGAATTAAAAAAAAAAAAAAATATATATATATATATATATAAACGAAAACATTTAATAAGTCACATCAGAATCCTATTTTCTAAGCCCTAATTTCTAAATTTAAATCTAGAACCAAAGCCAACAGAAATTGTAAAATTTGAAAACATGTAACAAATCTAATTTACCTTTTAGATTTGTTTTTTTTTTTTTTAAAAAAACATCAGAGAAAGAATGGGAACCCATCGGAGGTGTTGTTTATGGGTGGAGGAAGTTTTTTTTATCAAAGAAAGAGTAGGAACCCATCAGCGGCGGTGTTTATGGGTGGAGGAGAATTACCTTTTGAGAGGAAGTAGGCCACAACCCGAAAATCAAAGAGAATGGTGAAGGACCCTCAAAATCAAATTGCTACCTCTGTCTTGACATTTCGCAGTTCTGTGTTTTTTTTTTTGGATGCGGCGGTTCTGTTTTTATTTTATTTTATTTATTTATTTATTTTTTTTGGTAGAATAGAATCTGTCTGGGGTAGCAGAGCCACAAGTAGAAAAGGAGTGGGGGGAACGACAGAGAGAGATATTGGTTGGGCTAAGTTTGCGTTTGAGGGAGAGAGTTTGCGTTTGAGGGAGAGACAGAGCCTGAGAAATAGGTTTTATTGGATTTGTTTTGGGGAGAAATAGTTATTGGGTTAGAAAAGGGTTTTACTTTTTTTTTAATAATTTTCCACGTCAATATTTTTTTTTTAAATTTTAAATCTGATTTAATTCTTTTTATTAAATATATATACTCTCCTTTCTCAAACCAAATACTTCGCCCTGATATAATTTTGAAACCTAATGTCAGTTTACTCTCCACATCCCAGACCACCATCGGTCCACCTCTCCCATAACTCAACGACTCCACCTTCTCCAGCACAACCCATCTCTGGCTCCACCTTTGTCGACACCACCAACTTTGAAAATCTATCTACCCTTCTCCTTCCCCCAAAACCCAAATCTCTACCCTTTTCCTTCCCTCAAAACCCAACTCTGAAAATTTTCTAAAAACTAAAACTAAAACCTATAACATGCTACCACTCCTATTTATTCTCAGAGACCATCTCCTTCCCCCCAAATCCTCACTTAAAACTCCTGTAGCATGCGACCCCTCCTCTCTCTTCTTAGAAACCATTTGGTCTAAACTTGCTTAAGTAGCAAATATAGTACCAGTCCAATTTGTGAAAGCCCTGAAGCAAGATTTGGAAGACGAGGATCAGGTTTATTTGGGCAACTTGGACTGAGACTCAAGCAAGAATATCTGTTTAATTGTTTATACCCGTGTCTATGCATCTCTTGGATATGAGTTTTATAACAATTTATTATTTTTCAATGTGTAAGTAATTTAATTGTCAAAACGTATCCTTATGATTACATATACAAAAATAGATGATTTTGAAGGAATTGGAAACGACAGTTTTTTTGTTTTTTGGATTTTGGAATTGTAACTATTGTGTTGTTTGTATCCACTATACTCTTGATTACAGTCAGTTATTGTTGAAATTCTAATTTGACCATGTTTTGGAGGTATTATAGGGTCCGTTTGGATAGAACTTATTTTGCTGAAACTGAAAATTGAAAACTGAAAACACTGTAGCAAAATAATTTTTAAATGTGTGAATAGTGCCATGGGACCTATTTTTAATGAAAAATTTGCTGAAAAGTGAAGTTTGTGGGACCCGTAAACAGTGCATGGTGCACTGTTCACTGTTGACTTGGTCAACAACTGTGGCTGTTCATGCGTTTGGCACTGTTCATAAGCCTAAAGTCACTGTTCATGGACAATGAACAGTGCCAGACGTGCGTCCAGAAAAAAAATAATAAATAAATAAATGAAATGCAAACGTGGGTTTGGAAATACAGAAACGCTGAATCCAAACCCACACATAGTATTCTATTATTGTTGAAATTCTAGGTAGTTCTTTGATCACGTTATATGCAGGGAATGGTTGCAACAATAATGCATGATGTGTGTTTGATAGAATGTCTCAAAAAAATTGTATTGTGCCATTTATGAGGAAAACTAACGTTTTATACAAGTGCTAAGAGTAATCCAGTAAAAGCAACACTTTTCTTGTGTTGTGTGTCACCATTGGATAGATAGTCACGTTATATGTAGGGAATGATTGCAACAATAATGCATGATGTGTGTTTGATAAAATGTCTCAAAAAAATTGTATTGTGCCATTAATGAGGAAAACTGACGTTTTATACAAGTGCTAAGAGTAATCTAGTAAAAGCAACACTGTTCTTATGCTGTGTGTCACCATTGGATAGACACTTTTTTATATTACAATGCTGAATTTTTTGCTAAAATAAAAAATAAAAAATTTGCCAACAAGTGTGAGAGAGAGACAAAGACAAGAGACAGGATACAGAGGATATATGATTGTTTTAAGAGGAATCTTATAGTGGGTTGTATTTGAAATTGTGATTTACAAATGGGTTTATTTGATTTTGATTGGTCCTTTTTCTATTTGCTCTTGAGAACATGTTGGAAAACCAACATCAAAAGAGAAATAATTAGAATAGTTGATATCTTTAATTCTTTTTTGTTCATGGTTATAAAACTTACTGCTGTATTTCAACTTCTTTTTTTTTTGGAAAAAAAATCTTAATGCTTTTTTTTTTGTTTTGGTTTTGTAGGGTTGCTAGGAACACAACCCAACGGGTGAGAGAATCAGGGTTGTATTTACTTTAACTGTGAAACTTATATAATTATCTGTGTTATAGTGTTGGTGTTTGTATTGATCCCCCTCTATTTGTTGTGTTTTATTTGTGTGTGTGATTTAGATGGGTAGTTGATTGAGTTTGAGAAGAAACTATGGGGTCAAAGATAATAAATTTGGGGTGGATGCCTAGGCTCTTATGCTCAAGTGTGTGAAAGAAGCTTACTTATGTTATCAAGGTCACCTTACTTCATAGCTACTTAACCACAAAATTTCTTAATAAATATTTACACTCTTGCTATCTATATATACATCTCATATCTTAAAAATCTTTCATTTATAATAAATATATTTCCTTGGTGGAGCTTTATATATAAATATATTTAGTACCATTTAAACACATTTCATAATATATTTAGTTTTCTTTGCCTTATAAGAAATATTAAATTCTTTATATATGTCATTAGATATCTATTTTTTAAAAGAAAAAAAAGTATATAAAGTTATAAAGAATTTTACCAACAAAAAAAAAAAATCAGTATAATTTTAGGATTTTATCTATACATTCGGCCTTATAAGATAAAATTACAACGTAATTTAGGATTTTCTCTCTTACCCTGTTCTCTTTGTGAAGCACTTTGGTTTACCAATATTTTAAAATTATATTTTCTTTTAATTCAAGGTGTTGTTTTGTCTTTAGCTTTTTTCAATTCAAAAGTATTAGCTCTATTAAGAAGCTTGGCTATTCTTGGCTCTATTCAGATTATTAGCTCTACAGCTTTGTATTATAGATATCATTCTTTTGGTTATTTGTTGTGCTTGCTTTTTAGATAAAATAGAAAAAGTTATTTAGTATGCACTAAATCTAGATTATGGGAAGTATATTATTATTTATTTATTTTTTAATCCATAACTCTTTTGATTGATATAAATTATTAATACACAATGAATCACTGGATGCTATTAAAAGAGAATTGGATGTCAAATTATAGAATAGAAGGGATTGGTTCTATCATCTGATTCATTGGATTGGCTATCTAATTCAATGATATATAAGTAATTGAAGAAGGTTAATGATTAGGTATTTCATAATATCAATTTGTTTGTTGATTTTTTGCTTTGTGTTGTGGGATTAATGGCCGATAAAGCATAATTGGTGTAGTTTTGCTAAAGGACTTTAAGGTTGAACTAGAAGCATTTCATATATATATATATATATATAAAATTTGCATGCATATTTTGGAGGTGGATTTTTGTGTCTTAGATCCTAACTTGATATTGCTAAGATCTTAAAAGCATATCATTTAGTTTGAATATTTATATATGTATATATGTGTATGTTTGAGCGAGTGTTAGTGCCAGAGCTAAAGAAAGTGTATGTAGGAATCTCCATCTTCAATCAAAGGGGAAAGTGTATGGTTCAAATGGAAGCACCAAAACCCTAGGGGAGAATCCAAAGAGAAATTTCCTCAACAAGTTGCAATGTACTACACACGATAATTAAGATGTGAGAAAGTTTCAAGTCATCTACTTAGATAAAGATTCAAATATGTGATTCTCTTTTGAAAATCATTTTATTTTTTCTAATTATTTGTTTTGTGTTTTTTTACAAGGTGAAAATGTACCATCAACTTATGTTCAAAATGAAATACCAGCTTTCTAATTAATTGTTCATGAGAGTAAATTACAAACACAGATGTTCTAACTTTGTATTAGTTTGAACTACATTACATGTTTGAGTGTTTCAGCTATATAATATTTCCTACTTGCAATTTATGGATGCTATTATACCATAAAAAAAAATTATGGACACTTAATCATTCTATAACCTTGAACCCACATGTTCATAGCAAAACTACTCAAATAAGAGATAATTTATAAATCCGTGCATCGCATGGTTTAGTGACTAGTTATTGGATAATGTTCAATTTCTCACCTCTCAACTCTTAATTGTGCACATTTAAATTCCTCAAAAAAAAAAAAAAAAAAAAAACCCTCAACTTTTTAAATAAGTTAATGCGTGTGTTTGTTTCTAAAAAAATAAAATAAAAAGTTAATGTCATTTTTTGGATTTCCTCCAAATTTAAATTTAAAAGAAATTAATTGTTAATTTGTTTTTAAAATTTTTACACTTTTATAATAACTTTTTTATGTTTGCTTCATTTGTCACTTAACATAATTTTGTTAAGATTTAAATGGAGATGAGATCAAAGGATGACTATGAAATTGACTTGATTTGAAAGTTTTTTTTTTTTTTTGAGAAGGAACTTGATTTGAAAGTTGAGAAGCCAAATTGACATAATAAATTATTAAGATACTAAGTTGACCCAATTAATACTTGATGGATCAAATTAAACTTTAACCAGTTAATGGAGGATCAAATTAGTAATTTCAAATCTTTTGAGATGAAAAACTCAAGAGTGTCTTCTTTGAGGCTTTGATAAAATATTGGATGTAAATTTTTTTTATATTGAACCTCTAAAGATCTTAAGAATATTATATTTGTTGTCTATAAATTATTTTATGTTAATTGTAAAAACGATTTTGTGGCTCACCATCCTATCTTTAAATAGCAATATTAAAGATAAAACAGCGCTTTTAAAGTTCTTATACTTTGAAAAAAAAAGGCGAAAGAACAGGCATAATGTGCAACAATATTTCAGATGTAAATTTATGACTTGTATGTAATTCAATAGAGCTTTGCTAGTTAAGCATTAGCATTGTTCAAATCTCCAAATTTTAGGATTTAGACCTGTATCGTAAATTTGTAATAGAAATGAACCAAAGCAAAGACTAATTTGAAATTATAGCTTCAAACAAGTACACAAATACAGAACAAGAATCACTGGCCCTTCATCTCGCTTCTATTTCTGAAACTGATACCTTATTTATGGAAAAATTCTCCAACATGGTTTTGGACAAACTCCTGTTGCGAAAAAATGCTGGTTGTTTTGGTGGAACTAGTGACACAGTTTCATTAGTAATCATGAAAACAACATCTGACATGGAAGGCCTATCTATTGGACTGTCTTGTACACACAGAAGACCTATGTGGATGCACCTCAAAACGTCATTTAATGGATAGGAATCACCTAATGCTGAATCTGCAAACTCTAAGCATTTTCCTTCTCTCCACAATTCCCATGCCTGAAAAAGAGAAAAAGAAAGGTCAAAGTTATATCTCGAATAGAAAATGAATTGGTCTCATAGACAGAGCAGTTTATGGACAAGGATCACATAAATAGGAACTTACATATCCTAAAAGGTTAAGTGATTCTTCCCGATGACAGAAATTGTTATTCTTTTTGCCGCTCACAATTTCTAGTAATAGTACTCCAAAACTAAATATATCAGACTTCGTTGAAAAGGTACCCTTAATTGCATACTCGGGAGACATATACCCACTGAAATAAAGAGTTCAACAAAACTTTTAGTATATTAAGGCACTATGCATATAAGAATACACATGCATACTTGTTCACATACTCATTGATAGATTAACAAATTTACTTACTATGTTCCAACAACTCTCTTTGTGTTTGCTTCAGATTCATCTTGCCCAAATATTCTTGCCATGCCAAAATCAGAAATCTTCGGGTTCATCTCAGCATCAAGTAAGATGTTACTTGCTTTTAAATCTCTATGTACTATTCTCAATCTAGAATATTTATGAAGGTAAAGAAGGCCTTGAGCAACCCCTTCTATGATTTTGAAACGTTTTGTCCAATCTAATTGATCCTTTTTCATAGGATCTACCCATGAGCAATTTGTGGAAGTACAAGCATTTAATAATATGAAAACAAAAAATTGTCACCAGTAAAAGAATTTTAAGAGTGAAAATTTGCTAACCAAAGAGCAAGAAATCCAAGCTTTTGTTATGCATGTACTCATATATCAACATCTTCTCTTCTCTTTGGATGCAGCACCCAACAAGTCTGACGAGGTTAGTGTGCTGCAGTTTGGCAATTAACATAAGTTCATTCTTGAATTCCACTACTCCTTGTCTAGATCTTTCTGAGAGTCTCTCTATTGCAACTTCTTGACCTTTGGCAAATATTCCCTGAAAAATAACTAACAGATTATCCCTAATATTTCAATTTATGATTAATTCTTAAATCATTTTATTTTAAAAGGTCTCTGAAGTATACCTTATAAACAGGCCTAAAACCACCTTCTCCTAACTTACTTGTCGTCACAAAATTGTTTGTGGCTTCTGTTATACCCTCAAAACTGAAAAATTCTAATGCAATACTCTTCTTCCTGTCTTTTTCAAATAGTTTTCTCTTCCTAGATATGCTAGCATGACTTGTGCTAGCTCCTAACTCACATTGTAAGATTTCTTGCTCTGCTTTCCTTTCGCCTATTAATCATATAGTAACACTCAAAAGTGACTATAATTAACTCATAACTAGTAATTTTCATACATTATTTTGATTTGTTCGGAGAGATTACCTTTTTCTTTGCATTTTCTTTGAATGAAATTGTATAACGAGCACAAAACTAGTAGAACTACAATCCCAGTCACAGATAGGACAACCCATATCCACCACATAGCTGCAGAAACAAATAATAGTTACCACCATTCCTATGTGTAGAACATGTGCAAGTGTGTGTATTATGAGAAGCGGGCCAAAGCTATCATCATAGAGGGTTAAAGTCTAAATAATTAAACTATTGGGGAAGGCTCACATCTGAGGTAAATTTACCTTTTTCTGGCACAAGAAAATAGAGATCCATGCTGTAAGAATTGTTGCTTTCTTTGAAATTCACTCCTTTGCTCCAAATTGTACAGCTAGTTTGGTTGTAATCCGTGGCCGCATAAGCAATGCAAGAACAATTATTCAAGCACTTTGCCCGACAATCGAAGAGACTCATGTTGTAATTTCCATCAAACTTGAATCCTTCACCAGACATAACACCTTTTCTTTGCTCGAACTGATCATTAGGCTTCCTGCACGCTGGCAGTTGTTACTTCACACAGCCGGGATAGGAACCATTGGAACAAGGGCCGCCACCAAATGGTGCCAACCCTGTCATCTCTAGTATTGCACCTGTGAAATCTATCATGTATCGTGATAAAGTGCGATTTTTATTCAGGTAATATGTAAAGTACCTTTCATTTTTGTTTGAGATGTAACTAAAAGTGATGTCCCTCTCATTGGACAACCGAGGCACAAATTCAAAATGCCCATTTTGCCAATTGCCGCTAATCCAATAGGTGTTCCCTTGCCACCAAATGACCAACATACTTTTACCATCCATGTTGAAACCAGCAGTAAGGGTAAAAGTACCTTTGGCTGGGTTGTTTTCACTTATCCACGAAGTTAGTGACCAAAAATCTGTAGTTTTCATACTAATTCCTAGTTTCATGCCAGGCAGAAGCGTATCCGTAGGGTAATCAAAACTTTGCCACAAAACCTGCCTTGTAGATCCATCTGAATTCTGCTCCCTCAATATAAAGTTACCTGATTCCAGTAGCATGGCACTAGCATTATTTGCTGCTTGAACAGAATTTGACACAACGAGACTGCCTCCACTATGTGAAATGGTCAACCTACCCAATTCATCAATCATAAGAATACCAGACTTGTCAGCAATTGGGTTGTCTCGGTTAGCAACCCACACCACCCTCTTATTGGCAACTGACAATACTCCATCAGCTATGTTGAATGAAATTCCAACATACCTATTTGTTGAAGAACCTGGGCTAAAAAATTCCAACCTGAATGTTCCACCAGATGAGGCCAGTTGCTCCCCATCTCTTAGCTTTTGGCCTTGTACCAATATATCTGTCTCAGAATGTGTGTCTAATCAGTAAGAAATAAATCAAACTGAGCAAGATAGTCCTTCCTTTGCTAGCCATCAATGGACAATTTTGAGACGAGAGATGATAAGGTAATATGTCCTACTTGTTAGTTATACATTGCTACAAGCCAACCTGCTGGCGTTTTTGACCCGTTTTTCTTTTGGTTTTATTATAGATTTTTTGTGTGCGACATATATAACAAAGTTTCAACTTGTTTATAACGTATGACACCCTGACGTGGACCCACTTAGAGTCACCCAGTTCAATTAACGGGAAATTATTGAGTGATGAGCATAGTATCGGCGTTTAGAATGATAGAAAAGGATTAAGAATGAGTACAATCTTTTGGGTCTGTTAAGTGTTTGAGTTACAAACTAGAACAAAGTTATGTGCCTAATTTTAATTAGTACTGATCGTAGATCCGCGTGTTGGACATGATAAATTTTTAAATAAAATATTATTTTAATCCCTAGATTTTATAAAGAATTAAAAAAAGAAAGTTTTATCATATTTTTCATAATCTTGTCTGTGGGGCCCTAAGTGTCAACGCGCACGGCCCAATCCACAGCCGGTCCAAGGCCCGCACCAAGGAAGGCACGGGCCGAAAACAGAGGATGGGCCCTTAGCTTCAAAAGGGCCTGTCCGAAGACGCCCATGTCCTTGGCCAGGTTACGTGGATAAAGGAAAAATATCCTTCCCCCACTGAAAGGTGTCTCACCAACACCCTAGCCTCTTTAAATGATGATTTGACTAATAAACCTGGAGACTTCAATCACTTCAACTTTTAGAGCATGCCAGAGCGTCTGGGAACTGACATAAAACCTGAAAAAGTAGGCGATAGGACAGGCCCTAATGCACAACGTCCGGATAACTGACAAATGGACGGTTAAGATCAGTAAAAAGGAGGCTATATAACGAAAAATGATCCCCTATCTAGAAGGGGGGAGAAAGCCAGAAGGAGGGGTTGAATTCTTCGGACTGAGCCGAAGAGAATGAAACACCCAAAAACATGGCCAATATCTTCACTGAGGCCCGAGAAAGATCACAACCGTAATTCCTCAGGGAACCTTTGATTCTTACAAAAATTACATAAGAGGCTTGGACACTGGCTGCACCATTGTTTCGCGAGTGCCTACCCCTTTTTTATCCATGCTCTACAAATTGTATTGTCTAAAGCCAGCCACCAATTTTTGGCCTTACAATTGGCGCCGTCTGTGGGGAGGGGGGTTTTGCGCGCTAGCAAATGCGGTGGTCGGCGTAAAGGAACCAAGGGCAACGTTTTCGAAAAACAAAACACCAGAACAATACAAATTACAGCAACAACGCACATTCAAGAGTTAGCAATTGCAAGAACGAAAGTAAAAAATATATATATATAGGTAACATAAAACAAGTCTACTTCTTTTAATCATACATGAAGAAAAATTACATCTTTTACAAGTGAAGCCCGTGGGGCTTGTTCTAAAGCTAATTACAAAGGCAGACGCTTGACGAGGCCGGCAGAAGAACAAATAGTAGAAAGCGAAGCTGACTGAAGAACAAAAGATAGAAAAGAAGCGAAAGAAGAGATGAAGAACAAATAGTAGAAAGCAAAGCTGACTGAAGAACAAAAGATAGAAAAGAAGAGAAGAAAGAGAGGAGGAAATGAAGAGGGGGAGACTGGTTGGGAGATGGAAATAGAAGAGATAAAAAGGAAAAAGAAAAAAGGAAGGCTAGTTGAGGAGCAAAAGAAGAAGAGAAAAAAGAGAAAAGAGGGAAGAAGAGCTACATAAGAGGTGGAAGAGGTCGCGGCACAAGACGGCTCCACTTCTAGGTTCCGCCTGATTTCCCTCCCACCCCCAATGCAGTCGGCTTGGAGGGTCAATGACCCATACCCAAAGGAAGGTGGTTACGTTCTCCCTGGACCCTCATCCAGGACGAGGAGGGCTCTTCCTCTGGTTAGGTTGAAAAAAAGGAGAACCTTTGGATTTCCCCTACTCCAACCCCAATGTGACGTCCAGGGTCGGAGTGCCATCCTCGGCTCCTGATAGGGGCTGTGCATCCCCGAGATCGCCATTTCCAAGGGCCAACTCATTCGAAGGGGCTCGAAAGGCTATGTTTGACAGAATCTTTTTTGGGTGATATCTTCGGGGGGGGGTTTAAGATGGATGTTTGTCAAAGCGTGAAGGAGAAGGTGGCCCTAGAAACGCCTTATATAGACGGTGGGATATTGATGAGGGCCAATCCACAATAAATCCCAGGGAGAGATTTCCGGAGGCAATAGCTCCGCCCCAAATTCCGAGGGGCCTGCCAACCGTTAGATCTTCGTGGATCCATGGCTGGCATTAATAAGGAGGCGCCTCATTAACGAAAAGGAACCGAAATGTCACCACACGTTACTCAGACAACCCAAGAGACGCCTTGTAGTCAGAAAAATCCCATCAAACAAAGAGGCGAAATACGGCAAGGTCTTATACTCCACCAACCCCAACCCGCATTTATTACTATTTTTGCTTAGAAGTGTATTTATTTAATGCTTAGTATAAATTGTAGCAATGTAAAATTAAATGGCTACGCATAAATAGATAAGCTAGTAAAAAGTCAAAAATGTAAGTACTGGACAGAACCAAGGCATTGCATGGTCTTCGGACTCAAGCCTCTGGGGAAACCAGCTACTTCGAAACTGGGTACTGGACAGAACCAAGGCATTGCATGGTCTTCGGACTTAAGCCTCTGGGGAAACCAGCTACTTCGAAACTGGGTACTGGATAGAACCTAGGCATTGCATGGTCTTCGGACTCAAGCCTCTGGGGAAACCAGCTACTTCGAAACTGGGTACTGGACAGAACCTAGGCATTGCATGGTCTTCGGACTCAAGCCTCTGGAAAAACCAGCTACTTCGAAACTGGGTACTGGACAGAACCTAGGCATTGCATGGTACTGGACAGAACCTAGGCATTGCATGGTCTTCGGACTCAAGCCTTTGGGGAAACCAGCTACTTCGAAACTGGGTACTGGACAGAACCTAGGCATTGCATGGTCTTCGGACTCAAGCCTCTGAGGAAACCAGCTACTTCGAAATTGGGTACTGGACAGAACCTAGGCATTGCATGGTCTTCGGACTCAAGCCTCTGGGGAAACCAGCTACTTCGAAACTGGGTACTGGACAGAACCTAGGCATTGCATGGTCTTCGGACTCAAGCTTTTGGGGAAACCAGCTACTTCGAAACTGGGTACTGGACAGAACCTAGGCATTGCATGGTCTTCGGACTCAAGCCTCTGGGGAAACCAGCTACTTCGAAATTTTGTACTGGACAGAACCTAGGCATTGCATGGTCTTCGGACTCAAGCCTCTAGGGAAACCAGCTACTTCGAAAACTGGGTACTGGACAGAACCTAGGCATTGTATGGTCTCCGGACACCAGCCTCGGGGGAAACCAGCTACCTCCAATTAATAAGCTAAATGATTAGACAGAACCAAGGCAGTGTATGGTCTTCGGACACCAGCCTCTAGGGAAACTAACAATCTTAAAAGAAGAAAATTTTGTACTGGACAGAACCTAGGCATTGTATGATCTCCGGACACCAGCCTCGGGGGAAACCAGCTACCTCCAATTAATAAGCTAAATGATTAGACAGAACCAAGACAGTGTATGGTTTTCGGACACCAGCCTCTGGGGAAAATAACAATTTTAAAAGGAGAAGATTAGGGCCCAGGCGGATAGGAGGACCACTCTACTATACGCCGAGTACGAGAGAGGCCAAGGTCTTTCATAGTATTCGGGCCCAAACCTACACCAAACTAGCCTTATTAGCGACGAAAATCACAAGAAACCGAGTGTCGAAAGAAAGGTCACAAAAGCCGCTGGAATAAAAAACAGACTAACGGAGAGGTGACGTTCCGTAGAGCACGAAAGTGCGCCGAGCAGATCAAAATCCTCCTCCCCGCCCGAGGGGACAGGCAGCAGAATTTTGAGGGGCTATTGTGGGGCCCTAAGTGTCAACGCGCACGGCCCAATCCACAGCCGGCCCAAGGAAGGCACGGGCCGAAAACAGAGGATGGGCCCTTAACTTTAAAAGGGCCTGTCCGAAGACGCCCATGTCCTCGGCCAGGTTACGTGGATAAAGGAAAAATATCCTTCCCCCACTGAAAGGTGTCTCACCAACACCCTGGCCTCTTTAAATGATGATTTGACTAATAAACCTGGAGACTTCAATCACTTCAACTTTTAGAGCATGCTAGAGCGTCTGGGAACTGACATAAAACCTAAAAAAGTAGGCGATAGGACAGGCCCTAATGCACAACGTCCGGATAACTGACAAATGGACGGTTAAGATCAGTAAAACGGGGCTATATAACGAAAAATGATCCCCTATCTAGAAAGGGGGAGAAAGCCAGAAGGAGGGGTTGAATTCTTCGGACTGAGCCGAAGAGAATGAAACACCCAAAAACACGGCCAATATCTTCACTGAGGCCCGAGAAAGATCACAATTGTAATTCCCCAGGGAACCTTTGATTCTTACAAAAATTACATAAGAGGCTTGGACACTGGCTGCGCCATTGTTTCGCGAGTGCCTACCCCTTTTTTATCCATGCTCTACAAATTGTATTGTCTAAGGCCAGCCACCAATTTTTGGCCTTACATTGTCTATAACGTTTTTTTTACCATTATCATATATTTATTAATTGATGATTTGCATAACATAGACATTAAATAAGAGGTAGAATTATTCATTAAATTTTTTTAAGTCACAGTATATGAAGATTATGATTATATATATATATATATATATAATTTCCCTAGTTAGAGTTTGATTAGTTTTAAGTTTAAATTTTTTATTATTATATTTAATTGTTGATTATTTATTTAATTAAGTGAATGTAATGGTTGATTTTATTGCACTATAAAGTTTTCAATGTCCTCTATATAGTCATCTCTATTTTATTTCTTACTCTTCTTGACTACCTTTTTATTTTCTAAATAACAGTTATTAATTGACGTTTAATTTCATTTCTTTTTTTCTTTCTAAATTTATTCTTTATTACTTTGTATGTTCCCATGCTAGTTGTAAATTTTATGGTTATCAATAAGAAATAGATATCATGGATGGCTTAAATAGTTAGAGATATAGTTACGTTGGTGGTATGTCAAAGGTTTTTTTTTTTTTTTTAATGAAATATGAAAGGCATTTCTCTAGTTTGGTCTCAATCAATTAAGATATCCATAACATATTAACAGAAGTAATAATGAGCCTTAAATATTTTTAAATGTATGTAGTGGTTAGGTTACTGGTATGTCAAAGGTTTTATAAAAAAATTTTAAAAATAATTCCAAGGAAATGTAAAATGCCTTTTTTTTGAAAAAGGAAATTGTGACTTTTTGAATTGTAGAAATATGATTGTTTTAATTACCTTGTTTATAGATTTCATTATTAAGTTATAAACATCTAAATTAAACTAGATGAATATATAAGTGCAAAATTATATATAAAGTTACAACCGCACAAGATAAATATGTATAGATAAATTTTTTTTTTTAATTTTTATTATTCATGAATCATTATTTCATTGTTTACTTATAAATATCTAAATTAAAGATTTTTTTTTTTGAAAAAAAAAAATTAAATTGATGAATATATAAAGGTAAAATTATATGAAAAGTTAAAACTACTCAAGATGAATGTTTAACCACTTGAAGATGTATGTTTTTTGAATATTAAAAGTATACGCAATTGCTTTAGCTGGAACTATATAACTATGCAAATATTATTGTGAGTGGTTCCATCATTTGCTACTTCATTCGCAATTAATAACATGTACTATGTAAATTTCAGAATATAAGAAAAAGATAGTGTACCTTGGTGCGGTGAAATTCAAAAACAAAAATTAGAAGTACTTGGAAATACTTTTAATCCTCACTCCAATTTTACTTGTACCCAAAAAATATAGTCTCTCAATCAGTTTATATGTGTGTATTCAAGGAAGAATAAGAGAGTGTCCAACACTCATATACAAACCATTTCATTTTCTTACAAAATTCTGTATGTTTCTCTCCTTATAACTGATTGTCTAATTGGACTAGTCTTTTGGGCTATTCCAATTGAGATTTAGTATGTGGCTTGGAGTGAGACCAAAAGGAAACAAATAAGACTCTAGCTCCAATGGACCTTAGGTTTTTCTGTCAACTCTTGACAAATCCAAAGTTACCATTAATTATATTCAATATCATTATATAAATATAATTGCACGCTAGACCTTATTAATAAATTATATTCCAAGACTTTATTATACATACAACCCTTTCATAAAATATTCGTAATAATACAAAGTCATGAATATAGACTGACACTTTGAAGATTACTACATCTTAATCATTGAGTACTAAGTTTAATCCTTTAAGTTATTCATCATATATTTATGAAATCCAATTTCATAAATATATGCTTTAGTAACTCCTTACTAAAGTAATTAGACTTAACACTCTGAATAACCAAATCATTAAATTTATCTCAAGGGAATATTTTATATCTTCATTAAGAGATTATGAATTCTATCTTAATAATATATGTTCCATCAACACTAAATTTGGTTGCCTAATATACTGAGGTTTTAATCGTGACTTTAGATCTTACTCCTAATATATAAAAGTAACCTACATTTTATTATTAGGTCTATTATTCGCTTAGGATTAAGAATTCATGTAAATATAAATCGTGAGATTTATTATTCATTTGACAGTCGTTAGGAGAATAATAAATCTCACAGCGATCCAGTTCAATATGTCTTAACTAAAACATATCAACATATCAACTAGAAGTCTCAACTTCCATGATCAAGACAAATCATGTTAGTTGATATGTTATAGTTTTCATAGATGAAATGCCTAATTTCATCACCGACTACGAACTAAATTATGAATTTACAAAGAATTTGTGATTTATATCTTTTGTGACTATATCACACAAATCACATACTATGCATCTCATGAACTATATGAAAATGTCTAAATATTCATATTACTATTATTTTAGATAATAATAAAATAACTTTGTTAATCACAATATAATGTCATACATAGTATCATAAAATAGGATTTAAAGGACACATATCCTAACAGATATTTCATTTTGCAAAAAGCTTTACATGAACTCCTCTTTTGTGACAATGTTTTTTTTTTTTTTTTTTGCCGAAAAAACTTAAGAATATTAAGACTTAAGTTAACACATGTGGTAGTTGTATAACATGTCAGTTATATGAAAAATAAAAAGGTTTAAATATTTTAAAAAACATTTTTAGTAGATTGTAATATAAAACATTTTTTTCTCAATATTTTATGTAACTTTTCTCATAAGATTAATATTGTTGGTATCCTTTAAAGAATAAATAATATTTTTGAGAAGAAGAAAAAGAAGCAGAGACAATGCTAACACATAATATAAAATTATTAAGTTTGCGTGATTTAAATTTGTGGCAAAAAAATATTAATGTATTTATGATAAATTTTTTTTTTTATCTAAATGATATATAGTAGTTCATATTTTTTTAGACTTGATTCAAAAAGTTCATTCTCAATAGCTTTTTAAGTCTACAAATTGCTCAATCTATGGGCCTGGACACATTCAAAGGGTGCTATCTAAATTATAAATTATATAACTTTTTATCACAGAAATGTATTGATTCTCCCAATGTATGGCAAAGGAAGGCAGGTTTGTGTCTAGCAATTTTCTTGATTTGTGTTGCATAATTTAATAGTATGGAGGATGTGAATGGATTTAAATGTTGAATAAAATAAGATGAGAGGAAAAAAGAGTAAAAATAAAATATATAGCAATAAACATCAAATTATCCAAGTCATTCTATGTAATATAATAACATTATATTATTATATACTATATGTATAATGTAGTAGGATAATATTTAATCAAAGAGAATATAAATAGATAACAACTTAAAATACAAAACTAAATTGCATCAACCCAAAGTTGATTATTTATGGTTATGAGCAAAAAATGAAAAACAAATTGAGAGAGAGAGAGAGAGAGAGAGAGAGAGAGAAGTAACATTTTTTATGTGAGAAAACTATGCATAGAATGAAAAAGAATATGTCAAATTTATAGTAAGATGTTGAAAATAAGAAGAGTCATAATAAAGGAAGATAAAAAAGTAGACAAATAATGATATTAATTTAGAAAGTAGTGGGGAGTTGAAGAGGTAAAAGGGAGGGAGAGTTTTGGAAAATTAATAATATAAATAATGGTTAAAAGATATTTTAATTTTTAAATAATGGAGTTTTTAAGTCATGAGAAAATGTTTTAAAAAATATATAAGAAAAATTGAAAATAAAAAATGATGACATTGCTGCTGATATGGCTCAATGTGAGCACGAAAAAATTAAATACAACACTTCAACTTTTAGTAATATAAAAATAGATATAGATATAGATATAGATGGGATAAATGATAATAAAGATATTATTGTTTAGTCTTCATGATTAAGAAGAGATATTATTGTTTTCTTTTATAACTCTTTTTAAACTTCTTTAGATTATTTGGGTTGTAAAGAAAACAATGTCCTACACTGTCTTACAAGTCAATGTATAATCCTACCATAATTTTTTTTTTTTTTTTTTTTAGGGTAAGATTTTGAAATTTTGTTCATTATTTTGTTTACTTTATTCAACATTTTATATACTATCACATTGTAGAATTTACAAATGAGTATTTTCGTTTATTTGGGTCTTTCTCACTTTCTGTTTTTGTTAATTAAAACATCCAGACCTAGTCAAATACTTAAATATTTATTATTTTCCGAATGTGTGTATTCTCTCACCAACACAGACCATGAAACTATTGAAAAGAGTCCCTCTTGGTTTCAAACACATATGAGACGACAAACTGTAATAGATGTCAACAAGGTCCTTGCTACGTCGGCCAGTGAATTAAAAAGTAGTGTCCGGTCTATCACGTATGGGGCCCAGAGTCCTCTATTGCCGTTTTCTGGAAATGTTCATCACATGCATTTTATTTTATATGGAAAAATGCTCAATTGGGCCTATCTTTCTACTCACACATGGCCCATCGTAGTTTTTGAAATTATGAAAGAAAAAAATGGAACGAAGTGGACCAATAACGTTACAACGTATAGTGTATTCAGTAATAAAGTTCCAAGGTCCATGCTCCATAATCAACACAGTTTTTCATTAATGGTTGACGGTCTTCAGCCCCCAAACCACGTAATTTTGACTACCCAATTCACTAATAAGAATAATTGGTTGTCTAAGTGCTTATTCTACTTATCTATAGATCTGAATTATCAATAAAAAAAAAAAAAAAGTTATCTGTTAATTCGTGTTTTCTTTCATTAATATATATTTTTTTGTTAATTTCTTTCATTAATATATGATCCTTTATCCATTGTCTAATCTATTTATATTTTCAAAGATGCTTTATAATTTATATAATACTAGTGTATAATACGTGCATATGTATGATATAATTAAAAAAATAATTACAATTATACGTATATATGGATTTAAATTATACTCTTTTTCTTCCTTTTATTTTTTATTTTAATTTTTTTTGGATATACACATGAGTTTACTTTTTTTTTTTTTATTGGTATTTTGATGATTTATTTATATTAGATCATTCGTTTTTTGTACTTCATTAATTCACCTAGAACAAAAATTAAAAAAAAAAAAAAAAAAACTTAAATAGGACATATGACGTAAAATGAGACAACAATTAGAATTCAATTTAAAGCCTAATTGAATTTTCTCTCAGCTTTGCCTATATATATATACTAGCTTGTAACCTTATGCATATGTATGGATACATTTGAAGATATACAATAAGATGCATAATATAATTCCTATATATATATATATAATTGAAATACTATTGATAGTCATTTTTATATTTTGTTAACTCTTTAAAAAATTTAGTAAGGAAATTATTAGGTATAAAATATAAATTGTCCATGTTTTTTTATTATTAATATTGTGAAGTACTTTTTTTTTTTACAATTTATTTATTTTAGTCTATTTTGTTTTTTTACTTAATAATTTATTTAGATGAATATTTATGATGTGGTCCCACATTTGATTATAAAATTAAGAAATAAAACTCTTTGAGAATAAATAATTTAGGACACATGGTGCAAAATTAGAACTCTAATTTAGAATTCTAATTTGAGTTTCTCTCAGTTTCACCTATTTATATATATATATATATATATATTGTTGATTAGGTTTTTTAGAGTAAGTGTTTGGGCTGAAGAACATTTGCAAGGTCTCTATATGGTGTAATATTATAATCCCAGAGTTCGTTTGCTCTCTAGAAATTTTTTTAACCTTTTCAGTTTATTTGATTAATGTACCATTTTAAATATTAGTGTTGACATACCATTTTGAATATGCTAGAATAGATGTGGAAACGAAAACATCAAATATAGAACACAAGAATAAGAGTACTGTTACATGATTTAGCTTGATAGGCTACGTCCAAGAAGGTAATCCTTATAGACTACATCTTTAATATATGAAAGTATAATACAAATTCTGTGTTATAATAAACCATAACTGATAACATGAGTATATGTTGGAGGCTAAATCTTAAACTTCTAGTACAAATAGGAGATTTGTCTTGCATACAAAGTAGAATTAGGCTTGAGCCTATGCAAATGGACTAAAATATCTCTAACATACCATTTTTCAAAGTTAATGTAAAAATATCTATACAGTGTTAATTGCTGTAATGTAAAGCAATTGTTAACAAATAATAAACGATAGATTGGGAAATCAGGATTATAATTTCAAGTAATTTGTGTGTATCTTTTTTCATCGACTTGATTTTTTCAGGTTTAAGCATTTATTATGTGCTTCTCTTTAAGATTGAGTGCAAGAGCTTGATAGTGAGCCTGTGTTTAAGCTTTGACCCAAGAACTTGATTTTTGAGCTCAAAATTGAACTTGATACGGAGCCTATGTTTGAGCTCTAGCTCAAGAACTTGATTTTTTAGCTTGATAGTAAGTTTGAGCTCAACTCAAGTAATAATCAAATCCAGTTCAGCCAAGCTCAAGTTTTAGATTTTTTTTGACAAGATCGAGTTCAAATATTGTGTATTGGCTTTTCTAGTTCGTATTGCTTTTGAGCATTTTATTACTGCCCCTGTAATATGAAATATGCATTGTTAATATTATGGTCAGTTGATTCCTTTTAGCACCAAGTAGAATTAGGGTGGTTGGTATTTTTACCTATGAGTATGACAACTAGCTAGGACACTTTTCCCAAAAATTAAATTAGCTAACTCACACAGCAGAAATAATGCCTCTAATTGCTTATAGAAAGACGAAAGATAAACAAAATTAGTCTTAGGCGTATACTCCTTAGTCCTTATAACAATTCTAATAAATTTTAAAACAAATAGATACAAGCATGAATAGTCACAATTAGGTAGGCTGAGGCCGGTATAGCCCTTCTCAATTAGGCACGTGTATACATACCTTTTTTTTTTTTTTTTTTGGAGAAAGTGTGCATACGTACTTCATTCATACATAACTAGTGGATTTTAGGATTTATCTGGCTTCGTCACATAAAGTGTAACAATATTTGTGGAACAATTTTCTGGTTTAATTTCAAAAACATTTGATGACTCTTCTACAATAGTGTTGATAAAATATACAGGTTAAGGTTATTTTGGGGGGGAGAGTTGAAGAGTTTTATTTGAAAACAAAAAAACATCTAGCATGATAGGTCTATTTGTTGCTTGGTCATTGTACGCATAAGAGACAAGGGGAATCAATACCGTACCGATGGTTGTACCGGTTTGGCTAGCGGTACGATATATTTCGAATATCGGTCAATACTGATGTACTGTTTTGGGTTTACCACTATTTTTTATATTTATAAATATATATATATATATATATATATATGTATGTATGTATGTATGTATGTATGTGTGTGTGTGTGTATATATATATATTATAATAAATATAAAAGTTTACCATAAAACATTTTCTCAATTTAGAACTAATTATTCATGGTTTTAGACTTTAGTATCAATTAAAAGAAAAAAAAAAAACACAATATAACAAAATAGAAAGCTTAAAATTTACCATTGCATATTAAGAAAACAAATAATACTAATAAGTTAATGCAAATAAGTTACCATTCTGTCCTAACAAAAATTCAAAAATTACAAAACTTAAAAAAATAAAAAATAAAAAAAAAACTTTTTTTCTGTACTGGCAGGTATTACCCAAAATTGGCCGGTACGACCGATATTTTTTCCGATACGAAACAGAGGTGTTATATGTACCAGTTTGCTTGCCGATATGGTATATACCGGCCGGTACAGCTGGTATGGTACGGTACGGAATCGATTCCCTTGATAAGAGACCAACATGAATGCATCACAATATTTTTGATGAAGGATACGGCTCATTTCATTTGAAAACATAGAAAAAACATCTGTCATGATAAGTCTATTTGTTGCTTGGTGTTATACCCATAAAAGACCAACCTATAATGTTAGTGGTTAACCATTAGAACTACCATGTGGTTGGCATTTTTGTTCTATTTAAAATCCGTGATTGTTTGGTATAAGGAAATTTGAATGAAAATATATATTTTTTTTTCTTTTCTATTGCTTCCACAAAACTATTAAGAATAGCAAACATAAAAAGTGAATACAGGTAGAAAGCCACAAGAAACAAAATACATTTGTCTCATTTAAATAATATATATATATATATATATATATAAAATGAGAGTTCCTAGAATGCACCAGAAAATAAGAGGAGAAAAGTCTCTAAATCTTTTAGTCTATTTAGACCTTTAGCATCTATAACATGTCTTTGTGTTCATGTTTATGCTCTTTTAACTTTGTTTTTAGAGTTTTTAGATTGTTTTGTACCAACTTTCATCTAATCAAGTTTGTTGCCATTTTGTGTATGGTTTGTGTTAGTTTCTTCCTTGTAGATGTCTCCTTATAAGAAAACTACTGCCAAGAAGTCTCTCAAGTGTCAACAATATGAACGGCATCGTTTCAGAAGTAGAGATGCGTTTGAGGCATTCATAAACTTTTATAGGGAGGCTGTGATTATTGTGGAAAGAGAGGTGGACCTTGGGTCTCTTGCAAACACTTTCATACTAGATGTGCTCAGAGACTATACTTGGACTCCTCTACTCATAGGAACAACAGAGGTGCATGACACCTTAGTTTAGGAGTTCTTATTGAATGCCTTCGAGGAGGAGATCACCTCAACTGTTTGGTAAAAGGAAAGGAGTTCTCAGTTTCTGCCCTATCGATCTAGAATTTGCTACAGATCCGTCCAATTATTCCTGAATCCTTTCTTCCCTATGACAAGAGAAGAACACCAATTTTAGAAGTAGCTCCGGATCTTGGAGGGACACGAAAGAAACAATCTCTGCATATTACCAACTTCTCTCCTGCTATGAGAGCTTTGGTGTACATTATGCTTTACAACTTCTACCCGGTGAGGAATTTGACGACTCTCTCTCTCACCCAAGAGCTCTATTCCTTCATGACTTGTACAAGAAGAAGGAAATCGACATTTGTGCTCATATCTATCATCTTCTTACAAAGTGTGTCAATAAGAAAAAGACCTGGATAACCTTGTCATTCCTGGGATTCATTATGTCTATTCTGCACCAAAAGAACGTCAAGTTTCCTTCAAGCTTGCCAGTCATGAAGAGGGAAGATCCTATCTCCACTCAAAGCATGAATAGGAGCAAAGCTCGCCTTCTGGGAAATGAAGAGGAAGCAGAAGTAAGAGCACAAGGAGAAGACATTGATGCTAAAGGTGGTAACATTGATGAAGAGATTGATAACTTCACTCTTGGTACAGATGATATGCAAGCCTCACCCTCATAGGCTCAGCCTCAGGATCAACCACAGGTTCAGCCTCAAGCACCTAACTGCCTTGACTTGCTTCTTGACAAGTTGGATCATCTCCAAAGATCTCAAGGAGCTATGCAAAGTACATTGGATGAGCATTGTGCCTACACCACAAGTCAATTAGCTTACCTCCAAGAGCAAATCATTGCTCTCTCTACTCAAATTCAAGAGTTGGCAAACTTGGATTAGCATCTTTGGCCATTCTGGTCAAAAAGGGGGAGTAGTATTAGCTCAAGGGGGAGTACAGTTTGGGAAGGAGTAGTAGTTTACTGCTTTTGTAGTTTTTTTTTTTTTAAATAATTTTTTATAAGCTTTCAGTGCTTTAGTTTAAAACTATGTTTTCTTTAGTACTTGTGTACTAAAGAAAATAAGTACTATTGCTCTTGCTTTAGTTTCTTTATTGCATCATATACTTGTTGGGCATGCAATTAGTTTTGCACTATACTTAATTGCATGCATGTCTGGATGTTCATTTACACGATAAATGTTCATTGTAATCATTCCTTAATGACTGTTCATGTTTGATCAAGTTATGCTATATCTCAATTGGTTTTACTTGATCGCATTTTACTTGCTCCATGTACATGTCTTGTTTTCTACTTGTCTCAAACTTCATGAAGCTATTTGTTATGTGCAAGTGTCTAAGGATACATGTGTATATGGTTCACGTGCTTCACAGGTTTTAGATTTAGGTGTGAGTGAGTTTTGCCTCTATTCTCGAACTCACATTTTAAGTCTAGAGTCAATTTAGGGGTTTTGTCATGGAATAGCCAAAGGGGGAGATTGTAAAGTTGTGATTTACAACTATATTTTTGTTAGCTTTAATTCTATGTCACAAATGTTAGAGCTCTAATTCATCAAAGATAAAACATCCTCAAAATAATTTTCCAGTACAATGTTTAATGCCATATAGATAATAATAAAATCCTCAGTTTTATAAAATAGTTTGTAACTGTTGTCTTCCACGAATCTCTACTCCAATAATCCCTCTAATGTAGCTGTAAGGGGAAATAAAGGGAGGTGAGATAACTTAATAAGTGGAATTCACTAACATTGGGATGTGGGAACAACCCTTTCAAATAAATAATTCTTACAATAAATTCATAACTTGTAACTCATAAATATTTTGTCATCAAATATTTCACATAAAAAATATCTTTATATTATGAGTCATCATAATATATATATATATATATATATATATACCATCATATAAACAATTTCCTAGACTTTTCTTGTGGTTAACGTTTACGCCCCGTTAACAAGGTTGTGCTGCCCCCTTTAGGGATTATAATCTCCTTTTCATCTATTTTCTTAAGGATGGTTCATTTGGAACCTAAAGGTGCACTCCCTTACTAAGGAGTTTTCTTTTTTGGATCCTTAATGGTATACTCCCTTGCTAAGGAGCTACCAATTGTGCACTGTCCCCCTTTTCTGGGACCGTCCCTTGCTAAGGACTAATTACAGTATGATTGTCCCTTACTAAGGATTGAATACAACACTGAGATTTTAATCATTACTTGCCATAGGATTCAAAAAAAATTTCAAGATGCTCACAACAAATAATCCAACCATAATACTAAAAAATACAAATATTTCTCCACACATACAAATTTAAATAAGTTTAGGTTGTCCCACAAGTTTTTCATAAAACAAATAGTCAATATGCACATCAAACATTTATAGGATATCAATATATTTCTTTGATATAAGATTAGTTTGATAGTCAAAACTATTTTGGGAAAACCCCCAAAATTAGTAAACACCACTTACCTCTTAGTTGCAAAAATAAAAGAAATCAACCACCCTTGAGTCACAATAAATCAGTAGAATTAGGACTTAGCAACACCAAAAATAGGTCCATCAATACAAAATTTTCCCACTTAACAATTTGTTTTCACATTTAAATAGTTTAATCTATCAACATTAAAGCCTACGGAGGTGTTTAGTTTCTTTGAAATACTCTTCAGTTGTGTCAGATTTTGGGCTTACGATTATTGCTGCTTAATCATATCTTTTTGGCTCTACCTAATTAGATTTTGGCTTAAAAAATATTGCTGCATAATCAGATATTTTGGGCTTAAAAAGTTGCTTCATACTGCAGTGGCTTAGAGATGCTAATTAGTGTCACTAGAACGATGTAGATGTAGTCATCTAATAACATAATGCAGCCTTTTTCCATTACTATAATCCTAGCAATGCATGAAACTTTAATATGGCAGAAAGATGGACATGTGATCAACCTAATTTATACCTTAATTTATCAACCGGAATGGCCCATAATTCCCTTGATGCTGCCAAAACATAAAGAAATTGCTGACACGTATTGAACAAGGACAAGGTGTAGATACATGACAGATTGGTGGTGATATATAGTGAGGCCATATACAGTTATATAATGACCACAAAGCACTCTTTTTCTATTAACATAATCATAGCTTTAGACCCATAACAGCAGCCCCTATCTTGTCTATTAGGTACGCCAATAACAGATGCTATAAGAGTGGGAACAAAAGCTAACCATTGAGTATTTCAACCTTCCTAAGTTTAGAGCAAAAGAGAGTTGTACCTCCAGTCTCCACTCACAACCACAGTGAAGCAAAGCAAAGTTCAATAGTCGGCTAAAGCAAACGGAAGCCCCACCAGTAAATCCATGTGTAGCTTAAGAAATGAAAGACTAGGTTTAAAAAAAAAAAAAAAAAACTTATCAAAGCCTATATATTTACTTATGCCACCTCACTTGGGCTTTATATTCCATAGTATTTATCTTATTTTTAATATCTTAGACCCAAATCAATTAAATCCATTTAATTATGGGCCTCCTTTTTAATTTAAGTGTAAGAATTAAATTAGTATCAAAATTATGGGGTATTACATCATGAGTCACTTTGCAACTCAGGCGAAGTCACGAGTGACTTGCAAAACTCACTACCTGAACCTTTTTGAAATGTGTTTTTCTCATTTCTTTACCAACACTATATAAGCCCATATTACCATAAAATTGTAAGGAGCTTTTGAGAGAGAAAATCCTAGCAATACACTTGAGAGTTAGAGATTGTAAACCCACCATCATCTACACAATTTCTCTTAGTTTTTCTCTACTCATACCTCTCCAATTACAAATTATAGACAGATTCTTAGCCCAAACACTTACCTCATCCAATCTGAGTGTTGAGAGAAGTTTTAGTGACTGTGGAAAGTATTGGAAGAAGCCATCAATTGGTGGATGAAATTTGGAGCTGATTGCAAGATCAAGATGACTAGTGAAGACATGGCTCTGTGAAGTCGGTTGGTAGTTGGAACTTGGAGAGTTCAAGTATATTGGGTAGATTAGGCTTGGGGAGTGTTTTTGATATTTGTGTATTCCAGTTTTATTCACAAGTGGATTGATTTTGGCTTGGAGGACCGCGGAGAGGTTTTTCACTGAGTACTTCGATTTCCTCTTCAATAACACGTCTTGGTGTTATTTTGTGTTTACAACTCTCTTCCTTTACTTTTTAAGCTTTATATTTATTGTTGTTTGCTTGTGGTTATGGCTTACAGAGTAGTTTCAGTTATTGCGTATTATGTACTCTTGTTCCGCACTTAGATAAATTATAGTAAAAGCAATTAAGCCATGTTTTTAAAATTGGGAGTCTAAACAAGTTATAGTGTTTTATATTATTTGAGCTTTCATAGCTTTTCATGAAAGAATGATAGGTCTTCATTCTTCAACCCTCAAAGCATGTAACTCTAAGCTATCCAATTAAGAAGTAACTCTTTAAAAGGATTACAATCAAAATTAATAATTTTATAATTTTTTTATTTTTGAAATATCAACGTCCTAATCATTGATGTTTAATTCTAATGATACTTCATAACATTTGTATATGATATTTTTTAAGAGGAAAAACTGGAAACTTTATTAATGAAAACCGGCTATATCAACCTATAGTATAGAATAAAATTGTGTGAAACATCCTCCAGCCATATAGCACAATCTGAAACAGTAAAAGAATTTTAGCCAAACAATGGGCAAGTTTATTACCTTCTTTCCTTGTATAAGAGTAAAGAAATTGAGAAAAAGACCTAGTAAAAAACTTAGCATCTTGAATAAGAGGGTTTAGAGAAGCTGAATACACCCATCCTCAGTAGTTCTTTCATGCAAATAACACAAACGTTCCATTGATTCATTTGTCTTTTTCCAAGCAAAACAATGTTTTTGCGGGTCCCACTTAAAAACCATATTCCTTTTTTTTTTTTTTTTTTTTTTCAGTGGTGCCTTTGTCACACAATTCCTTCTTTGAACTAGGGTATAATAATAATAATAATAATAATAATAATAATAATATTTAAGACCTTTTATATCAAACTAAAACCCTAGCCTGCTGATTGTTTTCTCTTCTATCTTAACTTTTTCATACTTTAATACACTTTATTTTTGCCATAGACCAAAATTTTAACTTCTTAGTCCTTATCACTTTAAAGAATAGGGAAAGAAATGTTGAATTCTACATAACTTTTTAAAAGTATTTAAGGCCATGAAAGACAACTTTGGGGGTATATTTCTATATTCTTAACACTTTTATATTGATTTATTTTAAGGAATCAAATCACATGTCTATATCTTTAAATTAAATAAATCTTTTAATTTGATTGTTATTAAATATGAAGTGATTTTATTTATTTTAATTATATAAAATGTGTACTTGTAAGCAATTGAGATTATGGCAAAAAGCCTAATCACAATAATGATTTTTGAATCAAATTCTAAACGAACTTGTATCAATGTATATTTTGCAAATCTTCCAATTGAGTAAATTAAACTAGGTATGCAAATATAAATTAAAGTTTATATTATATTTGATCTTGTATGACAATTACATTAGTATATAATTCTTTATCTATTTTGTTATTTATATCGATTAGTAATATTTAGATTAATTTTACTTCCATTAATCTAGTCTTTCAATTTTGCCCTCCCTGACTAAAATCCTAGCGCTGCCACTATTTGCAGCTCTAGCTTTTATTTCCAAAGCTTGAAAAGTGTGTGGAAGCTATTGAGAAAAAGAGGCAATCGCAAGTCCCTGAGAGTTGTGAATGAAAACTCCTATCCCAAATTTGTTTTCTTCCTTGAAAATGATTCCATCAAAGTTGATTTAAAAAAAAAAAAAATCTAAAGGAGGTGTCCATGACACTCGAGATTTTGGCACTCGTGATTGCTGAGTGGACAACACAACTAAATTATAACTCGCGCAACTTGCAATATATACGTTAGTATTGACGTATACATTTATTATTTTTGTTTTATTTAACGTAATAGAAATTCAACTTAGGAATACCTTAATTTCAATTGAATTGAGATCAACAATAGATCCATGACCACATATCTTCTTTTATTTTATTTTAAAAACTAGTATTATGCCAATTTGATGCGATAAAAACTAATTAATTTTGAATCATGTAATACATACATGTATTGAGTCACTTTGTGCATACAGGGTGTATAGTATATAAGTTATACATATTAAAACATAAAGTTATATGATTTATAATCTAAATAAATATTAAATTTATTTTAAATTACTTGAATCATTTGGTAATAGAATTTTAAGAGAAGTATAACTCAAAAGTTTTTAGAATTTAGAACATAAAGTTTTATTCATAGTAAACTATTAGCAATAGAGTTTAATCTTAGATAACAAACTTAATAATAAATGAAAGTATAAATTGTATATTTTACTAACATTATCAAAACTAGTAAGTTGCTTGTGTGATGTACGGAAAACGTAATGTTGTACTCTTTTATGTAATTTTTTTTTGAAGAATGTTGTATATATATTACAGCATACTAGCTTTTAAACCCGTGCAAATGCACGAGAATTACATAAGTACATGTATTTTCGAGTTTTCTGAAAAAAAAAAAAAAAAAAAAAACCTTACATCTACTTTTAACAAAATAAAAATAAAAATAATGAAAATTTTGTAGGAGTCCACAAATAAATTTTTGTATATAAAAATAATTAGAATCTGAGAGAGCAAATATATTCAAATAATTTTAGGTAAATATTTGGAGAAAACATTTTGTTTCAAAAGTCTTACTTAAATAAATTTAATTAAATATGTATGTAGCAAATGCAATTGAATTTATAAATTTTGAAAAATAACACTTGGTATGAATTTTAAATTTAAAATGTATATAACACTCTGTATGCTATCCATAAAATATGTGTTGTTTACAAGTAGATTCTCTTTTAAGCTTATTCTAAACAACTAAAATTGTAACATCTGCTATGATGGAGAAAAATATTTCTAGCAATTGAAAAAAAAGAATCCAACTAAAGAGAATAGTGTGATCGTCCTTCCTTGGAAGCAAATTGGTGGGGAAGCAAGATTTTTGTTCGTTTCACATTCTTCATCTTAATACTTCTTCAGCTAAAGAAATTGAACCCAAGAACCTAAGTTTAAATAGGGAAAAAAAAAAAAAAATCAAAGCTATTTAGACATCAAATTTAGCATTAAATTCGATAAGACAATTTTAATTATAAAAATACAAACCAACCTCAAGAATATCTCATCATCTCCCAATCTAAATAAAACTTGCTTAATTTAATGTGCATGATAGTGGATGACAAAATCTTTGGTTTATGCAATGGTGAAAGACTAATGATTCCATAATGACATAAAACTTGATATGTCATATTAAACTTTACCTTGAGACTACCCAACTACTCATCTAAGCCCATTTTTTCACTAACAAAATAAACATTTCCAAGATGCCTGATACTAAGAAAAAGTATGTAGTCCTTTCCTTACCTTGCATAGACTATAGAAATACCTTTAAAATTCAAATGTAAATATAATGTAAAGTAAAACGTTCATCCTAGTAAAGTGGTAAATAAATTTAAATGTAAATATAAAAATTATGCTTGAACTATGTGTTGGGTAAGTACACTTTGTGGTGTAGAGTTATGCAATCTTGGCTTAATTATCCACCGTTTACTAATCTCTCTAATAATTTGCAAAAGTAAATATATTTAAAGCATTTACTAATTTGCTCAAAGTAAGAACCTACAAATATAAGGAGATTCACAGAAACAAACTAACCTAAGTAAATAACTTAACACCACATATAAACTTGAAACACACCAAATCTGAAACCTACCAATTTTGGCCTGCGGTAATGTAATCAAGATTTCATCTCTTAAATTCATTTTTTTTGCCCTATAAAATTTGTAAGTTGACAATTTGGAACACAAATCTACCATTCCTAGGAACCAAAACAAATCAAACCATGAGATTATAGAACATTTGACAACAAATAAGTTTAAAACCAAAAAATGGTTACAAATTTATGGAAAAAAAAGTCAGGGGAAAGTATTAATTTGAGGCATCATAATTCATGTGAGGATATGAAGGAACATATTCAAAGTTGAAATCAAAGAGATCTTTCTTAATGTTTGTGATTAAGCCCAAATTATTACCTCTTAAAGAATTAAAAAAGACAGGAACAAACTAAGTTAAGTAAAAAAAAAAAAAAAAAAAAAAAATTTAAATTAAAAACCATATATAAACTTGAAACACACCATTCTAAATCTTACATGACAATTTGAAATACCAAATATGCTATTCTTAGGAACCACAATTGCATTTTCCTTCTCTTTTTTTTTTTTTTTTTGGCTATCATATCATGGTAAAGGAAAGAAATAAATTTTAGCATTTATTTTTAGAATCAAAGAGTCCATATTTGATAATCTTCAAAACTATCTTAGTTCTATTTTTGGCTAGTTCCATATTATTAATAGTCATGCAAGTACAAATTCTTACCAAGATCAGCAGAATGGTCCTGACTAGAAGGTGATACAGTAACACTACCAGCATTGCATAAGATTGTATCAATGGATATATCACCATTTGAACCTCCAGAAATACGTTCTGGTGAAAACATACAGTGTTCCCTTCTGCAGAATTGGTATGCAGATAAAACAAAGTAGCCTTCTGGGGCAATATGGGTCATTGAAGCTTGCCATATTTCTCTTGCTCCGGCTGTATGTTGAGCACAAAGTATAAAAACTTAAGTTCTTCAAAATTTGAACCAATCGTGCAAAACAGACCTACCCAAACATTTAGAAAATGGGGGAAAGTCTGTATAGAAAAATTCCACCATAAGTATCACTCTACAATCAAACAAAAGAATAATAAGTGATCCCTCTTTAAACTAAAGAAATCCTAAACCTCTTATGAGTATGAGGAACTTCTATAGGATCTGAAATTCTCAAATGCCTAATTTAATGAGCTCAACTATAAAGTTTCTATACGGAAACGTTTAATGTATACACCCTATGTTCTCTATGATTGAATAGCTAAATAAATCACCCCTGGTGTTGCTAGATTCATTAGAGAGAGTAAACTCATCAACGATTTTAGTTATTGAATTGCATCATTACAATATGGTCTTAATTGTAGGAGTTTGAGCAATATTAGATTTCGTGAGTTCTTACCCTAGTTGCTGACAGACTACCGCCAACACTAATCATGCAAAAGTCATTAAAAATATATTGAATTAACAAATTTTCTTTTTCTTTTGCGATGTAACAGATTAGTAAACATTGTAGGAAAGGAAAAGTGATAGGGAAGGGGGGATCAATGGCATGAATAGTTTTTTTTTTTTGGGTGGATTGAATAAATACTTTGTAAATTAGAAGAGAATATTTTAGAAAACGTACCAACTTTAACAAACTTTCATTAAACTCCATAAAGTGAAGTAATTGTTCATCCAGATGAACATAATGGACAATTTGTCCCAGAGTAGTGCCTACACATCAAGGTAATACATTTAATTGACAAAATAAGTAGTACAACAAAAAATATTAGGGGATAATTGAACAGAGAAAGGAAGAGATTAGTGTAATTACAAATATAATTGTTTGATTTAAAGGAGAGTTGAGTAAAGAAGATTAATTTTGAGAAAACTTACCACCCATATCGTTTTAACTATATATATGTGAGCTTTTCTTCTGTAATCCACTCAGTCTTTGGACTATTCAGTGTTGATGCCCTCAGCACATCTTTCCTAGGGGCAATTATGAATGGATTGGCACTACAATTTGTTCAGGTGACAAAAATGGCATCCATTTTAGGCGCATGAGCAAGGTTCTTACACCCAATAAGTACAAAATGTTGAAGAGAAAAAAGGCTGTTGACAAATTCTAGCTAAAAGAGCAACATCACAAGAGAAGAAGGTGAGATTTGAGGGAACTCACAAATTTTAATGAACTCTAATCACATAGCATTCAAATTAACACCCATTTGGGCCATGTGCAAATGTTAACCACTCTGGCAGCAAGAAATGAGATTTGTCCAGTTGTTGCTATTAAAGTGAGATTATGGAAATAACTTTAAAAAAATTATTGACCACTCTGACAAACCTTACACTTAAGTACCACCAAAGAGCATGTTGTTAGGAAGGACCTGGAACTCTTCTTTTGCTGCCAGGAAATAGCATTCTTGTACCCAAAATTTAGCTCTTTAGGAGAGATAAAAGTTAACCCACCACTCGGCCAAATCTTTAAGATCCACAAAATATGAAATCACCAACTAAGAATGTGTTTGTTTCAAAGTTTTGGCTGATTGAAGACTGGCTTAGGTCACTATAAGAGGAATAGACCCCAAATACAAGTTGTGTCCAAGTATCCTTGACAACGCAGAAGAATCCTATGCCAAATCAGAAGCTACCAGTGGATTAAAAATTTTAAAATACTAAGCATGCGATGACACGACCAATAAAGAACACCTTTTAAATTCCTATGGTTGTTGCATTGATTAGTTCTAGCTGGAAGTATCTTATATTTTGGGAGCCATTTTAATACTGTTGATTCTTGAATTTCTATTATTTACTCACTTTCATGATCATCCATCTTCTGAAAATTTTGTGAATTATACTATGAAGTGGGTATATACTGGGAAAGAAATAGCAAACCCTTGGGAATTTGGGTTTCAAAAATAGAGAAAAAGAGTAATCTATAAGAGAAGAGGAAGAGTGGGAGATAAACTTACCACTTTGTTTTTGCATTATTGGAAAACGGGTAATCTTTTCTTGGGCCATTTTTTATTGACAGTAAAGGAGATACCAAAAAATATGCAGTTCCCCAAATTTGGTGAGTCTTGAATATCAATCATTTGCAATGCTTGCAGAGAACTTTCTAAATTCTTCTCCCCTTTCGTGACAGAATAAGGAGTAAATGAAAATTACAGGAAATTGAAAATAAAAAAATGGAAATTTGATAAAAGAAAAGGAGGAGATCAGGTTTGGATGGACTTACCACATTATTTAAACAATAGCATTAACAAAAACAAAAAAAAAAAATGAATATACAAATTTGAAAAATAAGAATTAGAACTGACTTTTTTTCCTTAGAACTTTGAGTCTCTCAAACTGTTTCTCTTTGTGATTGTGGTTCCAGCGGCCTAAGTCTAGCAAGGGAATGGATGGTGGAGGAAAAACTGATGGTTATGGCCGGCCTTAAATATTTATCTCTTGGTGCCCTACGAACTCTATCTCTCCTAGCTCTGTATCTCAAGCCTTTTGAGTTTCGATTGCATTTTAAGTTTTTTAACTCAAATAAATAAATCTAAAGCAATCCAACCAAAAAATGCAAACCTAAATCATATTTAATCCCCAGATTTGAAAAAGAAAAGGAAAAAAAAAAAAAAAAAACTATAACTTTATTGGTTATGGGTATACAGCAAAAAAACCTAAAATAAATATCAATGCAACATTCAATCCTATACTTATTTAATCCCAACGATTTCGTTAAGATTAGAAACAGAAGTACCCAAACTAAAATCAATATTTTTAGTGATTTCTGTAATCTAAAAAAAAAAACAAAAGCAAATATCTAAAATTGAGAAAACAAAAATTTTGATAGAGAATCCAAAATTCAAAACAAAAACAAATCAAATCTAAACCTACCCAACAAAAAAACTCAATTAAAAGTAACATTTTATACCCAAACCTACAAAATTGAAAAAAATGTACCGTTGTCGATGTTGGTTCTGGCAATCTGGTGGTCTAAATCTTGCAAGGGATCGGACGATGATGGGGAAACTGATGGTGATGGCCAGCCTTAGATATTTCTCTCTTCACCAGTAAGAAGTTCCAAGAAAATTCAATGCGTACCTTCCGAATATGGAGTGAAGGGGATTGTTTGTGCTGTTCAGTGAATGGTTCCGACGAACTCTACTATCTTTCCCTTTTGATTGTAACGCACAATGGACTCTCTTTCTATTGGTGCCTTAGGAACTGTGCCTCTTTCTCTGTTTCTTTCTCCGTGTCCCAGCACTCATCCTCTCTCTCTATTTCTATCTCCATATAAGTTGTATTTTAACCAGTTAATTTTTTTTATTTATAAAGTGTGGCTTTTAAACGGTGTTGCAGCAACCACTGGCTCAATATTTCAGGATAGTTAACAAACTTTAACAACGAAAATTATTCAATAATCCTAACTAGGTAAATATCATAATATTAGTATTATAAAAAATTATCTCATTCGACCCATTATAATGGCTTGACATATCAATGGCCAAAAATATCATTCAGATGCAATTACTAACATATCAAACAAACATAAACACACAAAAAATAATAATAATAATAATAATAATAATAATAATAATAAACAAAAAAACAAAAACAAAATTTCTTCTTCTTTTTTTAATTTTCCAAATAGTTTTAGCCATGAAATTAAATCATGGTTTGAGCGCTATTACAATATTAAAAAAATTTATTAAAAAAAACTCTTAAAAACTGCCAATCTAATAACCAAACACAGAGGCAATAGTTTGACAGAGCCATCCGTAAATGGGTTAGGGGAAACGATGGGGAGACTAAGAAAATAAGGAGAAAGAACAGCTTGAAGAAGAAGAAGTCCATGGGAGTGCATTAGAAAGAGGGAGAGTTTGATCGGCTAGTTCTGTTATACAAAAGAAAAACCAAATCTAACACAGATATTTGATATTAAAAACCATTCTATCCCAAATTCCTTACTCAAAACTGAATCTAAGCCAAAACATAAATGCAGTCCAATACATTCCAATCCAATCCAATCCAATACAATCAAAATACCCAGACCTAAATCATATTTAAACCCAAATTTAAAGAACCAAAAAACAGAGACTAATTGATGGAGGATATGGATCTGATGGTCTGTCTCTCTATTTCTCTGTATCTGCCTCTCCGTATCTCAATACCTCTTGGACCTTTCATCGTATTTGATTTTGACCGGTGGTAGTTCTCTCTATCTCCGTATCTCCCTTTCACCAAACCATTTCTACAAATTGTCAACCTTTATGGTCTGGGTTTTGGACGATGAAGAAAGGTTTTGGCTGTGGAGTGTGTTTTGGAATGGAGAAGTGGAACAGGGAACAGACGTTGAGGGCTTTTGACCTCTCTCCTCCCTATATCTGCGGTTTATTTATTTATTTATATATTTTTTAGAGGCTTTTAGTCGGTGCTACATAATTGCCGAACAACATAATTTATCGCTTTTTAACTCATAATTTTAAATTGGTATTTTTCCTAACATGACAGTACCTTCTTAAAGGCTTCTGCTTTTATATATAGTATTGGATTATATTAGATTTGTTATAGAACTTTATTAGTAATGAGTTCATCATAAGAAACAACAATTATAAATTGCACACACATATCCATTATAATTATTTAGTTCAAGTAATGTGCAATTAAAAAAAAAAAAAAAAACTTTGGAGTAATATTGTATTATAAAAGTTGAGAAAAAAAATATTAATTCATTCTATATTATTAATCTTTATTATGTGATGTAATAAAGATTTTCATTATTAAATCTTTTTTTTTCTTCAATGCTTTGTTATTGTAGTATGGTGACACTTGTAAAGCTTGTTGAGGGGTATGTTATCATTATTTGTTTTTTCATCTTCAACGTTTGAAGTTTGGTATATCCCTATTTGTTCAATTTTTGAGCTTTCATCACTTTTCCTTTTTGTTGAATCATTTGTGTTAATCACTAATGAATTAGCACTAGAAGATTTTTGACTGGGTCTGACAAAGTTTTGATTTGCAGATTTGTTGTTACTAAGATTTTTCATAGGTATTTGGACTTATACTAAATTCCAGTGATGTGACAGTTTTTTGTAAATGTTTTTATATATATATTTTTTGTTAATTTAGGAATAGTGTAGTAAAAGAATTAATATAACATATTGGATTGTGTATATATTTTTTTTCTCCATACGTTTTTGCCATAACAACATCTAGGTTCTCTCTGCCTTTTTGAGCTTCCAAAGTTTATTCTAGGGCAGCTGGGATGGGCTGGGGATGTTGCGTTGTAGGATCATAGAGGATAGAGCTGATTTGGCTGAGAAGTTTCCTTTGGAATTGTGCCCCCCAATCAGCTTGTCTACCAGGGAGTGGAATGGAGAGAATGGCTTGAGTAAAGGCATCATCGAAAGTGTCATGGATCTTGTTGGTGAGCTATGAAACCTAAGTAGGGGTTCGGCAATTAAAACTATTAAATTACCAATTGTCTTAAAATGTTAACCTATTGGGATATGATAAATTTAATAATTTAATCAATACTTCTAATGCTCCCTCTCATGTGTGGGCTGAAATCAATGTTATTAAATCCATTCCATTCTGGCCGAAACGGCCGTAATATCTCGTACTGGGATGCAATCTAGAACAGTAATGTAGACACTCGATGTTACACCCATGATTTAATTAAGGAGAATGACTTGAATGATTATTCATGTACCCCAAAAATCATGATTGCATTACATGCATTGATTTGTTCTTGCATTACATACATCAATTTTTTCTTATATTACATGCATCAATTCATTCATGGCATATCATAAAAATGATTTTGAGATTTTAACTGTCACAATGGTATGTTTAGTTTCCAAATCAAACCATCAGATCGAAAGATATCGCATAATCAAGTTTGCACGATCAGCATGTAGTGTGTCCAGGTAGAGTCGACCACACACGATTAATTTAAATTAATTCTGATTGGTTAAAAAATTAAAATTAATTAAATAATTTTGTGATTGGTTGATAATTAGTGTTTAAAATAGGGATGCATGCATGGGAATAAAAGGGATGATTGAATAACAATGAAATTGTGGATAATCTGAACTTATCAAGATTTATTTTAAGAAATATATCCACAAGATAATTGTTCCTAAAAAGTCTAAATTATCCATAAAAGAGATTAAAAAAAAAATAAAATATCATGGACTAAGGATGAAAACATGTCTAGGTGCAAGGACTGGATAAAAAAACCTTAGAAAGAGAGTCCAAAAGGCACCCGAACACGAAAGAACGCTCGACGTCCAAGAGCACCATTCACCACTTTTGGAGTGCCAAATGGCACATTAAAAGGGCCAAATGGTCCCCTTTTATGCTTTGGCCTAACTCCCTTCGGGTGACAATAAGGCACACCCTTTTCGACCTTTTCGCGAAAGAATACGTTCGGATTCACATCCTAATCGTCCGTGCCTATTTTTAGAGTCTTCTGGCCTCTATAAATAGAGACTGAATCTCATAATTCAGCATCTCTTTTCTTACACTTTGTGAAAGCTCGAAAATGTGTCGAAAACACACGAGCGGTTTAGACCCCCAAATTAAAATTACGGCTTTGTTGATTTTACACTAACTTAATGATAAGTGCGGAATAGTGTAAACACAAGCGTATAGGCAAAACAACTACTCTAATCCATATTTAAAGCAACACAGCAGTAAAAATGAAATGAACAAGAGTAGGGAAGAAGGATGCAAACACAGATAACACCGAGACGTGTTATCGAAGAGGAAACCGAAGAACTCGGTGAAAAACCTCTCCGCCGCCCTCCAAGCGGAAATCGATCCATTAGACAATCAGTTAGGATACATGGATTAGTAAAAGACCCTGCAAGCCTAGTCTACCCGATGTACCTAAGCCCTCCAAGCTCCTACTCCAACAAGGCTTCTCGGAACAGTGTCTTGTCTTAGTTCTCCGGATCTCGCAACAAGCTCCATGTTGCATCTGCCATTCTAGGCTCCTTCCAATGCTTCACAGCAGCACCAAAACGTCACTCAACACTCTCAAATGTGTGGTAAGTGTTTGGGCTATTAACCTCTCAAAGATATGGAAAATGGAGAGGGAAAGGTTGAGGAGATATCACAAGCTATTGTATAGAGAAAGGTGGGGATGACAATCTCTAATTCTGAATGTGTTTGGCTAGGGTTTCTCTTTGAAGCATTCATCAACATTTGTGGGTAATGATGGTATATATAGGATAGGTGCAAAATGTATGAGTCAGTCAGTACAGGCTGGCAGAACAGCTTGTCTCGCCGGTGTCTCGCTGGAAGGCCTTACCCGCGAGATACTCGTGAGAGACAGCTTGTCTCCACCTGGCCTGACCCTTCGCATTCCAGCACATGCAGGGCACATGCTTCACTTCGCAGGAAGCTAGGTCGCGACATACCCGTGAGAATCCTTCAGCCTCCAAATGCTTGAGTCTTCACACACACACTCTTTATCACACAACCCTTACAACAAATCCCACAACAAATACAGGGTATAAACAATTGATAATAATTACAATCAAATTTGGCACGAAATAAAAGCCAACAAAAAATATAGTTGTAAATTACAACTTTACAATCTCCCCTTTTGGCTATTCCGTGACAAAACCCTAAAACATACTCTAGACTTAAACGTGAGTTTAGGAACAAAGGCAAAACTCACTCACACCTAATTCTAGATTCTGAAATGCTTTTGAAACATATGAACAAGTAACTCCTGAAACACAACAACACAATAATATCATTGTATGCAGAAAACTTGAAAAGCATATGAAGCAATAATAGCATGATCAAGCAAAATGAAATAGAAACACTAGATCATGGCAAGATCAAACAAGTAATCACTAAACACAAGCAATTACTATGCTCATTCACACAAGGAATGAACATTCGGATATGCAAGATGATAAGCTTATTTGAAGAGTATCATTTGCAAATCCAACACTCAACCAATGCTAAATACACGAAGTATTTGCATCTAGGAACAATCCTACTAGGGCACAAGAGTGACAGTACAAACACACACAAAATGCATAGCATTAAGTTAAAAGTACTGATTTAGCAAAGCACAGAGGCTGCATAAACAAGGTACTGCATATGCATGGCACAAACCATAAAAGCCTACAAACTGTGCATACAAATCAAACACCCTTCAAGCTTACATAAGCAACATGGGTACAAACAAAAAAAAACAAAGCAGGTATGCCACAAAGCATAGAGAATAAACATGAAGTACTGAAATTATACTGAAATTAATACTGAAGTTAAAGCATAAGTGTTAAAACTTTAAACCTAAAACAGTAAGACAGTAAACATAAACCAGTTATAAAACTAAAAGAAACTGAACAAAAACCGTTTGAAAAACCAATAACCAATGTTACTAAGGTTCTAAACTATGCTCCCCTTAACGCTGTGCAAGCTTTGATCTAGCTCCCCCTCAAAATTTTCTCCCCCTTTTTGACCGAAATGGCCAAAGGGCTAGAACTCTTCGGACTCTGAATCCGAACCTTGCTCCATAGATAAGTCTTGTATGTGGGAAGAGAGCGTGGTGATCTGTCCTTGAAGGTATGCAAACTGATCCGCAGTGTGCTATACATGAGAATCCAGCACTGTAGACATTTGATCCATTTTAGCCAGCAAGAGATCAAGTTTGCTCAAGCCTTGTGGTGGAGTAGAAGAGGAAGGCTGTGCGGAAGGCTCTGGAGTCGAGATGAACCTATCAATCTCCTCCTTTGTATCTCCACCCTCATCTTGTTCAACTCAAGGCTGTGGGATAGTATGCACTCCAGTCTTGGAGCCCTTGATGTGTGCAGTGCTCCGAGTCGGTGTATGACCACCAATGGGGTAGTCTCTCTGAACAACTGTGAGGCCACTAGGTAGCTTGATTTTTGCCTTGGCAATCAATCCCATGATCAAGGATGGGAATGGCATCACAGTCTGGGAATTCTGCTTTGTGATTCTCTTCTTCAGGACATGCATGATATGGCCACAAATGTCAATTTCCTTATGAGTAAAGAGATCATAAAGGAACCTTGTTCTCGGAGCAGATAGAGTGGTGAGATTGGTGACTGGGTACAGATTGTGAATCATCACATAGCTTAGTGTCCTCATTTCTAGAGAGAATTTGATGGTGTTCATGGATGATTTCTTCGATTCACCATGAAGGAGTTTAATCATCTCAGCAGTAGAACCAAGTCTATCCTCATATGCAACTGTGAGTGGCTATGATGGGGGACGAGTTTCCAATAAGTCTTGGATGATTTCTCTTGTAATCACAAACTCCTTGTGTCTTACCCAGCAGTCAATACGATCTCCGTTGACAGTGGCATTAGAGAAGAACTCCCTGATAATTTCTGAATAAACCACACCAGTCGGGTTTAGCAGCTTGGTCCAAGTTCTTTCCTTGAACACTTCAGGGATGAAAGTGTCCTCAAGAGTTTCTAGTTGAACAACTCTCTACATGATAATCGTCCTGTCCTTATAGCAGTCATTGTACTTCATATCTGCTTCCGCGGACTTGAAGTTATCAGATTCAGTACGTGCACGCTTAGAAGACTTCTTCTTTGTAGCTGCATGCTTGGTGGGAGACATCTACACAATTTAACAAAGCAAAAGAAATTGCACAAACACAAACCACAAGACAAAAACTTGATTAGATTCAAGTTAGTTCCAAATCATAGTTAAACTAACTGAAAACATAGCATGGTTGACCCTTAATAGCATGCTTAAAAACACAAACATATAAAGCATAAACATAATGCATAAAACTAAGAGACAGTGCAAGTGTGTGTGTTTGTGTGCAAGTGCTGATGAGTGTGTGCGGCATGAAATGCATGAGGGGTGCCTAAGTGTGCCTAGGTGTGTGTCAAGAGTGTGCACAATGAGCAAAGTGTATGAAACACACAAGATTGAAGATCAACTAGAACAAAATATGGTAAGACATATGGAAACTCTAAAAATGGAACACACTTGAGACCAATTAAGCATAAGAATGTCACTTGGTCATTTTATCAAACACCTAATATGCACAAAGTTATTCTAAGTATGAGCAATGCATGAACATGGTGAAAACATGCTTAAATACTCTTTAAAATGCCACAAGGGGCCAACACAGATGCACAAAGATGAAGAGGGACACAACCCAAACAAAAATTTGACAATAATTCACCCAATTTTGAAAACCAACCCAAAAATTCGAAAATCCCCAAATATCAATGCCCTAACAAAAATCTGCATAATCTAAGCTTAAAAAGAAACGTTTAAGAAACATACCTTGTGAAGGAAAATGCAGAGAAACTTGTGTGGATTGAAAAGGATTGAATGGAATAGTGATTTGGGTGAGAGCGGTTCAAAGGAGTTTATGCGAGGGAAGAGATTGTTATTTGAAAAACTGTCACATCAGCCCTATAAAACTGAAAATACTCGTTTTTCGCGGGTTAGAGAGTAGCGACACAGTCGCGAGACAGTCGCAAAACTCTCTGTCTGATTTTGAAAAATTCCAATTTTTGCTAAATAGCATTTCGCGAGAAGCTGTTGGTCGCGAGACAGTCGTGAAAGTCTCTGAGTGACAGGATGAAAAAATATTTCCCTCAACCCCTTTTCGCGGGAAGCTCTAAGTCGTGAACTTCTCTCGAAACAACCCCTGAACTAGTTTTTTGATGAAAAACACACAAAATGCATTTTGACAAAAAATGAAACACAAGAAAGTATAAAATCACTTTCAAAAACATATAAAACTCACAAAAATCTTTTTGGATTTGATCAACAAGTTCATGGGCATACACATCACATTTGGACATATACAATCACACAAATGAGATAGGCATTGATTGAATCAAAAACTTGTGTGTTGTGTGTGAGTATCAAATGTGAAATAGTCCTTAGACCAGACCGAAGCTTCAATGATCAATTCAATCGAGTCATACACAACTGATACGAAATCAAGTGGACTATCTCTATTATAGAAGTGAGTATATATGACCTCCCACACAATGAAAACATAACAAAGAAGCTTTTCATTTGGCTTCAACATAAATCATAACAGTTGGTCCTTTTTCATTTTGATTGGACAAAAAACATCTCATTTTGAGATTGGTGCATGAAATTTATGATATTTCAATATTGATGATAAGCCTTTGGCCTTTTTGAGCACCATATAAAACACATTAAAAAGAGTCGTTTTCCCTTTTTCCTAGTCAAATACTAGTGTGTGCGACAAGCTTTTGCAGATCAATATCTCTTTTCATTTGGAGATTTACAATTGGTGAGCTCTTTTTACAAAAACATAAAAAAAAATAAAGTGGGAAGAGATATAGACACAAGTCTATGCAAGTATCAAGACCAACAAGACTATTGACCAATCATTCATGACAAGCTTGAAGATTTATTTACAACAGTCACTCATAGTTTTCAAGACTTCTTCCACATAGAAAAGAGTGCATACAAAACAAGCTAAGATCGTAAATGCACTACGCCATAAGTACGAAGGTACTAGGCCAAACTCACATGAGATATGCACAAAACAAATGATCAAACTTTTTAAGATTTTTCAATTTTTATGGGTTTTTGAAAATTTTTTTTTTTTTGAAACACACCCAAAACAAAACAAGAAAAGTAAGATCAATAAAAACATGTGCAAACCAGACAAAAGAAAATTAAAATGAAAGCAATGCATGATATGATGCAACAACAAATGTCCCTAAACATTGAAAGAATTAATGCATGGACATAATATAATGCTTATGCATGAGTACCCCTCTTCACCCACACGTCACGCGCGTTTGGGGTGATATCCTTGACGGATTGGGTACAAGAATTAGGACTTTCAAACCTTCTGGTAAAACTCTCCAAGCAAGTGGTGAAGGCACCAATCATCTTCATCACGTCCGTCATTCCTGGATCATGGTTTTGACTTCTTGGTTGCTCACCACCCCAAGACCTCTTGTCGTTTCTTCTTCCTCGTGACCGCGGTGCGCTTGCATTGTTGTCTGCTCTTAGCTTTTGACAGTTTGGTCTAGTATGTCCTCGCAGTCCGCAATAGTGACACACATAATCTGTTCTAGGACCCCGTTGTGGTCTTGAGAGAGATTTTGCTCTGGTTTCGTGTCTGCCTACAGATTGATTTCGGGGCTTATTCACCATCCGTTGCTCAATTACATTCTTCTTCCTAACCTTAACATTCTCAGGGATGGCCTCTTCCACAATCAGCTCTATGGCCTTCACAAATTTTACTTCTTTGGTAGCTTTGACCGATGAGCTACTCCCTCTGGTATATCCCAATCTGGACTTGTCTGAGAAATGTTTTTGGGATGAGATAACATCATCCAACTTTCTGGAGGAGACCCTTTCTATCTTGGCTTGCGCTTGCACCACCTCTTGTTCAAGAAATCTGATCTTTAAGTAAGCTTCTGACAGCTCACCGTTCATCTTTTCTATCTCGCACTTTGCCTCCTTATGTCTGACCAAGAGACTCCGGTAATCTTCCTCAGCCTTCTTCATTTTTCTGACAGCCGCCTTGGCTACCATTGCATATTCTCCCGACTTCTCAAGGAGTAATGAGTAGTTTTCTTGAAGATTAGCTGTACTCTTTTCCTCTTCCGCATCTGATTCTTCCACAATTCCAATAGACTCTGAATTAGAATGCTCACCAAGTTCCTTCACAAGTGCACCCAAGTCATCCGAGGAGTCTCTATGGGCAATGGTCATGAAGGCGGAGTAGTTTCCCTCACTGTCACAGCTCTCTTCCGAGTCAGAATCAAAAGAGTCAGAATCACTGAGCGTTGTAGCATAAGCCTTCCCTTTTCCCCTCAGAAAATTCGGACACTCCTTCTTTAGATGTTCATGGCCATTGCACTCATAGCACACAATGTCTGAAGAGGGTTGAAAATCCTTCTCTTCTTTTCTCTTAAACTCTTTCTTATCACCTCTTAAAGGAGAGAACTTTCCTCTATTGAACGTTTTCCCACTATTCTTCATTTTCAGAAATTTGCGGAAGTTCTTTGCAAGATATGCTACTTCCTTTTCCACTCCATCTTCTTCGGAGGAATCATTTGTTCTTTCGGTGATGGTTTTAAGAGCAAGCGATTTGCTTGTCTTATGGGAAGGCAGTCCCAACTCATACGTTTGGAGAGACCCGATCAACTCTTGAATTTTAATCTCATCCAAGTCTTTGCTTTCTTCTATGGCTGTAACCTTTGCTCTAAAACTTTCAGGCAGGGACCTCAATATTTTTCTCACCACCTTAGTGTCTTCAATCTTTTCCCCAAGATTGAGTTTAGCAATGACAATTTCATTGAGCTTCCCATGGAATGAATCAAATGGTTCATCATCACTCATCTTGAGTTCTTCAAATTTGGTGGTAAGCATCTAAAGCTTCATGTCCTTAACTTTCTTTGTACCCTCATAGGTAGTCTCCAAAATCTCCCAAGCTTCCTTGGCTACTGTCATATGAGAAATCCTGTGGAATTCATCAGGGGACACACCACAAAAGATAGCATTTAAAGCTTTACTATTAGCGTTGGCTGCTACTAGAGCTGCCTTATCCCAAGTGGACTTAGGAGCCTCTGGCTTAGTCCAACCTATCTCAATCGCATCCCAAACGGTATCATCGATAGAGCACAAGAATGCTCTCATTCTAACTTTCCAGAATGCATAATTATTCCCATCAAAAAATGGTGGAACATTGAGCGATTGAGATCGGTCCATCTCAAAAAGGGTCAAGGATCACACTAAGGTTTTACAATTGCAGCAAGTGTACCCGCTCTGATACCAATTGAAAGCTCGAAAATGTGTCGAAAACACACGAGCGGTTTAGACCCCCAAATTAAAATTACGGCTTGGTTGATTTTACACTAACTTAATGATAAGTGCGGAATAGTGTAAACACAAGGGTATAGGCAAAACAACTACTCTAATTCATATTTAAAGCAACACGGCAGTAAAAATGAAATGAACAAGAGTAGGGAAGAAAGATGCAAACACAGATAACACCGAGACGTGTTATCGAAGAGAAAATCGAAGAACTCGGCGAAAAGCCTCTCCGCCGCCCTCCAAGCGGAAATCGATCCACTAGACAATCAGTTGGGATACATGGGTTAGCAAAAGACCCTCCAAGCCTAGTCTACCCGATGTACCTAAGCCCTCCAAGCTCCTACTCCAACAAGGCTTCTCGGAACTGTGTCTTGTCTTAGTTCTCCGGATCCCGCAACAAGCTCCATGTTGCATCTGCCATTCTAGGCTCCTTCCAATGCTTCACAGCAGCACCAAAACGTCACTCAACACTCTCAAAGGTGTGGTAAGTGTTTAGGCTATCAACCTCTCAAAGATATGAAAAATGGAGAGGGAAAGGTTGAGGAGATACCATAAGCTATTGTATAGAGAAAGGTGGGGATGACAATCTCTAATTCTGAATGTGTTTGGCTAGGGTTTTCTCTTTGAAGCATTCATCAACATTTGTGGGTAATGATGGTATATATAGGATAGGTGCAAAATGTGTGAGTCAGTCAGTACAGGCTGGCAGAACAGCTTGTCTCATGGGTGTCTCGCGGGAAGGCCTTACCTACGAGATACTCGCGAGAGACAGCTTGTCTCCACCTGGCCTGACCCTTCGCATTCCAGCACGTGCAGGGCACATGCTTCACTTCGCAGGAAGCTAGGTCGCGACATACCCTCGAGAATCCTTCAGCCTCCAAATGCTTGAGTCTTCACACACACTCTCTATCACACAACCCTTACAACAAATCCCACAACAAATACAGGGTATAAACAATTGATAATAATTACAATCAAATTTGGCACGGAATAAAAGCCAACTAAAAACATAGTTGTAAATTACAACTTTACACTTTGAGAGGCTTACGTTTTGAGGCTCTCAAATTGCTGAAATTTGCTGATCCTCTCTGATATTTGCTTCTAAAATTAGGCAAAGATAATTGAATAAATTTCTTTGAACTCTAAAAAATCCTTTCAAGAACAGGAAGTGCTCTATGCAAGAGGTTGTTTTCAATCAACCTATTACTTTTCTTTATGTCTTTTTTACTTTGTTGAATGTTTTTCTTTATCCATAAGTTATTAATCATTGTTTTGTTAAAGCATGATCTTGCTCTTTTTATAATTGTTATGATCTCTTTCTTAATTCCAATAATTTGCATATGATCAATACTTTTTCTTTAAACAAAAACGGATCTGCATCTTTCTTAGATGCAAATCTGAATTTTTCTTAAACAAAAATGGATTTGCATCTTTCTTAGATGTAGATCTAAATTTTTCTTAAACAAAAACGGATCTGCATCTTTCTTAAATGTAGATTTGAATTTTTCTTAAACAAAAACGGATCTGCATCTTTCATAGATGTAGATCTGAAATTTTTTTCTCAATAAAAAACGGATCTGCATCTCTCTTAGATGTATATCTGAATTTTTCTCAAACAAAAAATGGATCTGCATCTTCATTAGATGCAGTTCTGAATTTTTCTCAAATCAAAAACTGATTTGTATCTTTCTTAGATATAGATCTGATTTTTTAACATATGCAGATTTTGAAACAAAGAAAAAGATTATGCATGAATGTGTTTATTGTTGTTTGTTGTGTTTAGTCGATGTTGCATAAATTTATCTTATGAATGAAATTCTCTTCTCAAAAAAAATCTTTTTCATATTTTTTTAAACAAATAAAAACAAATCTGGTTTTTCTGTCATCAAAAAACCATTTTTTTTAGTTCTTAAAAACAGATTTGGTTTTTCTATCATAAAAAAATCATGTTTTTTTTAGTTCTTAAAAACAGATCTGACATTTTTTCAAATCAAAAGACTTTTTTTTTTATGTAATAAACACATCTGAATTTTTATCTCCAAAAACCATTTTTTTTTTTTTAGATTTTCAAAAATAGATTTGATTTTCTTTACAAACCAAAATCAATTTCTTTTAATCCCCAAAACATATTTGAATTTTCCGCCAAAAACCATTTTTTTTTATTATTACAAAATAGATCTGATATTTTCTAAACCAAAATAAGATCAATTTTTTTTTTTTTTTTTTATCACTAAACCAGATCTGAATTTTTTTAAAACAAAGAAGAGGATTCATTCATAAATAAGTTTTGTTTCACATGTTCAACATATCATCCATATCATGCATAAAAAGGGTACATAGGTCACAAGAGTCTAGAAGACCAGACTCTGTCTAGGCGAAATGGGTGCCTAACACCTTCCCATTCCGTAACCTAGCCTCCGAATCTAGTTCTTTTGGATAAGTAGATCTAAGCCTTGTCTTTTCTTTTATTTTGGGTAGAATGTAACTAGGACAAAAAGTCATGTAATTATTTTGTAATTGTAACTAGGACCCAAAGCCATGTAATTTTCAATTTTTCAATTATGTAATCTTTTTTATTCAATCAATGAAAGGATACTATTCAATTACGTTTTACTTATTTTTTCTTTTTCTTTTTTTATAAAAAAATAAGTGGCGACTTTACATCACTTACCCAAAAAGAGAGATGCCTTAAAAAGTACTCCAAAAAATCTCTCTTTCTTGAGAGGCACCCAAATTTTGGCGGTCTCTCACAGGTAATACCACCCGTTCCACCTCCAGTCCAATTCTGGCAAGTTTCGGGTCATTTCGGACATTTTGGAAAATTTTGGAAATTTCGATTGAAATGTAAATTTTGGTCGGTACCAATTTTTAGAAGAAAAAAAAAAGAAAAAAAGAAAAAAGAAAAAAGAAAAATCCCTAAATTGACAAACTCGTTAGCACAACATGTCATTACCTATGCTGATTGCCTAAAAAACAAACCTAGCCAATATATTGCAGAGGTTGCCCCTTCTTCTTCTTCCCCCTTTTCTTCTTCTTTGCTTCGTCTCCGACTCTCTGCCAGTCTACCTCTTCTTTTATTTTTTTACTTTAGTTTTTGCTTTTTCCAGTTTTTGCTTTAGTTTGCCTTTTAGACTTTTAGTTTGTTGACCCCACCCATGTGACAAAGCTTTGGAAATGACAAAACTCAAAATGCTAGCAAAAGGGTTTCATTTCAAACTTATTTATAGAGTCTTGCCTTCCCCAATGTGATATATATATACTTATTGTATTGTTTTTGGTTGTTGTTTTTCATTATTTAATTACATATTTATGTTTTAATATTCTATTACAGTTTTAGGGATATTGGGCCCAAGAGCTCATTTTCTATGTATATATTGGGCCTAAGGCCTAAGCCAAGAACTAGGGGTCGTCCGAGGATGAGTAAACATTATCAAGAGAGTCCGTGTTAGTGGAAGAAGAAGTTAGTTGCAGTCATAATGGCCTAGGAGGGTGTTCCGAGAATGAATGCCTCCTTGGCTAACCATAGTCGAGATCCAAATAGGTAGTCTATCGTCTAGGGGAACGTTCTAGGAAGTTTTGTTAGTATGGATAAGCATTGCAGAGATATATGATAGGGGGGAGTCCTAAAATATCTAAGGGGAAAGCTGCTACCACCGCATTAAATGCTCTGCAACTAATTCTCTGGCCGCATTAATGTGGAGATGATGCCTAAACAGTGGTTTTTAACCTTACAACTACTACATGAAGACTTATGGAAGGTGCTGATGGGACAAGTATCAACACCAACCATTTGGCCTGTACGTGGAGGGTAAAGATGAGACGAGAAGAGATTATAAAAGAAGAAGGAAGCAATGGGAGAGGGGGATCGAGAAATTAAGAGAAAAAGACTGGCAATCACAAATTGCATTTGTAACCTAACTTGAGAGAAATATATAAGAACTGATCTCCTTGGACTGTGCCGAGGATGATTTGCTTTAGTACAAGCTTGTCTATTTTCATTCTTTGGTGATCTGAATCCACTTTAGTGGCAGTCTAATTTATTAAAACCCAGTTTTTCCAACCCACTCTTTACAAATTCATTGTTTTAGACTTTTTGAGCCTAACTCCATCCACCTTTTGGGCTAGGACCTCGAATTTGGTCCTTACAATTGGCATTGTCTGTGGGAATTATTGGTGTGATATTGAGTCTAACGTTTAAAGATGGCAGGTTTGGGTCCAAACTAGGCAGAATCTTTGGAGTCTCAATGTCAAGATCACTTCCATGACCTTGAACAAAGAAAGGACCAAGAGGGGAGTGTACATACTACCCGTACTAGTGGGAGCCACTTTCGGGGTGGTAGCCACCTCTCTCATGAGAAAAATACCAAAGCCATGCAGCTAGGATTGATCACTTGAAGAGAAGCTTACGCCACGAACGGAGAAAGCAAGTTCCTTCCATCTCTGACTTCTCTTCAGATGGTGAAAAGGATGGTAGTTATAGGCGCAGATCAAGGACTCCTTCTAGTGAGTCTTTTTCGTATGATGAAGACTACCATCATGAGCGTAAAAACATAAACTCATCTTCGAGAGGCCTAGGAAATGATGCTATGAGTAGAGCACTCAACTAAATTTCTAGATCACCTTTCACGCGTAGAATTGAGGGAGGAAGACTTCCTCCACGGTTCACTCAGCCCACATTCACCATGTATAATAGTCAAATAGACCCTGTGGAGCACGTTAGGCACTTCAATCAAAGAATGGTTGTGCACTTCAAGAATGAGCCCTTGATCTGCAAGGCGTTCCCATCTAGCTTAGGGCCTGCGGTGATGAGGTGGTTTGATAGTCTGAGTGCAGATTCCATTAATTCCTTTAAGGAACTCACTCAAGCGTTTGGATCCCGCTTTATTTCATGCAGCAGGGTTCCTTAGCCTTTAGATTCCTTATTGTCTCTGTCTATGAGAGAAGGAGAGACCTTAAAAACATATTCAAATAGATATTGGGAGATGTTCAATGAGATAGATGGTGACTTTAATGACGTAGCCATCAGCATTTTCAAGGTCGGCCTATCTGCCGAGCATTGCTTAAGGAAGTCTTTGACTGGGAAACCTGTTACTAGTGTACGTCAGCTCATGGATCGGATTGATAAGTATAAAAGGGTTGGGGAGGACCAATAGCAAGGCAAGGGGAAGGGTAAGGTTATCCCTCAGGAAAGGAAAGATTTCAAGTTGGACCGCTACAACAACAACAGACCCCAGAGGAATTTTACTGGGCAATCTGGGCTTATAGCCCTTCAAGTGGTAAACATTGTGTTTCGAGAACCGGTGCATCAAGTTTTGGAGAAGATCAAGAACAAGCCATACTTCAAATGGCCGAACAAGATGAGTGGAGACCCTTTGAAGCGCAATCAGAGCTTTCATTACCAATACCACCAAGAGCGGGGGCATACTACTGAGGACTGCAGAACTCTTTGGAACCATCTGGAGCAACTGGTTAGAGAAGGAAGGTTTCAGCAGTTTTTGTATCGGCCCAATGACAAGGAGGTCAAGCGAGGTTAGGGGCTCAAGGGAGTGCTTCTTCAAGGCCCCTATTAGGCACAATTAATGTCATCTTTGCTACACCAGGAAGAACTGGTTCTCAGCCTTCTAGGGTAATTTCTGTAGCTCAGATAGCAACCGAGGACTCTAATTCTGAGCCGAAGAGGGCTAGAGTAGAGATCCAACCGGCTTTGGGTTTTTCGAACAAGGATAAGATGAGAACCATCTAGCCACACAATGATGCTTTGGTAGTCACCCTTAGAATAAGGGGGTATGATGTGACTCTGGTGATGGTAGACCAGGGCAGTGGTGTAAAGATTATGTACCCTGTTTTGTATAGAGGGCTGAACTTAAAGCCTGAGGACCTGACAGCCTATGATTCACCTTTGGTAAGTTTTGATGGAAAAGTTGTCATCCCAAAAGGCCAGATTAGGTTGCCCATGCAGGCAGGCTCAGAGGTGGTTAAAGTGGACTTCATTGTAATAGACGCATACTCTTCCTACACGGCCATAGTGGCCAAACCCTGGCTTCATGCCCTAAGGGCTGTTTCTTCAACTCTGCATCAAAAAGTGAAGTATCTGTCAGGGGACCAGATTGAGGAGCTGGTAGGGAGTCAGTATATGGCTAGGCAGTGCCTCGTGTCTACAATTTTGCATCAGCCTACAGTTGAGTCCTCAGACTCTGCTGAGGGAGGTTTATAGCAGTCAAATTCTCCGATGTTACTTGTAGATGGGCCAGCCGAGGATGTGAAATGTGAAGACTTAGAGAAATTTGCTATAGGTGATGACCTAGAGAATTTTTTCCAAGTTGGGGCTCAGTTACCGCCTTAGGAGAAGGAAGAGATGGTGGAGTTTCTCAAAAGGAACGTTGATGTGTTCGCTTGGAATGCCTACGAGGCTCCGGAGGTGGATCCAAGCTTCATTTGCCATCATCAAAACCTCAATCCATCTGTCATCCCCAGAAAGTAACCATCTCGGCGCTCATCCAAGGATCATTCTGATGCTGTCAAAGACGAGGCGATGAAGCTTAAGCAGGCTGGGGCTATTAAAGAAGTGTTCTATCCTGAATGGTTGGCCAAAACTGTGGTTGTGAAGAAGAAGAATAGAAAGTGGTAGGTATGTGTAGACTTCACAAATCTAAACAAGGCCTGCCTAAAAGACCCCTTCCCCATACCTCAGATTGATCAGCTAGTGGACGCAACTGTAGGCCATCATCGGATGAGCTTTTTGGATGCCTTTCAAGGATATCATCAGATACCTTTAGCCTTGGATGATCAAGAGAGGACAGCTTTTGTCATTCCTATTGGGAATTACCATTACAAAGTGATGCCCTTTGATTTGAAGAATGCAGGTGCTACCTATCAGAGGATAATGACCAGAATGTTTGAACCATAGTTAGGGAAAAATATTGAGATTTATATAGATGATATGGTGGTAAAGAGCAAGGCCGAGTCTAAGCATATTAATGATCTCGAGAATATTTTTGAGATTTTATGGAGGCATCAGCTACGACTTAATGCTTCCAAGTGTTCTTTTGGTGTTGGATCAGGGAAATTCTTGGGGTACATGGTTACATACTGCGGAATTGAAGTCAACCCAGACTAGATTAAGGCAATTAACAACTTACAGCCACCTCGGAATCCCAAAGAGGTCCAAAAGCTAACAAGGATGACCGCTGCTTTGAATCGATTCATCTTTCGGTCAGCAGATAGGTGTAGGCTTTTCTTCCAGTTGTTGAACAAATGGAAGGGATTTAAATGGATCGAGGAGTGTGTCCTGGCTTTCCAACAGTTGAAAGAGTATCTTTCTCAGCCACCTATCATGTCCAGACTTGAGGTGGATAAGGTTTTGTTTGCCTACATTGCAGTGGCCTTCCACGCGGTGAGCTTGGTGTTGATATGGGTTGATAGTGGTATACAGAGGCCAGTTTATTATGTGAGCAAATCACTACGTGAGGCCAAGGTCCGTTACCTACCACTAGAGAAGGCCATTCTGGTAGTGGTGTATGCTACACGTAAGCTCCCTCATTATTTCCAATCACACACAGTTTTTGTCTTAACTTAGCTCCTACTCAGATCTCAACTTCGGAGTGCTGACTACACGGGGATAATTGCGAAGTGGGGTACGATCTTAGGGTTTTTGATATTAAATACATGCCTCGCATCTCTGTCAAGAGTCAGGTCCTCGCCGACCTGGTAGCTGAGTTTGTTGAAACCCCACTAGAAGAGAAAGTAGAGGAGCATAACGTGGATGAAAAATTGGTTGGTGTAATCTCCGTACAAGAACTTTTGTCCTGGAAGGTCTACGTTGATGGTGCAGTGAACTGCAGGGGATCTGGAGTGGGGCTAGTTCTGATATCGTCGAAGAGGATCGCGATTGAGAAATCATTGAGATTGGGCTTCTCAGCCACAAACAATGAGGTTGAGTATGAATCTTTGTTAGTAGGGATGACCATGGTTCGGAAGATGGGTGGAAAAGCAGTAGAAATATTCTCTGATTCAAGGCTGGTGGTAGGCCAAGTTCAGGGAGAATTGGAAGCCAGAGATCCCAAAATGTGAGAATATTTGAGCCAGGTTAGACACTTACAGTCTAGATTTGAGTCTTTTAATTTATCACAAGTCCCTAGAAGTAGAAATACATATGCGGACTCTCTTGCCACACTGGCAACCCGCTCGGCACAAAGTTTACCTTGAGTGATCTTTGTGGAGGACTTATGTAAACCTACTGAGGTAATAGGAAGCGTGGTCCTTGTTCATCAAATAAAAGTGGGTCCTAGCTGGATGGACTCTATTGTACTATTCCTTAAGGAAGATGTCTTGCTCGAGAATAAGTCTGAGGCTGACAAGGTACGGAGGAAGGCTCCTCGGTTTTGGCTATCCAAGGACCAAAAATTGTATAAGATATGCTTTTTTGGCCCATATCTGCTATGCATACACCCTGAAGCAGTTGAGCTACTCCTAGAAGAGTTACACGAAGGGATTTATGGAAGCCACACAGGGGGCAGATCTTTGTCTTATAGGGCATTTACCCAAGGATATTGGTGGCTAAATATGCAGAAAGAAGCACAAGACTATGTGAAGAAGTGTGACCAATGCCAAATATTTGCACCAAACATTCATTAACCCGGGGGAGTTCTTAATCCTTTGTCCAGTCCTTGGCCTTTTGCTCAATAGGGTTTGGATATTGTAGGGCCTTTCCCTAAAGGAGCAGGGAATAAAAGGTATTTGTTGGTCGACACGGATTACTTCACTAAGTGGGTTGAAGCAAAACCACTGGCGAATATCAGAGATGTGGATGCCAAAAGATTTGTTTGGAAAAATATTGTCACACGGTTTGGAATCCCTCATACACTTATCTCGGACAATGGACTTCAGTTTGACAACAAATCGTTTAAGAGGTATTGCTGTAACCTAGGCAAAACAAATAGATATTCCACCCTGGCATATCTACAGGGGAATGGATAGGCTGAAGCTGTCAATAAGGTCATAGTGAATGGGCTTAAAAGGAGATTAGATGATGTAAAAGGAAAATGGGTGGAAGAGTTGCCACATGTCCTTTAGACATACCAAACTACACCTCGTAGGTCCATTGGAGAGACGCCCTTTTCAATGACTTATGGGGCCGAGGCTGTCATTCCTCTAGTGATTGGGTTCCCTATGCTAAAAACAAGTTCCTTCACTCTGGGCAGCAATGATGGGTTATTAGAGAAGAGCTTAGACTTAATTGAAGAACGGAGAGAAAATGCCATGGTCCAATTGGCCTACTATCAACACAAGCTCAAGCAAGGGTATGATGCCAACGTAAAACTAAGGCCACTGGCACTTGGAGACTTGGTCTTAAGAAAGGTTTTAGGAACTGCTAAGAACCCAGCATGAGGAAAATTGGGACCCAACTGGGAAGGGCCATATCGTATAACATCAGTGGCTGGAATAGGTGCATATTATCTTGAAGATCTAGAGGAAAAGGCTGTATCACGTCCCTGGAATGTAAATAACCTAAGAAGGTATTATTCTTAATGAAAGCTTTCTTCACCATATTTGGGTTTGTTATATTGCGTGTTATGCATTCTACCATCTATCTAAGTATCAAACAGAACCTTAGTCATGCTTGGCTCCTCGGACCACATACCTTGGGTAAATTAATACTTCCTAACATTTATCTAAATATCAAATAGAACCTTGGTCATGCCTGGCTCCTCGAACCATATACCTTAGGTAAATTTATATCTTTTAATCATTGTTCTAAGTATTAAACAGAACCTTAGCTATTTTTGGCTCCTCGGACCACATGCTTTGGGTAAATTAATACTTCATAACATCTATCTAGGTATCAAACAGAACATTGGTCATGCCTAGCTCCTCGGACCACATACCTTGGGTAAATTGATATCTTTTAATCATTGTTCTAAGTATTAAACAGAACCTTAACTGTGCCTGGTTTCTCGAACCACATGCTTTAGGTAAATTAATACTTCCTATTATTTTCCTAAGTATCGAACAAAATCTTGGTCATGCCTGGATCCTCAGACCACTTACCTTGGGTAAATTGACGTTTCAAGCCATTCATAAAAGTGTCAAACAGAACTTACATTATATCTGGATCCTATTGAGTATGTTAACACTTCCTATTGGTTATTTAAGTGTCTGATGGGGTCAACCCTACTGAATGATGCAGATCTTCATTAAAGTGACATAATCAATTGCATGCTTGTAAACATCACTTAAAGCATTTGAAAGTATATCTATGATCTGTTTTAGGCCTGATTATTCTATTAAGGTCTTTTAACTTAGTAATGGGAAGAAATTTAGATGAAGTTTGGCATGAATTGGTGCTTTACCGTTTGTATATATGAATGGAGTTGTATCTAATTTCCAAATTATCTAAGTGTTAAACAAAATAGAAACTATATTAACACTTGTGTAAGAATCATGAAAATAAGGAAACTGTTCGTAACTTTCATTAACTAAAGCCTCGAAAAGAGGCAGATTAGATACAACGATGTCATACTAATTACAAACTTTGAAAGTAAAAAAAGCATCTAAAAAACAAAAAAAACAAAAAAAAAGAAAAAAAAAAGAAGAAGAGAAAACTACACTAGAAATTATTTCTTCTTTATTACAATCTTGTCTTTGGGAAGGCTGTGGATAGGCTGAGTGGAGGTTGCTTCTAAGGCCTCAGGGCTCTTGCTTGCTGGATCAGCCTTGGCAGGCAAGGGAAGAGTGGCCAGGACGATCTCCATCTTTTTAGGAGCTTCTTTCTCTACAGGAGGGTCCTGGGTGACAGCTGAAGGCTTCATAGCAGCAGGGGCCGCTCCCTGGTTAGCATTCTTTTCTTTTTCTGTGACCCGAGGTGCTCTGCCTTCCTAAGTACAAATGAAGTCTCAACCCCAACTTGGTTGAAAGCTTCATTCCATACTTAGGAGCAGTAGGTCCTGCACACCTCCGAGACCTCAGCCCTAAGGGATTCTTTAGTCTCCGCCACTCCTAAGTCATATCCATCTTGCTCGGCCAAATCCCAAGCCTTCTCAACCAGTTCCCTTGCCTTCTCGACCTCCTCCAATTTCTTCTTAAGGGCAGTGATCTGAGTTTTGGAGGTGGTCAGCTGATCCTCGGCGTTAAGAAGGAGAATCCTTTGGCCCTTAGCTTGTTTCTCAACATTGTCAAGAGTAGCTGTAGCACTTTTTCTTTCTCTCTCCTCTAGCAGCTTCTTCTTCAGCTCTTGAATATTCATTTCGGCCACAATAAAGGCCTCCACGGCAACATTATGCCTTTCGTCCTCCTCCTAAATCTGCTGGTGGCATTAGTTGGTTATCTCTTCCACCCAAAAGAAGTCTTGAACAGCTTGCTGAAGAAAGAAACATGGATTAGAAAAAGAAGAAGAGGAAAGCAAATGTAAAAAAAAAGAAAAAGAAAAAAAGGTCAAGTAGAGAATGTACCATAGCTAGATACCTCTTCAGGTTGAGGAAGAGGTAACCTATGGGCCTTAAGGTAGTCTCTGGTAACAGTACCTATAGGGATTCTCATCCCTCATTTTATGAAGGCAATCATTGGGATTACTACTTCTCCCTCTTGCCTATCTTTGTGCCATTGCCCCTCTTTACAATACCTAATTCCTACTCTTGGAGGGATCCTATACTGAGCCATAAAGTTCTCTATTCCTTCCTTGGAGTCTACCAAACTTTTGAATCTACCCATTTTTTGGAAAGGTGGGAAGGAACTAAGAAGATTAAGGAAAGAAAGTGGAGCCGAGGAGGAAAAGACACAAAGAAAAGAAGAGTGTATAGAAAAATAAAGAGTAAAAGTTCAGGAAGACTTACAGAAAGAATGAAAGTGTCCTCAGATAGGCTTTTGGTACTTGTAAGGAAATGAATGAGTTGAAAAAGTTTGCAGGTTCAAAGTATGTGCGCTAAAGTGAAGTGAATGCTAAAGTGAGAAAAATGATTGATTTAGGTAGTATTTATATCGAAAGGATAGCTACGAACGGGAAAATTCACGCCCCGTTTCTAGCGGAATCCTCAGCTGTTAGATTCGCATTGAGTAGTAAAACGTGGGGGATAGGGAGCTGTAAAAATTTAATGAAGGGTGTGTCCCATATGCCAAAGCGTCATGAGCGTGTCTTGGGCAGTTAAAAAGGCGTCCACACAGGCAGAGGTGATGTGGGATAAGCAAGGATTATCAAAATATGACATCGAAATCCTCCTTTCTTCCTGAGGAGACAGAAAGAAGAATCTCAAGGGGCTATTGTAGGGATATTGGGCCGAGGAGCTCATTTTCTATGTATATATTAGGTCTAGGGCCCAAGCCGAGGACTAGGGGTTGTTCGAGAATGAGTAAACATTGTCAAGGGAGTCTATGTTAGTGGAAGAAGAAATTAGTTGCAGTTATAATGGCCTAGGGGGGGTGGTATGAGGATGAATGCCTCATCAGCTAACCATAGCTAAGGTCCGAATAGGTAGTCTACTGTCCAAGGGAACGTTCTAGGAAATTTTGTTGGTACGGATAAGCATTGCATAGATATATGACAGGGGGGAGTCCTAAAATATCTAAAGGGAAAGCTGCTACCACCACCACATTAAATGCTTTTAAGCTAACTCTCTAGTCACATTAATGTGGAGGTGATGCTTGAACAGTGGTTTTCAGCCTTACAGCTACTACATGAAGGCTTATGAAAGATGCTGATGGCACAAGAGGGTGGTTCGAGGATGAATGCCTTCTTGGCTAACCATAGCCAAGGTCCAAATAGGTAGTCTGCCGTCCAGGGAAACGTTCTAGGAAGTTTTGTTGGTACAGATACGCATTGCAGAGATATATGCCAGGGGGGAGTCCTAAAATATTTAAGGGAAAATCTGCTACATCATATTAAATGCTCTGCAGCTAACTCTTTAGTCACATTAATGTGGAGGTGATGCATGAACAGTGGTTTTCAGCCTTACAGCTACTATATGAAGACTTCTGGACGGTGTTGATGGGACAAGTATCAACACCAACTGTTTGGCTTGCATGTGGAGGGTAAAGATGATAGGAGAAAAGAGTATAAAAGAAGAAGGAAGCAATGGGAGAAGGGAATCGAGAAATTAAGAAAAAAAGACTGACAATCACAAATTGCATTTGTCACATAACTTGAGAGAAATATATAAGAACCGATCTCTTCGGACTATGCTGAGGACGATTTTCTTTAGTACAAGCTTGTCTATTTTCATTCTCTGGTGATTTGAATCCACTTTAGTGATTGTTTGATTTATTAAAGTCCAGTTTTTCCAACCCACTCTCTAGAAATTCATTGTTTTAGACTTTTTGGGCCTAAGTTCATCCAAATTTTTAGGCTAGGAAATCGAATCTGGTCCTTACAACTATAATTGTTATGTAATAACTAAATGATTTGTTTTATTTGAAGTTTACTTATTTGGATTAATAATTTTATGTTGTATAAAAACATTAGCATCCGACAACCTCAAAACTTACTTGATGTATTTTACCATCTCATTTTATAACTCACCCAACAATGTAGTTTTTATTTTTATATACAACTCATTAAAATAATATAAACTACACCATCAGATAATATTAAAAAATTATGTTCTCTCTCCTCTTCAAAAACTCAGCCACCACCAACCACCATGAAAACTCAGCCACAAACCAATTTGTCACTACCAAAATTACCCAAAAATAATTGCCACCGTCACCAAAACCCACATCAACAAAAACGAAAACCCACATCTTGCCTATCCCACCTCAAAACCAATCCCACCACCATGAACAACCACCAAACCCCACATTTTGCCTAACCCACATCAAAACCCACCCACCACCATGGGGTTTGTGGAAGATCATGCCTGTGAGGAAAAAAAAAATCCCCCCACGGTGAGCAAAATGCAGGCCCACGGCAAGCACACCCATGGCGGCAACCCATAAACAATCCAGTAAAAAAAACTCCATCCTCTCCAAACAAAAGTCCAGAACACCGCTGAAAAACTCACCGTTGGTTTGATTTCATCCGATCCAAAAGCCTAGAACAAAAGTCCACTGAAAAAGCCGAGTCGATGTCTTCCGTCCAATCCGATTTCGTCCAAGCCCATCCAACCTCCACCCAGCCACCACTCCCAACCCACCTACCTAAAATCAAAACCCACCCACCATCCCACCACCACATACACCCCAGCAACCACCAAAAAAAAAAGAAAAAAAAAAAAAAAGCAACCCCAAAGAAGAACAAGCGCCGAAATCACTTGGGATTGTGCTAGAGAGGTTGTTGGTTGAAAGGTCTAGCTCAATGAGGTTGGAACAAGCAGTTGAAAGCCATGAAGGAATTTCATCACCGAACGGGTTGTTGGATTTTGCCATGAAAGAAAGAAAAGAGAGAGGAGAGGAGAAAGAAGCAAGAGGGACACAGACAAGAGAAGTGAGGAGTCAGAGATGAGAGAGGGTAAAGTGAGAAAAAATAATAATAATAAAATCTAAGCAACTGCTACAGTAAGGTTGTATAAAACAACCTTACTGTAGTTGGATTGCAAACTTTTTTAGAAATAGCAACCCGGTTGGAGCTTGTTTTTATGGGTTTGGTGGGTAAAACTTAATGCTAGTGCTCTTAGAAAATATAAATATATATTATTTTTAATTTTTTTTGAAACCCCGAAACACGATGAAATGGTACGCCAAAATAGACTAGTACTGAAATATTTTGTTTCATTAAACAAACTGAAACAGGGTCTAGAACGGTATTCATAACATTAGCCGAAACTACCTTTTAATAGGTGAGCCCAACATGTGAGAATTTAAATAGGAGGTAGAGAGTGGAAGAGACAGAGATTAAACTCAAGACATTCTGCTCTGATACCATGTTAGATTACTAATTGTCTCAAAAGTTTAAGCTATTGGGATATGATAAATTTATCATATTTCAATAGCTTAAGACTTTTTATCATATCTCAATAGCTTAAACTTTTGGGAGAATCGGTAATTTAACATGGTATCAAAGTAGGAGGTCCTAAGTTCGATACTTGACTTTACTCTACCTCCTATTTGAAATGTTAAATTTTCACTTTTTGGGCCCCTAATTATTAAGAGGAAATTTAGACCCACAAGTGAGAAGAAGTATCATAATAATACTTAAGTGATTAAATTCACAATTTTCTAATAGTTTAAACTATTGAGAATAATAGTTGAGTGATTAAATTCACTATTTCCTAATAGCTTAACCTATTAGGATGTGATAAATTTAATCATTTAATCAATATTTCTAACAAAAACTTCCTCATATTTGGGTATTGGCTTGAATTCGGGAATCCAAGGGACCAAAGGATCTCAACAGATATTGATAGATGTCCCATCTCCGATGGTATAGCATGCACCTTTTGCTATGATCTTTTTGGAACTTTCATTGAAAGAAAGAAAAAGACAAATATTTGGTCTGCAAGTTTATTCTGTTTCTCATGATCTGCAAGTTTATTTGACAATTTCATTTTACTTATGCAGTAGAACAGTTTGCCTCTGTTTGTTGTCTTGTTTTAAGAATCACAAACAGTAAATTTTTAGTGCAATATTGTGCCCAACACAAATAACCGAAATTTGGCTTAAAACTAATATTATAGTGTAGGATTTTCATATAAACTTCATACCTTAAAAAAAAACTTGGAGCAGCAGATCATGCCCTGGAGAGACACTGAGATCCAAAGTGCACAAAGCAGCTACTGCCTACTACAGCTGCGGCTCCATCAAGCTCCATCACCCCATCAATGTGAATGTCGTTAACTTACATGCTTCACAATCACTCACTACTAATCCACGCCTACCCAACCAGCTCACTTTCACAGCCACCATTAAAGTACTGAAAACCCATCATCATCACCATCACCAAAAACTCAACTTTTGGCCCAAATAAACGCTCTCTCTTCAATACCCAGGATTTGGTTTGTTGGGATTTGGCGATTAAGAGTCATATTCGATTGTGAAATGGGAAGATTGGGTTCAAAATTGGTCATGGTTCGACCTTTTTTTGCAGGCAATGAAGAATGCTTTAGGCTGTAGGGAGTGCAGCTTGTAAAAGGGATTGCGAAACTGACTGTACATTTGAATCCGCCAGAGGGTTTATGTGATTGGTCAGTTTGATCTCCAGAGCCAGAGGAGCTTTTAACGGCTTGTGCATTTGAATAGACTCGCTAGAACGTATTTCTGTTAAACGACTTGTAGCTCAGATTCTTGTAGAACATAGTTTGCAAAACGACTTGTCGTGCACTGTTGCTTAGAGTCACCCGGTTCAATTGGCGACAAAATTATTGAGTGGTGAGCATGGAATCGGTCTTAGAATGATTGATTGGGATTATGGGATAGATATAATCTTTTGGATCTATCAAGTCTTTGAGTTACAAAATAGATGAATGTTTTGTGCCTAATTTATTTTAATTAGTATGGGATAAATGATAATAAAATATAGGAGTATGTTTTATTGATACAAATAAATTAGCTTGAATTAAAATTAGTTTTTTTATTTTTTTCTTTTTGAGAAGAAAGAATTAAGATTAGTTAATCATGATTAGTTTTATTGAAAGATTATAGAAAGTTAGTGTTTACCTTTTATTTATCAAGAAGTATGTATAAATTTATAGGCCTGGCATAATTGGACCTTGAACTTACCCAACCAACTTAACTAAGGGCAAAAAACACTTCTTAAAAAAAAAGGAGAAATTACATTTTACCACTTTAAACTATGCACTAAATTACACTTTACAACCTAAACTATTCGGTTGCACACTTTACACCATAAACTATCACACTTATCACACTTTGCACCATGGTGATATTTTTGCTGTTATATTTAACAGAATTTTGCTGCATGTGACAAGCACATGCTTCTTGTTTAGTTGAAACAAAGTTAAAAGGCTTGAGAAATGGCATGTGACAAGCACATGCCATCCTCTTCCCCATCCACCTTCCCTGGTAAAAAGAAATGTCACCTCCCTAATGGCCTGTTTGGATGTTTAAAAAAGGAGGGGGAGTAGAGTAGAGGGAGGGAGAGTAATCTAATTACCTTGTTTGAAAGTTTTTTAAGGAAGGAGGGGGAGGGGTTTGGAGGGATTTCAACTCCCTCTAGCCCCCATTTTTAATTCCCCAAAATTGGAGAGATTTGGAGGGAGAGTAGAGTATATAAACTATTGACCAAGTAAATTACCTAATTTACCCTTATTATATTAACAAAATTATATAAGGAGAAAGGCTAATTACTCCATTCTCCCTTACTAATTTTAAAAACATCCAAACAAGGTGGAGGGGAATCATTTTCCTCTACTCTCCTCTCCACTACTCCCCTCCCCTCTACTCCCCTCTACTCTCCTCCCTCTCTAAACTTCCAAACAAGCTATAAAAGCTTGAGAATCCACAGGTGTAATTCTTCGGCTGATTTTTTATTTTTTATTTATTTTTTTGGTTCTCTCCTTTGGACAAATTCACAGACGAAAGTATACTTAAAATAAGACTGCACAACTATTAAAACCAAAAGTAACCAAACAAGTCCATTAATTTATATGATCCATAACCAAAAAAAAATAAAAAATAAAAAATAAAACAAAGAGGTAAGAAGTAACAAAAACACTTAAACCATTTAATTATGGATTTAACAAAGTAAGCATTTTTAAGCACAAAATTAATCAGAGAAAAATAGAAAAGATTAAAAAAACCATAAACACAAATCTCCTAGTGGACAAATCGCTTCCAACAAGAACAGTAATAGCAACCTGAAAGCAAACCCAGATACCAAAAACATTAGTAAAACAAAAGTCAAAAGTTTAAACCAAAAAGTACCCAAAAGACAAAGACCCATGTTTCTGTTTTGGGTAATGAAAAAAAAGAGATAGATAGAATGAAAGAAATGGTAGTGAACCTGAGATGCGGCCAATTGAGCCATTGATGAGATCAATTAGAGAGGTTTAAGAGAAAGCTGAGAACACTTTGAGAAGAGAAGTGTTGTCAATAGTATTATAAGCTGACAACACTTTGAGGTGTGACTGTCTGAATGATCCTTTCAATAGTGCTATGAATTATGCTATGAAATTAGAGAGGTAAATTTAAATAGTTTGAAATTGAATCTGGGGAAGAGGATGACAACACGTGAGACTGAGGGAGACGTGGAAATTTTTATGTTTTGTTTATTTGATTTTGGAGAAGGGTTTTTCAGTCTTTTAACTTTGTTCCACCTAATCAAGAAACATGTGCTTATCACATGCAGCAAGATTCTGTTAAATATAATAGCAAAAATGACATCGGGGTGCAAAGTGTGATAAGTGTAATAGTTTAGGGTGTAAAGTGTGTAATCGGATAATTTATAGTGCAAAGTGTAATCTAGTGCATAATTTAAGGTGGTAAAGTGTAATTTTTCCTTAAAAAAAAAATCTCTTATCAATTATTTTATTTTCTAATTTGGTATATTGTTTCTTATACCATTTGTTATACAGCTGTGTTGGTAGAAAAATACAATAGTAACTGGCTCTTCATCTAGCCTCTATATATCTCCGAAACTGATACCTTATGGAGAAATTCTCCAACATGGTTTTGGATAAACTCCTGTTGATAAAAAATGCTGGTTGTTTTGGTGGAACTAGTGACACAGTTTCATTAGTAATCATGGAAACAAAATCTGACATGGAAGGCCTATCTATTGGACTGTCTTGTACACACAGAAGACCTATGTGAATGCACCTCAAAACGTCATTTAATGGATAGGAATCAACTACTGCTGGATCTGCAAACTCTAAGCATTTTCCTTCTCTCCACAATTCCCATGCCTGAAAAAGAGAAGAAGAAATGTCAAAGTTATATCTCGAGTAGAAAATGAATTGGTCTCATAGAAAATGAATTACCCAAATATTCTTGCCATGCTAAAATTAGAAATCTTTGGGTTCATCTTAGCATTAAATAAGATGTTACTTGCTTTTAAATCTCTATGTACTATTCTCAATTTAGAATATTTATGAAGGTAATGAAGACCTTGAGCAATCCCTTCCATGATTTTGAAACGATTTGTCCGAACTAATTGATCCTTTTTCATAGGATCTACCCATGAGCAATTTGTGGAAGTAAGTACAAGCATTGAATAATCGAATTTTAAGAGTGAATATTTGCTAACCAAAGAGCAAGAAATCCAAGCTTTTGTTATGCATGTCCTCATATATCAACATCTTCTCTTCTCTTTGGATGCAGCACCCAACAAGTTAGACAAGATTAGTGTGCTGCAGCTTGGTATAAGTTCATTCTTGAATTCCACTACTCCTTGTCTAGAACTTTCTAAAGGCCTCTTTATTGTAACTTCTTGACCATTGGCTAATATCCCCTGAAAAATAATTAACAAATTATCCTTAATATTTCAATTTATGATTAACCAGCCGCGAACTCACGCATTGCGTGTAATAATCATTTTTATTGTGGTTTTATTATTATTATTATTATTTTTACAATTTAAACTAATTTAATAAAGAATAATGTGTTTCATAATCATATTTTTATTGATGATAAGGTGGTCCTACTCGTTAATTGTATATTGCTAGAAGCCAACCTGCTGGCTTTTTTGAACTGTTTTTCTTTTGGTTTTATTATTGACTTTATTATAGACTTTTTGTGCGTGACAAATATAACAAAGTTTCAACTTGTTTATCACGTGTGACACCCTGACGTGGACCCAGTTAGTTCTTATGTCAAAGAAAACTCGTGTCTTTTTTCCTACATTCATTGTTAGAAAATTCTGCACTGTTCCTGTGTGTCGCACGTGGGACTTATTTGGTGGAGTTTGTATTGTACTTTTCATCTTGTTTGTGTATTTATTGACTAAGAAAAGAAATTTTGATCATGTGAAGTTCTCTTACCACTGGCCTTACCTAACTAATATTCATAAGTTTTATCTGGCAAGTGCTTTAAAAATAAACAAGAAAGAGATAATAAAAAGATGTAGCGGTAGTGCTTAAAAAGATCAAAAGCAAATATTTAGCACTCTGTTGTGTGATTGAAGGAAAAACTCAAATTACAAGTCAAATCTGATGGCTCTAGCCGTATGCAATTGGTTGTTCTGTATTACCATTCAATTATTGGTATGATTACTTTGCTTAGAGAGCATCATATTTATTTTGTAAACCATATGCCAACATTAGAACTCTTTGACTTGGGGTGTTGGGTGTGTAAATTAATAACACTCAAGACGAAGATAATGAAATAAATTTTAAACTACAGTACGCATAAAACCATATACATAGACATATACTCCGTGATTCTCTAGAAAATGAAAATGTGACCCACATATAACATAACCATCTTGTTAAAATGGGATATAATTGTTGCTCTTTATAGTAAAAATTTGCTTTGCGGCAGTATTGGTTGAAACTTGAAATTGATAGACTCAGGTTCCTTCACCTTGCTACCATCTCTGAAATTGATACCCTATTTGATGAACAATTTTCTGGTCTGCATTCAACAATTCCTGCCTCTGGCATATTCGTCCCAAGAAAAAACGCTGGTTGTTTTGGTGCAGGTAGCTTATTAGCTTCATTATATATCATAAATATCACATCTAACATTGCAGGTCTATCAATTGGGCTTTCTTGAACACACAAGAGGCCAACATGAATGCACCTCAAAACTTGATCAGTGTGATTTAAATCACCAAAAGTTGGATCAATTAACTCCAAGCCTCTACCTTCTCCCCACAACTCCCATGCCTGAAACAATTCCAAGACTTGTATGAACGATAAGATGTTTATAGACAAAATAAGCTTAGTTTCATTAGGAACTTACATATCCAATAAGATTAAGTGGCCGTTCAGAATGGTAACTACTATAATTCTTCTGACCGCTCACAATCTCCAACAATAAGACTCCAAAGCTAAAGACATCTGATTTTGTTGAGAAAATTCCCTCCATCACATACTCTGGAGACATATAACCACTGAACAATTGAACAAACTTTGTCAATCACTGATGGATTAAACACATGCATATAAGCACATTCATATCCATGCACTTAGTTGTAAAATGATTTAATCACTCACTATGTCCCGACAACCCTGTTTGTATTTACTTCAGAATCATTTGACCCAAATATTCTAGCCATACCGAAATCTGATATCTTTGGATTCATCTCATTATCAAGTAAAATGTTACTGGCCTTCAGATCTCTATGAATTATTCTCAATCTTGAGTAGTTATGAAGGTATAGAAGCCCTTGAATGATCCCTTGAATGATGTTGAAGCGTTTCTTCCAATCTAGAATATTCTTTTTCACAGGATCTGTAGTAGTACATATGTGTGAACAATTGACAAAAATCAAAAGAAAGATAATTTAACTAAATTGTCAAAATTTGCTAACCGAAGAGGAAAAAATCAAGGCTTTTGTTAGGCATGTATTCATAGATAAGCATCCTCTCCTCTTTATGAATGCAACATCCAACAATCCTAACAAGATTAGTGTGCTGCAGTTTGGCAATTAGTATAGCTTCATTCTTGAACTCCAAAAATCCTTGTCCAGAGTTTCTTGAGAGCCTTTTTATTGCAACCTCTTGACCATCAGGCAGTTGTCCCTAAATAGGAATTAATTAGTCCTAATCTAAGAACTTATGTTTGATTTTTCCATCATTTTATCAAAAGTCATGAAGTATACCTTATAAACAGATCCGAAACCACCTTCTCCAAGCTTACTTGTAGATGTAAAATTGTTTGTGGCTGCTGCTATGCTTTCAAAGCTGAAAAATTGTAACTCATGGCTCTTCTTACCATCTCTTCTTCCTAGCTCATGTAATAATATATCTTTCTCTCTGTTTTTCTTCCCTATTAATTCAGTCAAGACAAGCTAAGAAATGACTCATTAATTTAATAATTATTTAGATGTATATAATTCAAATTATCGCTGAGGCATTACCGAAAGATCTAAGTTTTTCTTGTGTCATATAGTATATTGATCTGAACATAAGCACAATGAGACCACCTAATGTTTTAATGGTGATCCATATTCGTGGTTTAGCTGCATTAAAAATGGAAAAAGGTAAAAAATTATACATTTAGAATCGCCAAAAACAGAAAATGAAGATATAAGTTTAATACAGAACGATATATAAAGATAGAAACTAAAAATATCACATTCAAACCAAATTAAGTCATTATGACTAAGAGAATACCTGTTGCACGAAATTTTATCCATACAAAATAGTATAATAATGCCAGTATAAATAGTCCTCCTATTATTGCAGTGATGATACACAGGAATAATACTTGCGATCCTGCAGCATGAACAGAGAAAAGTAGAGCTTTTATTGATTATGCTCAATGCTTACATTAACTCAGATAAGAAAGGGGTATGTGTAGGACTTACAAAATCTACAACAAAATTAAATATCAACTTCAAAGCCAAATTAAGTCAAATGAAATCCTTGTTTTGAATTTAAATTAGTAAATCAGAACATAACTATGGCAAATTAAATTTGATGGAGGGTTAAACTAGTGGCTCTGTCCATTGTGCAAGCAAGATAAATGGAAATGGTTGAATGTATCTCACTCACTTTATTAAATAACTCAATTTAGTCTCCTACATGAACACGTCATTAGCCTCAGCCAATTTCGTGGAACTTATATCAGAGTGTGTCAACATAGAAAGTATCTATTTGAAGATGTACAAATTCGGAGTAATAATTGATCTTTTAAGTAAAATGACTGCTTTTACTGGGAACTGCAATTCAAGAACGAGAATGTGTAAAAGCCTCTTCTACCAACTAGTAGTTCATTGAATCTATCAACTATATTGGCTAGGACCCCTATCTTGACACTAGGCAGCATTGCATGTGTATGAAAAGAAAAAAATATATAGATGTTACCAAGTAACGAATCTAAAATGTACAAAGAGGCATATAATAATGATTCTTCTGAACATTTTTACAGTAAATCAAGGTGAGGTTGTTTATGAGGAAGACCAAAATAGTTTGCATATCTAGTTAAGAAATGTGTGACAGACCAATCACTAAGACAAGTGTTATACATAATGTACTGTGGAGCACAATTAAATATAGATGCTTCTAGGCTGAAGATATCAGTGAATACTTTTTGAGTACATTTCAAATTATCTTTTGGCAGGCCTTAGCTAGAGAAATCATGCTTACCCATGGCAGAGAAATGACTTTTGACACACTTTCACAAATTTTACACAAGTCTACCTCCCAGCCCCTTGGCAACATGTACTAAAAACTGTTAAGGCAACTGGTCAAGACATAAATTTCCTTATAATAGATTTCATCAATTTCTATGCTCTCAATAATTAGATAAAAGATTACAATTTACAGTTTAATAGAATTTCATTTATAAATTAATTATGCAAAAATTCAATTAAAATTTATTAATCTATAATTGAACTAAACTTTATCATAACTTCAAGTAGGATCCAAAAACTGAACAAAATATTGTCATAAAATGAGAGTTTAGATAAGTATAAAATTTATCAATATGACTTGATGTTTTAAAATTCATAATATTTAATAAGAGCAAAGGCCCTAACATAACTTTTATCTTTTGAGAATAATATATCTAATGCATCAAATCTGTATTCGTTAAGTAAGCTTACCTTATAAGCTTTTATACTTTTATCATTTTACTTGTTAACTATCTTTTTCCCCTTTATAAGCTTTGACAATGATGCAGACTTACCTTTGGATTCAAAATCAAAAGGTGATTGGCGGAAGTATATATATCGGTAATCATCTGAATTTTTCTTCACGAAATTTTGCCAGTCATTGTCCCAAATCTCGCAGCCAGTCTCATCATCATTTGTTGAAGAATAGGCATCACAAGAACAATAGTTCATGCACATGGCCTTACAGTCATTTAAAGTAAGTTTATCCCCTTCGTTGAACTTGAATCCACTCTGCAACATGATGCCTTTTCTAGCTGTGAACCCTTTGCCCGCAAAACACTTTTCATACTTTTTCCCAAAGCACCCATCACGGAAGGATGGCCGTTCGCATGTGAGAAATACTTTTAGTGCTTCATTCGTAATCATACCCCAGAGTGCCCCCGATGTATCTAATGACAACCTTTGGAATGAGATGACGTCTTTATATACAAAATACTCGAAGTACTTTTCTTTCTCTTCTGATTGGTAGCGAAAATGGTAGTACGCATCATTTGATAACACATGTGGCAAGTTGAAAGTAGAATTTTGCCAAAGGCCACTAACCCAGTAGATTTCTCCTTGCCACCAGATGATCAATTGGTTTGTATTGTTGGGGTCCATCCCAAGTTTGAAAGAGCCTGCGGCAGGATCTCCCTCACTTGACCATGATGTTAGAGACCAACGATGCCCAGTTTTTGTATTAATTCCAATTTTCATCCCTGGCAGAAGTGTATCAGTTGGATAGTCAAAGCTCTGCCACAAAACCTGTGTAAGAAAATAATGCGCGGATGGATGAACATATATAGTACCAAAAATTACCAGCTTGAACTTAACAAAAAGGACATAGTAAATTCAGCTGCTTACAATTCAAAGCTGATGACAACAAAGAGAATAAAAATAAACATGAAAACATGCTTATGATAAGGCTAGGTGGGAAGGTCCTCACTTAAAAATTGAAGAAACCAAAGTTTCCTAACTGCCACGGAACTCTTGTAAAATCTAATTAATTGTTCAATAAATTTGAATAAATTGACAAAACATGCTATTACCAACAACCTGCTTTATAGATCCATCTGAATTCAGCTCGTGTACGACAAAATTGCCCGAATCTAGCAGAGTAGCACTTGCGTTGTTCACTAATGGAGCCGAAAAGAGTACAATTTCCACTCCACCATCGTGTAAGATTTTCAAGTGGCTATCATTGCCGATTGTAAGAATTCCAGATTTGTCCAAGACTGGGGTGTTTCGATTTGCGACCCACACTGGCTTCTCAGCTGCTCTCGAGTGCCCTAGATTATCTTGTTCATTCCATATGCCTCTTGTGGAGGGGTTCCTTCCATAATCTGCAACCGACAATGGCTTCCAGTCTGTGCCGGCATTTTCTACATCCGCTTGTTTATGCCATATTCCTACATAACGTTTTCTTCCACTACCACTAAAGAATCCTAACTTGTAGTTCCCTGAAGAAGAAGCCAAATACTGACCATCTTTGAGCTGTTGGCCTTGTACTAATGTATTACTTTCGGAATAGGCAGCCTCTATGAACCATGTGAAATAGTAAATAAAGAGAAGATTTACTGCTATGTTAGCCATTGGAGGACAGGGCAGAGGAAGCAATGTTGTAATAAATCACATATCAAAGGAAAAAGAGTTCCATCTAGCTTGAAACCTTACATTCCTTTGCTGTGTTGAGCAGATAAACTGGGCTGAGTATTGATTCTTCAGTCAGGTGGCTGTGGATTTTGTCAAGCTTGATAAAATCAGTTTGGTGTGGTTAATATTCTGGAGATATTTGACCTGGGAAACTATTGGAAATACTTATCTATGAAAACGAAACGCAACTGGCATCCCAAAGTCCATGGTCAACTATCCAATTTTTCACTCCCTTCAAATAAATAATTTGTTTGAAATTTTCAAATAAAGTAAATAAAATAGAATTTTTTTTTTTTAAAGTCTTTGTTATCTGTCAATGGAAGCCTGTAAATGGGCAGACTCAATTTATAAAATCAATCAAATGCTTTCAATGGTAGTAGGTACAGATTTTTCTCGTTTGACTTAAAAAAGGGCTGGCTTCGTTTACAATTGAGTTGGGTGTGTTTGAATACCACTTTTTTTTTTTTTTTTTTTTTTTAATTAAAAAATTATTACTATAAAAATATTGTAAATAAATTTAAAAGTTAGTTGAGATAATATAGTGAAATTTATGAACTATGCCAAAAAGTATAGTAAGTTTATAAATAATAGCAAAAATAAGTTGAATAGTGAAATAATTTTAATTTATAATTCATTCCTTAGCGTGCATTTGTCAAAAGATGTTTGTGCATTTTGCTTTTTTTTTTTACTGGTCTCAAGGTACTGTTCATGAATCAGCTAACTTTAGTAAAACGTAGCAAAATTTTTCCTTTTAAAAATTATTTTATTATAATATTTTCAATAATAAATTTTTAATTTTCAGTAAAATAAGTGGTATCCAAACTGATTTTAATATCTCTCTCACCTTTTTATTAAGTGTGCATTTGGTATGGATAAAATTGTCGACTTATTTTACTATTCAGCTTATTTTAACTACTATTTATAGGCATTACTGCACTTTTTAGTACTATTCATAAGTTCTATTGTACTATTTCAACTAACTTTTACTTTTATCTATAGTATTTCCAGTAAAAAGTTTTCAGTTTCAACAAAATAACCAAATTTCAAATATATTCTTAAACAAATGTGAGGTTTGTAACGTTTGTTGGGTTTTATCAATTTTCCCTCTTTTAAAATTGATATCCGACTGCTTCTATAGGTGCAACTTCCCGTGCGAGTGATGTAGCTATATGACGCACCTAGGATGCACCAAAGCCTGGCTTGGAGTTAGCATTATGCGTCCAGTTCTATTGTTTACCCCCAGTTTCAATCCTGGTAGAAGTGTGTCAGTGGTGTTGTCAAAGCTTTGCCTCATATTCCACTTTGTAGATCCATCTGAATTCATAATTTGGTGCAGCCTGAAATTGCCAGTATCTAGTAGAATAGCACTGGTATTATTTGCTCCTTGAACCGAACATAGTACTATAGACTGATCCCCACTGTATGAAAATTTCAAATTCCCATAATCATCAATATATAGTAAGAACACTAGATTTGTCAGTTATTGGGGTTCTTCGATTGGCATCCGATAATGGCTTCTCGTTGTTTCTGATGTACCGTATCCCTAAGTAAGCTTTACCTGAAAGTTTGAAGAATCCCAATCTAAAATTTTCATTAGCTGAAGCTAGTTTATCCCCATCTTTTAGCTCTTTTCCTTGGACAAAATTTTCAGCTAGCTGAGAATAAGATGGCCCTGGCAAAAGTAGAAAATAGGAAAAAATGAGGAAAACAGTTTGTGCTTTGCTAGCCATTACCAAACAGTTTTTGATCTGGTATGGAAGGGGATGGAATTTAAGAATGGTACATTTCATGCTCAATTGGCGTAGGCATCGGGAGAAGTGCTGCTTAACTAATTTGTGATTAATGATTAGCCCAGCAACTAAGAAATGGGTAGGTCTGTGTTCATTGACCATAAACTTTGAGACTGGTAGGTGTTGGGTGCCGACAAGCCCACTCTTTGCTTAGCTCATTAAATGAGTTTGTTGGACAAGTGCTGCGAAGTCAGCAAAGTGAGATGGGTTTGCTTAGTTTGACCGAAAGAGAACAATTGGGTTTATCTTTTTTTTTCTATAATTATGTAAAAAAAGTCTACAACATTTATGAAGAGATGAATAAAAGTCAAGCCACACACGCTGTAGGAAAAAAGAAGCAAATTCGGCTAAGTGAGAGCTAAAGAAAAGAAATTAGTTGAAGTAAAGTCAGATAAGTTGGTTTGTATTTATTGTGACTTGATGCGAAGAGTGTTAAAAGGAAAAAAAAAAAAAAGAAACGATAAAGAAATAAATGGCTTATATTTATTGTGACTTGATGTGAAGAGTGTCAAAGAGAGAAAAGAAGGAAACGATGCAGAAATGAAGTGAAGTCTCAGAGAAAGTGAGGACAGTGCAGTCTTGAAGAACTGTGTGAGTGAGGGCAAGTAAAAGAGATGAGAAAAATATAAAGAGTAAGAGAAAATTGTGAAAGATATACAGTGAGAAAGAGAGTAGTGAGTGAAAAGAAAAATAGAATTTTTTTTTGTTTTTGTATCTTTAAGTGTTGTACTTTCTATTTAATATAATGAAATTATTAAGAGTTTGTCCTAGAGAAAGTGAGGACAGTGCAGTCTTGAAGAACTGTGTGAGTGAGGGCAAGTAAAAGAGATGAGAAAAATATAGAGAGCAAGAGAAAATTGTGAAAGATACACAGTGAGAAAGAGAGTAGTGAGTGAAAAGAAAAATAGAGTTTTTTTTATTCAAGTTGTATCTTTAAGTGTTGTAATTTCTATTTAATATAGTGAAATTATTAGGAGTTTGTCCCGTGATTTTTTCCTTCAAGGAAAAAATATTTTCACGTAAATCTTTGTGTTCTTGTATGGTTATACTTCCGCTATTGTGGGGCCCTATTACATTAACCACGCTGGCCCACTACGCGCGGCCCAAGGCCCGAGCCGAGGATAGTGCTGAGGCCGAGGACAACGGGAAAGAGCCCACAACATCCAAGGCCTAAACCGAGGATGACCTGTCCTCGGCACACCGACATCACTAAAGGGAAATATCCTCCATCCATCGAAAATATCCCACCAACATTTTGACCACTTTAATGATGATGTGACTAACGAATCCAATTGCCTCGATTACTCTGACTAATAGAAAAGCCTGCAAAGACGGCTGAGAACTAACGTAAAGTCTACAAAAACAGATGATGGGACAAACTCTCATCTAGAGTGACCGAATAACCGACAGATGGACGACTGAGATTAACTAAAGCAATACTATATAACCAAGAGGACTCCCACCAAAAGAGGGGGGGGGGGGGGAAAAAAAACTCTAAGAAAAATAGATCCTCGGCCTAGTCCGAGGACAAACAGGCCCTTTAGTTACATAGCCAAAGTGATGATCATTCCCTACAAAAATACTTAACCAAATTTATTTGATGAGATTCTTATTAATTTCTTGTCATCTATTACATATCGTAAACACCAAATTAACCGTTGTTCACTTCGGTGATGCCAAATCCATATACCCACTTCCCTACAAATTTTATTGTTAAGGGTTCATTACAAATTGAGTCCTTACAATTGGCGCCGTCTGTGGGGAGGAGTTGTGCGCTAGCAAGTGCAACGATTAGTGTAAATGAAAAATCATCAGTCAAGACCAACACGGTTTGTAGTGGCAACATCCATTCGAAGATATATAACTACCAGAAATGAAAATATAAAAAAAAAAAAAAACAAAGAAATAAATAATACAAAACAGGTCTACTTCTTTTATTCATACTTGAAGAAAAATTACATCTTTTACAAGTAAAGCCCAAGGGGCTTGTTCTAAAGCTAACTACAAAGGCAGACGCTTGATAAAACCGGCAGGGGAGCAAAGGGTAGAAAGCAAAGCTGGTTGAGGAGCAAAAGAAAAGAAAGAAAAAAGAAACGGAAGAAGAGATGAAGAACAAATAAGTAGAAAGCAAAGCTGGCTGAAGATCAGAAGATGGAAAAGAGGTGAAGCAAGAGAAGAGGAAAGAGAAGAGAGAAGAAGGATTAGAAGAAAGGAAGGCAACCTATAAGGCGGAAGAGGCCGAGGCACAGGACGGTTCCGCTTTTAGGTTCCGCCTGGTTCCCCTCCCACCCTCTAGGCAGCCGGCTTGGGGGGTCAAGAACCCAGACCCAAGAGGGGGAGGTTACATTCTCTCCGGATCCTCCTCTAGGCGGCGAGGAGGGCTCTGTCTCCGGTTAGGTTGAAAAGAAGGAGAATCTCTGGATCTCCAATCCACCCATCCCAGCGTGGCGGCCAGGGTTGGAATGTCATCCTCGGCTCCTGGTAGGGGCTGTGCCCCCTCGAGATCGCCCTCTCTAAGGGCCAGCTCATTCGAAGGGGCTCAAGCGGCGATATTGGGGAGAACCCTTTTGAGTAATATTTTTGGGGAAGTGTAAGATGGAGGTTTGTCAAAGTGTGAAGGAGAAGGCTGCCCTAGAAACGCCTTATATAGAAGGTGGAACATTAATGAGGGCCAATCCACAATAAATCCCAGGGAGCGATTTCCGGAGACCATTATTCCGCCCCAAATTCCAAAGAGCCTAACAGCCATTAGATCCTCGTAGATCCACGGCTAGCATTAATGAGGAGGCGCCTCATTAAATGAGCAGGCACCGAAGCGTCAGAACACGTTACCTGGACAACCCAAGAGACGCCTCGTAATCAGAAGAGTCCCATCAAAACGAAGAGGTAGAACACGGCAGGGTCTTATCCTTCACCAACTCCAGCTTGTATTTATTATTATTTCTGCTTGAAAAGTGTAATTATCTATGGCTTATTGTAAACTATAGCAATAAAGAACTAAACGGCTACGGATAAATAGCTAAAATAAACGAATAAAATGAGAAAACTAGGTACTGGACAGAACCAAGGTCTTGCATGGTCCTCGGACCCAAGCCTCAAGGTGAAACCAGATACTTCAGATGATTCAAAAATGAGAAAACTAGGTACTGGACAGAACCAAGGCCTTGCATGGTCCTCGGACCCAAGCCTCAAGGTGAAACCAGATACTTCAGATGATTCAAAAATGAGAAAACTAGGTACTGGACAGAACCAAGGCCTTGCATGGTCCTCGGACCCAAGCCTCAAGGTGAAACCAGATACTTCAGATGATTCAAAAATGAGAAAACTAGGTACTGGACAGAACCAAGGCCTTGCATGGTCCTCGGACCCAAGCCTCAAGGTGAAACCAGATACTTCAGATGATTCAAAAATGAGAAAACTAGGTACTGGACAGAACCAAGGCCTTGCATGGTCCTCGGACCCAAGCCTCAAGGTGAAACCAGATACTTTAGATGATTCAAAAATGAGAAAACTAGGTACTGGACAAAACCAAGGCCTTGCATGGTCCTTGGACCCAAGCCTCAAGGTGAAACCAGATACTTCAGATGATTCAAAAATGAGAAAACTAGGTACTGGATAGAACCAAGGCCTTACATGGTCCTCGGACCCAAGCCTCAAGGTGAAACTAGATACTTCAGATGATTCAAAAATGAGAAAACTAGGTACTGGATAGAACCAAGGCCTTACATGGTCCTCGGACCCAAGCCTCAAGGTGAAACCAGATACTTCAGATGATTCAAAAATGAGAAAACTAGGTATGATTCAAAAATGAGAATACGAATGCTGAACGAGACCAAGGCTCCTATACGGATCATGAGTTCAAAACTAAGGCGAAGTCAACTCCCTTTCAGGCACCAAGTGAACGAGCCCCATCAGGGACAAAAACCATGAGAAATTGAATGCTATAGCATAAACAACCTAAGCCTAACCATCCTCGGACGACACTTTGCACAAAAAGAAAGCTATAAAAACAACCGAAATAGTGATAAACACTGATGATAAAATAGAACCCAACAGGCCGAGAAAACGCACCGAGATAATCAAAATCCTCCTCCCTGCCCAAGGGGACGTGCAGCAAAATTTTGAGGGGCTATTGTGGGGCCCTATTACATTAACCACGCTGGCCCACTACGCGCGGCCCAAGGCCCGAGCCGAGGATAGTGCTGAGGCCGAGGACAACGGGAAAGAGCCCACAACATCCAAGGCCTAAACCGAGGATGACCTGTCCTCGGCACACCGACATCACTAAAGGGAAATATCCTCCATCCATCGAAAATATCCCACCAACATTCTGACCACTTTAATGATGATGTGACTAACGAATCCAATTGCCTTGATTACTCTGACTAATAGAAAAGCCTGCAAAGACGGCTGAGAACTAACGTAAAGTCTACAAAAACAGATGATGGGACAAACTCTCATCTAGAGTGACCGAATAACCGACAGATGGACGACTAAGATTAACTAAAGCAATACTATATAACCAAGATGACTCCCACCAAAAGAGGGGGGGAAAAAACTCTAAGAAAAATAGATCCTCGGCCTAGTCCGAGGACAAACAGGCCCTTTAGTTACATAGCCAAAGTGATGATCATTCCCTACAAAAATACTTAACCAAATTCATTTGATGAGATTCTTATTAATTTCTTGTCATCTATTACATATCGTAAACACCAAATTAACCGTTGTTCACTTCAGTGATGCCAAATCCATATACCCACTTCTCTACAAATTTTATTGTTAAGGGTTCATTACAAATTGAGTCCTTACAGCTATGTTTGCTGAAATTTATTCACTTTATATAGATTTTTTCCCAATAGTAGCTTAGTAGGTCAGTGTCCTCATTGGAATTTAGCATATAAACACAATTTATATATAAAAATTTAGTTACGTTGTAGAATTGACGTGTGTAGTGTTCCTAAAATTACGGATATTCTCCAATAAGCCAATCTCAGATAGAGCCTTAAACAAATGTGAGGTTGGTTGGGTTTTATCAATTTCCCCTCTTTTAAAATTGATTTCCAACTGCTTCTATAGGTGCAACTTCCCGTGCAAGTGATGTAGCTATATGACGCACCTAGGATGCACCAAAGCCTGGCTTGGAGTTAGCATTATGCGTCCAGTTCTATTGTTTACCCCCAGTTTCAATCCTGGTAGAAGTGTGTCAGTGGTGATGTCAAAGCTTTGCCTCATATTCCACTTTGTAGATTCATCTGAATTCATAATTTGGTGCAGCCTGAAATTGCCAGTATCCAGTAGAATAGCACTGGTATTACTTGCTCCTTGAACTGAACATAGTACTATAGACTGATCCCCACTGTATGAAATTTTCAAATTCCCATAATCATCAATAGTAAGAACAATAGATTTGTCAGTTATTGGGGTTCTTCGATTGGCATCCGATGATGGCTTCTCGGTTTCTATTGTACCATATCCCTAAGTAAGCTTTACCCGAAAGTTTGAAGAATCCCAATCAAAATTTTCATTAGCTGAAGCTAGTTCATCCCCATCTTTTAGCTCTTTTCCTCGGACAAAATTTTCAGCTGGCTGAGAATAAGATGGCCCTGGCAAAAGTAGAAAACAGGAAAAAATGAGGAAAACAATTTGTGCTTTGCTAGCCATTATCAAACAGTTTTTGATCTGGTATGGAAGGGGATAGAATTTAAGAATGGTACATTTCATGCTCAATTGGCGTAGGCATCGGGAGAAGTGCTGCCTAACTAATTTGTGATTAATGATTAGCCCAGCAACTGAGAAATGGGTAGGCCTGTGTTCATTGACTACAAACTTTGAGACTGGTAGGTCAATGTCCTCATTGGAATTTAGCATATGAACACAATTTATATATGAAAATTTAGTTACGTTGTAGAATTGATGTGTGTAGTGTTCCTAAAATTACGGATATTCTACCACCTCAATTCTTTAAGTTTAACTTTCCAACTGATACGTATCTTCTTGTATGCCTGCACTATTTTATAAACATTATTGGACTATCATGAAATATTTTATAAAAGTCATTGGTCTATCATTGAATCTGATGTGATTAATATAGCAACTTCAATTTATTTTTCCAAATGGTCATATGCTTAAACAAATGAATCATACAATTCTGGTTTTGATCCCTAAGTCAAATGCAGCTTTAAAAATTATCATTACCGACTTAGCCTGTACAAAGTTGATAACAAAATCATTTAAAAATATTATAGCTAATGGGCTGAAACAAATTCATCCTAAACTTATATCCCCATAACAAGCAGGATTTGTTCATGGCATGAGTATACAAGAAAATAGCATTATTGTTCAAGAACTCATTCACTCAATGAAGCAAAAAAGGATTAGGCGGCTAGATTGCTTTCAAAATTAATATGAAGAAAGCATTTGATAAAATGGAATGGAGCTTCCAGGTGATGTTCTAAAATTTTTGGTTTTTCTCCTAAATAAATTGGTTGGGTAAACCAGTACATCAGTATTACTATTACCACTTTCCCTATCCTTCTTAATGGAGGTTCTTAAGCTTAAGGCTTTTTTTTTTTTTTTTAAAGAAGTTGGTTGGATAAACTAGAACATCAGTATTACCACTTTCACTATCCTTCTTAATAGGCAGGCTCGATGAACCTTTGATAGGTAGTAAATAAAGAGAATATTTCTTCCTATGCTAGCCATGGAGGACAGGGCAGACGAAGCTATGTTGTATCAAAACACATATCAAAGCAAAGGAAAAGGAGTTCCATCAAGCTTGTAACCTTTACAGTCCTTTGCTTGGTTGTACCCAGAGGAGCAGATAAATTGTGCTGAATTTTGATTCTTCAGTCAGCTGGCTGTGGATGTTGTCAAGCTTAATTAAATTGTGTTGAATTTTGATTCTTTCATAAGAGGAAGAAAAAAAGATAAAAATAAAACTTGATTAAGTCAGCTGGCTGTGGTTCAAATTGTGGGCATGTCACTCGAAAATAAATGGTGCTAGGAAATACTTATGACTTACCTATGAAATGCCCCTGGCTCCCAAAGTCAATGTCAATGTAAATCAATCAAATTGTGCCTGTAAATCAATCGCTCACTATAAAAAAATCAATCGAATGCTTTAAAGTCTAGTGGTAAGTAAGGATCTTCCTCACTTGAAACAATGGGCAACCAAAAAATAAAAACCGCTGGCTTTGTTTACAATTGACTAAGGCACATAGACTTTGTTGGGTTTATGAATTTTCCATCATTTAAAAAAGATATCCGACTGCTTCCATAGGTGCAAATGATGTAGCTATAGCTCGGATGACACATTCTTTCCATACATAATAAAATGAAAGGCACAGGCTTCAGGTTTTAAAGCAACGTATGTGTTAAAAGTTAAAACTACAAGTATAGTAAGAACTTTTATATAGAGCTCATACCTTTCCATCAGTGTCTTCAACTTCCATGCTTCATAAGTCAACCACTCACTACTCATCCACGTCTACCCAACCAGCTCACTTTCACAGCCACCACTAAAGTACTGAAACCCTCTTGACCTCGCCTTGCTTCTTCACCATCATCATCACCATTTCCCAAAACTCAAAGCTCTCGCCCAAATAAACGTTTTCTCTTGAACACCCAAGATTTGGCAATAAGAGCCATATTCGATAGCAAAAATGGGAAAATTTGGTTCAGAATTGGTCATTGGCCCAGGGCTGTGCTGCTTTTGAAGGCAATAAACAGTGGTGTTGGTGAAGGTGACGGCGAAAGCTGATTGTACATTTAGGCAACCGTCCACAAGAGAGTATATATATATATATATATATATATGTGATTCTCGTTATCCAAAAGAGAGAGAGAGAGAGAGAATATTTTGTGATTGGCAGTTTCAGCCCCGAAATAGCTTTAATAGCGGAATTGAAACGCTACTGACGACTTGCTGTAGGCCACATTGTCGTACGCTTGTAGCATACAAAAGTCTTGTCGTTTAGTTGTGCTTAGAATCCCTTATTTCAATTGACAGCAAATTAGGGATTCAAGGAATAGTCTAATAATTATTATTATTATTTTTTTGGTAACCAATAATAATAATAATTATTGTAATAGGATCCATTCTTTTTTTTTTTTTTAGAGAATTCAAAAAACTGTTAAAAAAACTACTAAATTTTTTAACAGGTTTTTTTTTTTTTTTTTTTTTTTTTTTAACTATTAAAAAATTTAATAATTTATTTTGTTTTTTTTTAAAAAATTTCTTAAAATGGTTTATTGAAATATGCCTTAAAGACATACGTTAGTAAAAGCTATAGTAATAATAGCATCCTTAGTATTACCTATTACTTGATATTTGTGCTTCAAAGCACACCATAGCTTTACTATCTACCGAAAAGAACTTGACGGCAAACTAATAACCATCAAGCATGACATCCATAATTAAAATGGAATACTTAAATGCTTTAAGTTGTGGGCAATTGGGTTTGGAAAAAAAAAAGAAAAAGTTTAAATTACAAATTAAACTCTTTCAAGTTTTCAGTCATTTTGATTTTTTTTTTTTTTGGTTTATATTTAAAATTTAGATTTTGACCCCATTGTTTAATTTGAATCTTTATGTTTATAAAGCTTGCAATCTTTATAATTTGTCCAATTAAGATTTCATTTGAAAATAGTTTATTTAGCTGAAATTAAAAACTTTTTGTTGAAAGTATAGTAGAAAATAGTAACAAAAAGTACAACGAGACTCATGAATAGTAGCAAAAATAAGCTAAAAACTCTGATAAGTTATAACTTTCATTACTTCCTAAACGCACTCTAAATATGCCATATCATCCAGAAAGAAAAGTTAGTAAATAAAATAATTATCATTATTTATCTAATAAGAAAATTAAAAAATTCTCTCTCTCTCTCTCTCTCTCTCTCTCTCTCTCTCTCTCTCTCTCTCTCTCTCTCTCATATGGTGGCTTTTCAAATCAAAGAACCTAAAGTGACGGGCCAATCCTAAGCAACTCAAGAAAAGCAAGTGAATTGAACTAGTGAACTTCCCCAAGTTGGTATTTGTCTTCTAAGGTTATCCCTTCCTCTAAGAGGGATTTTTTAAAAATTTTTTTATTATTATTTTTATTTTAAGAAAACTCTTTTTCAAAAATTATTATCTTCTTCCAATATGGGAGAATCTTTGAGCCAAGACTACCAAACCCTTTACTATAGTACCTATATATAAGCCTTCAAATCCTTGTTCATTGATGGACAAGAAAGACCGATTACTTCTTAAACAAAGAATAAACTTTCCTTCTATATAATGCAAACTCTAGAAAAGTAATCAAGTCAACATTTCTTCCACACCAAGACAATCCAAATAACTGAATAAGTAAAAAAGTCCAAATAGTAATTTGAGAACGTTTCCAACAAATATTCACCTTGATTCAATCCCATCAAACAATTTTTCTTCTTTGTAGTGATAGCTCCACCTTAATCCAAGTAGTCTTTTTCTTGAGTAATATGATCATCGTTTGCAAAACCAAACTCATCACTTGTACTTCTATTGATCAATTGCAAACTCTTACAATATTTTTTTCTTACAATATGATCACACACACTACGGTACACCCTTCCTTAGGCCAAAGGCTTATAAGATAGGGGTGAGAGGCATCTCTCCTCGATGTAGGATTGAGCAAATTCGTGCGAGTGAGACGTAGGTCGATCCTTGCCCATCCCAAAGTGAATAATACCTAATTGGGGGCCGAGACGAAAGTCATCCCACAACGGTCATTTTGATTTTTTTTTTTTTTTGTTTATATTTAAAATTTAGATTTTGACCCCATTGTTTAATTTGAATCTTTATGTTTATAAAGCTTGCAATCTTTATAACTTGTCCAATTAATATTTCGTTTGGGAACTGTTTATTTAACTAAAAATAAAAACTTTTTACTAAAAGTACATTATAAAAAAGATAAAAGCTAACTGAATAATATAGTATAACCCATGAAAATAGTATCAAAAGGTGCAATAAAACCCATGAATGATAGCAAAAATAAGTTAAAAACTCTAATAAACTATAACTTTTATTACTTTCCAAATGCACTCTAAATATGCCATATCATCTAGAAAGAAAAGTTAGTAAATAAGAAAATTATCATTACTTATCTAATAAGAAAATTAAAAAAACTCTCTCTCTCTCTCTCTCTCTCGTGGTGGCTTTTCAAATCAAAGAACCTAAAGTGACGAGTCGATCCTTAGCAACTCAAGAAAAGCAAGTGAATTGAACTAGTGAACTTCCCCAAGTTGGTATTTGTCTTCTAAGGACATCCCTTCCTCTAAGAGGGATTTTTTTTTTTTTAATTTTTTATTTTAAGAAAACTCTTTTTCAAAAATTATTTTCTTTCAATATGAGAGAATCTTTGGGCCAAGACTACCAAACCCTTTACTATAATACCTATATATAAGCCTTCAAATCCTTGTTCTTCGATGGACAAGAAAGACCGATTACTTCTTGAACAAAGAAAAAACTTTCCTTCTATATAATGCAAATTCTAGAAAAGTAATCAAGTCAACATTTCTTTCACACCAAGACAATCCAAATAACTGAATAAGTAAAAAAGTCCAAATAGAAATTTGAGAACGTTTCCAACAAATATTCACCTTGATTCAACCCCATCAAAAAAAATTTCTTCTTTGTCATGATAGCTCCACCTTAATAAAAGTAGTCTTTTTATTGAGTGATATGATCATCGTTTGCAAAACCAAACTCATCACTTGTATCGATCAATTGCAAACTCTTACAATATTTTTTTCTTGAACTATGGTAGTATAAACCTTGGGCTCTAATGCTGCTTGTTGTGCAATGGTGGAATTTATTATTTCACTTGTACAAATAGCACTAACATATTTGAACAAGAACTAATAATGGTAAATGCATAAATCAACAAGCATAAACCTTAAAAATTCAATAATTTTCAATAAGGATTACATCGCTTGACCTCTCTTACATAATTTTCATCATGGATATCTTTTTAACTTTAAAAGAACTATCAAACTACTCTTCTTCTAGGTGTCTTCTACTTTATCAAGAGACTATTCTTCTTCTAAGACTTTTCTCCTTCATTAAAAGAACTCCTTTTTTATAAAGAGTTTCTTCACTTTTAAGAAAACTCTTGTTTAGAAATATTATTTCCACCCCATATTAGAGGACCCTTGGGCCAAGGACATCAAAACCTTTATTTATTGTCTATATATAAACCTTATAATCCTATTTCTTGGAGGACAAGAAAGACCAATAATATCTTTGACAAAGTATAATTTACTTTAATTTTTTTTACAAGAAGTAGAGGATTTCACACAAAGAAAACCTTAAAAGAAAACAACCAAGTTAACTTTCTTTCTATATGAAGAAAAGCCAAATGGTACCAAGTCCAAATAAGAATTTGAGACAATTCCAATAGTTTACAATCTCTACATCTATTTCTTAGACAATTTGGACAATTTTATCATTTTTTTTTTTTTTTTATAAGCAAGAACAAAAAGAAGACTAATTACATTTGGAAAGACTACCATGTCTATTCCTAAATGAACACATATACATTTGGAAATGAATAGTGCATTTATCTAGGATCCATCCCTGAAATTGTTACATTATTGGTGGAAAAGTTTCTGCAATTGTTTTTATGAAAAACGCTTTTTTTTTTTTTTTTTTTTTGGGGGGGGGGGGGGGGGGGGTGGGGGGTGATAGGTAGTTAGATGGTTTAGTTAAAAAACATATAAATAAGTAAATAACATCTTACAGGGTGAGTCTATCTGTTGCATTTTCTTGTACGCGCAAGAGACCAACACGAAAGCAGCTTAATGCTTCATTTGGAGGGCATATATGTTTCATTCAATGTTGTGTCAGTTATCTATAATCCTCTACCTTCATTCCATATTTGCCATGCTTGATTGAAATTTAGTTTGACGCAATTAATGCTAATTGTCAAGGATTCAAGGTTAGATTTCATATACAATTTACAAAGGTTTATTAGTTTGGATTACTTACATATCCTATAAGATTGAGTGGGTGATCTGAATGATAGAGATTGGTTTTCTTCTTTCCTCTCAAAATGTCTAAGAGTAGAGTAGTTCTCCATAACTAAATACATCAATTTTTTTGTTCAGACAATACCATTCATAACATATTCCAAAAACGTATAATTGCTAGAAAAAAAAAAAAAAAAAAACACGGTAAAACCATTTCCTAGCATGAGATCTTGTTTTTGTAAGACTGGGTTGTTATCAAACACGTAAAATCCTTTTCTAGCATGAAACTAGATCCTAAAAACTAGGTTTTTGAAAAATACGTTAAACCATTTCCTAGTATGATATTCCGAACCAACGACTTAAGTGATTATTGCGCAACCCAAACTTACACTTTAAGTGGTTATAGTTGACCCCAAATTGATGCCTTAGATGCCAATAGTTCACCTTGAGCCCCTTGAGCGGTAATAATTCACCATGAGTCAACATTTTAAGTGGTTTGAACTCACACAATCACATTCCGCATCATATCTCTATGATTATGAGTTTGATTTGGTCATGAAATGTGGTATTTTCTTGTAGAATTGGTGTTCACTTTCATTAAGTCTGCCATTAGGGCATATGTCGACACCCCATTTTGCAAACAATCAAACCATTTATTTTAATCCACACAACACCCAAATATGTAAAATAGTCATTTCACATGGGTGAAAAATTCCATGATTGATCTAACATCAAAATCCTCATCGTATCAAGCCATCATAAGATTAAAGGGTAAAATGGTCTTTGAGTCAAAAGTTGAAGTTTTGACCAAGGTACCACAATTGTATAATACAAAATATTTTATCATTCATAATTTATTTTTCACACAACCGTAAATAATTACTTGAAAAAATTTTCAAGGAAGATAATATTAATTAAATTATGGTATCATTGTATTTTCATCATAGAATAAGAGTGTCAAGTTCATATGGCACCATTTTTTCCACTTAACAACACGATTTTCAGACCCGGACCGTTCAATGAACCGTAAAAGGGAAAGGTTCAAGATTTTTAAGGTCGGACCGAAGTCGAACCGTGATAACGTCATAATTAATTTAACAATTAATTAAAATATAAATAAATATATTAAATTAATAAAAATTGAAAAATTACCTAAAATGATTCCAAATATTTGACTATTCAATCCAATAAAGTTTTTTATTTTATTTTTATGGAACCCAATATAAAAGTTAATAGACATTTCCCATAAAATTAATTGGAAAAAAAAAAGTTAATAGACATTCCCCCATGAAATAGTCAAATAGTTCCAAATTATCTAAAATAGTTCCAAATAGTTTCGCCAATTTGGTTACTACTTACTAGTTTGTCTCCCACTAAGAGCATCTCTAGCAGAATAGCCAAATTTTTGTACTGTTTGGCTAATGAACAGTGACATTTACCTTTTGTCTACCCACTTTTCAAATAAACTTTCCAACAGACTTTCTATCATATTCTCTATTTCATTTAAATATTATTTCTTCATTCATTCTTTATTCATTCTTTATCATCATTTATTCTTCCTATATTTATTCCCAACAATTATATTTTTTAATGAAAAGTATTATATTTACAACATTGTTCGCAATACTTTCACAAGAATTATAACAAAATCTTATATGAAAAGTTGTTACTAATTCTAATTTGAACACACCATTGAAAATATATTTTTACTCACCAATATTAGCTAATAACAATATGTTATTTAAGATTTATTGTGAAAATATTGTAAAAAAATTGTGGTAGTATTTCCATGCTTTCTCATCCATATGTTTCCTTTTTTTTTTTTCTTTTTCTTTTTTTCCTCTTGTTTTTTCTACACCACACACATATACCTATATATCTCATCCTCTCTTCTCTCTTTTTCTCCACTTTCCACTTCCCACTTCCAGAACCTCTCTCTCCATTTCTTTCTCCAGCTCTCCTTTTCTATTCTTTTTCTTTTCTTTTCCTACCATTATCTTCAAACACACATAGACACGCATGGAGAGAAAGGATAAATTGCCACCGCTACTCCTCCTCCTCACCACTACTGCTCCACCACACACATACGTCTCTATTTTTTTTTTCTTGATCTTTTATTGTTGTTCTAATTTTTTTTTTTTTTTTTCTGTTCTTGATCTGTTGTTGTTGTTGTTGTTGTTGTTGTTTTGATTTTAGATTTGTTGTTTAAATTAAATCAGTTTTTTATGAGAGTAAGAATTGTTTTGTGAGAGCAAGAATTGTTTTGTGAGAATAAACAAATCAAAGAAGAAAGAGAAAGAAGTGATAAAATATTAAGTGCTGGAATTTTTTAATGAAAAAAAAAAATCAGTTGCTAATCTACAGTAGCCCATCAGACTTGATGGGCTACTATTCAAAAGCCAAAAAAAAAAATTTGGATATAGAGAATTTGCTGGAGTTGTTTTTTTGGGTCTCACTCTCTATTATAGCTAGTATTTTGCTTATACCTACGTTGCTGGAGATGCTCTAAACTTTTGTTGAGAGACCCAAGGCTCTGGCATAAAATAAAATAAAATAGGCTATGGGCTCTGTTACTTTATCCATTCCTCCATGAAATTTTAAAAATAAAATATAAACTAAAGCTAGAAGCCTAGAAGAGTGAGAAAGTAAAACATTGCTTTGTCCACTGGATTAAAATCAAAGCCCAAGAATATAAGCTGTGGTTGACAGTCAGGTTGAGTAAATGAGAAGGCAAAAACAAGAAATAACAAGACAAGAGAAGAAAAAAAAAATAGAAGAGAGGAAGACAGAGAAGGCAAAAACGCAGAAATAACAAGAGAGATTCTCAAGTCTCAACATCTAACAGCGATATAGAGAAGAGGAATGAGAAATTGAAGAATACTGAGACAGAGAAAGAACAAGAGAGAGCGATATAGAGAAGAAGAATGAGAAGAAACTATGATGTGATCTCAAGTCTCAACGTCTAACAGCATGTTTGAAGCTACAATAATGGATATCTACTTTTGTAAGCTTGTAGATAATGATTTTTTTTTTTTAGTTCAGATTCAAAGGGAAGCAGGGAACCGTGAGAAGCGGTCTGATCACGGTTCTCAGAACCGTGAGGTCCGACTGCGGTTCGCTCGGGTCCTTGCTTTTTGCACATAGAGCGGTTCTTGAAGCTTAAAGAACCGCAAAAATGAACGGTTCAAGGTTTTTCCAGTCAGACCGTACGGTCCGGTCCGGTCCGGGTTTCAAAACCTTGCTTAACAATAGGAATGCCTTCACCATAAGTCTACACCATTTTTTTCTCTTTCAGAATTGTGCCAAAATAATAATTTTTATCTCATTTCTCCTAAAAATTATAACTAACATTTTTTTTTTATGAATTCCAAAAAACATTTCACAAAACAAATATGTTTTTCTTCAATCTCATATTCCTCAGATTCACATAATTTATCACACAAATTACAAATGCATGAGTTAGTATCCACATTTCAAGACAATGTTGCATAATATTATTCACGTATCAATGAGTCAAAATCATGTTTGGATGGACATCATTATTTTTTTCTTTTTAAATTCTTAGTCCACCAAATTGTTTAGATTAAAAATATAGCAAAAGAAACTCCACAAAAGATATAAGTAATTATATTTACGAATATAACTACTTAGATTTTTTTCTTTGCAAACATAATATCATACCACAATATAAAATTCCATAATCAATAACTTGTTTATCCATTTTGAAGCTTGAAAATCAACCTTTAAGATTGTTAAAAATATTTTAGTGAATAAACAAATTTTGATACAACAAATAATATCTCCAATAATTCGCAATGATATAAAATAAAAATAAGTATAGAATAGTCTTACAATGCTATAGAATCATGCTATGAAAGCATTGTCCTTAAAGATTGATTCGTGCCACTTAGAGTAAAACTAGGTACGACTAGTTCTCTTGGCCAAACAACCCCCCATGATTAGTTATAGTGTCAATCTTCATGATGGATGCACTTCCACTCACGAAAGTTCAAGGAAAACTCTCTATTGCCTCTCTTTAGAACAAATATATATTGTAGAAAAATATGTGCGAGAGAAAAAGAATAGAAACTATATTTATAAATATAGAGTAGTCAAAAGACTTATAGGAAAGGGTGTAGTGATAGGTATTAGATAGGCTACTCATAACAATAATAACATATTTATTGGTAACTAATAACCCATAAAAACCCAACGACTATATTATCCATTATTGCCCAACGACTATTTTTCTCATTATTGCCAACAACTATTTTATTCATAAATTCCTAACGGCTAGAAAATAAATAATAATTAAAGTGTTTGGAACACACACCCATAATAGCAGAAAATTGTAGTTTTCTCCCTATTAAGCTATTGACTCGAGGCGTCTTCATGTATCTATGGCACCTTGCAAAGTTTGTTGTAATTTCCCATATTAGCCTGATAAAATAAGAGGTTATAATCTTAAAAAAAAAAAAAAAAAAAAAAAAAAAAAAAAAAGAAGGTTAAACAAGGTTCCCTTTTCTTGCTGTTATTCCTCTAAGCTCATTCTCATTCTTAGCTACAGTCTTAAGAGTGTTGTAGACTCTCTCTCTCTCTCTCTTTGCAAACAACAATAATATTTGAAGACAATAGATCACCCTGTCCACATTCCCCTTGTGGAAGAGAAAAAGCCTTTGGGCTCAAGAATTATTACTACAAAATAAGATATAGTAGTGATACATATCATAATCAATCTAATCTAGTTAAATCAGTTAACTGACACAAGCATTATTAATTCTTCTCATTACTTTTAGCAATAAAAATTGAAGATAAATGTAATCAGATATAGGCATATTAGTATATAACCCTAATTAAAAATTGTAATAAATCATTGAACCGTACAAGCTTGTAAAGTCATAATCAAGTATAGCCCCTATCACAAAGGCATATATATACATACTAGATTTTCATACATAACTTGAGTATTTTAGTATTTATCTAGCATCCAATTTTGAAATTGTGACAATATTTATTGAATAATTTTTTGGCTTACTTTCAAAAACATAACTCGAGTATTTTAGTATTTATCTGGCATCCAATTTTGTAATTGTGACATGATTTGTTGAATAAATTTTTGACTTATTTTCAAAAACATCTAACTCTTTCGTGATTGTGTTGATAAAAAATGCAGGTTGTTTTGGAGTTGATAGTTGAATAGTTTCATTTGCAAGAAAAGAAACAACATCTAGCATGGTGGGTCTATCTGTTGCCAGATCTTGTACACATAAGAGACCAACATGAATGCATCTCAATACTTCAGATGGAATGAATGACTCATCTAGTATTGTTGGGTCCATAAGCTCTAAACCTTTACCTTCATTCCATAACTGCCATGCCTGATACAAGCCCAATTATTCATAAATGTTAGCCATTAAGTTCAAAATTCCATGCACGTGATAAGAAGGGTTAAGAGGGAAACTTACATATCCTATAAGATTGAGTGGATACTCAGAGTGATAGCAACTATTGTTTTTCTTGCCACTAATGATTTCTAATAATAGAACTCCAAAGCTGAATACATCAATTTTTATTGAAACAACACCATTCATTGCGTACTCTGGGGACATATAACCACTGAAATAATAATTGACAATAAAATTTAGTGTATGAACAAGCACATATATTCACTTACACACACTCACAAATAGAATTCAATTATGCATGCTTGAAAGGAAATGCATACTTACTATGTTCCAACAACCCTATTTGTGTTTTCTTCTGATCCTTTCAACCCAAATATTTTCGCCATGCCAAAATCAGATATTTTCGGATTCATCTCCTTATCAAGCAAAATGTTGCTTGCTTTTAAATCCCGGTGAATTATTGTTAGCCTTGAATATTTGTGGAGATATACGAGTCCTTGAGCAATGCCTTCAATGATGTTGAAGCGTTTTTTCCAATTTAATAAATACTTTTTAGTAGAATCTGACTCATAGTAGAAAATAACAGCAAGAAAATGATAAGTATATTAATTGACTTAGAATAAAAGAAAACAAAAATATCATCATATAAGCAAATTTTCATAGTAATGAACATAGGGCCTACCGAAGAGGAAGGAATCTAAACTTTTGTTGGGCATGTACTCATATATTAGTATATTTTCTTCTTCTTGAATACAAAATCCTAAAAGTCGGACAAGATTAATGTGTTGGAGTTTGGCAATGAGAATAGCTTCATTCTTGAACTCTAGCAATCCTTGTCTAGAACTTCTCGAGAGTCTCTTAATTGCTATTTCTTTCCCATCAGGTAATTTACCCTGAAAATATATTGTGTTAGTCACATTTTACTCACATGACCTTAAGTCAATCTCCACTTATATATATATATATATATATATATTGATAAGTAAATAGTTTTATTGATATTAAAAAGGAACACCTTTGTACACTAGGAGTGTACAAGGGATCAACAAATCAAATACAAAAATTGCAAGAATCTAGGAAATCAATAAAAGAAGGAAATTATTTTTTTTGCAAAGCAAACAACCAATTCAATAAAGTTCTAAGAAAGGAAAGCTTGAGGCTTGGAATGGATCTCTCAATATCTTCAAAACATCTACTATTTCTCTCCCTCCAAAGACACCACATTAAGCAATGAGAAATAATGGACCATATATAACCATTTTGATGACGACCAAACCTGCCTTGCCAAAACCCTAATAGCTCCAAAATAGTATGCATCATAACCCAAGTTACCCCAAATAAACCCAAGTCCATAGACTACAAATCCATAGCAATGGGACAATAAAGGAAGAGATGGTCAATTGATTCACCATTACTCTTGCACATGAAGTACCAATCCAAAATCCACACCTTCGTTTTTCGTAAATTATTAGTTGTCAAACATTTCCCTAGAGCAGCAGTCTAAAAAAAGAAAGCTACTCGAGAGGAATTTTTTGCTTCCAAATACTTCTCCAAGGAAAATCGTAGATAGTAGAGCCCACTAAAATTCTATAGTAATCATTAACCATGAACCCCTTATCTTTGCTAGGTAACCAACACATCTTATCCTCACCAAACCCTCTTATTGAAGAACCATATATGGTTTCCATGAAGCCTGACCTAGCCTTTAATTCCCAAGCATGCACACCCCTAAAGAAGCTCACATCCCAAAAGAGGACTCCATTAGAGGACTTCATAAGCTCGGCCACACTAGCATCCTTATTCCAACAAAATCTGAACAAGTTAGGACAGCTAACAGTAAGAGATGTCTCTACACACCAACGGTCTTGCCAAAACTTCACCCTAGACCCATCACCAGAATCATATAGAATATGGGGTAAGAAAGAAGGCCAAATCTCCATAACCACTTCCTAAGCAAAGTTTCATTGAAAAGTCTCATCTTCCTTATCCCTAAGCCACTTGAAGAGATAGGAGCACAAACAGTAGCCCATTTAACCAAATGAAATTTAGGTTCATCACCAAAACCGCCCCATAAGAAATTCCGCTGAAGTTTCTCAATTCAGTTAGCCACACTAGTAGGTATATGAAATAAAGATACAAAATAAGTGGGTAAATTAGATAGGGTGCTTTTGATTAAAGTGACTCTACCTCCCTTGGATAAGTACAAGTGTTTCCAACCCGCTAATCTCTTCTCCATTTTCTTTAGAATCGGATTCCATATAGTCTTATCCTTGAATTTAGCACCCAAAGGAAGACCCAAATATTTCATTGGAAGAGTACATTGCTTGCAGCCAAGGACATTCAGCAATAAGTCAATATTATGTACTACTCCAACTGGAACTAATTATAACTTGCCCAGATTTATCTTTAGACCCAACTGTTAAGGCTCTGTTAGTGCATAGAAAGGGAAATGGATTGGCCACTTCAAGGGGACCAGACCTCCATGGAAGATTAACGAGAGAGAGAGAGAGAAGAATGAGCAATGTATTATTCACAAGATAATCCATGTTTTGTTACACAGTGCTTCCCTTATTCCCGTGGTGTAATCCTAACTAACCCCAGTACATCTGACCCACCCTCACAATACAACTAACTCACCCTCTTAACCACTCTTCACCTTATTAACTAGTGTGGTAACCCATTACCCCAAGGTAACTAACTAATAACTACCACCTGTTACAATCAATAAGGTTCACTTGTACAATTACACTACAACAGAATCTGATGTTCAAGAGTATTGTGGTAGGAAAAAAATTGATTAGCTTTATAAACCCAACAAGTTGGGTCCTCTCCACGAAACCTTGGAAAGTCCAACTTCAGATTCTTGAGGGAATTGAAAGGTAGGAATCTATGATTCCATTGTAGTGTAATTGTACATGTGAACCTTAATGATTGTAACAAGTGGTAATCATTAGTTAGTTACCTTGGGGTAATGGGTTACCACACTAGTTAATAAGGTGAAGAGTGGTTAAGAAGGCGAGTTAGTTGTAGTGTGAGGGTGGGTCAGATGTACTGGGGTTTGTTAGGATTTCACCACGGGTATAAGGGAAGCACTATGTAACAGAACAGGGATTATCTTGTGAAAATACATTGCTCATTCTCTCTCTCTCTCTCTCTCTCTCTCTCTCTCTTTCTCTTTAATCTTCCATGGAGGTCTGGTCCCCTTGAAGTGACCAATCAATTTCCCTTTCTATGCACTAACAGAGTCTTAACATTTGGTATTAGAGCATCTGGTCCTTCCATATCACCATGACGGAAACCCGTTCCACTTCCTAAAATTCCACTTCACAAAACTCCGAGAAACATAATTTAGAGAAAATTGCAGCTTTAGCTAAGGTTTTTGAAAATCACGAACATACATTACAAGAAATTCAAAAGCAATTGCAGACCATTATTGGGTTCATGCAAAGAATTGCTAAAGTAGAGGATAAGCGCCAAATTTCCAATTCAAGTTCTCGAGCTTTTCTCATCAATAGTAATGGAGGAAACCCAAAGTCTTCACTTTTCAATTCCCTCAAGAATCAAGAGTTGGACTTTCCAAGGATTTGTGGAGAGGACCCAACTTGTTGGGTTTATAAAGCTAATCAATTTTTTTCCTATCACAATACCCCTAAACATCAAAAGGTAATGATGGCTTCATATCGCCTTGAGGAAGAAGCTCTCATTTGATTCCAAGATGCAGAGCAAGCAAGTGGTTTTCCTAGCTGGGAGGTCTTCATCAAAGCATTGCAGATTTATTTTGGTGTCACGGCTTATGATGATCCTATGGAGGCACTCACTAGACTCAAGCAAACGTCCACTATGATTGCTTACAAAGGTAACTTTGAAATCTTGTCTAATAGAATTTTTGGGTTATCTAAGTCACACAAATTGAGTTGTTTTCTAAGTGGTTTGAAGGATGAAATTAGATTACCAATTAGAATGTTAGTCCCTAAAACTCTTAATGAAGCTTTTGGGTTGGCAAAAATTCAAGAAGAATACCTATCTAATGGTAGGAAGGGGTTTAGGAATTTAATGGATACTAGTAAGGGTTCAGTGTTGGGTACACCTAGGTTGAAGGCTAGAGTGGAGTCTAGGGCTAAGTTCCTTTGCAGTGGTTGACTAGAGCACAAATGGAGGAAATAAGGAAATTGGGGCTTTGTTACAATTGTGATGAGAATTGGTAGATGGAGCATAAGCCTCAAACCAAATAAGAATCATACGGAGAATCAAAATCTGTTCTAAGTCATCATCACAAAAAATTGAAGTGTCATCCGCAAAAAGGAGATGAGACACCACCAAGGATCTTCCCTCCAAGTTACCCACACTAAAGCTTGACATGCATCCTTCATGAACTGCTTTATCCAACATTCTTCCAAGAGCTTCAATCACCAAAAAAAAAACAACAAGGGAGACAATGGATTACCTTGTCTTAACCCTCTGGAGCTACCAAAGAACCCACAAGGAGAGCTATTAATCAAACTAGAGAAACAGACTGTAGATAGACAAAAGAAAATCCACTGTCTCCAGTTAGCAGAAAATCCACTTCTTTCTAACATCTACAAAAGAAAACTCAAGTTTACATGGTTAAAAGCCTTCTCAACATCTAGTTTACAAACCAGCCTCGGCACCCTAGTCTTCAATCTACTATCAAGGCATTCATTAGCAATAAGAACAGGGTTAAGGATCTGTCTATTCCTCACAAAAGCATTCTAAGATGCTGAAATTATATCCCCCATAACCATGCAGAGTCAATTGGCGAAGAATTTAGCAATAATTTTATAAACCCCCTTAACAAGACTAATGGGTTGAAAATCCCTAATCTCACTTGCTGCATTTTTTTTTAGGGATGAGTAATAAAAGTTGCGTTTAAATTTTTCTCAAACTGACCTGTAACAAAAAAAAATGATGAAATATAGCCATAAGATCAAGTTTGACAATTCCCCAGCAAGCTTGGAAAAAAGCCATTGGAAAGCCATCTAGTCCAAGAGATTTATCACCATTAAAATTCTGTATGACATAAATTTTTTTTACCTCTTTGAAAGGTCTTTCTAACCAATTCACATTATCGCCAAATATCATTGGAAAAATAATCTCCACTTACATTATTCTCCACTTACATTATTTGATTTTCTATCAAATTCTATCTAGCACGTGGGATGAGGCTTAAGTGCAAATTAATTGGTCAAATTGGATTAGCTAGTTTGATTAGGTCTTAAGTTTAAATGTTGAGCCTAACAAAAAATAAAGAGATGGAATAGATTAATTTAAGGTTGTAGATAGATCTAGCAAATTAAATTGGACCAGGATCCAGTAACCCATCCAAACTAACCTAACCGTTTCATTATGACCTTATCATAAAATTTTAAACTTAAATTTTTTATTAACTCATTTTCAATATATCTTCGTATATTCACAATATATTAAAATTTATATATTGTAAAAAAAAAATACTAACGATATTATTCGCCAACTTGACTAGCAATTATCAAACAAATCTTATTAGTGTCAGATCTGTTACCTCATTGAGGTTTTTTTTTTTTTTTTGCACACATCTTTTTAATTATCAATTTTTTATTTACATAAAATTTTAAAATTTTATTTTTAGAGTTGTATATATTGTATGTGTGGTGCCCTGCACTAGCTAATTAGGAACTTAAATTAAACCAGGAGCCTTAATAATTAGTAATGGAGGGTTAAACCTTAATTACCGTAGACCATTCAACTAAGTTTAATACTATATATATATATATAGTTAATCTTGTAATTAGCTACTTAAGGAAAGGGTATTTTAGTAACTTCCTAGAGGCATGAACCAATAAGCTTAAGACACTTTGCCCAATCCTTGAGGACACTTGTTTTCCTTACCATGCATGTGAGATATGTAGCAAGCCACAAATTCAAGTGAGAAACTTCCCTAGCCGGCCAAACAAACCAAAATTCCTACCTCCTTTTGCTCTCATTTCTCACATAGAACTAGAAAGAGCTAGAAAGCTCAATCTCTCTCCCTCTCTACACAAACGGTTCCAGCAGCAAAAAGGGGAAAGTTTCTGCACTTTCTTCTCAAGTTTTTGCTTAAAGATTCTTGCTATAATGAGGTTAGTTCCTAATCCCTCAAGACTTTTGGTAGACGCTATAGGTTAAAACTCTATAAAAAAAATTTTATAAGACAAAACGGTGTGAAGAACTAACCTTATAAACTGGTCCAAAACCACCCTCTCCTAATTTATTTTCAGTTGAGAAATTACTTGTAGCATCATAAATACTGTTGAAGCTGAATGTTTGCAATCCATCTTGCCCATCTTTGCTTTGTTTCTTCACTTTGTCATGTACATTGCAAGTTATTGCATTACCTCCAAGTTCCATTACGAGCATCTTTTGTTTCTTTTTTCTCTCCCCTAATTAACATCAAAGCAAAATATAACTTAAAAAATATGTTGCTAATTGTATAAAAGAAAATCTGTGGTGGGAGCATCGATTACCTTCGGCTTTTTGTTTTTTCCATTTTGAATGACATAAGAAGCACAACAAGGCAATAATAATTCCCCCAACTGTCACCATGAGCCATATCCACCACCTATTTGCCGACCTTTTTTTTGAATTATCTGCATCTCGACAACCAAAATTATAATGTTCTACTAGCAATAGCATTTTCTTATCATTTACTATGCTCTAAGATGCTGGGACTACTTGTTCTTTAGAAAACAAAATAATAAGATTGATAAAATTCATTTTCTCGTCCTTCACCTATATGGGCTTCAAATCTTTTAAGATTCTTCTCTTTGTTTTTATATATTTTTTTTAGTAAGGACTATTTATCCATAATTTTAAACAACACATAACTTTAATAATTGAAACTCTTATTTAGATACTTTGTAGGTGGGTGACTGCAATAAGGATATTTAGTAAGCCAGAGCGAGTGTAACTTTAGGACCAACCGGTGAAAAATAATAAAGTATCGGAAGTCGTTTAATTATTGTTTGATCTCATAATATTGTGTTATATAAGTTTTTGAGATCTTATAATTTTACATATTACTATTGTAAGTCTATTCTATACATAAATTGTTCATTAGAATTGTGGTATATCATAATTGTTTAAATGATTGAAAATATAATTTAATAAATAAAAAAATAAAAAATATCTTATGATAAAATATATACTCATAAGATAAATGTCTAATACTAATATTTTAAAAAAATTAGTATGATATTAAATTAGTAATAGGAGAAGGGGGATTGGATTTGGCAAGAATGGTTACCTAAAATTACGCTTTTAACTATACTGATGGGCGGCTTGCTCTTCAGTGGGACGAGAATAGGTGTGAATGGATATATTATGCTATTCTCGGATAGCTCGTTTGCATCAACTATGCTCTGCGTGTCCGCACCGAATACATCGGCAATTGTAGCGATGGTATCCTCCTGAGTAAGCATATATGTAAGCAAGTACTTGAAGCCACTTGCCGTCTGATTGGGCGTGGGACAGGCGCACCTGAGTGGGACATTTACATTCACGCCGATTTCCATATTCTCAGGTATTATATGAGGGTTCTCACGGATCAAGGCCTGGCAAGTCGTGAGGCCCTGGTAGGTGTCTCTGGCGATGGTGTAAAGGGTGTCGTTCGCCCGCACCTTGTATGAGATGTAGTGCTGGTAGTACTCACCCAAACATGAACAATTAACAGGGATGATGGTCTGGGTGTCGGTGGGGATGATCTGGGAGGTAGTGAAGTTGATTTCGGCGAAGAAGGAAATATTAGCGCCCAAGAGTTGGCCGATGGACAGTGGAGAACCGTAAGCAGGAGTGGATCGGAACGTGAGGTAGGATTGGCAACTGGTTTCGACGCCGTTGCATTTAAACCCATTCGTGATTTTTAGGTCTTCTTTGCAGTCGGCCTGGTAGTAATACATGTAACTGATGTAAGGTTGTTGGGCTTTTGATGGATGTTGTTGCAGCAACACGACCAACAACAAAATGGAGCAAATGAAATATAAATTATATTTCATCATTGCTATTAAGTTAACAAATGGGTATGCGATACAATTGTGCTGAGTTGAAGTTGAAGATAGATAGAGGATAGAGGTAAAAGAAGTGCACAGTGGGAAAACTATTGCGGGAGACCATCAGGCTGCGGTTGCCAACTTAGACTTTTGGGTCAACCTAATTATTAATTAACAATTTTTTTATTGCGGGACGCCGTCAGACTGCAGCTCATAACTTAGACTTTTGGGTCTTAACGTAGCGTAAGGTTTAGGTCACAAATCATTTCACAATTTTGACATAAAAATTCGGAGTGGTCGCTGTGACTTAGACATCACTGGTCACTAATTTGTGTGATACATAAGAAAAATTTTAGTAACTATAAGATTTTAACAAATCAAATACCTTAAAATTTGAAAATCTTAAAGAACTTACATTAGCACTAATGGATTTATTTACAAAATCAATGCTAAATAGATTTACAAATTACATTCTCATATTCTCTGTCATTTGCAAGGTGAAATGACTCTTTTGATTACGGTTTGCATCCTTCTATCCTTCAAGAGCTTTAAGAAGTACCATGTAGTCACTGCATAAGAATGTGTATAAGGTTATACAAAATTTTGTCATTATAATCAACATCCTGAAGCTAATATCCAATCCAAAAATGTGTGTAACCAATCACTACAACAAACTTGAGTTTTTTCAACATATTTAAATCGACAGTCACTAAAAAATGTAAATAAAAGCTTAATTTTTTACGGTTGATTTCAACTATAGAGTAAAAATAATGAAATTCATAAACTTATTTCTACCGGTGTTATAACTGTTAAAAAAAGAGTTAAAAAGTATTTGATTTTAGTTTTTTTCCTTCAGGCACCGTAGTCAAAGGGGGTCAAAAAAATATTAAAGAGAGAATAGTTTTATCAACAGCTTGATCAACTGTGGATAAAATAAATTAAATTTTGTATCAACAGGTTCAAAATCAATAACACTGTAAAAGCTCATTTTAAACTCAGAGAGTTTAAAACGTTAAGGAGATATATATTTCCAAAGAGACTCTCGCTCTCGCTCCCGCTCTTTTTCGTAGTTCACATTTCTCTTGGCTCCTCACAAGTTCTCTCTCTCTCTCTCTCTTCCTTCCTTGTGTTTTTCTGTTATTTTCTCGGCAACCAAACAGAGTTTTTGACTTTGGTTGATTTTTCTTTGCTTCAGTTGGTACAATTGCATCCAAATGTTGTATATATTCACACTTTTACCTTGTATATATTCCAAACCTCTGATTAGGTATCTTCTATACATTGATGAATCCAATTTCACATTCTCCTTGAAAACCTAACCTTCAAATTTGTATTTCTTTGTTTTTCCATAGATTGCATAAACGTTTTGTTTTTTATTTTTGATTTTTTGTATATAACTTGTTTAATTAAACTGCAAATCTAGAATTATTGTTTATTAATATAATTACTCTTACTGTATAATTTAGGTTTGTTTTTCAATGGTCCTTTGGAATTCAAAGTTTGATGCATTTTTCATGAGTGTTTTATGTAAATTTTCCAACAATTAATGTAAGTTGTGGTAAAGGGTTTAGCTTTGAGGCTTATAGTAATAGGTTTCTCTGAAAATAAAATGCGGATTGTGAAAGTGTAGTATGTGCAATGGAGTTTGTTTATCTCCTGTAGCAAATTTGATTACCACCTATTTGATGAAAGTCCTGAGTGAGTTCTGTTTTGATATAAATTAGTGCTAATAAGAAAATTAAGATTAATTGTTTTGTGTGCCATGTATATGGTGCATTTGTAACTATTGGTTAGAGTTGGTAGAGCTTTTGTTGAGAAATTTCACATGTATATGGAAGCTTTCTTAATCTTGAATGACTATAGAGGATTTTCTGTTATTTTTGTCAATATGTCAATGTAATCAAACTTGTTCCATGACTTTGTTTCATTGCTTCAGGTCATAAACTAAACATGAATGTGGCATTTCTTTTCATTTCAATGTCACATATCTTTATCCTTCTGGTTCATTGCACTTACTATATTTTTTTAGTCAGTTTGCTTGTTTTGAGTTGAAACATTTTCAGATGCCGAGCTAACATTATAGCACTTGCGGATTTTAGTTATCAGATTTTTCTCTGAGTTTGGACCTTTAGTTCTGATTCTAATGAGCTGAAAGTCATCTCTATGGTTTTAACATACTATTATCCCCTCCCAAAGAAGAAAAAGAAAGAAAGAAATAAAATGCCAGAACAGTAGATCTTTTTTTTAATAATAATTTTTTCAGTCTGCATTTTGTGAACAATAATTTTTTAATTGTTCCTTACTTTACATCTTTAGGCTGCTATCATGGAACTTTTAGAGAGGGAAGGAATAAAAAAGGGATCTATTGCAGCCATTTTGCATCTGTAGTAGTTCTATATGGTCACTAGAGCTGAAACAGGGCCATGTGCTGCCTAGAAAATAGGTGAACGTTTGAATTTGACACATTTTCAAATGAAATTCACCAATGGGTTGGCTTAGTGCTTTGACTGTGAGATGTTTTTTTACATCAGAATGTTGATTGAGGATCGGCTTGAGAGAACCTTAATATATTTAAGCAAAAATCATGACCTCTGCATCCTCTCAGAGTTTAGAAAGGCCTTATAGAGAAACACCTGGGATGAAAACTCTCTTTTTGTTGCCACCTTTTCTGAAAATCTTTTTCTGTACTCTTGTTTGATTAACATTTTGCTTTACGTGTGCACTCAGGTCCACATTGCAGAGAGTTTTGGTGAATGGTCAAGAGAGATATTCTGTAAGGCCCCCCTTTTTTCTTCTTTTTTTTTTCCCTTTCTTGTTGAGTAAAATTGTTGCGAGACCCTTTATAAGCTTTTGAATGATCCGTGCTTATAGTGTTAGTTTCTGCAATATCATCATCTAAAGGGTCAACTTTATTTTCTATCTGTTTTCTCTTTATTTATTACTTGCAGCTGGAATGTTTTTTTGCATGGTGCTGAACTTTGTTATAGATGGCCATTTACAGTTTTGCTATTTGAAAATTTAGCTGCTTGGACCTACTTACTAATATTTTCCCCTATTAGAGCATTCACAGCAGTGGTTGTAAAATTTTAGCTATTTAGCTACACAAAAAGTCACTTTATCTATTTTACCTACACACATGCTGCAACAGTGAATCTATTTTAGCTTTTAACACAATAAAATAATATACACATCATAATAAAATAATATAAACACTACAATAAAATAATATATCCTCCTACCAAAAAAACAATTACAGCACCAACCACAACCACTATCAGCCACATCCACACCTATAACCACCACCACCACCAGTTCACAGCAGGCACAAAAAAAATAAAATAAAATAAAAAACTTAAATCTCCAATTTTTTTCTTCAACCCAGACCAAACAAAATAAAAAATCACGAGAAACCCACCCGATTGGCGAGCAAGCACTTCGATCGGCGTCAACAATCACGGTTGATCGGCAGCAACACCCACACCCACCACCACGAAACCCACCCGAGCCACCTACTAATGCCGACGAACCTAGCTATAGCCCACTGATGCCGACGAACCGAGCCACCCACCAACGCTGATCTACCCACACAACCACAACCACCACCACACCACAGCCCACAGCCCACAGCGAAGAAAAAACAAAAAAAAAAAAAAAAAAAACCAAGTAAGGTGCTAAATGGGTTGGCAGGGTGGATCGAGGCTGGGGTCTGCGGTGTGGATCGACGGCGAGGTTTGCGGCATGGATCGGCGACGAGGTCTACGGCGTGGATGGGCGGCATGGAGGTGGGCTGGCAGCAGTGAGATGAAGTTGAGAGAGAGCTGTGAGAGGTGAGAGTTGAGAGAGGTGAGTGTTGACAGAGAGAGAGAGAGAGAACGGGGCAATATTTTAATGTGGCCAGAATAAAAAATTAATTTTTTTTTTAGCTTCAAGCTACAGTGCACATCTATAGATAGATGTGCACTGTAGCAATTCATCTAAATTTTTTTGCTATTGCTCCACTGCTGCAGCATCATTTTAGGAATAGTGGAGCTAAAATATAGCATTATTGCTTTATACCACCACTGCTGCAAATGCTCTTAGTGGTAGAATCAGTTGTGGTAGTTTTAAATGTGTTACAAATGGTCATGTAGAGTATTACTGTGTGATTCTTTAGCTACTTGGATCTAAGATAAATTATTCTCCCGAAACCTTAGTTTTTTTTTTTTAATTTTTTTTTTTTTTGAGAATGTGAAACCTTGGTATTTTATTGAGCCAATTTGACTTCATTTACATAATCAATATTTGTAGTGCACATACTGATTCTCTTGCTCCATTGACTTGCTCATTATGTGTGAAGCCTGATCTATTGTGTTAGTTATATTAAGTGACTTGCACAAATTGTAGTTCAACAGTAAACTGTGGACGTTTGTTGTATTGTGTACCGTGCTTGATTAATACTTCTTTTTGTATTGTATATATTGCAAAAACTAAAAAAGCCTTAGAGCAGGCCCATGGGATCATGGCTCCAATGAAAGACTAAAAAAAAAAGCTCAAGAAGCCCATTTTCGGCCCCCGAAATCTCAATAGTCAATATGGGCCCAATCTCTCCCAAGTAAGGTAACAGAGGCCCACATAATTCTAGTTGGGGTTCGTCAAACAGAACAGAGTTGTCTCTCAAACTGAATTAGGAAGGACATTGGAGAAATTATAGGTTACTCTGGTGGACTACGTCACCTGTTCGTCATTCTACTAAAAAACTTTCATTTGTTTAAAATTGCTGAATCAATAATTAATTTCTGTTTAAAAAATTTTTCTAACTAACTTTTTTAGTGAAATAGTGGACTACATCACTTGTCCACCATGTAAATCTTATAATTTCTCAGATCACAGGGTGGGTGTAGGAGTAATAATTATGCTCATTAATTAATGCTAATAGAAGAGGTGTGGTGTGGTGTGGAGTGGAGTCTTTTCCTCTTCTTCGTTGTAGCAGTACTAGACCAATCCATCCTTCTCATCACTGTCAGTTATTATGACTACTTCTTTATTGTGTATGTTAGTGACAGTGAATGAGAGAGAGAGTGAGAGAAAATCCATTTATCAAAAAAAGTGTTTTCATAACCCAAAATAAACACGGAAACACCATTGAACAAAAGAGACTATCTCCATTCTCTCTCTCTCTCTCTCTCTCTCTCTCTCTCTCTTTCCCTCTCTGCGGCTTTTAAAGAAGCCAACATGGATCCTAATGAAACCACTCAGAAATTGCTCAACCAAGGTTTGCCTTATTTTTCAATTGTTTTGAGATTTTGGGTTTGTTTTGGTTAGTGGGTTTTTAGGATTAAATGACAATTAACCAAAATTAAATTTTTTAAGGATTAAAGAGACTCTCTCCATTCTCTCTCTCTCTCCCTCTCTCTCTCTTGTTCAGTTCTTTTAGGATTTCAGAGAGTGGCCTACTGATTCCAGAACTCGCTGCTGCTTCCACTACTTCTTCTGCTTCTGCTACGATGTCGTGTGTTTCCTTAAAAGACGAATTAGATGAAATTTTACTACTTGAATAGGAGGAGCGTGGAGGACGACATAACAGTGATTTCAAAAGAGAAGCAGTTGAACTTGATTTTCCCATTTTCATGCTCTTACTCAACCACGCCATTTCTCTCTTTCTTTGCTCTTTTCCCTGTCACTCTTCACTGCTTTTCAATTTTCAGGGGAATATCAAAAGGCGACAGAGATTTTCAAAGTCCCTCTCTTGCTGGGATTGTTCACTATTCACTGAAAAAGGAGCCATTCCTGGGTGTTAGGCCCCATAAAAATTCACTAGCCTAGCCCAGCCCAGCCAAGCCCATCCTAGCCTAGGCCTGTTTTCAATTAAGCCCTGCATTTTACTACTTTGTACTATATATCACCTTTGTTTTTTTTTTTTTTTTTTTTTTTTTTTTTTTTTTTTTTAATTTATTTTTTAAGATTCATTTTAGTCTCACTTTTCAATTGTCATATTAATCCATAAGATTTAATATTGATAGTAAATCTCTCACTTTGTAAACATGAGTTTGGGTTTTTCCCTTCAAATCTATTTAGCAAATAAGTAACACTGTTTAAGCATATTTTTTTTTTAGTTACAAAATTAAACTCATTAGATACTCATTGTTTTCATTACAGGTCTTCATTATTCATTCCCAAGAAATTCTTAAGTTGAATAGAACTGTCATTCGTGCTTGCTTTTAATATTTTAATTAAGAATTCTTGTTTTTCATGTATTGCAGGCCACATATTATGAGAAAGAGTTTTTTTTTCCCTACTCTTTATAACCTTGTTTAAGACAATTTGAAGGAATTCTACCTATGGCTAGAAGTAATTTTTTTTCCAGGAAAATTACTTTTGTCTTGTTCTACATCTACACATATTAAACTGTGAATCTGTTACCCTCTTGGTTGTCTTTCTTTTATTATACAATTCTTGTTCTCTAAGCTATGTATGTTGGACTGCAATGATGGTTTTGAATCATAGGCCTAAACTATGCAGGAGTATCTATATTCACCACCACCAATGTATTAAAGTTTACAAATTTAGAGTTCCCACATTGTGATCGTCAGTACTAACTACTAATACTAATACTAATACTTTTGCTTTATGGTGGATAAATAAGTTGGGTTAAGTATTTTGGTATTTCACAGCCATCGTCTTCCATTTTTAACTGATTTATGTTGATTTCTTAAACATAAATCAGATTCGTGATTTGGAACCTTGTCTTTATTCAAGTATAACTTTTGCCACCATATCTTGTGGATTTTCATTTAGCATTCCTGATATAATTAGTGTACAGTTTTTTTATTGCGTTAAAAGAGTAGTTGATTGGTTGTTGTAAATTTAATTAGGAATTGCACAATTGTGTTTACATTATTTTCAATTAGGTTATTAAATTTTGATCAATGTAAAAAGTGCATCCAAATTTATTTATTTATTTTAAAGAAAATACTTATTTCAACGTTTACAAACCGTTGAAATTTATCTCAAGATATCCTTTATCGACGGTTGAGTACATGTAGAAAAAAGTAATAAGCATCTTTATGTGTTTATGTTTCAACAGCTTTTAATAATACTTCAACGTTTATTAACCGTTGATAAAAGTGTAATATTTTTTTCGACGGCTGCATAGGCCATAGAAAATTTTTTTCGACATAGTTTTTAATGACGGTTCTCAATGGTTAATTTAACCGTCGAAAATAGTATTTTCAACGGTTTTTAGTACTTTTTTCAATGGTTTTAACTGTTGAAAATAATCAAATTTCTTGTAGTGAATGTTACAATAATCAAATTTCTTGTAGTGAATGTTACATATTATAACAAAAACCCAAAGAGACAACAAAAAGAGTTGTAGCTATATAAGAGAGAGAATCAGATCAAACATGTATTTCTATTTTTGCTTACTTTGAGATTGAATTTCAAGACTGAAACTTAAAATCCAGAATTCTAACAAAAGCATAGAAAAACCTTTCTATCTAACAGATCAAAAAACTCTACAGAAAAGTACCAAATTTAATTTGATATTACCAACTTTGCTTTGAAATACCAAAACCTAAATCATATTTTTACCAACAACTTTTTAAAACAAAATTAAAAACTTTACCAGTAATGTTTCTGGAGGTATAATGGTGGCTTGAAGCCAAAAAGCGGAGGGAAACTGGCTGACAATGGAAAAATCCCTCAAATTTCTCTCTCTACACCTAATGTTTGCTATTTTGTATTTTGAATGAAGTCTACAAAGGAGCATTCATAATAAGGGCAGAGCTACAGAGACAGAATGTTTGAGGAAACAATGGAGAGAGTTTTAAAAAGAAATTAAAAACTTTACTGGTAATGCTTTTGGAATAATGCTATTCTGAACATAATGTGCAACCATACCAGCGGTTTTAAGTTTGCAACAATAACACTGAAACAAAATAGAAATACCCATTTAAGAAAAATAAAATGGTTCCTTTAATAGGCCTAATGAAAAGGTATAATTTTCAGTTTTTTTAAATGTAATCAAATTGCTTGGACATTCAACTGCAGATAAATATTATGCAATGGATTTTAAATTCTCTAATGTACTACCTAGGGCCATATCTTCAGTGTTATGACATGCAATCATGCATCAATCACCCCTTCAACCTTGTTAGTCATTTATTTATTTTTATCAATAAATAACCTTCTTAATCCTTTTCCTGGTAACAATGAAAAATAACCCACTATTTGCCTATTAGATTAAATAATCAATATATCAGCTTGGATCACAATGAAGTCTCACAAAATATACTTAAAAAATAGATATGGAAGAAGTAAAAACATGGCTCTACCTTTTCATTTATGCACTTTGCCATGCTGGAATTTGTAGATAGCTTCTAAACTCTATGGACTTGGTCCTTCAATGCGCACGGTAGAAAGCAAAAAATAAAAGTCAATAGTAGGCTGATAGCTATGGATCTTAGCTTCCATGGTTATACCAAAATTAAAAATACAAACCTTAGCATAACTAAAAAATAAGGATCAAACAAAACCCTTCAAAAATGTAGATGCTACTCTTAAAATCAAATAAAGAAGTAATAAAAACAATGAAAGTCTTGAGATGAAACAATTAAACTAAACATAAAACCAAGCTTCAGATAACAATTACCTAAATATCAATCATCTTAATCACAAGCATTCCACCATAAAAATATATCTTGTAAAGGGAAAAAATTTATAGAATAGAGAGTCTAAATTTAAAGAGAGATAGAGATAGACTTGGTGAGGCCAAGTGGCCAATGATGACAACTGAAAAGGCAGATATACCCTTTGCCACAGATGGACTTGTGGTAGGATTCGCTTAACGGTAGGGACTAAGGCAACCATTCAAGTGGGATTGTTCTACCTCGGGTGTTGGGTGCTTCTCTGATTTCAAGCAAAATACAGCCATGAATAAGCAGATATTCTCAAACTCAAACTTGAATTTCTCTATGAACTCATCCCAAACTCAAATTAGCTACCAAAAATAAAAATAAAAATTCGTTAGGGGTAGAAACCCAACGACAAACCCGGTGGTAGAAACCCAGGTGCCGACAAGGTTGTGCAAGAGCAAACTGAGTGAAGAGGGGCAGAGTATATATTCAATAGAGAATGAAAGAGAAATACCAACATGAAAATCAACCATTTAGTATAACGCATAATATATATAACTAAATAATGAAATATATTATGAGTATGGTTATACATTTTGGTTATAGAGTCCTAATTAAATTTGTTTATAGTTACAGATTTCTAAACAAATTTGATTACCAAAACTTATCTACAAAAACAAATGAATAGATTATAAACCAACCTATCAAATCTTCATTAATTTTGACCCATTTTTTCAAGTAGAGAAACCCCCTGATAGGATTAAAATCAAAAGCACATTAAATTATCAAGTAGATTATAAAGTTAGCATTAAAAAAAAAGCACAAAACCCCTTAGTAACAATCGAAAATTAAGCAAAAATTGAAATTAGTAAATATATCTTTGACTAAAAAAATCAAAACAAGAAGGAGGAAAATAGAAATCAGGTAATAAGTCATAGATATAAAACCCAAATTGCCCAACAAAAACAACATAATTTCCCATTTTTTAATCAAATGAAAGCAAACCCAAATTATAAATCAATTAGGATTGCCCAAATTTTGATCGCATAAACACAATAAACCTAAAAACCCTAGAATACGAACTAAGATGAGTTGAAAATTACTGAGAAAGTATGGTCTTAATTATATCAAGGCTTGGTTGGGCTTTGAAAAAGATAGCATCCGTCCTCAAGTTTTCAAGAAAATAAAACTTACCGACAACTGTGTGGAACCGAAAGATGGAGGGAGATCGGTCTAACAGTAGTGAAGATGCGTCCCTTTGGTTTCTCTCTCCAACACTCTCCGGCTCTTTGCATCTAATTTCTATCCTTGTGTTTCACGGCCACAACTCATAAATGCTCTCTATTCTTTATGGGTGAGTTTGGTTCGGCTTTTTGTAAAAGTGCATAATGAAAAAGTGGAGTTTTCAAAAAGTGCATAATGAAAAAGTGTATTTTCAAAAAGCTGAGTATTTGGTAAAAGCTGTTAAAAAGTGCTTTTTGAAAAAGCTGAGTATTTGGCTAGAACTTATAAAAGTAGCGTTTTGAGTTGTAAATTACTAAAAAGGACAATGTATATATAAGAGCATCTCTAGCAAGTTAGAGAAATTTTTGTACTATTTGGACAATCAATAGTGACATTTACTTTTTACCTACCCACTTTTTTAATCTTTATTTTTTAATTAAAATTATTCTTTTTTAATCTTTATTTTTTCTTTTTCTATTCATTCTCAACAATTATATTTTTCAACAAAAAATGTTACATCCACAATATTTTTTGCAATACTTTCACAAGAATTATAACAAAATCTTATATGGAAAGTTGTTTCTAGTTTTAATTTGAACTCATTACTGAAATTATATTTTTACTCACCAATATTAGCTAATTACTTATAATTTATTGTGAAAATATTGTGGTATTATTTTTAAATTGTGATTCCTTATTCTTTGCCTTTTCTTCCATCCATATGTTTTCTTTTTTTTTTTTCTCTTGCATTTTGTCAACCACACATGTATACCCATATTAGTACATCCTCTCATTTTTTTTTTCTTTACTTCCACTTGATTCTAGAAGCTCCTCACTCTTTCTTTCTCTAGCTCTCTGAGGTCTTTCTACTCTTTTTATTTTTTATTTTTTTTCCTTCTATCGGCTTCTATTTTTTTTCTATCGGCTCCTCACTCTCTTTTTTTCTTCTATCGGCTTCTATTTTTTTTTTCTAGATGCTTCGCGCTCTTTCTATTTTTTTTTTTCACTCTTTCTTTCTCCAACTCTCTTTTCTTTTATCGGCTTCTACTAGGGGTCATATCGGCTTCTAATTTTTTTCCTTGTTCTTGATTAGTTGTTGTTTTTGATTTTAGATTTGTCAGATCGGCTTCTATTTTTTTTTTCTTGATCATTTATTATTGTTGTTCTAATTTTTTTTTTTTGTTCTTGATTTGCTGTTGTTGTTGTTTTGATTTTAGATTTGTTGTTTAAATTATATCAGTTTTATGAGAGCAAGAATTTTTTTTTTTTGCTTTTATTGTTGTGGTTTGATTAATTTTATTGCATGAGTGAGCTTCAGGGCAAAGGGAGAGCAGAGAGATGAGATGAGAAGAGATGCGAGAGAGAGAGCTTCGGCGTGAGAACTGAGGACTTTTATCAAGGGTAATTTGGTAATTGAAGGAAGAGCCAACGGATAGTTACAAACGCGCATTGGACTTTTTGTTTTATGGACCTCCTCAGCTCCATAAGGTTTGTGCGTTCTCAGCGCGTTATTAGCCCTAGCCCAAAACGCAACTTTTTCCAAAAAGTTGTGTTTTGGGCTGAACCAAACGCAAAAGTTGCTCCAGCTTTTTGCAAAATGTGCTTTTGGGGCTTAAAACGCCCAAACAAACGGGCAATATATCTCTCTCTAGTCGCTTTTTATTTAATACAATATAGAGAAGCAAGGCACCAGGTTTAGGGTTTAGAAAAGTTTTATTATTATTATTTTTTTATATTATGTTGACGTGAAAAAAGGCACCAGGTTTAGGGTTTAGAAAAGTTTTATTATTATTATTATTATTATTTTTATATTATGCTGAAGTGGAAAATTGTAGAAGCTTGAAAATCTTCGGTTTTATATATATATATATATAGATTACTTTTAGTAATAACTAGTAAGTTGCCAGTGCGATGCACGGATAATTTTATAATATTTTATTTTAAACAATTTTGAATAATGTTGTACATAAATTATAAAGAAAATGTAAACTAAATTAGAGAAAAGAAACATATGCATTTTGAGATATTAAAAATTGGTTTAGTAGCTTCACTGCATATTTATAGCCTTCTTAATGTAAAATTATTATTATTATTTTTTAAAATCATGAAACCAAAAATAAATGCAAAAGAGTAATGGGACCATGAAATAAACTAATTTGTGTTGTGTTCACATATTTCATAATATAAAATAAGAGTATACCCAACTCTTTGACTATCTTCCACTCATCGATAGTACGACATTAAGACATGGTGTGGGCAAGTGTGTATGCATGTGTCTTATAGATGATTTAAAATTAAACCATGGTAGAATATGACTTTACATTGAACACCAAATATTCTCTATACTTATATATCTAAAACAAAAACTAACTAACCAAATTACCTAACCTAAATCATATTTAAGCCTCTAATTTAAAAAGAAAAAAAGATTACCCGTAGGGGTTTCGGTGTCTTGACAGTGGTGGGAGGTTAATATAATGGAGGTGGTGACCCCTCAGATTCCTCTTTCTCTCTCTTTCAAATGTTTTGTTAGTCTCAGGTATTTTATTTTGGTAATATATAGTGAAATAATGTCTTTTATTTAACAATTCACAACATTTTTGTGTCTCTCTATCTCTCTTTAGAGTCTTATCTCATTAGTTTTTACTATTAGCCCTTACTTTCTTTTTTCCTTTTGTTTTGTTTTTTTTTTTTTTTTTAAATACTAAAATAGTGGGTATGCTAAAAGACATGAAGAATAGTGAAAGGTGTGGTGTAAGCTTAGGCAATTAATGAGATATTAATGAGATAACAGTAAAATAAGATAATGTGAACTTTTGGGTAACAATAAAAAAATAAAAATTAATGAAAGAGGTAAAAAAAAGGCTAAATGCAAAATTAGAGTGCCACTTGGCAGGACGTCATGCACTCTCGCATGAGGTATTTGAGAGAGAGACATTTTGTAACAACTTTTATTCTACACTAGTGTTTAACCCGCACAATGCGCGGGATCATTTGAAATCTCATTAGTAGAAGAGAAATTTGGCTAATAAAATCATTTTTTAAAGAAAACATTTGTTGTAAAGTGTGTAAGATACGTTAGTTATCAAATTGGACCATCCATTCAACACACTATTATTTTAATCTTTTGAACCTTTATCCAGCTAATTGCTTTCACATGTTAAAAACACGGTGAAAATAACACTAAGTTGAAAATTCCATATGATCAATGATAGACGTTTAATATTAGCTAACACTAATAATTATACACTTTTAGATTTCAAAGTTCTACAATTTCAATCACTCTTCAAAAACAGCAAATTAGGTAGGATGGAAAACAGAAATTGAAAACTAAATTGAATTTTATAGTTGCTATTTTCCCTTTTGATCTTAGCGTGCTAGCTGCTGCATCATTTCGAATAGTGATAACACTTTCTCTTTCTTAGTGCTCCGCCCCCCTTTGAATAGTAAGGGGTAAGTCATTGGTTCAAATCCAATGATAGGAAACACCGGCTGAAACTCCTTTTTTTCCTAGCATGACAGCAAGTACAGACTGGCAACAAGGAATCAACTGAGTGACCAAAGCATTGGTAAGTCCTTTGTTGTACTGGGGATCCCTAAGCAAAGAATACCCACTGCACCACAACCATACACATCCCACAAAATTTAGTTCAAAATAAGATCAATAGGATGCAAAAGAAAAAAAAAATAGTGTAATAATCATTTGATCACAAAAACGAACCCCTTATTTTAAGTAGTCAACAACTTTCAGATTCTAGAAGGCCAAAACACTACACTACAAATCATATTATAAACAAAACAAAAGCTCTCCCCTTTTACAAACAAATTTAAGAAATTTTTACAGATATTTAATTTGGCCTAAGCAATTACTGATATTGACTTACCCCCAAAACGTGTAAACAATTGTACTAGAACTACAATTGAACTACTTTCTTAAACCTCCAACATTATGGTTGCCAATATTTGGTTTTTGAAGTTCCAAGTTAAGAAAATTCGAGCCTCTAACATTGCTAGAGCTCATAAACCAACCTCAACGTTAGAGTATTGCAAATGTAGTTTGACCTCTTAAAAAATTGCGGAAAGTGCTTTCATTTCTCAATGTCAATTTATCTGGTCAAGATCCTAATCATCCTATATATACTTATTTGAGACTCTTGATTATTTTCCTTCACATATAAGATGAGTCTTTGAACTTTGACTTTCTCTTATTTGACACATGAGACATATTTCCATGCATCAACGTAGTTCTTTATGTTTTGTGACTAAAGAAATCTACTGTATTTAGAAAATTTTAAACTCATCATGTATAGAGTTGTTCTATCTACAGTAAGAAGCCTTCCTAAGTTTTGCTCTCTACTTTATGTTGAATCGTTCTTTCCCATGTCTACATATCACCCTCCACCCCATTCCTTGAAGGCATGGAGATGCCATTTGAGCTAGAGCTCAACATCAAGTTTTGCTTGCTTTCTACAAATCTGCTCTTAAAAAATTCCATAATTCCATTTACCAAGAAATTATTATTACTATACATTCTAAAGACTCTTAGTCATCACAACCCAAACTTTGATGGTATTTACGAAGGATCCTGACAAATTACATTGAAATAAACAAACATGCCTTTTCACTATACAACTAACCCAACTAAAAAACTTAAATCAAAACCAACCCAACCAATACACTCAAAACTAACTCATATTTCTTAGTTCATAACCAAATCAAAGGAAAAAAAAAAAGAAAAAGAATTGTTACATTCAATTTCACCTAAGCTGTACTTATTCACCAAAATGACTCAATACAGCATCATTTACATATCCACTAATCTAATGAGGTTATGCAGATAGCTGAACACCTATACTATCTGGATCCTAACCTGGTCTATCAACAACTAAAAATGTAGAAGAGAATACTATATTATATTCAATCATTGACAGCCTTGTTCTAAATTTGGGTCTATGGATTTTCATATTCAAGAAATCTCTCAACAGGAAAAATTTAGTAATTTGCATAAATCAAGTCTTAACAGTTCCAAATTAGCAATTGGTACACAGGAAAAAAGTAACGTAGACTAAAAAAATAAAAATAGAAACTTCACAAAAAAATTTAAAAACTTGAATCACAGCAAATCTAAAACTTACTTGAAAAATGTGATATTCTCATCTACCATTCCTACGAACCACAATGAACAAAAGAATGAGAGCATAGAACATTTAACAATGAATAAATTTTAAAAAACATATTTGATTACAGAATTTTGAAATAGAAAGCAAGAGGAAAATAAATATAAATAAGTTGGAGAGGGGCTACACTACATATTTATATTTATATAAATAAATAAAAAATAAAAAATAAAACAAATAACTCAGGAACGGTAAATCTACTTTGTACTCAAACCTCAACACATCATACTTCTCACTTTTCAGCAACAGAACAAAAGGGAAAAATGTATGTATTTTATTCATTTGATCATGCTGTTAACTCATATTTCTTAGTTCATAACCAAAAAAAAAAAAAAAAAACTGTAACATTCAATTTCAACTAAATAAAATACTGCTTGTGGAGGTAAAAGACTCCCTTGAGATCCTAAAATGGCAGATTTTAATCGAATCAGCGCAGGTGAAACAGACTGGGCACCATCAACTGGTGTTGAAGATCTGGATGGCTTCATTTTGCCAGCAGCAAAACTGTACCTATTCACCAAAATGGCTCAATACAGCATTATCTACATATCTAATTATTTAATGAACTTATACAGATAGCCGAACACACATAACTTAAAATAATGGTTAGCCTAGTAGGTAAATCTACTTTGTACTTAAACCTCAACACATCATACCTCTCACTTCACAGCAACAGAACAAAAGGGGAAAATGTATTTATTTTAATCATTTGATCATGCTGTTAAAGATTACAGCAAAATTAACATTAAACAATATCACTTTTTGGCACAAACTTGAACTGGAAAATTTGTTTTCGTCTTATACATAAAGATTTTAAACAATCCAAGGTGAAATTTTACTTTTAACTACAATAAATCAAAGGATAAGTCCCTAATGTTACCAAAATTAAAAACCAAACCAAAGTGTCCAAAGAAAGAGAATCAACCAATCTATTTTTTAAAAAGGGTAAAAGAAGAACCCTAGACAATTAAGCAAGGGGGAAAAACTAAAATATAGATATATTGAAGAAGACAAATTGAAATTCGAGTAGTATAAGCATTTTAGACTTAATTAGCGATGATTGGATTCAATTTTTCCTGGCATCCTGAACCTGTTTAGTAGGAAACAAAATATGCAGCAACAGAAATACAGCCATGGACATACATCACGGAAAAAGCAACAGATATTACACTTAGCCCCCCTGTAAGAACAGATTTTGCAGAAAATCCTGAATTGTTCTGCAGAAAACAGTATATGCAGCAACAAAAATACACCCATCTACATACATTACAGAAACAGCAACAAATATTACACTCAGCCCCCCTGTACGCACAGATTATGCAGAAAATCCTGAACCTGATCTGCAGAAGCAGAATATGCAGCAGCAGAAATACAGCCACATCACAGAAACAGAAACAGATACATCCACGTTACTTCTTCTAAAAGACGTAGAAAAGGAAAAAACCCAATAATCTATTGCTCTCTTTTGATCTTTAAAGTATCCAAAAGAGAATGGAACTCACTACTTTCATTCCATTCATCTGATTTTTAACCGGACACCATAAATAGATACCCACACATCAATTTAACCAAATACCCAAAACAAAACAAAACAAAATAATAATAATAATAATAATAACTCAGACACCTTAATCAGAAATATAACCCAAAAAGTCAAATTAAAAACAATCCAGCAAAATTATAAAAACCTGATCTAATTTAATGTATAAACTGAAAAGCAAAGAGAAAAACTAACCGGTAGCAGTTCTGGTAGTAGTTCAGACCGAATCTCTCTCTCTATTGTTCTCTTTCTCTGTTCTCCTTGTATTTCTGCAACGTATCTCTCTCTCAACCGTATTGTGGCAGGAAAACCTAAAATAAGTATCAATGCAACATTCAATTCTGTACTTATTTAATCCCAAAGATTTCGTTAAGATTAGAAACAGAAGTACCCAAACTAAAATCAATATTTTTAGTGATTTCTATGATCTAAAAAAAAAACAAAAAAACAAAAGCAAAAATCTAAAATTGAGAAAACAAACATTTTGATAAAGAATCCAAAAACCCATAACAAAAACAAATCAAAACTAAATCTACCGAACAATAAATAAATCAATTAAAAGTAACGTTTTATACCTAAGTCTACTAAATTGAGGAAAAATGTACCGTTGTTGATGTTGATTCTGGCGATCTGATGGTCTGACTCTAGAAATGGAACGGATGGTGGTGGGGAAACTAATGGTGATGGCCAGCCTTTGATATTTCTCTCTTCGCTGGCAAGAAGTTCCAGGAAAATTCGATGCGTACCTTCCGAATATGGAGTGAAGGGGATTGTTTTTGCTGTTCGGTGTATGGTTCCGACGAAATCTGCTCTCTTTCCCTGCATAATGAACGAAATCTGCATTTCAAAGCCTGGATTCACCAAACCCACTTCAAGCGCTCCATCAATAGCGACACTCTTGACCACTAATCTGCTTAATATATCAACGATGAAATCGGCCGGAGTATTTGGTGATAGTATGGATTTTTTTTTGCAGCGAAGAAGTTAGGGATGCACTACTCTGTTATAAATATGTGCTCTGGAATGGTTTTTTTTGAACGGAGGTGTTTTTTTAACAGATTGAACAGAGGCTTAGAGATAGGAGAAAGGCCTTATCGCCGCTCTCTCTCTCTCTCTCTCTCTCTCTCTCTCCATCTATGCGTGCATAGTATTTTAACCGGTTACTTTTCCTTTTATACCCAGAGGCTCTAAACAATATTTTAATGCATTGATTCGCTTTTAATCGGTGTCGTAGCATTGCCAAACAATATAGTGCATCGCTCTTTAAATTGTAAATGTGGCATCACCTCCTTAAAAGGTTTCTGCTATTATATATACTAGTTGCTAACCCGTGCGATGCACGGAAAATCTATTAACTATGAAAAAAAAATCAACAATGAATAAAGAATAGACAAACTCATGGAATAGATTTGAATTTTTTTCAAAAAGAAAGAAAGCCTTAAGTGAAGTTTTGTGAATATGATACCTTATGTTTTGTGAAAATAAAGATCATATTTGATATATTTCATAAGCAAATAAATATCTAACCATTTAACAAACCGGATAAAGAAGATGTTCAAAGTTTTTAAGGTCGGACCAAGATCGAACCAAAGTTGAATTTAATGACATTATAATTAATTTAATAATTATTTAAAATATAATAAATATATTAAATTTGTAAAAGTTGAAAATTTGACTAAAATAGTCCAAATAAATATAAAAATTTATCTTTCAAATATATTTTTAATCACACCTTTTAGGTAAATAAAAATATTATATTCTAAGCAAGCATATATAGACATTGAAGTTTGATAGTCTAATAATATGTTAAGTTTTTAACCCATATTATCTTGTTCTCATAGGATTTTATATCCTTAACCAAAGAGTCTCCAGTTAAGTGGGCGAACAATCCAAGGAAGCTACTAAAGAAAGGTAAAAAAATATTAACATAAAATGAAAAGTGATCAAGTTCCAAGAATGTGTTGCACAACATCCACGCAAAGTGCTTCAAACTTTCATAGTTGGCCTTTTTATTTTCTTTCGATAAAAAAATTTCAAACTTTCTCTTCATCTTATCTTTGAAAGTTTCAGACCGTGTATAATCAAATTATCAGCGGTTAAAACTTAAGTTTCCTCCACCGCGCCTGTGAGTTTCTGTTCTTTTTTTTTTCCATCTTACCTCCCCTGTTTTTTTTTTTTCAACAATTTCTTTCATTTTCTTTATCTCATCTCGCTATCTCTTCTCTAGCATTTGAACAAAAAAGACCCAAATTTTATAGAGAGAGACATGAAATGGAAGATCTGAGAGTAGAAGGAGAAAGAGTGCAAAGTCTGAAAGAGACTAAGATGCAAAGAAGGAGGTTTTGTGATTTGTGGGTTTGGCTTGTACTTGTGATTTATGGGTTTGGTTTATGCTATTTGTGCACTATGTTTGAGGAAATTTATGGGATGAAGATGAAGATGATGAAGAGAGAGATGAGATTATTTTGGTTTTGATGATTTATGGGTTTGGTTTGTGCTAGGTGTGTAATGTGTTTGAAGAAATTTATGGGATGAGGAGAAGGATGACAAAGCCGGAGATGGGGTGTTTTGGTTTATGCTGAGTTTGTGATATAGAAGGAGATGGAGATGGGGATAAAGGAAGAGAGAGTTGATCGGTTTTTTTGGGGAGGGAGAAGGAGATAGGTAAGAGAAATTATTTTTATTATCGGGTTCTTGTTTTAGTTTTTAGAATAAGTATCGGTGGAGGAATAGGGATAAATATATATATATATATATATATTTTAAACGTTGAAAACGTATAACAGAACTAATTTAACTTTAAATTTATGGAGGAAAAAAAAGTCAGAGAAAGAATTATCCGTCGGAGTCATTGTTAACCAAAAAGTCAGAGGGAACTCTTTTTAGTCGACTTCATATGCCTTCTTCTTCCACTTTTTTTTTTGGAAAAATAAAAAACCAAAAAGGTCATTTTACTGGGAAGTAGTTCTCTTTTTTCTTGATCAAAATGTCTAGAAATAAAGATTGAAACAGGTCTTTAAGTTTAGAATGATACATGATCCTTCCAACCGGTAAGAATCTGGGCTTGGATTGTCTTATGGCTTGATGCAGTTGGCGAACAGATTTCTCAGATTTCTCTCTCTCCAGATTTCTTAGTTTTTTCTCTTTCTCTATTCTTTGCGACTCTCCCTCTATTTCTCAGATTCTCTTAGTTTTTCATTGGGAATGCGGCGTTTGGGTTTGTGTTTTTATAAAGAAGATTGATATGAAGACTCTCAAATGGTCGGTCAAAAATATTAAAAAAGACTCTCAAACGGTGTACCATGCGGTTTTTTTAAGAATTAACTCTACACGTGTCAGTTTTTAAAGGGGCCTTTTTCCCTAACGTGGCAGCACCTCCTTAAAGCTTCTGCTATTATATATAGTATTAGATTATTCCTCCAAATTTTTTTTTTTTACTCAATCCTTGAATTGAATAATTATAATGGTTATGTGTTTGCAATTTATAACTGTTGTTTCACTGCATATTTATAGCCTTCTCAAGGTAAGATTAATTTTTCACCCAAAAAAAAGGTAAGATTAATTTTTTTTAAATCATGAAACAAAAAATAAATGCAAAAGAGTAATAGGACCGTGAAAATCAAATAATTTGTGTTTTGTTCACATATTTAATATTATGAAATAAAAGTATGTCCAACTCTCTCACTGTAAAGTTGTTATTTACAACTATGTTTTTTTGTTGGCTTTTATTTCGTGCCAAATTTGATTGTAATTGTTTTCAATTGTTTATACCATGTATTTATTGTGGGATTTGATTGTAAGGGGTGTGTGATAGAGAGAGTGTGAAGACTCAAGCATTTGAAGACTGAAGAGTTCTCGCAGGTATGTCGCGACTTAGCTTCCCATGAAGTGACACATGTGCCCTGCACATGCTGGAATGCGAAGAGTCAGGCTAGGTGGAGACAGTTGTGCCTTGTGAGTATCTCGCTGGTAAGCCCTTCCCACAGGACACCCGCGAGGCATTCTGTTCTGCCAGCCTGTCCAATCTGATGCACACTTTTTGTGCCTACACTATTTGTACCCACATTACCCACAAATGTTGGAGTGTGCTTCTGAGAGAAAACCCTAGCCAAACACATTGAGAATTAGAGATTGTCATAACCACAATTCTCTACACACTTGCTTGTGGTATTTCCTCAACTCCTACCTCTCAATTTCAATACCATTGAGAGGTTGATAGCCCAAACACTTACCACACCCTTTGAGAGTGTCCAGTGACGTTTTGGTGTTGCTGGGAAGCAATTGGAAGAAGCCAAGGATGGCAGATGCAACATGGAGCTTGTTGTGGGATCCAGAGTGCTAGACAAGATAGGGTTCCGAGAAACCTTTTTGGAGTAGGAGCTTGGAGGGCTTAGGTACATCGGGTAGATTAGGCTTGGAGGGTCTCTTGCTAACCCGTGTATCCCAATTGATTGTCTAGTGGATCGATTTCCGCTTGGAGGGTGGCGGAGAGGTTTTTCGCTTAGTTCTTTGATTTCCTTTTCGATAACACATCGACATGTTATCCTGTGTTTGCATCCTTCTTCCCTACTCTTTTATATTCTGTTATACTGCTGTGTTGCTTAGATTATGTATTAGAGTAGCTTGTTTGTTTATCCGCTCACATTTACACTATTCCGCACTTAGTATTAAGTAGGTGTAAAATCTATCGAGCAGTAATTTTTATTTGGGGGTCTAAACAGCTCTTATATTTTTCAACACATTTTCGAGCATTCAATTGGTATCAGAGCAGGTACACTCGCTATGGTTTAAATACCTGAGTGTGATCCTTGACCTTTTTCGAGATGGATAGGTCTTAATTTCTAAATGTTCTACCATTTTTTGATGGTAACAATTATACTTTCTGGAAAGTTAGAATGGGAGCATTTTTCTGCTTTATAGATGATACTGTTTGGGATGTGGTTGAAATAGGTTGGACTAGGCCAGAGGCAGCCAAATCCACTTGGGATAAGGCAGCTCTTGCGGCAGCCAATGCTAATAGTAAAGCTTTAAATGCCATTTTCTATGGTGTGTCTCCAGATGAATTCCACAAGATCTCTTACATGACAGTAGCCAAAGAAGTTTAGGAGATTTTGGAGACTACCTATGAGAGTACAAAGAAGGTTAAGGATACAAAGCTCCAGATGCTTACCACCAGATTTGAAAAGCTCAAAATGGGTGATGATGAACCTTTTGATTCATTCTATGGGAAGCTCAACGAAATTGTAATTGCTAAACTCAATCTTGGTGAGAAGATTGAAGATACTAAGGTGGTGAGAAAGATATTGAAGTCCTTGCCAGAAAGTTTTAGAGCAAAGGTTACAGCTATAAAAGAAAGCAAAGACTTGGATGAGATTAAAATCTAAGAGCTAATTGGGTCTCTCCAAACATATGAGTTGGGATTGGCTTCTCATAAGTCGAGTAAATCTCTTGCACTTGAAACCATTGCCAAAAGAATGGGTGATTCTTCTGAAGAAGATGGTGTGGAGAAGGAGGTTGCATTTCTTGCGAAAAACTTCTGAAAATTCCTAAGAATGAAGAACAACGGAAGATAGTTTAGTAGAGGGAAATTCTCATCCTCAAAAGGTGATAGAAAAGAGTATAAAAAGAAGGAAGAGAAGGAGTCTCAATTGCCCCAAGGCATCATGATCTATGAGTGCAATGGCCATGGACATTTGAAGAAGGAGTGTCCAAATTTTCTGAGAGGAAAAGGCAAGGCTTATGCCACAACACTCAGTGATACAGATTCTTCCAATTCTGACTCAGAAGAGAGTTGTGGCGGAGAAGGAAACTACTCCGCCTTTATGGCAATTGAACAAATTGAGCCCTCGGAGGACTTGAAACAACTTGTTTAAGAACTTGGGGAGCACAATGATGAAGAATCCATGGAGATTGTTGAGGAATCAGATGCCAAAGAGGAAGAGAATATAGCTAATCTTCAAGAGAATTACACCTTGCTCCTTGAGAAGTCGGGAGAGTATGCAAGGGTGGCAAAGGCAGCTGTGAGGAAAATGAAGAAAGTAGAGGAAGATTACCGAAGTCTCTTGGTCAGACATAAGGAGGCCAAATGCGAAATAGAAAAGTTGAATGGTGAGCTGTTAGAAGCTTACTTAAAGATCAAATTCTTGGAGCTTGAGGTGGTTCAAGCCAATGCCAAGGTAGAAAGGGTCTCCACCAAGAAGCTGGATGATGTAATTTCCTCTCAAAAGCAATTTTCAAATAAATCCGGACTATGATACACTGGAGAAAGCAATGCAGCTACTGTGAATATCTCCAAAGACGTAAAGTTTGTGAAGGCTAAAGATCCGATTGTAGTCGCTCCCACTATGGAGAAGGCAAAGGTTGAAAAGAAGAAGATGGTAACTGATCAAAGGGTGGTGAATAAGCCTAGGAACCAACCTGTAGTAAGGACTGAAGCAAGAGGGAGATCTCATCCACGACCACAAAGAGGTCCTAGAACAAACCACTTTTGTCATTATTGTGGTCTTTAAGGATATACTCGACCTAATTATCATAAGCTGAGTGCATTAAAGAATGCAACAGATCAAAGGTTAAGCGAACCAAGAAATGACAAGAGAAATTAGGCTGCTGAGCCATTAAGAGGTTGAAATGGAGATCCAAGTGTGATGCAGGTGATGAAAATGATAGGCGCATTCACCACGTGCTTGGAAAGCTTCTCCAGGAAGTTTGAAAGTCCTAACTCCCGTACCCAATCCCATAGGGATATCACCCCAAACGCACGTGCTGTGTGGGTGAAAAGGGGTACTCATGCATAAGCATTAGAACATGTCCATGCACTAATACTTCCGATGTTTAGGGACATTTACTCATGCATCATATTATGCATTGTTATCAGTTTTAGCATGCTTCTTTTACTTGTTTGGTTTGTACCAGTTTTTTTTTGTTTATCTTACTTTTCTTGTTCTGTTTTGGGTGTGTTTTAAAATCCAAAAACCCATAAAAAATTGAAAAATCTTAAAAAAGTTTGACCGCTTGTTTTGTGTATGTCACATGTGAGTTTGGCCTAGTACATTCGTACTAATGGCGTAGTGCATTTACGATTTAGCTTGTTATGTATGCACTCATTTCTATGTGGAAGAAATCTTGAAAACTATGTGTGACTATTGTAAATAGATCTTCAAGCTTGTCATGAATGATTGATCAATAGTCTTGTTAGTCTTGATACTTGCATAGACTTGTGTCTATATCTCTTCCCACTTTATTTTTATGTTTTTGCAAAAGGAGCTCTACAAATGTAAATCTCCAAATGAAAAGAGATATTGAGTTGTAAAAGTCTGTCGCACATAATAGTATTCGACTAGGAAAAAGGGAAAGCGATTCTTCTAAATGTATTTTGTATGGTGCTAAAAAAGACAAAGGCTAATCATCAATGTTGAAATATCAAAAATTTCAAGCACCGATCCCAAAAAGAGATGTATTGTCCAAAAATGGATTAATTGTTAAGCTTTATGCAGAAGCCAAATGAAAAGCTTTTAAGTTATGTAATCATTCTCTTGTGGGAGGTCATATATACTCATTTCTATAATGGAGATAGTCCATTTGATTTCGTATCAGTTGTGTATGACTTGATTGAATTGATCATTGAAGCTTCACGCTGGTCTAAGGACTATTCTGCATTTGATACTCACACACAACACACAAGACTTTGATTCAATTAATGCCTATCTCATTTGTGTGATTGTATTTGTTCAAATGTGATGTGTATGCTCAAGTACTTGTTGATCAAACCCAAAAATATTTTTGAGTGTTTTATATGTTTTTGAAAGTGATTTTATACTTTCGTGTGTTTAATTTTCGATCATAATGCATTTTGGTGTTTTTTTTTTTATCAAAATCTGGTTCAGAGGTGTTCTCTCTAGAAGCTCACGACTTAGAGCTTCCCGTGAAATGAGCTTGAGGGAATTAATTTTTTCATTGTGTCACACAGAAACTCTTGTGATTGTCTCACGACTGTTTCGCGACCAACAGCTTCTCGCGAAATGCTGTTTGGCAAAAGCTGGAATTTTCCAAATTCAGTTAGAGGGTATCGTGACTGTTTCACGACTGTCCTGCGATTTAGGGCTTCTTGCGAAAGCTTATGTGCTTCAGTGGCCATTCTTGCGACTGTCTTGCGACTTTCTCGCTACTCTTTAACCCGCGAAAAACGCGTGTTTTCAGTTTTTTTTTTTTTATAGCAAATGTGACAGTTTTTCAAATCATTCACATTTCGAGATGGATAGGTCTCAATTTCTAAATGTTCTACCATTTTTTGATGGTAACAATTATGCTTTCTGGAAAGTTAGAATGGGAGCATTTTTCTGCTTTATAGATGATACTGTTTGGGATGTGGTTGAAATAGGCTGGACTAGGACAGAGGCAGCCAAATCCACTTGGGATAAGGCAGCTCTTGTGGCAGCCAATGCTAATAGTAAAGCTTTAAATGCCATTTTCTATGGTGTGTCTCCAGATGAATTCCACAAGATCTCTTACATGACAGTAGCCAAAGAAGTTTAGGATATTTTGGAGACTACCTATGAGAGTACAAAGAAGGTTAAGGATACAAAGCTCCAGATGCTTACCACCAGATTTGAAAAGCTCAAAATGGGTGATGATGAACCTTTTGATTCATTCTATGGGAAGCTCAATGAAATTGTAATTGCTAAACTCAATCTTGGTGAGAAGATTGAAGATACTAAGGTGGTGAGAAAGATATTGAAGTCCTTGCCAGAAAGTTTTAGAGCAAAGGTTACAGCTATAAAAGAAAGCAAAGACTTGGATGAGATTAAAATCTAAGAGCTAATTGGGTCTCTCCAAACATATGAGTTGCGATTGGCTTCTCATAAGTCGAGTAAATCTCTCGCACTTGAAACCATTGCCAAAAGAATGGGTGATTCTTCTGAAGAAGATGGTGTGGAGAAGGAGGTTGCATTTCTTGCAAAAAACTTTTGAAAATTCCTAAGAATGAAGAACAACGGAAGATAGTTTAGTAGAGGGAAATTCTCATCCTCAAAAGGTGATAGAAAAGAGTATAAAAAGAAGGAAGAGAAGGAGTCTCAATTGCCCCAAGGCATCATGATCTATGAGTGCAATGGCCATGGACATTTGAAGAAGGAGTGTCCAAATTTTCTGAGAGGAAAAGGCAAGGCTTATGCCACAACACTCAGTGATACAGATTCTTCCAATTCTGACTCAGAAGAGAGTTGTGGCGGAGAAGGAAACTACTCCGCCTTTATGGCAATTGAACAAATTGAGCCCTCGGAGGACTTGAAACAACTTGTTCAAGAACTTGGGGAGCACAATGATGAAGAATCCATGGAGATTGTTGAGGAATCAGATGCCAAAGAGGAAGAGAATATAGCTAATCTTCAAGAGAATTACACCTTGCTCCTTGAGAAGTCGGGAGAGTATGCAAGGGTGGCAAAGGCAGCTGTGAGGAAAATGAAGAAAGTAGAGGAAGATTACCGAAGTCTCTTGGTCAGACATAAGGAGGCCAAATGCGAAATAGAAAAGTTGAATGGTGAGCCGTTAGAAGCTTACTTAAAGATCAAATTCTTGGAGCTTGAGGTGGTTCAAGCCAATGCCAAGGTAGAAAGGGTCTCCACCAAGAAGCTGGATGATGTAATTTCCTCTCAAAAGCAATTTTCAAATAAATCCGGACTATGATACACTGGAGAAAGCAATGCAGCTACTGTGAATATCTCCAAAGACGTAAAGTTTGTGAAGGCTAAAGATCCGATTGTAGTTGCTCCCACTATGGAGAAGGCAAAGGTTGATAAGAAGAAGATGGTAACTGATCAAAGGGTGGTGAATAAGCCTAGGAACCAACCTGTAGTAAGGACTGAAGCAAGAGGGAGATCTCATCCACGACCACAAAGAGGTCCTAGAACAAACCACTTTTGTCATTATTGTGGTCTTTAAGGATATACTCGACCTAATTATCATAAGCTGAGTGCATTAAAGAATGCAACAGATCAAAGGTTAAGCGAACCAAGAAATGACAAGAGAAATTAGGCTGCTGAGCCATTAAGAGGTTGAAATGGAGATCCAAGTGTGATGGACGTGATGAAAATGATAAGCGCATTCACCACGTGCTTGGAAAGCTTCTCCAGGAAGTTTAAAAGTCCTAACTCCCGTACCCAATCCCATAGGGATATCACCCCAAACGCACGTGCCGTGTGGGTGAAAAGGGTTACTCATGCATAAGCATTAGAACATGTCCATGCACTAATACTTCCGATGTTTAGGGACATTTACTCATGCATCATATTATGCATTGTTGTCAGTTTTAGCATGCTTCTTTTACTTGTTTGGTTTGTACCAGTTTTTTTTTTTTGGTTTATCTTACTTTTCTTGTTCTGTTTTGGGTGTGTTCTAAAATCCAAAAACCCATAAAAAATTGAAAAATCTTAAAAAAGTTTGACTGCTTGTTTTGTGTATGTCACATGTGAGTTTGGCCTAGTACATTCTTACTAATGGCATAGTGCATTTACGATCTTAGCTTGTTATGTATGCACTCATTTCTATGTGGAAGAAATCTTGAAAACTATGTGTGACTATTGTAAATAGATCTTCAAGCTTGTCATGAATGATTGATCAATAGTCTTGTTAGTCTTGATACTTGCATAGACTTGTGTCTATATCTCTTCCCACTTTATTTTTATGTTTTTGCAAAAGGAGCTCTACAAATGTAAATCTCCAAATGAAAAGAGATATTGAGTTGTAAAAGTCTGTCGCACATAATAGTATTCGACTAGGAAAAAGGGAAAGCGATTCTTTTAAATGTATTTTGTATGGTGCTCAAAAAGACAAAGGCTAATCATCAATGTTGAAATATCAAAAATTTCAAGCACCGATCTCAAAAAGAGATGTATAGTCCAAAAATGGATTAATTGTTAAGCTTTATGCAGAAGCCAAATGAAAAGCTTTTAAGTTATGTAATCATTCTCTTGTGGGAGGTCATATATACTCATTTCTATAATGGAGATAGTCCATTTGATTTCGTATCAGTTGTGTATGACTTGATTGAATTGATCATTGAAGCTTCACGCTGGTCTAAGGACTATTCTGCATTCGATACTCACACACAACACACAAGACTTTGATTCAATTAATGCTTATCTCATTTGTGTGATTGTATTTGTTCAAATGTGATGTGTATGCTCAAGTACTTGTTGATCAAACCCAAAAATATTTTTGAGTGTTTTATATGTTTTTGAAAGTGATTTTATACTTTCGTGTGTTTAATTTTCGATTAGAATGCATTTTGGTGTTTATTTTTTATCAAAATCTGGTTCAGAGGTGTTCTCTCTAGAAGCTCACGACTTAGAGCTTCCCGTGAAATGAGCTTGAGGGAATTAATTTTTTCATTGTGTCACACAGAAACTCTTGTGATTGTCTCACGACTGTTTCGCGACCAACAGCTTCTCGCGAAATGCTGTTTGGCAAAAGCTGGAATTTTCCAAATTCAGTTAGAGGGTATCGTGACTGTTTCACGACTGTCCTGCGATTTAGGGCTTCTTGCGAAAGCTTATGTGCTTCAGTGGCCATTCTTGCGACTGTCTTGCGACTTTCTCGCTACTCTTTAACCCGCGAAAAACGCGTGTTTTCAGTTTTTTTTTTTTTATAGCAAATGTGACAGTTTTTCAAATCATTCACATTTCGAGATGGATAGGTCTCAATTTCTAAATGTTCTACCATTTTTTGATGGTAACAATTATGCTTTCTGGAAAGTTAGAATGGGAGCATTTTTCTGCTTTATAGATGATACTGTTTGGGATGTGGTTGAAATAGGCTGGACTAGGACAGAGGCAGCCAAATCCACTTGGGATAAGGCAGCTCTTGTGGCAGCCAATGCTAATAGTAAAGCTTTAAATGCCATTTTCTATGGTGTGTCTCCAGATGAATTCCACAAGATCTCTTACATGACAGTAGCCAAAGAAGTTTAGGATATTTTGGAGACTACCTATGAGAGTACAAAGAAGGTTAAGGATACAAAGCTCCAGATGCTTACCACCAGATTTGAAAAGCTCAAAATGGGTGATGATGAACCTTTTGATTCATTCTATGGGAAGCTCAATGAAATTGTAATTGCTAAACTCAATCTTGGTGAGAAGATTGAAGATACTAAGGTGGTGAGAAAGATATTGAAGTCCTTGCCAGAAAGTTTTAGAGCAAAGGTTACAGCTATAAAAGAAAGCAAAGACTTGGATGAGATTAAAATCTAAGAGCTAATTGGGTCTCTCCAAACATATGAGTTGCGATTGGCTTCTCATAAGTCGAGTAAATCTCTCGCACTTGAAACCATTGCCAAAAGAATGGGTGATTCTTCTGAAGAAGATGGTGTGGAGAAGGAGGTTGCATTTCTTGCAAAAAACTTTTGAAAATTCCTAAGAATGAAGAACAACGGAAGATAGTTTAGTAGAGGGAAATTCTCATCCTCAAAAGGTGATAGAAAAGAGTATAAAAAGAAGGAAGAGAAGGAGTCTCAATTGCCCCAAGGCATCATGATCTATGAGTGCAATGGCCATGGACATTTGAAGAAGGAGTGTCCAAATTTTCTGAGAGGAAAAGGCAAGGCTTATGCCACAACACTCAGTGATACAGATTCTTCCAATTCTGACTCAGAAGAGAGTTGTGGCGGAGAAGGAAACTACTCCGCCTTTATGGCAATTGAACAAATTGAGCCCTCGGAGGACTTGAAACAACTTGTTCAAGAACTTGGGGAGCACAATGATGAAGAATCCATGGAGATTGTTGAGGAATCAGATGCCAAAGAGGAAGAGAATATAGCTAATCTTCAAGAGAATTACACCTTGCTCCTTGAGAAGTCGGGAGAGTATGCAAGGGTGGCAAAGGCAGCTGTGAGGAAAATGAAGAAAGTAGAGGAAGATTACCGAAGTCTCTTGGTCAGACATAAGGAGGCCAAATGCGAAATAGAAAAGTTGAATGGTGAGCCGTTAGAAGCTTACTTAAAGATCAAATTCTTGGAGCTTGAGGTGGTTCAAGCCAATGCCAAGGTAGAAAGGGTCTCCACCAAGAAGCTGGATGATGTAATTTCCTCTCAAAAGCAATTTTCAAATAAATCCGGACTATGATACACTGGAGAAAGCAATGCAGCTACTGTGAATATCTCCAAAGACGTAAAGTTTGTGAAGGCTAAAGATCCGATTGTAGTTGCTCCCACTATGGAGAAGGCAAAGGTTGATAAGAAGAAGATGGTAACTGATCAAAGGGTGGTGAATAAGCCTAGGAACCAACCTGTAGTAAGGACTGAAGCAAGAGGGAGATCTCATCCACGACCACAAAGAGGTCCTAGAACAAACCACTTTTGTCATTATTGTGGTCTTTAAGGATATACTCGACCTAATTATCATAAGCTGAGTGCATTAAAGAATGCAACAGATCAAAGGTTAAGCGAACCAAGAAATGACAAGAGAAATTAGGCTGCTGAGCCATTAAGAGGTTGAAATGGAGATCCAAGTGTGATGGACGTGATGAAAATGATAAGCGCATTCACCACGTGCTTGGAAAGCTTCTCCAGGAAGTTTAAAAGTCCTAACTCCCGTACCCAATCCCATAGGGATATCACCCCAAACGCACGTGCCGTGTGGGTGAAAAGGGTTACTCATGCATAAGCATTAGAACATGTCCATGCACTAATACTTCCGATGTTTAGGGACATTTACTCATGCATCATATTATGCATTGTTGTCAGTTTTAGCATGCTTCTTTTACTTGTTTGGTTTGTACCAGTTTTTTTTTTTTGGTTTATCTTACTTTTCTTGTTCTGTTTTGGGTGTGTTCTAAAATCCAAAAACCCATAAAAAATTGAAAAATCTTAAAAAAGTTTGACTGCTTGTTTTGTGTATGTCACATGTGAGTTTGGCCTAGTACATTCTTACTAATGGCATAGTGCATTTACGATCTTAGCTTGTTATGTATGCACTCATTTCTATGTGGAAGAAATCTTGAAAACTATGTGTGACTATTGTAAATAGATCTTCAAGCTTGTCATGAATGATTGATCAATAGTCTTGTTAGTCTTGATACTTGCATAGACTTGTGTCTATATCTCTTCCCACTTTATTTTTATGTTTTTGCAAAAGGAGCTCTACAAATGTAAATCTCCAAATGAAAAGAGATATTGAGTTGTAAAAGTCTGTCGCACATAATAGTATTCGACTAGGAAAAAGGGAAAGCGATTCTTTTAAATGTATTTTGTATGGTGCTCAAAAAGACAAAGGCTAATCATCAATGTTGAAATATCAAAAATTTCAAGCACCGATCTCAAAAAGAGATGTATAGTCCAAAAATGGATTAATTGTTAAGCTTTATGCAGAAGCCAAATGAAAAGCTTTTAAGTTATGTAATCATTCTCTTGTGGGAGGTCATATATACTCATTTCTATAATGGAGATAGTCCATTTGATTTCGTATCAGTTGTGTATGACTTGATTGAATTGATCATTGAAGCTTCACGCTGGTCTAAGGACTATTCTGCATTCGATACTCACACACAACACACAAGACTTTGATTCAATTAATGCTTATCTCATTTGTGTGATTGTATTTGTTCAAATGTGATGTGTATGCTCAAGTACTTGTTGATCAAACCCAAAAATATTTTTGAGTGTTTTATATGTTTTTGAAAGTGATTTTATACTTTCGTGTGTTTAATTTTCGATTAGAATGCATTTTGGTGTTTATTTTTTATCAAAATCTGGTTCAGAGGTGTTCTCTCTAGAAGCTCACGACTTAGAGCTTCCCGTGAAATGAGCTTGAGGGAATTAATTTTTTCATTGTGTCACACAGAAACTCTTGTGATTGTCTCACGACTGTTTCGCGACCAACAGCTTCTCGCGAAATGCTGTTTGGCAAAAGCTGGAATTTTCCAAATTCAGTTAGAGGGTATCGTGACTGTTTCACGACTGTCCTGCGATTTAGGGCTTCTTGCGAAAGCTTATGTGCTTCAGTGGCCATTCTTGCGACTGTCTTGCGACTTTCTCGCTACTCTTTAACCCGCGAAAAACGCGTGTTTTCAGTTTTTTTTTTTTTTTTTTTATAGCAAATGTGACAGTTTTTCAAATCATTCACATTTCGAGATGGATAGGTCTCAATTTCTAAATGTTCTACCTTTTTTTGATGGTAACAATTATGCTTTCTGGAAAGTTAGAATGGGAGCATTTTTCTGCTTTATAGATGATACTGTTTGGGATGTGGTTGAAATAGGCTGGACTAGGCCAGAGGCAGCCAAATCCACTTGGGATAAGGCAGCTCTTGCGGCAGCCAATGCTAATAGTAAAGCTTTAAATGCCATTTTCTATGGTGTGTCTCCAGATGAATTCCACAAGATCTCTTACATGACAGTAGCCAAAGAAGTTTAGGAGATTTTGGAGACTACCTATGAGAGTACAAAGAAGGTTAAGGATACAAAGCTCCAGATGCTTACCACCAGATTTGAAAAGCTCAAAATGGGTGATGATGAACCTTTTGATTCATTCTATGGGAAGCTCAACGAAATTGTAATTGCTAAACTCAATCTTGGTGAGAAGATTGAAGATACTAAGGTGGTGAGAAAGATATTGAAGTCCTTGCCAGAAAGTTTTAGAGCAAAGGTTACAGCTATAAAAGAAAGCAAAGACTTGGATGAGATTAAAATCTAAGAGCTAATTGGGTCTCTCCAAACATATGAGTTGGGATTGGCTTCTCATAAGTCGAGTAAATCTCTTGCACTTGAAACCATTGCCAAAAGAATGGGTGATTCTTCTGAAGAAGATGGTGTGGAGAAGGAGGTTGCATTTCTTGCGAAAAACTTCTGAAAATTCCTAAGAATGAAGAACAACGGAAGATAGTTTAGTAGAGGGAAATTCTCATCCTCAAAAGGTGATAGAAAAGAGTATAAAAAGAAGGAAGAGAAGGAGTCTCAATTGCCCCAAGGCATCATGATCTATGAGTGCAATGGCCATGGACATTTGAAGAAGGAGTGTCCAAATTTTCTGAGAGGAAAAGGCAAGGCTTATGCCACAACACTCAGTGATACAGATTCTTCCAATTCTGACTCAGAAGAGAGTTGTGGCGGAGAAGGAAACTACTCCGCCTTTATGGCAATTGAACAAATTGAGCCCTCGGAGGACTTGAAACAACTTGTTCAAGAACTTGGGGAGCACAATGATGAAGAATCCATGGAGATTGTTGAGGAATCAGATGCCAAAGAGGAAGAGAATATAGCTAATCTTCAAGAGAATTACACCTTACTCCTTGAGAAGTCGGGAGAGTATGCAAGGGTGGCAAAGGCAGCTGTGAGGAAAATGAAGAAAGTAGAGGAAGATTACCGAAGTCTCTTGGTCAGACATAAGGAGGCCAAATGCGAAATAGAAAAGTTGAATGGTGAGCTGTTAGAAGCTTACTTAAAGATCAAATTCTTGGAGCTTGAGGTGGTTCAAGCCAATGCCAAGGTAGAAAGGGTCTCCACCAAGAAGCTAGATGATGTAATTTCCTCTCAAAAGCAATTTTCAAATAAATCCGGACTATGATACACTGGAGAAAGCAATGCAGCTACTGTGAATATCTCCAAAGACGTAAAGTTTGTGAAGGCTAAAGATCCGATTGTAGTCGCTCCTACTATGGAGAAGGCAAAGGTTGAAAAGAAGAAGATGGTAACTGATCAAAGGGTGGTGAATAAGCCTAGGAACCAACCTGTAGTAAGGACTGAAGCAAGAGGGAGATCTCATCCACGACCACAAAGAGGTCCTAGAACAAACCACTTTTGTCATTATTGTGGTCTTTAAGGATATACTCGACCTAATTATCATAAGCTGAGTGCATTAAAGAATGCAACAGATCAAAGGTTAAGCGAACCAAGAAATGACAAGAGAAATTAGGCTGCTGAGCCATTAAGAGGTTGAAATGGAGATCCAAGTGTGATGGACGTGATGAAAATGATAGGCGCATTCACCACGTGCTTGGAAAGCTTCTCCAGGAAGTTTGAAAGTCCTAACTCCCGTACCCAATCCCATAGGGATATCACCCCAAACGCACGTGCCGTGTGGGTGAAAAGGGGTACTCATGCATAAGCATTAGAACATGTCCATGCACTAATACTTCCGATGTTTAGGGACATTTACTCATGCATCATATTATGCATTGTTATCAGTTTTAGCATGCTTCTTTTACTTGTTTGGTTTGTACCAGTTTTTTTTTGTTTATCTTACTTTTCTTGTTCTGTTTTGGGTGTGTTCTAAAATCCAAAAACCCATAAAAAATTGAAAAATCTTAAAAAAGTTTGACCGCTTGTTTTGTGTATGTCACATGTGAGTTTGGCCTAGTACATTCGTACTAATGGCGTAGTGCATTTACGATCTTAGCTTGTTATGTATGCACTCATTTCTATGTGGAAGAAATCTTGAAAACTATGTGTGACTATTGTAAATAGATCTTCAAGCTTGTCATGAATGATTGATCAATAGTCTTGTTAGTCTTGATACTTGCATAGACTTGTGTCTATATCTCTTCCCACTTTATTTTTATGTTTTTGCAAAAGGAGCTCTACAAATGTAAATCTCCAAATGAAAAGAGATATTGAGTTGTAAAAGTCTGTCGCACATAATAGTATTCGACTAGGAAAAAAGGAAAGCGATTCTTTTAAATGTATTTTGTATGGTGCTCAAAAAGACAAAGGCTAATCATCAATGTTGAAATATCAAAAATTTCAAGCACCGATCTCAAAAAGAGATGTATAGTCCAAAAATGGATTAATTGTTAAGCTTTATGCATAAGCCAAATGAAATGCTTTTAAGTTATGTAATCATTCTCTTGTGGGAGGTCATATATACTCATTTCTATAATGGAGATAGTCCATTTGATTTCGTATCAGTTGTGTATGACTTGATTGAATTGATCATTGAAGCTTCACGCTGGTCTAAGGTCTATTCTGCATTTGATACTCACACACAACACACAAGACTTTGATTCAATTAATGCCTATCTCATTTGTGTGATTGTATTTGTTCAAATGTGATGTGTATGCTCAAGTACTTGTTGATCAAACCCAAAAATATTTTTGAGTGTTTTATATGTTTTTGTAAGTGATTTTATACTTTCGTGTGTTTAATTTTCGATCAGAATGCATTTTGGTGTTTTTTTTTTATCAAAATCTGGTTCAGAGGTGTTCTCTCTAGAAGCTCACGACTTAGAGCTTCCCGTGAAATGAGCTTGAGGGAATTAATTTTTTCATTGTGTCACACAGAAACTCTTGTGATTGTCTCACGACTGTTTCGCGACCAACAGCTTCTCGCGAAATGCTGTTTGGCAAAAGCTGGAATTTTCCAAATTCAGTTAGAGGGTATCGTGATTGTTTCACGACTGTCCTGCGATTTAGGGCTTCTTGCGAAAGCTTATGTGCTTCAGTGGCCATTCTTGCGACTGTCTTGCGACTTTCTCGCTACTCTTTAACCCGCGAAAAACGCGTGTTTTCAGTTTTTTTTTTTTTTTATAGCAAATGTGACAGTTTTTCAAATCATTCACATTTCCCTTGCTCAACCTTCTTCGAACCCCTTTCAACCCAAAATCATTTTCTTTCAAAACCCCGTCATTTTCAAGCAAAATCTTTTCAAGGTATGTGTTTCTAACACCATTTTCATCTTTTATTTTCGGATTATGCAGAATTTTTGTTAGGGTTTCAAATTTGGGATTTTTTTTTGAAATTGAGTTGGGGTTCTTTTTTTTATGCATTTTTTTGTTTTTCAATTTCTTTGATTGGGCTGAGCCCCTTTTGTATTTTGTGCATCTATGTTGGCCCCATGAGGCGTTTTAACATGTATTGAGGGATGTTTTTACCATGTTCATGCATTATTCATACTTAGAGTACATTTGTGCATGTTAGGTGTTTGACAAAATGTCCGAGTGACATTTTTGTGCTAAATTGGATTTAAGTGAATTCCAATTTATGGCTTTACATTTGTTTGACCTTGTCTAACCTGTTTTGGTCATTGTTCTTGTGTTTCATACACTATATCCATGTTGCACACACCTAGGCACCCTTCATGCATCTGGTATGCACACACATGCATTAGCTCATACACACAGATGCACACACATGCACATTTACTTATTTTCATGCATTGTGTTTATATGTTCTTGTTTTATGTGTTCAAACATGTTCTTTAAAGTTGGTTATGCTTTGTCTTAGGTTATTTTACCTTTATTTTGGAACTAACTTGAATCTAATCAAGTTCTGTGTTCTGCTCTGTGTTTGTGCACTTGTGTTTTGTCTGTTTTGTGAATTTGTGCAGATGTCTCCCACCAAGCACGCAGCTAAGAAGAAATCATCTTCAAAACGTGCTCGCACTGATTCTGAGCATTTCAAGTTAGCAGAGGCTGATATGTAGTACAATGACTATTATAAGCATAGAACAATCATCATGGAAAGGGTGGTTCAAATGGAATCTCTGAAGGGCACCTTCATTCCTAATATTTTCAAAGAAAGGATGTGGACCAAGTTGTTGACCCCAAGTGGTGTGGTCTACTCAGAAATAATCAAAGAATTCTTCTCAAATGCTACGGTAGAAGATGATCACATCAACTACTGGGTGAGAAGGAAATAGTTTGTCATTACTAAGGATAGCATTCAAGATTTTCTTGAAGTTCGTCCTCCATCTCAGCCTATCACTACCCAATATAAGGATAAATTGGGTTCTATTGTAGAAATGGTGAGGATACTTAATGGGACAATGACTAAAAATGCCATGAACACAATACCGTTTTCACCAGAGATGAGGACTTTAGCCCATGTGATGATTCACAATCTGTACCCAGTGACAAACCTAACTACACTGTCTACTTTGAGGACCTTCTTCCTATATGATCTCTTCACTCACAAAGATATTGATATCTGTGGGCACATCTTCCACTTATTGAAGAAGAGTATACGTAAGTAGAACTCCAGGACTACCATGCCCTTCCCCACTCTCATTATGGGCCTTATTGCAAAGGAGAGGATCAAACTTCCAAGAGGCCTCATGATAGTTCAAAGAGATTACCCCATTGGTGCTCATACCTTAACTAGGAGCACAGCCCATATCAGAGGCTCCAAGGCTGGTGTGCATACCATCCCACAACCTCGTGTTGAGCAAGATGAGGGTGGAGATACAGAGGAGGAGATTGATAAATTCACCTCTACTCCAGAAACTTCAGCACAACCATTATCGTCTGCACCAGCTCGAGGACTGGACAGACTTGATCATCTTCTAGCTAGAGTTGAGCAGATGTACACTTTACTGGATTCTTATGTACAGCACACAGCAAACCAGTTTACTTATGTTCAGGGATAGATCACAGCGATATCTATTCAGATAGAGGAGCTATCCCTTGGTCATGGATCAGACTCAGAGTTAGATTAGTTCTATTCCTTTGGCCATTCCGGTTAAAAAGGGGGAGAAAATTTTGAGGGGGAGCTGAAGAAGAGCTTGCATAGTGTTAGGGGGAGCATAGGCTTAGGCTTAGAAACAAACATTGGTTATTGGTTATTGGTTCACAGGCGGTTTAATTCTGTTCCTTCTAGTTTTTATAACTGCTTTATGTTTACAGTCTTTACTGCTACTGCTTTTGTTTAAAGCTTTAATCCTTTATTTTATTTTCAATATTTAGTTTAGTAGTTTTGTGATTATCTGTATGCTTTAAGGCATACTTGTTTGTACTTTTAAGATGTTGCTAATATGTCTTAAGTACCTCACTCTTGTGCCCTTGTAGGATTTTTCCTAGATGCAAATACTTAGTGTATTTTGCGTTGGTTGAGTGTGGGACATGCAATTGATCATTTGGATTGGTCCTAATTGCATTGCATGTCCGGATGAGCATTTTCTTGCTAAATGTTCATTGTAGTCATTCCTTAATGACTGTTTTTGTTTGATCAAGATATGCTTACATGTGTATAGTGTTTTTCAAACTTGATCGCATTTTACTTGTTCATGTACATACCTTGTGTTCAACTTGTCATAAGCTTATTGAAAGTTTTGTTTGTGTACGAGTGTTTTAGGTTACAGGTATATACGTGCAAGTGCTTCACAGCTTCTAGATTAGGTGTGAGTGAGTTTTACCATTGTTCCCAAACTCACATTTAAATCTAGAGTCTGTTTTAGGGGTTTTGTCACGGAATAGCCAAAGGGGGAGATTGTAAAGTTGTTATTTACAACTATGTTTTTTTGTTGGCTTTTATTCCGTGCCAAATTTGATTGTAATTGTTTTCAATCGTTTATACCCTGTATTTATTGTGGGATTTGATTGTAAGGGGTGTGTGATAGAGAGAGAGTGTGAAGACTTAAGCATTTGAAGACTGAAGAGTTCTCGCAGGTATGTCGCGACTTAGCTTCCCGCAAAGTGACACATGTGCCCTGCAGGCCTTTCCGCGAGACACCCGTGAGACATTCTGTTCTGCAGCTTGTCCGATCTGATGCACACTTTCTGTGCCTACACTATTTATACCCATATTACCCATAAATGTTGGAGTGTGCTTCTGAAAGAAAACCCTAGCCAAACACATTGAGAATTAGATATTGTCATACCCACAATTCTCTACACACTTACTTGTGGTATTTCCTCAACTCCTACCTCTCAATTTCCATACCATTGAGAGGTTGATAGCTCAAACACTTACCACACCCTTTGAGAGTGTCAAGTGACGTTTTGGTGTTGCTGGGAAGCAATTGGAAGAAGCCAAGGATGGTAGATGCAACATGGAGCTTGTTGCGAGATCCGGAGTGCTAGACAAGACAGGGTTTCGAGAAGCCTTGTTGGAGTAGGAGCTTGGAGGGCTTAGATACATCGGGTAGATTAGGCTTGGAGGGTCTCTTGCTAACCCATGTATCCCAACTGATTGTCTAGTGGATCGATTTCTGCTTGGAGGGCGGCGAAGAGGTTTTTCGCCTAGTTCTTCGGTTTCCTCTTCGATAACACATCGGCGTGTTGTCCTGTGTTTGCATCCTTCTTCTCAACTCTTTTACATTCTGTTATACTGCTGTGTTGCTTAGATTATGTATTAGAGTAGCTTGTTTGTTTATCCGCTCACATTTACACTATTCCGCACTTAGTATTAAGTAGATGTAAAATCTATCGAGCCGTAATTTTTATTTGGGGGTCTAAACAACTCTTGTGTTTTCAACACATTTTCGAGCATTCACTCACTGTCTTCTACTCATTGATAGTGTGACATTAAAACATGGTGTGGGCAAGTGTGTATGCACGTGTCTTATAGATGATTTAAAACCATGGTAGAATATTGCTTTATGTTAGATTCTAAAGGTTTAAGAATTTATGTATTTAGAACTCTAATTTGTAATGTTGGCAAACCATGATCAAAACATTGTACTTAGTCTAGTTTAGGCTTGCTCAAAGTTGATAAAATATTGTAAAGTTGGAATCGAGTGACTGCAGATGTATTGGGACATCTCGGCTTGGCTTAATCGATCGAAAGTTAGACTCGATCGATCGAAAATTGGCCCAGATGTGTTTTCTGCAGAAATTCCAGCTCAGCCCTAACTCTTTAAACGTTTAGGGTTTTATGTTTTTGCCCTAGGTATATAAGGCAAAACCCTAGCCACGTTTTCTGAGTTGCATAAGTTGTATTATTGCTCATACATTGCAGTTTTGTGTGAATCTCTTGTGAGATCTTAGAGAAGCTTTCCTTTACACAAAACTTAGGGTTTTCAAGGTAGAGATGATTTCAACATCTTGAAGATCATTACAGTTGCAACCATTGGAACTTAAAGATAAACAAGCAGGGAGCTTGTAGCTGATTGAGGAATTCAAGAAAGAAGTAGTCCGTGGATTCGGAGCCTGCGCGTGGTCGTGTCAGGAAGTTCTACTGGTTGGTAGCATTAGGAAGTCGAGCGGGGGAGCTTGTAGTCCTTTTGTAAGAACTTCAATTCCTTCATAGTGAATTCTGGTTTGCCTTGAGGATCGGTGGGTAAAATCCTCCCCAGGTTTTTCCGTGTGGTTTCCTGGGTGATCATATCTTATGTTCTTTATTATTTCCGCTGCTTTATATGTTTTATATGCATGATATGATTATTTGATTGTTTTAACCAAGAATTGTTTAATTTGACTAAGTAACAACTTGGCTAATTAATCTAGGCTACGCAATCTTGTTGTGTTTAAAGGGGTCTTAAACCGTTCACTTTACATTGTGCACCAAATATTCTCTACTTATATACCCAAAACAAAAACTATCCAACCAAATTACCCAAACCTAAATCATATTTAATCTCCTAATTTAAAAAAAAAAAAAAAAAAAACCCGTAGGGGTTTTGACGCCTTGATGGTGGTGGGAGGCCAATATGACGGAGTCGACGTCCCCTTAGATTTCTCTCTCTCTCTCTTTCAAATGTTTTATCAGTCATAGGTCTTTTATAGTGAAACAATGTGTTTTGATTTTGTATTGAAACAATGCGTTTTATTTAACAATCCACAACATTTTTATGTCTCTTTATCTCTCTCCAATGCCTTATCTAGTTAGTTATTACTATTAGTCCTTAATTATTATTTTTTTGCTTTTTTTTTTAAAATATTAAAATGGTGGGTATGCTAAAAGACAAGAAAAAGAGAGAAATGTGTGATGTAAGCTTAGGCAATTAATGAGAGACTAATGAGATAACAGTAAATTAAGTTAATGTAAACTTTTGGGTAATAGTAAAAAAAAACTTAATGAAAGAGATTAAAAAAAAAAAATGCTAAATGCAAAATTAGAGCGTCACTTGGCAAGACCTCACGCACTCCCATATGAGATCTCTGCTTATATATATATTGTTGATTATTCCTTTATAACTTCTAATCACTAATCAACATGAGTCTCAAAAAACTTTGTGAGGACTTTATCATATGTACAAAATAAGTATAGATTTTTTTATCTTTGTTTTTTTGTTTTTTTTTTTTTTAAAGGATATTGCTATTGTTTTCTTCCTTATAAGAATATAAGCATAGATTAAATTTTCATTATTTTTGACAATTTTTCTTTAATTCCTTTATAATTTATATATTGTGTTGGTTTAAATGAGGTTTTTCTCAAGTTTTCAGAGGATGGAATTTAGATAAGATGTACAACTTTTATACGCCAAGCATTGACTATAAGTCTTGTACATGGAATAAATGGAGATAAGAAATTAAGAATATGGTCCATTTTGGTCGGCCTTAGCTTGATTTGTCTAGACATCAATTTTCTCTCTTGCCAAAAGTCCAACTTATTTTAGGTGGAAATTTCCTTGATTATTACTTGTATACAAAATTCTAGGATCATTAAATTGGAATAGGTCCCTTACTAACCTAACCAATTGGAATAGGATGAAATTTCTTCCCATCCACACTAAACGTTGTGTACACTCCAAATTTTTTTTGCATCTCATAATGATACGTTGTTGATAGGTGTCATCCAAGTCCAACATGATTGAGAGTTGTAATTGAGACTATGGCCCAGAAGTTTTACTATTCAATACTTTGCAAGAAAAATTAAACACTCGTTTGACGTAATAGGAGACCATGGAATTTGACATTGTATAGACTGGGGCTTGTTCTTGATGTTGTGAAATTGCTGTAGGTACTAAAAACCCTAGTTTGATTAGTTGGCAAGTCATGTTCTTTAATCGTGAAAAGTCTACAATGAAAAACTTTAGTGTTCCTACAATAAATGTTTTGGAGAGAAAATTGTTAGCCCCCTCATCCCATTGGGACCCTTCTATTTATACAAAGGAAAAAGGGTCCAATATTCCTAAGTGTGACTAAGTTACATGGAATTTTTGTGCAAATGTGCCTAGATTTCTTTTAAAAATTTAATTATAATTTTAAACTCTAATTTGGTGATTTTTATATGATTTCATGTGTTCTTAAATAATCTGAATGCTATTTTAGTTTGAGCAAATTATAGAACATAGAATCAGTAATTTAGCAACATAGGTGTAGGAGAAGGCATGTAGTGGTTTAGGAAGAGTAGGCATTTAGTTATAAGGGAAGAGGAGTAGGCATAAACATAAGAAAACCTTTGGATGGACAAATAAGGAAAACAAAGAGTTTTTGATGATTAACACCCCTCTATCTTATCCATTAGTCTTATTTATTACTAATTAAAATCTATTGAATTTAGTAAATAACTGACGTGGCATCTAATAAGTGTATTAAATTAAGAATGATGTATTTTATTTCAAAAAAAAAAAAATCAGTTATCTTTTCAAAGAGAGTGCCATTTGGCAAAACTTCGTGCTCTCCCGTGTGAGATCTCTGCTTTTATATATATATATATATATTGATTTGTGGTACAATATATTTTTTCTCCTTAATTTTAATCTTGAGTTGTCCTTGTCTCTAATTCTTAAGGGCCCATTTGATACGTGTGTTTAAACAGCAGTTTTCAGTTTTTTTGAAAATACGTATAGGTGAAAAAATGTGTAAAAATGTGTAATGTTGTTTAAAAATGAAAAATATGTGTTTAAAATGATGTACCAAACAGTCCCTAAGTTTTGTTAGTTTAATAATGAGTTAAATTAATTTTTTGAAAAATATTAAATAAAGTGGGATTAAAGAAAATCATAATAAAGTATTAGATTTGGTTATTGATAATAATAAAAATAAAATTTAGGTTTTCTTGTATATAAACAAATATGTCATGAAGCTTCCAAGAAGCACCACTCCCAAGTCCTTCTACCTACCAACGTGATAGCACATTGCAATGTTTTTTACTTTTATATTTCCAAGAGTCTCGTAGTCATCTCACTTAATCAATTTGAAAACTCTCCACAGTCCAGATGCAAGCTCTAAACTTTGAAGTTTTGAAGAACTAAGAGCATCCACAGCAATGGAGCTAAAAATTTAGCTATTTGGTACCACAAAAAATTATTTTATCTATTTTACCTACACACATGCTGCAGCAGTGAATCTATTTTAGTTTTCAATACAATAAAATAATATAAACATCACAATAAAATAATATATCCACTACACACAACCACTACACACAACCATCACAGCCACACACAACAACAACAACCACAACCACCACCACAGCCCACACACAACAACAACAACCACAACCACCACCACAGCCCACAAGAAAGAAAAAAACAAAAATCAATCAAGCCTACACCCACCAGACCCACCAGGTAACACCCACACCCACCACCACGAAACCCACTCGAGCCACCATCGCGAACACACCAATCTACCCACAAACCCACCCACACAGACACTGTATTGAACCCAATGACCCCCTTATGGACCATACTGACCCACCATAGCACACCAACCACACCACAGCACACCGACACTGATGAACCCAACCGACACCGATGAACCCAACCACACCATGGCCCACCGATGCCAACGAACCCAGCCACCCCCGAAAATTTCATCAATTGCGCCAAAATGCCCACAGATCGGAAAACAAAAGCCCACTGCCACTGCCACAAACACAAACACAAGCCCACTGCCCACAACAGAGCAAAAAAACACAAAGACAAACCCACATCAGTGCTGGGCATGAGATAGCACAGAGAGGGTGGAGCTCGGAGGTTTGACCTTTGAGGTGGAGATCTAGAGAGAGAAAATGCGAGATGAAGTGGTTGGCATTGGGCAGGGGTTTGGTCGGCAACAACGTGCTGAAATGAGAAGGGTGAGGATTGAGTAGAAAGGAGCAACGAGCAGAAATGGAAAAGAGGAGAGAAGAAAAGAAAAGAAAAAAATAATATTAAAATATTATGATCAGTGTGAATGCAACATAAAATAGTGTTTTTTTGTTTTTTTTTTGTTTGTTTTACCTTTGAGCTACAGTGCACATCTATCTTTAGATGTGCACTGTAGCTGAGAAGCTAAAATTTTTAGCTTTAGCTCCACTGCTGCAACCCTCTTTTTTGTGTTTTGGTGTAGGTAAAATAGCTATATAGCTATTTAGCCACACTGCTGCAAATGCTCTAAGAAAGAAAGCTTCTGTGCCCACACATGATAGCACATTCCAAGTCCATTTGGCATCAGTTTTAGCTTTTATCTCTTGTGTACATCTTTCTAAAACTTAATATTTTCTCACTTTTTTCAATTTTTCTAAGGTACAAGTATACTTAAGTACACTTTCAGCAAAAAGTTAGATAAGAGCATCCACAGCAGTGGACCTAAAAATTTAGCTTTTTAGCTCCACCAAAAGTTACTTTATCTAATTTACCTACACACATGCTGCAGCAGTGTATCTATTTTAGCTTTCAACACAATAAAATGATATATTCTCTACAATAAAATAATATATCCTACTACCAAAAAAAATCCACAGCACCAATCACAACCACCTCTATCATCAGCTACAGCCACAGCCACAACCACCACCACTGCCACCACCACTGGCCACAACCACCACTCTACTTTGGCAACCACAACGCAACATAGAAAAAAAAGAAAAAAGAAAAAAACAAAACCACAACCACAATCACAACCCCATCACCACTAGTCACCATAAACCACTAGCCATGACAACCACAACCACAACCCACTGCCACTGCCACAACCATAACCACAACCACCCACACGACCACAGCAGCCGTTGCCACCACCACCACAACAAAGAAAAAAAAATCAACCAGCCCACACCCACTCGACCCACCAGGCAACACCCACACCCACCACCACGAAACCCAACTGAGCCACCACAGCACACCAACCACACCACAACCCACCGACGCTGATCTACCCACCACAGCCTAGCAACTATTCAACCACACCACAGCCCACCAATACCGACGAACCCAGCCACCCACCAACGCCTATCTACCCACACAACCACCACCACCACTGAGACAAAGAGGTGATTGGCGTGGGTTTGAGACAGAGAGGTGACGGTGAGAGAGGAGAGTGACTGAGAGAGTTGGCTTGAGAGATTTTTGGGAGAGGATGAGAGCTTCAAATGGAGTGAGAGTCACTGACTGAGAGAGAGAGAGAGGCACAGAGTGAGAGAGAGAGAATGAAATAATATTTTAATCAACCAGTAGAATAAAATAATATTTCTTTTAGCTCTCATGAACAGTGCACATCTATCTTTAGATGTGCACTGTAGCAGTGGAGCTAAAAAAAATAGATTTAGCTCCACTGCTGGAGCATCATTTTAGTGATATTGGAGCTAAAATATAGCATTATAGCTACACTGCTGCAAATGCTCTTACCTGATAATTGCTTAAAAGTACAATATTATCTTAATTTTGGTAGGCATTATCACATCTATTTTGTATTTATTCCCACACCTGAGAGTTTGCAAGTTTTCTATAAAATATACTCATTACGTGTATTTTTCTCTTGTAATAGATCTAAACTAATGAGCTAAACATGTAGACATCAAGCCAAGAGAATCAAGGGTTAAAATCAATTGAGAAGTGGCTTTTGAAGAATTCAGTGAGTCAAAGATCTGTGGAAACATAAAAAGAAAGAGAGAAATTCGTTTGAGCTAAAGATGGAAAAAATCCTGGCATGGAAATATTCTAACAAGTTTTAGTATTTTGGACATATCTTTTTACTCAAATATTAGATTGACTTAATTCTTGCATCAACAGAAGAGAACTTGAAGATCTAAAACTTTGTAGTTTACCAAAACTTTAGATTCTGCTGTTTTAAAGGCCAAAACAGACCCGAAAGTTGACCCACTGTTGAAAAAGGAGAATTAACATTTTATATTTTCCTTTTTGGGAAGCATGTGTTTTAAGGTTTTGAATGTTATAAATATTAAAGGAATAGAAGGGAAACCACATTTTTTGGCTGCTGGGAAACCTTATTTTTCATCAATTTTTAAGAGTTTTATTTTCTATGGAAGCTTAAGAACCTAAGCTAGGGTTAGGGGTGAATCCCCATTGTTGTAAGTTGTCTACTATTCAATCCAAGCAGTTATATTTTATAATTGTTTTATTAATTGACATTTGATTTCTAATTCTTTCATAAGTCTATTCTTGAATCTTGTTATTTTTAGAATAGGGTCTTATAATCTTTGATAATGACTTAATTTTGCATATTTATATCATTATTATAAAGAATTATCATACTTATTTTGAGTTAATTCATACATTTTATATTTGGTTTTAGAATAATGTTGAATAATCAATTTTGTGCTCAATTGAATTTTAATGCGTGAATTTGTCTTTTGTAGGAGAATGAAATTAAATGAGCGGATTTGTGCAAAGAAGAAGACTAATGGACTTTACTTTTACAAGGGCCATAATGAAGTCAAAGTAGGCCAACCCAATGAAATTTGAGTTCAATTGGAGTAAGAAATCAAAGGAAATTTGCACCAAATCCAAGTCCAAATTGGATTAGGATTCCAGCCTGCACACCAATTAGTATTTAGGACATAACTTTTGGCTCACATGTCGAATTGATATGATTCAAGTTGGAATGGAAATATAATTTAAAGGGCTACATCTTTGTAGTTTACCAAAATTCTGAATTCTAAAGTTAAATGGGCCAAAAACGTCGGTTAAGAGAAGCCTAAAAACTTGAGATTTTCTCCAAACGGGAATTCACTTGTAATAGGATTCCTTGACTTATTTAAAGGCTCTTTAGGGAAAAATTAAGAGGGGAGCTACTGTAGAACATAATTTAAGTTTTCTTAAAGTTTATTTACAGTTTTTAGAGTTTCATTTGTTTTATGGGTTGCTAGAAGCCTTGTTAAGACAAGGGGTGAAACCCCACGGTTTATTGGAATGTTCTTAACAATTATTTTATGGTTTTAATGCTTATGTTATTATGTTTTTTTATTGATTTACTCATCTAGAAAAGTTTTTAGTTTTGTATAATTCTCTGATTTATCGTGGACTCTGGGCACGTTAAATGCTTAATATTCCCTGTGAACTAGTTCACTAGTTTTGTTTTGCCCAAAATCAATTAATTTTATAAAATTACATTAGACAATTAATTCTTGAGTTCTTATTGTTAAATCATCTAACTAAGATCATCCTTCATATGAATTTTAGTTGAGTTATAAAATAAATATTGTTAAGACTACCAATAGATGTGTTGTTTGTGGATCCCTAAACCTTAGCACCTTAATATATTGTTATTTTCTCTCAATTTAAATTACCTTTACTAAACCATCAAAATTCTCTTCAATTAAATGTTATTATTTTAGTTTTATTCTCTTGTGGTTTGCTAATCAATTCCCTTTTCCCTGTGCATTCAACCTCGGGCTTACCGAGTTATTACTTCGTGACAATCCTGCACTTAGGAGCATTATTTAATGTGAGGACATATGTGAATCATGTTAGGAACATATGTCAATATAGAATTGGCTAATCCTTTGACAAAACACACTTTACTTGTAATTGGGTAAATCTAGGATGTGTTATTACTTCAAGGAACAAGGTTTCAAGTCTAAGTGTTAAAGCCATGCAAATCTGTCCAAGAATCAAGTGAAGAACTGTTAGATTTTAAAGCTCGACGGATAGAATCTATTGAGGTTTAAGAGGCAGCTTTTGCCCGATGCTCAACAGCTGCTCAATAGATACCCTATCTATTAAGATTTATGAAAATCATATTTTTAGTTCTGATTTTCATCCAATCTGTGTATAGATGTTTGGGCTTTCTTTTCTCACAACCCTAAACATATATAAAAATTATTTTAAGGGCCGTCACAATTGATGCAAGTGAGTACAACTTGATGCAAAGGTTTTACACAAGCATATTTTGACCGGAGACATATGCCCTAGTTCATCTTTCTCTTTAAGAAGCTGTTGCATTTGTACGCTGTAGGATTTTGTAACCAAGGAGCTTCGTGATCTTCATCGTGTTGATGAACTGAAGAAATTTTCAGCCAACATCCTTCTCAAGTTGGTGGTTAGTCACGTACTTGGATCCATGCATTGATTGGTTAGTCACGTACTGGGAGCCGTGCATTGAAAAGGAGAGATTGTCACCACAGAGCAAGTCCAATTGGATATTGGGTAAGGGTTCAACTGTAAGTTGGTATAAGGTACTAAGATTCCTTTACTTGTAATTGCTTGTTGTGATAATAGTGGATTCTTGGGAGTGGTGACCTTAAAATCACCCGATGGGGTTTTTTCCTTGGAGATTTTCCCCATTCGTAAACAAATCACCGTGTCAACTTTATTTTCCGCTACATATTAACTTAGTTGGTGATTTGTTTGTGCTATCATGCATATTGCATGTTAATTGACTTAATAAATTAACTTGGCTATTTAATTGGTTAATTTATCACAAGGGGTCAATACATTCTTGGCCTATCATTTAAGTCGCAGCAATCTCTCTAGTAAAACACGGTAATCTTATTAGATATTACTTTTGCCATAGTATTGCCTCTACGGTATGCGATGTTCTTGAGTTTTCCTATCAAAATTATTATTTTATAGACTAAATTGTTGGAAGAATTGATGAATATAATCAACCATAGAGAGTTCTATTAATAAAGCTTATTTCTAAATATTCCAATCGGATAATTTATGTGTTTTCTTACCCGATTGTGTACTAAATTGGATTGGTAGCGAACGCTTAACAATATTGGTGGACAAACCCTAACACCCTAGTGATTTTAATTACTGAATTTACCAAACTTTATTTTTCCTAAGTTTCAATCATATTTTTCTACATATTATTGGTGCTTTTGATGTGTTCTTGTTTTCCTTTTCTAGGTGGAACAACAACCTTAGCTACATTACAATTGCCATTACAAAATTAGACAACATCAATTGTTGGCGCCATTGATGAGGAATAGGTGCAAAGCAAGGAGCACAAGAGGAATAGGATGGCTGGTGTTGAGTTCTTCAAACCTGGTAAACTCATTCCTTTCTTTTTAATTTTGTTATATGCAAAATAGATATAGGGACGACTACAGTAGATTTGCAAAGAGACCCGATACAGATTCCGAAGCTCTTTTTGTAAATTTATTTGATTCATCCAGTTCATCTAATTCTTTGAGTACATATTCACACACATCTAACACCATGAATGAAGATGAGTTGCCCATTAAATCTTTACATGATTACTTGCAACCAATGAGTAATAGTGCACCTGCAAAACTTTGATTTTAAACCAGGAATGATTCCATTTCTCCCCACCTTTCATGGTTTGGAGAATGAGATCCTTTATGTGCACATTAGAGAATTTGAAGAGGTGGTGGTTACCTTCCATAATCAAGTAGGAGCAATAGATACAATTAGACCAAAATTCTTTCCTTTCTCCTTGAAAGAGAGAGCAAAACGTTGGTTGTATTCATTGAGACCTAGGTTGATTAGGACATGGGGTGGGATGACACATGAATTTTTCAAGAAATATTTTCCTAAACATAAAAAAAAAAAAAAAAAGCTCTTAAAAGACAAATTTCGACCTTTCACAAAAAGAAAGTGAGACTTTGTACCATGCTTTGGAAAGATTTAAAGACCTTTTTGTCAGACCGTGAGCTGTGCCATTTTACCTCAAAACCAATTGGTGATCAGGAAAGCACACTCAAATCTTTTATGACATTTGACATTACACCACACGGGCCTATTTTTAGAGTGGTTGTAGGGAGTTAAATTGTGGTTCCCCTAATAATCTCTCCCTCACAATGACACTCCCGTGACTCGAACCCATGACCTTGGCTTTGATACCATTTTTCGGACCGTGAGCTATGCCATTCCACCTTAAAACCAATTGGTGATGAGAAAAGTACACTTAAATCTTTTATGGCATTTAACATCACACCACACAGGCCTGTTTTTAGATTGGTCGTAGGGAGTCAAATTGTGGTCTCCCCAACACTTTTAAATTTATGTCATCACCATGGTTATGAGAGTTGGTGCATTTTGAGCTATTTTTATGAGGGACTTACCAATAGAGAGCACCAATTTGTTGAAATGATGTGTAATGGGGAATTTTTGCAAAAAGACCTTGATGAGGCCATAGAGTATTTGAATGACCTAGCAAAAAAAGCCTACACTTGGACTGGACCAAATAGTGTTAAGAGTACCAATCAGTCTAGACCTAATGCCTCCACTCCTTCTAGTGGAGGAATTTACCAGTTGAAAGAAGAAGGTAGTTTGAAAGCTCAAATTGTTAGTTTGATAAGAGAGATAGATGCTTTAAAATTGAAAGGGGTTGTTGGCAACAGACAAGTTTATCAAAGTGAGATTCATGAAGAGTGCAAAATTTTCCATGACATTGGGCATCCTACCAAGGATTGCCCAATCTTGCCTAGTATGGTAGGAATGTATGAAGAACATTGCGGGGCCATTAGTAATTATAATAGGATTTATTCACCCTACCCTAAGACTTATAATCCAACTTGGCTGAATCATCCTAACTTTAGTTGGAAAATGAGACTCGCCCTTCAACACAATCACAAATGCCACAAAGGAATTTTTCCCAATCACTTCCTACACCACATTCATCACATTCACATCCATCTAATTCACTTGAGAATACCATTCATGCATTCATAGAGGCTCAAAGTAAGATAAATCAAAAGCATGATACATTGCTCACCCAACATGCTGATGATAATAGGGAGATAAAGAGTCATATTTCTAAGTTGACTAGTTCTCTAACTATAAATGAGAAAGGGAAATTTCCATCCCAACCTCAAAATCCTCAAGGTCAACATATGGCTCAATGTTCTGAAAAGAATAATTCACATCTTGAGCAAGCCAATGCTATTACTACTCGAAGCCGAAAAAATGTAGATATTCCAATGGTGACTCAGGAGCCTAAGGAAGAAGACACGGGTAGTAATGATATTGACTTGTCCAATGCTGATGAAATTGTTAAGAGACCAGTTGCTATACCATTTCCTCAAGCTTTAAAATCTCCAAGTAAATTGGACTCTAGCCCTGAAATTTTGGAAAACCTTAGACAAGTAAAAATGAATCTTCCATTGTTACATGTCATTAAGCAAATGCCATCATATGCCAGGGTAATTAAGGATTTGTGCAAAATGAAAAGAAGGCACAATGTCAAGAAGACAGCTTTTCTAACAGAGCAGGTAAGTGCTTTAATTCAACATAAGACCACTCCCAAATACAAAGATCCTAGATGTCCCACTATTTTATGTACTATTGGGAACCATGATATTGAACATGCATTGTTGGATTATGGGCTAGTGTTAATTTGATGCCTTACTCGGTTTACTTACAGCTTGGTCTAGGTAATATAAAACCCACTTTTGTGGTGTCACAATTAGTTGATCGATCTATAAAAAGGCCAAGAGGGGTGACAGAAGATGTATTAGTCAAAATTGATAAATTTTATTATCCTGTTGATTTTCTAATTTTGGATACACAATTTTTTGTGCATGCAAATTCTAATATTCCTATCATTCTTGGACGTACTGCTAATGCCTTAATAAATTGTAGGAATGGACTCATGAAGCTTACTTTTGGCAACATGACATTGGAAGTGAACATCTTTAACATTAGCAAGCAAATAATAGGAGATGAAGAGTGTGAAACTGTGAATTGGCTAAATGCTATTGTGGAAGAAAAATTTAATGAGACATTTTTCTGACCCTCTTGACTCTTGTCTTGTCAATTCTTATTATCCTGATTCCTTCATTAATTCTAAGGTTGTTGATGTTTGTTATTTGTCTGATGAATCACAGATTATGGAAGTGAATGGTTGGAAACCACGATTTGAGGAGTTGCTTGAAAGAGAAACAAAGCCTCTTCCTTCTAGTGTTGAGGTACCAAAGTTGGAGCTGAAACAATTTTCATGTGGGTTAAAATATGCATTCTTCATACTAGGTGATATCTTTCCTGTTGTTATTACTTCTGAATTAACTATGGAGCAGGAAGATGAGTTAATTATGCTTTTAAAGAAATATAAAACTGCAATTGGTTGGACCTTGGTAGATATTAAGGGAATAAGCCCTTTGATTTGCACTCATAAAAATAATCTTGAAAATTATTTAAAGGCTACTAGGGACCAACAACATAGACTTAACACAACAATGAAAGAAAATGTTAAAAATGAGATTTTGAAATTGTTGGATGAGGGTATTACTTACCTAATTGTTGATGATAAATGGGTTAGTCTTATGCAAGTGGTTTGCAAGAAGTCTAGAGTTACAGTTGTAAAGAATGCAAAGAATGAATTGGTGCCTATCAAACTTGTGACTAGGTGGCAGATGTGTCTAGATGATAGAAAATTGAATGCAGCCACTAGAAAATACCAATATCCATTGCCTTTTACTGATCAAATCTTGGAGAGAGTGGATATTCATGAATTTTACTACTTTTTAGATGGTTCTTCTAGTTATCACCAATTTGAAATTGATTAAGAGGATCAAGATAAGAACCTTGTTTTAAATTGGGAAAAGTGTCATTTCATGGTATCTTTTGGAATTGTCTTAGGCCACATTGTTCTTATAATTGTATCATATTATTTCACTTTCTTGTTTTTGCGAAACTTACATGTTTGTGGGAAATTGACTTTGGAAGCCCCTTTGAAAAGTTGCAGGTGCTCTCTAAACCTCTTTTTAGCACGCCTTTTTGCTTTTCTTAAAAACATTGAGGTCAATGTTAGAATTAGGTTGGGGGGTGGGATAGTCATCTCTTGCATGCTTGTTGTGTTTGCCTCCTTTTTCCATTGTGTCTTTTAAAACCAACAAAAAAAAAAAAAAAAAAAAGGTTTTGTTTGAGAGTTACGTGTTTTGAGGCTTTGTTGTTGACGTGAGAATGAGATGTTTGCTTGAGTCATAGATTCTATTTTATGTTCTTGCTTAAAAAAAAATAAAAATGCACTATTTTGATCACAAGAATCATATGAGGTTTTTGGTTGTTAGAATGCATATGAATTTGAGAACACCTAGAGATTTAATGCTTATGATTCTTGTAAATTCTTGTCCCATTCTTGTTGAGTGATTTCCTATTAATTCTTTTGAGTTTTATTATAGTCTATTTTCTTTTTGTTGAGTGATATTCACCTGAAAAAAAAAAAAAAAAATCAATATCCTTTGCTTTTCATCATTCATCATATTCTATTGTTGATCTCATTATTCTTGTTTTGGTTATCTATTGGGGCACCCATTACACAGTTGGTGGCATGTTGGTTGATATACTTGGGATATGATTTTGGTCATTTTAGGATGTGTTTGAGCCTTTCAAGCTAACCCTTTTACAAATGTAATCATTAGAAACCATGTTGAGCCTAAAATTGAGCCTTTTTCTTTGATTGAGCCACATTCTCATACCTACTCCTTATGGAGTTGAGCCACTTATATAATCTCTCTTCACCAAATTATTTTTAAAATATGCTAGGTGTAGACAGTCGATTTTGCACCCATAATTTAATTTGGGAAGATGACTAAAAAGACTATTCATATACCCAAAAATCATAGTTGAATTACACGCATTAATTCATTCATTGCATGTCATAAAAATGATCTTGAGATTCTAACGGTTACGACGGTATACCAGATTCCTGAATCGGACTATTGGATTAAAAGATATCACATGATCAAGTTTTCATGGAACTGATAGCGTGTAATTAATTTAAATTAATTCTGATTGGTTAAACAATTAAAAATTAATTAATTAATTTTGAGATTGGTTGTTGGTTTTGGTTTTTGTCAAAAATAAGCCTGCTTGCATGTGAATAAAATGGATAATCAGATAATGAGAAAATTGTTGATAATTAAGTCTTTTTAGAATATTTTTCTATAAGATAATTTGTTACTTTAAAGACTTGATTATCGAAATAAAAGGGATTAATTTTAGAATATGAGTTAAAAACGCGTCTAGGTGCAATTCCCGACTTAGAAAATCTTCAAAAAAGAGTCCAAATCAAACCAAAATTAGAAGTGGGGCTTGGCACACAAGAGGGACGATCGACACTCTTGGAGTGCCGATCGGCACAGACTTGAGGCCTGGCCCGGGAACCCTCTAATTAAGATAAAACCTATCTATTTCGAATTTTTGGGAATAACGATGCATTCTAATTCGTATATGATATTATTCAGCTTATTTTCCAAGCATCCAACCTCTATAAATGGGGGAAAAACATCCTAAATCAGGGCTCTTCTTTTTCTGACTTCTTTGTTCCCTTACATTAAAGACATTCTAGAAGCCTTGACTTTAAGAATTTCTTTTTTGTAAGTAAAATATTTTAGATCTCAAAGAAGTGAAAATTTCTTTGATTTCTAAAGTATTCTTCCATTGAAGGGTACATTCATGTAAGTAGGTATTTAATTTTGTTCTTGTGTTTATTTTTTTCTTTTCTCTTAACTGATATATTTGTGTTGTTCATTGCATATATATATATATATATATATTATGAATATGTGTCTGATGTTATTGTCAATATGATCTTGTTCACAATTTATATATGCCATGCTTATATGTTTAGTTGGAATTTTTTTTATTTGATTAACATGCTTATGATTTAATTCTTCTTTAGTTGCAATTAATCACTACAACCTTACAGATCTGTATTTTCATCAAATACAAATTTGAAATTTTTTCTAAACAAACACAGATCTGTATTTTCACTAAATACAGATCTGAAAATTTTTCTGAATAAAAAAACAGATTTGTATTTTCATTAAATATAGATCTGAAAATTTTTCCAAATAAAAAACTGATCTATTTTTTTCATTAAATACAGATCTAAAATTTTTTCCAAACCAAAAACTGGTCTGTACTTTCATTAAATATAGCTAAAAATTTTCAAGCATACAAAATTGATCTATATTTTCATTAAATACAGATCTGAACTTTTTTATAATAAAAAAATGGTTTTCTTCTTAAATAAAAATTGCAGATTTTAAATTTTAAAAGAGTGAATTGATATTGAATTTAGGATTTTAATATGTCATTATAATTTCATGCATCTTTTGAAAGGGTATATAATGGTCATGTAGAGTATAGAAGACCAGACTCTGTTTGGGCAGAATGGGTGCCTAATACCTTCCCATTCCATAACCTAGCACCCGAACTTAGGGTTTTGGATAGTAGACTAGTGTTTTATCTTTTGTTTTGGTAGATTTTAAATAGGATCAAAGCCCTGTAATATGACTCTACCAAGATTATAGATTGTATTTAGGACCAAAGTCTTGTAATATTACTCTAACAAGATTTTATTTACATAATTAATGAAATTTGATGTAAATTTTATATTTATGTTTTTCTTATTTTTTGTAACAAAAAATAAGTGGTGACTCCACACAATTACCCAAAAGAGAGGTGCCCTAAGCACCCAAATCTCTTTTTGAGAGCACCCTGAAGTTTCCGGTCTCTCACACTAGGGATTATTTATTATGGTTTGGAAAAATGGTTTGCAAAGAATTGTTCTGTTATTATTCTTATCGTGGAATTTGGTTGAAATTTTACATTATTAGGTCCTTGTACAAAGTTGTTTATTGAAGGAAGAATGAAAAAAAGAAAAAGAAAAAAAAAAAAAAAAAAGAGAGAAAAGTGAAGAAGAAATTGAAAAGGAAAAAAAGAAAAAAAGAAAAAAAAAGAAGAATGAAAAGGTAATGCAATTGTTAGAAGGTAATTCTCGTGAACCATGGTTACAAAGGCCTCTAGCATGATCTTGAAATTATTTGTGCATCCTTTCCATTCTTTGTTTCACCCATTCACCTTTGGCCCCATTATAACCAAGATTGAATGACTAATTGATCCTAGGTGGGTTTGTGGTAAGAATGTTGGAGTCCCCAATAGATGACATCTTTCATGAAATCTTTGTGTTATTTTATTGTTTATCCTTCCTATATATATAAAAATAAATAAAATAAAAAATTCATCCAAATCTCGGAGTGAATTCTTCGGAAAAATACTTATTTTGGTGAGGTTTGGAGCAAATAAATTTTTGGTGTGTTCTCTCATTTATATGTGTTTTGGATTAGTTGTTAAGATGGTCATTGGCACTACACTCACACCCATTTTTTAGATTTTGTTGATTCTTGGACTTGAACAGCATCTTATGATATTTAGTGAATGACTTGTTCAAGTGTTTGATAATTTAACTTCATCACATGTATCTTTTGAGAAACTACATTTGTGGGTAGCTTGTTGTAAACCCTCATGAGACACAATTCGTCCACTAGGGATTGCCTAAGGGTTTAAAGGCTTGTTGCATATGCTAAATGCAATTGAATCTGCCAGCAAAAGTGGTATCATATTTTTGCATTTATTTTATTATATTGTTTTCTTATCTTTTAGTTTACGCTTGGAAGGGTTAGTGTGGGCTTCATGTGTTTTGTGATTGGTAGAGACTAGCAATGTTCAGGTTGGGGGGTATGTTAATAGCTTAAAAGTACAATATTATCTTAGTTTGGTAGGCATTATTACATCTATTTTTTATTTATTCCTACACTTACACGTAAATATGAGAGTTTGCAAGTTTTCTATAAAATATACTCATTACATAAAGTCAAGAGAATCAAAGGGTGAAAATTAATTGAGAAGTGGCTTTTGAAGAATTTAGTGAGTCAAAGATGTGTGGAAACATAAAAAGAAAAAAAGAAAAAAGAGAGAAATTCGTTTCAGCCAAAGATGGAAAAAATCTTGGCATGGAAATATTCTGACTAGTTTTGGTATTTTGGCTATATCTTTTTACTTTGATATCAGATCGACTTGATTCTTATGGCCATAGAAAGAGAACTTGAAGATCTAAAACTTTGTAGTTTACTAAAACTTCAGATTTTGCTGTATTAAAGGCCAAAACTGACCTGGAAGTTGACCAACTGTTGAAAAACGGGAATTGACATTTTATATTTTCCTCTTTGGGAAGCATGTGTTTTAGAGTTTTGAATATTATAAATATTAAAGGGATATAAGGGCCGCCATACACGTTTTTTGGCTGCTGGGAATCCTTATTTTACATCAATTTTTAAGAGTTTAATTTTCTATGGAAGCTTAAGAACCTAAGCTAGGGTTAGGGGTGAATCTCCAATGTTGTAAGTTGTCTACTACTTAAATCTAAGCATGTTTTTCAGCTTTGATTACTGAAATCAATTGTTCTATTTTTATAATTGTTTTATTAGATTGATATTTGATTTCTAATTCTTTCATAAGTCTATTCTTGAATCTTCTTATTGTTGGAATAGGGTTTTATAATCTCTCTAGTAAAACGTGGTAATCTTGTTAGAACTTTTGTCATAGTATTTCCTCTAAGGTATGCGATGTTCTTGAGTTTTTCTAGCTAAGTTATTATTTTATAGACTAAATTGTTAGAACAATTGATGAATATAATCAATCAAAGAGGGTTCTATTAATAAAACTTATTTCTAAATCTTCTAATCAGATAGTTTGTGTTTACTTAACCGATTGGGTACTAAATTGGATTGATAGTGGATGCTTAACAATATTGGTGGACAAACCCTAACGCTCTAGTGATTTTAATTACTGAATTTACCAAACTTTATTTTTCTTAAATTTCAATCATATTTTTCTACATATTATTGGTGTTTTTGGTGTGTTCTTGTTTTTCTTTTTTTAGTGGAATGACAACCTTAGCTACACTACAATTTCCATTACAAAATTGGATGACCTGTTCAATAAATTGGACGAGCACTGCTCCATGTTTTATCCATGCGAAATAGTATAATAATGCCAGTATTCATAGTCCTCCTATTGTTACTATGATGATACCTATACACAGGAATAATACTCGCGGTTCTTCAGCGTAAACAAATAGAAGTAGACTTTTTATAAATTATGCTTAATGCCTACAATAACTTAGAAAAGAAAGGGGTATATATACGACTTACAAAATCTACAAAAAAAATTAAATTTTACATTTAAAGCCAAATTAAGTCAAATGAAATCCTCGTTTTAAATTAGTAAATCAGATCATAAATATGGCAAATTTGATTTGATGGAGAGATAAACCAGTGGCTCTTTTCACTGTGTTAGCCAGATATATGGAAATGGCTCAGTGCATCTCACTCACTTTCTCACATAACTCAATTTATTCTCCTACATGAACACATCACATTCTCATAGACATTTTGTGTTTCTCAAGCCTGGCCATTTTTGTGGAACTTATATGATACTATGATAGTGTGTCATCAAAGAAAGTAACTAATTTGAAGCCTGTGCCATTTCTAGAAAGATTGATTCCTTAAATACTTAATTGGTTTATATAAAAATTTATTCTTCTAAGTAAACCAACTGCTTTTACTGGGACATGCGATTCAAGAATGAGAATGTGCAAAAGCCTCTTTTACTAACTAGTAGCTCATCGAATTGCAGAGAGGAAAAATTCCCGACCTATCACAAGCTGACACGTCACACTATCAAGTCCACAAAATACAGTTAATTACAAAGCGCCACATATTGCTGCTAGGTTTTACTATCACTACTCAGAAACCAACAGAAATTTGCCAAGTGTTATGCAAAAACCAATCATGCATCAGCGCGTGTAAGCAATGACATAAGCAGCCTCGCACATGTAAATGATAACATAATTAGTCCAGCACGTGTAAGCAATGACATAAGCGAACCAATCAGGCTATGACATGTGTCACCAATCAGACTCCGCCACATGTTGCTCATCCACCTCCGAATTCCTATAAATAGAAGCCTTCTTAAGACATTTAGGAGGACACCAAGCCATCTGAAGCACAAGCAACATCAAAGAAGATTAAGAAGCATCAGAAGTACAAAAGCTCTGCAGGAATCAACCCTCAAAGCCTTCGAGAACTTCAAGAACTTCAACCTCAAAATTGAAGAACATTCGAAGCAAAATCATCCAAACTATCTGCCTAGATCCAAAAGTTTGCGGGAATCAAGCTCAAAGTGTCCGAAAACAGCAACAAATCACAAATCAGTGAAGCCCTAAGGATCCAAGCTTCTAAAGCCCTGAAGAACTTCTACCACAAACCTTCAAAGACGAAAAACACACTAAGAACAAGAAGAACGTGAAGAAAAAAGGACTTCCAACAAGCTCATAGCCAGAGATTCATTGTAATTCCATTTTAGCAATCTTCAATCCATCCGTCAACCAAATTGAAGGATATTTTGTGTTCAAGTCAAAATTACATTACCACAAATCCAAATCAATAAGTCTTGCAAGGAGATCAAATCAGAGGATCACTCTTTTGTAATCACAGAGAATTGTACCACATATTCAATACAAATTCGCATTTGTGAAACTATTTTACTTGTTTGATTTATTTTGAACTAAGAAATTTAGTCGTCTACATATTCTGGCACGCCCGGTGGGACTTCTCTGCCTCTCATCTCTTTCTCCCTCAAAAGAAAATAAATTTGACATCATTTTGCTACTAGCTTCAATGGCCTCTAGCAAGAATGTTTGAAAATCAGTAGTTGATGCTTCTAGTGCCAATGATTTTGTCGACCCAATCACTCGTAGTCGATCCAAGGCTCTTGACCGACTTCAACCCTAGCCAACCAAAGAAAGCCAACTTCCTATTGTCATTTCTTTGGACTTTCTTGCAAATAGGAAAGCTACCACTAAGGATTCATCTGGCTCTAAAGATTTGGAGATCAATAATCAATCATCCCCAACAAAGACCTTTTCTATCAACTCTTCACTTGTGATGAGAAACTTAATGAACGAAGTACCTTTGACTTATCCTGTTTCATCATTTTCTCCATCATATCTAGAGGTCATGCCAGTAATGATGACTAACACCTCTACCATGGAAGAAAAGATGGCTGAAATGGATCAAAGGGTCATCCTTCTCACCAAAGCACTTGAAGAAAAGGATGTCAAAATTGCTACCCTAATGAACAAGCTGGAGGTACATGATTCAGGTGAATCAAGTCTTGGCCCTAAGCAACCACCTAGCATTACCTCGAAAGAAGAAAATCCTGGGGGTGATAAAGGAAAAGGAGGTGAAGGCCCTTCTCAACATGGACATTCCACCTCAATGGCCTCGATATGTGTCCAACAATTGCAGGACATGATAACGAACACCATTCGAGCACAATATGGAGGTTCTTCTATGAGTTCTCTCATATATTCGAAGCCCTATACAAAGCACATTGATAATTTGAGGATGAAAAATGGGTATCAACCACCTAAGTTCTTCCAATTTGATGGTAAAGGAAACCCTAAACAACACATGGCTCACTTTGTAGAAACCTGTGAGAATGCAGGGACTCAAAAAGGCCTCTTTATAAAGCAGTTTGTCTGTTCACTAAAAGGGAATGCCTTTGATTGGTATACAGACTTAGAACCCAAGTCAATCGATAGTTGGGAACAACTTGAAAGAGAGTTTCTTAACCGATTCTATAGCACGCGTCGCACAGTGAGCATGATGGAGCTTACCAATACCAAATAGTGGAAAGATGAGTCCGTCATTGATTATATCAATTGGTGGCGTTCTTTGAGTCTATATTGCAAGGATAGACTTTTTGAAATATCTGCTGTAGAAATGTGCATCCAAGGCATGCATTGGGGACTCCTTTACATCCTTCAAGGGATAAAGCTCGAACATTTGAAGAGTTGGCAACCCGTGCGCATGACATGGAATTGAGTATCTCCAGGCATGGAAATATGAAACCTCCTGTACCTGAGGAAAGGAAAGAAAGACGGGAAATAAGGAAAAATGACAGGAATGTGAAAAGTAATATCAAAGACTCAATGAATATCAACCCTGCTCCAGTTAAAATTGCCACAAGAAATATGAAGGCTAATGAGAAAAGGCCCGAGGGAGGCCAACAGCGTGAGACACGTCACTCATCACTTAAGGAATGGGAACAAAAAGTGTATCCTTTCTTAGATGCCAATATGCCCAAAATGCTAGAACAACTGCTCAAGTTAAAATTAATTGAATTGCCAGAATGCAAACGACCGGAAGAGATGGGAAAAGTTGATAACCCGAACTATTGTAAGTATCATCGCATCATAAGCCATCCAATCCAAAAATGCTTTGTTCTTAAAGAACTCATCATGAAGCTAGCCAAGGAAAGGAAAATTGACTTGGATTTTAATGACGTTGCTCAGTCAAACCTTGCAACATTTGCTTGTGGGTTACCTAGTTGCATGTCTCCAACTACTAAGTAGGGGGCAAATAGCACTCTCATCCAGTTTGGTTCTCTGGAACCTATTCAAGTTCAGCTCTCACAAAAGGCATCTGATCATAATTCAAATGATGATAAAAGGTCAACAATGGATAAGGAAAAAGGCTGGATGATGGTTACTCATAGGAGATGGGAAAGAGACGAGCATTCCCTCTTCATTTGGTTACCCAAGAGTCCAAAAGAGCACAAAACCAGATTCAGCCTCGGTCAAGAAGAAAGAGTGATAAAAGGCAAGAAAGATTGGGTACAAAAATGTATGACGATTCGGCACAAACCCAAAAACTTCAAAATCTTATCACATTGGAAGAATTCTTCCCCAGAAGATTCTTTCAAAATGACTCAGCCAAGGCCGTTCACATGGTCTCTCGTTGCGAAATTCAGGACGAAAAAGAGGATGTTAATCATGGTGGTCCAAATGAGACTTTGTCATCTTTTGAGGAACTCCAATCTCAGGTTGATGAAGTTGAACCCTTGCAATCCTCCATCTCACCAGAAGAAGTGCTCACTCAAGCTCTTGAAAAGCCAGAGATATACACTCCTTCTACCAACACGCTTCAACAAAACCAGGAATGTTATGCATGCTCTCCAGACTTAACTTTCACTGATAAGGATCTATTGTTAGGCTCTAAGCTCCACAATCGTCCACTTTATGTCTCTGGTTATGCTCGTGAACAAACGATTGATCGTATTCTCATTGATGGAGGTTCGGCTGTTAATAGACTACCAAAAATGACAATGAGACGACTTGGTCTTACTATGGAGGAATTATCGCATAGTCGTTTGGTCATTCAAGGTTTTAACCAAGGAGGACAATGTGCAATCGGCATGATACACTTGGAATTAATCATTGGAGAATTGACAAGCAACGTTTTGTTCCATGTCATTGATGCCAAGACAACCTATAACATGTTGTTAGGATGTCCATGATAACACCTTAAAATGTATACTTGTTATATATTTATGTGGGTGTTATCTCCTTATTACTATGCTTAATTTGTATAATTAAGCCATGATTTGCATTAGTCCATATTATTTATCTTTACATAATTTCTTGAATAAGATGCTATCCATTGTGTGTAATTTTCTACTTTTAGGAAATCATGTGAGAAAAATGAGTTTACAAGAATTTGTGAGAGAATGGAGGCCAAACTGGAATTAAAGTGTGATGAAAAATTTAGACCCCTTAAACCAACCAGATTAACCTAGTTAATTAGCCAAGTGATTAACTTAGTCAATTTATGCAAATCTAGGTTATCACAATCACACTATCATATCAAGAATATATAAAGCAGTGGAAAATAAATAACACAAGATATGATGACCCAGGAAACTACACGATAAAAACCTGGGGAGGATTTGACCTAGCTATCCTCAAGGTAAACTTGAATCCACTGTGAAAGAATCGAAGTTCATACAAAAGGACTTACAAGCTCCCCGCTTGACTTCCTAATGCTACCCACCAGTAGAACTTACTGATACGACCACGTGCAAGCTCCAAATTCACAGACTCCTTCTTTTTTGGATTCTTCAATCAGCTACAAGCTCCCTTCTTGTTTTTCTTTAAGCTCCAATGGTAGCAACCGAGTTGACCATCAAGATGTTGAAGTAATCTCTACCTTGAAAACCCTAAGTTTTGTGTAAAGGAAAGCTCCTCAAAGATCTCACAAGAGATTCACACAAAACAAAAAAGTATGAGCAACAATACAATAGGAACCACCACCTAAAACGTGGCTAGGGTTTTGTTTAAATACCTAGGGTAAAAACATAAAACCTTAAACGTTTAATGAGGTAGGGCTGAGTTGGAAATTCTGCAGAAAAAAAAATCTGGCCGACTTTCGATCGATCGAGTCTATTCTTCAATCGATCGAGCCAGGCCGAAAGTAACAAATACTTCTGCAGCCACTCGATTTCAACTTTACATAAAAGACACAACTTTGAGCAAGCCTAAACAAGACTAAACATATTGTTTTGATCATGGTTTGCCAATATTACACATTAGAGTTCTAAATACATTGAATCCTAAGTCTTTAGAACCTAACAAACTCCCCCTTTGGCAATCCGTGACAAAACACAAACTATAAGCTCAAAGTGTACAAATAAAAAGCCCTTTACAAAAAGTAATGCTCATAAAACACAATTCAATCCTAACTACTATCCATCAGTTGTAAGTGTAGACAGCAGCCAAATCGAATCAACCTGTATATTCCTGAAACACTTAACAAACGCATAAACGCATGTGTGACAGAAAAACAGTAAATCAACAGATATGTAATCTAACTCTCCCCCTAAGTTAGATACACCAAAAATTAAAAGCATTCTTGAAAGTTCACACAACACAAAATAAAGACATATATCAATGAATAATTCATAAATATAAATGAATAAGCAGTGAACACAAAATCAAGAATCATATATCAAAAAATGTATTTCCCAACAAGAATAGCCCAAAAGAAAGTATACATGGTGAAGCACCTAGATACAATCTAATATCAAAAATCTCCACTAGCTCCGCAAAAAGAAAGAAAAACTCCCCCTAACTACAAAAACTCCTCTACAAGTCTCCAAACTCTACTCCCCCTTTTTGTAACTGAATGCCAAAGGACAATCACAAGCCATCATCAAAAGGAAGTGGTGAGGGTGAACGAAGATGCGCCAAGTCAGCTCTCAGAGCACAAATCTCATCAAGCAAGTCCACCAAAATCTGACCATGAGCCACCTGAACAGTTATGACAATCTCCAAGGTATGACGTACATCGAAGTCATCCGAAGGAGGTGGAGGAATAGCAGCAGCACCACCACCACCAACAGGAACAGGAACAGCCTCACGAGCAGGACTTGCAGAAGAAGAAGGGGGTGCGGTACCAGAAGGATTAGACCTAGAGTGTTTAGAGCCAGCTCGAAGATAAGCAGCCCTCTGTCTAAGGAAAGACGCACCTATGGGAGCAATCACATGGACGGGCTCAGAAGAAGGAAAATCATCTAAACCAAGATAAAGCAAAATCCTATGAATAAAGATAGGATGAACAAGAGCATGAGCAGTAGATGAACTCCTATAAACTTTGTTCAAAGAATGAAGAAACAAATGAGGAAAACTGATAGTAGCATCAGTGACAAGAGCGTACAAAAATACACACCGCTCGAGAGGAATGGTGTGAAGATGAGAAATGGGCCAAAAAGAATGACACGCTATCCTAAAGAAAAGATAGATAGTCTCAGGAAGCTCAGCAGTGGTAACCCGAGGATCAGAGCCCCACTGGATAGAAGACCCAGTGATGTATAACATGATATCACTCAACATAGGAGACTCATCATAATGGTAAACAGGGTGCGGGACCAAAGGTACCCCTAGAGCATCAGTCACTACTGCGAGAGTAATGACATACTCTACCCCTCGTATCCAACTCTTAACTAGAGTGTTAGAATCATAGACGCAAATAGAGATGTTCGAAAAGAACTCTCTAATCAGGGTAGAGGGAGGAAGAGGATCAGAAACATCCAATAAAGGTAACCAGCCTCGACGCTCAAAATTTGCCCTAATGGCAAGATCAACCTCATCTAATATGATAGAACACTCAGCCCAAATTTTTCTCTGAAGGTTCAACTTCTCAAAAATCTCTTGGTTTTTCTAACTTGAAAACCTCTCACGGTCAAAGGAAGGTGGGGGAGGTGAAGGAGAGGGAATAGACCTACGGGCTCTAGTCTTCCTAGGCATGATACTAAGGAAAGGACAGAGACACAAAGAGAACCAAAAGAACAACAAAAAACAAAACCAAGGGCAGACTGCAAATTAGCACAATAATAAAGAAAAAACTATATGATGAATGAACAAATAAAAATGTCATGATGCATGATCTAATGCAATAACCAATAAGTTCAATTAAAAGGTTAGATTAACAAAATTGGCTTGAACATAGGGTTTCTAACAAAATCCCCAAAATTAAAGAACCACTTGATGAAATTTTGAAAAAAAAATTGATGAATTGAGCATCACAGAACACAACACACAGATTATAATGCTCAATTACATCAAAACAACAAGCCAATTTCATCAATTTTAACCTAATTGAACAAAATCCCCAATTTGGATCCAATACAAACCCTAGAATTTCCAATTTTTCACAAAACCCAAAATTGATCAAATTAAACCATCAATATAATGTTTATATCATGTCCCCACAAAAACCCATTGATCAATTTCACAAAATAGGGTTGGAATCAACAAAAATCCCAAAATATGTATAGTCCAAAAATTACCCTCAAATGCATGGATTTATGCATGAAAACATGAAAATAAATTCAAAAGGAAGGGTATTAAGGTCTTACCGGCTTGAGGAGAGAGAAACCTTGCAAAGAAATCGGAGGAAAACGACAAAAAAATCTTTATGGAGCCTTGCCTTGTCGGAGAGAGAAGAAAAGTTTGAAAAGAACTTTTGAAAAAGTGTTGAATCAGTCAAGAACAGTGATTTTAAAAAACCTGATTCGCGACATTCGATCGATCAAATCAATTCGAGACTCTTAAAAACATTTTAAGTATTTTTGATCAATCGAAAAACAGGCTGGATCGATCGAAACAGGCAGCGGCTCACAAAATTTTGAGAAAATCACAGGTTTTGAAAAACAACAACCACAATTTGAAAACAACTCCTCAAAGCATTATAATTGAAGAAACAAAATGCATGAGTATGAGATGGAATGCTATTTCAAAAACCCAAAATTTTAAACCCAAGTTTCTCATAGCAAAGTTTCAATCATTCTCCCTTTGAATTCTTCAAACAACAAAATATGTTGTGCACAATTCTCAAGATATTTTCAAACTTGGTTGGTCAGACAAAAAACACACACAATAACATGTACAGTGTTTAACAAAGAGTAACTTGTGTAGTGTGTGCTATTAGCAAAAACTTGAGATACATGTGAGGTGATATGTGAATAGCAATTAAACACAAAGTCTACACAATTCATCACATAGAATTTAAAAGAGACTATCACCAAAAGAGTTACATCATATAACTCCCACATCTCCTAGAACAAAAGCTTGCAATCATGTAAGTTTCTTGAATTTTTGCCGCTTAATTATGTGAATTGGCATCAAGCCTAATTGTTCACACCGGTTTTAATTAAGTGAAATGGCATCAAGCCTAATAGTACACACCAATTTTAATTATGAAATTTAACCAAGGCTACACCTTATGTTCTTTTTGTGCACGTGCTACATTTTCTCGAGCACAAAATCTTATGATATGCACTAAAGTGTTCATGATTGGCTAGTGAATAGTGGTGAGATGGTTATTTGACTGTAGTAAGTGGCTAACTATTTTTGAGTAAGGGTTAATTTAGAACATTTATTATAATTTGAGATTACTACATTTTCCAATCACAAAAAAATCTAGAGGTGTGATGAAAAATTATTTTTCCACACATGATACTCATCACACCCCTAGGTTTTTTTTGTGATTGGAAAATGTAGTAATCTCAAATTATAATAAATGTTCTAAATTAACCCTTATTCAAAAATAGAAGAGCCTCTGAGCACGCGCGTGCTCAGAGGCTAGTATTTTGTAATTATTATCCATTGTTGCCAAAAAAAATTTATGCAGTAATCAACGTGTTATTGATTGGAAGATGATGCAATAGGTTAATATTTTAATATTAACCTTTAGGGGGAGGGGGAAAAAAAAAAGATCCTCTGAATAAATCTTATAAATAGTGCATATATTGAAAATGCATAATAAAATTGTAACAATAAACTACTTACAAAATACATGTGATGAACTTTACAAAAGCTATTATGAAGAAGTTGATGGATCAGTGTTGAAAACTAAAATATTTACATCAGGTAAAACTGTAAAATAATGCCCTACATCTAAAACATGGAATAGGTGAAGTTATTAATATTATGCCGGCTATGGTGGAGAAGTTGGTGGAGCAATGCTATTTGTTTCACATTCTAATTGCTTTCCAGCAACATTTGCCATGAACCTATGATACAAAATGTGTTAGTTTGTGTTATTAATAGAGACTTTAAAACGTACCAAATAATGATAAGCACAATAAACATCAAGCATAAACTTGTAAAATGAAATATTGGACCTGACCTTGTGATGATATTGCATAGCTCCATGTATGTGAAATGGTCTACTAAAGCTTGGGACTTGAAGAACTATCATTCAATTACCAAAAAGAATTTTAAAAATTTATATAAAAACTATGTAATTTTTATTTTTTAAAGTAAATGTGGTAATGATTTGTACCTGCTTTATTATCGCATCGTCCTTGACTCTCATTTTCTATTTGTCTTTACTGTTTTGGGTGTTGAAGATTGCATTGTCCTTGGTTTTTTTTCTTCGTATCTTTTTTTGCTCTTGGATGTTGGAAACCACATTGTCCTTGATTTTCATTCTCCGTTTGTCTCTGTTGGCATGAGTGTTAGAGATCACATCGTCCTCCATTTTTCCTTTGTCTTTATTCTTATGGATGTTGGAAACCTCATTGCTCTTGACAGTGATTTGTTGTTTGTCTTTGTTCTTGAAACTTCAAAATGAAAAAAAAAAAAAATGTTTGTATATTAAGATTATAAATTAGTTATTTTCCTATTTTAAAAAATAGCGTAACACACCTTTCCAATTCTTGTGACTCTAAAACTCGTTTCACTTCTTTCCAAAGCTCTTTCTTGTCAGCTCGAACAGTGAATCCCCAACCAGGTGAATAAATTTGTAATTTTCGAACCTAACCCATACGCAACATGACATTTTTAATATTAATTTCGATAAAACAATAGAAAGGGATGCTGATTAAAGATATCATTAAAAAGAAATATACCTTGTTATCAATGGCCTCCATGTTCAATATTGATTGATCATCCTTCCACTTCTCCCAATGAGCAGTAGGAACAGCATGCACTCCATTATTTAGCATAGTGGACTCAATCCTCACATTTGAGTTGGGCATCCTTCCTGTTACCAAATAATTGTATATAAAAAAAACTTCAAGAAACGAAATATTAAAACGAAGATAGCATAACCATTAAAATTTGTAAATTATTAATATAAATCTATATGTAAGACAATTCTTTTCAATTGTTAATTAATACCTATGATGAAGGGAACAAAACATCTTTATACACAATATTTCTTGTGTGAACACCTTCCTCCTCAGGTATTCTTCCTTTTTGCACCAATAGTTTTGTGGTGGATTGGGAGACTCCCCTTGACAACGCCACATATAATTGGCCATGACTAAAAACATGATCAGGAAGATAAATTCCAACAGTTGGAATTGTCTGACCTTGCGCTTTGTTTATTGTAAGTGCAAAGCTCAAACGTATAGGAAATTGTCGTCTGATCATTACAAATGGCAGGTGTACATTTTCTGTTGTCTTCAAAGGGATTCTTGGTAAAAAAACTCGTGTACCCACATATTGTCCGGTCAAAATTTCAGCGTCAATTACGTTGTTAAAACATCCACGGCATATCAATCTTGTACTATTACATAATCCGGCTTTTGGATCTATATTGCGCAGCAACATAATTGGAGCACCCTTTTTTAGCCTTAATATATGTGGTGGTAAACCCCCTGGAGATATAGAATTTAGGAATTCTTGTTGATATAGATGTTGCGTATCTCCTTCAACCTCATCAAAAGAATGTAACGTAAACTCATTTCCTGGAAACTGAGAAATTATCTTTGCATTAAGCTGTTCAACATCATCATTTATAGGTGTTAGCAAAGCCCTATCAACCATATACCTTGCATCATTGGCATGTTCTTGCAAACTTGTAAAAACTTGATCAATCAAGTTATATATAGAATGCTAACCCTCCCATTGCATTGCCATTGAAGTGGGCAGTTTAATCAAATCATCCATTATATATGGTTCATTCCCATCACCAATGTGTTGTATATACTCAGCAAACTCTTCATCGTTGATAGACCTCATATTCTGCTTCAAATGTAACACTTTGACATCTTTCCATAATGGGGACTTGACTATGCATGCATCAATCATTTCTGCCTTTGTACCCTTTGGAACAACCAGAAGTACTTGATGAAAATCTCCACCCAAAATTAGTACCTTCCCACCAAAAGGTAAATTTACTTCCATAATATCTCTAAATGTTCTATCTAAAGATTCGAGTGCACGTCGATTTACCATTGGGGCTTCATCCTAAATAATTATGGTGGCACGTCTAATAAGTTCAGCTAAGTCTGATTGTTTACTTATTGAGCAAGTAGATGAAGCATTGGGAGTTAAAGGAATCTTAAACCTGGAATGCGCTGTTCTTCCACCAGGGAGTAATGTTGCTGCTATGCCAGATGTAGCTGTGGCAATTGCAATGTGACCGGCCTTTCTCAAGGTTGCCAATATTGTGCGATACAAAAATGTTTTCCCAGTTCCCCCTAGCCCATCGACGAAGAATATCATGCTTTCCTTACGATCAATAACTGTCATGATTGTCTCATATGCAACTCTCTGGTCATTATTCAACTTCTCAATTAAAGTGAGTTCTTCATCTACATTAGGAATAGTTAGCTCATCTTGTATAAGTCTTGGTACAGCTGAATCATTATCACATTCTCCAGTTGAAATCGGCAAATCATACTCTGTAATATGCTTTCCATGTTGCAAGAGTAATGCCTCTAAATCATTGAGAAGTTTATTTGTACGATGTGTCTCTGTTGTAACAGATGTTGATGGGTAATCTTCTACCATATATGGATAGAACTCATTCCACAATTCTCTTACTCCAATTGGTAAACAAAATACCAATATTGTTGCGAACAATCTTCTTAAAGCTGACGGCATTCGAATGTCTCTGGCCTCAAGCAAACACTGTCGTATGCTGTTATCATTCTCTAGTAAACCCCTTTGTTCAGCTGCTAGCTTAAAAGTTGGATAGGTTATCCTATTCATAGTCAATAAATCGTCAAATCCTGTTGGACCCTTGACATGATTAAGAAGAACACGCAGATTGAACTTCTCTCCATCAAATGTATAGTAAGTGCCTATCAAGTCCGACAGTCAAATAACATGTGACTTCAAGATTAAGACAAAGTGATAAGCACCATAAACATCTTTCCCACACAACATGCACTACAAAGTTTCAACTAGTCAAGTGCAATAAATAAGCTTATCAAGGCTAAACAAGGTATACAAGACATGACATGTGTAAATAGATTGACCAACCTTGTTTTCAAAAATCAAGAAAAATAGTGTCAAACATAGTTTTGCTTCCTCTTCTCCCTTTTTTATTTTTTTTATTTTTTTTATTTTTTTATTATTATTAAAAGAGAAAACAAATAAATCCTAGAATGAAATGCATAAATGTAATGCAATGCAAGTCCTAGAACAAAAAACACAAAAACCAAAGAACAATGGTCACGGATGAATAGAGCAATGAAGCACAAGGACCAAGGAAGCCAAAAACAACTAGGGACATCGAAGCACACCAATCACTTGACGAAGTGCCTCAAACTTACTTCTATCAAGCGGTTTGGTAAAGATGTCAGCATTTTGACGATCAGTAGGGATATATTCAAGAACAACAATTTTCTTTTCAACCAAATCCCTAATGAAATGATACCTAAGCTCAATGTGTTTGGTCTTAGAGTGCTGAACAGGATTCTTAGATATATCTATAGCACTAGAGTTATCGCAATAGACAACTATGGTATCTTGAGGAATCCCATAATCACTCAAAAGCTTTTTCATCCAAAGGAGCTGAGAACAACAACTCCCAGCAGCAATATATTCAGCCTCAGCAGTGGATAGAGAAACAGAATTTTGCTTCTTACTCATCCAAGCCACAAGATTGGCTCCTACATAAAAACACCCCCCAGTGGTGCTTTTTCTGTCATCAGCATTCCTAGCCCAATCAGAATCAGAAAAACCAGCAAGAGACAAATTTGACTCCTTGCTATAAAATAATCCATAATCACAGGTTCCACTCACATATTTTATAATTCTCTTAACAGCATTTAAATGAGAAACCTTAGGATTAGACTGGAATCTAGAGCAAACACCAACACTAAAAGAGATATCAGGTCTACTAGCAGTTAGATACAAAAAATAGCCTATCATGCTTCTATACAAAGTAACATCAATAGACTCACCTGATGGATCAATTGTTAATTTTGCATTAGCAGCCATCGGTGTTCTAGCATGAGCAGCCTTGTCCAGTCCAAATCTTTTAACTAAATTTCTTGCATATTTAGCTTGATTGTTGTAGATTCTTGCCTCTGTTTGCTTTACCTGCAATCCCAAAAAGTAAGTCAATTCACCAACCATGCTCATTTCAAACATCGCCTTCATTTCATCTGCAAAAGAATGAGCAAGAGAATCATTAGTAGCACCAAAAACAATGTCATCAACATAAATTTGAGCTACAACAAAACCAGTCTTATCCTTTCTTATGAAGAGAGTTATATCTGCAGATCCCCTTTTGAATCCATGCTCAGTGAGATATGCAGTCAATCTGTCATACCAAGCCCGAGGAGCTTGTTTCAACCCATAGAGAGCTCTCTTCAATTTGTAAACATCATCCGGTTTGTGAGGATCGATAAAGCCTTTAGGTTGTTCAACATAAACTTCTTCTTGTATCATTCCATTCAAGAAAGCACTCTTGACATCCATTTGATAAAGCTTGAAGTTTAGGTGACTTGCTATGGCCAATAGTATCCGGATGGATTCTAACCTTGCTACTGGTGCAAAAGTCTCATCAAAGTCAATTCCTTCCACCTGTTTGTACCCTTGTGCAACAAGTCTTGATTTGTTTATGATCACAGTGCCATGTTCATCTTACTTGTTCTTAAAGATCCACTTAGTTCCAATCACATTTACATTCTTCGGTCTAGGAACTAGTTCCCACACATCATTCTAAACGAATTGATGAAGTTCTTTATGCAGGAATTTACCCAATCAGCATCTTGAAGTGCTTCATCCACCTTCTTCGATGCAAATTGGGACAGATAGCACGAGTGAGTAATCACATTCAATACTTTTGATCTCAATCTCATGTTATCATTCAGACTACCCAATATATTTGTGGAGGGATGGTTCAGTCTCACTCTAGAGGATGGACCTTTAACTAAAGATGTGGAGGTACCTTTCTGTTCAGATGGAGGACTGAGCTCACTTTGTAGTTGATTTTCACGAACTGGAGTGGATGGTTCTGAACTTGATGGTACTGAAACTGTATCATTTAACAACAACAGCTCTTCCTCACTATGTTTCCCAACATACTCAGCAGGAAGTGAATCATCAACTTCTAGAGACTTATCTTGACCAAGAGTAGTGCTTTCTATCAGTGCTTCTGAACACACTTCATCATTTATCACAACATTCGAAGATTCCATGACTGTTTTGGTTCTCAGATTGTACATTCTATATGCTCTACTAGTAGAGGAGTATCCTAGAAAGTATCCTTTATCACTTTTTACATCAAACTTTTCTAGGTTCTCTCTATCACGTAGAATGTAACAGTTACTGCCAAATATCCTGAAATATTTGACAACAGGCTTCTTCCCTCTCCAGAGTTCATAGGGAGTTTTCTTGGAATCAGGTCTGAAATACACTCAGTTTATTGTATGACAAGCAGTGTTGACAGCTTCTCCCCAGAAGGATTTTGGCAACTTTTTGTTGTGTAACATAACACGAGCCATCTCTTGAACAACCCTATTTTTCCTTTCCACAATCCCATTCTGTTGAGGTGTCTTGGGTGACGAGAACTCTTGATGAGTGCCTTGATCATTGTAGAAAGTAGCCAGCTTGGTATTCTCAAATTCTCTTCCATGATCACTTCTTATTCTGGCTATCATAGTATCTTTCTCAACCTGCAATTTCTTGCACAAATGTATCATCTTCTCAGGAGCCTCAGCTTTATCTTTCAAAAGCACAACCCAAGTATATCTAGTGAAGTCATCCACAACAACTAGAATATATTTCTTTCCACCCAAACTTTGAACTCTGGCAGGACCCATAAGATCAATGTGCAGAAGCTCTAATGGTCTTGAAGTTTGAACACTAGTCACAGACAGATGCTTGGATTTCACTTGTTTACCTATCTGACATGGTCCATAAATGCACTTATCTATCTTCTCAAACTTATGTAAACCAATAACTGCCTCACATTTGGAAATCTTCTCTAACTGCTTATGACTGGCATGTCCCAACCGTTGATGCCACAAATCAACTTGATCAATCTTTGCACTAAAGCACTTGTTGTTTACACTTGGTGTTATGCCATAATAGTTGTTAGCTGTCCTTACACCAACACACATACAGTCACCTCCTCCATCAAGTATCTCACATTCATACTTGGTGAAAAGAACATTTAATCCATTGTCACAAATCTGGCTTATGCTGAGTAAATTGGCCTTCAGTCCATCAACATACCAAACATCTTCAAACACTGGCAATCCTGGAATATCCACAGTTCCAATGCCTCTGATTACAGATTTGCTTCCATCTCCAGAAGTGATTGTCCCAATCTTTTCTTCAAAGAGTGTTTTGAATAAGTCTTTGTTTCCTGTCATATGCCTGGAACAACCACTATCCAAATACCAAAGACAAGTAGCACGTGCCTTTAAGGCGGTTAAAGCAGTATAGCATAAATAATTCTTATCACATATGATTATACCAAGATACTCAAGGAAAGATTTAACAAAAACAGTAAAAGGCAAGGACAACAAGTAGACAAGTTGATATATAAGCAAAAATGTTTTCCAAAAATCCATAACAACAGGAGTCAAGGATCAGCTCAGAGATCAAAAGATCTACAATAAAAGAGCTGCCCGCTCTGATACCACTTGATGGAAAATTTAGACCCCTTAAACCAATCAGATTAACCTAGTTAATTAGTCAAGTGATTAACTTAGTCAATTTATGCAAATCTAGGTTATCACAATCACACTATCATATCAAGAATATATAAAGTAGCAGAAAATAAATAACACAAGATATAATGACCTAGGAAACCACACGGTAAAAACCTGGGGAGGATTTGACCTAGCTATCCTCAAGGTAAACCTGAATCCACTGTGAAAGAATCGAAGTTCATACAAAAGGACTTACAAGCTCCCCACTTGACTTCCTAATGCTACCCACCAGTAGAACTTACTGACATGACCACGTGCAAGCTCAAAATCCACGGACTCGTTCTTTCTTGGATTCTTCAATCAACTACAAGCTCCTCGCTTGTTTTTCTTTAAGCTCCAATGGTAGCAACCGAGTTGATCATCGAGATGTTGAAGTAATCTCTACTTTGAAAACCCTAAGTTTTGTGTAAAGGAAAGCTCATCAAAGATCTCATAAGAGATTCACACAAAACAGAAAAGTATGAGCAACAATACAATAGGAACCACCACAAAAAACATGGCTAGGGTTTTGTTTAAATACCTAGGGTAAAAACATAAAACCTTAAACGTTTAATGAGGTAGGGCTGAGTTGGAAATTTTGCAGAAAAAACAATCTGGCCGACTTTCGATCGATCGAGCCAGGCCGAAAGTAACAAATACTTCTGCAGCCACTCGATTCCAACTTTACATAAAAGACACAACTTTGAGCAAGCCTAAATAAGACTAAACATATTGTTTTGATCATGGTTTACCAATATTACACATTAGAGTTCTAAATACATTGAATCCTAAGTCTTTAGAACCTAACAAAGTGGAGTTAAAGAACCATGCTTAAATGACTAAGGAGGTGTAGCTGGAGTGCTTGGATCGTCTACCATGATTGGAAGCTTTAAATAAGGAAAGAAATCAAAGAGGCAGAATCTGAAAAGGAAAAATTTGATTTGAGCACTGATCAGTATTTTGGGCGTATCTCTCTCCTCACAAGTTACTACTGTAAACCTGGACGAAAATTAAAATAGTAAAAGTTATTTTTTCTTTGGACACTTATACATTAGGGTTTTAGAAGGGAGGTTGGGAGAACGAATTTTGGGCAGAGAAAACCTTGTATTTTCCTTTCTCTAATGGCAGCCTAAACTCTTTGCTAAGGCTAGGGATTATGTTTCTTCTATACGGTATGAATATTCAATGTGATTCTTTCTAGGATTTTATCAACAACATATTTGATTGTTCAATTAAATTTCTTTTGATGTATTAGTTCTTCCATGCTTTCAATAAGTTCAATCATGTTTTTCTTATTGTTTAGATGAATTTCTAATAGTTTCAAATAGAAATCAGGTTTTAAAGTGAATGGGTTTTTCTGAAAACTTTTCTAACCGCATTATTAATCGAGGTTATCATGCATTCTTGAATTGTCTCAATTCAACCGAATCATAAGTTTTTAATTGTATAAGAACAATCAATTATGAAATTGATATTTTCTTAGATCACAAAGAATTTCATATCGATATAGGGAAACACCCCGATGCCCTAGTATTTACATTATTGATTTAAATCAGTCTTTATTATTATTCTTGTTAACAATCACTAAGCAAAAGTATTTTTCTTCTTCACCCAAATTATTGTTTATTATATTGTCTTTGAATCTATCCTGCTCCTTGTGGTTTGACCTCGGTACTCCGAGAATTATATTGCTACGATCTCCTGCACTTAGGAGTGAGCAAGCAGTCCATGGATCCATGGAAACAAAATAGTGCCATCAACTTTGCATCAATGTTTCAAGTACCTTCAAAATGGAATAAAGAAAGTCAATGCCGACTTGAAGCCTTTCGCTGAGACTAAAGCTTACTTTGCTAACGCAAAATTTTATGTGGAAGATGACATTTCTAATGAAGTTCTCCCAGTTGAGATCCCGTCCATGGAAAGCAAGCAAGGTGAAAAGGAGCATGTTAAATTCATCACTAGAAAGGATATTCCTTCCCCAAAGGAAGGTCCAGAATGTGGGAATGATCATTCTAGTGAATCTACTAGTAATTCAGTGAGAGCGAAAATTTCAACGCCTTCCAATAGCCCTCAATTCCTCCGTTATATACCATTATCACGTCGTAAGAATGGACAATCACCATTTGCGGAATGCCTTTAACCTACAAAAGGCATGGGAAAGCCTCCTACAAAGCTCACAATGGAGGATGTAGCCATATTAAAAGAAAATCATGTCATGCCTTTAACTTCATCCACAAATATTTTGCCCTCGAAGACACTAAATGAATTTGTGAGGTCTTCATAAAATTTGACAGAGCATGGTATTTCACCAAGTGAGCGGATGAAAGAATGGTTCGACCCAAAGGCATATAGGCTATTAGCCAGAGCAGGCTACGATTTCTCAAAAAAAGGGGACTTAGGGAAGCTAATTCCAGAAGCCACCAGAGAAAAGATGCATGACCTTAGCAAAACACAAAGGAGAATGCGGCTTGAAGGGCATGAAATTCCTATCCCAAAGACCGGATTAGGCTATACTCCTGAACAACTAGCTCAGATATGGATCAAGAAAAGAAGCGATGCTTCAAGTTCCTAATACATAATAGTGGAGGTCAGCGAAAGTTCGAATCAGAGAAAAGATCACTCTTCATCACGCGTCTCAGTGTTTGATCGCATTGAGGCCTTATCGTCACAAATCACAGTGTTTGACAGGTTAAATGCAACTTGCTTAACACAAAATTGTGACACTCTTGATTGTAAATCAGTCTTTGATCAATTGGGGGCAACAAAAAGGCCTGTTAATAATCATTCTCAAAATCCAATAAACTTTGAGGTTCAAAAGGAGAAGAAAGCTAACGATGAGATCTGCAGTAGTATTCCTTAGATATCATCACTGAAGGATCGCTCAAAGTCAAAAGATGAACGATTGTACACATAAGTCAATCACTCGTCCACAATGAGCAAATTGAAGAGGTATCATCCTCATTTCATATTACTATAGAAGAAGGTACACTTTCAGATGCTGAAGCAACTAATGAAGAGGTCGATGTAGCTCTTCCAGCCTTGGAAGATGGAGGACAGGCTACAGTTGATGAACTTAAAGAAATCAATTTAGGAACTGCTGAAGAACCCCGACCAACTTTCATCAGTGCGCTTCTCACCCCTAAAGAAGAAGAAGGGTACCTCCAGCTCTTAGGAGAATATAAAGATGTGTTTGCTTGGACTTACAAGGAAATGCCTGGGCTTAATCCAAGTATTGATTTACACCATTTGGCAGTAAAGAGGGGCGTGCGCCCAGTTAAACAAGCCCAAAGACGCTTTCGGCCAGAGCTTATCCCTCAAAGAGAAACTGAGGTCAATAAGCTAATTGAGGTGGGTTTCATTTGTGAAGTACAGTACCTGGAATGGATAGCCAACATCGTCCCTGTCAAAAAGAAGAATGGACAAATCTGGGTGTGCGTTGACTTCTGTGATTTGAACATGGTTGATGCCACTACTAGTCATGAAGCTTTATCTTTCATGGATGGTTCTTCAGGCTATAACCAAATTCGAATGAATCCTAAGGATGAAGAGCTCACAGCTTTTCGTACCCCTAAGGGCATTTACTGTTACAAAGTGATGCCTTTTGGACTAAAGAATGCTGGTGCTACTTATCAATGGGCCATGCAAAAGATCTTTGATAATGTACTTCATAAATACGTGGAGTGTTATGTCGATGATCTAGTGGTTAAAACAAAAAGGAGGGAAGACCATCTGGTAAATCTGTGATCCGTGTTCAACCGCTTAAGAAAGTATCAGCTTCAAATGAACCCCCGCAAATGCGCTTTTGGCATAACATCTGGGAAATTTCTAGGTTTCATTGTGAGGCACTGCAGTATTGAAATTGACCAATCCAAAATTAAAGCTATCCAGAAAATGCCAGAGCCCAAAAATCTGCTAGAACTTAGAGACTTGCAGGGAAAACTAGCCTACATACGATGATTTATCTCGAACTTGGCCAGTCGATGTCAACCTTTCAATAGATTGATGAAGAAGGATTGCACTTTGAATGGGATGAGGCTTGTAGCAATGCTTTTGCGCGCATCAAAAGATACTTGCTTAATCCTCTAGTTTTGGGTGCTCCTATCCCAAGAAAGCCTCTGGTGCTGTACATTGCGGCACAAGAAAAGTCTCTGGGTGCTCTTATGCTTATAGCACAAGAAAATGAAGAGGGGAAAGAAAGAGCCCTTTATTATCTAAGTCAAACTCTTAATGAGGCTGAATTAAATTATTCTCCTATCGAAAAGATGTGTCTCGCTCTTTTCTTTGCTATAGACAAATTGGAGCACTACATGTAAGCATATACGGTTCATTTGATAGCGACCCAATTAAGTATGTCCTTTCTAGGCCAGTGGTTTCAGGTCGTATAGCTCGATGGGCGGTCCTGCTACAACAATATGACCTCATGTATGTTCCACAAAAAGCTATCAAAGGACAAGCATTGGTAGATTTCTTAGCTGATCATCCAGTTCCATCTGATTCGGAGTTCTCTAATGATTTTCGAGATGAAGACGTGTTTTAAATTGAAGTAATGCCACCATGGATGATGTTTTTCGATGGGGTTGCACGTCGAGAAGGAGCGGGGGCAAGTGTAGTGTTTGTCACTCCACAACGGCAAATACTTCTATACTCGTTCTCATTAAGCGAACTTTGCTCTAACAACGTAGCTGAATATCAATCATTGATTATTGGTCTACAAATGGCTATTGAGATGGGCATATCACAACTTGAGATATTTGGGGATTCCAAATTAATCATCAACCAAGTCTTGGAACAGTATGACGTCAAGAAAGAAGACCTTATCCCTTATTGCAAATATGCAAAGAATTTGCTAACAAATTTTGAGGCCGTCACATTAGAGCATATACCAAGGAAGGAGAATAGACAGGCCGATGCTTTAGCTAATTTGGCTATCGCCTTAGCATTATCCCAAGAAGAAACAACCAAAGTTACCATTTCCCAAAGGTGGGTGGTACCTCTTGCGGTTGAAGAAGAAGAAGATGAGCAAGCCAACATTATTTCTGTATGCCTTGTTGAAAAAGAAGATTGGCGACAAGTGATCATTAAATATCTTCAACATGGGAGACTCTCAGATGATAAACATCACAAGACCGAAGTTCGGCGAAGGGCTGCTCGATTCATTTACTATAAGGATACTTTCTTCCGTCTTCATTTGATGGATTATTTCTTCATTGCTTAGGAGAGGAGGAAGCCAAACAAGCCCTAGAGGAGGCTTACTCTGGAATATACGGCGCACATCAGTCGGTTCCTAAGTTACATTACAGGATCAAACGAATGGGTTACTATTGGCTTATAATGGTGCAAGATTTCATGGAGTGCGCTAAGAAATGTAAAGCTTGTTAGTATCATGCGAACTTCATCCACTAGCCGCCAAAACCTCTACACCCAACTATAGCTTCTTGGCCTTTTGATGCATGGGGGCTTGACGCGATAGGACCATTACCAAAGTCATCCGGTGGCCATTTGTACATCTTGGCCGCAACTAATTATTTCTCGAAGTGGGCGGAAGCTGTGCCCCTTAAGGAAGTGAAAAAAGAGACAATGGTTAATTTCATTCGAACTCATTTGATCTATTGGTATGGTGTCCCTCGGTATATCATAACTAATAACGGCAAACCATTCTACATTAGGCTGATGACAGAACTATGCGAGAAGTTTGAATTTAAACAATACAACTCCTCCATGTACATATGCCCCGACAAATGGACTAGCTAAAGCGTTTAACAAAACACTTGGCAGTTTGTTAAAGAATGTGGTATCCAAGACAAAGCGAGACTGGCATGAAAAAATCGAAGAAGCATTATGGGCATATCGAACAATGTTTCTAACACCTACTCAAGCAATGCCATATTCTCTTGTCTATGGAGTGGAAGCCGTCCTTCCTTTGGAACGTCAAATCCCATCATTACGGATTGCCATTCAAGAAGGATTGACTGGAGAAGAAAATACCAAGCTCAGATTGCAAGAATTAGAGGCACTTGATGAGAAAAGGCTCGAGGTCCAACAATGCCTTGAGTGCTATCAAGCTCGTCTTTCAAGTGCATTCAATAAAAGAGTTAAACCACGATCATTCCAAGTTGGTGACTTAGTCCTCACCATTTGAAGACCTATCATCACAACTCATCGTACAGGCAATAAGTTCACTTTAAAATGGGATGGACCTTATGTTGTGCAAGAAGTCTACACCAATGGAGCTTACAAGTTGATTGATAATGATGGTGTAAGGATCGGCCCCATCAATGGGAAGTTCCTCAAACGCTTCTATGCTTGAAAGTCAAGGATTGCTCCTTGGTAAGAGTTTAAACTACCCACTGTATCACTGTAAGAGTACATGATGTCTTCCCAATACCTTTGAAAGCATACCAATAAGGAGAAATTAATCCCACTCTATGTCACCAATTGCGAGTGTAACGTAGTGGTTGGATGCCCATGTCGCCCTTGAGGCCGAGGTCTCGGGTTCGATTAGTGGTGATACTCACTATTACACACTGCGCCTTCCTTTTTGTTAAAAACAAAAAAAAAAAACAAAAAACAAAAAAAAACAAAAAGAAATCATTAAAAAAAAAAAAAAAATCTTTTAAACTACGTGATGACTTGATCCCTCTTAAGGGTACGTAGGCAACTTAGTATCTTTTGCTAAGTTCAGTCATGCACTAAAAATTTTATCATTCCCAAATTATGACACAAAAAAATGAAAAAGCAGAGAATAAAGTCTTCTTCATTGATTGACAAAAGGAAAATAGTACAGGGGAAAGCTTGATGACACATGTGAAGGGAATTAAAACAAAAAGATTACAACATCCATTTCAAGTCTTTCAAGCTAGAACAATTATCTTCTAGAAGGGCTTGTATCTTCTCCAAAGACTCCATATCCTGGTCTTCAAGTACCGGAGTGGATTTGACTTCTTTAAGTTGTTCTTCTAAGGCTTGCACAACATTGTCTTGTTCAACTTGATGAGATTCAATTTGAGACGCTGATTGCTCTAATTGGACAAGCTTGGTTCGCAAGTCAGCCATCTTCAACCTGATGGTATTGAGCTCGGTCTTCAAAGATTCTTTCTTGTGCGATGCTTCAGAAAGGAGGAGTTCAATTTCAGCCTCATGTCGAATTAAGTTGACAGGACTTGGTCGTTTGTTCAAAGATTCTTTCATCCTCAAAAAGTCTGCAACCCCCTCGCAATGTTTGTCAACATGTTCACGCAAGTGTTAAGGATCCATTCCAAGACTTTCAATCCCACTATAGATTTCATTTATTACTTGTGGGAGGATGTTGTCCACAAAAAGATTCAAAAGCTTGTTTAAAAGAACATCTCCTAACATAGAAGCCCTTTTCCTATGCACGGAAGAAACATGCGCCATGGCCTGAAACATAGAGATTTTCAGAGGACTGGTCAGTTGCAGTGATGAAAGAAATGTCCTTTCTATCTTGGTTGGAAGTTTGGACGACGTACCAACATCAGCAAACTTATGCCTCTTGAGATCCGAACTCTTCGCAGATGGCTTCGAGATGGAAGACTCATTATTTGTAAGAAGACGCATGATCAATAGAAGTCTTTGCATTAACACCCTTCACTAAACTCTTCAAATGTTTCCAATTGTAGTCCAAGTCATTACACACCTTCTCTTCAGAAATTTTAATGGCATCCGTAGTTGGTATGCAAGCGAACCCTTGGTGCCTTGACTTCGAGCAACTCCGGTATGTCGAGATGAGTCTTTTGAATTACGATCATCTTCAAGAGGATGTCATGCAAACTCTGACAAGGGCTGTGGAATGTATGGGTCTTGTAGCTCCCTCTTTCCTTTTTGAGATTTGTTAGGTGTTATTGATTTAACATGGAAGGAGGCAATGTCAGCTAAAAAATTTGTTCCTTTGGTAAAATTGTTTCCGCAAACTCCTTCCCACCATTGCTTGTAGCTATGTCTGACTTAGCTTTCAAAGTCTATGGCAAAAGCTGGAATGAGTGCCTTGGAGTCTGTGTTGTAGCGAGTGAAAGATTGGTAGAATTGGTGTAGATCTTTTAAAGAGCCTGTACGAATTTCTTCCTTTAAATCAATTGGAATATCTTGATGAAATCCAAAGTGCCGGCTAAATCTGTGAGGACTATATGCTTCTATAATGTGTTGATCTTCACATTGAAGTGACAAGTACCCCAAGCGAAGGCTTATAAAGTAGTCAAACTTCTGAGTGGATAAATGATCGTTGTCAATGAATGTCTAGTCATAGCTTTTCTTGAAAGCAGTCCCATGCCAAAGGAAGTTGGTGGCGGTTCGTATATGCTTTCATGCAGAGAATTCACTGAATGGAGACGCATAGCCTACACCAAAATATTTTGTCATCAAAGGATCAGATAGTTTGTCATTGGTGATGTGATTGCTTTTGAAAGAATGACCTACCCAGGCATAAACGTAATGAATGGCAAAACTAGCTCTAGACTTGCTTACAGTAGGACAGGAAGAAATGGTGTTAAGTCCACGATAAATGCTAGCCAATACTGGGGTAGCGAGGCCAAACGAATGACCATTGGCCATGGAACTAGCAATCTTGAAAGTACCTAGACGGATGCTATTTGGATCCTTGATAGGAAACACAAATATGCACAACTAACAAGAAAGAAGTGAAGATAAGTAAGTCTCCCCCTTTAAGTCACCCTCAACTTGAAGATCCGCAAAGACCACGTGTTCTTTATCAAACCATGGTCCACGCTCGTTTATCATGCCAAAGGGATTCTGACTACACTTAGGAATGGTCATCCGTCTTGCTGGTTTTCTAGGAGCCGGGTACCTGCCATTTCCTCTATACCAAAAAGCAATCCAGTCGCAAACACTCACTTTCCCCTATCTCTTTAGCCGGTTTTGAAGGAGATGATATGCCATGAAAAGGAAGCGACAGCTGTATGGCAGATAGGGTTGTCCATGGTCGTTGGTTCCATCCAGCTCTTGCGCATTGGGTACCACTTTATCATAAAATGCACCTGTGCAAGGAAGTCCATCAAGAATGGAAAGATCCCATGGTGTGATGGAAATTTCTCCAACTAAGGTATGGAGAGGATTGGTCGACGGACTCCAACACTCACAAAACGCTTTCATGAGATTCTCATCATAATCGTATGTGAACAAGGAGGCAAAGATAGCACTGTAAAGGTGGGTTGCATCAAGGAGGTGTTTACACCAACCAAGCACATCTTCTAGCCAATCCCAATAAAGGGAGAAATAGGAAAACCCTCCATTCGTGCTAAAGAAAGAATCCCAATTGGCACACTTTGCAATTATCTCTCATCCCAAAGTGTTGTACGACTTTGATTTAGCAACATTTTTGTGATACGAAGCAAGAAGGATAATTGTCTCCAAGTTAGAGCTACCATCAGGGGGAAAGACCTGTGACCATTTAAGCAAATTTAGAGGATAAGAGTTATAGCCCCATCTTTCGGAAAATCTTCTAATTATGGGCAAACGAACAATCAAAGTTGTAGCCCTTGCATCCTTGTCATCTTTCTCTTTACAAATGAACAAGGCTGGTTCTTGACCAATCTTTGAATCCCTAAAGAGCATCGTGATAGCTGTATATATATATATATATATATATATAAGATGATTAGTACAGACAAAACATTAAAAAAAAAAAAGGTAAAAAAAAAAAAAAAAAAAAGGCAGAGTTTTTCTACACTTAAAGAATATTGGTAGCTGAAGACAATACTTGTACAAACTTAGTACATGCTCCGGATGGCTTTATATAGGAATCCTTGGAAGCTAGTAGACAAAAGGAAGAAGTGTGTGAATGGTTAAAAAGATTTTCAAAGAATACTGCACTGAACCTTGGAAAAAAAAAAAAAAAAGGAGAGAGTAAATTTCTATAAAAGAATCATGTTGTCAGAAAGAAATTGTCACAGAAAGAACCTATGGGTCTGCAGAGGATAACATGTCCTCTAGGAAAAACTATGGCACTGACTTTGAATGAGGTCCTAACCCGGCAAAGGGGAGTATCTTGTTCTTCTGTGTCACCAGCCCTTGAGAACAGCAGAGACGCTCAGTAATTACCCTGAAACCACTCCTTGCCTGGGTTGTCAAACTTTGTCAGGATGGTCACCGCCAAAGTAGACTAAAATGGCAACAAGTCTAGCAATGCCTGTGGTCTCCTCTTCCAAATTTCTAAAACTTTTGACAAGGGTTCTGTAAAGTTGTAATTTACAACTGTGTTTTTGTTGGCTTTTATTCCGTGCCAAATTTGATTGTAATTATGTTCAATCGTTTAAACCCTGTATTTGTTGTGGGACTTGTTGTAAGGGTTGTGTGATAGAGAGAGTGTTTGAAGACTCAAGCATTTGAAGAATGAAGAATTCTCGCGGGTGTCTTGCGACCTAGCATCCCGCGAAGTGAATCATGTGCCAGGCACATGCTGGAATGCGAAAGGTCAGGCCAGGTGGAGACAGCTATGTCTCGCGAGTATCTCGCGGGTAAGGCCTTCCCGCGAGACACCCGCGAGGCTATCTCTTCTGCCAGCCTGTACTTTTTGAGTCACACCTTTTGCACCTATCCTATATATACCATCATTACCCACAATTGTTGAGGAATGCTTCAGAGAGAAAACCCTAGCCAAACACATTGGTAATTAGAGATTGTCTTCCCCATCTTTCTCTATACATTTGCTTGTGGTATTTCCTCAACCCTTCCCTCTCCATTATCCATATCTGTGAGAGGTTGATAGTCCAAACACTTACCACACCTTGAGAGTGCTGTGTGACGTTTTGGTGCTGCTGGGAAACATTGGAAGAAGCCTTGAATGGCATATGCAACATGGAGCTTGTTGCGGGATCCGGATAACTAGGACAAGACACGGTTCTGAGAAGCCTTGTTGGAGTAGGAGCTTGGAGGGCTTAGGTACAGCGGGTAGACTAGGCTTGGAGGGTCTTTTGCTAACCCATGTATCCCATCTGATTGTCTAGTGGATCGATTTCCGCCTGGAGGGCGGCGGAGAGGTTTTACGCCGAGGTCTTCGATTTCCTCTTCGATAACACGTCTCGGTGTTATCTGTGTTTTCATCTCTCTTCCCTACTCTTGTTTATTTCATTTTTACTGCTGTGTTGCTTTAAATATGGATTAGAGTAGTTGTCTTACTTATACGCTTGTGTTTACACTTTTCCGCACTTATAGTTAAGTTAGTGTAAAATCAACCAAGCCGTAATTTTAATTTAGGGGTCTAAACCGCTCGTGTGATTTCAACACATTTTCGAGCTCTCATGTTCACAAAAAAATCAACCCATAGAAACTTCTAAGGACTTTGAACAATAAAACCTAGAAAAGGCGTCTGCAGTAAAGCCATAACGTGCCGCCACGGTTGGCCACAAATTCCTAACAACCTGCGGGTTTCCCATTCAAGTCTACGTAAATCTGAGAAAAATTTTACAAAACCGATGTCGCCACTAGATCCATCAACCTCCAATCTACAAAACCTGAAAATTTCAGGCCCAAACGATTAGTCACGTGCCACCACGCAAAGCCATGATCTTTCAAGCAACCCACGGTCTAGTCCTTTAAATCTGTGCAAATCTGCCCAAAATTTTAGAAAACCGACATTACCATGATCTTCCACAGCCTTAAATAAAAAAAACCCAAAAAAAGAGGGACCAAAAAAAGCTGCCATGCACCTCCACACGCCACCAGAGTCTTCCACGTTCACAGCGTCATTTCACGCGCTCCCACGCACCGCTATCCTCGTTCACACGCTTACACACGCCGAGTTTTCCCACGCACTAACACGTGCCGTGACGTCACCAATGACGTCATCCTCCACTGACTTGACCCGTTTGTCCAGGACAACTTGGACCGACCCATTTACCTGACCCGATCCAAACCACCTGCAAAAAAAAAAAAAAATGAAATAAATAAATAAGAGAAAAAGAAAGGCTTTGACTAGGTGGACTTTTGACTTTGACCAAAAAGTCAAAATTTTCAAAAGGAGCCTGTCCCACTCAGATTTTCGAGTACATTCTGATTTTGGGATTCGTTTCTTCATTTGAAACTCGAAAATTGCACAAACGTCCAATTTCCAGAAAGTTGACTTTTTGCACAAATCTTGACAAAAAGTCAAAATTTTTAAGGACATATCTTGCTCAATTTTTCGCATACATTCCAATTTTGGAGTCTGTTCCGTCATTTGAGACTTGAAAATTACACAAATGACTCAATTCCAAGATAGTTAACTTTTGTATTAAAGTCGACCCAAAGTCAAGATTTTCAAGCCAGACTTGTCTTGCTCAGTTTTTTGCAACTTGGAAATCACCAATCTAACCCACATCTTTGAAGTACTGACAATGTCCAAAACTTAAGCTCCCAAGATCAAAATTTGAGATTCATCCATTTAGTTTGGATCCCCTCAAGGTTATTCTCCAGACTTCATCAAGGTTTCCCTTTCAAAGTACAGATGAACTCTCACGAGTGTGTCTTGAATTTGAAATTACATTGGGTCACCAGTTCAACCTACCATTCCCGTTCAATGCCTACCAGTCTTCCGCCTACCATTCCCCTTTCAGTGCCAAACATTCCCACCTACCATTCGGTGCCTACCAATCGGGAATCTACCATTCTCACCAAAAATTCTCATCCGCCATTCTCAACTACCCAACTACTGTTCTTTGTCTCTCCACTATAAATAGAAGGGTTGGATTCATCAAAAACTCGTCAAGAAAAACACACTAAATCATGAAATGAAGATTTGCTTCTTTCAAATTTCCAAATCCTTCTTCGCACAACCATTTCTCACTATAGCTTCATCATCCTCAATACCTAGCAACCAATATTGCTTCGTAACCATCTTGAACTCAACCTTCTCATGGTTCAGTAAAAAACCTCCTTACGACATCATTGTAGTTTTGAGATCCAAACAAACTTTGTTTCTCCACTTAACGACTACATTTGTCCATAAAATTTCTCATAACATAGCCCGTATCATTGTTCCTTGTAGTCTCAGATCTACCTAATCAGGAGATCCAAGGCCAACTAAATCTCTCGTACCCTAGCTCAAGGAGCTTCCTAACTGCTTTAAGAACTCCATAGTCCTTCTTAAGTTATTTGGTCTTACAACAAAGATAGAGGTTCAGAACAAACAACAACTTGTCTGGTTTCCAAACCAGGTTCACAAGTTAGCTCCATCTTTCATTTTTTTGTGCTTTTCCAACAAGTGGCAATAGGTGAAGATGGTAAAAAGTGTTGGGGTATCCTACAAATTGTCTTTCATCCAACACTTGAAACAACTTCCAAGGCACCAGCTCATTAGAATTCAGCATTTGGAGCCACTAAATGGTCACCAAAGCCATATTCCATGTCCCCACCAGTGTGGGACCCAAAGGTCATCATTACTGGTACCTCAAAACACACTTTCTGGACTTACTCCAACTTAAAGTTAGCTTGAAGTATTTCAGAAGGTACTCTTCTGAAATTACTTCAACTTAACGTCTGTCGGCATGGTCCCATCACGCAAGCACATTCTATGACTTGTTGTTGGACCTCATTCCACATGCAGTCAATCCCGAATCCCAAGTTGTACTTCCTAGAAACATCTACACCAGAGGATCCCTAACGTATAGGGCCAGCGCCATAGTGGCGTATGTTTCACCCATTCGCTTTGCTTCATCTCCGTCTTCTTCACCACCAACATCAACATCCCTAAAATCCCTAAGCTTCTGAAATTACCTCAACTTAACTTGAATGATGTGATAACACATGCACATTCAACCACATTCCCACATGGCCTCGCCTTAATCCGAAGTATACACTTCTGAGAAAACTTCACCAAAAGTTCTTAAAAACATGAGGCTAGCCCCATGACTCTGCATGCTATACCCAACCACCATCCACGCATCTTCCCCATCTTTTACACCCCTGTGATCACTGCCAACGATCCAAAATACTCTTCTGAAATTACCTCAGCTTAACCTCTACTGAAATGAGTCAGTCTTGCAAGTACATCCAACTTCTTGCAAATAACTTTCCCCTTCACCAACCCACTTCAAATACCATGGAACACTCTTTTTGAAATTACTTCGACTTAATTTTGCTGAGAATGTTCGGTCATGCAAGTACATTCAAATACTGGCAGACCACTTTTCAGTCTCATCAAAGCTTTTCATATGGGTGGGTCTACTCTTCGGAAATTATTTCATCCTGCTAAAAGCTCCACCACCTTCAACTACTTCATTTGAAGAGCCAAGTGTAAAAATCCATTTTTAAAACTCAATCCCACACCACACTTTGAAACTGTGTACATGAACGAGTCTTGATGGGGCATTTGTAGAGAGGGAAAATTCCTGACCTATCACAAGTTGATACGTCACACTACTAAGTCCACAAAATACAGCTAATTACAAAGCGCCACATATTGCTACTAGGTTTTGCTATCACTACTCAGAAACCAACAGAAATTTGCCAAGTGTCATGCAAAACCAATCATGCATCAGCGCGTGTAAGTAATGACATAAGCAGACCAATCAGGCTGTGACATGTGTCACCAATCAGACTCCGCCACGTGTCGCTCATCCACCTCCGAATTCCTATAAATAGAAGCCTTCCTAAAACATTTAGGAGGACACCAAGCCATCTGAAGCACAAGCAACATCAGAGAAGATTTAGAAGCATCAGAAGTATAGAAGCTCTACAGGAATCAAGCCTCAAAGCCTTCGAGAACTTCAAGAACTTCAGCCTTAAAATCAAAGAACATTCGAAGCATAATCATCCAAACTATCTGCCTAGATCCAAAAGTTTGCTGGAATCAAGCTCAAAGTGTCCAAAAACATCAACAAATCACAAATCAGTGAAGCTCTATGGATCCAAGCTTCTAAAGCCCCAAAGAACTTCTACCACAAACCTTCGAAGACGAAGAACACACGTAGAACACGAAGAACGTGAAGAACAAAGGATTTCCAACAAGCTCATAGCCAGAGATTCATTGTAATTCCGTTTCAGCAATCTTCGATCCATCCCTCAACCAAATTGAAGGGTATTTTGTGCTCAAGTCAAAATCACATTACCACAAATCCAAATCAATAAGTCTTGCAAGGAGATCGAATCAGAGGATCGCTCTTTTGCAATCACAAAAAATTGTATCACATATTCAATACAAATTTGCATTTGTGAAACTATTTTACTTGTTTGATTTATTTTGAACTAAGAAATTTAGTCGTCTACATGAACGTATCAACTATATTGGCTGAAACCCCTATCTTGCCACTAGGCAATGTAAGAATAAAAATGTAGACGCTACCAAGTAACAAATCTAAAATGCTCAGAGGCGTATAACTATCATTTTCCCGAACATTTTTGCATTAAATGAAGGTGAAGTGTTTTATGAGATGTGTGACAGTCAGACATACCAGTCACTAAGAGAGACAAGTGTTATACATAATGTATCGTGGAGCACAGTTAAATGTAGATGCTTCTTGGCCGAAAGGGAAACTATAATATGTTTGTTGCCCTTAGGTAGAGAAATCATGGTTACCCGTGGCAGAGAAATGATTTTTGACACACTATCACAAATTTGACACGAGTCCTACCTCCCAACCCCTTAGCTAATGTACTAAAAATTAGGTTGCTATTCAGAAGTTCGTGCCTACTTACCCTGGCTACAACAACTATCCAACATTAATCCATTTGAAGAATATCCCTAGCCATAGATTACCTTCCCCTATTAGAGAACGGTGATGTTTGGAACCCTCAAGACATGATCTAGTAAGATAACCGGTCAATACACATATATTTCCTTATAATAGATTTCGTCAACTTCTCTGCTCTCAATAATTAGATCAAAGATTGTAATTTACTGTTTAATAGGTTTCATTTTGTAGATAAATTATGCAAAAATTCAATTACAACTTATATTAATGCATAATTGAACTAAACTTTATCCTAGCTTCAAGTAGGATCCAATAACTGAACAAAATATTGTAATAATAAGAGATTTTTAGATAAATATTAAAAATTTATCAGAACAAGTTGATGTTTTAAAATTCATAATGTTAAATAAGAGAAAAGGTGATGTTTTGATCTCTAATGCATGGCCATGTCTAAACCAAAATGGCCTGTGATACGGTATTGACACCCTTAGTTTTTTCATCTGTTATATATTGTGGTATTGTGATTGTGAGTCTTTGTCTTGGAGAAGGTTATTTATGGCATTTTTGCTACATGTGAGTTGAGGATGGTGAGATGAGCATGAGATATCAGATTTGTAGGTAGTGAGAGTATATATATATATAGAGAGAGAGAGAGAGAGAGAGAGAGAGAGAGAGAGAGAGAGAGAGAGATTCAATAAATAAAAAAAGTGTGTTGGCAACATACAATAGAAAAGTGTGTGCAATGATTCAATAAATAAATAAAAGTATGTTCTATCAATGCATTCTAAATTGTTAGTGTCGATGGTGGGGCAATAATGTGTACGTGGTTGAATAATTATTTGATGATTACATCTTATTATATTATTAACAATGGTTATGTTTTTGTTTTTATAGGCAGTTTGTTAATACTAAATGAATGTTTATTTGGAGTTTATATATATACTAGTGTGTAATCCCGTGCATATGCACGGGTACAATTAAAAACAATCATAATTATACGATTCAAATTATACATTTTTTTTTTTAGAAGTTCAAATTATACACGATATTAGCTTAAACTTTTTTTTAACTATAAATTTCTAAAATATATATTGGTTTCTTATTATATATAAATATATATATATATATATGATTTAGAATTTAATTGAATTTTGACTCTTTGGTTTTTGCATCCAATAATTCACTCACCACGAAAATTAAAACCTTAGATGGACATGTGGTGGAAAATTGGACTCCAATTGAAATCCATCTTAGAATCTAATTGAATTTGGACTTTTAGATTTTTTTACACTCAATAATTCACTTGGCACAAAAGTAAAAACTAAATGGTACATGTGACACAAAATTGAGAATCCAAATAAAATTTAATTGGATTTTCTCTGAATATATATTCACATGTAACCCGCACTTGCGCATGGAAACATTGAATAGTAGCAAAAACAAAATTTGATTGCTATTACTAATGTTAATATTTTTATACTAAGCTTGTCCACATTTTATTGTGAAGATTGACAGATACAACCACCAATTAGACGTAGTCTCACATTTGCAATATTAGATTTTCTTCCAATCTCATAACATCTATAATATTAGAATGCAATGAATGAATTATTGTCAGCAATCCTAACATCTATAATTTGCTAGCTTGAGTCTAGAACTTTACTATCTCATTAAACGCCAAATATCCATAGTAATATGTAATAAATGAATTAGTATCAACAATGGGCAAACGATATTAATTAATTTTTCCTACAATCTCTCTTTTAAGTTTTATTTTCCCCCATTGTTTGGGGGGGGGGGGGGGGGGGGGATGTAATTTAAATAATAAAAAATGTCTCGGTCTTTTTATTTAACAAAAATTCTGGAAATTTTTTTTTACTCAAATAAAGTTGTGCTTTTTACACTTTAACACCTTCCCATCTATTAAACTACCCCATGATCTACTATTCCTAAGCTTTAATCTATATATATATATATATATAACCGAAGCCTCTGAAGCTCTCACAATTTTCCACATCATCACTATTTTCTTTTTCTTTTTATTTTAGATTCTTTTTATTTTAGGTTTTATATCTTATATAGAATCCACCAGAAAAACAATAGACAAAAGTTTGAATTTTTATTAATATCAATCTTTATATATATATATATATATATATATATATAAAACCGAAGCCTCTGAAGCTCTCACAATTTTCCACATCATCACTCTTTTCTTTTTCTTTTTATTTTAGGTTTTATATCTTATATAGAATCCACCAGAAAAACAATAGACAAAAGTTTGAATTTTTATTAATATCAATCTTTATATATATATATATATATATAAAACCGAAGCCTCTGAAGCTCTCACAATTTTCCACATCATCACTATTTTCTTTTTCTTTTTATTTTAGATTCTTTTTATTTTAGGTTTTATATCTTATATAGAATCCACCAGAAAAACAATAGACAAAAGTTTGAATTTTTATTAATATCAATAATATTGAAAAACGTATACAAACTTGGAGGTCTATTTAAGGGCTACATAAAACTTGATGGACTAGAAAATATATTCTAAAATAAGTCCTAATTAATACCTAACCATAATAGGAACCAAATTTGACCTAAAAAACATTAAAAGAACCTAAAAACAAGGAAATAAATCACCTAGACCTAAAATAACGTTTCTTGCATAAAAATACCAAAATAACAATATCCTACACCAACTTGTCACAAAAATACCAAATAGTTTCTTTTTATTTTAGATTCTTTTTATTCTAGGTTTTATATCTTCTTATATTTATTAGTGTTATAATAGTTTAGTTTAAGTAAAACTCTATTTGATATATTTTGTTGGCTTATCACATCATCTATATATAATATAAAATTGAAGATTAAAAATTAATTATAATTTTTTAAGATACCTCATGTTAGAATTAAAAAAAAAAAAAAAAAATGACTCACTTTAGGTTTGATTTTTTTTTTTTTAAAGGACTCACAAAAAAAAAAAAAAAAACTTTAGGATTAAGAAAAAAGAGAGAGACTCCTGATAGGACTCTCTCTTTTCTCCTTAAAACCCTAGCAATTACCATCTCAAAACTCTAAACTCAATTTCATTTTAAGATTAAAAAAATAAGAAGGAGAGAGACTCACGTAAAAAAAAAAAAAAAAAAAAAAAAAAAAAAAAAACGTATGTTTTGTCTTTTTTATTTGCTTTCATATGTACCTGAAATTTTCATTCTATCTTATTGTTTTATTATGTTTAGAATTGATTTTCTTCTAAGTATTTGGGTTAATCTCTATATTTTGATAGTGTTTTTATGGGTTTGGTTTTTAGGTTGAAATTCTAATAATTATTTTATATTGTATATGGCAGATGAAGCATCTCTATTTTTTAGAGAAAAATCAAAGCTGCAACCTATACCTTCCAACCCAAGGTGTGGTAAATTTTTATATATTCTTGCTTTATTGAGAATTTTTATTTGGGTTCATGTGATTTTTTGCTTTTTTATTAAAGTTTTGATTTTTAGTTGATTAATTATTTGTTTGAATTCAACGTAAAAGATAATGGAATTAGGTGTTATAAATTTGATAATGTTCCATATTTTGAATTGTTTATATTATTTAGACTCCTGGTAGGACTCTCTCTTCTCTCCTTAAAACCTTAGCAATTACCATCTCAAAACCCTAAACTTAATTTCACTTTAAAATTAAAAAAATAAGAAGGAGAGAGACTCAACTAAAAAAAAAACATAGGTTTTGTCTTTTTTTATTTTGCTTTCATATGTACCTGAAATTTTCATTCTATCTTATTGTTTTGTTATGTTTAGAATTTATTTTCTTTTAAATGTTTGGGTTAATCTCTATATTTTGATAGTGTTTTTGTGGGTTTGATTGTTGGGTTGAAATTTCTAATAATTATTTTATATTGTATACGGCAGATGAAGCATCTCTATTTTTTGGAGAAAAATCAAAGTCGCAACCTATGTCTTCCAACCCAAGGTGTGGTAAATTTTTATTTGGTATATTATATATGAATTTTTTGAATTTGAAGGGTTTTGTTTGGTTTTGAAGTAGAATTTGGGGATTCTATAAAATTTGGAAGGTTTAAGTTTTGGGGTTTTTGGTATTTGCGTCTCAGTAGGTTAATCTTAATTCTTTACCTTATATGTTTTTTCTTTATTGAGAATTTTTATTTTGGGTTCATGTGATTTTTTGTTTTCTTAATTAAAGTTTTGATTTTTGGTTAATTAATTATTTGTTTGGATTCAACGTAAAAGATAATGGAATTATGTATTATAAATTTGATAATGTTCTATGTTTTGAATTGTTTATATTGTTATTAATACGACTAAATAAGATTTGTTTTTATCTTTGTAGTTTATATCAATTTTGAGTGTGTGTATATATATAACTTTTGGGAATTTTGCTTTATTAATTTAAGAATTGTAAATTACTTAGTAGGTTTCAGTAACTATGCACCTGCAGTGAGACATTGACAATATAAGTATATATATATATATATGGTATTAACATTTTATAAAAATCTTTCTTACAACCCAATAACATTCTACGTTAAACAACACTTCTAAACTATAGAAAAGTATAGAAGTTAAATATTTATTCCTATTGTATTTTATTTAATTATGACAGATCCACTTTTTTTTTAAACGCTAACTAGCAAAATGTCTATAATATGCATATTATTAACCCAATTTTCTATTTCTAAATTTCTTAGATTTTATTATATCAATCTTTTTTTTCTTTTAAATTATTGGTGGGCAAATCAGTCTCTCACTAATTCTTTTACCTTAACATGATGTTGGTTAATTGTCCTTTTATTTAACTATTCCATGCATCACACGGGTTAGCGACTAGTGTTCTTTAATTTTTCATGTTGAGATAATAATTTTAATGATAATCTTGATAGTCACAATATGTGAATGATATTATAACTCATCAAAACTAATTACTAAATATGGATCTATACAAACTTTAAGAGTATCATCATATTTTGTTCAATCACAAATATTTAATAATAAAATCTGTGAATCACCAAATCCAAAAGAAAAAATCTTTGAATTACAAAGGCCGGATGCCCACGGATCTAAAAATGTTACAAATAAGGCAAGCACATCCTGTGTAATCAATTGACCTCTTATTTTTCTAGCATATTATCACCTAAATAGCTCCCAAAAATCTATATATTATAACCTGCATTTGAATCTAAATTATTATAGAAAAATTTCAATCAACAAAAAAGGAGAAAACACCTTAAGGTGCAAAATTTTAATTACTTTCAAGTAAATGTATTGGACATCTAAAAAAACTCTAGTGCAAACATTTAAACAAAACTTTAATACTGCAATAATTTCTAGTGAAAAAGCTCAAAGAGAAAGGGAAAGAAATTCTACAATTGACTTTTAATAAATCCAAATTTTAGTGACAAAGTTGATGACCCAAAGAAATCAAATACCTACTGCTTCCAAAATAAACTCTATTTTTTTTTTAAAGCATTTATGAAGTAAATCATCATATGTTGTAATGATGTTCATCATATGTGGTTCAAAACACCCAAAGGCACCCACCCAGAGCAGATTAGTTGCAAATTAAAGCCTTTCATGCTGGGCTAGTGAAGTTTTTTAAGCCTTGGGTTTATAAGCAAAATATAGCCTAAATTTCAATAAATGTTGAGTAAGTACTGCATTCTTTTCATCCTAAAATTTCCAATGACAAGCTGTGTTGTTTTTCCAAATTAAAAATGTCAACCTTGTCACGCCAACACTTATGCGAACCAAGCTCATCCAAGTAAAGAAACATCAAATTGTTAGCTACCTATGGACAGAGTTAGGACAAGTGGACTTAATGCCAAAAGTGAAACTCTAGGACTAATATGAACTACCTATGCAGACTAATATAAACCACAAATGCAAATGAACCAACTGGTAACTTAAGCAAATGAATCAATAGGAAGCCAGAATTTGAAGCACAAATCCAGCAATAATAACTTCAAAACCAACCCAAAAACTCAATCCACAGTGTAGTAAATAACAATTGCTGATATGATAATGGGAACCAATCTATACCTGCAAATATTAATAGATGTATAAGAGATTAGAAATATAGTAATATACCTAACACCAGCATCACCAACACAACCAATTGCCATACCAGTAGCGATCCCTGCAAAATCACAAGCAAGACCAAAAGATATATGTGCATAATCATCAAAAATGTACTTTTTCTTGGCCTTTTGGTTAAATTATGTACAAATGGTAACATCAATAGCGAGGCTGTAAATAGTAAATAACAATACTCTAGTCATAACTTGAACAATGACTTTAATCTCCAACTCAAGCCTCATCACACCCATCAATGCCATTCCTGCGAGAGACCGCGCCCTCGGCCCACTTTTTTTGAGGATGTTGGGCCAAACCCATGTGAATGGGTGGAGTCATGTTATTGCCTCTCAAAATGGAGGTTCGATGATTATATTTTCCCCTTTAGATTAAGGCTTTTACAATGAAGTTGCTACTTATTTAATTATTGGAATAAATAAGAAAACCAAAATTGAAAAATTCCTCATTTTATTAATTTGAAATTGAATTTACATTGATCGTAGGAAAAATACATGGCCTTAGTCCTAGATACAATCTAAGATAAAGTAAATTGCTTTGTTTCCTAGTTACAATCTAGAAATTGAAAATTATAAGGATAAGCATTGATCTATCAACCCTTAATCTAAGCTCAAAGGCTACGTTATAAGATGGGAAGGTGTTAGGCTCCCACCTTGCCCGGTGAAACTGGTCTTCTAGATTATGGTGGCCAACATTCATATCACATCATCCAATATGTTATCAATCAATTTGCATGTTGAATTTGAAGTGTGTGCATGTGATAAACCCTAATTCAATTTATTAAGCATTTCATTTGGATTGAAAAATAAATTCTAGTGAATGTGTGTGGATGGTGATATCCTATATTCAAGAATTTTTAAAAAAATTATTAAACAAACATCTTTTTCATATTTTTGATGTAGATTTTAGATCAAAACTAGTGTTTATGCATGAACATGTGATGAACAATCAAGAACATGTGAAGAACACATAAGAATATTTAAGAATATTCAAACATATTCAAGAGAATTTAAACAATTACTATCATGCTTTAATCCTAAATTCTCATCATGGCAATACAAAAAAACAAGTTAGGGAAAGGGATTATACCTTCATGCAATATCCATACGGTGGAGGAGGAGACTCTTGGTAGAGGTCCTAAGGGTGGAGGAAAAGAAGAGCTAGGAGAGTAAAAGTGAGTCTCACTCAATATCTTGAGTCTCATAAAGACCAAGATATGACCAGACTACTCAACTTCTTAGAACTCAAGAGAGGAGAAGAGAGGGGGGTTTTGTGTGCTTTCGAATGAAGGAGAGGGAGAGTTTATATAGTAGTGGTGGAGGAAATATGAATGGAATGCCATTTAATGAAGGTTGACAAAGAATCATGAACCTAGACTTCATTTTAGCTTTGGGGAAAATCTAGTGCATTAAATGGAGAGATTGGTGGGAGTGTGGAGCAAGCCAAAATTCGGTTTTCCGGTAGCTGCTGTAACAGCCTGTAGAGTCAACTTCGAAAAATCATATCTGACTCAATTCTGATCGGAATTGTCTCATTCTTATACTCCAATTGAAGCCTCGAATGTCTAGTTTCTGAGAAAATTAACCTCACTCATAGATTCAAAATATTCTGAGAGATATCGATGAAATGGTGAGCAGAGGTCATTTGTTAGAAAATGGTTTCAGCACAATTAACATTAATAGGTCCCAAATTAGCTCCCAATTAACATTAAATGGCTCCAATCACTCCAATTTCAGATTTAATTGGTTCCAAATTTACTCTAATTAAAAGATAATTGCACAAATTATTCATTGAATAATTAATGTTTAACTATCTAATTAATTAGATGTATGCAACCTCACCATAAAATGTAGTCCTAACCAATCAAATTATGACACATCATTGATCTCCAATTGATTACGCTTATAACCAATTGAAATCAATTGTTCATAATCACATATAGTCAGACCCAATTTGTGATAGTGCATCTCAGCCATTAAAACTTGATTTGATGATAACTTTCAATCTGGTGGTCTGATTAGGGCTTATGACTAGTCGATTTGATCGTTACAACGTCAAGATCATTTGGGTGAAATGAGATTAAGGATCTAATGACCAGAATCAAGATGCATATTCCAAGATGAAAGTACCATTTTACCCTCTATGTGAGGTTAAATGTGGGTTGCAAAATGGAATGTCAACAGAATGCCCCTCATTGGCAGGCTTGAAAAGTGAATGTCAATGTATGAAAGAGACACCTAACTTTGCAATCAGTATTTAACCGTGGTGAATGTATGATGCATGTAGATAAAAATGTAGACGGTCATGTTGCGGATCAAAATGTGGACCGAATCTCGAGGGAGATTGCCTATGTACCTCTTAGTGGGAGGATTAGATCCAAACATAGTTTATGCATGCAAATTTTTTTTTTTTTTTTAATGAGTACAAGACATGCTTACCTGAGGTCAAGAAAATATGGAGGACCTAGGATCTTGGCTCATGTTTTCAGAGGACTTAGGATTTTTGGATCTTAGCTCATGTTTTCAGAGAACCAAGGGTTTTTTGGGCTTTGGCTCATGTTTTCAAAGGACCAAAGGTTCTAGATTCTGGCTCATGCTTTCAGAGACCTAGGATTTTTGGATCTTGGCTCATGTTTTCAAAGGACTAAGGGTTTTTTTATCTTGGCTTATGTTTTCAGAGGACGAAGGGTTTTTTGGGCTTTGACTCATGTTTTCAAAGGACCAAAGGTTCTTGATCCTGGCTCATGTTTTCAGAGGACCTAGGATTTTTGGATCTTGGCTCATGTTTTCAGAGGACTAAGGGTTTTTTGGGCTTTGGCTCATGTTTTCAGAAGACCAAAGGTTCTAGATCCTGGCTCATGTTTTCAGAGGATCTAGGATTTTTGGATCTTGGCTTATGTTTTTAGAGGACCAAGGGTTTTTTGGGCTTTGGCTCATGTTTTCAAAGGACCTAGGATTTTTGGATCTTGGCTCATGTTTTCAAAGGACCAAGGGTTTTTTAGGCTTTGGCTTATGTTTTTAGAGGACCTAGGATTTGAGAGGCATTATTCATGTCGATGTTTGTGGCCCTTTTACCCTAATACCTACAAAAGAAATATCTTCAAGTAGTAATAGAGTTATTCATTGAAAAGAATTTGGCATACCTGGAGATTGCCCCTAATTTAGGACATATTTCATGCTTTGATGAATGCTAAGGGTGGACAATTGACTTGATGTTGCACCATTGGAGAATACGGAAGAGAATCATAGCTGTGCCTGAAGAAGAATTTAATGAAGATTTTTTTTTTTTTTTTGGAAAAAATTTGGAAATCTTGAAATTTTTAAAGGAATTGAAAATTTTGATTGATGACTTTTTTTTTTTTGAAAGCAACTTAAGCAATACGAGCCCAATGCCCTTAGTCCCAAGGCCTTTTTCGAAAATTTCCTTTTTTTTTTATTTTTTATTTCTTGAAATATGAAGATTTGTTCACTATCAAAAAGTGAAGAAGATGAAGATAAGGATGGAGTAAAAGTGATGAAGATTTATTCATGATGTTTTTTTATTATTATTATTTTGGTTGAAAAACCTATTCTTTGAATGAGAATAACTTTAGCCGGAAGTTGATGCAGATTGCTAAGTCCTCGCTCAATTCCTGCAAAAAGATAATTTCAATTTATCAATGGATTTATTCATTGAAATGAATTGGAAGTACTTAGCCAATGCCCCTAGTTTGAGGCATATTCCATGCTTAAATTGAAGCTGAGTTCATTTGACGTTGCGACCATTGGGGAACATGAAAGAAGATCACAGTCCACCATCCTTGAATCTTGCAAAAATGGCTTTCTTTCTCTAGCTTGTTAGAAACCAGTTGTCACGAAAAAATTTTGGCCAATGCCCCTAATGTGGACATGCTTACAAAAAAAAATAGATTGATGTCTCAAATGAAAACATTCTTTCATGCAAGAAGGACATATCTGCATACAATATAAATAGGCCAATGCCCCAAATTTAAGCATGCTTGATGCAAAATAAATAGGCTTAGCCCAACATGCATCCAAACAATTTTGTCACATTGTTTTGACTTTGCTCCACAAGGTTGTTTGGATGATTGGGACTGAACCTTTGAAAGGTTACCTACGTACCTCTCTCATAGGGGATCAGGTCAAGATGTAGTTCAAGAGAACTAGATTTTGAAAAAGAACGATTTTTATTTTCTTTTTTATTTATGAACAAGAGGTGATCATTTGAACAACCATTTTGGCAAATCAAAGTGTTTAAGAATCAAAAAAATCTCTTTGATTAGGAAGGATCAAGATCATTAAACTCATGTAATCAAATTTGCTTCATCTTTTTGAACATTGTCAGATTAAGTCTCCAAAGGCAATCAATAAATGAAATGTGATAATGTTTATGAATCACATTGATGGGTGCAAACAAGGAGAGTGCTCCAAGTTTGGAAGTTCTTTTGAGTCATTTTGAGGATTTGAGAGTTTGAGAAATTTTGTCCTCAAACATATCATCCTGTGGGGTTTGACAATTTTAAGCACTTTTTCTTTTTAATTCAAGAGAAAAATATTATTAGAGTTTAAGATGCACCCACAATTAGCAAGACTTCAAGGAGGTTTTATTCATGGGTTGTAATGTAGGCCGGGTTTAGGTTATGAAATAAATGATATAAAAAGGCTCAAAATTCCCTATGATGTTCCCCTTAAGTATGCATTACTCAAAAATCAAGTATTAGAGGAGTTTTCCCATTTTCTTACATTGATGGAATTTCATTTCTCTTTCCTTCATTGTGTGAAACCTCATTTTTCTTTGATGATCCTTATCTTTAGCTTAATGAATTCTCCACTTGTCTTTCATGTCTTCTAGGAGAGCTTTATCAATTAACTTCAAAGCTACAAGGTTGAGTCCTCCTCAACATGAGATTTAAGTATGCATAACTTGATTTTTCCCACCCCAAGTTTAGATTTTAGTGGGTTCATGCAAAAAAAGGCTAAATGTTTGAAGGCTCAAATGGGCTAGCAATGGATGATGAACATTCTAGGTAATAGGAAATAATTTGGTTTAACCAAAAATGGCCTCCTATCCCTAGTAATGCTTACTTGTAGGCACAGTGATTCAAGCTCTTTTAATAAATTCATCTTAGAAGAAAAAGTATGAATGCTCTAATGATGTGAAACAAAAGACTTTTGAAAATTAGATCAAGTGCATGGATTCTTGGGATTTTCCGATGGATGGATTCTTTTTTATTGCCTTTTAAGACCATTTCTTCTTATATTCTAAGTCAAGTAGCAAAAGTCTTTACATTGATCAAATGAAATTAATCATTCATTGGTACAAGTTGATTGCTCAAGCCTTTAAACGTCAAGATTTAGAAAATGTTTTGTCCAAGGGATCCTCATGTACCATTTTGAAAAGGAGACTTCTTCTTCTTCTTCATCTTTTTTTTTTTTTTTTTTTTTTTTGGGAAAGATTTGGGAATCTTGATTTTTTTTTTTTTTTTTGGAATTTTTTAAAATATATACATGAACAAAGCACATCAAATGCTAAATGGATTTTTAGAATTCAAAGAAACATAGAAATATGGAATAAACAAACAAACTTTAAGCTTAACCATGATGTTGCAAACCAAATGTGGAGTGAGGCAAAGTTGGGCCATTTCCTTCTTCTTGGTCAATTTAGGATGCTTGAGGCTTGGTATGCTTGAACCTTGATTATGATGAAATGGCTTGGGCTTGCATTTGGAAGACTTGAACCATGATTATGATCTTTTGGTATTTGCTTGAAATGGCTTGGGCTTGCACTTGAAAGGCATGCATCTTGTGAGTTTTTGGCCTTTGATGTTGATCATGTATATACACCTTTGATGAGCTCAAGTGTTGGGCTTAAACTCATTCAAGAAACAATTTTGGGCTTCCATACCAAGTAGAGTTCAATCATAGGCTTTTGGGCTTGAGTTCATTCACATCATACAAGGTTCAAATAATCATGATGGGCTCAAACGCTGGACTTGAGTCATCATGGTTCAAACAACGGCCAAACAAATGCATAATGAAATGCAATTTACATGGACTGACCTAAAGGTAGTTACTATGGGTCATTACAACATGGGTAGAAGGTAGGTTAAAGGTCCCCACAAGCTAGGACGTCGTACCTCCCAACTTGTGATGCCAGGAGCGCCGCGTTGGTCCAAACAATACAGTTTGTCCTTATGAACCACCATGGCATAACCATGATGATCCTTGTCGCGGTGGGTGGTAGGTTCACCGCTGGGTATGTGAGTCTCAGGAAGACCACAATTCATGGCTAATACTATCGAGCTTCCGAGCTAGCACACAAATAAAATAAATTTCATTCAAAGCAAATGATGTATGACATGCAAAATAATGACATATTAGACATATTATATACAAAAAAAAAAAAAAAAAAAAAAAAAAAACAATAAACAAATAATGACATGGTTGACCACCATAATCTAATTGAAGCTTAGCCCTCAATATCCCCAGTGGAGTCGCCACTATGAGAGACCGCGTCCCCAGCCTACTTTTTTTGAGGATGTTGGGCCAAACCTACGTGAATAGGTAGAGTCGTGTTATTGCCTCTTAAAATGGAAGTTCAACTGATTATATTTTCTCCTTTAGATTAAGGGTTTTACAATGGAGTCGCTACTTATTTAATTATTGGAATAAATAAGAAAACAAAAATTGAAAAATTCCTCATTTTATTAATTTGAAATTGAATTTACATTGATCCTAGGAAAATTACATGGCCTTAGTCCTAGATACAATCTAAGATAAAGTACATGGCTTTGTTTCCTAGTTACAATCTAGAAATTGAAAATGATAAGGATAAACATTGATCTATCAACCCTTGATCTAAGTTCGGAGGCTATGTTACAAGGTGGGAACATGTTAGGCACCCACCTTGCCTGGTGAAACAGGTCTTCTAAATTATGGTTGCCAACATTCATATCACATCATCCAATATGTTATCAATCAATTTGCATGTTGAATTTGAAGTGTGTGCATGTGATAAACCCTAATTCAATTTATTAAGTATTTCATTTGGATTGAAAAATAAATTCTAGTGATTGTGTGTGGATGGTGATCTCCTAGATTCAAGTAGATTCAAGAATTTAAAAAAATTATTAAACAAACATCTTTTTCATGTTTTTGATGTGGATTTAAGATCAAAACTAGTGTTTATGCATGAACATGTGATGAACAATCAAGAACATATGATGAACAATCAAGAACATGTGAAGAACACATAAGAACATTTAAGAACATTCAAACATATTCAAGAGAATTTAAACAATTACAATCATGCTTTAATCCTAAATTCTCATCATGGCAACACAAAAAAAAAAAAAGAAAAAAAGAAAAAGAAAAAACAAGTTAGGAAAAGGGATTATACCTTCATGCAATATCCATATGGTGGAAGAGGAGACTCTTGGTAAAGGTCCTAAGGATGGAGGAAAAGAAGAGCCAGGAGAGGAAACGTGAGTCTCACTCAATACCTTGAGTTTCAAGAAAACCAAGATATGACAAGACTACTTAACTTGTTAGAACTCAAGAGAGGAGAAGAGAGGGGGGTTTTGTGTGCTTTGGAATGAAGGAGAAGGAGGGTTTATATAGTAGTGGTGGAGGAAATATGAATGAAAGGCCATTCAATGAGGGTTGACAAAGAATCATGAACTTAGACCTCATTTTAGCCTTGGGGAATATCTGGTGTATTAAATGGAGAGATTGGTGGGAGTTGGGAGTAAGCCAAAATTCGGTTTTCCCGTAGCTACTATAACAGCGTATAGAGATAACTTCGAAAAATCATATCTGACTCAATTCTTATCGGAATTGTCTTGTTCTTATGCTCAAATTGAAGCCTCAGATGTTTAGTTTCTGGGAAAATTAACCTCATTCACACATTCAAAATATTCTGAGAGATATCGATGAAATTGTGAGCAGAGGTCATTTGTTAGAAAATAGTTTCAGCACAATTAACATTAATTAGTCCCAAATTAGCTCCCAATGAACATAAATGGCTCCAATCACTTCCATCTCAAACTTAATTGGTTTCAAATTTACTCTAATTAAAAGATAATTGCACAAATTACTCATTGAATAATTAATGTTTAACTATCTAATTAATTAGATGTATGCAACCTCACCATAAAATGTAGTCCTAACCAATCAAATTATGACACATTATTGATCTCCAATTGATTACACTTATAACCAATTGAAATCAATTGTTCATAATCACATATAGTCTGACTCAATTTGTGATAGTGCATCTCAACCATTAAAACTTGATTTGATGATAACTTTCAATCTGGTGGTCTGGTTGGGGCTTATGACTAGTCGATTTGATCATTACAACATCAAGATCATTTCGGTGAAATGAGATTAAGGATCTAATGGCCAGAATCAAGATGCATATTTCCAATGTGAAGTACCATTTTATCCTCCATGTGAGGTTAAATGCGGGTTACAAAATGGGATGTCATTTGTAATACAGACTATTGGTGCCCAATAATAACAAGCTTAAGGTTTTCAGCGATAGAAAATGTAATAATGAGGATTTCAAGCCCGAAATTCAAATATTTTGTAATACAGACTATTGGTGCTCTATAATAACAAGCTTAAGGTGCTCAACGATAGAAGAATGGAACAACATATAAAATGCAAAAGTTTAGAACTTTTCTTTACATATAACAGGAAGGGAAATTTGATAAAGGTGGTGAGGGAGAATGGAAAGACTTGCGTGTGCCATTATTTTCACCCCATGACCTTATAATGTGGCTCTTATGTTGCTGTTGTATAGGCTTTCACTCAAAAGTGAGGGCTTTTCTACTGGGTAAAATGTGGTTGGTTCGTTAAAATCTGATAAGAGGACTTAATATCAAGCTTTGAGATCTCTTAATGATTGGTCTATAGAAAAGAAGTGAAGCTATTAATGCCCTTGTTAAATAAGTAGAAAACTTCATATTTTTGTTTGCATGGGTAAAATACTGGGTTACTTTTTGCATAAATGATGAAAAGACTTGACCAAATGTGATTGGTTGTTCTTCTCTAGCCAATTCAACCCCTAGGGAATCTCTAACCAATTTAGCTTGTTCTTATGGACTAAAAATGGTTTGTTTGAAGGTTTTAGTCACACACAATGAGGGCAACAAGCCTCTATTTGCTTGAAAACTTTGGACATGTGACATTCTCCACGAGTACTAGGTCATGCAAGCATCCCTAGCCTGTAGAGCATGACCTATGTTATGAGCTCATGTAAAAAGTCTATTTGCACAATCCAAACCACACTCCCTTAAATCTCCCATTAAACACATGAGCTTGGGTCGTGCAAAAACTAATAAAATAAATGAATTGGACCAAGAATAAATCAAGCTCGGCATGTACTAAGCTTACAAAACTTCTTCGCAAAAATGACTATCAACAATTATCATATCATATTCTCTTTATAGTTTCATATACATGTATAATCATAATAAATATAATCTATTAATAATCTATATATATATATATATATATATAAAACCGAAGCCTCTGAAGCTCTCACAATTTTCCACATCATCACTATTTTCTTTTTCTTTTTATTTTAGATTTTTTTTTATTTTAGGTTTTATATCTTATATAGAATCTACCAGAAAAACAATAGACAAAAGTTTGAATTTTTATTAATATCAATAATATTGAAAAACGTATACAAACTTGGAGGCCTATTTAAAGGCTCCATAAAACTTGATGAACAAGAAAATATATTCTAAAATAAGCCCTAATTAATACCTAACCATAATAGGAACCAAATTTGACCTAAAAAAACATTAAAAGAACCTAAAAATAAGGAAATAAATCACCTAGACTCAAAATAACGTTTTTTGCATAAAAATACCAAAATTAAATAATTACAAAAATTAAATTGTAAATTCTATCCCACATCAACTTATCACAAAAATCATCATCTATTATTATTATTATTATTATTATTATTATTATTATTATTATTATTATTATTATTATCTATATATTCTATATATATATATATATATATATTATTATCTAAACCAAAGCCTCTGAAACTCTTACAATTTTCCATATCATCACTATTTTCTTTTTCTTTTTTTTTTTTTTGAAACCGGAACCAGATGATTTTCATTAAATTAAAGCATTAGCATCCAAGTACAAAGCATCCACTGCAGGTGGTGGATCTTCCTCTAACCAAACAATATCATCATCAATAAATCTAGCAAATCTAGCCAAGGCATGAGCTACCCCATGAGCAGTACGTCTAACACAATTAATTGAAATAGATCTAAAACCCGCAGCCAAGCACCAAATATCCTCATAAATTAATCCAAGCCTGGAAAGATTCGGTTGAGCCTGGGAAATCGTCTGCATCACCAACGCACTATCACCTTCCAAAATAATTTCCATAAAGCCAGCATCTATTGCAAACTCAAGAGCTTTACGGCATGCAAGCACTTCCACCTCTTCACTATCCTGAACCGCACCACCCTTGGCAGCCAAAGCAGCCATTACTTCTCCCTTTTCATTTCTAATCACAGCCCCATAACCCGAAGCAGCTCCCTCCTCAAAGCAAGCACCATCAAAATTCATTTTGAAGCAATTATCCATCGGAGGCTGCCATAACTGTTGCGGCTCAGACAGAACTGGAGCTGAAACACGCAGCTGGTCTTGTGCCTCTGTGAACTCTCTCAAATACTCCAATGCTCGCTGAGATGACCTTGAAGGATGCTGGAAAACGCCCCCATACAAGGTTGTGTTGCGCTGATTCCATATCTGCCAACAGGTGACCCAAAACAGATCCCATTCCTCCCCTGAAAGTCTTGGCATTAAACTTGCAACCAACTGCAAAAAATCGGTCTGCACAGTACCTAATTTTTGAAGTCGAGGTAAGCTCCCAGCCCAAACATCTTGTGCTGCCCCACATCCCCACAACACATGTAGAACCGATTCTTCTTCTAGCTGACAAGTGTTACACCGTGCCCCCTCCACTATCCTTCTACGTGCCAAATTTGCTTGTGTGGGCAGAATATTCAAACATGCACGCCATGAAAAAATTTTGATCTTGTTGGGAACATTAGTTTGCCAAACACGTGACCAGAGTGCCCTGTTCTTTCCTTGCATCGAAGACTCCCCAAGGCTGCTCTCCTCCATCTGTAACTGTTTTGCCACATAGTATCCAGACTTCACTGTATAATTTCCCTTTTTTGAGGCAGACCACACCACCACATCTTCCACCACCCGCCTGCTCAAAGGCACTTGGATAATAGCATCTGCATCAAATGGATGGAACATGACCCGGATACGTTCTTTGTCCCATTGGTGATTCGGCCAGTCAATTAAATCCGAGACCCTCCACTCCCAAATCTCCTCCTCCGGTTGGAAAAGAATTTTTTTTGTTGGTTGGTTAGGCAGCCAACAATCCTTTAAAACCCGAATAGAAGCTCCATTACCCACTCTCCAATAGCATCCTTTCTTCAAAATTGGTTGAGCCGCTAACAAACTTCTCCACACATAGGAACTATTTTGGCAATCCTTTGCCTCAAGGAAATCACACCTTGGAAAATATTTTGTCTTGAAACAACTATACAGAAGAGAGTTTTTATCTTGCAATAATCGCCATCCCTGTTTTGCTAGCATGGCTAAATTAAATGATCGTAAATCTCTGAAACCCATTCCACCCTCTTTCTTTGACAGTGTTAAAAAACTCCAATTTTTCCAGTGTATTTTCCTCTCCTCCCCAATTTGTCCCCACCAAAATCTAGCACACATAGCATCCAACTCATCACATAATTTCCTAGGTAGCTGAAAAACACCCATGGAATATGTAGGAATGGATTGAGCCACAGCTTTGATGAGAACCTCCTTGCCAGCTCGAGAGAGCAACTTCCCCTTCCAACCTTGCATTTTTTTCCACACCCGCTCCTTAATGAAACCAAAAGAGTCATATTTTCGTCTTCCAATCAAAGTAGGCAACCCCAGATAAGTATCAAATTTCTCAACTTCCTTGACCTGTAATTTATCAATTATCCATGCTTTCTGTTCTCCAGACACATTACTACTGAAATAGGCAGAAGACTTCTCCAGATTTATGCATTGGCCCGAAGCTTCAGCATAAAGTTGTAAAGTATCAGAAACAACCTGCACTTCATTTTTATTAGCCTGACAAAAAATCAAAGAATCATCAGCAAAAAGCAGATTAGTAACAGATGGGGCACGTCTGCAAACTGCCACTCCGTGCATCCTCCCTTCAGATTCGGCCTTAGCAAGAAGTGAAGTAAACCCTTCAGCACATATCAAAAATAAGTAAGGGGACAAAGGATCACCTTGTCGTATACCCCTAGTAGGCACAATATTCCCATAGGCTTTGCCATTAATTCGGATTGAAAAATAGGGTGTAGAGACACAACTCATAACCCTATCCACCCAAACCTCCGGAAACCCCAGTTTAAGCATCATGCCTTTAAGGAAACCCCACTCCACCCTATCATAGGCCTTACTGACATCCAATTTAAGAGCTAAAGCCCCCTTCTTCCCCTTTTTCTTAATATGCATGGCATGCAGAGTCTCATAGGCTACAAGTACATTATCAGTAATAAGACGTCCCGGTACAAAAGCACTTTGAGTAGGAGAAATAATCTGTGGCAATATCAACTTTAGCCTATTTGCCAAGACTTTTGCAATAATTTTATATATCACATTACATAGACTAATAGGTCTAAAGTCAGCTATTTGTTCCGGTTTCTTTACTTTAGGGATCAACACAATATGAGTATAATTAATATCAGATACCATATGACCAGTATGGAGAAAATCTAACACAGCCTCAGTCACATCATTACCAACAATGTGCCAAAATTTTTGATAAAAAAGTGCATTCATACCATCGGGTCCAGGAGCCTTTGTTGGTCCCATCTGGAACAACGCTGCTTTCACTTCTTCACTATTATATGGCCTGGACAGCACCTCCAGCATATCATCAGTTATTTTTCTGTCAACTGTATTAAGGCATTCCTCCATTCTGTCGCAAGTACCTGCTTTAAAGATATTCATGAAGTACTCTGATGCCACCTCCGCCACTCCATCCACCTCCTCCACCCACACCCCATTAGCATTCTTCATTCCCTCAATAAAATTCCGACGCCGTCGTTGGGACGCTTTGGAATGAAAAAATTTTGTGTTTCTATCTCCATATTTTAACCAAGACACTCGGGACCTTTGACGCCAAAAGATCTCTTGCTTAAGCATTAAATCATCCAATTGTTTACTCACCTCAAGAAATTCCCTTCTGCTCTCCTCAGTCATCTCCTCTGCATTCAACACTTCCAGTTTCTTTTGTAATCTTTTGATTTCTTCTGTTTTAGGTTTAGATTTTCTTTTTCTTTTTATTTTAGATTCTTTTTATTTTAAGTTTTATATCTTATATAGAATCCACCAGAAAAACAATAGACAAAAGTTTGAATTTTTATTAATATCAATAATATTGAAAAACGTATACAAACTTGGAGGCCTATTTAAGGGCTCCATAAAACTTGATGGACAAGAAAATATATTCTAAAATAAGCCCTAATTAATACCTAACCATAATATATAGGAACCAAATTTGACCTAAAAAAAACATTAAAAGAACCTAAAAATAAGGAAATAAATCACCTAGACCTAAAATAACATTTTTTGCATTAAAAAAAAAAAAAAAAAAACGTAGATTTTGTCTTTTTTATTTGCTTTCATATGTGCCTGAAATTTTCATTTTATCTTATTGTTTTATTATGTTTATAATAGATTTTCTTCTAAGTATTTGGGTTAATCTCTATATTTTGATAGTGTTTTTATGGGTTTGGTTTTTGGGTTGAAATTCTAATAATTATTTTATATTGTATATAGCAGATGAAGCATCTCTATTTTTTTGAGACAAATCAAAACTACAACGTATGTCTTCCAACCCAAGGTGTAGTAAATTTTTATATGTTCTTGCTTTATTGAGAATTTTTATTTGGGTTCATGTGATTTTTTGTTTTTTTATTAAAGTTTTGATTTTTGGTTGATTAATTATTTGTTTGGATTAATTTCAATTAATTATTTGTTTGGATTCAACGTAAAAGATAATGGAATTAGGTGTTATAAATTTGATAATGTTATATATTTTGAATTGTTTATATTATTTAGACTCTTGGTAGGACTCTCTCTTCTCTCCTTAAAACCTTAGCAATTACTATCTCAAAACCCTAAACTTAACTTCACTTTAAAATTAAAAAAATAAGAAGGAGAGAGACTCAACTAAAAAAAAAAAATGTAGGTTTTGTCTTTTTTATTTGATTTCATATGTGCCTGAAATTTTCATTCTATCTTATTGTTTTGTTATGTTTAGAATTTATTTTCTTCTAAGTGTTTGGGTTAATCTCTATATTTTGATAGTGTTTTTGTGAGTTTGGTTTTTGGGTTGAAATTTCTAATAATTATTTTATATTGTATACGGTAGATAAAGCATCTCTATTTTTTAGAGAAAAATCAAAGCTGCAACCTATGTCTTCCAACACAAGGTGTGATAAATTTTTATTTGGTATATTATATATGAATTTTTTGAATTTGAAGGGTTTTGTTTGGTTTTGAAGTAGAATTTGGGGATTCTATAAAATTTGGAAGGTTTAAGTTTTGGGGTTTTTGGTATTTGCGTCTTAGTAGGTTGATCTTAATTCTTTACCTTATATTTTTTTGCTTTATTGAGAATTTTTATTTTAGGTTCATGTGATTTTTTGTTTGGTTTTTGGGTTGAAATTTCTAATAATTATTTTATATTGTATACGGTAGATAAAGCATCTCTATTTTTTAGAGAAAAATCAAAACTGCAACCTATGTCTTCCAGCCCAAGGTGTGGTAAATTTTTATTTGGTATATTATATATGAATTTTTTGAATTTGAAGGGTTTTGTTTGGTTTTGAAGTAGAACTTGGGGATTCTATAAAATTTGGAAGGTTTAAGTTTTGGGGTTTTTGGTATTTGCGTCTTAGTAGGTTGATTTTAATTCTTTACCTTATATTTTTTTGCCTTATTGAGAATTTTTATTTTAGGTTCATGTGATTTTTTGTTTTCTTAATTAAAGCTTTAATTTTTGGTTGATTAATTATTTGTTTGGATTAATTTCAATTAATTATTTGTTTGGATTCAACATAAAAAATAATGGAATTATGTGTTATAAATTTGATAATGTTCCATGTTTTGAATTGTTTATATTGTTATTAATACGACTAAATAAGATTTGTTTTTATCTTTGTAGTTTATATCATTTTTGAGTGTGTGTATATATATATATATATAACTTTTGCGAATTTTGCTTTATTAATTTAAGAATTGTAAATTACTTTGTAAGTTTCAGTAACTATGCACCTGCAGTGAGACATTGACAATATAAGCACATATATATAGTATTAACATTTTATAAAAATCTTTCTTACAACCTAATAACATTCTAGGTTAGATAACACTTTTAAACTATAGAAAAGCATAGAAGTTAAATATTTATTCCCATTGTATTTATTTAATTATGACAGATCCTTTTTTTTTTTTAAACGCTAACTAGCAAAATGTCTATAATATGCATATTATTAACCCAATTTTCTATTTCTAAATTTCTTAGACTTTATTATATCAATCCTTTTTTCTTTTAAATTCTTGGTGGGCAAATCAGTCTCTCACTAATTCTTTTACCTTAACGTGATGTTGGTTAATTGTTCTTTTATTTAACTATCCTGTACATCGCACGGGTTAGCGACTAGTTATCATAATAAATATCTACTAATAATGTGATAAATATCTTCTATTAATTAATATTATTATAATAAATTTTTATAAAGCACAGCATAAAAAAGTAACTCTTAATAATTACCTTAATTATCAAATTTTATACATAATATTTCATATACAATCAAAATCAAAATAAATGTATATTTTAATAAATATTGTAATTATCAAATTTCAAATACAAAATAAAGGAGGAAGAATATTTTTTTAAATAAAATTATATTTTATTTAGTATATGGATATTGATTTATTCATATGTAATTTTTGTTTTTTTTTTTAGAGAAGTTAGGAAGTTAGTTTTTAAATCGATTTTGCAGTGTACTCACGGGTTTAAGATCACACAACTGACTAACCACAAAAGCCAGTAACTCTTATGGAGAGTGAGAAGGCTTTAAACCCAAATGTGAGTTCCTGCCTTCTCAATGTGGGACTTAAATCCGCTACATCTTTTTTTGAGAGAAGTTAGGAAGTTAGTTTTTAAATCGATTTTGGAGTGTACTCACGGGTCTAAGATCACACAACTAACTAACCACAAAAGCCGGTAACTCTTGTGGAGAGTGAGAAGGCTTTATTCATATGTAATTGATTGATCATAATAGATTAGATGATTGTACACGTCAACCATTCCATAAGATTTATGCTCCTATTTTTAGGATTTTAAGAATCATTATTATTATTATTATTTTATTTTATTTTTTTACAATAACCTATTCACTCATGCGAATATCCAATTAGATTGTGGCTAGTGGTGATGATATTGTAAAGATAGAGGTACAGAAAAGAAGGTAATGGAATTCAATTTTTTATTTAAAGTAGACTGTTGAAAAGATTTTTAACCTTCGTTTAGATGTCCAATGCATCAGAAATTTCATTTAGTCTTAAAACATAGAAACTCTTTGTTTGACAACTCATATTTGTGACTTGCACTTATGTGTAATTTTTAAATAATCATAAAGTTGTCAAATCACTTAAAAAATGATACATAATTATTCCGTTAGACACATAGGCAAGGAAACTAACGACCGTTAAACCATAGAAAGAAAACTTATCAAACTCAATTGGTCTTGAAAAACCATATAACAAAATAGGACGATTAACTTGATAAGCTCTATACTTGTTTTTCTTTAAAGTAATAACAAACAAGTTATGCATTCCATGCATATGGAATTTAATGACAGATAATATCAGTTTTAGCTCTAAATTTCTTACAAAAAGCACATATCATAATATAATATTCAATTCAACATAGGCATTTGAAAATGAAATTGATAATAATTAAAATATAATAATTCAGCTCAATGATATCAAAATAAATGGGTAGAGAATCTAAACTCTAAACTCCTTACATAATTTAAAAGCTACTCAAATAGCAAATATATCAAAGTAAATCAAAAACATGTATTTACACCTATAATAGGCTTAAGCTATCATTCTTTTTTGTCACGATGAATAAATGGTGATCATTAAATATCATCAAAATTTGGAAGTAAAAACTTATCACAAAAATCAACTTAGTTATTTATTTATTTTTTTTTTTATGGGAAACAAAAATCAACTTTGGTTTCACTTCAAACACTAGTGATTTTTTAAATATATATACTAATAAATTTAGTTTTGTTTTTAGTGGGCTAGATAATATTATCATTTATTTCAATTTTAAAATTTTAATAATAATGGGCCCAATTAAAACGAGCATAGGCCCATACCGTGAGAAATGATCCAAGTCCAACTCTCCCATTTGAATTTCAAAAAATGTTACCGTTGAGTTGAGTAACAACCTAAAATCCCAGGCCACGCCCCTGCCCTCAGATTTGGATATCACAGAGACATAGAGAGAGAGAGATCAGAAATGGAGGCGTTATTTTGTTAAAAGAAAGAGAATGAAAGAGGAAACCTGGAGGGGCTGCTCAACTTGAGAGAGGAGATCCGAAGAGTGATGGGGCAAAAGGATTTTGCCTTTTGCCACGGTCATGGATTCTTGCACCGGTAATTTCCTCTTAATTCAGTGTTTCTTAATTTTTGTTAGTTCTACACATCTTATTAAGCTTAAGATCCTTAAAATTATTAACTTAAGTTGCGTCAGTGATTACTGAAAATAGTTTTGGTTTCTTGGCTTTGCCTGCTTATCAACCCAGGACAATATGAAAAGTTATTGGGTTTGTGATTTATCAGTTTATTGAATTCACATATCTATTATCTTTCGCATCTCTCACTCTGCATATTAGTTTGGTACATAAACTCGGCTATGATATTGTCTCTTGGTCCCCTTTTCCTTGAGTTAAAAAATGTCTTTTTATAGTTATTGATTGGCTTTGTGTTGCTGGAATTAGCTAATTTGTGATTAGAATAAGATATGATTGGGAAATTTGGTCGAAATTAAAAAAATTGGTTTTCTTTTTGGCATGGGAAATTAGAGGTTTAATTTTGTTTTATTAACTAATGCGTTTTTTTTTTAATCTAAATAATGTAGTAAGATTTGTAGTGAAAATGGATTTTTTTTTTTTAGTTAATTTGCTTGTCTGTATAGAATTAATTGAGGTTTGATTGCGTCTTGTTCACTAGTTTGGATTCTTTTTTATTGTTTAATCAATTCAGTTGAGTACTTGATTTTGCAAAGAAAAGTAGGGATTGATAAGGATTCTATGATATGAACTTCCTCAAGAAATCTAAGATTGATGCGGGGTTTGGTATTTGATTGGGCTTTATGATCTCAGTAATTTTATCATTCATTTTTTTTTTTTTTTTTACTCTTGTACTTTATTTTGAATGTAATTTCTGTTTATTTCGTTTAAGATGTAGGTGAGGAACCTTTAATCCCCATTGTTATGGATTTCAAAATTGAACTGTTGTTTCAATTCTTTTACTAATGAAATTGGTTATTTTCACTTAGGTATGCACTCTCCAAATTATTCAGCCTGAATTGGCAGAGTCCATAATTGTATGTGATGATAGAGTTTTGTCAGTACATCCAATTAGTATATCATGTTTTTATAATTTTTCAGGATTTTTTTTTCATGTTATTCAATTTGACTTCAAATGTCTGTCTGGTTATAGTGTTTATAAAATGGTAAAGAAACTATGTTTTCTAAGACCTTAGTCAGGTTGGTGCAGCACTCAATCTTTTCCCTTTTTTTGCTGGCCCTGATATTAGGAGATCACCATAGTTGATGGTTGTTAAGCTTTTCTCAACTGGTCAGGTTTCTGTAATTTTAATGTCATTCACTTGAATTCTTCTTTGTGGATGGATATTTTTGGTGATGGTCATTTTTGTTTGATGTAGAATCTTAGGGTTTGCGGTAATCTTCCATTGGTTATGTATGAAGAATGTTTGGAGGGGAATTTCAGTCTATTGAAAGAGTAAGGGAAGCCAATTAGCTGAAAACTACTGTTCATCATGTCAGACAAGTGATAATAAGTTGAAATCTTGGCCTGAATCATTTATGCTCCTTAGGCTGAATAATTTTTCTTATAAGGTGTCATACTTCTGTGTTTCCCTTAGATTCTAGTTGATTCGTGCTGTTAAACCTGTGAGATAATAAATAATTTGAAATGAACCTAAATGTATCAAAAACGGGTGCATCAGTTGATATGATGTAGGTAGTTTCTTGTATTAGTTACAACCAAATTATGACTGTGTCCTTTGGGTCAAAACGTAGTTTCACATTTCTATTTTAAATATATATATATACACATTCTGGTTTGGAGGGGGCTGATATGATTTTAGAAAAAATAGAACTACTATTGTTTAGCAAATATGTTTTTTTATTTGGTTATCCCAATGAAAGTGGGACTAATGGTGGAAACTTTAATAATATATTTGTCTTTTTTATTAGATTAAGTTTAGGTGAAGGGAAACTTATATTTTCTTGAGAATCATTTGGCTTTCTGAGATTAAGTTTTAATGGATAAAAGTTGCAACAGAATGAATGATACAGAAGACAATGAGCTATATGCTGAACTAAAAAACAGCAACATGAAAATAGTAAATGGGTAGAGAAAAAAAGCAAACAACAAAAAAAAAAAAAAGGTCACTAGCATTTCACTCACAATCATTTAGACCTTTCGTAATTAAGATAAATCAAGTACCTTCATCTTGTTCCATGGCATCAACGTCATCCTCACATCCCTCTAAAGGTGCAGAATGCTTTTGAGCCGAAACCACATTTAAAGCATTTCTTATAGCTTTAGCATATGCAGCATAACCAACGCTTGCAACGGAATCCAGTATAGCGGATGGTGTATCTACAAGAATCAACCGTTATAATTATATCATTAGCATTATAATGTTCAACATATTCTCAAAACAGAGCTTTAAGGGAAGAAGAAGAACAAAAATCACTCTAGTTCTTACCATCTTCCTCAATCATTCAGTGAAACGGTGTTTTGGGTTCAGACATATTTTTCAATACAGGTTTATTTGCCTCATTTTCAACAAGATTAGCTTCATCCCATCTTACACGTCCCCTAACCATAACAAAATTGATATAATCGTACATAATTTGTTCTCATTAATCAAAAAATACAAAAGTGAAATCTAACACTAAAAGTTCATAAGTTTTTACGTTGCACTCAAAACCCAACTCTGTGTTGATATGCTCAACCAATAGAAGATCTAATTTACTTTCTTCTGAGTACCTATGTTTTGAAAGGTGTACAGGGCCAGCCACTAGTAACTGAGTACCCATGTCATGTCCATGTCTGTGTTCATGCTTCTTGGACTACTTGAAGGCAACGCTGTTAAAAATCAGCACTGCCTCTCTCAAGAAATTTCTAGAGTTTCTCACTCAATCTCTTTCTCTCCGTAATTCTCTAGAGCTTACCTGCATAACTTAATCTCAGCCACAAATTTTTAACTTGTCTAGAAGGTCGGTGAAAGAGAGATATTTTTACAGATAGTGAAAGAAAATAAAAGAATGCGCTAGAGAATTCATAGTTGTTGAGTTAACCGACTTTAAGCATGTACAAGTATGTAGAAGTGGTGGTCAGTTTTTGTGTGTCATAAGCACCAAGTCAGAGTAATGTGAAGCAAGGAAAGTCCTCATAGTGTTAGTAGGCAGGTGTCTAGAAGTAAGGTGTCAGGTGTGTGCAAGTGTATTTGGTGAGTGAGTGCATAATTAAAAAGCTAGTGTGTGAAGTGAAAGAAAAATGCCGTGTGTGTTGTGCATTAGTGTCAGTGTATGTGAGCCAATTTGGTGTTTAGTTCAACAACCTGGTATCACAGCTTCCTCTAACTCAACAGATGCGTCCAATAATAACGTCTCTCTCTTTATTGTATCATGTGTGTGTACAGAATGTGCAATGATGCTAGTCCATTTCTACCCTTTTAATAAATGACAAATTCTAATCTAATGCTTCCACCTCCATATTTGAAAAGTTCATCCTAAGCATCAATGTGAATAAAGTAAAAAATTCATGTGCATCCATTAGATGAATATCCATTTACCAGCCTTCAGGAATGAATTCATCAACAGTCACAAATCATGATCATTTAAAATACTATCATAATTGATGCATAATCACAGCTAGTCAAACTGCCAATACGGATTCTTCTACAATACAAAGACCATTAAAATAAAAAAGACAAATATATTATTAAAGTATTACATACATTGACATATTGATGGCATCTTAAAGTGATAAGGAAAACACTCACGTGCCCCATTTAGACAGTTCGGTTAGTTAAATCAATGCGGTTAGGACAGTTTTAGACTGGTTGTAGCAGTTTTCTTTTATGGATTTTACTAATGTGTGCTCAATTAACCATTTTTGGAAAAAAATTTCTCAGAAATTGAAAATGTATTGACAGTTTTTTTAATTCTCAATAAATTGTTTCCAAAAATAGATGAGTTAATGTGTGCCCTTAGAGCAAACATTAACCGAACCCTTCTTTTATTTAGTTTATCAATTACTTGTGACGCAATAAATTTGGAGTTATGCTATGAACATAACAAAAATTCACCACTTCATGAAATTTCCAGATTAACACCTCTTGGATGGATCATAAAAAATTTTAAATTGCAAATTCCAATGAGCTCATGTATAAGGTGGTAGGCTAATTTACGAATGTTGCGAAATCGATGTAAATTTTTGTTGTTTTCTTAGATAAAATTCTTTGCAACTACTGAGCATATTTTTGTGATTAGTGTACAATAAAGATGGCGTCGGTGTTGGTTTTCTATCACTCTTATTCTTTCTCCCCTTATGTAATCAAAGAAGTAACTTTGGCAATTGAACTAATGGAAATTTTCAGTTCATTGCCAATTCAGGCTCTTATATTGGCCTTCAAAGTGAGGCCTCAATATAAAATTTTAAATGGAAAAGGAACATAATGGAAGTAAGGCAATCTTATATTATGGTGATAGAAGTGTCGAAATGGGAGCTTTAACTCCAACTGGAAATTGAAAAAGGAACCTATTTGAAGAGAAATTTCTTGAGTACAGAGAGAGAGAGAGAGGCAGTTTATTTGAAAATACATCCCAGAAGCAAGAGGTATATGCAGAAAGCCGTTTGTTTCATAACAATCAGATCATGATTAACAAGCACTAATGCGCATCTAATATTCTCCAACCCTTTCCCCAAAAGCCAGCATGTCCTTTAGATTCTGCACGTAAAAGAGAGGGAAAAGTTAGATAATTGAAACTGCATGAATTCAACAACCTAAACATTATTCCTGTACAGTGTACAGTTTTGGCCCAAAAATCACCCACCTTGTTTAACACATCATATACGGATTAATAATCATGTTACACGGACGAGTCAACATCACCAACAACTAATCTTGGCCCAAAAAATATTTAATCTCTATTCTTTTCTCTGAAGGTTGGTAATATTTATCAATTACCTTTTTGTTTGTTTGTCTGAGTTTTACTTTGTCTAAAAAATAAATTGTGGAAAAAAAAGTAAAACTTTACCTACAAAATGAGGGATTTGAACCATGATTCTTCTCATAAAACAATGATAAAAAGTGCTTAATCACAATGTATTGGATACTTGGGATACTTGGGGGTTTTTTTATTTTTTATATAATTTGATAGTTACTTACAACAATGGGAGATGAGGGATTTAAACCCTGATTCTACTCATAAGGAGAGCATGCAATGCCAGTGAGATAGAAGTCTCTTCGCAAACTATTGTACTAAGTTCAACCAAGTAAAAAGCAAAAACAGCACCTTTTACTCGACTTACAAAAGGGAGAAGAGTAATACTAGCATTCATGACCTTTTACTCGACTTACAAAAGGGAGAAGAGCAATGCTAGCATTCATGACACAAGTACACTCTTATTAAGCCAGCAGCCTTATGGTCCTGTGGCATTCCACCCCGTTTGTGGGGTTTGATTTTGAGGGTTGAATCCCCTTAATTAAACTTGGCCAAACTAAGTACACTCTTCTTAGAACATAGGGCATAAGTAGCAAATAAAATTTTTGAGGAAGTGATGAATGCACAACGTCCTTGAGTGTCATGGTTAGCAGCACATGGAAAAGGCAACATTGAGGTCCTTGAGGCAAGTAACTTGAGGTTGTTGAGAGAAAGTAACTAGAGGTCGTTGCATAATATGCTAATAGCTGCAATCATACATAGCAACACGTGTACCATGTCTAGCAGAAAATGGACAAGGCAACATTTTAACTTCATGACATACACAGTTTATTTAAAGAGAGGATATCACAATACAATTTTTCAATTATTCGAGTCAAATGCATTGAAAAGTTATATTTGGGTCTTCAATCTTCATTCAAATGTTTTTTCTGTTTCCATACTAATCACACATAGTTTTCATTCAACTTCGATAGTACATTCTATTCAAACATGTATGAATGGTTGGGAGTAAGTACAAAGGAAAAGAAAATTTTGGAACTTTCATTCAAGTCTCTCCTGTTTTCATTTATGAAATAGTCAGATATGGTTTTCCCTCATATTTGATATTGTACTCAGTGTTCAAACAATTATGTCAAAGCCTTTCCATGTCAAAGACTCTATGTATATGTACAAAGTTTGGCTCCAACAACCAATAGGAAAATGACATTAGTCATTGTCATGTGCAATGCATATGACTCACTTAACCCAACCAACCGAGTGAGTGGAGCCAAACCTTTTCCTATATATATTCCACAACAACATACAAAGATGTGATTAGTGTGGCCTTTCTTTTCCTTGAATGGATGAATAATGAACTTTTAATCTCAAATGTTTTTTTTAGTAGGCAGATACAATTTACACAGTATAGAATTGAACCTGTGGTGTCAAAGATGACACCTTGTCTATAGGGAGAGGAAAAACAGGGGATGCCATTGGTCCAAATGCTATTGGATTTCAATCTCATATACTGTGTCCATAAAATAAGTCAATATTGTTGACAACCATACAAGTGAACGGAATTAGTATTAGCTACATAAAAAATTCATTTTCTCATACATTATATATATATTTATATATATATGTATGTATATATATAATTAGTAAGTTACACACATGTTTTGTACTTTATTGTGCCAAGATCAATCCAGCAGTTAAGATAATGTCAAGAACTTCAATCTTCATTTTTCTATTATTTAAGACGTTGAAACTTGAAAACATGACAAATGTTTTCCTCCTTTTCTTATTTCCTTTTTCTAAAATATATTAATATATAAGCAGACAGCTTCAAAAATAGAAGACCTTGAGCTCCATAAATAATAAATGAAGGAAAATTGAATGATATAAAGTGGAAAGAAAGTATGGCAATTCATTTTACCTGATCTGGAGAGATTCTCAGCAATTGCTTGGCTTTTCTTCTCATTGTTTCCACAATTAAGTGCAATCAAGATTTATATTTGAGTGATTCTGGAAACTCTGCATACAAACAATTAGTTTCAGTACAAAACAACAAGATAGTGGCAGATACGTGATTATTTTCTACACTTCTTCTGGTTACTTGAGAGTACAGATCCAAAACCACAAGACAGTATAATTGAGAATGCTAATTAGAGAAGTAACTGAAACTGAACAAGACCATTATTCTCCTTAATGATCACATTACTTGATTTTGCTTGGTTGACTTTTCATAAAAGGCGCAAAATGTTGTGTGTTCAGTTTGACATGTGACAGCTCCAACATAAAAACTATATTGTTTCAGGACAAGTGCAACAAAACTGTTACTAGCCTTTTATTTAAAGAGAATTTTCTTCTCATGACTCTCTTTCAAAGAAGATAATCAAGAAAAATTTTAAACTGATGACCTAAGGCTCTGTTTTGAAGAAAAATAATAATCTGAGAAAAAATGTTGTCAGGAAAATCATCTATTTTCTGTTGTTTGGTTGAAAGTCCAAAATTGATCACAAAATAAATGTTGTGAAAATCCCTGAAAATCAAAAGCAACAAATCCCTCATGATTCCTTTGACACCAAATCAAAAATGCAGAAAAATATCCATCCAGTATTTTGGGTCTACTCTTTTATAGCATCAGAATTAGAGATAAATATCCAGGGGCCCGACTGTCATATCTAGCACCCAATGACTGAGAAGGAGATCCTAAACGGCTCAACTTTCACTGAACAGAGAGAGAGAAAAGATAGAAAGATCTGCAAAATAGAGGGATAGATCTAATATAAAGAAATGAGAGAGACATCTAAGAGAGAGTAGAGAAGGAAAGATATGGAAGTGTGAGTGAAAAGAAGAATCAAGAGACAAATACAGAGAGGTCCCAGAGCCTTCTTTTTATCCATCAAAAGTCGCAGCGTTAACAACAAAAGCTTTGCACAGGTGCAAGTTATTTTCAGCCCATTCAAGTTTAGTTTTCCTTACCAGAAAAACATTTCTCACGGAAGTACTGCCAAACTTGGGAAAATGTTGCATACTGAAACAAATGAAGCCTAAATGCGTACATGGACAACCCAACCATAATAACAAGGTATGTAAAACAAAAGGAAAATTTGAGGTTTCATGCAATAGCAGAGCCATTTGAGATCATAAAATTCATTTACATTTTATTCTGATATTAAAAAAAACCATGATATAATGTGTCATCTCCTTCTAACACACAAGCACAGTTCGCACCAGCTATAGCTTAAATCAATAACAATAGATATTTCTCAATGAATGCTAAATATTTCTCCACCAACCACAGTCACTTCACTATCTCTATAAGAAACTATCAACACCTTCTAACATGAAATCATTGCCACTTAAGAAAACTATAGGATGAGATTATGATGCAAAAGCTAATTACTAAATACTGTAAAATGACTTTGATCATGGAGGCAAGTACATAGTATATATCATGATATCATCAGAAAATGTCCTCTATCAATTATATTTTACAATACTTAACCAAAACAATTTATTGTAACTTACTTGGATTCCTGTGATTAGCTGATGAGAACATAATTTGCACCATCAGGAAGTCTATCTGCAGCAGTTGGAGACATATTGGACCGAGGAGCAGTCTTTCGTAATTGTGCATGGGATTCTGCTTCTAGCTTAAACATCCTAACCAGCTCTTGGAGCTCTAATTTTCTCATTTCAACATCCTCTTGAATAATGGGGTTTTTCAACCCAAGGTACAGCAACCCAATGGCCATAAACACAATTCCTAGCAAGAAGAGGATGCCAGAAAATAGAAGAAATGCATATGGAGACTAATCAGCTCCAGGTATGACATCGACATTTATCCCAAAAAGGGTAGTAATGATGGAAAGAACAAGGCCACATCCCCCAAAAACTCCTAAATTATGCGTAACAGTGAGGCTTCTGTCCTAGAATTAGAATTACAACATATTGTAAGGAAACAATTATATGTAGATGAATAATTAGAGAAAGCAGGAGAGAGAGAGAGCAAGAAATTTCAACATTGGCTAAACAACGCTTTAATTAAGTGACACTGGAAGGAGAAATCACTCCCCGACTCACTATAAGTGTGTGTTTGTTTGCATGCTATACTGTAAAAGACAGTGATGTGTCTGCATTTGGAACGTCCTTCAACTTTGACCATTCAACTCTATGGTATTAGTCCATAACCAGCAGATTTTTCTCTTGAACTCATCAAACAGTTGAGGAAATGAAAAGATAACAAACGAAAATATTGAGACAATGATGTCATTTAGTTTTTATAACACAAATTTCTATTTCCAGATGCAACTATCCTTGAAACGGCCTTGAATTCAGAAATTATCAATGAGATGTTACCCCCATCAACAAAAACTTTGAACATGTACTGCTTCAAATAATTATCCAAATTACTAACAATTTATTTTCCTTTCAAATTTTAAATATTTTACAATTGCAATTTTTTTTACCCAACTAAAATCTAATGTCACTGAACTATTTAACTTCCAAAATAATATATTGATTTCTCAACTATATGTCACAACTAAAAGCCTAAAAGCATATTGAGATTTTAGTATAGTGTTATCATAAATGAAAAATACAGAAACTCTTCATATATCACAAAGTGAGGCAATATGCATATCCTTAAACGATGGAATGAACAAGGCTTGCTAAGGGCTTCAATCTAAAACCCAACAAGGGCCATTCCCAAAAACATAGCTGGACAGTGTAAATCACCTGAACTTGAAATCACCGCACAAGTTACTTGACACTTGCCAATATCATAGAATTGTAAACAATTTTAATATGGTCAAGAATATTTTTTTCTCAAAAGCAACATGGAATTAACATTACTGCATTCATATGCAATAAAACTTTGCAGCTACTTGGATGGGCAAAGTCAAAAAGGATTTCTATGACATGATGGTTAACAGAACTTGACAATAAAATTTTTGGGTGTCTGCTTAAGCATATGTGAACCTGCAACCATGCGCGGACTGTGCTCTGCATGACATCTTGAATGGTAAATAAGCGTCCACGAACTGCTTCCTGCTCTTGAATCATTTCCCTGGTGCTCTTTCTCATTCCTTCTAGCAAGCCCCTTGTTGTATTGCCTCGCAAATGTAGAAGAAGCTCAAACACAATTTCCTCTCTTGCATGGAGTGACCATTTCACCCTGATAACCTGCAAGATAAATTATAGGAAAGAAAGTAAATTGAAATTCTATATCATTACTGGACAAGTCAACAAACGGAATACTTCCCATGTTGGACTACAGAAAATGAACTTGTATGCTTGTGCTAAACTAAAACTATTCTAATCTGCTCACTTTTATTTTCCAAACAAAAGGAGAAAAAGTTCTAGAGAAAGTAAAAGAAAAGGATATATAACACGTGGAGACCCAGCCTAAAGTACTCAATGGCCTTTGAGGTTGGGCTCCCAATTTATTTGTTTAGAGTGGGTAAAGAGTTTCCTACTTTCGGTAAATCCCTTTGGGGCTAACCTAACAGCTCAAGTGAAGGAGTTTGAGACCCAACTTGAATCTTATCTCCCTGTGTGTGTGTTTCCTGTGGAGTCTCGGGCTATGTACCGAGCTTCCTTCTCTTTAATTCTCTCTCTCTCTCTTTGTCTTTTCTTCTCATGTATCACTCTCTCTCTCCCCAGATTTGCCAACCCCCTCTCACACCATCTCTTCCCCTTTTTATAGCCTTCCCTTAGTGGGTTTGTCATCAGGAGTAGTGGTTTTTCCCAAACAGGTGGGCCCCATTCTGACCTATATTCTTGATCGAATGGAACCCACTGCACATTTCTGAATTGACTCAAATGGAACTTGTGCCAACCTCCAAATTCATGTTTGGCAGGCGGATTTCCCCAAGGCACTACATCTTGTTCTTGGCGATATCTTGTGGTGGTCGGTTTGGACTATGCTATGCTTGGGCCTTTCTTCACTTGTTTGGTACGACTTGGGTGGGCCTGACTTACGTGGGCCTTAGCCTTGGGCTGGTATTTGATTTATGGACCGTATAACACAAATACGGCAACGTGATACTTTAAATAACAGAAACACCTTATATATAAATAAAATATAAAATAAAAAGAAATAAAAAATTAAAACCCCACAAGTCAACCTTTTCGCCCGACAGATTAACTCAGCCATCAATCAACTTCATATATGTAAAGTGTAAACTAGAATATGCGCATGTTAGTTGCAGCATTTCAAAAGATTCATGATATTCAATCCTTGAGAGAAAGTTAACAAGTAATGTTTCCCATTCTTAAACAACCAATTAAAATCTTTAATTTCCTCAGAGCATTGGGCATCCTATTATCTCACAGTTCTAAAATCCGAAGTGAACTGTAATTCGATCTGTCTCTTAAACAAAAAGACATCCTACTAAAATACATGGACAAGCAAGTTCTAGATTTGTCTTTCACCAGAAAAATGTGTTGTCAAGTTGTCATATACTCAGCAAGATCAATTCTCTTACCAGCATTCTGCTTGTTTCTAAAGCTTAAAATCAAACAAAATGTCATTATATTTTAGAGGGATAACAAATGAGAACCGTTCATTAATGGGTGACACCTCAGTTCCCCACTTATTTGACAGACCAATATCAGATCTTCACAACCATAAACTTCTTGGTCACAAGGTCTAAGCCATATAAACCATATTTAATTTGCTCACAATTTCCAATCATTTTCTTTATAATCTATCAATCTAAACAAAATTCTCAAAGAAAAAATGTTACATTCCATTAGATTTACCATCCACCTTGGTTACCATCCCAATTACCCAATTATCAACATTTATGATGTGTAAATATCATAGCATAGCATTTTGATGATAGGTGATTGAATAGCTTAAAAATATTTCTTTGAGCACTTCTTGAAGATACGTAAGTTACAAGCTGAAGACTGGTAGGGGGAATTGATCAAGTTGATGACGAGGTATGACAGGAAAAAAAAAAAAACCAGAGTCAGATCTGATGTCAAGTCCTATTAGAAAGCACTGCACGGTGGTAAAGGAATTTACTTTCCCATTGAAGAGTACCTGACATGCCAATGTGCCTCCTACTCTGGAATAACCTTTTTTGTTTTCCCATGGAATTGCTTTTTGGCCAAGATCTCAAAGATGGAGAACAAAATCAAGAGTACCAGGTATTGTATGTGAAAGCATGGATCATTTATTACTTCATTGTTGTTTTGTGGGCTTGAATGGTGGTTGGCAGGTTCAAGATTTGGAGGCATACGAACAGTGAAACTTGGAAGCTGTCTCATTATATCATATCTGGAGGACTAACCAAACACTTGAGGACGTAGAGCATCAACCTTGTTCTCCTGAGATCTCTTTTTGGTAGGATGTTGGTTTCATCAAGGTCATTTACACCCATGTCAATAATTGATCTACAGATGGCTTATACCCTAGCATTTAACTTATTTCCTTCATTTTATAATCCTTTTTTTTTTTCTTTTCACTGTTTCTCTCTTGTACACTTCCCATATAATATATTACACTCATTTTATGCCTTTTTATAAAAAGGTGTCAATGTCAAGTAACAAAAGAAACTTGGACTTGAAAACAGAAATTAAGAACAAGTTTTAATTATTCCTCAACATTCTATGATTGGAAAGAATTTTTATATGGTGAAACCAAAAAACCTTGAACACCTAACTGTTGTTCAAAAAACATTTGAATGGAAGTCAAAGAATTTAAAATAACAAGGGATTTTTACAAATATCACCCCTGGACTTTGACATAAATGTCAATTTGGTCTTTGGACTTTTGATTTGACCAATTAACTGCCTATAAGCTTGTGACAAAATAAACCTTCTCTTAGCCTTTTTTGTTGAAGCCTGATAGATTTAATCATGTGATATGCACATGGAGGAGTTTAATGCTAATAAGGTTTGAAAGATCTTTCTGAAAGCATAAAGTAAGATACCTGGTTTGATAACCATCTGATTTCCTGATTCAGAATGACACTGAAAAGATGCATATCCTTGTGGTTTCTCCTATTCATAAGTGATTATCATTTGTTGTTAAAATCATGTTAGGCAAAAACAAGGTCATGCACAGGAAACAACAGATTTCAAGTGAATCTGAAAGTTTGAAGACAAAATGGCCCACATGCATGAATGCACCTGTCCATAAACTTCAACTCAACTTCATCGGCAGCCCCAAATATACATTTACGAAAAAACCTGTAATATTAAAAACAACGCAAGAAAGTACCAAGCAGGAAACCTTGTAAGATCATTTGAATGTCAAACAAACAGAAATTAGAACATAAATAAATAAGAACTTTATGATGATACTAAGGCTCTAATTTACTATTAGAGGAATCTAAACGGCAACGCATTTTGGCTATAACAAAGATTTAGTTTTTATATACGTTTCATTACCCTATAATTTGGTGTAAGTTGCCTGTACTTCTAATTTGAGCAATCAAGTCCTCAAATTTTTTCATTTATGCCAGCCAATCAAGCCCAATCAAAGACTAACCTTAATGATATGGAAGCAATTTAATGACTTCAATCTCAACAAGTACTTGTTACTCAAAATATATTATGTGAATACAAATTTAACCCACTTTAAAACTGAACTGTGTTTTCCAACACTGGTGCACTTAAGTGTAAAGGCCTCCTAGAACCTAACACAAAACAAAAAAGTGCAAGCGTGTGCCTGATTTAAGTAAAAGCGCACAATTTAAAAAAAAAAAAAATATATATATATATATATATGTATGTATGTATACATATGAATTTCAAAACAATTATTAATTAGACAATATGACAATCAAATGATCAAACTCCACCTATGTCTATAATTAGTGTCGTATATTTTGTTCATGGTCGGTCCCAAGCCTAGGAAAAAGAGAGTTGCGGTAGGTTAGCGGCCAACGTAAAACTTAGTCACTCTATTATGAATGGAACCATTACAGATAATCGTTGTTGTTGAGAAAATCGAGTGATCAAAATATACCTAAAAGACAGAGACCATAAAACACTAGAATGGTAAGTAGTGACTTCTATGCCTACTAGATATTTTAATGTCTTCTTCTAGAATATGTAATGAGGGATTGAGGGGTGGGCTTATGTCCATTGCAACATGCCATAAAATCGGTCTTTGTAAACAAATCCAAGGTCCATATCAATAGCATTAAGATCTAACAATTAACTTTAATAAGTAATTTAATTTTTTTAAAATATATTTTTCCAAAGCCACTTACTTTAATGACAAAAAGTGCTTATGGTTTAGCACTTTGCACTTAAAGTAAGCATTTACCAACATTGAATTCAATGTAGTATGGAGAAGGATGGAGTGGGATCCTTAATGCTATCACGTTGCATATTATCAACTAAAAAGGCCTTAAGGAAAGCCATATGCATCAATTTTGTCAATTTCATTAACATCAATATTTAATTGGAGCTCATCGCAACAGTTGGAGGGAGTTGATTGCTTTAAGTGGGAGTACAAGGACTGAGCTCAAATTTACCCTAGACTATAGGGTGGTAAAATATAAATAAGCCAGAATTTATACCATCATAATTGTATTATTAAAAATAGAAAACTTGCATAGGCCCTACAGAAATAGCAAGTTTCCTTTTCAAAGAATACACATTAAACCATAAGAGAATGAGCAAAACCAAAACATGGAAAGAAAAACATTAAACAAATAGGTGGATTTGGGTGTAGAGGTTTATGCAGCTCATGTCTAAAAGATCAAAGCAGGATTTGGCAAAAAATACAATTTGAGCAACTTTAACCAGAGAATAAATCTTCTAACTTGAAATGTGCATGGTTATACATTGACATTGATCACTCAAGAGCTCTGCTTTAGAACAAGCCAGTTGAGAGAACCACCAGAAACCTTTTGTACCTTTTGTATAAAAAACATTTTAGTGACTCTTTTTTTAGAGCTACCTGTGAGCTTTTAAAGGGAATTGAAAACCTAACAAGGGGATAGGGGAGAAGACACTCCAATATGCGAGTTTCATATGTATGATTTGGCATCCTTATTATTTGTGTGCACATAGCATATAAAAATCAAGATGCCAAAGAATGTAATTTCCCATAGCATTTGCAAAATTCTGTGTGACAATAATTTTCTTGAATTTTTTTCTTAAATTTTTGTTTGGTTGAGTAGGTAACTCCTTATAATAAAATTACTCACCCATCTTTACCTAATGGCCAGTATAGATTGAATGGGAGGTATAATTAATTTGGATGAGTAGGCTCACAAATGGGGACAAAAAGCATCACCTATCATCCCATTGGGCAAGGCGACAAGCTAGATGTGCAACGAGCTCATGAGCAGTTCTTGGTATGTTAGTACCTCCAGCAGCAAGCAGTTCCTGAACAAGATACGGTATTGAATCATGAGAAAAAACTCATTTACATTAACCTTAAGCATAGATATTGAATTATAACTAACTCTCTTGACAAAATCATATGTATCATGATCATTAATGAAGTTTAAATCAGCAATAATCAAACCTGGACTTCTGCAATACCCAACACATTTATATTTGATGCTGACCCTTTGACATGCAAAGCTGTTACTAGAAATTTTTGTGCCTGCCATGACCGAAGAACAATGGGGATGTCATCCTCATCAACAAATGGGTCTCCTGCCAACTGCCCCAGGAGCTCAAATAATAGTCCCCCAGAAACTCTAACAGGAACCTGTTAAGTGTCAACAATTAAGAGATCATTCAGTTGCTGTTACATTAAACCTGAGTAAAATGTAGACAGATTAGAATCCTAAAGATGAAAAAAATTTAATACTATAATCCACTAAATAAAATAAAATAAAAACAGCAATTAAGAGTTTGACAATCACAACACACCACCTTATTCATTGGAAATGTCCTCTGCACATTTGGAATCTAGCTTAATATTTACTTATTTCAGCCAAGAGCCAAAACATTACTTATTCCTTTCCCTCCAAATATTCCACATTAAACAGTGGGGAATCATGTCTGATTTGCTTGATAGATGTAACCTTGATACTTCTTAGTTCTTTGTCTCTTTTGTTTACCTTAGTACACGCCCTGTGTGCTTTGGCCTTTTTTGTACATGCTTTTATTCAATGAAGGTTTATTACTCATCAAAAAAAAAAAAAAAAAAAAAGAGCCAAAAGGACTAGTTTCAAACAACCACATTAGAGAAGGGGATGGGTGGTGTCTTTGGGATGGGGTAGCCCTTCCCTAGTCCCTTTTATAAAAGGATCCATCTCCTCCAAATTTGTCTTTAGCCCATTTTTCAGCAAGGCAAGACTAGGGAATGAAGAAAGACAACTAGGCAGAGCCATCCAGAGAGAGAGCACAGTTTGGACGTACATTCCATTCACCAAGTTGTGTTTTTTATAAGTAATATAATTTATTGAGAAAAAGACTACATTATAGACCTAGTAAATAGATGAGATAGCCTAAATAATTACAAGCAAACAAGACTCTATAAACTCTATAATGGAACTACTTTCACCAAGACAATACAGGTGAACACGCATGTGATGATCTAATGAAGGATGTCTTCTTCAATTTACCAATTCATTACACCAGAAATCAGCTTGTATACCTTGGTCTAGGTGTCAAAGTATGAGTTCTGATCTTGTGCTGTCCAAAACCTAACTCAATTCTCACTTCAGAAAGACAATATCCCATGGCAGGGTTTTACACATAGGGCTAGCTGCATTGCCATTTGGTAGGGGGGCTACCATGGGGATTAGACCACTTGGTTAATATTTTATGGAGTAACCATGTCAGTTATTTGAACAATTCAATGTTTTGCATTGGGAATGAGACTATCATTCAGATCTTCATCTGTCTCATTTTTTTTTGGGTGATAGACCTTCATGCTTCTCTCCATCCATTAATTGACCAATGTGGGTAATTCAATTTGCTCTAGTACAGTAATATCTTAAGCAACAAATCGACATAATTTGTTACAAAACTGAAGAATTGCAGTTCTCCAAATTCTAGAAAGATCACTGACCCCACTTTAACTAGGAAGAGGAAGGTTTCTAGCCCCCTTTGTAAGAAAAGCTGCAGTCTCAGCTTCTAATAATTTGTGTCTAAAGTCGAAATTCCTTTGGGCCTCCTCAATTTACAATTTAGCCTCACCTTAAAAACGTACTTGATAAAAAGACAGAAACTAGCCTTGCCTTAAACAACAACCTTATGAAAGACTTTTGCATATATGCATGTGTATCTAACATAAGAATAGCTATGGACATGCATATATTAGGGCCACACCAAGTTGGGAAGAAGGACCAAAACCCTAGCCAAGCACAAACCCCAAGGTTGGTAGAGGTTTAAATTTCATTCCTACACTAAATATAGGCAAAACTTACACTAAATAATTTGTTACCAACCATACTTGTCAAGGTGCAACCTAGTGGTAGAGGGCTTGGATAAGCTGTAGACCCAAACATCCTGGGTTGGATCCCCATAAGGAGTTCCTCTGGATTACCTGATATGTGGTTCTGTCAGGTGAGGTCGTGTATCTATGGTTTACTTAAGTCCCTAGGAGTGGGTCCAAAGGGCCCTGTCTTGGTTTGGTTCCATATCATCAAAAAAAAAAATTTGGTTACCAACCATATCCTATAGGGGTAGGACTTGTTAACATCTTTACCCCCCTTCACAAATACAATTTCCTTTGACCCAATATAGGCAAACCTTACAAACTGATCATACCATTAGGTAGCTCATAATTCATAAATTGGCTTTTATATAGTCATGAGTAGGAATATTCAATTTATATTGGTTACCTAAAATGTTTTATAAATCCTTGCAAAGCTAATCATTAGAATTCTTAAGCAGCTTCTACTATTAAAGTAGGATACAAAAAAGACCAATTAACAAAGCAAAAAACAAGTTGAACAAGTCAACTGTGAACTGAAAATGGTAGCAAACAACATTTTGGACAGTGGTTTAACATGGTTAGTTCAAGCAGAGAGATCTGCCTCCCTTGACCACAAGTTACCTTCCAGATAAAAAATGAGGCTGCAGCTGGACAGGTAATATGATACCTGGTTATGTGGATTGAAATGGATGAGTGTGTGTTGTGCAGGTGTATTTTGAGTCCCACATTGGGTGTTTACCTGGTGGATCTTGGATATATAAGCACTTATAAGGAGCCCCAACTACAACTTGACTAGTCCTTTTAGGGGCACGGGCGCAAATGTAGCTAGGGCTTTCCTTGGGTCATTATAGGTTAACTTAACCTAACCGAGGTAGCTTGATTTTTGGCTAAATCTTTTACACCTGAGATTGAATATGAGGAAGTTGTGATTGATTAAACACTAGAATGGCTGCATAGAGAAATTCTACTATTTGTGAACCCAACATCAGTAGGAGATTGACAAACTTTCTTCTCAAGGGTAAAATACAGAACAAAAGACTACAATTTTTTTCCTGCCAACTATACATGTCTTTATAGTTTTCATGTCATGTCACTGGAATCTCTATTTTTTATTTTCTATGTATAATTTACAATTTTTCTAGACGTTATATAATGAAGGCCTTATGCACAACAAATTTTCAGAGTTCATAAAGCAAAATCTTTAGCAAAACATTCATCTCAGCACCATTCCTGTATAAATCAGAAATGTAAAAATCAAGTTCCAGGGGTTTTGTCAGAGTTAGTGTTTGTGAGCACCATATAAACTGTTGGCCCACTCAGTGGCAGATTAAGATTTTGGGATTGATGCACCAATCTCCTTAGGTTCCAGGATCTATTTGTTCTTATTCCATAATTGTAATGCCTCAATGTGAATATTAACATTAATTCAATTCAACAGTTCAAAAAAATGGTGTGGCTTTACCATCAAATTCAGTGTGTCAAAATTTTGTAGAGTAAATTTAGTTACAATGTAGGTTCATGTAGCTCTCACTAACATGTGAATTTGATTCTGAACACTATCAAATTCAGAGATATTACACCTTATCTCAAAACTATGAGCCCTTGCACTTTAACAGACAGTGAGAAGATTCTATTCACTGCAGGAACAACAAGCTTTTACCCAAACAGCAATTTATGTGAAGTAACAGCAGAAAAATAACGAGTATGATAAAAAATAAACCAGATCAATATCCAATAAGATTTTATTTTAAAAAATAAATAAATTGTTGAATTACTGATTGTCCCAAAAGATTGAGCATTTAGGAAATGGTAAATTAAATCATTTAACCATAATTCTAACACTCCCCCTTGATAAGTGAGACCCAACATGTGGGATTTTTCAACTTAGGACCTTTTGATCTGATATTATGTTAAATTACTGCTTATCCCAAAAGTTTAAAATTTTAGAAAATGGTAAATTTAATCATTTTACCATAATTCTAACAAAGATGTTTCTATTCCCAATGGGTGCCCAGTGGCTATCAAGTTTTCATTTTTTCTTCTCTTTCTCTGTCTCTGCTAAGCAAATATAAAAAAGTAATTTACCTAATATAGAAGGTGCTTCATTCGCTCACTTATCAGCTTACTTTCATCTCGCAAAGCAATGCTAATAGCAGGATGCAACCATTGAGCATTACTCAACCAGGCACTTATATTTGGGTGACCTGCATCTACGTGACACCACCAAGTGCGTCCCACTGGGCGTTCCCAGTAAGGAGCAGCCACATCTGCAACAGTCACATCATCTTCATCATCTGAGAAGTTGATAGGCTGCAAGGCCCAGCCAACATCAACTTGCACTTTCTGGACAAGTTCAGAAATTCTAGCCCAACCTATCGTTATCCAGTAACTTCTCGGGAATTCTGCTTTCCCACGGTAACAGCCTGACTGATAAACCTTGCTATCAGTATGATCGTTGACCATATCACTATCACCAATTCCAGAGTCTAATTGGGCTGCAGATTTACAAAAGTTCTCCCCACTATCTTTTGGGGGTAAATGACTATTTAGTTCACTTGATGAAACCTGCTTCTTGGCCATGTCTTGTACTGATTGGGCCTTCCTATGGCCTCAAATAAATTCAAAAGCACAAATTAGTCCATCAGTCCAAAGATCACTTCCCAGCATGACATCTCTACTGAAGTGGTTTTTGTGATTCTCTTGTTTCTTCATTCCATTGCTCACAGAAGCCGGATCCACACAACTCATGATGCCTTTCATCTATAAGCAAGTAAATGTATGTTAAGCAACTCCAACATTCAACTAGCAGAAATTGAAATGGATAGGATAAAAAATATAAACTTACTAGAAAAAATTATAGTCAATTACACAAAGTTACTTAGCTGATAGGTGTTATGTAATGTCAAAAAACAAAGGCAGATATTTCTTGCTGGAAAAGGCAACCAACTAATGAGGCATAAAGCCCACTATTTTTTTTGTTTCCTACAACAAGTGGGAGATGGGGATTTAAACCCAAGTTCTCCTCTATGGGAGAACCGGGCAGTGCCTTTGAATCACAAAGCTCTTTGTAGTTTAACCTACCATTTTAAATTGTTTGCAGGCCAAATGCCCACTAATTCGTAGTAATTAAAGGTAAGACACCCCAGTTGTCGGAATTTGACATCAAATATTCAAATAACAGAATTCCACAATCTAAAGATGATAGAGCCATTAGGAAATTTGATTTTCAAAAGGCAGACCAACAAATGACAAGAATATTCAGTCAGTCCAGAATTCTCTTTTTTTAACTTAACACCCCCAAATACTTTAAATTCTTCCATTTAGCCATTACTAATTATTTAATCAAATTCGAGCTTAACATCATTATCAATGCAAACATGCATGCAAACATCTAAACAAACAAACAAAAAAACCCAATTAATCTTAGCAGAAAAGAAACTAAACAATACAATTCCTGAAACCAAATTTTAAATCTCAAAACTTTTCACTTACCAATAAAATAAAATAAAAAAACTTTATTTAACCCAATACAAGACATTCATTTCATTGAAACAAAAACAAAAGTACAACAAAAAATTTCCCCGCTAAGGGCTGCAAACAAGGAAAAAAAAAAAAAAAAAAAAAAAAAGGAGGTATATCCCAGAAAATGCTTACACGAGAAAGAGAGATTAGTAGTGAGTAATCTGAAGAACATGAAAAGGGCCAAGATTTTCTTCAACAACCTCAGTCACTTTTTATATATAACACAGATTGGGTTTGGCACACATGGACGTGGTGAGGAGGTTACATGTGTTGTGACTTGCTAGAGCTTGAGCTTCTTCTTCGTGGGGTTGCCACTTAACCATATCCATAAGTCTATAACTAACTATAAAGAGTGAGTTTTTTTCAATTTTGTCCCTTTACCAAACTCATGCAGAGCTTTGCCTTCTACAGTCCACCATGATACGGGGATTCAAAGAAACTGTTGACCCTTGACAGTTGACTCAAAACTAGGAAGGAATATTTGGGATTTGTTTGTATATCGTTTATTCGGCTAAAATTGAAAACTGTAAAACACGTAAAATAATTTTAAAATGTAAACAGTAGCAAATAATTTGCCATGGGTCCTCATTTGTTGGCTAAAATTACTATAGTATCATGCTAGTTTTAAAATACCAAACACAACAAACGCGCTAGGCAAATGCATGCTTGGTTATTTTTAGAATCAACTAGTGTATATGAGTTTAAATTAAGTTATAACCCGACAATTAAGTTATGACTTGACAATTTAAAATAATTATAATTATAAATATATATATATATATATGAGTTTAAATTATATATTTTTTTAATTGTAGGGTTATAACTTAATTATCGAGTTTAAATTATAAGAGTTATATATTTTTTAAGCCATAATAAATATATTTATGAGTTTTACTCCCTTATTTTTGTTTTTTTTTATTATACAAACATAAGTTTATTCTTTTTTTATTGAATTTTTTATGATTTATTTATATTAAGCTTTTTATGTTTTGCATAACATTAACTCACTTAAAACAAAAAATTTAAAAAATTTAAATAAAACTTATAACGTAAAATTAGACAACAATTGAAATTCAATTTAGAATCTTATTAAATTTTCTTTTAGCTTTGAATTTAATTATATATATATATATATATATCTATTATAAAATTTTGCCAATGCTTCAATGAAATTTGGAGAAGCACCCTTTTTGTTTAATGAAATTTATTGGAAAAGAGAGCAAAAGCCACAAGATGGGCCAGGCATGAGCTCTTCACTCTCGGACCAAAATCCAAGTAAGGAGAAGAGAGATGGGTACTGGCCCCATGAGGTTTATAATTAACGGCCCATTTAGCTGGGCCAGAAAATTCTCACTTCAGCTTATAAAAGAGAAATCTCAAGCTGCAAATTTTTTTATCATCAACTTATTTTCGTGTTTATCAGAACTTATCAAATTAATGTACAACTTTCTAAAATTTTTTTTTTTTTAGGTATAGTAATATTTTTGACCAATTTTTTTGTTAAGTCCTATAAAAGCTGGGCTCCAAACTCTGGATACAACTTACAAGCACAAGAATTCGTAAGCAGAGTAAGTCTTGTTTTTATTTTGGTTTATTTAGTGTCTTTTGAATTATACTTGTTTCTATTAATTACTTTTTGATCGAGTGTTTACGGTAGAAAATAGGGTTACTACTGTAAATACAAAATCTCAAAATCTGAAAATCAAACAATTAAAAATGGTTAATAAATGTAAATTTGTATTGATGAATGTGCATGTATATTTCTTTCTATATAGATTCTGGTACAGTAGAATTATCCTCTAATTCAATCTCCTTGGTAAAGTTTTGATTCAAGTATTGGATTTGATGTAGCCTTGATTCTAACTGTCTTCCACTTTGGTTGAAAGATGAATTGAAGATCTTTGTAACGGAAGTACGATGAATCTATAGCTATGTGATTGTTAGATACTCTTGTTTTTTGCGTTTTTCATGTATTTTTGAATGTTCTTTGTCTTCAAAGATTTGTGGTGAAAGTTTTTCTGAGAGTTAGAGCTTGAATATGATGAAATGTTGATGCAAATTTTTGAAGATGAACCCCGTCTCTAGGTAATCTTTTTGTCTATCTCGCAATATTGTCATTCGATTGATTCTTTATTTCTTCATTTCATGCCAATACTTGTAGTTACTTGATAATTATTCATAGATGTCAAATTTCATGTTGGTAGACAAGAAAATTAACATTAATTAATTAAAAGTACATATTTTAGTTATGTATATACTTGTTAATCTAAATATAAGGTTGTATTCATTTGTCAGTAGATCTATCTCCTTTAGATTTTGAGAAAGACGCGCTTTCTTTTTGTCGTTGGACAAATTATTGGATTATGCTATATTCATTTGTTAGCAGGTTGACTGCTTCATATTTGATAGTTAAGGGTAATCTGCTTCATATTTGATTGTTATGGGTGAAGGGAGACGTGCTTTCCTGTTGTAAGAGCTGGACAAGTTATCAGATTATATGTTAGGATAGACATTTGTCGACACAAAAGTTTATTTTACTGAATTGAACAATATTATGGTCAATTTAACACATTTTGGTGCAGTGAAAATCTCTAAAGCTAGGTGTTTTTTTAAAATTTATTTTCTGTGAAGTATTAATTTCTTCCAATATCTCAATTGTGAACTTTGTAAAACACTTTTTTGCAAAAACATTCAATTTCATGTGTGTTTTTAACAACTCTAGCCTCAATTGAAATGATTTCTTTGTATTAATATCACAATGATATTCAAAAATCATGAAATATTAACCATGCTATTGGTATGTTAAATACATTTCATGTATAATATGGCCACATATGAGGATTTTTCATATGCATAGAGAATTTTAAATATAAAACAAACAAAAAATTTATAATAAAAAAAAACTTATAAATTCTGAATGATAGCATTTCAATCAAATACCTCAATTCAGCTTCAAACAATTTCATTTTAAATTTTACAAAAATTTGTTGTACACAATAATTGGGCCTAGTCTAGAGTTGGCTCAACACATTTGTCATTTTGCAGCCTAAGGCAACAATTTTTAGTGGGACATTATCTTAATTTAAATTTAAATTGAATAAAATTTATGCTTTGATTTTTTTTCATTTAAAAAACTATTTTTCTTGATTTTTATGATGCAAAATTACTACTAGTTATGATTTTTTTTTTTTTTTTTTCAAATTCTCCTAAAATTTCCTAATCAATTGGTAATATTGCTAATACACTTAATCTTTATTGTGACATAATCGGTTTTAAATGCTGTAAAATTTATTGTTAGTTTTTTTTTTTTTTACTATGTATTAGTTAATATTGTATAAGCAATACATGCATTAAAAAAAGGAATCTAGCCTTTTTAGATAAATTAATATGTTAATTGGATTATTTTCATATATTTATAAATATATTTTAAAATTTTTAATTTTGAAAATAACTCTAAACAATTAGTATTAGAATAAATATCATGTTTGATATAGTCTTTGTCTCTCTTAGCAATATTGGACTCTTAAGTATTACACAATGGATTTCAGTAATAAATTTGTTCAAAAATTATTAATTCTAATTTTAATTTTTATAGAAAGAGAAAGGAAAACTAAAATTTGTAAGAGATTGAAAATTTTTACACTTGAACTATTACAAATATTGTAAAATGCATTAATATAGTGCGTGTTTGGCATGACTTAAAAAGGCAGCTTATTTTACTATTCAACTTATTTTTGCTATTATTTATGGGTCCCACTATACTTTTTGGTACTATTCATGAGTCTTACTATACTATTTCGCTACTTTTACTTTTATCTATAATACTTTCAGCAAAAAAATTTCAGTTTCAGCTAAATAAGCTGTTCCCAAACGGACCCATAATATACTACATTCGAAAAGAATAAAATATTTTCAAAAATAATTTTTATTTATTAAATTTTTGGGCTTAATTAAAATTTTTACATTGTAAGACTTTTTTTTGACAAAATATTCTATTGGCCAATATAAGAAATCCTTTTTTTTTTCCTTAGTTGAGAGGCCTACTTTTTAGTTATTATTTGGGGGTGTGAAACAATTTGTGTAATAAATACTACACTTCTATTTTAGGAGGAGGGCCTTCTCCTATTTGGGGCGTTAGATCATTTTCCATAGGACTGTGCAAACCAGTACCAGAGCCGACAAGATTGACCGGAGCCGACCTTGCTGCACCGCCACTACAACCGACCTACGGAGTCGATGCCAACAATCAAAACGCGAAGGGAGTTTCGACTTCGGTGCGGTGCAGTCATTGGAGCAGCAAATCCGAAACCGAAGCCGCGCCGAACCGAACCAACCCCTGTTATAATTTTCAGATGTTTGGATACGGCGTCGTTTTATCGAGTATCTATTTTAATTTTTTTTACTAAAACGTCATCGTATTGGGTATTATTAAAAAAAAAAAAAAAAAAAAACACACACACACACACACACACACAAAAAATGGCACCGTTTTGTTGCTAGGTTTTCAGATTTCCCTAAATATAAATTCACTCTATTCTCTCTCATAAGACCCTTAACTCTCTCTCACTCACCTCTCACTAGCCTGATGCTCGCCTCTGAGCTCTCACCGCTTGGCTCGGCTGGGCTCTACAACAGCAGCAAGCACTCACAATCACCGGCTCACCACGAGCCCACAGCAAACCACCAGTAAGCCATAAGCTTAAGCCCCTCTCCTCTCTCACCTCTCGGCAAAAACAAAGTCCAAACTCCAAAGACTCCAAACTAATCTTATCATGTTTTTTATCACTTTTTCAGCACCCGTTTGGTTTTAGTTGTTTGGATTCAATGATAATAGCAATAGTATAAACTATAAACTTAGTAATATTTATCATTTTTTTTTAGTAAAATGTTTTTTTTTAATCAATTTTTCAACACTTGTTTGGACTTTGTAGTGTTAATTCTTTAAGTAACTTACTTGCATAGTTGCATTGCATAAGCTAGGCAATTAGAGTATTACAGTCTACTAAGTAATAAGTACTAACCTTTTTTTTTCTTCAGAATTTTAATTTTTGAGGGAGACGAGATTGAGAGAGTTCTCGCTTTCAATCCTTCACCGAAAGGTAATCACTAAACACTAATCACTCACTATATTCAGCATTTTCATTTTAAATTTTTAGTACTCAGTAACAATTGCTTTAAGTTTATACATATAAAATTAACTTTTTTTTATATTTATATTGAAAATAATATAATGAATTCCTTGTTAATATCAGCAACATGAATTGTTGAGTAATGACTAATGATTGTTAGTCTATTATTGTTGCCTTGTTGTAACTAAACTGATTAGTTTTTGCTATTATTGGATCTAGTTGTGACATTCATTGATTAAGAGTGAGCTATTTGACATTGTATTTGCTGGAAAAATTATAATTTGACATTGTTGTGGAAACGTTGTTTTTTTGTTGGTTAGAAATTTTTTTATTAGATGGATGTCGATGCTCCACCTGGATTTGGTGACCCTAAGGACCCTAACCCACCTCCTCCTGACCCTAATCCACCTGAACTTGCAGCACTAATTGGTCTTGATGCATCACTTCCCCTACTACCACCTAAACAAAGTGGTAAGGACCCATCTATAGTATGGCAGCACTTCATTAAATTGGCTGGTCTTGATCCCAAGAAGCCTAGGTCTAAATAAAAGTATTGTAAAAATCAATATAATTGCCATGGTAAGAAAAATGGTACTTCGGGCATGTTGCAACACATGAAGGTGTGTAAGAAGTGGCCTTTTCTCGGTGATGATAAGCAAAAAACTTTGTCTTTTCAAGCTAAGAGGGAACGGGAAAGTGGTTCAAATGTGTTAGCAGTTACAAACTATAGTGAAGAGAGGATAAGGTTGGCGTTGACAAGGATGATCATTATTGATGAATTACCTTTTAAATTTGTGAAGCATCAAGGCTTTTAAGAATTTATGGAAATAGTTGAGCCTAGGTTTTCTATTCCTCATCGCATTACCATTGCAAGGGCTTGTATGAAGATTTATTCTAATGAGGTGGATATTTTTAGAAGGGATTTTGTTGGGCAACGAGTTTGTGTGACAACAGATACTTGGATGTCCATACAAAACTTGAACTACATGGTAGTCACCACACACTTCATTGATGGGGATTGGACTTAACAAAAGAAAATCTTGAACTTTTTCCCTATAGCTAATCACAAAGGGGACACCATTGGTAAAGTGGTCGAGTCATGTTTGTTGAAGTAGGGTATAGACCAGCTGTTTACAGTTACCGCGGACAATGCTAGTTCTAATGATGTGGCAATTGATTATCTGAAGAAGAAAACAAAAGAAAGAGATAGTAGCATATTGGGTGGTGAGTTCATGCATATGCGTGGGTGGTGAGTTCATGCATATACGTTGTTGTGCGTATATCTTGAATTTGATAGTTCAGAGTGGGTTGAAGCCTATTCATGAATTATTGCCAAGGTTTGGAATGCGATGCAATATGTAGAGCCTCTCCCGCAAGGTTTGAGAAGTTTCAAGAATGTGTTGAAAATGAGAACATTAAAGCCAAATGTTTATTGTTCCTTGATGTGCCAACAAGGTAGAATTCGACTTATCTCGTGTTGGATTGTGCTTTAAAATTTGTGAGAGCATTTGATAGGTTGGAAGAGGAGGATGGACATTACAAACTTTTTTTTTGTGAAGCGGATAGAAATGGGAAGAAGCCCATTAATCCTCATAACTATCTTGATTAGGAAATTGTCAAGACTTTTGTGAAATTTCTTGGTACATTTTATGAGGTGACACTTAGATTTTCTGGGTCCTTGTTTGTTACTTTTAATACATACTTCCATGAGCTAATTAGCATTAAAGATCAATTGCAATAGTTGTGTAGTGTTGATAAGGATCCACTTTTGAGGAGTATGATGGTATAAATGATAAAAAATTATGATAAGTATTGGGGAAGTACAAATAATATCAACTTGATACTTTTTGTTGCTGTTGTTCTTGACCCAAGGTATAGATTGAAGTATATCAAGTTTTGGTTTAGGGAGTGGTATGGAAAGGACAAGGGGAATGAGATGAGCTCTATGGTTCAGGATGCATTGAAGAGGTTTTATGTGGAGAGAGTGGGTCAAAATAGAGCTTCAAGTTCTAATGGTAGTAGTAGTGGTGCTTCATTGTCTAGGGACTCCAGAACAGGTGTTGGTAATGCTTCATTTTCTGATCGCATTAAAAGCTATAATAATAAGTTTAAGCAACACTTGGTGGATGAGGACAGTGTGGAAAGCAAATCTGAGTTAGATAGGTATCGAGTGGAAAATTTTGAGAACCCTAATGTGGAAGATTTTGACATTTTAATGTGGTGGAAAATGAATTCTTCTAGATATCAAGTCCTTTCCCAAATTGTCCGTGATGTGTTGGTAATTCCTGTCTCTACAGTTGCATCCGAGTCTACTTTTAATTAAGGGGGCGTGTTTTGGATTCGTTCTGTAGTTCACTATCTCCTATTACAGTTGAAGCCCTTATTTGTACCCAAAATTGATTGAAGGATGCAAAGCAAAAAAGACCGATAAAGCTTTGGGAGTGCATGGATAACGTGGAGGATATGGATGGTTTTGAGATTGACACTAGCAATATATATGTATATATATATGTTCATTTTGTTTTTTGTATGTATCAATCGTTTATTTATTTGCTCAATGCTTAAGAATCAATTTTTTTTTTTTTATTAATGGGATTGTAGAAATTGCATCAATTTACCCAATGCCTATGGAGGAGGATCCAAGCACCGTTGCGTTGGATGATGATGAGTGATGTGCTGCTCTTTGCTTGGAGTTAGTTAGTAATTAGTATTATGTAAGTATACTTGCTATTATCATTCGTTTGTGCTAATTACAAATATTTTATTGTTCATAAACATTTTATTGTTATTAACACGTGTTTATTTTGTTTTGTTTAGTATTTTGTAGGAGTTCTAGAATGATGCATAGTGCACAGACTTACTAGACAAAGGACTTACAAGAATTATCATTCTTTTGCCTATATGTTAATTATATTTGTACATGTTATTGGTAGTGGACTTTTCACTAATGGTAGTTATTTAGGTACTCATGGGTGGGATTATCATTGGGGATACAAGCAATTAGCGTTCTTTTGCCTAAATGCTAATTTAATTTGTATATCTTTCTTTTGACATTTGTGGACAATGACAAATGGTTCTGTAATATATTATTAAGTGGATACATTAACACTTATTGTTATTGACACTAACACACACAGTGACACTAGTGATATTATATGCTACATGATAGTGTTTTGGGAGTTGAACTTTTATTGAGGCAATTTCAAAACATTTTTGCATGGTGAATGAAATGAAAAAATTTGGACAGTTTGTCATGTGTGAAATTGTGAAATTTGGACAATTTGCTGTGTAAAAAATTTGCACAAATTGTTTATGTGTGAATGAAATGATGAAATTTGGATCATTATTGTTTATGTGTGAATAGATTTGAACAGTTTGAACATATTGAAGAGATTGAATAGGTTTTTGAACAGATTTTATATGTGAACAGGTTGAATAGAATTTTTATGAAGTTTCTGTGAAATTTGAATAGGTTTTGTTGCTATTTTTTAAGCAGATTGAACAGATTTTGTGTGAACAAGTTGAACAGATTTTTTTATGAAGTTTCTATGAAATTTGAACAAATTTTGTTGCTGTTTTTTGAACAGATTGAACAGATTTTGTTGTTATTTTTTGAACAGATTGAAGAGATTTTGTGTGAACAAGTTGAACAGATTTTTTTATGAAGTTTCTATGAAATTTGAACAGATTTTGTTACTATTTTTTGAACAGATCGAACAGATTTTGTTGCTGTTTTTTTAACAGATTGAACAGATTTTGTGTAAACAAGTTGAACAGATTTTTTATGAAGTTTCTGCGAAATTTGAACAGATTTTGCTACTGTTTTTTAGTGGGATTGAATAGATTTTATGTGTGAATTTTGAATAGGTTGAACATATATTTTTTTTATTAAAAAAAAAAACAAATAGAATTTTTAATGTTTCAAACCGACCAAACCGATTAAACTGGGCCGATCGAACCACACCGCTATAGGTCAAAAAATCAACCCTAATCGATATGCATCAGTTTTAGTTATGAGAAAACCGATCCCTATCGGTTCAATTACAAATTTGAGAAAAAATCGAGCCGACGGAACCGCGCACACCCTTAATTTTCCAAATGGCCTAATGGTTGAGCCACCATGAGCAATATGAAGATTTTGAGTGATGCAGAAATTTTTTACATAAAAGAGGAGAGACTGTTATTCAAGAGTGTGACTTAAAATAGTCCAAAGCGGATGCTAGGGAGTATTGCTACAGCAAAGCTGGAAGAGAAGGCTGGAGATATTTTTGGCTGCTAGACAATTGATGCAAAATGGTTGTAAAGAATGTCTAAAGAACGAGGAAATTTGGTTGGAGGTGTGTCGTTAGCGCATCCAGAAGAGGCGAAAGCTGTTGTTGCTAAATGCTAAAGGAATCAAATTGATACCCAGTTGTGGTTGAAGGTAGCAACATTGGAGCGCAATGACGTGAATAAGAGTAGTGTTAAGAAAAGCATAGGAGTTTGTAGATTTTAGGACATATGTGGAACTTGTTAGGACATGTGTAATTGTAAATTGATTAATCCTTTGACAAAATGCACTTTACTTGTAATTGGGTAGATCTAGGATGAGTTTAGTACTTCAAGAAACATGTTGTTCAAGCCAAGTATTAAAACCATTAAGATTGGACCAAGAAACAAATGAAGAAAAACTGTTCATTAAAGCTAGACAGAAGCTAGACAGAATCTCGACAGAAGCTAGACAGATTCATATCTATCGAGGTTTAATGAAGAAAGCTCGACAGAAGCTCGACAAATATATCTATCGAGATCTATGAAATCAGAATTTTCAAATTTGATTTTCAGCCCATGTTGACATGTATGTGTAGGGTTTCTTTTCTCACAACCCTAGACATATATAAGGCTTATTTTAAAAGCTGTCACATAAGAGAATACAAGGAGAATACATGCAAAAGGTGATCGAGTGCCTTATTCTCTCTGAAAGAAGCTACTGCGTCTTTGCGCCTTAGGGTTTTGTAACCAAGTGCTTTTTTATCTTCATTATTGATGAAGTGAAGAACTTTGCAGCCAACAACATCTTCAAGTTGGTGAGTTAGTTACGTACTGGGATCCGTGCAAAAAGGTGGCATTCATATATTGAAGAGTTCAGAGGATTTGAAGCGGTAGAAGGTTTCTACTGCAAGTTCATCTACTGGGATTGTAGAGTCTAAGGACAAAAGTTTTGTACTAGATCTAAAACTTCTCTTTATTATAGTGGATTACTTTTCGGGAAAGTTTCCCCCTAGGTTTTTTACTGTGAAACTAGTTTGTTTCATTGGTTTTCCTGGGTTATCATATCTTGTCTTATTTATTTTTTCGTTGTGCATGATATTAACATGATATTAATATTTGTTTGTTTTAACAAGATTTATTCATAATAAATCTAATCAACAACTTGAGTTTAAAACTTGTTAATTCTATCAACCAGGGTCTAAATTTCCCAACAAGTGGTATCAAAGCGAGTAGACTCTAATTGGATTAATTTCTTGAGTGTGATCCTTGGCCCCCGTTATCATAGATCGTGGACAATCTCTTTTGATTTCTCCGTTATTTGATGGCACTAATTATGCGTACTAGAAAGTTCATATGAAAGTTTTTTTGCAGACTCTAGTGAACGGGTATGGCAAACTGTTGAAGTTGGCTGGAAGGAAGTGCTGGTGGATTGGGATGAAGCAACAATCAAAGTGGCAAATTTCAACAGTAGGGCCTTGCATGCTTTGTTTTATGGGTTGACCAATAAAGAAATAAAGAAAATATCATCCACGGAAGTTGCCAAGGAAGCATGGACCTTTCTTGAGACCACCTATGAAGGTACCAAGGCAGTCTAGACTGTGAAGCTTCGAAGACTCACTAGTAGTTTTGAAGAAATAAGGATGGAGGAGGATGAGACATTTGATGAATTTATGCTAAACTCAAGGATATTGTGAATTCTGCCTTCAATCTTGGAGAATCTATTGCGGAATCCAAATTGTTAGGAAAATCCTTAGGTCCCTACCTAAAAGATTTCATGCCAAGATCACTGCCATTGAAGAAGTGAAGGACATTGATCAAATTCCTTTGACTAAGCTTGTATAGAATCTTCAAACCTATGAGATGGGATTAGGTTTAATGGGAAAATATGGAAAGAGTAGAAACTTAGCTCTTAAGGGTATAGAGGAAGAGATTGATGACTCTGAAGATGAAGACGAAAGTGAAGATGAAGATGAAGATGATGATGAGGATGAGGATCTAACCTTCATAGCTGATGAGATTATCAAGCTTCTTCAATTTAGGAAAAAGGATAAGGACAAACCTCTAAGGAAATCTAAATCCTCTAGGAAGGATAAGAATTAGAAACCCCTTATCTAGTGCCATAAGTGCAAATATTTTGGTCATATGAGGATAGAGTGTCCCAACTACCTTATGAAAGAAAATACCAAGAAGTTAAAAGATAAAGGGTTGGTTGCTACCTGAAATGGTACTGAGAATGACTCTTCTGATGAGTATGTGGATGAATGTGGTCACTTTATGGCTTTTATTGCCACAACCGATAAGGTGATTGTGGAGAGTGCTAGTGACAGTGAAGATTCTTCTGATGATGAAGTACCCAAGAAGTTGACCCTTCAAAAAGACTATGATAAGCTATACATTGCATTTATAAAATCTGAAAAGATTTCTCATCTTTGTAGAAAAGAGCTTAATGAGGTAAAAACTGAAAAAGTTGATTTGTTAGTCAAACTAGATGAGACTACAAAGTTAGTTGAGACTTTTGTTGTGGAGAACACTTCATTAGAAGAGAATGTCAAGAATCTTAAGGTAGAGCTTAGTCAAGTTAGAACTTAAATAGAAAGAATGTCTAGTGCAAAACTTGATCAGATATTGAGTGCTCAAAAGCCTAGTTCTGATAAGGCTGGCTTAGGATATGTTGATTCCTCCGGTTCCTCCTCGTCCACGACTTCTGGATCAAATACTGCAATTGTGCCTCAATTTGAGAGAGGTGATAAAGGTATGAAATCCATAACTGATTTGTCTAATTCTAATCCTTTGTTAGACCTCATGTTTGTCACCATTGTGGTGTTTATGGACACATTCGTCCTAATTGTTTTAAGTTGTATCCTCAAAAGCAAGTGTCCAAACGGTCACAGGTTTCCTCTCAAGGACCTACACCTTTATTTGGAGAGTTATTAAAAGTTTTGAGCTTTTTAACTCAATTTCAGGAGAATTCTAATTCTTTTATGTCCTTTAGTAGTCATACTAGGACACGTGCCTTTTCATCTTCACGGCCAAGGACTCAAGCTTTGTGGGTGATAAAGAATCCTAAGACTTAATTGTCTTTTCTATCTGTCCTCTACTTTAATTCTTTCTATCTAAAGTAGGACTCTCATTGCTTGATTTTTTATCTGTTTTTGGAATCATGTTTTAATGCATTTACATCTTTCTTTCATTCTTTCATGTTGTTTGTCTATTTTTGTTTGGTTGTTTAGTTTTTATTTTGTTTTATTTTTCAAAATAAAAAGAGAAAAAAAATATAAAAACAGTGTGTGTTTGTGTACATTGGTAGTTGTGTACCTTGGATGGCCATTGAAACAAAGTTTTCTAAACTTTTTATCTTTTGTAGCTTAGATGAGCATCTCAATGCACAATTAAGCAAGTGAGTTTTGTGGCTCATATTTGTGATGAGTACGATTAAGTAATCTCTTGTATTTAACACTCATATCACTCTTTTGAAGGGAAAGACTAAAAAATTCTAAGAGAAAGGTATAAATAACAATCTCACCACTGAAGCCCGCCAATCATGAATAAACATTTGTGTGCTTCGGCATAGAAAAATTGTGATGTTTTGGATTAACATAATTAGGCATTTCTTCTCTCTCTCTTATATGTCCATGCATGATATGCTTAAAGAAAAAAAATGTAAATAAAATCAAAAACAAAAAGAATCAAAATGCTTTTAAATATGGTTGCAAGCGTGTTTCTAGGAGATGTGGAAGTTATAGGATGTACCTCGAAGGTGATAGTCCCCATCAAGCAGTTATGATTGTGTGTGAGTTAATTTGATTTTCTCATATATTAAATCGTCATAACATGAGTCACTTATGTTCTCTTGCAATGTTTTCACACACAACACGCGTATTCTTTGCTACTTATGATACATGTGCATGTACAATATGATTTGGTCATCACAAGAGATACATGTGTTAATGTATGCTCACTAAACTGTCTTGACTTGTTTTTGAACTATAAAATTAGTTAGACTTGTTTAGTATTTGTGTGTTTTGGATCTATGAATACTTTGCATTTTCTTGTTGAGAGATATATTTGAGAGCTTAACATGTTGATTGGATCTTTGGTTGAGTAGCTTGTGAACGGTTTAAGACCCCTTTAAACACAACCAGATTGCGTAGCCTAGATTAATTAGCCAAGTTGTTACTTAGTCAAATTAAACAATTCTAGGTTAAAACAATCAAATAATCATATCATGCATATAAAACATATAAAGCAGCGGAAATAATAAAGAATACAAGATATGATCACCCAGGAAACTACACGGAAAAACCTGGGGAGGATTTGACCCACCGATCCTCAAGGCAAACCAGAATTCACTATGAAAGAATTGAAGTTCTTACAAAAGGACTACAAGCTCCCCCGCTCGACTTCCTAATGCTACCAACCAGTAGAACTTCTTGACACGACCACGCGCAGGCTCCGAATCCACGGACTACTTCTTTCTTGAATTCTTCAATCAGCTACAAGCTCCCTGCTTGTTTATCTTTAAGCTTCAATGGCAGCAACCAAGTTGATCATCAAGATGTTGAAGTAATCTCAATCTTGAAAACCCTAAGCTTTGTGTAAAGGAAAGCTCCTCTAGATCTCATAAGAGATTTACACAAAATAGCAATGTATGAGTAACAATACAACTTGTGCAACACTGAAAACGTGGCTAGGGTTTTGCCTTATATACCTAGGGCAAAAACATAAAACCCTAAACGTTTAAAGAGTTAGGGCTGAGCTGGAATTTCTGCAGAAAACGCATTTAGGCCGATTTTCGATCGATCGAGAATTACATTCGATCGATCAAGCCAGGCCGAAATGCACCAATGCATCTGCAGTCACTCGATTCCAACTTTACAATATTTTACCAACTTTGAGCAAGTCTAAACTAGACTAAATACATTGTTTTGATCATGGTTTGCCAACATTACAAATTAGAGTTCTAAATACATAAAATCCTAAGACCTTAGAACCTAACAGCTTGCTTGATTGCATTCATCTCTTTGTGTTTTTCCTCTCTTTGAAAAACCTGTTTTTATCAAGCTTGACAGCTTCTCGACAGATTCCCTTCTTTTAAGCTCCTCTTTCTTCTTTTCTTGACAGAAGTTAAAGCAATTTCGATCCATCGAGATATCTGGAGTTCTTCTCGACAACTTCTCGATCCATCGAAAAAGTTTCTGTCTGGCTGATAGATCCTCGACAGATTCTCGATCCATCGAGGTTGGCTTCTACTCGATAGCAGCTCAACAGTTTCTCAAGCTGTCAAAGACCCTCTTGCATGCATTGTTTTTCACATGTTTTACATCTTTCTATTATCTTGTCATCCATAGCATCTTGTTTCATTACATTCATGTTTTTATATGGATTCCTTGTGCCCCTTTGATCATCTTAGATCATCTTTATGTTTCTCGGGTGAAATTTTTTAGCTTCTTATACCATTTGTCAATCATGAAAAAAAGGGGGAGAAATGTGGTTTCTTTTTAAGATTCTACATGTTAGGAGGAAAAATACACGCCTTTGTAAGGAGGAGTTGTGTTTCATCTTGTTAGGGGGAGTGTTTACCTCCTTGTTGTTTTAGGAGCTTCTTTTAGCTTCTTGTACACCGGTCTTGTGGTCATGTTTACATACATTGTGTTTATCTTTGATATATATATATATATATGGTGTATGTCTTCTTCACCTATCTCTACATGTGTTGTTTCTTTTCTCTCTTTATACACATGTTTCTTTATGTATGCAATATTTTATTTCTGTTCCACACTAAAATGCCTTGATGAGTTTTGTTTAAGTGTTTCAGAAAGATAGGTTGTCAAAATCTATCATGCCATGAACTCTCTTCTTGCAAAGTTATTCAAGAGTTTGTGTTAAGATTAGATTTTATTGTACTCAACAAGTGATTATGAGTTTAGTGATTTATGACTTCTCTCATATTTTATTTGTTTGTTGTGGTTTTATCACGGATTGCCAAAGGGGGAGATTATTAGGACATATGTGGAACTTGTTAGAACATATGTAATTGTAAATTGGCTAATTCTTTGACAAAATGCACTTTACTTGTAATTTGGTAGATTTATGATGGGTTTAGTACTTCAAGAAACATGTTGGTCAAGCCAAGTATTAAAACTATAAAGATTGGACCAAGAAACAAGTAAAAAAAAGTTGTTCATTAAAGCTGGACAGAATCTTGACAGAAGCTTAACAGATTCATATCTATCGAAGTTTAATGGAGAAAGCTCGACAGTAGCTTGACAAAAGCTTGATAGAAATATCTATCGAGATCTACGAAATCAAAATTTTCATATCTGATTTTCGGCCCATGCTGACATATATGTGTAGGGTTTCTTTTCTCATAACCCTAGACATATAAAAGGTTTATTTTAAAGACCGTCACATAAGAGAATACAAGGAGAATACATGCTAAAAGTGACCGAGTGCCTTATTCTCTCTGAAAGAAGCTACCGTGTCTTTGCGCCTTAGGGTTTTGTAACCAAGTGCTTCTTGATCTTCATTATTGATGAAGTGAAGAACTTTGCAGCCAATAACATCTTCAAGTTGGTGAGTTAGTCACATATTGGGAGTCATGCATCATTGGTTAGTCATGTACTAGGATCCATGCAAAAGGGTGGCATTCATATATTGAAGAGTTCAGAAGTTCTGAAGCGGTAGAAGGTTTTTATTGTAAGTTCATCTACGGGGATTGTAGAGTCTAGGGACAAAGGTTTTGTACTAGATCTAAAACTTCTCTTTATTATAGTGGATTGCTTTTCGGGAAGGTTCCCCCCCAGGTTTTTTTACTGTGAAACTAGTTTGTTTCATTGGTTTTCCTAGATCATCATATTTTGTCTTATTTATTTTTCCGCTGTGCATGATATTGGCATGATATTGATGTTTGTTTATTTTAATAAGATTTATTCATAATAAATCTAATTAACAAATTGGGTTTAAAACTTGTTAATTCTATCAACTGGGGTCTAAATTTCCTAACAGTAGAGTTGGTCAATGAAGAGAAAAACTGTTACTTCATAAGGCTATGGTCCAATGCAGGTTTATTTGTGGCTGAACTTGGCAAATTTAGAGTCGTATGATTAGGAAGATTTCTTGGAGACTTCTAAAGCCATTGAAATACTATTGGGAGTGGTATTTGACCTTAATTGGTTGCAATACAGTTTCATAGGCTGAATATAACACTGCACAATAAGGATTTAAACATTTTAAACCCTCCGTGAAGCATACAAAGATGTGATTAGTGTAGCATTTCTTTTCCTTGAATGTAGGGGTGTCCAGACCCGCTTGTGACCCGCCGGACCGACCAACCAGCCCGATCTCCACCCGAGTTCAGCCCGAACCGACGCTCCCGTCGGTCGGCTTCGGGTTTCCTTCTCCAAAACCCGACGCTGGTGGGTCGAGTGGCGGGTTTTCTTCTCCAAAACCCGAGCCACCCGACCTGACGAAAGTTGTATACAAATCCGGCGAAATCACGCTCAAATCTGGGGAGATCCAACGAGTTCTCAACCATATGTGGTGAGATTTAGCAAGATCTGGCCATTCCCAGCAGATTTCAGCGATTTTGGTGCATTTTTCGACGATTTTGATGCAGATCTGGTGAGTTTTTACATTTTTCGGCGATGATTTGCAGATTCCGGTGACATTTTGCAGTTCCGGCGACAACCCGATCTTCACCCGAACAGACCCGATCTCCACCCGAACTGAATACCGATCCGACCTATTTACGCCGGTGGTCAGTCTCGGGTCAGTCTTCCATCCACCCGACGCCAGAGGGTCGAGTTCGGGCTGGGTCGAAAACCGACCCGGCCCGACCTGTGGACACCCCTACTTGAATGAATGAATAATGGGCTTTTAATCTTAGATATTTTTTTCTTTTTAGTAGGCAGATACAACTTACACAGTATATAATTGAATCGGTGATGTTAAACATGATGATCTCAGTCATCGCCTAAGGCTGACATTCTTCTTTTATTGCAGTTTATGCATAATCAATGTTCTCTCCTGTTGAATTTTCTGTTGAAATTGTTCTTTCATACTGATGATCATGACTAATATCAAGTCAATAAGAAACTCACCCTGACATAATTTTCCCTAATAAAATAAAAATAATTTATCTTCAAAGAATGTTCAAGGCATGAGTAGAGCAATTTTCGTTTACAAGTCCATGTTATGCATGCTATTAGTTCTTGAAAATAAGCATTTAGTTTCATGGCAAAAGCAGAGTAATTTAGGGAGTAGGGACCAATTTATGGTAATCTATCATGGTCAAATATCAACCGAATTTGCATGTCAATCTTTTTTTTAAAATTTTTTTTATTTTTTTTTAGAGTTTCAATCTATGATGTCCACTTCTGATGATTTTGCTATTTATCATTAAACCAAAACACCAATTGGTTTGTAGTTTAGGCGAGGATTAAACATCAAATCTCTTATTCAACTATTAGAGATTTTACCAGTTGAGCTAACTAGAACTCACAAATTTGCATGTCAATCTAATTTATTTTTTGAGAGTTTTTCTACCTATCATTAAATTCAGTAAATTATCAATTAAACCAAGTTTTACTTAAGTGTGAAAAAGATGAGTGATTCTTCCATAACATTATAAGAATATATGCTAAAATCTTCTAAAAAAAAAAAATGCTAAAAGGAATCATGAATACCAACCATATTTTGGACTCCAAAATCCCCTTACAAAGATTCTTGAGCTCTTGGGAAAGACTTCTCTTTTGAAAGTGAAAAGTCTCAATTTTCTCTCTAAACAAATCTTTCGAAACTCTATAGAAATTTGGTTTTCATACTAAAGCTTGGCTCTAGACTTTTGAGAGGATTGGTTTCAAGAACAAGACTTCCTAAGCGATGTATATGAGTCTTCTTTTCATATTAATTTTCAAAATGACTTTTAATTTATGCTTGTTTTTGTTGATTACTTTTTGATTGAGCTTTAGCATAGCATAGATGTAGAAGTTATGGTTACTACCATTGGGATGAGTACGCATGCCTCTAGGCTACATACACATATTCAACATGTGTGTAGCCAATCGTTGACCATGTGTATGAAGCCTAGTATAGTTAGAACCACATAAACTCCAGCTCTAAGATAGCCACCTAAGAGCATCTCCAGTAGTCTCTCTAAATTTTTGTATTGTTTGGAGAGTGAACAGTGACATTTACCTTTTACCTACCTACTTTTTAAAATACACTTTCTAATAGACCCTCTATCCTTTCTCTATTTCATTTAAATATTATTTCTTCATTATTTCTTTAATATTTGTTTATTCTTTTATAATCTTTTTTTATTCATTCCCAACAACTATTTTTCAAATTCCTAACAGCTATATTTTTAAATCTCCCAACGGTAACATTTTCAAATTTTCTAACAATTATATTTTCTCAATAGCCTTTTTTTTAAGGGTTATATTTTTCAAATGGTAATATTTTTCAATAGTCATACTTTTCAAAAAGACTTGATAAATTTCAAGATTAACATAGATATGATAAATTTCAAATTACATCGAATTTTACCTATAGAAAACTAACATAAATGAAGAGAAATTTCAATTACATTAAAGACTAAAGACATAAAAATTATTGCGAGCATAAAACTTAAAATTAGATGATCCTATGAATCACTATATCGTTGCCACAAGTGCTCAACAAAATCCGATTGGAGTTCAAAATGAGTTTCTCTATCTTTAATTTTTTTCATGGGCTGCAATGAACACCGTAAATTGACTAAATTCTTTTGTAGGCTCGTGGGACACTGTTGTAGGGATGCTTTTGGGCACTTGTCTATATATTACTAAAAACTAAAGCATAACATTTATTGTTTCTACGTTCACGTTGAGCCACATTAACAGCCACGTCATTACCATTCTTTTTCCTTAATTTTTCCTATAATTTTAAAATACTGCTAAAAAGAAAATCCTCACATTAATGCTATACGTCCACCAATCCATAAAGCCCAAACCCAATCCGAATAGTCTTTACTCTTTAACGGCAATCCTTTCTGTCTCCCCTCTTTTTCTTTTACCTGTGTTTCATGGTTTCAAAACTTTAGCCCTTCAGCTTGCTAACGCCAATTCTTCCAAAGACAGTTTCAAAACTTTAGACCTTTGGCTTTCTAAGCATATTAATGATAAATAAATAATTAGACATTCAGAATTTTGAGATGCACAACTATTTTAACACTTCTAGGGCTTACTTGCCCCACAGCAGTAGTAAGATTGAAGGCTGGAGGCGCCGCATCACCACACAGTTGCAGACATTTTTCTACACAGGTAACTCTCTCTCTCTGACTGCTTCTATCTCTGGCATGGCACCTCAGCTGTCATTCTCTCAATAGCTCAACTCTACCTTCTTCTTTTTCTTTCTTTTCCTGTTTTACTTTCCTTTATGTTTCATCATTTACAATGTAAAGTGTAACAAAGCTTCTGTTTTGTGTGAACAGTGAATAAATATTTCAACAAACTAGAGACAACCACCCACGTGTATGGTTAAAATTTTTTCTACAAAAGCAATTGTGTTTGCTATAGCCATGTAGGCCCTTTGATTGTGAAGCACATTCAGGCATTCCCACTTTCCTAGGTACAAAGGTATTCTTCTTTTCCCTTTTTTTTTTTTTTTTTTTTTTTTTTTCATTCTTTTATTATCATATATTTATTTGTTTTTAAATTAATCAACATATCATATAACATTATAATTTATAAATGTACCTGATTAAAATTTACTTCTATTTATCATTTAATTAATTTATAGATAAAAATAATATAACATGTATTGGGTTGTACTTGTATTTTATTAGATGATTTTTATTCATTGACGTTTGAATGATTGTTTTTAAATTATTAGTATTTTTTTTTTTTTTTTATCTTAGTCATTATACTTTGCCCATTTCATAGTTGATTAAAGATATTAAATCTTTTCGTCAATTTTGTCTCATTAATGTTTAATTTTAATTAGATACACATTTTGTAGCATATATTGAATTATAAACTACTTAACTTGTATATTGATTATTAAATTGTATGTGTATTACTATTTTAGATTTTATAGTAAAAAGTTAGTTGACTAATTTTATGTTCCACCCCCCCCCCCCCCCCCCAAAAAGTTAATTTCCTGTCTCCTCTTTCTGTTCTTCCTATCTTTTATGGTTTCAAAGGGTCAAAAAACTGAATATTCGATGATTCACTTCAGGTATTCATATCAAAAATTACACCTTTAAGACTTGAATGCAACACGAGGTGCTGCTTTTTTTTATAAAAAAAAAAAAATTTTAATGTTAAATTTTGTATAATAGGTTTTATTTATTTTGATCATTATGATATTTGTAGGTGAACATATTTACAGTTTTTGCAGTCACAATTCTAAAAAGGTGGTCAAGAGGAGTAAGAAATAAAATAGAGATGGTTGTACAATGGACATTGAAAACTTTGTAGTGCAATAAAATCAACCATTACATTCACTTAATTAAATCAATAATCAACAATAAAAAATAATATAATACAAAATTTAAACTTAAAACCAATCAAACTCTAACTAGAGAAATTATATTTCCTATCATAACTAAAAATGAGATGTTCTTCAGTAATTTAGAAATTATATTAGAAATAAAGTTGGAAAATTTTATAATCTTATTTTTTGACATTTCATTTAACCTTATATATATATATATATATAATCTTCATACACCATGACTTAAAAAGATCAAATGAATAGTTCTTCCTCTTATTTAATTTCTATGTTATGCAAATCATTAACCAATAAATATATGATAATAGTAAAAAACGTTATAGACAAGATTATGAAAAATTTGATAAAACTATTTAAAAAAAAAAAAAAAAAAACTCTTTATAAAATCTAGGAACTAAAATAGTATTTTACCTAAAAAATTATTACGTGCAACTTGCGAGTCTGCGACTAGTTCATAATCAAAGTCTTCTGCTCCATTAGTATCACGTTCATCTTCAGTTATCATGTTATGCAATATTATGCATGCCTTCATAATGTAATCAAGAGTCTTTGTTCTCCAAAGACGTGCAGGCCCATGAACAATTGTGAATCGTGCTTGAAGTACTCCAAATGCACGCTCTACATCCTTCCTTGTTGACTCCTGAGTTGTAGCAAAAAGATTTTTCTTTCTACCTTGTGGAGCTGGGATTGTCTTTATAAAGGTGGACCATGGAGGATATATACCATCAGCAAGATAATATCTCATTGTATAATCATGATCATTGATTGAGTAATTCACCGAAGGTGCACGACCTTGAGCAAGCTTGGTAAATATAAAAGAACGGTCTAGCATGTTGATGTCATTATGAGACCCAGGTAACCCAAAAAATGCATGTCATATCCAAAGATCATATGATGCTACTGCTTCCAAAATAATTGTTGGCTCACGACTATGACCAATATACTGACCTTTCCACCCCGATGGGCAATTCTTCCATTTCTAGTGCATGCAATCAATGCTCCCTAGCATCCCTGAAAATCCACACCTTTCACCAACTCTTAGCAACCTAGCAATGTCATTGCCATTAGGTGACCTCAAGTACTCTGTAGAATAAATATCGACTATGGCTTCAACAAATTTTTTGAGACTCTCTATTGTAGTGCTTTCTCCAATTCTCACATATTCATTTGTAAAATCTGCCGCTACTCCATACGCAAGCATCCTTAGTGTGGTAGTCATCTTCTAAAGGGAAGACAAACCAAGCACTCTGGTAGCATTTCATTTTTGAACAAAATATTCATCTTTCTCTTCTAGATTAGATTTAATACGTAGAAAAAGAGAACGACTCATTCAAAACCTCCTCCAAAATATGTTAGGAGGATATACTGGTGATTTTGCAAAATAGTCTTGAAAAAGTCTTTGGTGGCCTTGCTCATGATCATGTTGGATGAACCTACGGCTTAGAACAGAACCACGACGTGATGTTGATGCCCTCTCTCTTTCTAATCGTTCTTCTTCCAATATAAGAAGCGCAATTATCTCAAAATCATCATTGGAATTATAGTCATTTAGAAGCATATTACATGCATAATTTGCATTACGACCCATGGAAAAAATTTCCCAAGTTGTTGCCACAAAAAAAAAAAAAACACACAATTATTGTAGTGTGTGTGAATAATTCACATATTGATACTTAAAAAACCATGCAATATTCATGTATTAAATGTTATGTTTAGGATAGATTATACACTTAGAGAAGGCATATGCCATTCTTTGGTCAGTAAATTCTGCAAAGAGAATTCCCAATTTGTTGAAACATGTCTTGGTGTATTAGACGTGTGCTAAACCAACCTCCACCAATTAGCAACTAGGAGCTTAGTAAACATAATATGATCATATGAATTTGGAAACATTAAAAAAAAGCATAGCAAAAAGCTCTGGCTACTCTATAAACAACTAGAGTTCATTGTATCTCATAACTACAAACGAGATTTCAATCATTATTTAATTGTTATATTATTGTAAGGGGACAATTCTAACTACTAAGTTGTCAATTTTGATTATATTACCAAATAAAAAGTTTGCTTGAAATCATAGCCGACATTTTTGGCAATATAAACCAATTTGCTTCTAACTTCTCATATTACTGTAACACATGAATCAAAATGCATTGAAAAAAAAATAAAAGAACAAGAAGAAGGAAGGAATAAAGAAAGGGATTAAGCTTTGTATGAGTTTCAATTTGGCTGACTTCAAACATGGGGGAAAAAAAAAAGGAACTTTGGCTGTACAGAGTCTACAGACTTAAATTGACTTCAGACTTAGAGTTCATCTTGTCTCTTTGTAGTTAGGGGCTTTCTTGTGTACTTCCTCTTATTAGGGCTCTATCTATTTTCCTTGATAAAAATTTCCATACTTACCTCAAAAGAAATATCAATGTGATATTTTCGTCAAAATGCATATTAAATGTCCTGTATTTCAGCTTCTTTATCAGTGCTTCTTCCTTATAATGATACTTTGTTTTGGTTGTGTTGCACAATATACTAAGTATTTTACAAACAAACTGATTTTGCTAACGAATTTACCATCGCTATTGTGCTATGGTTATAGCTCTAGTTAGTCTCACTTGGGAGATTAAGGGACAACCAAATTGTGCCCAAGAGCAGGTTACTTTTGCTTAACATGTGCTAATTATATAATTGGTTTTGTATATCAATGAGGAAAGGCCTTAAGTCGAACAGTTGGCATGCAAAAATAGAGATAAGGCCAAAAAATTTATTAAAAAATAAGAAACTATAAGGAATCAGATTAGCTTATTGACTCTAAATAAGATTGATTAAATAACTATAGATGAGATCAAGAAATAGAGTGAAAGAGAAAAACACAAATCAGAGATACATAGAAAAAACCCATGAATCCAAAACTAAATCTAGACAGTAGCAATAGCAAATCATGTAAAAACACCAAATCTAATATAAGCCAATAAATTCAAACATTATGCAAAAAAACCATGAAATCAAATTTTGGGTACCGATTTCCGTTGTTGACTGACATTCTCATATTTCTATTGTTGACTGATGTTCTCATATTTTCATTCTTCCTCACTGGTGGTTGAGCCACGATTTGGGGTTCAAAAAATCTGGGCAAATCGTTTTGTGAGAGAGCTCCATCGATTTTGTGCTTCACCGTTGTTTTCAGATAAGAAGCAAAGAGAGAGTTTTTTTTTTTTTTTGAGAGAGAGAGAGCAGAAGAAAGAGAGATGGAGGAAAGAGAAAAAATTATTTTTTATCCAACAAGCTAATTATTTTAATAGATAAAAAGATTTGAATGAGCTACAGAAAAGTTACAGTACTCTCTACATCAAGAGAGCTACTGTAGCAACTCTAAAAAAAAATTTGGAAATGGAGAGGCTGTTGGAGGGGATTTTTGTGTGTGTTTACTCTCCATAATTGACTTTAGAGAGCCCATTGGAGATGCTCTAAGGGTATCTGTTTAGCATCAGCTTATTTTGTTGAAATTGAAAATTTTTTGTTGAAAATACTAGAGATAAAAGTAAAAGTTAGTTGAAATAGTGCAGTGAGGTCCATGAATAGTACCAAAAAATGAAATAAGGTCTATGAATAGTAGTAAAAATAAGCTGAATAGTAAAATCAGTTGGCAAAAATTAAGCTATCCAAACTCAACCTAAACGTGATTTAGGAGTTTTTATTAGGTACTCCCAAATTAAAATGACATGTACTTCTTCATCGATCTGACATTCATTTTTGGTGGATATATCTTGAATGCAAGAGGAAAGAGACTATCATGTTATTGTATTTTGATCATATTTAAATGTCTATTTGGGAAAAGTTTTTCAAGTTTTTTGCTAAAAATTTTATATTAAAAGTATGCTAAAATATATATATGAACCTTAAAAAAATTTGAAAAAAATGAGTGAAAGCAGAAAAAAGTAAAATTTTAGAAAGCTATAAATAAAAATTAAAACTTAAAACTGATGTTAAACATTTTCAGTAAAAATACCTAATAATTACTTTAAAGATTTCGTCCATATCTTCTACCCTTTTGCCAGGAAAGGGCTAGGTGACTTTACTCTCCCTTCCAATGATGTTCCTCCTAGAACTTGCTGAGAGAATAAATGAATTTTCTTTTATAACTATATTTTGAAAATTTGCAATATTAAAATGCATATTATATGGCCGCCGATTAATATAATATTAGGGAGTTTGCTTGAAAGTCGTGTTTTTAACCCCCCCCAAAAAAAAAAAAAAAAAAACTTTCAATATGCTGTCTTCTTCTTCCTAGAACTTGCTGAGCATTTGCTATCATTTCATCAATATCAATATGTCTTAAATTCTAATTTCTTTTTTCACACGCACACCCATATCCTTTATTTCTCCAACTTCTAGTTCCCTACTTTCCCTTCTTCAAAGTGAAACAAGTTATATACTTATATCCATTTCAAGAAAATCCCACTCCTTAGAAAAACTTCATCAAATCATTTTGTTGGTTCAAGCAAAACTCTACATCGATGGCTCTTGAAACCGATGGAAGCAGCTTTTCATTGCGTACCAGTAAATGGATCTTCGACGTGTTCCTCAGTTTTAGAGGCGAGGACACCCGCCGCAATTTTCTGCGTCCTCTGTATGCCGCTTTAACCCAGAAAGGAATCCCCACGTTTACAGATGAGAAAGAACTCGAGAGAGGAAAGCCCATTCCCTCAGAACTCTTGAAAGCCATTGAAGGGTCAAGGTTTTCAGTCGTCATTTTTTCAAAAAACTATGGATCCTCCAGTTGGTGCTTGGATGAACTTGCAAAGATTGTCGAGTGCCAGAAAAAGATGGGGCAAACGTTTTTTCCGGTTTTCTTTGATGTTGATCCGACTGAGGTAAGGAAGCAGAAAGGTAGCTTTCATGAAGCATTTTCGAAGCATGAAGAAGTTTTTAAGGAGAATTTGTTAGCAGCATTTTAAGATATCATCAATATGTCAATGTATGTAATACTTTAATAATATATTTGTCTTTTTTATTTTAATGGTCTTTGTATTGTAGAAGAATCCGTATTGGCAGTTTGACTAGCTGTGATTATGCATCAATTATGATAGTATTTTAAATGATCATGATTTGTGACTGTTGCTGAATTCATTCCTGAAGGCTGGTAAATGGATATTCATCTAATGGATGCACATGAATTTTTTACTTTATTCATATTGATGCTTAGGATGAACTTTTCAAATATGGAGGTGGAAGGATTAGATTAGAATTTGTCATTTATTAAAAGGGTAGAAATGGACTAGAATCATTGCACATTCTGTACACACACATGATACAATAAAGAGAGAGACGTTATTATTGGACGCATCTGTTGAGTTAGAGGAAGCTGTGATACCAAGTTGTTGAACTAAACACCAAATTGACTCACATACACTGACACTAATGCACAGCACACACGGCATTTTTCTTTCACTTCACACACTAGCTTTTTAATTATGCACTCACTCACCAAATACACTTGCACACACCTGACACCTTACTTCTAGACACCTGCCTGCTAACACTATGAGGACTTTCCTTGCTTCACATTACTCTGACTTGGTGCTTATGACACAAAAACTGAGCACCACTTCTACATACTTATACATGCTTAAAGTCGGTTAACTCAACAACTATGAATTCTCTAGCACATTCTTTTATTGTCTTTCACTATCTGTAAAAATATCTCTCTTTCACCGACCTTCTAGACAAGTTAAAAATTTGTGGCTGAGATTAAGTTATGCAGGTAAGCTCTAGAGAATTACGGAGAGAGAGATTGAGTGAGAAACTCTAGAAATTTCTAAAGAGAGGCAGTGCTGATTTTTAACAGCATTGCCTTCAATTAGTCTAAGAAGCATGAACACAGACATGGACATGACATGGGTACTCAGTTACTAGTGGCTGGCCCTGTACACCTTTCAAAACATAGGTACTCAGAAGAAAGTAAATTAGATCTTCTATTGGTTGAGCATATCAACACAGAGTTGGGCTTTGAGTGCAATGTAAAAACTTATGAACTTTTAGTGTTAGATTTCACTTTTGTATTTTTTGATTAATGAGAACAAATTATGTACGATTATATCAATTTTGTTATGGTTAGGGGACGTGTAAGATGGGATGAAGCTAATCTTGTTGAAAATGAGGCAAATAAACCTGTATTGAAAAATATGTCTGAACCCAAAACACCGTTTCACTGAATGATTGAGGAAGATGGTAAGGACTAGAGTGATTTTTGTTCTTCTTCTTCCCTTAAAGCTCTGTTTTGAGAATATGTTGAACATTATAATGCTAATGATATAATTATAACGGTTGATTCTTGTAGATACACCATCCGCTATACTGGATTCTGTTGCAAGCGTTGGTTATGTTGCATATGCTAAAGCTATAAGAAATGCTTTAAATGTGGTTTCGACTCAAAAGCATTCTGCACCTTTAGAGGGATGTGAGGATGACGTTGATGCCATGGAACAAGATGAAGGTACTTGATTTATCTTAATTACGAAAGGTCTAAATGATTGTGAGTGAAATATTATGCTAGTGACCTTTTTTTTTTTTTTGTTGTTTGCTTTTTTTCTCTACCCATTTACTATTTTCATGTTGCTGTTTTTTAATTCAGCATATAGCTCATTGTCTTTGTATCATTCATTCTGTTGCAACTTTTATCCATTAAAACTTAATCTCAGAAAGCCAAATGATTCTCAAGAAAATATAAGTTTCCCTTCACCTAAACAAGCAATTGGGTTCAATGCCTATATTTATTAGAGTTTTTTGTCTTCTAAGGTCACGAACAATGTAGTCTTAGAATTTTCCCCTATGCTATCTCAGAAAAACATAGGTTTGTTAAGAATTACAAACAAATTAAAGTAAAGCTTACGAGTCCACATTGCACAGTATTAGGTTTCACCTAAAGAATTTTGAGAACTCTGTCTCACGGTTGAGCAGAGAGATTTCTTGTATTTACTTATATAGATAAAATGTTACAAGGTGGGATCTGTACAACATAGCTGATGTAAATGTAATAAGAGATATATTAGGAAAGAGTAAACAAAATATGGAGGAGATCACGCCTTTCCTTGCTGGGCATGTTTGAATTTATTTGAAATTCTATCATTGTTACTCTGTTGTTGATATCTTGTTGTTCTGCTGAAACCAAGGGAGGAAACTATGGAGGAGATCACGCTATCCTTGCTGGTCTGCAGAAACTAAGGGTGCCAGCTATTGTCTTGAATCTTTGTTGTTATCACTCTCCCTCAAACTAGGCCGTGGGTTAGGATAGAGGCCAAGTTTGGTCTGTAATGCCAAGAATGGAAGCTTGGATAGCAACTTTGTGAAAATGTCAGTGAGCTGATTGGTAGAGGATACAGAGTGTGTTTCAAGAGAGCCAAGAGCAACCTTTTCACGAACATAGCGATAGTCCAATTCAATATGTTTGGTACGACCATGAAAGACCGGATTGACTGTCATGTGCAAGGCACTTAGGTTATCACAATGCAAAATTGGAGGGCAAGGGAGAGGTATGCCAAGGTCTCACAAGAGAAAGGAAAGCCATGTGAGTTCAGCTGTAGTAGATGCCATGGAATGGTACTCGGCTTCAGCACTGGACCTAGCAACTGTTGATTGTTTCTTAGCACTCCAAGATATACAATTACCACCAAGGAAAGTGCAAAATCCAGTTGTAGAGCGACGACTAGTAGGGCAACTTGCCCAATCTGCATTGGAAAATGCATAAAGATCAAGGGTGCTAGAGGCTAAAATATGCATACCAAGGTGAGTAGTACCACGAACATAGCGCAAGATACGTTTAACAAGCTTGTAATGGGCCAAGGTAGGAGCATGCATGAATTGACATACAAAGTTAACACTATAGGAGATGTCAGGTCTTGCGAAGGTGAGATACTGAAGACCACCAACAATGCTCCTATAATGAGTAGGATCAGGGTACAATTCATTACAGTTTGACAAATGTCGACCTTTGGATGGCATGGGTGTGGAAATTGGTTTACAAGAGCTCATTGAGGCACGCTCTAAGAGATCTAGTGCAAGCGGTGTTGAGACAGAAAGAGGCCTATGGGGAGTTGATGGAATTCAATACCAAGAAAATGATGAAGAGAGCCAAGGTCTTTAATGGAGAACTCACATGCTAGTTGAGAGATAAGCCATGTGATTCGAGACGGATCATCACCAGTGACCACCATGTCATTTACGTAGAGAAGTAAAATAAGGATACCACATTGGGAGTGACAAATGAACAAGCTTGGGTCAGTTGTGCTGCAGTAGAACCCAAAAGCAAGAAGAAATTCACTAAGTCTATCAAATCAAGCTCTAGGAGCTTGTTTAAGACCATACAAAGCACAACTTAGTTGGCAGCCATGTGTTGGAAGCTTCAGATCAACATATCCAGGTGGTTATTGCATATACACAGGTTGAGAGAGATGCCCATGAAGAAATGCATTATTGACATCAAGTTGACGTATTTCCCAGCCTTTCACAACAGCAATTGTAAGAGTAAGTCGAATACTTGCAGGTTTGACAACTGGGGAGAAGGTTTCTGAAAAATCGACACCATCTACTTGGTTGATGCCTTTGGCTACTAAACGACCTTGAGACGTTCAAGAAAGCCAATCAGGATTAAGCTTAGTATTGTAAACCCACTTGCAACCTACCACGTTCATATCAGGTTGATAAGGAACAGGATTCCAAGTGTGGTTGGTTGCAAGGGCAGAAAGTTCCCCATCCATGGCAGTGGCCCAACCGGGATGGCGTTTTACAGCTGTGATGGATCGTGGTTCTTGTGGGATGTCAGGTGAAGCCCGCGCAACATGAAATCCATGATATTTTGGATTAGGCTGAGTGATTCCAGCCTTTGACCGAGTGACTATAGTAAGGTTGTTTAATGCAATAGGGGTAGGTGATGAAGCAGAAAGAGGGGGCACATCTTGAGAAGTGGGCTGCATAATAACATCTGATGGGTTGGAGACTTGAGCAACATTAGATAAGCTTGGAGAAGAGTTAGCCCCAGATGAGAAAGGTAAGGCAGATGACTCAAGTGTGGGCTCCATGATGGAATTTGAAATTGAAGGCCTTGAGAGAGTTGGTGGTGCTAGTGCAGACAAAGATGATAATGTAGATCTGCTGGCAAGAGAATTGCTATCTGAAGATGCATTAGGGGTATTTAGCTCCCAATCTGAAAAGGTGCACATCTCCCTCTCAATTGAATCTTTGTCATAGAGTTTAGTGGGCTCTCTATAAGGCAGGACTGCTTCATCAAACACAACATGTTGAGAGATATACACACGTCCAGTTGGTGGATATAGACATTTATAGCCTTTATGCTTTGTGCTGTAAGTAATAAACACTCAGCGTCCATGATAAACTGTGATGGTGGTTAAGTTTCACCTGTAATAAATCCTTGAAGATCATAACTCTCAAGGATGTTTAGTATTTGTGTTTTCCAAAGAAGGAAGTTTGTGGAAGAGAGACAGAGTGATACAAAATTAGCAACATTTTGTGTCACTGGATAAGGGTACTCATCAACTTGAGATGAATTTGATGAGGATGACATGATTGAAAAAAAAGAAGGAAATCTCTCTATCTCACTAGTGGCTCTGATACCATAAAGAATTTTGAAAACTCTGTCTCACAGTTGAGAAAAGAGATTTCTTGTATTTACTTATATAGATAAAATGTTACAAGGTGGGATCTATGCAACATAACTGATGTAAATGTAATAAGAGATATATTAGGAAAGAGTAAAGAAAATATGGAGGAGATCATGCTATCCTTGTTGGTCTGCAGAAACTAATGGTGCCAGTTGCGGTCTTGAATCTTTGTTGTTATCATCACCATTATATAAGTCTCTTCAACTTGTTCCTACACACACAATGACACCATGTAAGACAAAAAAAAAAGTACAAAATTTTCAAATGGGGTTCTAATAAACTTTGCAAATACTGAATAACATGAGAGAAAACACAAATGGGTTTTTGATAATTGAGGTAAAAAGCTGAAAAGAAAGAGGAAGAGAAGCAAACCATTACTTTTCTTGCATCTACCAAATGGTTAAATTTTTTAGCTTGCTTCATGGGTTTGGTTCTGACCAGATATTAAGTCAATTATTTGCTTGCCCACATAATTGTATTTCACTCAGTTGAGTGATGGTTTGTGTTATGTGTTTTGGTCTTGAATATGGATCTTAGGTATGATGTTTTATGATGATGAGTTTGTGGTGGGGTTTTGAATTGACATTGGTTTGGTTGGTTACAATTTTATCAGTACCAGGTGGTGGGGAGAGGTCTGCCTTCTGAAACCGATGAGCATCCAAAGATTTATCGGATGAAACTTTGGGCTACAAATGAAGTTCATGCCAGGTCGAAGTTTTGGTGAGTAATCAATATTATCTCTGTGTATTATTCTTGCAATCGAAATTGGAATTAAAGTGATGAATTTCATATGAAGAAACCCCAATTTTACTACTACTAGTGCTAGGTGAAGTGTAGATTGTGGGGTTCAACATCCATTGGATCCATAACTTACCAATAAAAAAAATGATAAGACTAAATTTTAAATAGGATTGACTCTTATGTTATGTTTCTGCAAGGCATGTTGAAAGTAAAGCAGCCTTGCACTAACAAATCACAACTTTGTACTGTCATTAGCTGTTAAGATTACCTATTAACTAAATGCTAGTGCATTTGTGTCTAACATTTTGGCATGTGTGTTAGAGCACCGAAATGGAACTTCTTTTTATTGCTATGTTACAAATTGCACATGAGGCACAAGTAGTTTTGAAACCATACATCGCCTTCCACCCATTCTTGTGCGATAGGAAGGCCATTTTTGCCAGCACTCATTGGCTTTTCTTGGGTTTTTGTAGTCCTGGGTAAATACTAGGTTTTTAATCCACCATCTAATAGATCTAGTCAAATTCCTAATTTGTCTCTATAATCATGATGATTCCTAATTTATCCTTCAACAAAAATATGCTAACTTGAAGTATATAAAAAAAAAAATTTATTAGAGATTTCTGATGTTGTTATTGTAGCAATTGGAAGACAAATTTTAATGGTTCAGATTGTACTTAAATCATCGTTAGACAAGGTATCCTTTAATGAGGTGTATTGTGAACCATGATGGACACTCCACATTATATATCTTTTCAATTTGACACTTCACATTATTTATCTTTTCAAAAAATTGAAAAGATAAATATATATTTTAATATTGAGCTCAATTAGGAATTTGGTATCTATGACAACATATTACTAAAGTCATAATTATGAACTGTACTTGGAAACTGATTTCCGTATACAGAGGACATTCATGCTATAAGTGTTAAGGTTATTAGTATCATACTTTGAAAAGTCTATAGGTGTTAAGGTTATTAGTATCATACTTTGAAAAGTCTATAGTTATTGGTTATAACATACAAACTTACAGTTTTTCCCTCAAAGTAAGTTTTTGGTGACTTTTTTTTTTATGTAGAGTTTAATGTGGGTTTTGCCTTGGGTCATGGAATCTTGCACAGGTAATTCCTTTGAAACTACTCATCTTTTTTCTATTTCTTAAGATGATTGATATTCATACAATAGAATTTAATGGAATATATAATATTATTGGAATATTTAGAATTATATAGGTCATGTGAGGCCCCACCTTACATAAAAAGTCCACATTAGCCGTTCAAAGGCAAGTCGCTCTATAATTAAAATGAACAAAAAAGAAAGGCTCGGTGATGTCCTGACTAGGCTAGGCTGTGGAAGTGAAAGAGACTCTTGCAGACAAAATAAAAAATATATTTCTTTTATTTATATATATAGCCATTCAAAGGCTAGTACCTGCCAGGAACGTTTCTCATCGACACCCTAGTCAAGATTAATATATTTTTTTTTTCCAAAGATTCGTAGGAACAAAAAAGAAAGGCTTAGCGAGGTCCTGTTTGGGCTAGGTTGTGGAAGTAAAAAACGTTCTTGCAGACAAAATCAAAGAGGAGCCGGGTAAGTTACTTATCGACCCTCTAGCTAAGATTAACATTTTTATTTTTATTTTTTATGCTTTATAGGAACAAAAAAGAAATGTTAAGCGAGGTCCTGACAAAACTGGGTCATGGAAGTAAAAATAGCTCTTGCATACAAAAATCAAAGATATCTTTTTCTATTATTTATTTTACTAATATACTTATTTTATTTATATATTTAGCCATTTAAAGGACAATAGAGGAGTTGGAAGTTGTTCATTGACCCTCTAGCCAAGATTAACTTTTTTTCTATGACTTATAGTGAAAGTTCAAATAGCATATAAAACACTATGAACGTTTAGACCCCCAATTACAAAATTATTAATTCAAACTCAATGTCAAATAATATATGTGTGGAAAATGAACATAAGCTAATAACAGAATTGATAAACAATCTAAACCCATTAAAATCACATCAACAGCAGAAATTAAATGACAAAGATTAAGGGAAGAGAGATGCAAACACAAGGACAACATAGCGATGTGTTATTGAAGAGGAAACCGAAGTTCTCGGCGTAGAACCTTTCCTCTGCCCTCCGAGTGGTCAATAATCCACTAGAAAATGAAGTTGGGATATATGAACAACAGAAGACCCTCCAAGTCTAATCTACCCAGTGTACCTAAGCTCTCCAAATTTCTTGTTCCAACGAGGTTATGTCAAACCTTTGTCTTTTCTAGCTTACCGGATTCCGTTATAGCCCATAGCATTAACCAATAACCATTGGTCTCTTCCTAACTGCTTCCCAAAGCACCAAAAAGCTTTCTCATAGATGTGGGTATGGTGAAAAAAGGATTTGGGTAAGAACCTCTCAAGGATGTAACAATGGAGAGGGTGAGAGTAGAGGAATTTGAAGAGTCACTATGTAAAGATTGTGGATGAGTCAATCTTGTTTTTCTCTAGGGTTTCTCTCTCAAAATTTTCTTTGGAAGCTCTTTACATTTCGTGGATATAAGGGGTATTTACATTGGGGTGAGAAAGGAATGCGAAGAGTCAATTTTTCCGAAGCAGTGCTGGTTGGCGACTTGGCCTCGCGACTTGACTGAGTCGCGAGTTGAAGCTGTGAGCTAACTAAATGGCCAGTCTGGACTTTTTGTCTTATAGTGTTACAATTGACAAGAAGGTTCAGCTTCTCTGCATGCTTCACTCATGTGTGTCTTCTGGTGGCTTGGCAGTCGCGAGCCACGCGCGAGATCTAGTCGCAAGTCCCTGCTTCATTGCACAGTCTTGAGCATTTCTTCACACTCTTTCACACACTACCCTTATATGATTCCCACCTAAATACAGGGTTTCTAAATGCTGAATTACAAGCAAATTTGGTACGGAATAAAGCCAACAAGATGATTGATTAAATTCAACCTTACAATCTCCTTCTTTGGCTATTCCGTGACAAAATCCTTCAACAAACTCTAGACTTAACACGTGAGTTGGGAACAGTTGAACAAAACTCACTCACACCTAACTCTAAAATCTGTGAAGCTCTTGAATTATAAGAACAAGTATCTCCTAAAACACAACAACACAGTATGATCATTGTATGCAGAAAACTTGTAATGTATATGGAGCAAGCACAATGCGATCAAGCAAAATGGACTTAAGCAATAAATCATGGCTTGACCAAAAACGAACAATCACTATAAATAGTGATCACAATGCTCATTCACACATGGAATGAACATCCGGACATGTAAGCTAATAAGCTTAATGCAAAGTATTATTTGCATGTCCAACATTCAACCAATGCATAAACACTAGGTAAATGCATCAAGGATAAAAATCCAATAAGGGCACAAGAGTGATGTACTTAAAGAAAATGCATAACATTTTAACAACAAGTACTAAGCTACACAGCATGGGTACAAAACACAAGCTACATAAGCAAAAGGTACAAAGCAAAATACTTTAAATAGCATAATATAAATACACAACATAAATCCTAATTTTCAACATCAATACTCCCCATTTGATCAAGCTCTTCCTCCCCCTATCATGTCACTCCCCCTATCATGAATCATAGGAGCTGTGATGAACTTGGAACATATATACTTGTAACCTGAAACACTTGCACAAAGCACATTAGACCCTCAAGATAGATAAAGCAAGTAAGGACAAGTATAATGTAATAATTAAATTGCGATCAACATGTGAAACATGATCATACACCAAAACAGTCATATAGAAATGACAAAACTCTCCGGTATACTACTTTAGAGTATACTCTTCCCTTTTTTGACACGAATAGACAAAGGGGTCATGGAGAAAAAAAGGTAAGAGATGAAGGTATGAACAATGACAATGATGCATGAGGGAAAAAAAAAGAAGTTTTCGAAAACTACCTTGAAAATAACCTTCAAAATGCAAAACACGCAATTTTCGCGACTGAGTCAAGTCGCGTGCAAGTTGCTAGGTCAAGTCGCTAGAACACTTAGAACAAAAATTTTGAAAAATTTTTCTTAGTGTTTTTCGCAACTGGATGGTCCACCCACGAGGAAGTCGCGAAGGGAGCTACAAAAACTTCTGAGTAACCTCGTGACTAGAGCTTTCACTCGCGAACAAGTCTCCAAACAAAGTTGCGAGATCTAAAAACCTAGAATTTTTGAAAAATTTCTAAGTATTTTTCGCGACTAGGACTTTGACCCGCCAGTGAATCGCAAAGTCCTCCTGAGTAATGTTCGTGACTGGGGGCATGCGACTGGACTGACCTGCGACCAAGTCGCCAAAACAGGGCAACACAGTTTTTGAAAATTTTGACAATTTTTTATAAAAGCAAAATACTTTCCAAAAACAACTAAAACACTCAAAAATCTTTTTGTGTTTGATCAACAAAAATTGAGCATGTGAAACACATTTTATCAAGTACAATAACACAAATGAATAAGGCATTCATTGAATATAAACATGTGTGATGTGTGTGGATATCAAAAATGAGATAGTCCTTTGTCTAATGTGAAGCTTTAATGATCAATTCAACCAAGACATACTAAATTAGCACTAGATAGAGTGACCCATCTCAATTATAGAAACTAGTGTTTAACCCGTGCAATGCGCGGGGTTGTTTTACATATTAATGGACTTTGCATCTATAATAAACTTAGTTATCATACTTCTACTACATATATTCAAATCACTTTTTGTGTGTACTTGCTATGAGAGACAAAAAAAAATATATATGACTTTAAGCAATTAAAACTTACATGACAATTTTAAATAGCAAATCTGCTATTCCTAGGAACCCCAATGAATCACACCGAACTAAAACTTGCAAGACAATTTCAATTTTTTCATCATAAGAGAAACTAAGTTCTGGATGTTAATTTTGAGGAAGGTGCATCTCACATGTTAAAAACATTGAAATTAAAATTCACTTAAGATACCAACAACAAAAGTAAGAAAGAAGTGTACAATCAAAGCCATTCTCCATAAAACAGGACAGAAGACACTAATGTACACACGGTGTATACAACAGATGCCCACAAATTAAACATGAAAAGTACAACACTTTATTGATTTTCATAAAATATAGCATCAAATTTAAACATATAATTAAAGCAAAAACAGCCTAAATCTTGTAAGATATTAAAATGTTTGGCTAGGTATACAGACTGTAGTGAAAAAAGAAAAAGAAAAAAGAAAAAAAGAAAAAAGAGAAAAGAGAAAAGAGAAAATTATTTGAAAGGTCAACTTTAGTCAAACATATCAATACTTCTTCTCATGAAATCTATTTTCACACTTTTTTTTCCATTTTTTAATCCGAAAAAATCCTTTATATGACTGCTAAATTTTTCATAATGATGTCCAGCTTCTAGTTTATTTTTGGCCTATATATATAGAAAAATCTTAATTATTCTTTTATTTCATAGATACAGCATAAATATGGTATGATGCAACACAAACACAGTGTGACATGGCATAGATATGACATGGCTATAGCAAGTATATGTTTAGGAGTAATAAATTGAATTCTTACCCAAAAAAAGGGGCTTAATTATATGTTAATTAGGACACATTACACACACCCATGCACTTATTATCTTTTTCATAAAATTCTTACTGCTGTGAAAAGGGGGGTTAAAATGTGAAAGATGGGATCTTGTGGCTTAGAAGAACTTCAATATTCCAAATCTTTGTAAATGTCAAACATGGATTATGAGTTATGTTTTTATGTGTTGTTTTGTTATTTATAACTTCAAAAAATAGATATTAGCACACTTTTTTTAAATTAAAAAAAAAAAAAAAATCCGGGTATCTACAATTAATAAATCTCATCTCTGTCGTATCATATCTCGAAAAGTTACTATGCACAAATAGGAACTTTGTCTGTTCATTAGTGCTCAAGGTGAATATACCATTACTACTCTACATCTATTTCATTCATGACAAGAATTCTTTTTATCCTCAACTATTTGACTTTACAACAATCTCCTCCTCAGGTTTTGAAAAGACTTCTAAAAACTGTTCTTACAACCACCTTCTCCTCAGACCCGCAAGCTCCTAATAGAAAGTATATACTGCAATTTTCACAAAGTGAAATTTCTTAACATTCTAAACTCTGATACTCAAAAAAAAAAAAAAAAAAAAAAAAATTGTACATCATAACATTCTTAAATATCATGAAATGCCAAATCAGCACATTTAGATACAACTGACATACCAAGTCTAGATGACTTACAAATAATATTCCTTGAAAATGGTGATCCAAGAGATCAAGGTGGTAGCAATGAACAGAAAATATTATGGAGCAACATTGGCTGATGTTAAACATCTGTCCATAACAAAATTTAACTACTAATTCAAATAAAAATACAAATTAAGATCTCCAAAATTTGTATATTTAAAAGAACTAATTAGCATTTTAATCAAAATCCATCAATAGCATATTCTACTGCAATAATGTTATTATATGACTTTCTTTTGCAATTGAATATTAAACATAAATATGCAAAGACATTTATCTGAAAACATTCAAGTAAATAATATTATAACCACTAAGCAGGAAAATAAGTGATAAAAAACAACTATTCACATGTATTTAATCATGACATGTTTAGTAATCATGTGCCTTGTGTAGATGATTTAATGAATAATATGATTTAATAGATGCAGGTGGTCATCTAAATCACTATGTAATGTAATTGATTGGTGGAGATTCCTTCAGACAAATTGGGCAAAAAATTTGTCCAAGAAATGAGGCAGCATATTCTAGCAAATACAGTTGCAAAAACAGCACTAGAACAGATGAAAAGCTTTGCAGTTCTCCACTGCTGAAAACAAAAGTGAAGCAAAAAACAAAAGTTTGCATCTTCTTATATTTTAATAATTTTCCTCACTCTTTAACACCAACAAAGAGAATGCCTTTATTATAAAAGAAGCGTAGGACTGTTTTTGCAAAACACTAATTACAAATGCAGGTATCAATTATACAAAAAGGTTTCAAGGAATAAAATTTATAACAATTTTTTTTTTCTTCATTCACATGCTCATCTTTGGATTTTTCTTATTGGAAACGTAAATGCAGTATTTTTTTTACTATCCTGTTCTTTAAAGAAAGTGCAGTTAAATAGTTCAAAAAACTGTAAGAGATTATTTTAAAAGATGATATTTGCAGTTTTTTTTTTTTTTTTTTTTGTTTGAAAATTTGTTTAAGGAAATTATTTCTCAAAAACAGAATCACAATGAGAATTTAAACATCCTAAAAAATAATTTTGAAATTAAACCACACATATTCACTCTGCAATTTAAAATCATTTCAGAAACAACATACAAAATGTGATAGAACTAATCTAAGATAGATAAAAATTAAATAGAACATTGTTAACAATTAGTCATATACAATAAAAAATTTTAAGAACACGGGTAACACAATTATATTTTCCTATAATTTTAACCCAACATGAGATTAAAACATGCATTAAAGGAAATAACAATAAGACATAAACGAACAATAATTGTAGCAGTGACAAATTGACAATCAAAATCAAATTAAAAAAATAAAATTTCTTCAATCTCCCTCTTGCTCTATAATGGAAGGAGAACTCTGTTTTTCTTTCCTTTAAATGGTATTTTAAAGGGTAGTTTATGGGAAAAAAAGTAAAAAAGAAAGACTGATATAAAGCATAACACTAATCTACCATATGCTTCTACCAGTTTTATAGTAATATTCCCCCAAGTATAATCATTTCCATTATGCTTCAAAGTACAAAAACTCCCCAATCAAAGCATTGAAACATAAGAATATATGAAAACGCTAAAGGAATTACTAATTTTACAACAAAAAACTTACACAACTTACACCACTTACATCAATAAAATAAATAAATAAATAAAAATTAAAGTGGGTGCATTTCATGAATTTGCCCATCCATTACAGTGATGATTCCAATTTTCCTAAAGCCCATACTAATCAAATAACCTATAGCTAAGCAAACTGCCTATTTGGCTAATCTCACCTCATGTATTGACAACCACAAATATCCTACACTAATTCAAGCAAGTCTAAAATAAAGCTCATAAAAATTTTAAGAGGAAGAAATCTAATATTACGTAAATCAATTTCAAGTAATATCAATTAGTCAATAAATTACTTCGTATGAGATTCAGGAAGCATGAAGTAATTCTACTATAAAAAAAAAAGAGCCATTAAGGCATATTGCAAGAGCAAAGTTTAAATTGGTAAGCATTATGTTGTAATGCAACTCATATCCTAACAACCCACTCAACCAAACTTTGAATCAAATAAAAATTAAATCAAGCCCCAAAGAAAGTAATGGAGAAATAGAGACATAAAAAAACTATAGATTCAAAAAAGCAAATAGACATTGGAAGCTGACTTCTTTTTAGTACAAAAGGCCATTTAGACTCAGAAGAGGATAAAAGAAAATATTTGATTATAGAATTTTGAAACAGAAGATTGAGGAAAATAAATGTAAAGAAGTTGGACAGGGGCTACACTGCATATTTGAATTTTTAAAAAGAAAATAAAAATGAGACCAAATAACTTAGGAACCAAAAAATAGAATCAAGTTAGTTACACACATACTAAAGTTTATAACAATGAAACAACTGTTAGAAGTACACTACAATTAGAATCCCTATATATATATATATATATATACAGTTGAAGAAGCAGGTTAAAGAGCCAAACAGATATGAAGAATGCAATTGCAGGAAAATGCTCCCTTCACATAAACCATGCATGTCACTTAAAGAATTTGTTTCATAAATATGGTCATTAGCAAACTCTTCATGGAAAACAAAAAAATAACCTTAAGCAAATATTTAAAATCCCACAATTTCACTCCCCGTTACAAGTAACAGAATAGGTAAGAGGGAAAAGACAAACCTAAAAATTATAATGAAATTATTAAGTTTAAAAGATAACCAACCATTAAAATTTAGGTAAGATTTCATCTTGTAAGAAGGTTTATGTCGATAAAATAGTGGCCTTCGAAATTCTAGAAACTGTATCATAAAAAGTTACTATTGTGAAACCTACAGTTGGTACACTCCTCCGTGGATCTCAATCAAAAAATACATTTGAGTAGTTCATTGGGCAAAATTTTCAATAAAAATTCAAGAACTAACACCAAAGGGTGGATACACGCACATATGATAAATTTTATGAATTATAAAAATCAGCAGCTACTGTACATGAAACACTTTATGCTAGAGACCATAAACTATATATACAAAACTGGCTTGAAATTGAAATTAGCAATTATACAACCCTCACTATTACAAACTAAAATCTCTCAAAAACCAACAAAATGTTGTCACTGAGCTAGTCTGAATAGTAAAACCTCACAAACACAAATAAGTCAAATTGATTAGAAAGCATAGTGAACAAAAATTTGAGGAGAATTCCAACCTTCTATAAGGTTGCTGGAAATAGGGCAAAAAAATTTAAAGCAATTCCTAATTTCTAACAATTTTACTGACTAATCTATAAAAATAAAATGATACAACATAAATTAAGCCAGAAGGTACAAAACGATGAAAATATATATCAAAAGAGACATATATCAATAGAAAAGTAATAATAAAATTAAATATCAAAATGTAAAACAACAAAGGCGATTGTACTCTCCAAACATTCAGATTTTAAACCATCCATGTTACAAATATGACTATTAAAATCAAGAGTTGTTTCCATTTGAAAGGTAATTAACAGTTCAACTTTTTTTTTTTTTTTTCCTTTTGAGAACAATTCAAAAAAACATAGATCTGCACAAAGCATTAATCAATTCAAATTTTAGAGGCAAACCAAAGAAAGCACAAACCTAACAAAAATATGCCAAACAAAAACAAAATTTAATCAATACAACAATCAAACAAAACAGAACTGAAGAAACTGTAAAAATAAATGGGAAATTAGGGAAAAAGGTAGCCAAACCTTAAACTTTATTAAGTAGTGCGGCAAAACAGTATTTAACAAAATCTTTGTTATCTATCTATTTGTTTCTATTAAAAAAATGCAGTAAATTATTTCAGGAAAACCATAATTTCACATGTATAGTACAGTAATTGACAAAACATGAAGGTAAATGAAAAAAAAAGTGCAAACCTAACAAAAATCTGCCAAACAAAACTAAACCCATATATTTTTCAATTGGGATAAAAGAAGAACCCTAAAAATGGTAATTGAATAGGAAAAAAGGGGAAAAAAAACCATGCTTACCTTCTGAATTGTTTATTGTTGTAGAGAAGATTGATGATGAATCAAAAGCAAAACCGATTTTCCAAATCAAAACCCTAGGGAAAAAAAAAAAACTATAAACGTAGATATTAGAAAACAGGGAAAGGGCTTAGTGATTTCTGTAATCCAAAATAGGAAAAAAAATTGAAAATTTGAGAAAACAAACATTTTCATGGAGAACCCAAAAGCCCAAAATAGAAAGGAATCAAAACCAAAATCAAATCTAAACCTATCTAACAAAAAAACTCAATAAAAAGTAATATTTCATACCTAAATCTAAAAAAATGAAGGAAAATGTACTGGAGCCGGTTCCAACGATCTGGTAGCAGATATGTAGCTTAACGGTGTTGATGCCCATAGATTTTTCTTTGTCTATGTGCTTGCAGTGGTGCTCTATGCTTGGGGAGGGAACGGAGAAGTCTCTCATTCTCTCTCTGTATCCAGCGTTTTTTTTTTTTTTTTTTTGGAGTATTGCAAGCCTTCTATATTTTAACCGGTTATTTTTCTTTATATATGAGAGAGTGAGAGGGTATCACACGGTGGGTTAATGTTGGGAAATAATATAACTTATCGCTTTTTAACTTGGTGTCTGAAACTAAGCCTCTCCAACGCACCGAGCAAAATTTTAAAGTAAAAATTGTATACGTGTCAGTATTTTAAGGAGCCTTTTTTCATAACGTGGCAGCACCTCTTAAAGGCTTCTGCTATTATATATAGTATTAGATATGCATATATGACCTCCCACATAAATTTGATAACATAACTTTGAAACTTTTTATTTGGCTTCATATACATCATATCATTTGATCTTTTTGAATCAATACATCTCATTGTGAGATCAATGCCTGAAATTTTGATATTTCAATTTGATGAGTTAGCTTTTGGTTTTTTGGACATCATACATTTTATTTCAAGTCGCTTTCCTTTTTTCCTAATCAAATACTAGTATGTGCGACAGGCTTTTGTAGCTCATTATCTCTTTTCATTTGGAGATTTACATTTGTTGAGCTCTTTAAGTAAAAACAATAAAATAAAAAGTGGGAAGATATATAGGCACAAGCCTATGCTTGTCTCAAGATCAACAAAACCATTGACTAATCATTTATGACAAGTTTGAAAATCGATTTACAACAGTCACATAGATTTCAAGATTTTTCCCATAATGATATGAGTGCATAAAGAACAAGCTACGCTGGAAAATGCACAAAGCCATAAGTACAAAGGTACAAGACAAAACGTGTTTGTGACAAAACACAATGATGTCGATCAAAATTTTTGGATTTTCTACTTTTTATGTGTTTTTGGATTTTTGACATAAAAGTAAGAAAAGATTGACCAAAACCCAATGTAAAGACATTCAAAGCAAGAAAGGATAACAAACACAAATTTGTTAAAAACATGCTAGAGATATAACACAAAGCACACAACCAATCAATGTCACAAAAACATAGGAAGTATTAATGCATGGACATGTTGTAATACTTATGCATGTGTACCCTTCTTCACCCACACGGCACGTGCGTTTGGGGTGATATTCTTATAGGATTGGGTACTTGGCTTACGATTCTCAAACCTAAGGGTGAAGTTTGCCAAACTGGAGGTGATGGTGTTTATCATCTTCATTACATTCCCAATGTTGGAATTAGCTTCTCCCTTTTTCGATTGCTTGAAGTTCCCTTTGGCATTTCTTTGTCTACTTGGCCTTTGATAGCTACCATTCTTTAATGCCCAAAGCTTGAAGCAATTAGGTCTAGTGTGACCTTGGATTCCACAATGGTGACACCAATGTTGAGTTTTCGGTCCTCTTTGCGACTTCGGAAGAGATTTTCCTTTTGCCTTGTGTGTACTGTTGGGTTTGGAGGCTTTGTTAAAACACGTTGAGCAATCATTTTTGGCTTCTCCTCGAACTTCACTTTCTCAACAGCTGAAGTTGTTGCCACTAGTTCTTTTGCTTTTACAAACTTCATCTCTTTAGACACAATGTTGCTCTTGTCAAAAAAGGGCTTTTGTTGTGCAAGCACCTCATCAAGATTTTTGGAGGAAACCCGCTCTATTTTAGCATTAGCTTGAATCACCTCAAGCTTAAGGAATTTGATCTTTGAATAGGCTTCGGTTAACTCTCTGTTCAGTGTCTTAACTTCACACCTAGTCTCCTTGAATCACACCAAAAGACTCTTATAATCTTGCTCGGCTCTCTTCATTTTCTTAATGGCTGCTTTAGCCACTCTTACATATTCACCAGTCTTCTCAAGGAGGGAATTGTAGGTTTCTTGCATTCCCACTGTTCTTTCATCTTCCTCAACATCAGATTCCTTTACAATCCCCATTGACTCCACGTCAGTGTGCTCACCAAGCTCTTCCACTAACAAACTCAATTCATCTGAAGATTGTACAGGAGCAATGGTCATAAATGCGGAGTAGTTTCCTTCTCCGTCACGGCTTTCTTCTGAGTCTGAATTAGAGGAGTCTGAGTCACTAAGAGTAGTAGCATACACTTTACCTTTCCTTCTCAAATAGTTGGGACACTCCTTCTTGAGATGTCCATAACTATTGTATTCATAGCATGTCATTCCTTGAGAGGATTGAGAATCTTTCCCATCTTTCCTTTTCAGATTATCAACCTTATCACACGATATTCTATTTCTTCTTTTATACTTTTTAATCAAAGAATTAGACTAACATAAACCATTGTGTAGAATGTGATTCTCATTTTCAAAAAATTTCAGCATGTGAACAAACATACTCATAGAGTTATTATCATGAACATTTAAACCACAATTCAACATAGCCTTTTCCATAGCTTCTTCCATAGCTAAGGGGTCTAGGATCGCACTTAGGTAATTAAACCATAGCAAGTGCACCGGTTCTGATACCAATTGAAAGTTTAAATAGCGTATAAAATACTATGAACGTTTAGACCCCCAATTACAAAATTATCAATTCAAGCTCAATGTCAAACAATATATGTGCGGAAAATGAATATAAGCTAATAACAGAATTGATAAACAATCTAAACCAATTAAAATCATATCCACAGTAGAAATTAAAATGGCAAAGATTAAGGGAAGAGAGATGCAAACACAAGGACAACATAGTGATGTGTTATTGAAGAGGAAACCAAAGTCCTTGGCGTAAAACCTCTCTGCCGCCTTCCAAGCGGTCAATAATCCACTAGAAAATGAAGTTGGGATACATGAACAACAGAAGACCCTCCAAGCCTAATCTACCCAGTGTACCTAAGCCCTCCAAGCTTCTTGCTCCCACGATGTTACACTGAACCTTTGTCTTTTCTAGCTTACCGGATTCCGCTATAGCCTATAGCATCAACCAATAATCATTGGTCCCTTCCTAACTACTTCCTAAAGCACCAAAAAGCCTTCTCACAGATGTGGGTATGGTGAGAAAAGGATTTGGGTAAGAACCTCTCAAGGATGTAACAATGGAGAGGGTGAGAGTAGAGGAATTTGAAGAGTCACTATGTAAAGATTGTGGATGAGTCAATCTTGTTCTTCTCTAAGGTTTCTCTCTCAAAATTATCTCTGGAAGCTCTCTACATTTCATGGGTATAAGAGGTATTTATAATAGGGTGAGAAAGGAATGCAAAGAGTCAGTTTTTCCAAAACAGAGCTAGCTGGCAACTTGGCCTTGTGACTTGACTGAGTTAGTTCAAGCTGCAAGCTAATTGAATGGCCAGTCTGGACTTTTTGTCTTGTAGTGCTACAGCTGGCATGATGGTTCAGCTTCTCTGCATGCTTCATTTGTGTGCATCTTTTGGCGGCTTGCCAGTCGCGAGCCACCCGCGAGATTCAGTCGTAAGTCCTTGCTTTACTGCATAGTCTTGAGCATTTCTTCACACTCTCTCACACACTACCCTTACATAATTCCCACCTAAATATAGGGTTTCTAAATGCTGAATTACAAGCAAATTTAGTACGGAATAAAACTAACAAGATGGTTGATTAAATTAAACCTTACAACTTTCTCATCGACACTCTAGTCAAGATTAATATATATTTTTTCAAAGATTCATAGGAACAAAAAAGAAAGCTTAGCGAGGTCCTGATTAGGCTAGGTTGTGGAAGTAAAAAACGTTCTTGCAGACAAAATCAAAGAGGAGCTGGGTAAGTTACTTATCGACCCTCTAGCTAAGATTAACATTTTTTTATTATTATTATTTTTTTTTATGCTTCATAGGAACAAAAAAGAAATGCTTAGTGAGGTCCTGACAAAGCTGGGTTATGGAAGTAAAAAAAGCTCCTGCAGACAAAAATCAAAGATATCTTTTTCTATTATTTATTTTACTAATATACTTATTTTATTTATATAGTTAGCCATTCAAAGGATAATGGAGGAGTTGGAAGTTGTTCATTGGCCCTCTAGCCAAGATTAACATTTTTTCTATGACACATAGGAACAAAAAAAAAAGGCTCGGCGAGGTCCTGACTAGGCTAGGATATGGAAGTAAAAAACCCACTTGCAGACAAAATCAAAGAGATCATTTCTATTATTTATTTTATTTTTAAATTTAGCCATTCAAACGTTGATAGAGGAATTGAGTAAGTTGCTCATCGACCCTCTAGCTAAGATTAACATTTTTTTCTATGCTTCATAGGAATAGAAAATAAAGGTCTAGCAAGGTCTTGATAAGGCAGGGTTGTGGAAGTGAAAAAAAGCTCTTGGAAACAAAATCAAAGATATCTTTTCTATTATTTATTTTATTTGTATATTTAGCCATTCAAAGGCAAACAGAGGAGTTGGGTAACTTGTTCATCAAACCTCTAGCTAAGATTAAAATTTTTTCTATGACTCATAGGAACAAAAAAGAAAGACTCGGCAAGGTTTTGACTAGGCTGGGATGTGAAGGTAAAAAACACATGTAGAAAACATCAAAGAGATCTTTTCTGTTATTTATTTTATCAATATATTTATTTCATTTTTATATTCCTTTTGAAGGCTAATAGAGGAGCCAAGTAAGTTCCTGATTGACTCTCTAGCCAAGATTAACATTTTTCCCTACGATTCGTAGGAACAAAAAAGAATAGCTTAGTGAGGTCTTGGGTAGGCAGGGTTGTGGAAGCAAAAGAGGCTCTTGTAGAAAAAAACAAAAAGATATTTTCTATTATTTAATTTATTTATATATTTAGCTGTTGAAAGGCTAGTAGGGGAGTCAGGTAACTTGCTCTTTGACCCTTTAAACAAGATTAACATTTTTTTCTATGATTAATAGGAACAAAAAAGAAAGTTTTTACGAGATCCTAACTAGGTTGGGCCATGGAAGAAAAAAGGTTGTTGTAGACAAAATCAAAGAGCTTTGATTTAATATTTATTTCACTAATATATTTATTTTATTTATATATTAAGCCGTTCAAAGGGTAATGGAGAGTTGGGTAAGTTGCTCATCGACCCTCTAGATAAGATTAACATTTTTTTTTCTATAATATAGGACAAAAAGAGAAAAAGGCATAGTGAGGTCCTAACTAGGCTGAGTTGTTGGAGTAGAAAAGGCTCTTGAAGAAAAAACCAAAGAGATCTTTTCTATTATTTATTTCATTAATATGTTTAGCCGTTCAAATGCTAATATAGGAGCCAGGTAAGTTTCTCATCGACCCTCTAACTAAAATTAACATTTCTTTTTCTACACTTCATAGGATCAAGAAAGAAAGGCTCTATGAGATCCAAACAAGGCTGGGTTCTAGAAGTAAAAAAAGCTTCTGCAGGCAAAATCAAAGTGATCTTTTCTATTATTTATTTTATTTTGTATATTTAGCCATTCAAAGGCTAATAGAGGAGGCGGGTAAGTTGTTCATTGACCCTTTAGCCAAAATTAACATTTTTCCTATGACTCATAGGAACAAAGAAGAAAGGCTTAGCGAGGTCCTGACTAGGCTAAGATGTGAAAGTAAAAAACACACATGCAGAAAAAAATCAAAGAGATCTTTTATGTTATTTATTTTATCAATATATTTATTGTATTTTTATATTTAACTCTTTAAAGGCTAATAGAGGAGTTGAGTAAGTTCCTGACCGACTCTCTAGCCAAGATTAAGTTTTTTTCCTACGATTTGTAGGAACAAAAAATAAAGGCTCAGTATGGTCCTGAGTAGGCAGGGTTATGGAAGTAACAGAGGCTCTTGTAGACAAAAACAAAGAAATATTTTCTATTATTTTTTTTATTGATACATTTAGCTGTTGAAAGTCTAATAGGGGAGCTAGGTAACTTGCTCATTAACCCTCTAAACAAGATTAACATTTTTTTTTTCTATGTGTAAGGTTAAATTTAATCAACCATCTTGTTGGCTTTATTCCATGCCAAATTTGGTTGTATTTTAGCAATAGTAACCCTGTATTTAGGTGGGATTCTTGTAAGGTTAGTGTGTGAGAAGATGTGAAGAAAATCTCAAGTTTATGCAAGGGGGCAAAGTCTCGCGGCTAGGACTCGCAGGTGACTCGCGACTGGAAGCCGCCAACTACAGCACATGTGAGAAGCATGTGGGGAGCTGAAGGGTCACACCAGCTGTCGCACTACAGGACAAAAGTCCCAGGCTGGCCAGGCTGTTATCTCGCGGCTGGAACTTGCGACTCAGATCAGTTGTGAGGCCAAGCTACCAACCAGTCATGTTTGGGAAAAACTGACTCTTCGCATTCCAAACACTCACCACTATATATAGACCCTTATACCCACGAAATGTAGAGAGCTTCCAAAGAGAATTTTGAGAGAGAAACCCTAGAGAAAAACAAGATTGATTTATCCACAATCTTCACCTAAGAGACTCTTCAAATTCCTCTACTCTCTTCCTCTCCATTGATACATCCTTGAGAGGTTCTTGACCAAATCATTTTCTCACCATACCTATATTTGTGAGAAGGTTTATTTGGTGCTTTGGGAAGCAGTTAGAAAGGGACCAATTCATATTGGTTGATGCTATGGGCTATGGCGGAATCCGGTAAGTTAGAGAAGAAAAAGGTTCGGTGCAACCTCGTTGGAGCAAGAAGTTTGGAAGGCTTAGGTACATCAGGTAGATTAGACTTTGAGGGTCTATTGCTGTTCATGTATCCCAACTACATTTTCTAGTGGATTATTGACCACCTGGAAGGCGGCGGAGAGGTTTTACGCCGAGGGCTTCGGTCCTCTTTGATAACACATCGTGTGTTGTCCTTGTGTTTGCATCTCTCTTCCCTTTATCTTTGCCTTTTATTTTCTGTTGTAGATGTGATTATATTTGGCTTAGACTATTTATCAATTCTGTGTTTAGCTTATGTTCATGTTCCGCATGTTAATTGTTTGACTTTAAGCTTGAATTGATATTTTTTTATTTGAGGTCTAAACGTTCAAGGGTGTTTTATACACATATTGAACATTCAATTGGTATCAGAGCGGGTACACTTGTTATGGTTTAAATACCTAAGTGTGATCCTTGACCCCTTGTGTTTATTTGACATGGATTGTGCTTTATATGCCTCTTTGTATGATTTGGTTGATGATAAATGTAACATGCCACGTGTTTGTGAAAATGCCTCTATGAGTGATAATCCTCATGATTGTGATGCTATGTTACATGAATCTTTGGATGTTGTTGATATTCCTAACATCAAACTTTTAAAGAAAAATGCTAAGAAGTTTCAAAAGAATTTAAGTAAGTTATTTTGTGAAAATGATGATTTGATTCCTAAGCTAAATGAAGCAAAAAAATTGGTTGAAAAATATAAGAAACTTGCTAAAAATTCTCTTGAAAAGTTGAAAGAGTTTGAATGTTTGAATATGGACTTGGATGCTAAACTTGTTTTGTCTAACAAATTTGTTGATGAGCTAAAATGTGAAAATGAATTTCTTAAGATGCATGCCAAGTGTTTGACTGCTAAACCTATCGTTAAAAATGATTAAAATATTTGTTGTAATCATGTTGTGGTACCCGATTTTGTGCCTATTGTGTGTTCTACCTCAAAGGACAAATCGATGTATATTCCGTCACATAAAAGAGATCAAAAGGTGGAAAGAAAGGCTGTTAAGTCAAAACTTCCGTTTAGGTCTCAACTTAAGGCTTTGGATGGATCTAAGTTTGTTCCAACTTACCACCATTGTGGTGTGATTGGTCATATAAGACCTCAATATTATAAGTTAAAGAGAGAACAAAACCAAGTTGCTAGTGTTAGGTTCTAAGGTCTTAGGATTTTATGTATTTAGAACTCTAATTTGTAATGTTAGCAAACCATGATCAAAACAATGTATTTAGTCATATTTAGGCTTGCTCAAAGTTGGTCTATTATTGTAAAGTTGGAATCGAGTGGCTGCAGAAGTACTTGGGACTTTCGGCCTGGCTCGATCGATTGAAGGACAGGCTCGATCGATCGAAAATCGCACAGGTTGATTTTTCTGCAGAATTTTCAACTCAGTCCTACTTCATTAAACGTTTAGGGTTTTATGTTTTTACCCTAGGTATTTAAACAAAACCCTAGCCACGTTTTTGGAGGTTGTCCATATTGTATTGTTGCTCATACATTGCTGTTTTGTGTGAATCTCTTGTGAGATCTTAGAGGAGCTTTCCTTTACACAAAACTTAGAGTTTTCAAGGTAGAGATGATTCAACATCTTGAAGATTATTATAGTTGCAACCATTGGAACTTAAAGAAAAACAAGCGGGGAGCTTGTAGCTGATTGAGGAATTCAAGAAAGAAGGAGTCCGTAGATTCGGAGCTTGCACGTGATCGTGTCAGTAAGTTCTACTGGTGGGTAGCATTAGGAAGTCGAGCAGGGAGCTTGTAGTCCTTTGGTAAGAACTTCAATTCTTTCATAGTGAATTCTGTTTTGCCTTGAGGATCGGTGGGTAATATCCTCCCCAGGTTTTTACCGTGTGGTTTTCTGGGTGATCATATCATTGTGTTCTTTATTATTTCCGCTACTTTATATGTTTTATATACATGATATGATTATTTGATTGTTTTAACCTAGAATTGCTTAATTTGACTAAGTAACAACTTGGCTAATTAACTAGGCTACGCAATCTGGTTGTTTTTAAGGGGTCTAAAACTGTTCAGCTAGATCCCTTCCCAGAAAGCCTAGTGGACCTAAACACATTGTTTGTCACCATTGTGGTGCTTTTGGTCATCTAAGACCTCATTGCTCTAAGTTTCATGCTCTTAAAAGAATCAAAAGAAAAGAGAAACTTAAGCTTCTTGGAAGTTATGCTAAAAAGGGTAAACCGAGTTTGAGTGAAGATATCATGTTGTTAAAGAAAGTGTTTAATGCTCTTAACTCCTTGACTATATGCATCTCTGGTTCTCATTCTTCCAACCTTCATCTCACTTCTCATGAGGCACTCATTCCAAACAATCGTTCCGTTTGGATGAGGAAGGGTTCCCATGGTTGAGCTTTTACTCTTTTGGTCTTTGATCTAATTCTTTCGATCTTTGTTGGACCCTTCATGCATTAGATGCCTCATTGTCATGCATCTCTTTATTTGGATTGTTTTGGTTTTATTTTTGATCTTACTTTTATGTCTTTGTTTTGTGTGAGTAAAAATCCAAAACCACATAAAAAGTAAAAAATTCAAAAAGTTTGATCGTATATGTTTAAGCACATATCACGTGTGAGTTTTGTCTTGTACCTTCATACAAATAGCTTTTTGCATTTTTGAGCTTAGCTTGTTCTTTATGCATTTATATCTTTATGGAAAAAATCTTGACATCTTTGTGTGATTGTTGTAAATCGATTTTCAAACTTGTCATGAATGATTAGTCAATAGTCATGTTAGTTTTGATACATGCATAGACTTGTGCATATATATCTTCCTACTCTTTTATTTTTTTGCTTAAAGAGATCAACAAATATAAATCTCAAAATGAAAAGAGATAATAAGCTACAAAAGCTGTCGCACATACTAGTATTTGACTAAGAAAAAGGGAAAGCGACTTTTATGAAAATGTATGATGCCCAAAAAGCCAAAGGCTAACTCATCAATTTGAAATATCAAAAATTCCAGGCATCGATCTCACAATGAGATGTACTGATTCAAAAAGATCAAATGATATGTTGTATATGGAAACAAATGAAAAGTTTCAAAGTTATGTTATCTAGTTTTTGTAGGAGGTCATATATGTTCATTTCTATAATTGAGATAGACCACTTGATTTAGTACTAGTTGTGTATGATTTGATTGAATTGATCATTGAAGTTTCACTCTAGACTAAGGACTATTCCACATTTGATACACACACAAAACACACATGCCTAATGTTCAATGAATGTCTTATTCATTTGTTCGATTGTACTTATTTAAATGTGATGTGTGTGTGCTCAACTATATATGGACCAATCCAAAAAGATTTTTGATAATTTTATATCTTTTTGGAAGTGATTTTTATCACTCTTTATGTTCATGTTTAGTGCTTACTTTGTTTAAACATGTTTTGTGTTGAAAAACAAGTGTCAGAATTTTTGACTACTCATTTTGGCTACTTGCGCGAGTAGCGAGCAAGCTGCCAGTTTTGGCTACTCTTTTTGGCGAATTGCCCAGTCGCGAGCCTAGCCGCGAGTTCAAGCAGAATGGTTTTGCGACTCACTTGTGACTCAACTCGTGACTTGCCAGTCACGAAACGCCCAGAATCAGCTTTTTAAAGAGCTTTTTCGTGGGAAACTTGTTTTAAACCTCTCATATCCTCTCTAAAAGCCCTCTTTCAATATTTTTACATCAAAACCGAATCAATTTGAATGGTTTTTCATTCCATTAACATCTCTAAGGTAATTTTAAACTCTTTTCATTAATTTGGATCCTTAGATTATGTTTTGGAGAGTTTTGTGCTCTTGGTGGGGATTTTCATCATAGGGGTGGGGAAAACTTAATTTTTGTCAAATTTTTGTATGGGATTGGTTTTTTTGATGATTTGCTTTGGATGTTGGCCCCTTGTGGCAAAAAGAGCATGTATTAAGGATGGATTTCATGATGTTCATGCATTGTTTCATATTGTTGTTCATAGTGTGCATGCTAGGTGTTCGATAAAATGCCTCTTAGGCATTTTCTCGCTTGTTTGGACTCCAATGAGTACCAAACTTTGGGGTTTTTCATGTTTTCTCATTAGGAACATGTTTGGTTCATTGGTAGTGTATTTAACACACCTTACCCCACATGTGCATTTTCAATGCATTGGTCATGCATTGCACTTTGCAACCTCTTGCACACACCTTGCTACCCTTGTCATGCATTGGTTTATACACTGTTTCTTCATCCTAGCATGTCATGTTTTCCTTATACTTTGTAGCACTTTGTTTTGTCCTAGGATTGAGCTTCATTTTCTCATTCATCTCGCACCTCTTATGCATCATTATCATTGTTCATACCTTCATCTCTTACCCTCTTTTCTCCTTGACCCTTTGTCTATTCCTGACAAAAAGGGGGAGAGTATACTCTAGAGAATATACTGGAGTGTTTTGTCATTTCTATATGACTCTTGTGCACATCTTTAGGAGGAGAAATTCTATTTCTCATGCACATTTGTAGGGGGAGAGATATTCCATAGGGGGGATACATATACCAAGGGGGAGAACACTTTGAGTTAATAAGAAAACTTTGTTTTGTTTGTTTCTCATTATGTTTGTTTTCTTGTATTGCATCATGTTTGTGTGTTGAACATGCATACATCCTTATGCTATTGTGTTTCATTGAATGCATGTTCGGATGATCAATTGCTTTGCTATTTGATTATTGTAGTCATTTCTATATGACTGTTTTGGTGTATGATCAAGTTACTCATATGTTTCACATCTTGTTTACTTGATCCCAATTTACTTGTTACATTATACTTGTCCGTTTATTACTTGCTTTACCTTGAGGGTCTAATGTGTTTTGTGCAAGTGTTTTAGGTTACAGGTATATATGTTTCAAGTTCATCACAACTCCTATGATTCATGATAGGGGGAGTGATATGATAAGGGAAGTACTTTATAATTTGTATGGTACATTTGTACCCATGTTGCTTTTGTAAACTTTTAAGGTTTGTTTCCATGCATTTGTAGGCTTTTATGGTTTGTACCATGCTTATGCAGCCTTTATGCTCTGTGGCTTAAGTACTTGATGTTAAATGTCTTGAATTTTTCTTTAGTATTTCACTCTTATGCCCTTGTAGGATTGTTCTTAGATGCATATATGTTTTATGTATTGTTTGAGTGTTGGACATGCAAATGATGCTTTGCAAATAAGCTTATTAGCTTGCATGTCCGGATGTTCATTCCTTGTGAGAATGAGCATTGTGATCACTTTTGTATAGTGATTACCTATTTTGGTCAAGTCATGATTTATTGCTTTATTGCTTAAGTCCATTTTTGCTTGATCATATTGTGCTTGCTCCATATGCATTTCAAGTTTTTCTGCATACAATGATATTGTTGTGTTGTTGTGTTTCAGGAGATACTTGTTCATATGTTTTAAGAACTTATCAGAATCTAGAGTTAGGTGTGAGTAAGTTTTGCTCAACTGTTCCCAACTCTTGCGTTAAATCTAGAGTCTGTTGTAGGGTTTTGTCTCGGAATAGCCAAAGGGGGAGATTGTAGGTTGACTTTAATCAACCATTTTTTTGGCTTTATTCCGTGCCAAATTTGCTTGTATTTTAGCAATTAGTAACCCTGTATTTAGGTGAGATTCTTGTAAGGGTAGTGTGTGAGAAGATGTGAAGAAAAGCTCAAGTTTGTGCAAGGAGGCAGAGTCTCGTGGCTAGGATTTGCAGGTGACTCGCGACTGAAAGCCACCAACTGCAGGGAGCTAAAGGGTCACGCCAGCTGTCGCACTACAGGATAAAAGTCCCAGGCTAGCCAGGTCGTTACCTCACGGCAGGAACTCGCGACTCAGACCAGTCGCGAGGCCAAGCCGCTAACCCGCCCTGTTTGGGAAAAACTGACTCTTCGCATTCCAAACACTCACCACTATATATAGCCCTTATACCCACGAAATGTAGAGAGCTTCCGAGAGAATTTTGAGAGAGAAACCCTAGAGAAAAACAAGATTGATTCATCCACAATCTTCATCTAAGAGACTCTTCAAATTCCTCTACTCTCATCTTCTCTATTGATACATCCTTGAGAGGTTCTTGACCAAATCCTTTTCTCACCATACCCATATCTGTGAGAAGGTTTATATGGTGCTTTGGGAAGTAGTTAGGAAGGGACCAATCATATTGGTTGATGATATGGGCTATAGCGGAATTCGGTATGCTAGAGAAGAAAAATGTTCGGCACAATCTCGTTGGAGTAAGAAGCTTAGAGGGCTTAGGTACATCGGGTAGATTAGGCTTGGAGAGTCTATTACTATTCATGTATCCCAACTACATTTTCTAGTGGATTATTGATCACTTGGAGGGCAGCGGAGAGGTTTTACGTCGAGGGCTTTAGTTTCCTCTTTGATAACATATCGTGTGTTATCCTTGTGTTTGCATCTCTCTTCCCTTTATCTTTGCCTTTTATTTTTTACTGTGGATGTGATTATATTTGGCTTAGATTGTTTATCAATTCTGTGTTTAGCTTATGTTCATGTTCCGTACGTTAATCGTTTGACTTTAAGCTTGAATTGATATTTTTTTATTTGGGGTCTAAACGTTCAAGGGTATTTTATACACATATTGAACATTCACTGTGATTAATAGGAACAAAAAAGAAAGTCTTTGCAAGGTCCTAACTAGGTTGGGCCATGGAAGAAAAAAGGTTATTGTAGACAAAATCAAAAAGCTTTGATCTAATACTTATTTCACTAATATATCTATTTTATTTATATATATTAAGTCGTTCAAAGGGTATAATGGAGGAGCGGGGTAAGTTGCTTTTCGACCCTCCTTATAAGATTAACATTTTTTTTTCTATGATTCATAGGATAAAAAGAGAAAATGCTCATTGAGGTCCTAACTAGGTTGGGTTGTTGGAGTAAAAACGGCTGTTGAAGAAAAAACCAAAGAGATCTTTTCTATTATTTATTTTGTTAATATATTTAGCCATTCAAAGGCTAATAGAGGAGTTGAATAAGTTGCTCATGACCTTCTAGCTATAATTAACAAATTTTTTATTCTATAATTCATAGGAACAAGAAAGAAAGGCTCTACGAGATCCAGACAAGGTTGGGTTCTAGAAGTAAAAAAAGCTTCTGCAAACAAAATCAAAGACATCTTTTTTATTATTTATTTAATTTTGTATATTTAGCCCTTCAAAGGCTAATAGAGGAGCCAGGTAAGTTCATCAACCTTCTTGCCAATATTAACATTTTTTCTATCATTCATAGGAATAAAAAAAATAAAGCCTTGACGAGGTCTTGACTAGGCTGGGATGTCAAAGTAAAAAACGCACGTGTAGACAAAATCAAAGAGATCTTTTCTATTATTTATTTTATTAGTATATTTATTTTATTTTTATATTTAATTCTTCGAAGGTTAATAGTGGAGCCAAGTAAGTTCCTGATTGACTCTCTAGCCAAGATTAACATTTTTCCCTACAATTCGTAGGAACAAAAAAGAATAGCTTAGTGAGGTCTTGGGTAGGCAGGGTTGTGGAAGTAAAAGAGGCTCTTGCAGACAAAAACAAAAAGATATTTTCTATTATTTATTTTATTTATATATTTAGCTGTTGAAAGGCTAGTAAGGGAGCCGGGTAACTTGCTCATTGACCCTTTATGCAAGATTAACATTTTTTTCTATGATTAATAGGAACAAAAAAGAAAGTCTTTGTGAGGTCCTAACTAGGCTAGGTTATGGACGAAAAAAGGTTATTGCAGACAAAATCAAAAATCTTTGATCTAATACTTATTCACTAATAAATTTATTTTATTTATATATTAAGTCATTCAAAGGGTAATGGAGGAGCCTAGTAAGTTGCTCATCAACCCTCTAGATAAGATTAACATTTATATTTTCTATGATTTATAGGACAAAAATAAAAAAAGGCTCAGTGAGGTCTTGACTAGGCTAGGTTATGGGAGTAAAAAAGGCTCTTGAAGACAAAACCAAAGAGATCTTTTCTATTATTTATTTTATTAATATATTTAGCCGTTCAAAGGCTACTAGTGGAGCCGAGTAAGTTGCTCATTGACCCTCTAGCTAAAATTAACAATTTTTTTTTTGTACTTCATAGGAACAAAAAGGAAAGGCTCCACGAGATCTAGACAAGGCTGGGTTTTGGAAGTAAAAAAAGCTCTTGCAGAAAAAATCAAAAAGACTTTTTTCATTATTTATTTTGTTAATATATTAATTTTATTTATATATTTAGCTGTTTGAAGGCTAATAGTGGAACTGGGTAAGTTGCTTATCAACCTTTTAGCCAAGACTGACATTTGTTTTAATAATTCTTTGGAACAAAAAAGAAAGGATCGGCGTGGTTTTGACGAGGTTGAGTTGAGGAAGCAAAAAAGTCTCTTGCAGACAAATTCAAAGAGATCTTTTCTATTATTTATTTTTCTTATTTATGTAGGCGTTCAGAGGCTAATCGAGGAGCTCATCGACCCTCTTTCCAAGATTAACATTTTTTTTCTACGGTTCATAGGAAGAAAAAAGATAAGCTTGTTGTGGTCTTGACTAGGTTGGGTTGTGGAAGTATGAAAGGCTCTTGCTAACAAAATCGAAGTAATCTTTTCTATTATTTATTTTATTTATGTATTTAACCGTTCAAAGGCTAATAAAAGAGTTGGGTAACTTGCTTATTAATCCCCTAACCAAGATGAATAGTTGTTTCTATGATTCATAGGAACAAAAAAGAAAGTCTTTGTGAGGTCCTAACTAGGTTGGTTTGTGGAAGAGAAAAAGGCTCTTGTAGACAAAATAAAATAGATCCTTTCTTACTTTTAAATTATTAATATATTTAGCTGTTCAAAGGCTAATAGAGGAGCCGGGTAAGTTTTTGATCAACCCTCAAGCAAATATTAACATTTTTTCTATGATTCAAAGGAACAATAATTAAAGGTTCGGCAAGCTCCTGATTAGGCTTTGTGTTATGGAAGCAAAAAAGGCTCTTGTGAACATAATTAAAGAAATATTTTCTATTATATATATATATATTTTATATTTAGTCGTACGAACGCCAATAGAGGAGGCAGGTAAGTTGCTCATCGACCCTCTAGCCAAGATTAACATTTTTTTTTTCTATGATTTATAGGAACAAAAATGAAATGCTCAGGGAGGCCCTGACTAGGCCAACACTTGCTAACAAAATCAAAGAGACCTTTTCTACTATTTATTTTATTTATATATGTAGTCGTTCAGAGGCTAATATAGGAGCCAAGTAAATTGCTCATCGACCCTCTTGCCAAGACTAACATTTTTTTCCATGATTCATGAGAATAAAAAAGGAAGGCTTGACAAGGTCTTGACTAGGCTGGGTTGTAAAGGTAAAAACGGCTCTTGCACACAAAATCAAAGAGATCTTTTCTATTATTTTTTTTTATTAATATATTTATTTTATTTCTCTATTTAGTCGTCCAAAGGCTAATAGAGAATCTAGGTAAGTTTCTCATCAACCCTCTAGCCAAGATTTACATTTTTTTTTCTATAATTATTGGTAACAAAAAAAAAGGCTTGGCGAGGTATTGATTAGGCTGGGTTGTGAAAGTGAAAAAGGCTATTGTAGGCAAAATCAAGAGATATTTTCTATTCTTTATTTTATTTATATATTTAGCTGTTCAAGGGATAATAGAGGAGCTAGGTAACTTGCTCATCGACCCACTAACCAAGATTAACATTTGTTTCTATGATTCATAGGAACAAAAAAGAAAGTCTCTACGAGGTCCTAAATAGGTTGGGTTGTGGAAATGAAAAAGGTTCTTACAGACAAAATAAAAGATGTCTCTTCTTATTTTTATTTTATTAATATATGTAGCCGTTCTAAGGCTAATAAAGGAGCAAGGTAAGTTTCTCATCGACCCTCTAGCCAAGATTAACATTTTTTTTTTTAATGATTCATAGGAACAAAAATTAAAGGCTCAGCGAGCTTCTAATTTGGCTGTGTTGTGGAAATAAAAAGGCTATTGTAGACATAATCAAAAAATATTTTCTATTATTTATTTCATTTATATATTTAGCCGTTCGAAAGCTAATAGAAGAGTTAGGTAAATTTCTCATCGACCATTTAGCCAAGATTATCATTTTTTTTTTCTATTATTCATAGGAACAAAAATGAAATGCTCCTAACGAGGCTCGGTTGTGGAAGTTGAAAGCTTGATAGTAAAACTAATAGAGCTAATTGAGACCCCCAATTTTAAAATTAAGGCTAAATTGAAAGTTGAAAGCTTGATAGTAAAACTAATAGAGCTAACTGAGACCCCCAATTTTAAAATTAAGGCTAAATTGCTTTTAGTCTACTCAGCTAGATGTAGAATAAGAGTAACTAATGCGCAAATAACTGGGACTACTACGTAGTGCACGAGAATACATAATTAACAATTAATTATAAAATGAAAAGAGTAAGGGAAGAAAGATGCAAATACAAGATAACACCGCGATGTGTTATCGAAAAGGAAAACCAAAGTGCTCGGTGTAAAAACCTCTCTGCAGCCCTCAAAGCCGAATCAATCCGCTAGTGAATAAGTTGGAGTACAAGGCTCAATTTAGACCCTCAAAGCCTAGACTACCCTTTGTACTTAGACCCTTCACGTCCCAGCTACCAACGGCCTTCATTGAACCTTGTCTTCACTAGCTTTTCAAATCCCACAATTATCACCAATTGCATTCACCATAGAATGACATGACCCAATTCTTCCTAAGAGCTCCAAATCAACTGACAATACTCAGAATGGGTGAGGTTAGTGTTTGGCTAAGAACCTCTCAAAGGATATGGAATTAGAGAGGGAAGAGTATGAAGAAAACTAAGAAAGATGTGTAAAGTTGTAGGTAAGCAATCTCTAACTCTCAAATGGTTCTAGGGTTTTTTCTTTTAAACTCTCCTTACAATTTCGTAGGTAATGTGGGCTTTTATAGTAGAGGTAAAGAAATGAGGAAAGACACAAAAATGGTTGGTAATGCATCTCATGAGTCAGGTCACGAGTTAGCCAAGTTGTGAGCCACTCGTGAGATGCCCTCCATCACTTAGACCTTTGAAATTCTAGCATGTGCTTCTCATGTGACCTTTCGCGAGTTGCACCACTTGCGAGCCAAGTTGCGAGATGCTCTATCTTTACAGTTCTTCACCAATTTCACACATTGAACCCATTACATTGAACCCCACAAAAATACAAGGAAATGATTGAAGAATTACAATCAAATTTGACACGGAATTAATGCCAACAAACGTAATTAAAAATCACAACTCTACAGAAATAAAAAAGGCTCTTGCAAACAATATAAAAGTGATATTTTCTATTATTTGTTTTTATTAATATGTTATATATTTATTTATATATGTGGTCATTCAGAGGCCAATAGAGGAGTTGGGTAGATTGATCATTGACCTCTAGCTAAGATTTGTTTTTTTCCTATGATTTATAGTAACAAAAAAGGAAGGCTCAGCGATGTCCCAACTAGGTTGGGTTGTAGAAGTAAAAAAAGCTTTTACAAACAAAATCAAGGAGATATTATCTATTATTTTTTTATTAATATATTTATTTTATTTCTATCTTTAGTCATTCGAAGGCTAATAGAGGAGCGATTAACATTTTTTTCAACAATTCTTTGGAACCAAAAAAGAAGAAGAAGAAGAAGAAGAAGAAGAAGAAGAAGAAAGGCTTGGCGTGGTCCTGACTAGGCTAGGTTGTGGAAGTAAAAAAAGGCTTTTTGCAGATAAAATCAAAAATATGTTTTCTATTCTTTATTTATTGATATATTTATTTCATTTTTATATGTGTCTGTTCAAAAGCTAATTAAGGATCCTGGTAAGTTGCACATCAATCTTTTAGCCAAGATTAACATTTTTTGTTTTATGATTCATAGGAACAGAAAAGATAGGCTCGGCAAGTCCTCACTAGGTTGGGTTGTGGAAGTAAAAAAGTTTCTTGCAGACAAAATTAAAGAGATCTTTTCTTGTATTTATTTTATTTATATATTTAGTCATTCAAAGGCCAATAAAGGAGCTGAGTAACTTGTGCATTGACCCCCTAACCAAGATTAACATTTTTTCTATGATTCATAGGAAGAAAAAAGAAAGACTTCACGATGTCCTAATTAGGCTGGGTTGTGAAAGTAAAAAAGGTTCTTGCAGTTAAGTTAAAGTTATCTAAATAATTATTGTTGCTATAGTAACTGTGTGTACTATTCATTTTTTTTCTCTCCCCCTAGATCCATGCTCTCTCTCTCTCTCTCTCTCTCTTCATGTCACTCTCTTCTCTCTCTCTACCTCATCAAATATGTTCTCCAAACATAGAATCACAGCACAATCTCAACATTTAATATTTCACCTACACAAACCCATAGTCGAGACCCGACCCACACAGAAAAACCCACGTCTCGACCATACCATTGCAAAGAACATAGCCACTGCCACTAAGCTCTAATGAACTCTGCTTCACTCCAAAGCATCACAATTATCAAGTTTTTTTTTCTTTTTTTTTTCCTAATTTGATTTTGGTATTTGTTTTAGGTTAGATTTGACTTGGGTAATTGATGTTTGAGAATTTTTGGGTTTGCTGGAATTGATGGTAAAATGTATGGGTTTTGTTTTAGTGTTTCTTCGAGCCTTTGAGTAGGTTTTTTCTCTTGTTTGGTTTCAAGATTGGCAAGAGAGACATATAATTTGGGAGAATAATATAAAATTGATAAAGAAATAGTATTTTAATGAAATGTAGTGTAAAATCGATAATCTAATGTGAGGTGTTTTGAAAAGTGGTTGTGTACAATAGAAAACATAGTTTTTTTTGCTAGAATAAACAAGAAATTTTGCATAGACTAATGTGAATGCTCTTATTTAGATACTTTGTAGGTGGGTGATTCTTGGTGGGTGATTCAAGAATGATAGAACCACAACAAAGATTTCTAGTGAGACAGAGAAGGGTTAATATAGCATATATATATATATATATTCAATTAGAAAATCATAATAAATTATTAAGAGTTTTTTTAAATATAAACCGTTCATTACTTTTTTTTTTTAATGTGAATAAACCCTTTATTACTTCTTCATACTATCTTAATCATATTTATTTATAAAAAACTGTATACATTGACCCATTAATCTAACAAATAAAAATAATAATGGATATAGTTTAAAAACATCACCGAAATAAATATGAATTAAAGAATAAAATATTACACATACTAGTATACACTCTAGAACCATAAAAAGATGAGTTAAAAAGTAAAAATAGTACTAAAAAAAACTCTTCACACCTAGTAATTACTTACACCTATGACCTACTCATCTTATCTTACTGAGACAAGCGAACAAAAGAAGCAAAGTGACATGATTCTCAAAAAAAAAAAAAAAGAAAAAAAAAAGAAAAAAAAAAGTGACATTAAAATGTAAGAAATGTCATTCAAAGGTGCTGGAACCAAGACAAGGTTTGGGAAGAAAAGTTTAAAAGTTAAAGCTTGATTAAAGAAAAAGAAGAAAGAAGCAGCAGCACTAGCAGATCACGAAGAAGATGATCTGTAGTGAACAAAGAAACAGTAGTAGTGGTCGACCAAGAAGACACAATACACACCAACCAAGAAGAAACAACCATGGTCGACGAACTAGAAACAGCAGTGATAGACGAAACATGCTATTTTTTCAAAAATTTGGGAGGGGGGGAAGGCCCCCTTCAGTCCTCATGAGGCTCCGCCACTGATTAAACGAGTTTTTTGCCTTCAAAGCCATTTGTCTATAGACTCCATACATTAATAAAAATATTTTATTAATGTAAATTTATTTTTAATAAATAAATGAACAATAAAAATAATAAATGTAAAAAAGATGACAAAATACTCAAAAATAAAAGTTAAATAATACATCGGATTTTAACCTTATATAATTTAAAGTTTGTTAATAATATTATCACCATAAAAAGTACCCATAACTCTAGTAGCATTCTCTAGGGGCAAGGTGCAATCCTTTGATTCTCGTCCTCTTAGATACATACTTTATTCCACTTGGAGACTAAAAGAGATGTTGCCTCAGTCCAGCAAATGAGACTTTCAATGAAATTTTTTTATAAGTTTTATTGCATAAATTTTGCTAAAACTGTGTGACTAGGGTATAGCCTCAGTTTGTCATTTGAAGGTAAGATCCCAAACCCTCGTGATAATTTAATGAGTTGCAATATTTTGATTGACAAGTAACTCTAAACTCTAAATTAAAAAAAAAAAAAAAAATACTCAGGATAATTTAACACGTTGAAATATTTTGATTGACAAGTAACTCCTAAAAAAAAAAAAAAAAAAACTCTGAAGCATTCAGTATGGAGGAAAATAAAATCCAACCGGCAAAGTCGCCACAAATTGGAGGTCTCCAGATTAACAAAACAGGATTTCAGATTCTTCTACTGAAACAAGTAGCAAAGAGGAGGCGTGACTTATCTAGCAAAAGATACAGGGGAATGGATTGTACAAAGGTTGTCAATCCATAAAAAGGTCCAATCCGGTGCAAGCAACAATTTTGGCAGCAAGGGAGGCAGTACGACAGGCTTCACTAACATGATCATTCTAACCAGGGATAAGCAACTCACTAAAATTTGGTAAGAAAGTACACTATAGGATGGAAAGACTTTGTAATAGTTGAACAGCAGCAATGGAATTTTGAAGGACTATCATTTTTTTTTTTTTTTTTTTGGGGTTAGCGGCTTCATATTAGGCGCTGTTAGAGATTGGGCTAAGCATACCTCTATGTTTTGTGTAAGCCTTATGGAACCTTAATGTGCTTCTGTTTCCTTTGAGGTACCGAAAATATTCTTAAATTCTTTATTTGTCTTTAAAAAAATTTTGAATTCAGAATAAACACCATGTAATATAGCGAACGAGTATTCTGCAGTAATCGCCAGCCCTACTTTCATGAAAAACAGACCTCCCTTGGCATTGAGGTCTGCATAATGAACCCCAGTTATTCCAATGATTCCTTCACTCGTGATTTTCTTACCCGTACTAAAAGTTTCTCATCATCTTATTAACACATTACATAATGCAGTGGACAATTTTAAGTAGCTCCTACTATAGGTTGGGATCAATTGTATGACTGCATTAATGATCACATCTCTACCCGCTTTTGATAGCAACTTTCCTTCAATTCATGTCTCCTCCAAAAATGGTCTTTAATAGTCCAAAAAGTATCTTGCTAGATCCTTTCCAAAAGATGTTAACCCCACATATTTGTCATGTCATATCAAATTCCATATTCATAGTGAAGAAAATATCAGTTTACTCCTTATTAACCTATTGGCCCAGAGATTGTTCATAAATCTAGAGCACCTTGCAAAGATTGTTACAATTCTCCACATTAATCTACCCAAATAAAAGGCTATCACTTGCAAATAAATAAATTAATTAAATAGGGTTAACTCTACTTGGAGTTACTCCCTCTTAGCTCATTCTCGTTCTCACCTTGTCTCAAGAGGATTATGAGCCCTCCGCACATAATAAGAACATATATGGACACAATGGGCCATCCTATCAAATTCCCCTCTAGGAAAGAAACAGATTTTGGGCTCCCAATTCAATACTACAGAATAAGACACAAAATGATACTCGTCATAATCAATCTGATCCAATATAAATTATAATCAATAACTCACACAAGAATCAATAATTCTTCTCATTATTTATATCAAGAAGAAAGATGATCTCAATCAAGAATAGGCTTACACCCCTTATTAATTCAATAAAAAATTTAACACAAGACTACAGATTTGTAATCACAATCGGGTTAGCTTTATCAAATAGGCATGTATATAAATACTAAATTGATGCAAAATTAGTGTATTTTAGTATTTATCTGGCTTCCACCTCTGAAATCGTGACATTATTTATGGAACATTTTCTTGGCTTAATTTTAGAAACATCTGACGATTCTTCCTGAACTGTGTTGATAAAAAATGCAGGTTGTTTTGGAGGAAATAGTTGGTGAGTTTCATTTGAAAGCATAGTAACAACATTTAGCATGGTAGGTCTATCAGATGCCTGGTCTTGTACGCATAAAAGACCAACTTGAATGCATCTCAATACTTCTGAAGGAGGGCATGATTCATCTAATATTGTTGGGTCTATCAACTCTAAACCCCTACCTTCATTCCATAATTGCCATGCCTAATACAAGTCCAGTGGTACACAAAATGTTAACTATTAAGTTCGAAATCTTGTGTATAAATAAAGAGGATTTAAGTGAGAAACTTACATATCCTATAAGGTTAAGTGGAGACTCAAAGTGATAGAGACTATTATTTTTCTTGCTGCTCACGATTTCTAATAGTAGGACTCCACAGCTGAATACATCAGTTTTTATTGAAACAACACCATTCATGGCATACTCTGGAGACATATAACCACTGCAGTAATAATCGACCAATAGACTTTAATTTATGAACAACACATATTCAAACGCATACACTCACAAATAGAATTATATTATGCTTACTTAAAATGCAATGACTACTTACTATGTTCCGACAATTCTATTTGTGTTTTCTTCTGATCCTTTCAACCCAAATATTCTAGCCATGCCAAAGTCAGAAATTTTTGGATTCATCTCCTCGTCAAGTAAAATGTTGCTTGCTTTTAAGTCTCTGTGAATTACTCTTAGTCTTGAATATTTGTGAAGATAAACAAGTCCTTGAGCAATGCCTTCAATGATGTTGAAGCGTTTTTTCCAATTTAATAAAGATTTTTTAGTAGAATCTGACTCAGAAGAGAAAATAATCGTAAGCAAATGATAAGTATTGATTGATTTCATTCAAAAGGAAAAAAAAAATTGTCACATAAGAAAAATTTCCTCGTAATGAACGTAAGTCCTACCAAATAGGAAGAAATCTAAACTTTTGTTAGGCATGTACTCATAGATTAATATTTTTTCTTCTTGTTGAATGCAAAACCCTAAAAGTCTCACAAGATTAGTGTGTTGAAGTTTGGAAATGAGAATAGCTTCATTCTTGAACTCTACCAATCCTTGTCCAGAACTTCTCGAGAGTCTCTTTATTGCTATTTCTTGCCCATCAGATACTTTACCCTGAAAGTATAATATGTTAGTCAATTTTTACTCACTTTATCTTAAATCAGTTTCAACTTACATTATTTAAATTTCTATCAAGATTCTACCTAGCCCTTGGGCAGAGCTCAAGTGATGATTTGACTAATTGGATTAGCAAGCTACGCTAGGTCTTAAGTTCAAATTTTGAACCACAAATATAATAAATAAATAAAGAGAGAATTGGATTAAGGTGGTAGATTTGATTAGAATAGTAGTTTAGCGGTTAAAGTCACCATTTTTGACCTTTATGTATTGTTGGTAATTTGTTTATACTATTAGATTAGGTGTTCATGATTTTAAACCCTATTTCCACTATCCACCATACCATTTATTTAAAAAACTTAAAAATTTCATGTATTATTGAATTTAATCATTTAACTATTATTCTAACATTATTAAAATTATATCACATACACAAAGTTTAATTCTCTAGGAAAGTTTTAATTATGTCTACACTTACACCTCAAAAGAAATAGTCAAGTAATAATTGGAGATTCTCATAATCTCTTACAAACTTAAGATCAATTTTTTAAACACCTGATTAGCAACTTAGCACTTACCCACACGACACACATGCAAACGATCCAATCCAAATAAATCCCCACAATTTGGGGTATCACAATATCTCACACTAAAATTAATTTTTGGCAACCTTGTGAAGGCTCATTTTGTATTGTATCGCCCTTAAGCACATTGTGTTATCATGTTTTCTTTGATATCAATTGTATGACTCAACGAAAGAGCTAGCCATATTTATTGTGCATTTGGCAACACTTATTTTACTATTCAGCTTATTTTTACTACTATTTATAGGCCCCACTGCACTTTTTGGTACTATTTATGAGTCTCACTATACTATATCAGTTAACTTTTATCTTTATCTATAATATTTTCAACAAAAAGTTTCAGTTTTAGCAAAATAAGCAGATCTCAAACAGATCTTTATGTTAATACTCCAAAAGGATTAATCAAGTTGCAATAGAGGCTCTTATAAAACCAAAATCCTATTTGTAAATACCTTATATGCAACTCAACACGCACCCACAAAACACACAATCAAATAATTCAATCAAATCAAATGAACACAATTTAGGGTATTAGAGAGAGATAGAGAGAGAGAGAGAGAACCTTATAAACTGGTCCAAAACCACCCTCTCCTAATTTATTTTTAGCTGAAAAATTACTTGTAGCAAGAGAAATGCTTTCAAAGCTAAAGATTCGCAAGTCAGGGCTTGCTTGCCTCTCATTATTTTGTTTCTTCACTTTGTCATGGATAGTGGAAGGTATTGCACTACCTCCAAGTTCTTGTAAGAGCATCTTTTGTTTCTTCTTTCTCTCCCCTAAAATTTGAAAATTTGTTATTGCTTTATAAGCAATAGTATATCTAAACAATCTATAGTACTAATATCAATTACCTTCTGCTTTGTGTTTTTTCACTTTTACATAGCATAATAAGCACGACAAGGTGATAATAATTCCTCCTACTGCCACTGTGAGCCATATCCACCACCTATTTGCTCGTGGCTTGTTTGTCCTCGTGTGTGGATAGACAAGCCCCTCAGAAGTAATTTGAGTTTGCTCTATTTTATCTTGCGTTGTTCCAAAATAAAATCCCATTGTCAATATTATGTATATGCAATGAAGGACATAGTCAAAAATCATATATAATCTAAAATAATAAGCTGTTCACTTTAATGTATTTATAATTAGTCACGTTGCAAAATTATGTTGTATAACCTGCAACACTTATATAGAACTATGTAATGAAAGAATGACATGTACAACTAAAATTTAAAATTAAAACAAACAATTGTAGTAGATTATTAAAAAAATATAAAATAAAATAGTGAATCAAATTTATAAAAAAAAATCTTAGTAGTAAAATTTTTACCTGAGTAGTATTTTTTAAACATTTGAAACTTGGACAATAAAGTTTCACTTATTGGAACCGTGTTAATTATTTTAATGTATATATATTGCACTAATTGACAAAAGGAAAAAAAATAAAAAGTGAAATCAATATTATAAAAATAAGAGAGCATCCACTTGGTGCAAGTGCAATATGTATGACACAACTTTTATTATATAATATATGATAAAATATGACTTTCGACATGAATTTATGTAATGTTAATTTTATTTTCTATTATTAAGATAACAATTACTAGATAATTTATTATTATATATTTTCACAATTCTCATATAGTAAAATATTGGTCTTATAATTTAAAATTGAATGATTTTTTTCCCTTTCTTTTAGATAGGTTTCAATTTATGTGAATTGTGGTTTTTTTTAGTTAATAGTGACTAATTGTGGGAGTGGATTTAAATGAATTAAAATTTTAATTTAATATGTTTTAAATTTTAGTATTTAATTAGAAATCATTCCAAAATTAACTTTAAAAAATCATATTATTTAATAAAGGCTAGGGTATCCAATTAGCACAAAGAAAATCTAACCACTTGGCGTAGAGGAATATAATCACTTTGCACAACTAGACTTCTAGGACGCAACTTTTACCAAAAGTTTTAGTTAATAAGTAGGCTAAAATGCAAATTGCACAATCTATGTTTGAGTGAAATTCATTTCAAAGCAATAACTTGATTTTTGTTCAATTGAGTCCTTTAAGTTATAAATTTATTTAATTTAAGTCTTTCATCTAATTCTACTTAAAAATTGCCATTAAAAATGCAATTAACTAACGAAAAAAATATTTTTTGAAAAAACACTATCATATAAAAAATATTTTTATTAATTTTATTGATTTTTTCATGTGAGAAAAATATTTTTTTAGTGACAAATTTTTAATGAAATTAAGCATGTAACATAAAATAAATTTCTGTCAAACTTAAATGATGTAATTTGTATTTTAAGTTAATAAGTATTAATAAATATAAAGTCAACAAATAATTTAGGGGGGAAAAACTTACTTAGTTTATTTAAAATTTACTTAGAAAGGGTAAAAAAAAAAAAGAATTTGTTTGGTATTGGGTGCTTTATTCAAAATGATGGTGAGTTTTTATTAGTTTTAACCAACATAGTTTAACACTGTTGCTAACACTACACCACACACGCGCACACACACACAAATATATATATATATATATATATTAACAAAAAAATCAGAGGTTTCCATTTTATAGTTTAAATAAAATAGTTGAGCAAGGTCGACAAAAAATGTTTATATATAATAAAATAATAAATGTTTAATTAATAAGCATTAATAACTAAAAATTCAAATTAGAGATTTTTTTTAAGAAAAAAAGACCTTGCCCAATCTATTCAGAATTTTTTACATCATAACAAATCTATTTATTTAGTGCCGGCATGCTTTATTCTAAACCAACAATAAGTTCTAATTAGTTGGTAGTATATAACATAGTTTGGCACTATTTATTTAGTGCTGGGATGCTTTATTCTAAACCAACAATTGGTTCTAATTAGTTGGAAGTATATAACACAGTTTGGTACTATTTCAACTCTAAAACTAAATTGAAAATATAAGCATGAAGTAATTAGACTTACCTTCTGAATCTAAGAAGTATATTGTCCGTGGAATACTAACATCCGACAGAGGAATCGTTGTGCTCCAAATCTCACAGCCAGTTTGGGCATCCGGATTCGTAGATGCATAGGCAACACAAGAGCAATTGTTCAAACACTTGGCCTCACAATCCATAAGGGTCAGGTTGTCACCTTCGTCAAACATGAATCCCTCTATGTAGTCCCAAGTATCGTAATTTGGAGAAAATGTATCATTAGGACTCCTGCACACAGGAAGCTCTTTCGCCACACATCCTTCACTGAAATAAGAGAAAGCAGAAGTACAATTAACTAGGGTACTGCCGCTATCAACAGAAAGTGCTCCCAAGTAATCTATCGTCAACCGTGGGGAATTTGTTTGCACAGTAGAGTAGCTGAAGTATGTTTCATTCTCATTCGATATGTAGCTAAAATTACAGTAGGAATTTGTTAGGCGCCGTGATGGGGATGAGTCAAAATACGCGTTGTTCCAAGACCCACTAGTCCAATAGGTGTTCCCACGCCACGAGATGACCAATTGATTTGTATGATTAGGGTCTAGGCCAAAGGTAAAGGCGCCTGTGTCAGGTACCGCCACACCTCTCCATGAAGTTAGAGATCGTGTATGACCTGTTTTCCAGTTAACACCAAGTTTCATTCCTGGCACAAGTGTGTGATGTAGGATAATCAAAGCTTTGCCACAACTCCCGTTTCACAAATCCCTCTGAATTCAGTTCGCGCAGTACAAAATTACCAGTATAAAGTACAACAGCACTTATATTACTTCCTTCTTGTCCGGAATATATTACGATAGAAAGACTCACACTGTATGAAATTTTCAAGTTTCCGTGGTCATCAATGGTAAGACTTGCAGATTTGTTAAAGATTGGAGTGTCCCGATTGGCAATCCACACTAAATTCTCCTTGCGTGCACGGTTGTCATTGTACCATATTCCTAAGTAGTAATTGTTATTTGTAAGGCTGAAGAATCCTAGTATAAAGATTCCTTGATCTGAAACTAATTCATCCCCATTCTTCATCTCCTGTCCTTGCAATGATCTATCTAGCTGGGAAGACGGCCCCAGGAAGAGTAGCAAACACAATAAACCAAGCACAAATTTTCGAAGAATATCCATAACACAGACAGTGTTTGATTTTTTTTAATATTTATTTTTATTTATTTTTATTTTATTTTGTTAGCAGAGGCAGTAAGAAGCGAAAAACTCAGCTGATGATGTAATGCAAGATCAAGATCCACCAACTTTTTTCAAAATGGAAGGAGAATTTTGAAGAAAAGAGCTCGGGAAATGAAGGTGTTAGAAGACAGAAATGAAAAAGGCGTTAGAGGAAGGGATGAGGAAAGTCCTTAGGGTGAAAGAAGTAATATGCTTACTTGAATGTTAGTCATTGAATATGGTGTCTCTCTTTTCCAAGGATATTACATACATAAGGCCTGTTTTGGTTTTGAAGAATATTTCTAGGTTTTTAGATCAGAGAGGCCGAGAGGGAACATTTTGTTGCATAATTTTCTTGTACGTAATTATTTCTTGTGACCTTTGGATGCTTAATTATTCCAGTTGTCTAATGTAATGTGAGGTGTGTGCTGTTGTGCATTGTCTGTAGGAAGTTCTACTTTAAGTAAAAAATTTGTTTTACAACGTGTGTATGTAATTTAAAGTTGTATTTTCAAGTTATAACAGTGTGTGTAAAACACACCATGAAAATAATTATCGCTCTATAAACTGTGGTAGAACTTTTAAAGTACCTTTCCTTTCATAAAAAAAATAATAATAAATCGCTCCATTTGTTTTGAAATAAAATATTTTCCATAAAAGTATTCACATTTTTATGCGTTTGTTTGCATATGAAATCTGGTTAAATATGTAAAATATATAAAAATTGTAAAATACCGGTCCTCTTCACGCCATTTGGGGGCAAAGTCACCAGTCCAGCGCGTTATACAGCCAGTGCTAGTAGTTAGGTTGTCAGAGTCACCATTTTGGTAGCTTGTGTCGCCGCTCTAATAACTAGTGTTGGCAGTTTGGTCATCTGAGGAGATGGTGACTCTAGCGGCCAGAACCGTGGTCTGATCTCCAGATTTTTGACACTATCAGTGAGAATGGAGGTCTGCCACTGGACCTTCGGCACCAGCGGCTCCATTGGCTAAGCCACCGGTTTTTGTGGTTCGTGCTTGAAAATTTTGACATGTCAGACCAAATACACAATAATGTTTTACAAGTATAATATTTTGCATTTTAAAATATTTTAGTTCAAAACAAATAGTGTAAGTTGAAAAACACACGAGTTTCTTAAAATGATTAAAGGTACTTTTTAAGCTAAGTTTATTATTTGAGCTTTTGTTAAATATATATATATATATATATATATGAATTTTCCACCTCTGAAAACATCTTCCTTTTCTCTCTCCAAATTATTCACACAAAAACCCCAAAATGATACTACAAAAATTCTCAAATCAAGATGAAAGCCAAAAATATACCACTCATAAACCCCAAAATTACATTTGAAGAAGACTCTTAGTATGGATATCTTGTCGTTGCACCATCACATTTTAGAAATTTATATTTTACTTTAAAACTAGGGTTAAATGTTTAGAGTTTTAAGTAGTTTCCCATGGTAACAATTGTATGAGAAATCGAATATCTTTAGGTTTGTTTGGGCTGAAAGGAAAGTTATCATAGATGAGGTTGACCCTAATATACGTAGGAACTTTGAGAGTCGAGGTTGGTTAACTCTTTTGGATGTTGAGCATCCCCCTTCGGCTGCTTTGATTAAAGAGTTTTATTCAAACCTCTCTGTCCACTCCGATGATTCCAACATTCACTATGTCAAGACTTAGATAAGGGGTGAAGAGTTTGTCATTACCCGTGAGGTAATGGCTTTTGCTCTTGGTGTACCTTTGGCACAGCAGCTTGTGTATCCTTACATAGAGTTTCCTCCTCTTGACGACATTATGTCTCTTCTTATTGGTACTACCATTAGTTGGATTACTAATCCTAAGGGTACCACACATGAGCTTACCAAGCTCAATTACTTGTTCTTTAGGATATCTTGTCATAGCATTTGGCATATTTCTCACATACATACCATTCCTATTAAGAGATGTGCGTTCTTGTATTCATTCTCTTGTTGAGGTTCATAGGAGTAGCGCTGAGTCTCATGGTTTGTTTTTCTCGATTTTCATTCATAGGATTTTGTTAGATTTAGGTTTAGAGGACTTCCTCGAGTCTGAGTATATTCATATCATTGCTCCCATAGGTGCCACCTTTCTTAGGCAAAAGGCTTCTCAATTAAAAGCTAGCTCTAAACGTCCTCAAGTTGAGTCTTCTACAGGTGATGCATCTAGAGCCCCTCATACTAACAATCCTACAACCGAGGCATTTGTGGACCCCACAACTATTGTGGATCCTCCACCGTCTACATCATCTTCTTCGTCTATGCATACTATGCTGGAGACATGTCTCACCGTTCAGGCGGCCCATGGATAGATTTTGTTGGATTTGCTCAATGAGGTTGCAGCTTTATGAGTAGATTTGGCTAATGCTAAAGGTGCTTCTCCACCGACTCCACCCTCTGATGAGTCTTGATTGCCCTTTGGCAATACGTCACAAAAGGGGGGACTGCATAGTAATAGGAGGAGATGAAGAGATATGAGATTTTTTGATGTAGATTGTATTTTAGGGGGAGATATGTGTTTTGTTTTGATTATGAGTTTTATATGTTAGGGGGAGACATTGTTTTTATACATTTTTATGTTTCTTGTTTTATTTATGTTTATGTTCTTGTTTTACAAACTACGATACATTGGTTATGATTTATATTATGAGGTTATTCATGGTATATGTCTTTTATTTTATGTTTTATAAAAACAAAAAATTTATTTGGTTTACTTGTATTTTTCACATATGCGTTTATGATTTGTTTAATGTTTCAGAAATTTACAGGTTGATTCATTCGAAGCTGTTGTCTACTTTTGCAACTGATAGATAGTAGTTAGGTTAAATTGTATTTTGGGCAATAATATGTTATTGGGCAATTTTTACTTTGAGCTTTTTTATTTTGTGTAATGTGTTTTGTCATGGATTTCCAAAGGGGGAGATTGTTAGGTTCTAAGACTTTAGGAACTAATGTCTTAGAATTTCACTTTATATATGTTGGCAAACTATGATCAAAACATTTAGTCTAGATTTAGACTTGCTCAAAGTTTGGTTTAATGTAAGTTTGGAATCGAGTAATTGCAGGAAATTACTATTCAATTTCTGCAAGGCTCAACTGATTGAAAATTAGGCTCAATCAATCAAAAATCATGGATCAGCAATTTTCTGCAAAATTCTCAAACCGGCCCAAGCTCATATGATGCGTAGGGTTAAGTGTTTCACTCCAAGTATAAAAGGAAGAACCCTAATTACGTTTTAGAAGTCTTTGTTGTGTTGTGTGTTGAATTTTTTGTGAGATTTGAGAGGTGTTTACCTTCATACACACACATAGAGCTATCAAAATCAAGATTCATATCAAGAACTTGATGGTTGTTTCAATTGCTGCATAAACAACTTTCAAGAAGATCTAAAACCTTTAAGTGGAGTCTTAAAGTCACAAGTAGGAGAACTTATTGTACGTTTAGACCCCTTAAACACAACCAGATTAACCTAGTTAATTGGCCAGGTGATTAACTTAGTCAAATTATCAAATCTAGGTTAACACAAATATATCATATTAATGTAAAGTGTGGAAAATAAAGAACACAAAGATATGATGACCAAGGAAAATCAAAGCAGTAAAAAACTTGGGGAGGATTTAACCTAGCTATCCTCAAGGTAAAACGAATCCACTATAGAAGAATTGAAGTTTACACAATAGCGACTTAGACCACTAACATCCTATTGCTACCTCAAGTAGGAAACTTACTATCACGACCACATTACAGCTCCGAGTCCACGGACTACTTCTTTCTTAGATTCCCAGCAAGCACAAGCACTCCCGCTTGTATATCTTTAAACTTTTGATTCTACAACTAAATGATCACCAAACTCTTGACATCAATCTTAAGATTGGAAACCCTAAGTATGTATGAAGACAAACACCTCTAGATCTCACAAGAGATTCATACACACAGCATAAAGAGCCACCTCAAAACGTGGTTAGAGTTTTCCCTTTTATACTTAAGACAAAACATAAAACCCTACACATCAAACTAGCTTAGGTTGAGTTGGAAAATTCGTGCAGAAAAACAATCTGCACGAGCTTCGAACGATCAAGCCTAATTTTTGATTGATCAAGCCAAGCAAATTTACACAGTAAATCCTGTAGTAACTCGATTCCAACTTTACATAGAAACATATACTTTGAGTAAGTCTAAATAAGACTAAAACGTTTTGATCATGGTTTGCCAACATTACAAATTGAAGTTCTAATAAATTAGTTCCTAATTTCTTAGAACCTAGCACTTATGGTTGTTGCAGATCAAGAAAAGAAGTAGTCCGTGGACTCGGAGCTGTCATGTGGTCATGGTAGCAATAGGATGTTAGTGGTCTAAGTCTTATTGTACAAATTTCAGTTCTTTCATAGTGGATCTGTTTTTATCTTGAGGATAGTTAGGTTAAATCCTCTCCAGGTTGTTTTACCAATTTGGTTTTCTTGGGCCATCAGATCTGTGTATTCTTTACTTTTCGCATTATATTTGTTTTACACATATTAGTTTAACCTAGATTTAATTAACAATCTTATTAATCAACTTAACACAATATGTTTAACCTAACAATTATTTAAAAATAATGGTAACATGAATATTTGGACATTATCATATAGTCCATGAGATGTATAGTATGTGATTTATGTGATTTAGTCACAGAAGATATAAATTATAAGCTCTTTGTAAACTCAGAATTTTAGTTCGTAGTTGGTGATGAAATTGGGCATTTCATCTGCAAAAACTATAACATATCAATTAAAATAATTTGTCTTAATCATGGAAGTGGAGACTTCTAATTGATATGTTGATATGTTTTAAGTATTAAGACATATTGAACTGGACCGCTGTGAGATTTATTATTCTACTAATAACTATCAAATGAATAATAAATCTCACGACTTCTATTTATATCAACTTTTAATCCTGAAAGAATAATGAACCTGATCATGAAGTGTATGTTGCTTTGATATATTAGGAGTGAGATCTAAAGTCACGATCAAAATCTCAATATGTTGTGCAGCCATATTTAATGTTGAAAGAACATATATTCTCAAGATGGAATTCATAATCTCTTAACGGAGTTATAAAATATTCCCTTAAGATAAGTTTAATAAGTTTAGTTATTCAGAATGTTAGGCCTAACTACTTTAGTAAGAAGTTACTAAAGTATATATTTATGAAATTAGATTTCATAAGTATATGTTGAATAACTTAGAGGATTAAACCAGGTACTCAAGGATTAAGAGTAGTAATCTTCAAAGTGGTAGACAATATTTATGACTTTGTATTACTACGAATATTTTAATGAAAATGTTGAATGTATAATAAAGTCTTGGGATATAATTTACTAATAAGGTCTAAAGTGCAATTATATTTATATAGTGGTATTAAATATAATTAATGGTAATTTTGGGCTTGTCAAGAGTTGATAGAAAGACTCAAAACCCATTGGAGCTAGTGTCTTATTTGTCTCTTTCGGTCCCACTTCAAGTCACATACTAAAACCCAATTGGAATGGCTCAAAAGGCTATCCCAATTAGGTAATCAGTTATATGTAAGGAGAGAAACATATAGAATTATGAGAGGAATGGAAAATGGTGTGTATATGAGTGTAAGCCACTCTCTTATTCTCCCTTGAACACATATGTGTAAACTAATTGAGAGGCCATACTTTTTGGATAAAAGTGGAATTGGAGTGAAGATTAAAAGTATTCCCAAGTACTTCTAATCTTTGGTTTTGAATTTCACCGCACCAAGGTACACTCTCTTGTTCTTAAATTCTGAAATTTATATAGTACATGTTATCAATTGTAAACGAAGTAGACCTGTTATTTCTCTGTTGTGTATGTTTTGTATGAGATACAAACTATGTTTTTCCAACAGCTATTGTTCGAGATGAATTTTGTCTCTATGAATTCTTGATGTCACTTAACGATGCCTATGAGCCCATTCGAGGTCAGCTTCTTAATCGCACTCCTCCTCCCTTTCTTGATACTACTACAAATGAGTTGGTTGGAGAAGAAAATCATCTTGCAACCTTTCAAGCCTAGCATAAGCTTAATTTTCTAGCTATCCCTCCCTTTGCTCCCCACATAAAGCAACCTTTACAATCAGGGTTTAATGCCTCTAGCTCTAGCAATCGTCGCAAGCAGTCCAACAAAAAGTTCTACAACTATTGCAAGCATCCTGGCCACACTATTGAGAATTGTTACCATCGCAACCAATCTACTACTGCTGTTGCTAATACTCAGTCTACTCTACCAATGTCTTTCATCTCAACTAAGTCTTAGTCTTCTGCGTCCACTATCAACCTTTCCTCAACTAAACTACAGAACATCATAGCTCAAGCTATTCATATGGCTGGTAATGCATCTCTTTCCACTGCTCTTTCAAGTTTACCTGGTAAGTCTCACTCTTGGCTTTTTTATTCTGCCTATTGCAACATGACATCTCACTTGTCCTTATTTTCTAAACTTAAACTTGTTCCACATCCTCTTAGTATTCATATTGCTGATGGTTCCATCATGCATGGCAATAGTCTAGGTTTTGTTTCAACCTCCAACCTTTTAGTTCCTAGGGTCTTTCATGTACTTGATTTGTCCTATAATTATGCTCTATGGGATAATTAGCTAAACTAAGTTATCACCTTATTTTTTACTATTTTGGGTGTACTGTGCAAGATCCGAGGATGGGGTAGGAGCTTGGGACCGATCTTAGAATTGGGCATATGTTTGCCATGGGCAACCTTCATCTTCCACTTGTTGCTCTTGTTTCCGTAGCTGCTGCAGCTACTGCGGTTTCTTCCTTACCTTCTCTCGCACTTTGGCATTCTCATCTTGGTCATGCACCCTTTTCTCAGGTACAACAATTAGCTTCTAAGGGACTATTAGGTTCTATGTCCAAAGACAATTGATGTGCATGAAATATAGATCGTAAAGAACTCTTATATCTACATATTTAGCCTTACTTTTATGCTATTTTGTGATTGATTATAAGTTATCCTTGTTTTATAGATTTTAAAGGCTATTTAGGTGGACATGCTACATGATGGGCCAATTCGAGAGATTCAGCTCAGGCATATGTGAAGAAATGTGAACTACTGAAGCTTGAAGTGAAGAAAAGAAGAAGAAAAAAATCACAAAGGAAAAGAATAAGAAGTGAGCTCCAGAATGCAGACGTGAAAGCAAAGGAAAGAACAAAATAAATAAATAAATAAATAAAGGGTTATGCTAACGAGTGCTCTAAGGGCACTGGTTAAGAATCCATTTCAAGAAAGTTTTGACATCACTTTTATGGAAAATGAAAAAAGTTGTCAAAACATTAATTATTTTTTTTTTCTTTTCCCATAAAAACTTTCTTTAATTAGATTTTTAACTAGTTTCCCATAAATAAAAGGAACTAAGGAAGTTTCGTGGGATAAGAAATCTACACGGCTTGAAGGTCCTAATTTGATGGGCTATCAATTAACCCAACGAAATTGAAGAGAGTTCTTAATGGCCCACTCTTGTTTTGGTTTTGTGAAGAAAGACTTTAAGGTCAGCATGTTGTGTGAATACGGGAAGCAAAACAAAGCAATACTAAACCGACTCGTATTAGGTGTGCATGTTTCACCGTCAAGCCATTTTTGGTGATTATAAATAGGACAACAAAACAGAAAATAAAGGGTACTAGGGCTGGAGCGCTAGAAGCAGGCAACCGCATGTGGCTTCCTCTATGGCTTTTCTCTAGCATTATAACTATTTCTTTCTCTATTTTATTGTCTAGTTTAATGTTTAGTATTTTATTCTTGTGTCTTATTTCAATTATCATGAGTAGCTAAATTTATAATTAGAATTGAAGATGAAATCTTGTTAAGGATTATCAGTAATATTTATATGATTTGATTTTTCCTACAATAATTGTTCTTTAATGATTTAAATTATTCTTGTTTCATGTCAATTGACTAAGATGAGATTCTAGATATGAGTTCAATCATGTTTTTCTCATAATTTAAGATTTATCTTAATTAATTGAATGCTTGGTTTATTATTTCTTAAACTTGAAATTGGAAATCTCTTGTAATTTGTTTGGCTACAGATACAATTAATTATTTGATTTTATAACTAGGAAGCGAAGAAGAGCATACTTTAGATATTTAAATAGAAATTTTAATGATAATATTTTCCATGATAGCAAGATTGATTTTTAGATTATCATGTATTAGTTAGAAAAAATTAATGATGATATGAATTAACAAGGCGGATTCCAAAACCTTAATTCCTTTGTCTAGATTGTTACATCTCTTTACTGCTTTAATATTATATCTTTGCTGAGTTCAATTATTTGTTTAGTTTATTTAATTTCAAAACAACCAATTTTTAGTAAACTAGATTAGGATTAATTTGGTTAAGGTTTAATTAATTTTCCTACATTCATTCAAGTCCCTATGGGTTTAACCTCGTTCTTGTCAAACTATACTTCAGTACGGTTTGTACACTTGCAAGTACTTTAAAATTTCACAACAACAATTTTGATTGTACTTAATTCCAATTAGGAAAACAGCCAGTTTTGCCTTTCAATAATAGTGAATCTATCTCTAATAGTATTTTTGAGTTAATTCATTCTGATGTTTGGGTACCTTCCCCTAATACTAGTATTGGTGGATCTTGATACTTTGTTGTCGTTATTAATGATTATTCTCATTATAGTTGGATTTTTCTTATGAAATCTCATTCTGAATTACTACCAATCTATGATAACTTTGCAAAAATGGTTGAAACACAATTTTCCAAACGTATCAAAATTTTTCAATCTGATAATGCTCTTGAATATACTCAATATGCTTTTCAAACTCTTTTGCATTCCTATAGCACTATACATCACCTAATTTGTCCAGGTATCTCTCAGTAAAATGATAGAGCCAAACGAAAACTTCGTCATATTCTTGACACTGTTCGCACTCTTTTTCTCTTTGTTAAAGTTCCAGCCCATTTTGGGGTAAAGTCGTTCTTCATGTTATTCATGCTATTAATTGCATTCGAAGCATTTCATCCATAATCAAACTCCATATGAGCACCTTTTTGGGTCGCCCCTTGACTATCATCACTTGCACTCCTTCGGTTTTGCTTGTTTCGTTCTTCTTCAACCTCATGAGCATAACAAACTTGAGCCTCGATCTAGACTTTGTTGTTTCCTTGCCTAAGGTGAAATTAAAAAGGGATATTAGTGTTATGATTCTATCTCTCATCATCTTCATGTTTCCTGAAATGTTGTTTTTTAGGAACACTGCTTCTTTGTTGAACTCTCCCACTTCCGTTCTTCCCTAACTACCTCCTCTGTTTTAGAAATCTTTCCAGACGAGTCACATCTTCCTTCTATAGATGCTCCAAATCCTCCTTTGGACTTCTCTATCCAACCACCAGATATTTTTTATGCTTCTTTTGGATCACCCTCAAATGAACAGGCGGAAGATGAACAGGTCGATAACAAGTTACCCAACTTTGAGCTTGGGTCCCCTACTCCTACTTCACTTAAAGATCTTCCATAAGACATTTCACCTCATCACTTAACTCTAGTAAGATCTATTCTTGCACATTTACTTGACTATCATTGTTACACTACCCTTGCTACATTACACGAGCCTCACACCTATCATGAGGCCTCCACTGACCCTTTATGGTAGATTGCAATAAAAGAGGAACTTGATACATTATCTAAAAATCATACTTGGGATTTGGTTACTCTCCCTCCTAGACAATCTATGGTTGGTTGTAAGTGGATCTACAAGATCAAAACTTGCTTTGATGGGTCCATTGAGTGGCTATAAGGTTCATCTTGTTGCAAAAGGTTTTACACAGGAGTATATGATTGATTATAAAGAGACCTTTGCTTCGGTTGCTCGTATCTCATCTGTTCGTACCCTCTTAACTATTGCTGCTACCAATAAATGGGACCTTTTTCAAATGGATGTCAAAAATGTATTCTTTAATGAGGATTTAAGTAAAGAAGTTTATATGCAACCTCCTCCTAGTCTCTTTGTTGAATCAAACAAGTTTTGTCACTTTTGTCGTGTACTTTATGGCCTTAAATAAGCTCCAGGAGCTTGGTTTGCCAAATTCAGCTCCACCACCTTTTGCTTGGGTTACACTTGGTTTGACAAAGGCATTATTTTGCTTCTATATGTGGATGATATGATCATAACTGGTGATGACCTCAGTGGCATTCAAGAACTTAAGAATTTTCTTAATCAGCAGTTTAAGATGTGAAAAATCTTGGACATCTCAGCTACTTCTTGGTTCTTAAAATTACTCATTCCATAAAGAAAGACACATTTTATATTAACTTTTATTTTATAATATTTTTTTATATTTATTTTTTTTATTATTCATTACTTAAATTGAATAATTATAATTAATATGTGTATGTAATTTATAATTATTGCTTCTTATGATGAACTCAATACTAACAAACTTATATAACAATTATGTTATAATATATGTAAACATTCTTCAAAGACATCTTAAATAAAACATTAAGCATTATCCGTACATCACACAGACAACTTACTAATTCTAATAAATTATAAAACACATGGATATTGGTATGTATAGTCACATACCTGTATGTGACTATACATACCTTTTGTTTAGTTGTGTGAGGCTGATATGATGTCATATGCTCTGGTTTGATACATGGAGGAGTTGGCCTCGTTTTTCATGAATTCATATGCGAGTCAAGTGGAGTTGTTGAGAAAGAGTTTTTTTTTTTTTTTTTTTGGAACTGTAATGGAGGAGTGGAAGTTTGAATCTTTTGTTTAGTTGGGATAAGCCTTAGCTCCAATGTATTGGAGCAGACATAATGTGGACACGAGATAAAAACTACTAGAGACTTTGGATTATCAAGTTGATTTATTTATTCCGTTGATGAGTTGTAAGTTTGAAAAGAAAACTAAATGATTCAAGTATTCAAAGTATTTATTTGTTTGGCATGGAAGATTTCAAATCTTGACTATCAACTCGAGGACGAGTTTTTTTAAAAAAAAATTTTAAGTGGAAGGGTATGATGTAGGACATAATTTACAATTAGACTTTATTTATTTATTAATTTTGGTATTAAATTTTTAATTTTCAAAATTTAGGCTTCGGGTATTTATTTCCTTGTTTTAAAGTGTTTTTAATGGTTAAATTTGGTTCTATCATGTTAGGTATTAATTAATATTAATTTTAGAATATATTTTTTTTTCTTCAAGTTTTACAAAGTCCTTAAATAAGCCTCCCTATCTTTTGGCGGATTCCAAACCATTTTTCCTTATGGATTCAACAACCTGCGTAAATTCGTGGAAACCTTGTGTATTCAAGATTATTTTTTAGAAACAAATGTGTTTTATTTCTAACTTTTTAAAAGTTAATGTATTCTTCTTCTTGTCACTTCTACACCTGCATCATTCATGAAGTGGTTTGTGAAAAGATTCTTTAACAATCCGGCCCATTGCTCTTAACAGTCTCACATGATTCTCGACACTCAACTATACCCGCTATCTCTAACCAATCAAAAGGCCCTAACAAAGTCCAGGGGCCACGCAACTTATATGTGCAGCATAAAGGCATACATTTTTAAAAATTCGGTATCTATGGCTAGCTAGCTAAGATCATCTTTCGCCCTCGTATGCTCTTTACTCCTTATATGGACCTTGTTTAATCTCACGCTTGGCCCTACGTCTCTACAAGTGAGTTACTTGTAGAAAAAAATAAAGTTATTCTCATGTGTCATGTGTCATGTGTCATGTGTTTACCTTGTTAGTTGTTACCATCAAAGGTGATAAAAAATGAGAAGTTACTACTTACGTGAAGCAGTTATTGTCTCTGTGTATAGTTGTTATTATTTGACGTGATTAAAAAGGGAAAAAAACAGCCTAAATTGATATTATTTTTAACTTTTGCAAGGAGTAATGTAATACAGATTTTTTTTTTTTAATCCAAACAGTAAAGGCATAAGTAATTAAACAGGTAACCGGTTGTGCAACTGCGGTACCTTAAAAAATCTGCATACTCTGGGTTCCAATTAGCTTAACTGGTAAAGTCTTTAATAGTGTATTAGAGATCTGTGGTTCTGTTAGGTTCTAAATGTCTAGAATTAAATATTTAGATTTCTATTTTTATGTTTGTTAGAAAACCGAGATCAAAACATGTCTAAATTATGTATTAGACATTGCTCATGATAGTACAAATCAGGATTCAATAACTTACAAGCTGCAGAAAAGAGAAGTTAATTTCAATGAGGTTCAATCAATTGAAATTAAGCTTCAACCGATCAAAAATTGCAATCAAGATTCTTCTACAAAATTCTATTTTAGTCCAAACACTACAAAAACGTTTAGGGTTTTAAGTGAAATGCTTCTTGGTATAAAAGGATAACCCTAACTAAGTTTTAAAGCTTCTTGGAAGTCTTGTGAGTTACTCCTGTTAGATCTATGAGGTTTTATGCATTCTAACTCAAAGCATCTGCCGAATCAAGAGATCTTCAGTCAAGAACTAGTAGAATTAAGTTGATGCTACGAGATCAACAACGATTGGTGATCTGAAACCTTTGAGTGGGATCTCAAAGTCATAAGCGTGGGAGATTGTGTTATGCAAATCCAAGAGAGAAGATTTTGTGGAGTCAGAGCTACATGTGATCATGCTAGTAAGTTCTACAAGAGATAACATTAGGTTTAGGAGTTAAATCTTTTGTAAAGTTCAATTCTTTCTAGTGGATTTGTTTACCTTAAGGATAGTGTTAGGATATATGTGGTTCACTTGTTAAGAACATATATCATTCTTTTATGTAATTGGCTAATCCTTTAACAAAACATACTTTACTTGTAATTAGGTAGATCTAGGATGTGTTTAATACTTCAAGAAAATTTGTTTCAAGATCAAGTGTTAAAGCCATGCAAGTCTGTCCAAGAAACAAGTTGAAGAAGTTGTCATTAAAGCTTGACAACTAGCATCTATCTAGCTTAAGAAGTTGTTCTAGCCCCGTGGCTCGACAGCTGCTCGACAACAAGCTATCTGTCGAGGTTTATGAAAAATAGAATTTCAGTTCTATTTTGACTTTAATCCGTGATTATGTGTTTGAGCTTTCTTTTCTCACAACCCTAGACATATAAATGGATTATTTTAAGGGCCGTCAAAGAGTTCACAAGTTGCACAAGTGTTGAGCAAAGTTTGTTCAAGTAAATTGTAACCGAAGACAAAGTTTTACCCTAGTTCATTTATTCTGAAGAAGTTGCTGTGTATGTGCACCGTAGAGTTTTATAACCAAGCATCTTCTTGATCTTTATCGTTTGGATGAACTGAATAACTTTGCAGCCAACAACTTTCTCTAGTTGGTGATTGAAGTCACGTACTGGGATTATTGGTTAGTCACGTACTTAGGAGCCATGCATCAAAAGAAGAAATTATCACTATAGAACAAGTCGAATTGGGTATTGGGGTAAAGGTTCAATTGTAGGTTGGTATAAGGTACTGGAATTCCTTTACTTGTAACCGCTTGTTGTGATAATAGTAGAGTTTCGGGAGTGGTGACCTTAAAATCACCCGGTGGGGTTTTTGCCGTGTAGGTTTTCCCCATTCATAAACAAATCACCATGTCAATTTATTTTTCGCTACATACTTTAGTTAATTGGTGATTTGTTTGTGCAACCACACGTTTGCATGTTAATTTGATTAATTAATTAAACTTGGCTAATTAATCAATTAATTCGTTTTTGGCCTATCAGATAGCTAAGTCAAATCCTCCACAGGTTTTTACCTTGAAACTGATGGTTTCATTTTTCTAGGTAATCATATCGTTGTCTTATTTAGTTTTCCGCATTGCATGATATGATTTATTACTGTTTGACCTAGATCTCATAATTAACCTAAGTAACTACTTGGCTAATTTATCAGGTTAAACAATCTGTTTTTAAGGGGTTTAAACAAACAAACAAATGGTATCAGGGCGGGTTAGCTCTTGTTTAGGTAGTTTTACCTTGAGTTGATCCTTGACCCTTGCTATCATGGAATACGGCCATTCTCTTGTGATTTCTCTCCACTTTGATGGGAATAACTATGCCTACTAAAAAGTAAGGATGAAGGCTTTTCTAAAATCTCTTGATGAGAGAGTTTGGTTGGCAATGGAAACTCCATGGGTAAGACTTGATACGGCATTGGTTGAATGGTCCACTACTCAAAAAGAATTAGCTAGCTTTAATAGTAAAACAAAGAATATGATATTCAATGCTGTTTCCATAGAGGAATTTAAGAGGATTTCTAATGTGGAAATTGCCCACACTGATTGGAATATCTTGCAAACTGTGCATGAAGGCACGAAAGCAGTAAAAATCAACAAACTTCAACAATTGACCTCTAGGTCTGAGAGTATCAAAATGGCAGATGATGAATCATTTGATGATTTTTATGCCAAACTGAATGACATAGTTAATTTTGCTTATAACGTGGGTGAAGTATATGATCAACCTAAGATAGTTAGGAAGATCCTTAGATCTTTAACTGAAGATTTTAGACCCAAAATTACTGCCATAACTAAGAGCAAAGATGTTGACACCATCCCTGTTGATGAACTAGTAGAATCCCTTCAATCCTATGAGTCTGACCTACCCAAGTCTAGCAAATCCAAATCTATAGCTTTAAAGTCTATCCCTTCAATGTTATCTTACAGATGATTAAGATGATTGTGGATTTAATGATGAGATCTCTTGTACAGAGATTTCTTATCTTGCCAAGAAATTTAGAAATTTTCTAAGAAACAATAATAGAAGGGCAAGAAATCGAAAAAATGCTGACCCTAAGAATGTGAAGAAGAATGAAATAACTAAAAACAATGTATCTGAAAAATAAAAAGATAACATTGTTCAATCTTCTAACAAGTCCTTAGGCCAACAATGTTTTGGTTGCTAGGGGTATGGTCATCTTAGGTCAGAATGTCCCATATATTTGAGGTCAAAGGATAAAACTATGGCTATTACTCTTAGTGATGATGTAGGAACTGATCACGAGTCTGAAAGTGATCAAGCAGGAAATTTTATGGCTTTCACTTCTATAGCTGTAGTAGGTGAAACTGAGACTATTGATGAGAATCCTACTGATGGGGAACTCTCTGAAAACTCTAACTTGCAAGAGACATACAACAAACTTTGCAAGATTGCAGCAAAAGATGTCATGAATTTTGACCTAGGTTTGAAAAAGATAGAAACTCTTGAACATGAAAAGAAAAATCTTTTGGTCAAACTGTTTGATGCCAACGAACTTATAATTGCTGTTAAGATTGAGAACATGTCTTTCGTCACGCCCCGAACCCAAGTAAAAGATAGGTACGTGACAACAACTACACACTTTAAAAGTTTACACCCTACAAGTGTGAAAGACCTTCTTAATAACTAAAAATTATTCTCAAAGAAAATTTCATCAATAAATCCAAAAACATCTTCAATAATGCAATTCTCAAAAGATCTCCAAATGATAATCTGCCAACATCACAAAGAAAAATAGACTAAATCTTTTAAGACTAAAAGTCTAAACAAAAGATTATTTTAAACATAAAAGTCCAAATTTTATTTCAATGATTCATAAACTTCACTCATATGCACATCCCAACAGAAGCCCAAACACATGCTACTCTTCCTGATCAGAATCTAAAAGGGAAAGAGGGGGGGGGGGGGGGTGAGTTGACAACTCAATAAGTAACCAAATACTAAACTAGTTGAAACAAGTAAATAGATTGACAAAATAATATAGACTTATGAGATCAAAATTTTTCACATATGTCAAAAGTTATAATATACTATGGATTTTCAAAAATATAGTAAAGATATTTCATAGACTTAAAATAATTCGTAAATCCAAACATATTCACATTCTCAACAATCTTATACAATTATGACTATGGTCACACTATATCTCAGTGATTAGGCATCAGATTCAGAAGAAAATAGTTATGTGCTAATGTATATTCCCCATTAATTGGGTCTAAAAACATGATAGGCTTGTGATATCCAGATTAAACAAGTTTCGGTACCAATGAATAACCCCCATTGGCTAGGTATCAGAGTTCAAAACATAGTCATATTGTCCAAAATCATATATATCAATTTAGAGTTTAAACAAAAATATATCTTATTCAAATACATATATGTAAAATTATATATTTAGTAATCAAATGTATTTGTGATAATTCTTTATTCTTTACTTTAAATCAATAATACAATTGAAATAAAATTGTAATAATTAAAAATAATTTTTAGTAGTTAAAATATAATAGTATAAGCAAAATAAAACCAATTAGGATAAGGTTACGTACCTCGACTAGGTCATCACAAAAGAACTTCTGCCTAATACTTCCTCTAAAATCCTTAGATATCACCTCAAGTGTGCAGTCAATCCTTCTCTACTTGAGTATTTTAAGTAGTCTCCTCTCTCAAAATATCTGTCATTATATGCTGACTTTATTAGCTTATATATAGCTAAGGTTTCAACCTTATTTTCTAAAACTGCCTTAGTAATATTAATTAAAAAATTGACCCCACAAAAGATTTACTTAAATACCCCACCTTTTTAAGTCTTTTCTTTTTCGAGGTATTATATCTTTGATTGAAAAAGTTAAAAGTTTAGAATCTGAATTATTTGCTACTAGAGAACAACTTGATAGATCTTCTTCTTCTAAACTTGATAACATGTTGAATGCTCAAAAATCTTCATCTGATAAGACAAGGTTAGGGCTTGTTAAGAGTGGTTCATCTTTTGTTGTGAGCCCCACAAAGTTTGTTCCTGCTGTATCTACGCCTAATTCTGATGTTAGGGTACCTAAGAAAGAGGTTCTAGCTACTAGGAAGATTAAGATAGATTTTAGTGAAACAAAACCTAAGAAACTTACTCAATCTGGAGCTAAGAAACAACTCAAGCCTCAGTGTTTTTGTCACTTCTGTGATGGAGTTGGGCATACTTGCCCAAATTGCTTCAAGTTGCAAGCAACCAAGCAAGCAACTAAACAAAAAGTGTCTATATCAAAAGCACAAGAGTAGTTTTACTGCACAGCAGAAAGTTTTATTACACAGCAAAAAAGTCAGTCCTGTGGTAGAAACTGGAGAAAAGCTCTTTCTGCAGCAAAAACAGAGGATAAGCCCAATTTTCAGCATCTTCTCTTGGATTTTGGACTCAACATTTGCGTACAAACTGGCAACGACAGAATGGTACTTTGGAGCTCATTCCGTGGAACGCCTAGCCCAACTTCCTTCTTAGAAAAAGCCTAGACTAAACATTATTCAATAACATCAAGACGCGTGTCTAAGGTACAAGAAACGTAAAAGAACCCTCGACAAAAGATACATGAAATCATTCTCTCTCTCTCTCTCTCTCTCTCTCTCTCTAATTAACCTATCATTTTTTACCTTCATAAAATAAAATGCATATTGGAATTTACATAAATAACCTCTTATAACAGATGCTTTGAGAGAAATTGCATCGGTTCAACCAAATTTTTCTGTCTATTTTACACTAAGAACCTACTTTTTCTATTTTATATTACCACTTTTCCAAAGCACCTACATCGGTTCATCTATTTTACAATATATTTTATTTAAATAATATATTTTATTATTATTTTATTAATACCTATCGTTTTAATATCTTTTTCATCTTAATCTCATCTCAACCGTGTCTCTCCCTCTCTTTCTCTCAATTCTTCTCTGCCTCTGAGACCCTTCAACTCTCTTCCTCTATCATGTCTTAAACCAACACGTCTGGTACTCTCTGAACTCTCTTCGTCTCTCATATAAACTCATACATGGCAAAAGATCCCGCAGTGGAAGCAAGCAGATCCAGGCAGTAGCAGGGCAGATCCGTGGCGGCAACATCAAGGTAGATCCGGCGGCAGTAATGGCGGCAGATTCGGTAGGTTTGGCTTGATCTTAAGTTGGGTTTTCTGATGGTTTGGTTTGATTTTCTATTGATTTTGGGTCAATTTTGTGGTGGATTATGAATTGTTGAAATGGGTTGCACTAGTGGTGGTGGTTGGGCAGTGCTAGGTTGGTGGTTGGGTGTTTTTCTTCCTTTTATTTTATTCTTCTTTTGCTGGGTTGTTGTGTCTGTTAGGATGCTATGTTTCTTTTGATGGGTTGCTGTGTGTTGGGCTTAGTAGAGCCTAGTTGCGTTTGATCCGGATTATAACTTGACCCGAAATAATATTGTTACAGTTTTTAATAGGAGATTTTTTTAGGCTTAGTACATGGAGCGAATCAAAAGGGTTGAAGAAGATAAGGAGAATGTAAATTCATAGGTAGATTAGAGTACACCTGTAGCTGAAGTTCGTAGATCTTCCAAGATCACTAGACCTCTACAGAGTTATTTATCTACTCTAAATTATCTCTTGTTGATTGATGGTGGTGAGCTAGAGTGTTATGATGAAGCCTTGCAAGATGAAAATTCAAGCAAGTGGGAGTTAGCCATGAAAGATGAGATGGATTCTTTGTTTGGGAATCAGACATTGGAACTAATTGAATTACTAGAAGGAAAGAAGGCTTTGCATAACAAGTGGGTATACAGAATAAAGAATGAGGATCATGGTAGCATGCACTACAAGGCCATATTAGTTGTTAAAGTATTCCAGCAGAAGAAGGGCATCGACTACTAAGAAATATTTTCTCCAGTTGTGAAGATGTCAACAATTAGATTAGTATTGGGAGTGGTGGTAATAGAGAATCTACATCTTGAGCAGTTAGATGTGAAGACAACATTCTTTCATGGTGACTTGGAGGAAGACATTTACATGAATCAGCCAGAAGGGTTTATTGTTCAGGGACAAGAGAGTCTAGTCTGAAAACTGAGAAAGAGCTTGTATGACCTAAAACAAGCTCCAAGATAGTGGTAGAGGAAATTTGATAGTTTTATGAATAGAACTAGGTTCAAGAGATGTGAAGCTGATCATTGTTGCTATGTTAAGTTCTTTGACAATTCTTATATCATTTTACTTTTGTATGTGGATGATATGCTCATTGCAAAGTCTAGCACTGAAGAGATTAATAATCTGAAGAAGAAATTGTCAAAATAGTTTGCAATGAAAGATTTAGGAGATGTAAAACAAATCCTTAGTATGAGAATCCCTAGAGACAATTCTAATGGTACATTGAAATTTTTCATAGATAGAGTATATGAAGAAGATTCTCAGCAAGTTCAACATGAATGAAGCTAAACTAGTGAGTACACCATTGGATAGTCATTTCAGACTAAGTAATGAAAAATCACAAAAGAAAAAAGAAGAAAGGGATCATATGACTAAGGTGTCCTATGCCTCAGCTATTGGCAGCTTGATATATGCTATGGTGTGTACAAGGCTAGATATTGCACATACAGTGGGAGTTGTGAGTAGATACATGAGTAGGCCAAGAAAGCAACATTTGGAGGTATTCAAGTGGATTTTGAGATACTTGAGAGGTTCATCAGATACATGTCTTTGTTTCACGGATGTAAGTTTGAAACTGTAGGGTTGTGTAGATGCTGATTTAGCAGGTGATAATGATAGTAGAAAGACTACTACTAGGTGGTACAGCTATATCTTGGGCTTCAAATTTACAAAAAATTGTTTCTTTTTCTACTACAAAAGTTGAGTATGTTGCAGTGACTGAGGCTAGAAAGGAGATGATTTGGCTACATAGCTTGTAGAAGCTGGGCATTCTACACAATGATAGTCAGAGTGCAATTTTTCTTGCTAAAAAATTGACTTTTCATTCAAAGTCGAAGCATATATAGATGAGATACCATTTTATCCGTTACCTTATTAAAGATAAACAGGTAATTCTTGAGAAGATCTGTGGATCTAAGAACCCGGTAAACATGTTAACTGAGGGTGTCACTATTGAGAAACTGAAGCTGTGTGTAGCTTCAGTTGGTCTTCTAGCTTGAGGATAGGAGGATGAGTTGCAGTGATGGGGGATTGTCTTTGGAGGATTGCAGTTGATGTTGGTGATTGAACTAGTCTCCAAGTTGGAGATTTGTTGGGCTTTGTGGAGTCTAGTTGTGTTTGATCCGGATTATGACCCGACTTGAAATAATATTGTTACGGTTTTGTGGTGGATTATCAACTGTTGAAATGGGTTACAGTGTGGTTGGGTGGTGCTAGGTTGGGTGTTTCTCCTCCTCTTCTTTTATTCTTCTTTTGCACACTTGTGTGTGATTATTTTTTTTTTCTTTGATGTATATTTTTCTCGATTTTTGCATCTCACAGATCTTGGAATTTCGTGGATATTCCTACCACTATGCCTGTTAGGAAAGAGAGAGAATATGACTAGTGAGAGGGAAAATAATAATAAAATATTGTTACGCACAACTACAATAGCTATGTATATTTACACGGTTACTGTAGCAAGTGTGCAAATATACACATTTTTATATCCACTGATATGGGTAATTTTGGAGGAAAATTATGTAAATTTTGACACTTTTTGTATTATACACATTTTTACACTCATTGCTGCGGATGCTCTAACAATCAATTTATCTCTAATTTGTGAATGGTTCATGGTTGGTGCTAATAGTGAATGATGTGACATTGGACATGATACCTGTACCAAATATTGCAATATCAAATATCTATGACATGACCAAAAAAAAAAAAAAAAAAACCGTTTTCCAATTAAATTCATCTAACTTGATAAAATTAATTAGTGAAATTAGCGTTGCAAATGACATAACCTTATTGTTGATACCCGATTTTGGTTCGGGGAGACCAAGCACACATAACATCAACAAGTGTTTGTGTTCAAGTTTATCAAATAATTCTTCTTTTTAGCATAGAAAGAGAAAATTAATTACATATATCCCTTACCAGAAATCCTTCTACATTTGAAAATATATAGAAAAGGGCAAGACTTATATATAGTACTTAGATGTTGTTCCTTAGATTCTCCTCCTAAGATTTTTCCATGTGAATTTTTTCACATAGAATGGAACTTTATTTTTTAGTTAAGTATCCACATGATAGAATTTTAAGAGAAGAATCTAAGGAACTGCATCTAAGGTATTGTACCTAAGTTTTGTCTATAGAAAAAAAAAAAAAGGTGGAAATACATTTTTAGTCTCTACATTTTGACTCTATTCTTATTTTGATTCCTACTTTTTAATTTTACCACATTTAGTCCCCAAAATAAAAAATAAAAAAAGCGATCTCGTTTTGGTCCTTACTGTCATCTTACAAACGGAAATTGTCTACATGACAAGTGGAGTGCAATGTTGGCACAGCAAATGCTAACGTGGTCATTAAAATAATATTAAAAAATTTATTTAAGCATCCACATAAGATTATAATTTTAAAAAAAAAATTTAATTTTTCAATTTTAACAAAAGTAAAAATAAGAGTTAAAAAAGAAAAAAAAAAAAAAAAAGAACACTCAAGAACATAAGAACAAGAACACAAGCCCAGATTTAAACATAAATATGAATTTCTTTTATTCATCATTTTCTATTTGTTTTTCTCATAAAACAAACACAAAAAATAAACCCACACAAACCCAAAAAAATTGAACCCACTCGGCTTAAACTCTCAAACTCGTGTAAATTCTCAAACTCTCTCTCTCGGCAAACTCTCTTTTCCTCACTCGCTAAGCCTGATCTCACCTTGTCTACCTCGCCTTCTCAAACCCATACCCTAGGAAGACATGAGCAAGAAGAAAGCAACAGTGGTGGCGATGCCTAAGAGAGGAGAAAATGCCACCATAGATCTAGTGACGGGTTTGGTGGTTTCAAATCTAGTGTGGTTGTTTGTGTGGTGGCAAATTGGCTTGGGGTGATTCAGGATGGCAGTCTAAGGTGGGTGTGGCTGTTTGTGTGGTGGCAGATTGGCTTGTGGTGATTCCAAATGGCAGTTGTGGGTGAGTGTGGCTGTTTGTGTGGTGACGGATCGGCTTGGGTTCAAATTTCTGGGAATGCAGATTTATTTCTAAGTTCGATTTTGGTTGGTGTATTGTGTATGTTGATTTCTAGCTATGCAAATCTGTGTTATAAATCATGTTTTTGTACATGTAAATGTGTATGTAACTGAGTGGGTTTAGATAAATTTTTTGATTTGGATTTGATTGGAGTTGGGTTTAGAAGGAATGGACTTCGATAGCGTTGTTTAAATTTTTTTTTTCTTTCATTTTCTTGGGATTTATGATTTTTTTTTTAAATGGTGATTTTAAGCTGAATTTTCTGGGTTTATGAATTTGAATTTTTTGGGTTTATGAATTTGGTTCTAGGTTTATGAATTCAATTTGCTGGGTTTCGTTGTTGATGTGTTAGAATTTGCTGAGTTTGATCATGAGTGAGTTGGCCAGTGGCTAGGTTACGTATGCTTGATTTAGGGATAAACTGAGTTCTTGTTCTTCATGAACTGAGAGTAGAACATGTTCTTCTAAAACAAATTTTATTTTTTTATTTTTTTCAATTAAAATTAAAATTGAGAATTTGAAGTTCTTTGTTTTAAATATTTTCAATTAAAATTATGTTGTGGAAATTTTTAATGCCAAACAAAAATTTTTAATCTTATTTTATTGGCCACGTCAACATTTACTATGCCAATAGTGAGATGACGGTAAGAATCAAAACGAAATTGCTTTTTATTTTAGGGACTAAAAGTGGGATCTATAGTGGGATGACAGAAGTTCAACAGAAATATCTATCGAGATCTACGAAATCAGAATTTCTAGATATGATTTTCAGCCCATGCTGAGATGTATGTGTAGGGTTTCTTTTCACACAACCCTAGACATATATAAGGCTTATTTTAAAGGTCATCACCTAAGAGAATACATGGAGAACACATGCAAAAAGTGACCTAGTGCCTTATTCTCTCTGAAAGAAGCTACTGCATCTTTGCGCCTTAGGGTTTTGTAACTATCAATATCAAGTTGTTAACAATATCAATATCATGTCAATATCAAGTTGTTAACTAGTTTGTTTTTTACTATGAAACTAGTTTGTTTTATTGGTTTTCCTGGATCATCATATTTTGTCTTATTTACTATTCTATTATGCATGATATTGACATAATATTGATGTTAGTTTGTTTTAACAAGGTTTATTCATAATAAATCTAATTAACAACTTGGGTTTAAAACTTGTTAATCTAACAACCGGGGTCTAAATTTCCTAAGAAGTGGTATCAGAGCGGGTACACTCTGATTGGATTAATTTCCTGAGTGTGATCATTGACCCCCGTTGTCATGAATCGTGGACAATCTCTTTTGATTCCTCATTTATTTGATGACACTAATTATGCGTATTGGAAAGTTCGTATGAAAGTCCTTTTGTAGGCTTTAGGTGAAAAAGTATGGCAAGCTGTTGAAGTTGGCTGGATTAAGCCAAAGGAAGCGCTGGTGGATTGGGATGAAGCAACAGTCAAAGTGGCAAATTTCAGCAGTAGGGTTTTGAATGCTTTGTTTTGTGGGGTGACCAATGAGGAATTCAAGAGAATATCATCCACGGAAGTTTCCAAGGAAGCATAAGCCATTCTTGAGACCACCTATGAAGGTACGAAGGCAGTAAAGACTATGAAGCTTCAAAGGCTTACTAGTAGTTTTGAAGAAATAAGAATGGAGGAGGATGAGACCTTTGATGAGTTCTATGCTAAACCCAAGGCTATTGTGAATTCTGCCTTCAACCTTGGAGAATCTATAGCAGAATCCAAAATTCTTAAGAAAATCCTTAGGTCCTTACCTGAAAGATTTCATGCCAAGATCACTGTCATTGAAACTTAAGTGAGAAACTTACATATCTTGTAAGGTTGAGCAGATACTCAGAGTGGTAGTGACTATTATATTTCTTGTCAATCACAATTTCCAATTGTAGGGCTCCATAGCTAAACACATCAATTTTTAGACCTAATGAGGTGTCTAATGTCTATTGAATAGACCTGCAGTGCTTTGGGCTCTCATGTAAGGGGTGTGGCCCACCCTATATGAGAACCAAAAACACTGCTCTAAGACTGTCTAAATTTTTTTTTCATGGGGAGTAAGCAAACGCCAATGTTGACAGACGGCATCGAAATGACCAATTTTGAACTCAAAGATTATGTGATGGAGGATGGTTTTTGTACCTTCTGGAGAAGTTCCGGTGAGATTTGGTGAAGGCAAGTTTTTGTTTTCCTGTGGGAATTTCACCGTTTAAGGTTCATCTTGTACGTGTGTATCAAATCAATAATTCCAACCATTTGAGATGTTCATTATTTAGTTTATATGTCATAGATTTTAAAAATTCCAATTATTTAAGGTATTCATTTTTAAAGTGTCAATATTTCAGGAATGCCAACCACTTAATTAATGTGTTAATATTTTAAAAATTCCAACCACTCAAGAAATCCACTTTTAATAGGTTTTTTTTTTTTTTTGGTGTAAAATTTCTAAATTTCAACTATTTTAAGATGTTCATTCTTAATTTTTAAATTTTTCTAACAATTTCAACCATCTACAGTGTTCGTTCTTGATATTGTAGAATTTCTATGAATTTCAAGTATCTACAGTGTTCATTCTTGATATTGTAGAATTTCTATGAATTTCAAAATTTCAACCATTCAAAGTGTCCATCGTTGATTTTATAAAATTCCTAAAAGTTTCAATCATTTAAGATGTTCATTCTTGAATTTGTAAAATTTATAAGAATTTCAATTATTGAAGGTGTTCAAATATGCCTGGTTAACTTAAAGTAAATAGAATCCGTGAACCACCCAGTTGAACCCGGGTAGTTAGCCTTACCTATTACAACTAATTTAGGACACTTCGGCCAAGTTTAATTTAGTCAACACTCGCTAATTATTCTCATTGCTTACAAGAAAGAAAGATAATCGATCGTAATCAAGTTTAGGTGTATAGCCTTTAAAAATCCTAATAAATCATTACACACGTGGATAAAGATTTGTCTAGTCACAATCATGCATAGCCCTTGGGCATATATATGTGTGTTCATACATAAATAGTGTATTTTAGTATTTATCTAGCTTCCATCACTGAAATTGTGACATTATTTAAGGAACAGATTTCTGGCTTAATTTCAGAATCCCCAAACTCTTCCGCAGTTGGGTTGATGAAAAATGCAGGTTGTTTTGGAGGAGAGAGTTGAAGAGTTTCATTTGACAGCATAAAAGCAACATCTAGCATAGTGGGTCTATCAATTGCTTGGTCTTGTACACATAAGAGACTGACATGAATGCATCTCAATACTTTAGATGGAGGGCATGACTCATCTAGTAGTATTGGGTCTGTTAGCTCTAAACCCTTACCTTCATTCCATAACTGCCACGCCTGATACAAGTCAAGTTTTACAAACAATGTTAACTATTATGTTCAAAATTTAACATATAACTTAAGAAGAGTTAACTGAGAAACTTACATATCCTATAAGGTTAAGTGGGTAGTTAGAGTGATAGCGATTATTATTTTTCTTGCCACTCACAATTTCTAATAGTAAGACTCCAAAATTGAATACATCAGTTTTTATTGAAATGATGCCACTCATTGCATATTTCGGAGACATATAACCACTGAAATGTTAATTAAACACTAAAGTTTAGTGTATGAACAAGCAATTATACACACAAACACACACACAAATTGAACTAGCTTATAACCCCTATACACGTAGGGTTGCAATATATATACAATGTTTGTTCTTAATAAGTAATAGATTGTTCACATTTATAATATTACATAAAAGCATTATAAATTCGAATTGAGTCTTTTTATATTTTTTTATTTTTAGACACATAAATTTCCACGTAAACATGGCACACAATTATAGTATAATTGGAAAGATATTGTGCATGAAATTGGACAATATTTAAAATCTATTGCCACTAAGCATCAAATAATAGGACAACTAGAATGACATTTTGGCACAAAATTGGAGTGCAATTAGAATCTAATTTAAAATATTGATTGAACTTTTTATCATCTTCTACTTTTATATATTTATAAGAATAAATTTTCTTGCTTGAAATGTAATAAATACTTACTGCGTTCTAACAACTCTATTTGTGTTTTCTTCTGATTTGTTCAATCCAAATATTCTAGCCATGCCAAAATCAGATATTTTTGGATTCATCTTCCATCAAGCAAAATGTTGCTTGCTTTTAAGTCTTTGAATTACTCTTAGTCTTGAATATTTGTGGAGAAAAATAAGTCCTTGAGCAATGCCTTCAATGATGTAGAAGCGTTTTTTCCAATTTAATAAATACTTTTTAGTAGAATTTGAATCAAAGTAGAAAATAATAGCAAACAAATAATAAGTGTTGATTGACTTCATATAAAAGAGATAAAATATAACCACATAAGCAAATTATCCTAGTAACAAACCTACCAAAGAGGAAGAAGACTAAGCTTTTGTTGGGCATGTACTCATAGAGTAATATTTTTTCTTCTTCTTGAATGCAAAATCCTAAAAGTCTAACAAGATTAGTATGTTGGAGTTTGGCAATAAGAATAGTTTCATTCTTGAACTCTACTAAACCTTGCCCTGAACTTCGTGAAAGTCTCTTTATTGCTATTTCTTGGCCATCAGGTAATTTACCTTGAAAGTATACTGCGTTAGTCATATCTTATTGAAATTATTTAAAATCAGTTTCCACTTACATTATTTAATTTTCTGTCTAGTTTCTACCTCATCATTGGGCTGAATTCTAAGAGATAATTTATTTATTTGAAGGATTGGATTATCTATCTAGGCTAGATCTAAGGTCAAATTTTGTACCAAAAATAAATAAAGAGAGAGGATTGGATTAAGTTAAGGTGGTAGATTCAAATGCCATTGATGTGTGAGAAGGAAAGAGAACTAACCTTATAAATTGGTCGGAAACCACCCTCTCCTACCGATGATCACTATCGAAGTGGAATTGCTAGTGACCGAACTGCCAACATCGGTCCATTAAACAACATTTTTTGTTATCGGACCTCTAGCATTGATTGTGGTGTGGTGTCTTTGGCTACCAAACCACCAACATCGGTTGTTGGTGTGGAGTCTATGGCCATTGGACCGCCGTCATCGATCGTTGGAACAAAGTATTCAACCATCGACATCGATTGCCAGAATGGTGTCTCCAACCACTAAACTGAAGACCTAGCAATTTGGTGGGGGAGGGAAAGCTACTGTGTGTTTTTGCAAAAAAAAAAATTACCAAATTTTCAAAAGTATAGCATTTTACAAATTTTTATGAAAAGTCAACAAAAATAATTTGCAAGTTTGACTATATTTTACTTGCAAACAAACATCTGAAAATGGAAAAATATTTTCCAGAAAATATTTTATTTCAAAACAAACGAAGTGTAAGAAAATTAATTCACCCTTAGGCCCTAATGCTTTTCAATTGGCAACTAAGAGGTTGTATGAGAAATTTTAGAGGATTTGGTTGTTCTTCTTTGAAGATGTGTCTGTGTATGACAAAAAAGAGAAGGAAAAAGAAAAAATGGTTTTGGGTTGGGTTATTCTTGTGTTGGGTAAGTGTATGAAGAAAAGGTAAGAGTATGGGGAAAAGTAATAAATTATATTAAAGTAATGTTACATTAAAAACAATATTTTATAACAAATTATAGGTGACAAATTGTTATTGGTTTTAATTTGAAATCACCACCTACATAACTTTTTTACCCACTAATAATAACTTCTCACTTCGGATTTGCTATAAAATTATTTTAAATATGTTGTGGATCTAGCATTACTCATTATATTTAAGAATAAAATAAAAAAGGGTTGTTACTAAGGGTGTCCATCAGAACCCGAAAACCGACCCACCCGCCCAAACTGCTCGGGCCGACTCGAAAACCGGTCGACCCGATACCGGTGACAGTCGGAGATGGGTCTCTGCCACCAAAAACCGATTTAGCCAGGTCGGATGGTGGTTCTTCTTCAAAACCTAATATACCCAATTCGACCGACGAAATAGAAGAAAGAACACTGGTTTTACCCAGATTCGTTCAGATTCATCGATATTCTGGTGAGAAGTTTGGTAGTTTTTGGTTAGATTCGATGAAGATCTTGCTTTTCTCTTTAGATCCGGTGAAGATCTTGGTTTTCTTGCTTATATCTAGTGGTGAGATGAAGATTTTGCTCAAATTTTGCTAGATTTTTACTTAGATCTGGCTTGATGTGGTGCTTTTGCTTCGATTTTGCTTAGATTTGGGCTTGATTTTTGCTTCGATTCTTGCTTGATGTAGTGCTTTTGCTAGAATCTGGGCTTGATATAGTGCTTTTTGCTTCAATTTTTGCTTAGATCTTGCAATTTTCTCTGAAATCTGGGCTTGTGTGGTGGTTTTGAGCTTCAATCCAGCGAAGATTCAATGGTTTACCTCAATACTGAGGTTGACTAACCTGACCGTCGTCCACGGGAGACCGATCCAACTCGACCCAAGGTCGTCGGCAATTGGCGGTGGGTCGTTCAATTGTCCTCCCGATGTAAGCGGGTCGGTTGCGGGTTAGGCATAAACCCAACCCAGACCGACCCGTGGACAACCCTAGTAGTTACTATTGATGAGTATGATAATTACAAAAGGAAAGGTAAGTCTTAATAAAATTATAATTTTTAGAGACTCGTATTATCAAAATTATTAAATTTTAAAATAATGATTGCATCTTCCAATACAGGGAAAATTAAATGAATCATTTCTTATTCACAAGAAGTCAAAAAATAAAAAAGAAATAAAAAGAAATCATTAATAATAACAATAATAATAATATATAATGGCATTTTTAAGTAATTTACACCTCTAAGTCCAACTACAATTTTCACAACTGTTGGTCAAATTGTGATCTATTTTTTCAAAAAGCATTTTTTTTAAGGCTCTGCTTTTTCTAAAAAATAAATAAATTAATTTCATACCACACTCTACTTTTTCAAAAGGTAAAATATCAAAGAGCTAAACCAAAACTCACCCTTATCAAGCAATCAGTAAATCAATCTTAACACATCAAAGTCAAGCATTTCGTAAGTTCTTACTTTTTATATGTACATGTAATACACCAATTATATGCATTAATTTGATAAATTGAGCATGAATTAATTAGTCTTACCCTCTGACTTAATTAAGGACGTACATTTTCCGTGGATATTTTACCAAGATATAAACAAAATAATCCGTTAATTTAGTTTTCTATGTTGTTTGCCATTCATATCGTATGTTCTTACTCTATATGCATTAATTTGATCAGTCCGAGCATGAATTAATTAGATTTACCTTGGACTTTGAGTAGGTAAATTACGTTAACGTTGTGCATGTCGCTCTCAGAATAATTCCCTGCAGTACTTGGCCGTGTGCTCCAAATCTGACAGCCAGTTTGGAAATGCAGATTTGTAGATGCATAGGCAACACAAGAACAGTTGTTGAAGCACTTGGCCTTACAATCCACAATGGTCAGGTTCTCACCTTCATTGAACTTGAAATAATATTGACTGAAATATTCCGACCTTCTGCACGCAGGAATCTCTTGCTCCACACATCGCTTTTCTGTATTAAAATTATAATAACAATCAACTGCAAGGACGTTACCTTCAGTCGTAAGTTCTCCCCGCCCAGTTATCCTCATCTGCGGGACCCTTGTTGTGCCGTATTCGGCAGAGATGTTGAAGTACGTTTCGTTCTCGTTCGATACGTAGCTAAACTTGAGAAAGGAAAATGATTGGCCCAGTGCAGATACGTTGAAATTTCTGTTGTACAAAGGCCCACTATTCCAATAGATGTCCCCGCGCCACAAGATGACCAGTTGATTTGTAAGATTAGGGTGGAGGCCAAAGGTAAAGGAGCCTGTGTCAAGTAGCACATTGCTTCTACATGATGTTAGAGACAAAGTATGTCCTGTTTTCCGGTTTACTCCAAGTTTCATTCCTGGTAAAACTGTGTCAGTAGGATAATCAAAGCTTTGCCACAATTCCCGCTTCACAAGTCCCTCTGAACTCAGTTCGTGCACTACAAAATTACCAGAATAAGATAGAACAGCAGTTATATTAGTGGCTTCTTGTCCGGAATATAGAACAATAGGAAGACCCCCGTTGTGTGAAATTTTCAAACTCCCGTTTCCATCAATGGTAAGACTTCCAGAATTGTTAAAGATTGGAGTGTCTCGATTGGCAATCCATACTGAATTTTCCAGACGTGCACCATCGTCATTGTGCCATATTCCTAAGTAATAATTGTTACTTGCAATGTTGAGGAATCCTAATCTATAGCGTCCTTCAGCTGAAACTAATTCTGCCCCATCCTTGATCTCTCGTCCTTGCTCTAATGTATCAGTGGAAGAATATGGCCTCAGGAAAAGTAGGAAACAGAAAAAACCGAGTACAAGTTTTCGTACCTTGCTTCCCATAACAAACAGTCTCAGATTTTTTTGTTAAGACGTGGTAGAGAAAGGGATCAGTTCATATTCAAGTGCAAATATGGGAGAACAAGTTAGCAAATGGCAGATAGGAAAGTTAAGTGAAAGAGTGTGCGAAATTATGTTGAATTAGCATTAGCAATATTGTGACAACCATTCATCCAAAAAAAAAAAACGTGAGTGTGGTAGGATAGGGTTGGGCATGCAACATGTGATAAGCCCGTAGGTGTAGGCCGTAAGAATTAATCAACTACCTAAATTTTAAGAGGATGCCTCGGGAGGAATTAGGTGGAAGGAGGACGCGCAAATCCTAAATAGTTGAAACTTTCAGTAGAATAGAATTATAATAAAGCTATGAATATATCATAGAGAAAATTAAAACATTTAATTTTTTGAAATTTAAGTGTCCAAATTTCTTAGTATTGTATGACAATTTTTTATAAACTCTTTTTTTTTTTTGTGGAGAAAAACTCTATAATCTACTAGCTTCTAAGCATATGCTCACGTGCGTATACAGAGATTCTTCTATTTTTTGGATAAAAATTAATAATTTGCATTAATTATAATTTTAATATTTGGTACAAACGCATAACACTCATCCCACCTCTAGGTTTTTTTGTGATTGAAAAATGTAGTAATCTCAAATTATAATTGATGCAAATTATTAAATTTTACCTAAAAAATAGTAACTTTTTAACGTGGGTTTCTAAAATTAAAAAAAAAAATTAAAAATTTAATGTGGGTTTAAAAGAAAAAAGGAAATATTTTCGGCCAACTAAAAAAATAAAGAAAGAGAAAATTTTAAACGTGAAGTTTGTTTCTGAATAAGTGGGTTAGTGAGAGAGTAATCTTATTTTGTAGATAATGTTTTAGTAGGAGTTAAAGATGTATTTTTACTTTGTTGTCATTTAGATCTGTCTCTACTTAAACTTAGAGAAATAAGGGTATTTTGAACAAAAAAAATCTGGTGCAAACAGGGGAAGCTCCTTAAATAATAGTATAGATATATCTATATTTATATTCATCTACTTATAAATAATATAAAAATGAATCCTTTTACTTATTGCTAACCTTTTAAATTTTTGATATATCGGCTTTCCAAGTCTCAAAAATTTACATCTGATTATAGTTTTTATTTCTATTTTTAATTAGACTGTAATATTAGAGAGACTCATATATATATATATATCAAAAGTTAAATAACATTTTTTAATTAATATTTAAATATAAGAAAGAGGCCCACTTAGTATTATTGCATTATTAGGCTCTCATAAAACATTGAGTCAGCCTATTTCAAGGCAATATAAACTCATTGGTAAAACTTATCATTGAAAATCAACTTGCAAAGAGAGCATGCCCAAGAGTTTTTATACATGTGCTTAAATTTACACTTAAACCATGTGGGACACAGAGTTTCAACATATCACAATGCATTGTACTACTCACTTAGCAAGACATTTTAATCCAGCCTCTAGGTAGCTTCGTCTAAGTTTTGATCACAAAGCGGCAACTCATTTGATTCTATACTCAATGAGCTATATCTAATTCCTCGGTGTGGTGGTGGGCTCTTATAATAAATGACATAAAACTATGGGTAGAAATCATCAGTGAAAATCGACTTATAAGAGAAGGGTACCAAGAACTTTTATACACATACTTAATCTTATACTTAAGTAACGAGGAATGCTACAACGATCTTCATAAATCACCAAAAAGTTATCTTTTTTATTTTGCTGGTATTATTTTTAAACAAAGTTTGCGTAGTACAAAATAACCATTTTGTGATATATAATGTAGAGCCTTAAAGTTCTTTTTGGGTATAAAATGAATTTAAGCATAAGAAAAAAGTAATGCTACAGACACAAATTATTTTACAATATTTTTACAAACTGTTGATGTGGCTTTAGCGTTTTTCAAATAGTTATTGTAAATAAAAATATGATGTTATTGATAGATCTATATTAGAACTAGTAATAAAATATGATGTTAGTGATAGACCTATATTAGAACTAGTAATAATTTGCCACATTAACAATTTCTAAAAATATTGTAAAATAGTTTGTGTATGTAACATTACTCTAAAAAATAATAAAATTTAAAAACTATATAGACAAAAAAAAAAAAAAAATTTCTACAGTAGATTGTTAATAGTAAATAAGTAATGTTAGTGATTAGCTCAAAGAGAACTATTAAAAAATTGACTTAAAAAATAGTGCCTTATTTGTCATGTATCCACTCCACGGGCCCGGCCCCCAAAACTTTTTTTTTTTTTTTTTTGGGTGATAATGTTCATCACATACATTTAGTGCACATTTTGAAGTTATAAATAAAAACACAACCTGTAAGACGAATATAAATTCTTTGTCACTTTTTGTGTAAAACACATTGTAAATCAAACACCGCCACCCTACATTTCTATGGGAAAATTTTCAATTGGGTCTGTCTCTCCCTACTTTCAACGCGACAGGGGGGTCCATGTAGCTGAAGATTTTGTGGAACCTGGGTCCAGTTATATTTGGAATTTCTGAGTGGAATGAAGTATACTTTTGAAATAGTAAGAAAGAAAAAAATGGAACGAAGTGCACCAATAAAGTTCCAAGGTCCATTAGTCAATAAGGCGTTTCATCAATGACCTAGACTGACAAATCTTCAGCTCCTAAAGCACGTAATTTTGATTGCTAAGGATAATTCCAGGGCAGGACTAAAATTAAAATCACGTACAATAAAAAATTATAAGATATTCAGCAGTTGTCTGCCTAGTTATTCTAGTTATCTAGAGATCAGAATTAAGGAAAGAAAAGAAAAGTTATCCATAGGTCCATCTTCCTTAAAAAGAACAATATTTATATAATGTGAGTTATCTTCACTTAACAATATAATGTTAGTCGTATAATATCGTAAGCTGAACAAATGACAAGGAAGCACCAATGATGGATTGGGAAATCAGAAGTATAATTTCATTGTAATTTGTGTGTTTCTTTCACCATTGACTTGATTTTTTTATTTTATACATAAGCATTTGATTATGTACATTTTTAGAGCTTTGTAAAAACTAGATTATTTAACCTAATTAATTAACCAAGTGAAATACTTAGGTTTATTATTTAGATTTAGGTTAAAACAAAATAATCATATCATATAAAGCAACGGAAAAGTAAATACCACAATGGTATGATGACTCAGGAAAACCAAACCGGTAAAAAACTTGGGAAAGATTTAACCTAGTTGTTCTTATGGTAAAAAGCAAATCCACTATGAAAGAATTAAAGTTTATATAATAAAACTTAGATCACTGACATTCTATTGCTACTTCGAGTAAAAAATTTACTACTACGACCCCATGATAGTTCCGAGTCTACAGACTACTTCTTTCCTAGCAAGCTCGCCTGCTTGTGACTTTAAGACTCCACTCAAAGGTTTTGGATCTCCTTAGATGTTGATCTTGTATGTAGCAACTTCTACAATACCAAATCTTGAGATTCTTCAAGAAATAACACCCGTAGAAGACTTTAGAGAGCTTTTGAGTACAAAACCCTAGATACAAAAGAGGCACACTTTTCTCTTTTTGAAAAGTCTTATAAAAATATGCTTAGGGTTTCCTTTATATACTAGAAGAAGTAGATTTGAAACTCTAATCCTTAAACGGCTTGAACTGCTATTTGGGCCGACTTAAAATTCTGCAGATACGTGTTTCGATTGATCGAGCCTATTTTTCGATCGACCAAACCATATAGATTCTGAAATCTTCTTTCTGCAGCTTGTATGTTTTTGAATTTTGACTTGAATCACCTTGAGCATTGTCTAATAATACCTATAGACTCTAGGATCTATATCTAGACAAGTTTGTGTTCACGATTTACCAATTGTTTTAAACTTGTAGAACCTAACAATTCTCCCCCTTTAGCAATTTGTGACAAAACTTACATACAAAATGAAATGCTCGAATACAAGAAAAACCCAATAAAATAAAATGCCTAAATACATCACAAATCCCAATCTAAGACTCCTAACCTAGAAGTGCAATAAGAGGTAGAAGGTCTTGATCATAATGTACCTATCTTTCTTGAAAACACTCAAAATAACACATCAACGCATGTGTGGAAAGAAAGACATATAAACAATATGAAGCACAAATATAAAAACAAAAGTAGACTAACTCTCTCCCTAAGTTAGATACATTAAAAAATTTTATTTTCTCCCTCTTTTAAAAACAATTTCAACTCCCCCTAAACAAAACAAACAGGATTCCCACATTTCATCTATTTCTCCCCCTTTTTGTCACGTATTGACAAAGACAACTCAAATAAAGACTAAACAAAAAACATACGCAACAAAAGTCAAGAGAAAATAGAAAATTAAGGGAACACAAAACAATTCAACTCTACAGAAAATAGAGACAACTCCACCTACAACTCTCACTATGAACAACAAAGGTTAAAAACAAGCTTCTCCCCCTACAAAAATAGGAAAAACAAAACAAGTTTTGAGAAAAATCAGTTTTGAGAAAAATTTAGGAGGTGGGAAAAAGTAAAAACACACAAACCTAACTTTAAAAAAATTGAGGTTATACATGAACACAAATATTCTCTCTTTCAATAAATGCAAACTTGAGACTATGTGACCTAAAAACAGATGGTGTTTGAACTCAAATCAAGTAGAGAAAATATTTAAACATTATTATCCATCATATCTCTTTAGAAAAATATTTTCTACAGTTTACACATAAAAATAGCATATACTAAACTATACAAAACTAAAAAATTATTCAATCAATTTTTAAATCAAGTTGAGTACTCAATTTAGCAAAATGTATGTATGTTATGTGAGATAAAAAATGAGAGATATGATTGCAAAAATGCAAGATGGATAAAGAAAAAACAATGCAATGCATGTGAAACCTAAACACAAATGATGCATGAAAAAAAAAAATTTGGTCAAAAATCTTAGAAACTAAAAATTTTTCAGTTTCGATCGGTCGAACATCGGTCAAATACCAATCGAGTCAGGCAGAAGCTAGACTTGAAAAATCTAGAAATTTTCAATTGATCAAAAATCAGATTCGATCGATTGAAATTCTGGAAAACTGATTTTTTTGAAAAATTGTAGAAGATTATGCAGAAACTACTCAAGCCAAGGAATTTCATGAACAAAATGCATGAGTATGAGTTTAAAAGTTTTTCAAAAACACTTGAATTCAACCTAGAACTTCAAAACAAGTTTTTTAATCATCAAAAACACAATTTTTGCCAACCCTTAGACATATTTTGTATCAAACATCATAGAAAACATAATCTTGGATGGCCAAACCAAATTCAAACTCAATTTCATGTACTAAGTTTAGCAAAGAATAACTTGTGTAGTGTGTGCAACTAGTAATAGCATGAGATACATGTAGAGTAATATGTAGATAGTAATCAATCACAATTTCTACATTATTCATCACATAAGTTTGAAAGTGACTATTACCTAAAGAGTTATATCATATAACTCCCACATCTCCTAGAAAACAAGTTTGCAATCGTGTAATTTTTGTATTTTAGCCTTCTAATGTACACACCATTTTTATTTCTTTGCCCTTTTTTTAAATTTTTTTTTTAATATTTTTTTATTCCAAGGCTACAACTTATTTTCTGTTTGTGCATGTGCTACACTTTCTCGAGCACAAAATCTTATGATATGCACTAAGGTATTCATGATTGGTTAGTAAACAATGGTGAGATGGTTATTTATGCCTTTCTCTTATGATTTTTTAGTCCTTACGATCAAAATCATGTGACTTCAAAATCAAAATCATGTGATCAAAAAATATAAACAACTACCACACAACATGCACTACATAGTTAATACTAGCAAAGTGTAGAAAAATAAGCTCATTCAAGCTAAACAAGGTACACAGACATATTATGTAAAAATGATAGGCCAACCTTAATTACATATTAATGATGTGTAATACAAAAGAAATAAAAATCTTTTTGGTTTCAAAAAAAATTTATGACCAAAACTAAAAGCACACATTATGCTAAATGATTAAAAATACAAATACAATGCATGACAGTGTTTAACTAAGCTATAGAGGGTACACAAAAAGAAATATCAATTTCTTAATTAACCCTTAAGTACATGTATAAACTAGTACATACTCACACAAAATTAGAAATAGTTTAGCACTTATATAACACATACAATTCAAGTTTCTCCAAAATGTCAAGCATGTTTTAAATCAAGAAGATGATATTATAACTCGTGTAATCCTCAAAAAAAATAAAACAAGATACAAAATAAAATATTGTTGTCTTTTTGAAAATTTTCGATGTTTTTGGATTTTTGAATAATCAAAACAACCTGAGAAAATAAAATAACCAAAAACTAAAAGAAACATGTCCATAAATAATTGAAAGAATTAAATCAGGGACAAGTCAGCAATACTCATCTTAGCAAGTCTTTTTTCACCCATATAGCATGAGTCTTTGGCTTTGTAAGTGAAAATCTATGTGAAATAGAGTGTATTTGAGGAATTACACCAATCTTCTGAGAAAGACTAAAATCCTGCAAATTCCTTTCACAAGATTAAAAAAGATCAACTGAAATAATAGTGTCATTATTATTCAAAACATCACAAACAAAAACAGTAAGACACTTAAATTTATCCATGATAACAGGGATCAATGATCAACTTTAGTTATAATAACCTAAATCAAGAGTTAACCTGCTTTGATACCATTTATACGTTTTTAAATCCTTGTAAAAACTAGATTGTTTAATCTAATTAATTAACCAAGTGAATAATTAGGTTTATTATTCAGATCTAGGTTAAAACAAAACAATCATATCATGTAAAGCAGCGGAAAAGTAAATAATATACCGATATGATGACCCAGGAAAACCAAACCTGTAAAAATCTGGGGAGGATTTAACCTAACTATTTTCAAGATAAAAAGCAAATCCACTATGAAAGAATTGAAATTTTGTAAAAACTAGATTGTTTAATCTAATTAATTAACCAAGTGAATAATTAGGTTTATTATTCAGATCTAGGTTAAAACAAAACAATCATATCATGTAAAGCAGCGGAAAAGTAAATAATACACCGATATGATGACCCAAGAAAACCAAACCTGTAAAAATCTGGGGAGGATTTAACCTAACTATTTTCAAGATAAAAAGCAAATCCACTATGAAAGAATTGAAATTTGTACAATAGAACTTAGACCACTAACATTCTATTGCTACCTTGAGTAGAAAACTTATTACCACGACCCCATGATAGCTTCGAGTCCACGAACTACTTCTTTCCTAGGTCTTTACAACAACCCAAGCTCACATGGTTGTAACTTTGAGACTCCACTCAAAGGTTTTGGATCTCTTTAGACGTTGATCTTGAATGCAGCAACTTTTATAATACCGAATCTTGAGATTCTTCAAGGAATAACACAGGTAGAAGACTTAGAGAGCTTTTGGGTACAAAACCCTAGATACAAAAGATGCACATTTTTCTCCTTTTGGAAAGCCTTATAAAAACGTGCTTGGGGTTTCTTTTATATACTAAAAGAAATAGATCTGAAACCTTAATCCTTAATGGGCTTGAACTGATATTTGGGCCGACTTAAAATTCTACAGATATGTGCTTCGATCGGTCGAGCCTGTCTTTCAATCGATCGAACTAGGCAGATTCCGAAATCTTCTTTCTGCAGCTTGTATGTTCTTGAATCTTGACTTGAATTACCTTGAGCATTGTCTAATAATACCTATAGACTTTATGATCTATATCTAGACAAGTTTGTATTCATAATTTGCTAATTGTTTTAAACTTGTAGAACTTAACAAATTATGTGCTAGTGTTTAAGCTAGAGTGCAACAGCTTGATACCGAGCTTGTTTTTGAACTTTGAATTCCTGCTCAGGAGACATGATTTTTGAGCTTGACATTGCTTGAGGAGTACGTAAATCAAATCCACCCAAGCCAAGCTAAAGTTTTTGAAATTTTTGGCAAGATTGGGTTAGAACATTGTAAGCAGACAAGTTTTTGGAATTTTTGATAAGATTGAGTTTAAATATATTTCATTATAATTATTGTTGAGTCAAATTTAGTCATTCATTACTTGGCCCAACTGGATTATAACCTTAGTTATGACTAGATCTAAGGTAATGATCGAGATTAAACATCTATTGCTGCATTTATTATATCAAATATGCTTGTTAACATTGTGGTCAATTGAATCCTCGGAGCACCCTGTAGAGTCTAGAAGTTTGGCTTTAACACATGCTTAGCTAGGAGTACACTTTTGCCAAAAATAAATTAGTTAATTCACACAAGCTTTAGCAGTTCTTCTCATTACTTACAGAAAGAAGAAAGATAAACCTAATTAGGTTTAGTGTGTACCAGTTATCAACAATACTAATAAATCATTAAACTAATGGATACAATCACACAAGCATGTCTAGTCACAACTAGTTTTAAGAGACATGTCCATACCTACTTCATATATACATGACTAGTGGAGTTCATTATTTATCTGGCCTCCGTGAAAGAAATGTGTGACAGTATTTCTGGAACAATGTTATGACTTAATTTCAGAAAACTCATATTAGTCTTCTAAATATGTGGGTTGTTCCAGAGAGGAGAGTTGAAGAGTTTCATTTGAAAACATAGAAACAACATCTACCATGATAGGTCTAAAACAGTATCATTCCTCCAAAGTCTCCAATCTTCGTGCCCTGAACATATGCTTACTTGAATGTTAGTCATTGAAAATGGCGTTTCTCTTTCCCAAGGATGTTACATATATAAGGCCTGTTTGGTTTTGAAGAATATTTCTTGGATTTTATATCAGAGAGGCCGAGAAGGAATATTTCGTTGCATAATTTTCTTGTACGTAATTATTTCTTGTGAAACCTTTGGATGCTTAATTATTCCAGTTGTCTAATGTAATGTGAGGTATGTGCTGTTTTGCATTGTCTGTAGGAAGTTCAACTTTAACTAAAAATTTGTTTTACACGTTGTGTATGTAAATTAAAGTTGCATTTTCAAGTTATAACACCATGTGTAAAACACACCTATAGTGTTATAACTTGAAAATGTGGTAGAACTTTTATAATTTTATATTCAACCTTAAAGTACTTTTCTTTTCTAAAAAAAAAAAAAACTTAAAACGCCCTATTTGTTTTTAAATAAAATATTGTTCATAAAAATATTTATATTTTTGTGTTTGTTTGTATGTGAACTAATCAAATACTTAAATATATATTATTATCGGAATGTGTGTAGACTCTCATCAACACATACCAAGAAACTATTGAAAATAATCCTTCAAGGCTTCAAACACAAATCAGACGACAAGCTGTAATAGATGTCCATTAGGTCTTTGCTACGTCGGCGGTATATACCGTACCGGCAAGCATACCGATATATATAACCCTCTGTTTCGTACCGAAAAAATTGCCGGCCATACCGGCTAATTTCGGGCAATACTGGCTGGTACCAGGCGTACCGGCCGGTACAGAAAAAAGTTTTTTTTTTTTTAATTTTTTTTTTATTTTTAAGTTTTGTAATTTTTAAATTTTTGTTAGGGCAGAATGGTAACTTACTTGCATTAATTTATTAGTATTATTTGTTTTCTTAGTATGCAATGGTAACTTTTAAGCTTTTTATTTTTTATGTTGTGTTTTTTTTTTTTTTTTTTTTTTTAATTGATACTAAAGTCTAAAACTATGAATAATTAGTTCGGAATTTAGAAAATGTTTTATGGTAAACTTTTATATTTATTATAATATATATACATGCACACACACACACACACACACACACACACACACACACACACACACACACACATATATATATATATATATTTATAAATATAAAAAATAACAGTATACCCAAAACGGTACACCGGTATTGACCGGTATCCGAAATATATCGTATCGTTAGCCAATATTTGTGGAACAATTTTCTGCCTTAATTTCAAAAACATTTGACAACTCTTCTACAATAGTGTTGATAAAATATGCAGGTTAAGGTTATTTTGAGGTGGAGAGTTGAAGAGTTTTTTTGAAAACATAAAATCAACATTTAGCAAGATAGGTCGATTTGTTACTTGGTCTTGTATGCATAAGAGACCAACATGAATGCATCTCAATACTTTTGATGAAGCATATGGCTCATTTCATTTGAAAACATAGAAAAAACATCTAGCATGATAGGTTTGTTTGTTGCTTGGTCTTATACTCATAAGAGACCAACGTATACTGTTAGTGGTTAACCATTAGAACTACAATGTGGTAGACATTTTTTGTTCTATTTAAAATCATTGATTGTTTGGTATAAGGAAATTTGAATGAAAAGAAAAATTATATATATACATATATATATATATATATGTATTTAATGAGATAGGCGTGTTTTGTTTCTTATGGCTTTCTACTTGTATTCACTTTTTTATGTTTGCTAAGTAGAAAGTCATAAGAAACAAAACACGCCTGTCAAGTAGAAAGCTATAAGAAACAAAACACGCTTGTCTCATATATATATATATATATATATAGAATTCACCAGAAAAATAAAGGAGAAAAATCTCTAAATCTTTATTAAACTAAAAATATGTTTTTAATTTTTGTTTACAAACTTGGATGAAAATTTAAGGGCTCCAAAAAACTTGATTGGTGAGAAAAAGATATTAAAAGAGATCATAATTTATACCATACCATAACAAGACTCTAATTTGAGTCATTTGACTAGAAAAGCATAAATACTCTTAAAATCAAGAAAATAATAATCCTAAACATAAAATTTTGGAAATCAAATAAAAATAATAAAATTATAAATTATAAAAATTAAATTAAAAATTTTGTCATACATGATCAATATTAATTTCTATGCTTTGCTGGTCATAAAAATGTCTTTTTACATTAAGCTGCTGTAGAGGAAGGAATCAATTCATGTTTTAAGTGAAAATATGGAGGACCAAGCTCCTATGCAAGTGCCATAGGGTCAGAAGGTTTTGTGCGGACCAAAGTGTTATTCATAGCCATGTAACTAAGTGTGGACCCATTAGTGGGGACAAGATTTTTCTCTAGTTTGGAGGGAAACTTTTTAAACTCTCCCGATAACTTTTATTGGACATGAAATTTGAAAATCAAACTATTGGATTATATATTCTTTATGTTTTTAACACGCATATCAAATTTTATTCAAATCAAATATTATTTATTATTCAATCAATAAACTTATATTTTATGTATAATTTTATATCACAAAACTTGAAAATTAAACACTTGATTAAATACATAGTTATTGATTTTTTATTTTCTTGAAATTTTGCAAGCATAAAGGATATACTAAAAATATGCAATCAAACGGTTAGATTTTCAAAATTCACACATAATAAAAATATATGAGGAATTTGAAGGATTTCTTTCCAAATTAGTTTGGAGAGAAACTTTTTCCCAATAGTGTGGCCTTAAGTCAACTCATCTTGCCAAATATGTCAATGGTTCCAAATTTCATCGGGTGACTGAAATAAAGTGGAGTGGACGCTTTTGAAATAATAGGAAAGAGCAAGGGAACATAGTGGACAATTGGAAGTTTATTTATGTCCATACTCTAAAGTCAATACAGTGTTCCATGAAAGAATGATAGGTCTTCACTCTTCAGCCCTCATAGCACGTAACTCTGAGCTGTCCAATTGAGAAGAAATTCTTTAAAAAGATTACAATCAAAATTAATAATTATATAATTTATTTATTTTTAAAATATGAACGTCATAATCATTAATGTTTAATTCTAATGATACTTTTGAAAACAGATTTGTATATAATATTTCTTTTTTTTGAGGAAAAATTGGAAACTTTATTACTGAAAACTAGCTACATTAACTTGAAGTATAGAATAAAACTAGTCGTTAACCCGTGCGATGCATGGGATAGTTAAATAAAAGGACAATTAACCAACATCACGTTAAGGTAAAAGAATTAGTGAGAGACTGATTTGCTCACCAAGAATTTAAAAGAAAAAAAGATTGATAAAAAAAATCTAAGAAATTTAAAAATAGAAAATTGGGTTAATAATATGCATATTATAGACATTTTGCTAGTTAGCATTTAAAAAAAAATGGATCTATTATAATTAAATAAAATACAATGGGAATAAATATTTAACTTCTATGCTTTTCTATAGTTTAGAAGTGTTGTCTAACGTAGAATGTTATTGGGTTGTAAGAAAGTTTTTATAAAATGTTAATACCATATATATATGCTTATATTGTCAATGTCTCACTGCAGGTGCATAGTTACTGAAACCTATAAAGTAATTTACAATTCTTAAGTTAATAAAGCAAAATTTTCAAAAGTTATATATATACACACACTCAAAACTGATATAAACTACAAAGATAAAAACAAATCTTATTTAATCGTATTAATAACAATATAAACAATTTAAAACATGAAACATTATCAAATTTATAACACATAATTTCATTATTTTTTACGTTGAATCCAAACAAATAATTAATTGAAATTAATCAAAACAAATAATTAATCAACAAAAAATCAAAGCTTTAATTAAGAAAACAAAAAATCACATGAACCCAAAATAAAAATTCTCAATAAAGAAAAAACATATAAGGTAAAGAATTATGATCAACCTATTAAGACGCAAATACCAAAAACCCTAAAACTTAAACCTTCCAAATTTTATAGAATCCCAAAATTCTACTTCAAAACCAAACAAAACTCTTCAAATTCAAAAAATTCATATATAATATACCAAATAAAAATTTACCACACATTGGGTTAGAAGACATAGGTTGCAGTTTTGATTTTTCTTCAAAAAATATAGATGTTTCATCTGCCGTATATAATATAAAATAATTATTAGAAATTTCAACCCAAAAACCAAACCCACAAAAACACTATCAAAATATAGAGATTAACCCAAACACTTAGAAGAAAATAAATTCTAAACATAACAGAACAATAAGATAGAATGAAAATTTCAGGTACACATGAAAGCAAATAAAAAAGACAAAACCTACGTATTTTTTTTTTTTTTTTTTAAGTTGAGTCTCTCTTCTTCTTATTTTTTTAATTTTAAAGTGAAGTTAAGTTTAGAGTTTTGAGATGGTAATTGTTAGGGTTTTAAGGAGAGAAGAAAGAATCCTACCAAGAGTCTAAATAATATAAACAATTCAAAATATGGAACATTATCAAATTTATAACACCTAATTCCATTATCTTTTACGTTAAATCTAAACAAATAATTAATCAACCAAAAATCAAAACTTTAATAAAAAAACAAAAAATCACATGAACCCAAATAAAAATTCTCAATAAAGTAAGAATATATAAAAATTTACCATACCTTGGGCTGGAAGACATAGGTTGCAGTTTTGATTTTTCTCCAAAAAATAGAGATGCTTCATCTGCCATATACAATATAAAATAATTATTAGAATTTCAACTCAAAAACTAAACCCATAAAAACACTATCAAAATATAGAGATTAACCCAAATACTTAGAAGAAAATCAATTCTAAACATAATAAAACAATAAGATAGAATGAAAATTTCAGGCAAATATGAAAGCAAATAAAAAAAACAAAACCTACACTTTTTTCTTTTTTACGTGAGTATCTCTCCTTATTTTTTTAATCTTAAAGTGGAGTTGAGTTTAAGGTTTTGAGATAGTAATTGCTAGGGTTTTGAGGAGAGAAGAGAGAGTCTTACCAGGAGTCTCTCTCTTTTTTTCTTAATCCTAAAGTTTTTTTTTTTTTTGGTGAGTCCTTTAAAAAAAAAAAAAAAATTCAAACCTAAAGTGAGTCATTTTTTAAAAAATTCTAACGTGAGGTATCTTAAAAAATTATAATTAATTTTTAATCTTCAATTTTATATTATATATAGATAATAATAATGATGTGATAGACCAACAAAATATATTTAATAGAGTTTTACTTAAACTAAACTATTGTAACACTAATAAATATAAGAAGATATAAAACCTAGAATAAAAAGAAACTATTTGCAAAAAACGTTATTTTAGGTCTAGGTGATTTATTTCCTTATTTTTAGGTTTTTTTAATGTTTTTTTAGGTCAAATTTGGTTCATATTATGGTTAGGTATTAATTAGGGCTTATTTTCGAATATATTTTCTTGTCCATCAAGTTTTATGGAGCCCTTAAATAGGCCTTCAAGTTTGTATACGTTTTTCAATATTATTGATATTAATAAAAATTCAAACTTTTGTCTATTGTTTTTCTGGTAGATTCTATATAAGATATAAAACCTAAAATAAAAAGAATCTAAAATAAAAAGAAAAAGAAAATAGTAACGACGTGGAAAATTGTGAGAGTTTTAGAGGTTTCGGTTTTATATATATATATATATATAGATTATAATGAAACATCTTCCATCCATACTGCACAATCTGAAACAGTAAGAGAATTCCTAGCCAAACAATGGGCAAGTTTATTATCTTCTCCACTTGTATGAGAGTAAAAAAATTGAGAAGAAGACCTAGTAAAAAACTTAGCATCTTGAATAAGAGGGTTTAGAGAGGCTGAATACCCCATCCTCCACCAATGCTTTCATGATCACCTCGCAATCACCTTCCAACAGAACTCGCTTAACCCCAATCTCTGCACCAAACTCAAGAGCCTGACCTACAACTATAGCTTCTATATCCTGAACTTGGAAAGCGTGTGGTAGCTGTTGAGATAAAGAGGCAATCGCAAGTCCCCAAGAGTTGCGAATGATAACTTCTATCCCAGACCCAGACTTGTTTTCTTCTTTGAAATTGGCTCCATCAAAGTTGATTTTAAAAAAATCTGAACGAGTTGTCCATGACACTTAAGGTTTCGGCACTTGTGGCTACAGGGGGGACTACACCACTAAATCATAACTCGTGCAACTTGCAATATATACGTTAGTATTGACGTATATATTTGTTATTTTTGTTTGATTTAACGTAATAGCAACTCAACTCAGGATTACCTTAATTTAATTGAATTGAGATCAATAATAGATCCACGACCACATTTATTCTTTTTTATTTTTATTTTAAAAGATAGTATTATTCGCAAGTGATGCACTTAATTAAAAGTTATATATATTGAAACTATATCAATAATTTTAGAGCCACACAATAAAAACTAATTAATTTTGAAACATGTAATACATATATGTATTGAGTTACTTTGTGCATACAGGGTGTATTATATAAATTATACATATTAAAACATAAAGTTATATGATTTATAATCTAAATAAATATTAAATTTATTTTAAATTACTTGAAACATTTGGTAATAAAATTTTAAATGAAGTATAATTTAAAAGTTTTTAGAACTTAGAACATAAAGTTTTATTCATAGTAAACTATTGGTAATAAAGTTTAATCTTTGATAACAAACTTAATAATAAATGAAAGTATAAATTGTATATTTTACTAACATTATCAAAATTATCTTAATGATTGCTAAACCACTTGAAAGTTGAAAGTTTAATAGAGTTTCTCCAAGAGTAAATTAAATGGAAATTATTTTAATACTCTTGTAATAAATGGCCATTTTGAGGATTTTTTTTTTTTTTTTTTTTTGGAGGAAAAAGACATCAAGCATGTTATTAAGCAGCTAGTAAATCGGCTCCAATCACAGAAAATAAATCTAGAGGAACAGACTCCATAAAACATAGCATTTTAGCACTCTTTACACTTTTTTGATGTATAATATATGTAAACAAAGGAGTAAGTGTTAACCTCATGCTTTGAGTAAACTTACTTGAGATGATTAAATATGAGATCTTCACATGCCTTATTAGTTTATGTCAACCTCTTTGCTAATCTAAGATAATTTCATGTTTAATCAAAAGTTATCTACATAATTCTTCACCTTATATTATGAACATTTTCTATCTTTTCACTCTCTACAATCCTATCAACATTTCTAGAGAGTGAAATAGTGGCATCATGCTCATTTGTAGAGAGTTTCTAGAATAAGTTTGCATATACTTGTGAGAGATTGGAAAATTTGGGTGCTCTCAGAAAAGGGTTTAGGCATCAGCCCCTTCCCTTTTCAGGATTATATGTGGAGTTGCCACTTATTATTATTTTTTAAATAATAAGAAAAAATACAATACAAATTCACATGTCCAAAATACCTCAAATTTCATTAATTGATTATACAAATACAATTTCGTCGTACTAGATAAAATCTATGTAAAAGAAATACAAGACTTTGGTCCTAGATACAATCTACCAAAATAAAATAAAGCACTAGCTAGTCCTACCAACCAAAAATTCTAAGGTTTGGTGGCTAGGTTACAGGATGACAAGGTGTTAGGCATCCACCATGTCCAGGCAGGGTTTGGTCTTTTAGACTTTAAATGACCATTAAATATCCATATTCAAAGTATGAAATGATATGCAACAAATGCCATGTCAAAACCTAGACCTAGGGTTAAACTTCTATTCAAGAACCTTAGATCCGCAATTTTATTTTATACAAAAAAAGATTTAATGAGAATGCTTGGTGAAAATTTTAGATCTAAGTTTTTTGGGAAAGAAAAAGAATGAATTTTTGATAAAAATTCATATTTGATTTGAATTCTTTAAATGTAAGAGAAAAACATATTTTTATTTTGAAAACACCAATTTTTTTTATCAAAAATGCAGATTTGATTTTTTTACTTAAAAAACCGTCAGATTTTTATTTGGAAAAATACAGATCAGATTTTTTAAAAAACATACTAGATTTTTATAAAGAAAATACAGATCAAATTTTTATAAATAAAATACAAATCAGATTTTATAAATAAAATATAAATCTAGTTTCGGTTTGAAAATGAAACAAAGAGAAAAATGCGGATCTGACTTTTGTTTTGAAAAACATCAATTGCAAATATAATTTTATTTTTGAAAAACATAGAGAAAAATTGCAAATCTAATTTGTAGGCCCAAAAGATAAATAAATTTAGGCCCAAAAAGCCCAATACAATGAATTTGTAGAAAGTGAGTTGGAAAATTGGATTTTAATGAATCAAACAATGAGTAAGGGGGATTTAGATGACAAGAAAATGAAGGTAGCCTAGTTTAATCTAAAGAAAATCATCTCCGGCACAATCCGAGGAGATTAGTTCTTATATATTTATCTCAAGTTTGATTACAAGTCCAACTCTTGATTGCTACAGTATTTTTCTCTTAATTTCTCAATCCCTTTCTTTTAGAGTCTTCCCTCTAATTTATTCTATTTCTCCTTTCCCATCTCCAACCTCCACGCAGACAATAGATTGTTTGTATTGATTCTTGTCCCATCAGCACCCTTCTAAAGTCTTTGGGGATAGCTGTAAGGCTGAAAAATATTGTTCAGACATCACTTCTCATTAATGAGGCTAGAGAGTTAGCTACAGAGCATTTTGAATGTTCAATATGTGTGTAAAACACCCTTGAACGTTTAGACCCCAAATAACAAATTATCAATCCAAGCTTAATATCAAACGATTAACATGCGGAACATGAATATAAACTAAACACAGAATTGACAAACAGTCTAAGCCAAATATAATCACATCCACAGTAAAAAATAAAAGGCAAAGATAAAGGGAAGAGAGATGTAAACACAAGGACAACACACAATGTGTTATTGAAAAGGAAATCGAAGCCCTCGGCGTAAAACCTCTCCGCCGCCCTCCAAGCAGTCAATAATCCAGTAGAAAATGTAGTTGGGATACATGAACAACAATAGATCCTCCAAGCCTAATCTACCGAATGTACCTAAGCCCTCAAAGTTTCTTACTCCAACGAGGTTACGCCGAAACTTTTTCTTTTCTAGCTTACTGGATTTCGCTATAGCCCATAGCATAAACTAATATGAATTGGTTCCTTCCTAACTGCTTCCCAAAGTACCAAATAAACCTTCTCACAGATATGGGTATGGTGAGAAAATGATTTGGCCAAGAACCTCTCAAGAATGTATCAATGGAGAGGAAGAGAGTAGAGGAATTTGAAGAGTCTCTTAGGTGAAGATTGTGAATGAATCAATTTTATTTTTCTCTAGGGTTTCTCTCTCAAAATTCTCTCTGAAAGCTCTCTACATTTTGTGGGTATAAGAGTCTATATATAGTAGTGTGTGTTTGGAATGCGAAGAGTCAGTTTTTCCCAAACAGGGTGGTCTGGCGGCTTGGCCTTGCGACTGGTCTGAGTCGCGAGTTAACGGCCTGCCCAGCTTGAGACTTTTGTTCTGAAGTGCGATAGTTGGCATGACCCTTCAACTCCCCTGCATGCCTCTCATGTGTGTTACAGTTGGTGGCTTGCTAGTCGTGAGTCAGCTGCAAGTCCTAGCCGCGAGTCCCTGCATCCTTGCACAATCTTGAGCATTTATTCACACTCTCTCACACACTATCCTTTCATGAATCCCACCTAAACACAAGGTTATTAATTGCTAAAATACAAGCAAATTTGACATGGAATAAAGCCAACAAGATGGTTGATTAAATTCAATTTTACACATTCAATGTGATGGTAGCAGCTTTCTCTTAGATATTTCTTAACTCCCATCTGTCCTGTACATTCACAGTGCATATCCTTATTAATAGAACTTCCTAGTACATCATCCTGGATGATAGGACACACATTTTGATCTTTGTTTCATTTAGCCGATGGGATATTCCTCCTCGGATCACCTCCCCTAACCTTTACAGTCATAACTTCTCATGAAGCTCACAGCCTTACGTCTTCCTGAGTATTGATCTATCCTCGGACCACTTAGCCTCCTCGGACAAGGCCCAAGGCCCAATATATATTTGGGCCTGCGTCCCTACAATTGGGATGCTTTGTCAATAAATGACAATAAGTTTTTGTTTTTGTTTTTTTTTTTTAATAGAAGATAGAAATTTAATGATCCAAGACTGACTGCGCTAACGCTATATCTCTTGCTATGGCTCTTAGGTGCTAAGTCCTTCAAGCCCACAAACTGCGGCACCTTGCTAACAGTCTGCTATAGCAGAGTAAGCTGAAAAAGCCCTTTCTATGTTATTAGTAAAGCCTAAATGCCCTACAATCTTTCTATAACACTAACGAGCAAGAAAACGGATGCGCTAAAAAGACAATAAGTTCTAAACTTTTTGATAATTTGATTGTTGTGGTGAATGATTTGAATCATGGATGTTTCCATTGAAATACCAGGAGTTTTTAACTAATTGAGTTAAAAAACTTTGGCAATTTCTAATTAATTTAAAGTAATATGTTCTCTTTTTTCTTTTTAAAGTAACATAGTTTAATATGAAAAGCTCTACTATTTGATTCTCTTTTCAAAACGAAAACCCAAAAAAGAAAAACAAAACAAAACTCCTCATCATAAATAAGAAATTCTTAAGACAATAAGATATACCATTAAATATGAAAATAATAAAATAATCTAAATAAAACCTTAATTTTGGTGGCAACCATTGAAATTTGTTAAATGTTAATTTAGATTTGATTTCATCAACTAATTTAAAAAAATGTAGCTTGATGTGAATAAATATGCAAATTATTGTAAGATCCCATATATGATATTGTAAATCTACAAACTAAATTAAAATTTTTTATTTATGATGAACGTTTAATTAATAGTAATTTAATAAATAAAAAGTAAATCAGAAACTTTAGACAAAGAACGTGTCTAATTTAATTAGAATTTATTTAGAGAATATAAAACCTAATTTAGTTCAAATTTGATTAGTGTTGAGTTCTTTCATCCAAAAAGATAATAAGATCTAATTAGTTTACACTTACATTAACCTGTCTAATTTGGTAAGATTCTAATGGAGAGCATAAATATAACAGATTTTATAGATGGCCTAAACCAAACCCACCAATTTGACACCCCTAGTTCTAATAGGATTCTAACCCCATTAAAAAAATATTTATAATAATAATGATGAGCCAAATTGTAAAGCCTCAATAGTTTATGTGATAAAATATTAGTCATTCAATCAAGTTCGTATTCAAAGATAGCATAGCTACTCATCAATGGTGGATGGGGTTCACCCATTAACCCCATGGGCGTGGGGTTTGTCACTCCAAAGTCCAAACCAAAAGCAGCCATCCTGGCTCTACTTAGGATTTTCACACAAATTCAATTACTTTAATGCCCCGCTTGTTGAAAAGCATGCATTACTATGCAGGCCTGTAGTAAAATATTTGGAGATTAGCATAAGAAACTGGTTTTTGGGTTTTTATATGCGAACGTATTACCCTTAATCACAATTATATATTATGGAAAGCAAATCAATTATATGCATTAATTTGATAAGTGAGAGCATGAATTAATTAGACTTACTAAGGAATTAAGTATGTTGCCAGTGGAATACTGGCATCTGTCAGAACAATTCCACGCCCTGTGCTCCAAATCTCACACCCAGTATGGGCCTTCTATATCCATTATAGATGCATAGGCAACACGAACAATTTCTCAAGCACTTGGCCTCGTAATCCTTAAGGGTCAGGTTGTCACCTTCATTAAACTTCAATCCTTAGGTCAAGTGGTAAATTTATATGGCAGATAGCAATTCACAAGTATAAAGATTTCCAATGTTGGATCTACTACTAACGCTGAGTAGATTGAAGTGCACTTCATATTAAATATTTACTTCTTCTTTTTTACCTAATATGTGATGATTTTATATTAAAAACTTTTATTTTATTTAGTTATATTTCTAGATAATATAAGTTTATTATAATATAAGACCTCACTCTTTAAAATTATGCACTTGTTGCAAGCTAAGAATCTTCTGCCCTCGGATGCTCCTCTATAGAAGTGAGTACTAGTATATATAATTAAAGAAATTTTCATATGTCATGCGTGACCTCGTTACCATCAAAAGTGATAAAAAAAAAAAATGTTTTTAATACTTATGTGAAGTAGTTATTGTCATTGAGTATACTTGTTATCCAAAGTGATTAAAAAGGGGGAAAAACTAAATTGGTATGGTTCTAAAATTTTAGAAAGAGAACAGTAATACTATTTTTATCTTATATAAAAATAGTGAAGACAACCAATTAAACAGGTAACCAGTCTAGTTGTACGTACATACTATAGATGAATGACAAAAATTTTGAAGCTATGGTATATTTAAAAAAAAAGTGTGTGAGGTAGAATGACCCACAAATAAAAATCTTGCAATGTTGTGACAAGGCCTTCTTGCCTAAAAAATTATCCATTCTAACTGTATGATATTCTTGTCACCCAAAAAAGAATAAAAAGAAAGTACCAATAAGGTTATGAATTATAAGCCAGTGATCGAGTTTACATATCTATCAATGCAATTAGTGTATCAAATATGTCTTTTTATCATTGTTGTCAATTGATTCCTTGAATCACCCACTCCACTAGAGCCGGATGGTTGGCTTTATCTATCACACCTGGACTAGGAAGCTTTTGCCCAAAAATTATTTAATTAATTCACAAAAGATCAATAATTGTTCTAATTGCTTACAACAAGAAGAAAGATAAACGTAATTACGTATAGGTGTATTGTGTATACCTCTTATTATTGAAAGTCCTAATAAATCATGAAACATACGACTAAAGAGTAAAGACTTGTTTACTGTCCCAAACGGAAATAGCCTTATACTACATTCATACATTGTTTTACTATTTATCTAACTTCCATAACTGAATGCGTGACATAATTTATGGAAACATTTTCTGGCTTAATTTTGCAATCCTCTGACAATTCTTCTTGAACGGAGCTGATAAAAAATGCAGGATGTTTTGGAGGTACGAGTTGAAGAGTTTCCTTTGAAAGCATAGAAACAACATCTAGCATGGTAGGTCTATCTATTGCTTGGTCTTGTACACATAAAAGACCAACATGAATGCATCTCAATACTTCAAATGGAGGGCATGACTCATTTAGTATGGTTGAGTCTACAAGCTCTAAACCTTGACCTTCATTCCATACCTGCCATGCCTGATACAAGTCCAATTGTAGACAGAATGTTAACAAGTTCAAAATTTAATGTATTAATTCAAAAGAATTAAGTGAGAAACGTACATATCCTATAAGGTTGAGTGGATAATTAGAGTAACATCGACTATTATTTTTCTTGCCACTCACGATTTCTAATAGTAGAACTCCATAGCTAAATACATCAGTTTTTGTTGAAACAACACCATTCATGGCATACTCTGGAGACATATAACCGCTGAAGACAAAATTGACAACTATACTTTAGTATACGAACAAGCACATATACAAATGTACTCATGTTCACAAATAGAATTAAATTGTGTTTACTTGAAATGCAAAGAATACTTACTATGTTCCAACAATTCTCTTTGTGTTTTCTTCTAATACTTTCTGCCCAAATATTCTAGCCATGCCAAAGTCTGAAATTTTTGGATTCATCTCCTCATCAAGCAAAATGTTGCTTGCTTTTAAGTCTCGATGAATTACTCTTAGTCTTGAATATTTGTGAAGATAAACTAGTCCTTGAGCAATGCCTTCTATGATGTTGAAGCGTTTTTCCCAATTTAATAGAGACTTTTTACTAGAATCTAATTCATAGGAAATAATTGCAAGCAAATGGTAAGTATTGATTGATTTCATAATATATATATATATATATATATCATCATCATCATCATCAACACATAAGAAAATTTTCCTTGTAATGAACATATGACCTACCAAAGAGCAAGAAGTCTAAACTTTTGTTGGGCATGTACTCATAGATTAGTATTTTTTCTTCTTGTTGAATGCAGAACCCTAAAAGTCTAACGAGATTGGTATGCTGGAGTTTGGCAATGAGAATAGCTTCATTCTTGAACTCTTCCAATCCTTGTTCAGAACTTCTTGAGAGTCTCTTTATTGCTATTTCCTGCCCATTAGATAATTCTCCCTGAAAGCATATTGTATGAGTCATATTTTACTCACATTATTTAATTTTCTGTGAAGATTCTACCTAGCCCTTGGGCTGAACTCTAGCGATAGTTTATTGATTTTAGAGATTAGCGAGTTAGGCTAGGTCTTACATACAGATTTTGTAAAACACATAAGAATAATAAAATAAAGAGAGAGGATTGAATTAAGATGGTAAATTTTATTGAAATAAAAGTAAATGATTAATTAAATGCATAATTTATTAATAAAATTTTAGGGCAGTTGGTAATTTTGATAGTAATAATACAAGTGGTCATGAGATCAAATACCTTTCATTTTTTTAAGGGAAAATAATACCTTTCATTTAAAAAGTTGAAAATTTCAAGTTTTAATGAATTTTAATCATTTAATTATGATATATATATATATATATATATATATTCGATGGTGTCAATGGGAGAAAGAGATCTGAACTCTAGATGTCTTGGTTGGAAACATCAGCAGGACATACTAGCTGAGCTTCAATGCCCTTTGCATTTAATTATTATTATAATATTTTCAAATTTAATTTCACACATATACACACAAAGAGAGAGAGAGAGAGAGAGAACCTTATAAACTGGTCCAAAACCGCCCTCTCCTAATTTATTTTCAGTTGAAAAATTACTTGTAGCAACAGAAATGCTTTCGAAGCTGAAGCTTTGCAAGTCATGGCTAGCTTGCCTATCATTATTTTGTTCTTTCACTTTGTCACGGACAATGGAAGGTATTGCACTGCCTCCAAGCTCTAGTACGAGCATCTTTTGCCTCTTCTTAGAACTCTCCCCTAATTAACATAAATGAAAAATATGATTTGAAAATTTGTTGTTGCTTTATCATCAGTAGTATATCTAAATTAAACATCTATAGTAGGAGCATTAATTAATTACCTTTCGCTATGTGTTTCTTCAATTTTGCATAGCATAATAGGCACAACAACGTGATGATAATCCCCCCTGCTAACACGATGAGCCATATCCACCACCTGTTTGTCGAGATGCTACCCTCAGTTTGCGCTACACATCCATCACTTAAATTAAAGGAAGCAGAAGCACAATTAACTAGAGTGGCGCCGCTATCATCAGAAAGTATTCCCAAGTAATCTATCGTTAACTGTGGGGAATTTGTTTCCTTAGAGTAGCAGAAGAATGTTTCATCCTTATTTGATATGTAGTTAAAGCTGGAGTTGAATTTTGTTAGGCGCGATGATGATGAGTTCCAATAGATTTCCCCGTGCAACAAGATGACCAATTGATCTGTAAGGTTAGGGTGGAGGCCAAAGGTAAAGTTGCCTGAGTCAGGTACATCCTTGCCTCTCCATGATGTTAGAGACCAAGTATGTCCCGTTTTCCGATTAACTCCAAGTTTCATTCCTGGCAGAAGTGTGTGACTAGGACAATCAAAGCTTTGCCACAGTTGTCGCCGTGAATTCTTTTCGCACAGTACAAAATTACCAGTATCAAGTAGAACAGCACTTGCATTAGTAGCTTCATGTCTGGAATATAGTGCAATAGAAAGATTCCCATTGTGTGTAATTTTCAAATTCCCATTATCATCAATGGTAAGACTTCCAGGATTGTTAAGGATTGGATTGTCTCGATTGGCAACCCACACCAAACTGTCTTCACGTGCCCGGTTGTCGTCATTGTGCCATATTCCTATGTAGTAATGGTTGCTTGTAAGGTTGAAGAATCCTAATTTGAATTTTCCTTCAGCTGAAAATAATTCTTCCCGAAACTTGAGCTCCTGACCTTGCTCTAATTTATCATGCTGGGAAGATGGCCCGAAGTAGAGTAGCAAACATAAAAGACCGAGGATGAGTTTTGGAATTTTGTTTGCCATAACAAACAGTTTTTTATTCTTTCGGGTGAGATGTTGTAGAGGAAGGGATCAGTTCATATTTAAGTTCAAATATGGTAAGACAAGCTCTCTTGGAAGTGGCGTAGGGATAGGGTTGGGAAGGTCTCTTATGCGAAAGGTAATTTCCTAAATATGTAATAAAAGGTAATAAGTCAGACTGTAGGCCCATAATTGTTAATCAATCGCCTACTTTGGAACATTAAATTAAGAGTAAGCGACGGGCGGAATTCGGTGGAAGGATGACTCCAAATGGTTGAAACTTCAAACTTTCAAAGAAAGCAAAAATTCTCATAAAAATGAAAATAAAAGTTTGAATATATCATTAGAGAAAATTAAAATGTTCAATTTAATCTTATTTGGTGAAATTTAAGTGTCGTTAAACTCTATAGTACTTAGTATTGAGCGAGTAATTTTCATCAACTTTTTATAGTGTCTTACAGTGTAAAACCTTTAATGAATAAAAATTACTTTAAAAAAAATTATACTCTTTTCAAATGTTACGTATCATGTTAAAGATTAAATTCTAGAAGGGTTGAGTTTTATACCCTCCAATTTTAACATGGCATATCATCATGTTACATATTAAAGAATAGACACAAACACACTCAATTAATTCTAATACTCATATGAAAATCCAATCTAATTAGGAGTTTATTGAGATATTATCTAGGTGTAGTAGGATCTATTTAGTTTTAAGTAAAATATTGATATGACAATATTTTATTGAATGGTGTATAACATGAATTTTACACCCTATCCTTACTAAATTCGGACTCATTATGTTAATACACTTCACTTTATTTGTGGTAGTTTAAGAGTATAAAATTTTTCAATCTGCCAAACACATTAAGGTGTATAAACTCTTCCTTTCTCTCTTTTAAAATTAAAATATGAATTAAGAGTTAAAAAAAAAATCATTATTAAAATCCAATGTTAAATACCTAAAATCCAACATTTCCAAAAGAGGATGACTACCCCAAACATTATATTTATTTTAATATTGATGATTTAGATTTCTTTGACTACCCCAAACATTATATTTATTTTAATATTGATGATTTAGATTTCTTTTAGAATTAAAATTTTCAAAAAAATTCTTACAAATAAATGAAAATACTCCATTGAGGTTGCATTTGGCATTGGCTGAAAAATGCATTTTTTTTACTATTTAGCTTATTTTTGTTACTATTTATAGGTCTTATTGTACTTTTTGGTAATATTCATGGGTCTACTATACTATTTCAACTAACTTTTAGATTAATCTACAGTACTTTCAGCAAAAAGTTTTCAATTCCAACTAAATAAGCTGTTCCCAAACGAATACAAATGTACTAAATTATAATTTTCTTTTTTTAAAATGCTAGATTCTTTTCTCGCTTACAGAATGTTATTAGCATTACATGTTATGATTGAATTTGTAAAAAGAATTTTACTAGATAAAAGTTAATAAAATCTTATTTAAAATCGAATATGTCACAAGGAAAATTAGTTATATTATCAATTGAAAAGGAAATTTTAACGAACTTGAATACAAAACCATAATTAGTAGTAATTTTACATTTCAAAAATCAAGAAAAATATTTTTTTAAAGTGAAAAAATAAAAATAAAAATATTATTCAATTAATATTTAGTTATAAGAAAACGTCTCCCTTATCATATTAGGCTCCAAAATGCATTGAGCCGGCCATGATAATAAATACAACTACTTTAATTCATAGTTAAATTCACCATTCACATATACAATAAGAAGTATTCGTTGTAGAAGTGCCAAAAAGCTTTCTTCTTATATGAAAAGCGTCGGAGACACTAACTATTGGGGCCTTTGACCAATTTAATTTGTCAAAATTTGAATTATAGGTAATATGCCGAAGTGATTAATGTGGCTCATTCACTAAGACCTATGTCCCATACCAACAAAAGCCAAATGGCTACATTTTTATTCTTTTTAGCACAAGTGGCTACATCTTGTTTTCACTTAATTAATAAAATCTCTAATTGTTAAATAAAATATCTGAAGTTCAATTACTGTCTACACCAAAAATCGATTGGTGACTTGATCTAATGATAAAGAGTTATCATTATAAGCAGGCACTATAGGTTAAAATTCTCTCCAAAAAAAAAAAAAAAAATTGATAACACATTATAAGATAACTATATTTATAATGGAATTGCAAAATTTTAAAATATGTAAACTATCAGTTTATTATAAGGATATTTTACTTTTGAATTTCATATCAATACAATTGATTACTCCAATCTCTTGATTTACTCTAAGCAATTAATCCCTCAACTTTTGCCTTGAATTTTGGGGAACGTAAATAATACTTTCCAACAACTTCATCTGACCGGAACCAAGCAGATGCTTTTTTTTTTTTTTTTGATTTGACCAAGCAGATGCTTTTGAAATAATGGTAACATGGTGGACAAATTGGAGTTCTAGGCTCCATAGTCAATACAACGTTTTATCATGGTTAGAATCAAAATTGACAATTTTATCATTTGCTCTCTCGCTCTCTTGTATGAATCTACTATTTCTTGAATTTTTCGCGTGCTGACTTCTAGCGGTCTATGCTGGGTGTATGGCACCAATGTCCAGCCCATATTACATTAGAGCCCAACTAAGTGAGCCGTGTGTGACATGCCAAGAAGCTACTCCTATTGTAATTAGGAGTTAGTGTGTTGAATAATTAATGCTTGAAGAATCCTAGTTCAATTATATTTAAAGTTGTGTTAGACCAACGTGCACCTTTGATGCAGTAATCATTTCACAAGTATAAATGCTTGTGGGGTGTTGGGAGCAAGGATCGGGATTCAAGTCTCTAAGAGTGAGTTTCACACATATATACACTTAAATTATGCTAGATTAGAAATTCTACCTTGTATCAAAAAAGCAGAGGTAGAAGCAGAGGACCTAATGATCGAAAATTCAATAGTAGGTCACAATCAAGAAATAGATCTCAGTTCAAAGAAACTAGAGAATGCTTCCATTGTGAGAAAATGATCACTTAAGAGAGATTGTTGGCATTGGAATAAGGAACAAAATAGAGGAAAATATGAAAAGAATGATAGTGAGAAAAATACTACAGCTGTCGTAATTGCTGAAGATGTTGTGGTGCTCTCTATTGAAGAGCAAAAGTGTCCCACCATGTTATCCCTATAAAGAAGTTTTTCACCACGTATAAATTAGGAGACTTTGGTACAGTGAAGATAGGTAATTCTAGTTACTTAAAAATTGTGAGAATTGGTGATGTGTGCATCAAAACAAATGTTGGTAGCACTGTAATGTTGAAGGATGTGCGACATTTTCCAAATTTAAGGATGAATGTGTTTTCTACATTGGCTATGGATCGAGCTAGTTATTGTAACTATCTTGGTAATGGAAGATAGAAACTTACTAAGGGGCCATTGGTTGTTGCAAAAGGACATGCATGTTGTGGTATGTACAGGACTCATGTGAAGACCTATAAGAAGAAGTTCAATGAGATTAAAATTTTTGAAAAGACTCTACAGTTGAGAGTTGGAATTAATGGTGTTGATACCAAAATTGTGAAATTGTCATTGCCTGATAATGCTTCAGAAGAGGAAGTGATAGGTGATGAAGAATATGAACATGTTAAGGCTACATGGGATGATGATGAAGTGAAAGACCTTGGAGGTCTTGAGTAGAGGGAGCAATATCCTCCACTAGAGATTATTGAACCTCATGAGAAGAGAACTACTGGAGAACATTGAACTGTTAGCTTCAAGAATAATTGGGCTTCTGATGAGGGAAAGCCAAGGGATTAGATTAAGGATATCCAAGATGAGATTAATTATTTGAAAATGAAAGGGATTGAAGTTGATAAGGTGTTCTCAGTGTTGATGAAGATAATGAAGAAGGTCAAGCTTGAAATTAGCTTGATCGACATGGATCTGAATTAAAGAGCTAGACTGAAATCTCCTCCCATTGGTGGGCTAAAAGGGGAGATTGTTGGATGCATGGCACGAAAGTACAACCCACATTACTTTAGAGCCCAACTAAGTGAGCCGTGTGTGACATGCCAAAAAGCTACTCCTATTGTAATTAGGAGTTATTGTGTTGAATAATTAATGCCTGAAGAATCCTAGTTCAAATATTATTAAAGGTGTGTTAGGAATCCTAGTATTACTAGGAGTGTAAAGCAGCTGAAGTTTCTTTTGTATATAAAAGGCATGCGTGTGCTAAAAAGAAGAATACACATAAGAGGAAAAAGAGAGCCGCATATAGAAGAGGTGTGTTGTATATTGAAGAGAGAACAGCAACAAGGATTGCCTCACAAGAAAAAAGAGAGAGTAGCCAAGAGGGAGCCGTTTAGAGAAAAAGAAGACAGCCAAGAGAGAGATCTGTGCATGGAGAAGAAAATAGAAAGGAGAGTGCAAAGTGTTATCACCTTTGAGAGAGATCATTTGTGTGTGTGTGAGCAAAGAAAAATAAGAGAGATTTTTTTTTAGTCGTGAGACATACATAAGAATTATTGTAATTGATTTGATAATAATGAAATTATTCAAAGTTTGTCCCGTGGTTTTTTCCTTTAAAGAGAAAGGGCTTTCCACGTTAATATTTGTGTTTTGTGTGTGATTGTAATTTTGGATTGCTAATATTTGTGATAATATTATTTGGAACCCATCAGTCTAGTCTCTATTGTTTGTTCTAGATCATCAACTTAATATAAACTTTGATACAAATGATTCCTAAGGTTTGTTACAGACCCTAAGCCAGGACTCAAACACAGTAGTCAACTTCCTTGAACCAAAAGAAACATTGAAACACACAAAAAAACGACGAAGAAACTGAGAAGCTTAACATAAAATACACATACTTCCTAAGTCCTGTGCTGACAAGCAAACAGCCAGCATTGAGAACAAGCATTACACAACTCACAATACAGCAGAGCCCTCCCAAAACCAAACATCACCTACCAGAACCAACCCAAGCCAAGCTCATTTAATACAGGATCATGCAGAACAATGTAGAAAAGATTAAGACCCCTCAGGAAAGCAAAGGGATCCGTTAAGAATGGAAGTTTTGAAGTTTCCTCGATTGTTAATATGAAACCTCACTTCCCATTGGATGGAACGGAGCATGCTTTCCTCTGTTATACATTGACCACCGCGGATGATCATATTTCTTTGGAACAAAAACTGATAAATTGTAGAACCCCAAGCCAAATCATAAATAATAGCTCTCAGGCTCCTTCCCTTTACTTTTGAAGTCCCCTTCCACTAACTAATTCCAATTGAAGTTGTAGTTGAAAATCAAACACGTCCATAATTTTTCCCAAAATTCATTTTGCAAAATATACAAGCTGTACCCCCCTTTGTAACCCTACTAAATCAACGTATCTCTAGTAGATAATCTGTTTAGCATAGCAAACGAAATTATAAATGCTTGTCTTGGGATTATCAATTTACTCTTAGCCCTCCTTGATTTAATTGCATTTCCACATATCTAGGTTTGAGAAATTTCCAGATATTGATTTAAGCAAAATTGGTTTATCCTAGTAATTTATCCGTAAGATGGTTAATTTGGATTGAATTTCCGCTAGAGCATCTTATCTAGCAATGGGTCAACTCCTGTCATTATCCTTCAAAACTCTAGAGAGTTTCATTTCAATGTTTCTTGCTGCATCATACACCATCCTAGGACTATAGTTAGTGTATAAAACACCATCAAGATGCCATCAGTCCAACCAGTGTACAACAGAGACACCTAACCAACCGTAAACTTCAGGAAATTCCTCCAGCCTCTTGTTCATTCTTGAGAAATTTTTGGTCCAGAAACTCCTATCCCTATGTAAATTGCTTTTCACCCACGCCACCGGCAAATAACCACCTTTCGCAAGGAGATTCCGTATGTGCTTTGAGAAAGCAGCTTTATTCCATTCCTCCAATCATTTCATCCTGAGCTCACCATTATTCTTAGGCAAGCAGACGTGACTCCAAGCCCCTTTTTGCATCCTTAGCACACGTATCACTTCCATTCCAAAGAGAGCTATTTAATATCTGCTCAAAAGCCTTAATTTCTTAATGAGTATGAACAATTGGTCCAATAAACTTCTATGCTGAAAATAACTGATTTTATTAGCTGGACTCTATTGGCAAAGGATTTTTTTTTTTTTTTTTTTTTTTTTTTTTTTTTTTTTGAGGACCAAAATATGATTCTTGTGGAGATGTTATCTACCAAAGGTCTGCATTCATGCTCATTTCATTTCCCTGAAATCAAAGCATCTACCAAGTATCATATAAATATAATACCTTCCTAGAACTCTAACAAACTCAAAATGTGATTCTTCAAGACCTTATCCACATTGGAGCAAAAAACCTCACTCTCTTTGGGAGTAGCAGATAAAAGAAACTCAAAAAGAAAATCAGGTATAGTTTACATATCCATTACTGCAAGTTTTGTCTTATATGTATACTTGGTAAACATTGAGGTCAGCTGAATCCTTGACGATCGGATGGTTGGAATTACCGATAACAATTGAGCTAGGACACTTCGGACAAAAGTTAAATTAGTTGACTCATGCAGGCATCAATCATTCTTTTCATTGCTTACAACAAAACGAAAGATAAATGAAATCAAGTATAGGCGTATGGCCCTAATTAAAAATCCAACAAGTTTGTCTTGTTACATTTAGGAATAGCCCTTCTCACACAGGCATGTACATACCTACCACACTCATACATAAGTACTACTGCATTTTAGTATCTATCAGGCTTCAAATCACAGAAACTGACAATATTTATGGAATAGTTTTTTGGCTTAATTTCTGAAACCTCTGACTCTTCTGCAACTTTTTTGGTAAAAAATGCAGGTTGTTTGGAGGAGATAGTTTAAGAGTTTCATTTGAAGCATAGAAACGACATCCAGCATGGTGGATCTATCCTTTTCCTGATCCTGTAAATATAAGAGACCAACGTGAATGCATCTCAAATACTTCAAATGGAGGGCTTGGCGCATCTAGTATTGTTGGCTCTATTAGCTCCAAACTTTCACCTTCATTCCATAACTACCATGCCTGATTCAGGTCCAAATGTGCATAAAATGTCAACTGTGAAGTTCAAAATTCCAAATATAGATTAAGAAGGGTTCAAGTGAGAAACTTACTTATCTTATAAGGTTGAGTGAATACTCAAAGTGATAGCGACTATTGTTTTTTTTGCCACTCATATGTGAGTACTTATTGTCCTCACATATGTACAATTCTATTTTTAGGTTCAATTTCAAAGAAATAAAAACTAATTTTATTTTTGACCAATTTTTTAATTGAACCTTTATTTTGAACTAAATTATTTATTTTCCATCATTTTTAACTCAATTTTATTTAATTACACCGTGCATTGCACGCATGGGTTAGCGACTAGTAATTTATAATAGTAAAACCCCAAAACTGAATACACTAGATTTTATTGAAACAACACCAATCATTGCAAACTCTGAGGGCATATCACCACTAAAGTAAAAAGTGACCAATGAACTTTAGCATGAACAAGCAAATACGTACATGTGCAGACACACACAAATTGAATTAAATTATGGCTGCTCCCCATCTCTAAGCTTTTGGTCTTGTACCAATATATCTGTCTCAGAATGTGTGCGTCTAATCAGTAATAAATAAATTAAACTGAGCAAGATAAGCTTCCTTCCTTTGCTAGCCATCAATGGACAATTTTGAGACGAGATCATAATGTAGTCAAAATAGTTAATTGTCAATTACTAGAAGCCAACCTCCTGGCTTTGTAGACCTTTCTTTTGGTCAGATTATTTATATAATTGCTTAATTATCATATTTGACACCCCAACAGTGGACCCACTAAGGTCTTATTCAAAGAAAATGCAGGAGTGGTTCTTATCTTTGTTCCAACATTTTTTGTTACAAATCTTAGTACTGTTTATGTGTGTGGACTGCACCTGGGATGTATTTGGAGGAATAGGCCCAGAAAGCATTTTAGTATTCTTATTTTTCTGAGCGTATTTGTGCACTCATTAAACTCTTTAAGTTCCACTTGTTTTGAGGGAATATTCATTAGGAAACGGCCAAGAGAAAATATTTTGATCATGTAAAGTTCTTTACCATTGACCATACCTAATGGATTCATTAACCAACATGCATCAAGTTTACCTAGCAGGTGCCCTTAAAATAAAACAAGAAAGAGAGGATAGAAAGAGTGTTGCTCAGAAAGACCAATAGAAAATATTTAGCATTTTCTTTTGAAATGGAAAGAAAAAGTAGAATTACAAGTCACTTCTGATGGATTTAGGGTATGGAATTGGTTGTGTATCAACATTGCATTATTGGTATGATTACTTTATTAGTGGGCAATGAGCATCATTTTTTGTAAAGCATATTCTAACACTAAAATAGCTCTTTAAATTTGGCTTTAGCTGTATAAATTAATAACACTCGGAAAAAGATAAACAAATAAATTTTAACAACAATACGCATATAGCCATATACATAGACATATATACTCGATGATTCTCCCAAAAAGGAAAAATACATTGGCACATGTTTGGTCCTAGAGGACATAAATGCTGGGTTGAGCAGATAAATTGTGTTGAATTTCGATTCTTTTTGAAGAGAAAAACATACAACCTGATTACAGTCAGCTGGCAGTGTAACTATAGGAAATATTTATCTATGAAAAAGTGTGGAGTGATACAACTGGCTCCCAAAGTCCATGGTCAATGCAATCCCTTGAAATAAATAGTGAATGAAACGTCTTCGTAGGATCCTAGTGAAGAATAGGGATTTTCAACCTTTCAAACGCAAAATTTCTTTTTGTTGGTTGAGAAAATGACTTGAGGAGTATATTGTTTTCAAGACTGATTACTTTGTCTGAAACTTTCAAATAAACAAAAAAAGAAAAAAGAAAATGAAAATCATTGTTTTCTATCAATGGAAGCCTGAGATGGGCAGACTCAATTTAAACCATCAAACTCTCACAATAGAAGCGAATATACTGCTTTTAAGTCTAGGGGTAGGTAAAGATTCTTCTCACTTAAGAAAAAGTGGGGAGGGGGAAGGGCCGTCTTTGTTTACAGTTGACTTAGACACAAGCTTTTGCTGGGTTTATCAATTAAAAAAGATATCCAACGGCTTCTAGAGTAGAATCTAGGTGCGAATGATCTAGCTATATATATATATATGACAAATAAAAATCCCCCATCTCATTATTTTGTGTTGCACTTTATACTGTTCATATATGACACATTTTCATATGAATAAAATGAAAGGTGAGATTGCCCATTTTAAACGACATATTGATTTAAAAAAAGAAAAAGAACGGTGATTTAAAAAAAAAAGACAAATATTTGGTTTGCAAGTTTATTCTGTTTCTTATGGTCTGCAAGTTTATTTGACAATTTCATTTTACTTATGCAGTAGAACGGTTTGCCTCTGTTTGCTTTGTTGTCTTGTTTTAAGAATCACAAACAGTAAATATTTTTGTTTGCGTTTGATGATAATGTTTTCTAAAACATGAGTTATTTTTCAAAAAATATTTACTATAAAATTATCAAAATAAGTCATTATTTTTTTATTGACCAAAAATAGTTTTCTTTTGACTAATTTTTTCTAATATCACCACACATGGGAAGACACGAAAAACTATTTTATACAAAATTTTTACAGCATTGATGTAATGTCGTGCCCAACACAAATAACTAAAATTTGGCTTAAAACTAAAATTATAGTGGACTTTCATATAAATTGTTAGAATTCGTGCACACACACAAATCAACAATTGTGAAATCCAACATTGCAATGGATGAAAGAGAGACCGAGTATTTTGTATGTGAATTAATCTGTGTATTTAATAAACAAGCTCTGATTCTTATATAAGAAGAACAGATATATAAAAGTAGTTTTGTAGAGACAAATATATACACAGGTCGTATTTGAATAACTCTTCTTATTATGATAAACTCGTTCATAAGTAAAAAATTGTTCTTAAAAAGGATAAAAACCTGCCCTTTGGGCTTAGAAAGAAACTAACCAATAGAAAACTGACATCTGTCATCTAGCACTAACTAACTCTACTATATAGAAACTACATTTAGTTTATCAGCTAATAAAACGACTTGTAGCTTAGGCTATATACAAAACTATTGTTCTTGAACCTCACATATTCTAACATAAATCTCGTACCTTAAAAAAAATCTTGGAGCAGCAGCCAGCAGATCATGCCCAGGACTCCAGGAGTGATGGTGAGATCCAAAGTGCACCAATACTGAAGCACAAAGTAGCTACTGCCTACTACAGCTACAACTCCATCGCCCATCAATGTCTTCAACTTCCATGCTTCACAACTACACACTACTAATCCACGCCTACCTAACCAGCTCACTTTCACAGCCACCATTGAAGTACTGAAAACCCATCATCATAACCATCACCAAAAACTCAACTTTTTGCCCAAATAAACGCTCTCTCTTGAATACCTACGATTTGCTTTGTTGGGATTTGGCGATTAAGAGTCATATTCAATTGTGAAATGGGAAAATTGGGTTCAAAATTGGTCATGGTTCGACCTTTTTTTGCAGGCAATGAAGAATGCTTTAGGCTGTAGGGAGTGCAGCTTGTAAAAGTGATAGAGAAACTGACTACACATTTGGATCCGCTAGAGAGTTTAGGGATTTTTTAGAAAATAACAATAAAACCCAAGCAATAGCATAAGTTAGGCAACGTTTGAAACTATATTGGTTTATAACAATTCGAGTCCAGAGAAATCGATTTCCCTGTTAATATTCGCTTACTTCACTCACGGCTGAGGTGGAAAAGTTATCCACGTAGGCTAAGAAAACGAGTTCACTGGACTCGTTTCTTATACACAAAAATCGAGTTCACTGGACTCGATTTTCATACATGGAAATTGAGTCCACTAAACTCGTTTTCCATGTATAAAAACCGAGTCTAGCGAACTTGGTTTTTTTGTGTAAAAAAAAACATGCCGTCCATAGAACCCAGCAATACTGACGAACGAAGAACAAAGAACAAAGAACGAACCCAGCAAATGAACGAGGTTTCTTGCCGACGAACCTAGGCACCGATTCTGACCAAACCCCAACGAACCCAGCAACATCGACGAGCAAACGAAGAACCCAGGCACCGATTCTGACCAAACCCCGGCGAAAGCTTCAGGCGATGGAAATCGGATCGGACGTGGTTTCTTGCCGCTGCTCCAGTGGAAGAAAGAATCAACGACGCACGCAAAAACCCATCAACCTAGGTGGCAAAGCACGAAGAACAAAGAACGAACCCAGCAATACCAACAAGCAAACACAGCACCCATCAAACGAAGAACAAACTCGATTTCAACGAAGAACAACGATGCAAACCCAGCAACCCAAGCGCTAATTCTGACCAAACCCCGGCGAAAGCTTCAGGTGATCGGATCGGATCAGTGGAGGAGAAAAACACGTTGGAGAGTGGGTTTGATTTGTTTTGGATTTGATTTTTTCATGGATTTTTGGGGCTTGGAAGTGGAGAAACCCAGGTGGCATTTGGGGAAAAAAAAGGAAAGGGAAGAACACGAAAAAAATCCGTGTAAGTTTTTTGGCTAGGTATACTGAAATCAAGTTCAGAGGACTCGGTTTCCATTAAGCTAAACCGAGTCCTTTGGACTCGACTTCAATGAAGAAAAAGCGAGTTCTTTGGACTCGATTTTTGGCCTACGTGGACACTTTGTCCAGCTCAGCTTCTGGTGCGATGGGAAATCAAGTGCAATATACTCGATTTATTCATCAAAATCGACCCCTCTGAAATCGAATTGTTAGAAACCAAAATAGTTTCAAACCTTGGTTAACTAATAATATTGTTTTAGTTTTATAGTTATTTTCTAAAAAAATCCGAGGGTTTATGTGATTGGTCAGTTTGATCTCTAGAGCCAAGGGAGCTTTTAACGGCTTGTCCATTTGAATAGACTCGCTTGAATGTATTTCTGTTAAACAACTTGTAGCTCAGATTCTTGTATCACATAGTTTACAAAACGACTTGTGGTGCACTTTTGCTTAGAGTCACCCCGTTCAATTGGCGACAAAATTATTGAGTGGTGACTGGTGAGCATGGAATGGGTCTTTAGAATGATTGATAGGGATTATGGGATAAATATAATCCTTTAGGTCTATTAAGTCATTAAGGTGTTGTTTGGATGGGATGAGTTTTGAGTGATATCTCTCAGTTTTCTGTTTTTATCATCCAAATCGTATGGGTCCCACAAAAATTTTCTAGTTTGGCTTAATTTTCAATCCTTATTTCTATCACTCAATTCTCTGATTTTTGAATGATGAGTTATGGAAACTGAAAACACATTTTAGCTGTTTTTAGTTCCCATAACTCTGTTTTCAATGGCATTTCTGTAAATAACACTGCATGGAGGGACCCACTGTCAACTCAGCCGCAATTTTTAACCATTTCTCTCTCTTTTTTTTCTTTTTTTTTTTCCTTTCTTCACTGGGTTTGATGCGTGCGTTTCTTCATCTTCTTTTTTTTTCTTTTTCCTTTCACACTAGGTGGCTTCTTCTTCTTCCTTCACTGTGTGCAGTTTCTGGGGTTTTTTTTCTTTTGGGTTCAGTGAGTTTGGGTACTGAAAAAAAAAAAAAAAAAAAAAAAAAAAAAAAAAAAAAAAAACTGCACTGAGTGACAGGTATGGGGCACACAAATAGTGTGAAAAATATTGAGTGATGGCAAGTGAGTGATGGTGCCAAACAGGTAGGGTATTTTGAGTGATGAGTGATGAGTAATGAGTGACGGAAATTGAGTGATGAAAAAAATGGATCCAAACAAGGCCTAAGTCTTTGAGTTACAAAATAGAGGAATGTTCCATGCCTAATTCTTTTAAATTAGTATGGGATAAATGATGATAAAATATAGGAGTATGTTTTATTTATTTATTTTTTTGAGGAATAGGAGTATGTTTTATTGATGCAAATAAATTAGTTTTTTTTTTTTTTTTTAAGAGGAAAGAATTAAAATTAGTTAATCATGATTAGTTTTATTGAAAGATTATAGAAAGTTAATGTTTATCTTTTAACTATCAAGAAGCATGTATAAATTTATGGACTTGGAAAAATTCATCCCCGAGTAAAAAACGGGTTGACCTTAATCAACTTGCTTAACTAAGGGCAAAAAACACTTCCTCCCTAAAATAATAATAATAATAATAATTATAGGGATTGGGATTGAGCACTTCTTCTGTTGGATGAGTAGACTCAGGCCCAACTAACCTAATACAATGAATTTATAGAGAATGGGTTCAAGAACTACGCCTTAGTGAGGATTACAACAACTAAACATTGTTAGGAGTGGATTGAACAATAAGGACATGGACTAAAGTGTGAAATTCTGTCCTCGGATCTTATCCGGTAGACTTATTTTTCCTATTATTTCTTCAGTGCTTGGTTATTGAGGTTTCAAAGATGATACCAATTGTTATAGTACTCTCTGCCCCCTCCCCCCCCCCCCTCCCTTTCTAGAGGATTTCTTACATTATTATATATCCTCCTTCAGTTGATCTTTACCCTCTATTTGTTAATCGTGCAGGTCACTACTTGAGTGCTTGTCCCATCAGCCTCCTTCCCAAACCTTTTGGGGGTTGCAGCAACCAAGGTAGCACTATTTAGGGGTCATTTCCTCATTAATGAGGCCAAAACGTTAGTTGTGGGTATTTAATACGGAGGTGACAGTTTCTCCTTGAGTTGCTCTTTCACCATGCTCCCATGGCTGACCCGTTGTACTTGTCTTTTTTCTTGGGATGCTTTAGGGGGCTGCCTTTGATGGCGTGCCGCTATTCCCTTCTATGGTCCCAGTTGGCCAAGGTCAGGATCGTCATCGGCGATGCTCCTTGGCAATTTGGGCATTCTTCGTTCATCCTCGGACATTTCTTCCTCCTTGGCGTGGGCCTTGGGCTTAGTATAAAGTGGACTAGGCTTGCCAAATTCTTTGTCCCCACAATAGCCCCTCAAAATCCTGCTGTCCGGCTCCTCGAACGAAGAGGAGAATTTTGATGTCCTCGGGCCTTTGTTAAGGCTTATTAAATCTTGTCCTCCGTCAGTGCCAGAGTCTTTTCGCCTGTCCAAGGCACATTCCTGCCGCTTCGGTATACGGAGCGCGCCCTCATTAAATTCTGGTGGCTCTGTGTTCCCCACGTTTCAATGGTGTGATGGTAATCTAACGGTGGAGATTTCTTTAACCTTATGCACGGGAAAACCCGCACGGTTATTTTTAATTGGAGGTATAAATACCCATTCGAACCGATTTGCCTCTTTACTTTTGCACTAAAGAGTTCTTGCGCACATATCTTGAGTTCGTTCAAATCTCCAACCAAACTCACGTCTCTCTCAGCATAAAAAGCCTGTCCGAGGAGCTCTTCCTCATTTTTGTGAGTCTTCTCTCTCTCTAACTCGTGTTTTTTTGTCTTTTTTAAGTTTCTTTCCCTCTTGTTCCTCCCTTTCTTTCGTCTTTCCCTAGGTCTTTTAGCCGTTTCTAGGGATGGGTAGGTTTAAAAAGTTGGTTGAGTTTGAACAGGCAATAGAGAAATCCATCGCCGATTATAGGATACCTAGTAACGTGGGTGTGAGATACTGTGAAGAAGGGGAGTGTCATTTTAGGAGGCAAGAGGGTGAAGTAGTGATTCCCATAATCGCCTTTATAGAAGGTGGTATGAGAATCCCTATAGGGCCAGTGATGAGGGACTACTTTAGGCATTTCTGGTTAGCTCCCACCTAGTGCGCCACCAATGTGTTTAGGATCCTGGATTGCATGGATGCTTTAAACGAGAAAATGGAGTTGAGGTTGACATATCACGATGTAAACTAGTGCTACAACCTCCAACACCTAAAGGGTAAGTCCTATTATATGAAGATGAGGGACGACAAGATTCGGCTTATTCAGTACCTCCCCGAGTCCAGCAAGGGGTTAAATAAGGACTTTCTCATCGTATCCGGGGAGTAGCACGACGGCCTTCATTGCCTGACAGAGGAGGGGACACCAGGTGGGGTATTTAGAGTAGGAGAAGGTTGATCATTTGCAATATCACGGTTTGCATTGTTTGGTTACTCATATGATTATGCTTTTTTTTTTTTTTTTTTTTTACAGATTTACACGCCTTCGAACAACACTTTCACTTAGTCAACCAAGAAGATTTGGGAGCAATCCTTAAGGCGGACGTCTTTGTGAACGAAGCTGACAACCAAATCAGAGCCGCTCACAAGATCCTCGGGTACGATCCTATCCATAAGTCATTCTCGACTCCGAAATACGTGATTAGGGCCAAAGATCCTCGGCTTCACAGAATCACTATAGCAGAACACGGGTTCTTGATTCCTGAAGGATCTCCTATCCCAGAAGGCATTCCCGTGGCAGGCCCTTCTTCGTCCCATCAAGCTGCAAAGGCCGAGGGAGGAAGGCTAGAAAGAGAAGAAGAAGTCGCTGATTTGGGTCCGTCCGAGGACGAATTTGGTGTATTCGGCCAAATTAATCTGTCCAAGGATCCCTCTAGTGACTTGGGTGACCCCAATTTAACTAAAGTGGATTCCCCCTCTGTAGGGACTTCTTCTCAGGCGAATATGGGTTTCAAGAGAAAACCTCAAACCAGTCTATTTTACCTAATTGAAGGCCAACCGGGGAAGCCACAATCCAAGCTTCCTCCTCCTCCACTCAAACCTCAGCCTGTTCATACCAGGTCATCTTCCACCCAGTCCAGGCTTCTGCCTCCTCCACCTCAGTCAAATTTGCCACTAAAGCCTGAGCCTACTAATCCTAAACACAAGAAGGACCCCAAAGGCAAAAGACCCATGGAGGCTGATAAATCTCGTTCCTCCCAAGAAAATGATGAAGCTCGGCGAGTTTCAAAACAGCAGAAGACAGGGCACAGGGGCCTTGATAAAAAGGTTAACATTTGGCCTGAGCCCCAGGCTTGGCTCCCTACACCAATGCTTCACGGGGCTTCCTTGATGGACAACGCCTCCCTCAGGGTCTTCCAAGGAGGCAAGGGTACCTACGTGGCCGATGCATTGGAAAGGTCCTTCCTACTGCCAATTGATATGGCCGAGTTGAGGAACCTAAGAAGGCACGAGGTTTGCCTTAACCTCAAGAGGTACGCCTTAACCTCAAGAGGTACCTGGGCATGGTAAGATTTCTGCCCTTTTGCCTAAGTTGATTTTGTTGCCAGTTTTTATCTTACTTTGTATTTGTTTTCCTTGTCAGGCTATTCAGGCCACTTATAGGTTGGAAGAGGTGGCCAACCACTAGAGCAGGGCCTTGGAGATGGAGCGGGATAGGCGCGTGGCCTCTGTAGAGGCCCTCAACAACTCTGATACAGCCCTTAAGAAGGCAAAAGAGGACCTCAAAGAGATGAGGAAAGCCAAAAACAGCGCTGAGCCTGGCTTGGTGGGCCCCAAAAGTAGGCTGAGGACCAAACAAGGCGCCTACGTGAAACCAGGATCAGCTTACCATTGCCAAGGGGTAAATAGCTGATTTGAAGAAGAGACTAGAAAAGGCAGAGGGGGCTAAGGGTGCCTTGGAAAAGGCTAGGGGATGAAGCTGTGAAGGCCCGCGAGGGGGCAGAGAAGGCTAGGGCCGAGGCTGAAAGTTCCAAGGAGAAGGCTGAGGATGAGGCCTTTGAGTTTGGGGTGGCCGAGACCCAGGCCCATCTCAAAGCTCAAGTGCCTGGGGTATGCAGGCTCTACTATTCCCAGGTCTGAAATAAAGCCCTTAAACAAGTTAGAGTTGAGGCTTCATCTGACTTTTAGAAGGTAGAGAATGTATACTACCCTCTTGCCATCCGGGAAACTGCCCCCTCAAGCTCCGAGGCTGAGGTTACTCTTAAGGAGGCTGAGACTGCTCTTAAGGAGGCCGAGACTGCTTTACCAGAAGCTGCTTTAGTTACAACTGCTTCTGATGAGTTAGCTGAGGGAGTTGAGCCTTCTAGGATAAATGAAACAGACAAAGGCCCTTACCAGGAAGCACCCCAGGATGCTGCAACGTCCTCAGCTGATGCCCAGGCCCCTCATGCCGAGGGGACAACTCTCCTCGTGGTGCCTCTATAGGCTATTCCCCCAAGTGAGGGCTCCAAGAATCCTGAGACCCTTTCTACTCAGCTCCCCTAGGAAGGAATCAAGATAAAGCTGAAGAAATAGGCCATCTTGGCTAGCTTGGGTTTTAGCTTTGCCCCCTCCCCTTCTTTTTTAGCTTTGAACATTGGAATTATTGTAATGAGACCTTTACATTGAATGTATGAAATTCCTTTTTTACATTATGTGTTTATTGTTATTATGATGGGTTCTGCTATTTATATAACCTGTGCTTTGATTATTAGTTAAACAATCTCAATAGTGTACATTGTTTTCTATTTTTGAAACAGCAGCCAAAAAATGTAAAGTTCATAATGATAATTTCTACTTAGGCTTTGATTAATAATTGAGCCACCTTATTACTACGACTTGCTTTTGCTGAATAGACTATAAAGGGAATAATCTTATAATATGAATCCTATACCTCATGAATAGGTTATCGTAACTGGTAAAAAATGCTAAGCGCGCTGCATTCATAAAGATAAGCCTTTAAATCCTAAAATCAGATGCCACAGCACAATGTGCAAAGGTACCCACAGGTATGTTCTAAAAATTTACTGACCTCAAGGAAACAGTCAGCTATTGACTATGATGGGGAGTTAAGTTCAATGTACCTCAGAGTGCCTTAGGTGATTTGAAAGTAGTTAATTTCCCCATAGGTTTGAGTCCGAGGACCATGCAAGACCTTGGTTCTATCTAACACTTAGATATTCGCCAAAATATAAGACATGTAATCATAATAGACTTAAGATTTGAATCGGAGAAAAGATTATATTAATAATAATACATTCTCAGATTATTTACATTCCATGGTTAAGGTACAAATTTTTCATCTAAGTCTTCTAAGTCCCTCCCAATTGGGTCCTAGCTTTCCCCAGGATGAGTTTTTGGCAGCACCCACAACTTTCCTCAACACCGAGTCCCCTAGTGCTAGTGGTCTCAGCTTCACATTAGCATCGTATCCCTACTTGAGCTTTTAGTGGTAATAGGCCAACTGGATCATTTCCTTTTCATTTTTTTCATCAATCAGATCTAGGCTCTTCCCTAGTAGTTTATCATTACTGCTTGGAGTGAAGGAGCTTGTCTTCAGTGTTGGGAAGTTTGCCTCTAAAGGGATAACAGCTTCGGCCTCATAGGTCATGGCAAAAGGTGTTTCCCCTGTTGACCGCTATGGTGTAGTCTAATAAGTCAATAAGACGTGTGGCAGCTCTACTACCCATCTTCCCTTAGCGTCATCTAGTCTCTTCTTATGCCCATTCACTATGACCTTGTTGACAGCCTCGACCTGTCCATTTCCCTGAGGATAAGTTGGAGTTGAGTACCTGTTTGTGATCCCTAGCTCGCAACAGTATCTTCTAAAGGCTTTGCTGTCAAATTGGAGTCCGTTATCCAAGATGAGAGTATGAGGGACCCCGAATCGTGTAACAATATTTCTCCAGATGAATTTCTTAGCATCCACATTTCTGATGTTGGCCAATAGCTCAGCTTCGACCCATTTGGTGAAATAATCAGTGCCGACCAACAGATATCTCTTATTTCTTAGTGTCTTGGGGAAAGGGCCTACAATATCCAAGCCCTATTGGGCAAACGACCACAGACTGGACAGAGGGTTGAGGACCCCTTCTGGGTGATGAATATTTGGGGCAAACTTTTGGCACTGGTCACATTTCTTAACATATTCTAGGGCTTCCTTTTGCATCCCCAGCCATCAATATCCCTAGGTAATGGCTCGGTGCGACAGAGATCTTCCCCTTGTGTGACTCCCGCAGATCCCTTCATGTAGCTTTTCAAGCAGTAATTCTGACGCTTCAAGGTGAATACACAGTAAATATGGCCTAGAATAGGAGTGCTTATATAATTTGTGGTCCTCAGACAACCAGAACCGAGCGCTTCTTCGTATCTTCTCAGCCTCTGACTTCTCATTGGGCAGAATATCATCTTTGAAAAATCTCACTATATGGTCCATCCAGCTAGGACCTACTCTAACTTGATGGATATGAACCATGCCCTTTGCAACCTCATTGGCTCTTTCCAGATGTTTGACAAGAATAATTCAAGGCAAACCCCCTGCCGAGGAGGTAGCGAGCGTGACCAATGAATCTGCATGGGTGTTTCCACTTCTGGAGGCTTGTGACAAGCTGAAAAGATTGAAGTCTGACTGCAAGCGTTTGACCTGGCTTAAGTACTCTTGCATCCTCGCATCTCTGGCTTCCAACTCTCCCTTTACTTGGCTCACTACCAATCTCGAGTCCGAGAACATCTCTACTGTTTTTCCTCCCATTTTCTGCACCATGGTCATTCCTTGTAACAAGGCCTCATACTTGGCTTCATTATTTGTGGCCGAGAAATTAAGTCTCAGGGATTTCTCTATGGTAGCCTTCTCAGGTGATATCAGGACTAGCCCCACTTCGGACCCCCTTTGATTTGCTGTGCCATCAACATACACCTTCCAACATAGGGGTTCTGGCGTAGAGATTACCCCAAATAATTTTCCATCTATGTTGCGCTTCTCTGCTACTATTTCTATTAGTGGTTCAACAAATTCGGTCACTAAGTCATCTAGGACCTGGCCTTTTATAGAGGTCTAAGGTATGTACTTGATGTTAAAAGCCCTCAGAATTGTGTTCCATATGGTGATCCTTCCATTGTAATCAGCAGTTCGAAGTATTGACTTCAAGGGTAGTTGGGTTAGAACAACCACTGTATGGGCTTGGAAATAATGGGGGAGCTTTCATGTAGCATGGACCATAGTTAGTATAGCTTTCTCTAAGGGTAAGTATTTGTCCTCAGCTTCATGTAGTGACTTGCTCATGTAATGGATTGGTATTTTAAGGCCATTGTCATCCCATATTAGCACCAAGCTCACAGCATGAGGGGCCACAACAATATATGCGTATAGGACTTCGTCGGCCTCAAGACTGGACATGATAGGTAGCAGGGATAGGTACTCCTTAAGTTGCTAGAAGGCCGTGATACAGTCTTCGGACCACTCAAATCCTTTCCACTTGTTGATCAAGAGATAGAATGGTCTGCATCTATCCGCTGACCTGGAAATGAATCGGTTCAAGGCCACGATCATTCCTGTAAGCTTCTGGACCTCCTTGGCATTTTGTGATGGTTTTAGATCATTAATAGCCTTGATCTAGTCAGGGTTAACCTCAATTCCCCTACGAGTGATCATATAGCCTAAAAATTTGTTTAATCCTACGCCAAATGAGCATTTAGAGGCATTTAGGCGTAACTTGTGCTTCCTTATGACATCAAAGGTGTAGCCGAGGTCTCCTAAATGCTCAAACGCCACTTTACTCTTCACCACCATATCATCAACATAGATTTCGATGCTCTTGCCCAACTGCGACTCTAACATTCTCGTCATCATCCTTTGATAAGTGGACCCTGCTTTTTTCAGACCGAACGACATTACCTTGTAGTGGTAGTTCCCAACAGGTGTTACGAAGGCCATCTTCTCCTGATCCTCCAGGGCTAGTGGTATTTGATAATAGCCATGAAAGGCATCTAAGAAGCTCATCTGAGGATGACTCACAGTTGCATCCACCAGCTAGCCTATTCGAGGCATGAGGAACGGGTCTTTTGGGCATACCCTATTTAAGTCCGTGAAGTCTACACAAACCCTTCATTTTTCACTTTTCTTCTTGACCATCACGGTGTTGGCCAACCATTCGGGGTAAAAAACCTCTTTGATAGCCCATGCACGCTTAAGCTTCATCACTTATTCCCTAATCGCATCAGCGTGCTCTCTTGACGGGTGCCGAGGTGGCTGCTTCTTGGGAGTGATGGACGGGTTGACATTCAGATGGTGACAGATGAAGGCTGGGTCAATCCCTGGAGCACCACAGGTATCCCATGCAAATACGTCAATATTTCTTTTGAGAAACTCAATCAACCCCTCCTTCTCCTGAAGAGGCAGTTGGGCCTCGACTTGAAAAAACTTCTTTGGGTCATCACCAATGACCACCTTCTCTAGATCTTCGCATTTTGCCTCCTCGGTAGTTGTATCAGGAGGCGACACCGGGGCCTTTGATTGCTATAAGTTCTTTTCAGCAGAGGCTGAGGACTCTGCGTCGAGCCAATGTGAAATGGCCGCCACCATACACTACCTTGCCGTGAATTAGGAACCACAAATTTCGAGAACCTGGTTCCCCAATAGGAATTTCACCTTCTGATGTAAGGAAGAGGCAACAGCCCCCAAGGTATGGAGCCAAGGCCTACCGATGATGGCTGTGTATGGAAAGTAGGTGTCCACTACGATAAAGTTCACCTCCACTATCTCTAGGCCGGTCTAGATGGGTAGCCTAATCATGCACTTTAGGATAACAAGCTTCCCGTCAAAGCTCATCAAAGGAAAGCTATAGGGCATCAATTCTTTCGGTTTTAACCTTAGCCTCTTGTAGAGGTCGAGGTACATAACCTCGGTCGCACTGCTATTATCCACCATCACCATTTTCACATCGTAGTCCCCGATTCTGAGAGTGATCAATAGCACATCGTCATGGGGCTGGGTGGTTCCAATCTTTTCTTCTTCTGAAAAACTCAGGACTGGGTGAAAATCCATTCTGGCCCTCTTCGGCTCTAGCTGGGACTCCTCGGCAGGTAGCTGAGCCACAAATAACACTCGTGAAGGGCGCATGCCTGTTCTTCTTGGCGCGGCCAAGATTACAGTGATCGTCCCGACGGGTGGCCTTATAGTAGTATCTCTCTAGGGTTCCTGATGGGTCTGGACTTGATGACCACTGGAATGATGTAGAAGGTGCTTCAGTTTTCCTTCTCGGACTAGCTGGTCCAGATAGTTCTAGAGGTTCTTACAGTTCTCCGTGGTATGTTCGTGATCTTGGTGGTATTGGCAATAAAAGTTCTGATTGCACCTTGTGGACTCCCTCACCATCTTATTCGACCCGTTAAAGTATGGCTCGTTCCTGATTTTCTCCAACATCTGATGTACTGGTTCTCGGAATATAGCATTGACAGTCTGTGCATTGGTTGCTCCGGATTGCCCTACGAAATCTCTCCTCGGGCAGTTGCTATTATATCGGTCCGACCTGAAATCCCTCTTTTCCTGAGGGATAACCTTCTCTTTTCTTTTGCCTTGCAACTGGTCTTCCTTTACTTGTTTATACTTATCGATCCGATCCATCAGTTGGCGCATGCTGGTGGCAGGTTTGCCAGTCAGAGACTTCCTCAAGCCATGCTAGGCTAAGAGACTATTTTTGAAGGTGCTGATGGCGATATCATCAAAATTATCGTCCATTTCATTATACATCTCCCAATATCTGTCCGAGTAAGCCTTTAGAGTTTCTCCATCATGCATGGATAAAGACAATAACGCACTCAAGGGCCGAGGAGCTCTGCTGTTTGTAACGAAACGGGAGCCAAAGGCTTGGGTTAACTGCCTATACAAATCTATGGAATTCATTTTTAAGCCATTGAACCACATCATCGCCACTGGTCCTAAGCTAGATGGGAAAACCTTGCACATCAGTGCCTTGTTTTTAGAATGGACAGCCATCATTTGGTTAAACTAGCTCACATGCTCCACGGGGTCTATTTTGCCGTTATAAATGATGAAGGTTGGCTGCTGGAATCATCGAGGAAGCGTAGCCCCTTCTATTTGGTGTGTGAAAGGTGATTTGGAGAATTGATCCAGTGCCCTGCTCATGGCATCGCTTCCCAAGCCCCTAGGAGATGGACTTTTACATTTATGCCTCCGGCGGTGCTCCTCTTCGTGAGAGAAGGTCTCGCTTTGAGGAGTTCTCAACTTTTGCCTATAGTCATCATCACTTTCATCATCGGAGGGCATGTCAGGGCTAGAGCGAGACCGCCTTCGTTGTACATGGCGCAGCTTTCTCTTCAAGTCGTCTATCTCTCGCTGCATGGCCTGTTTGTCATTCTGTCTCTAGGATACGTGACTTAATTTCTTCTTGTTGCATGGCCCGATTGTTATTTTTTCTCTAGGGCACACGATTGCCCACACGAGAGTGGCTTCTACTGGTTTGAGTGGTGTGCACACTTCCCTCTCGAAACCTTCCATTCTCTTCATTTCGATCACGCTTAGGGTTGGGAAAGTTACCCTGTTGTTGGGATCTAGCCGGTTCAGGCTGATGGGAGTCTACTTGATGAGGGCCTGATCCTACCATGCTTGACTGTTGCCCTTACTAACAAACAAGTTCTTCCCACAGACGGCGCCAATTGTAGGGACTGGGATTGAGCACTTATTCTATTGGATGAGTGGACTCAGGCCCAACTAGCCTAATACAATGAATTGATAGAGAATGCGTTCAAGAACTAGGCCTTAGTGAGGATTACAACAACTAGACATTGTTAGGAGTGGATTGAACAACAAGGACGTGGACTAGAGTGTGAAATTCTGTCTTCGGACCTCATCCGGTAGACTTATTTTTCCTATTATTTCTTCAGTGCTTGGTTACCAAAGTTTCAAAGATAATACCAATTGTTATAGTACTCTCTGCCCCCTCCCCTCCTTTCTAGAGGATTTCTTACATTGTATATATCCTCCTTCAATTGATTTTGGCCCTCCATTTGTTTATCGTGCAGGTCACTACTTGAGTGCTTGTCCCATCAGCCACATTTCCAAACCTTCTGTGGGTTGTAACAACCAAGGTAGCACTGTTCATGGGTCATTTCCTCATTAATGCGGTCAGAACGTTAGTTGTGGGTGTTTAATGTGGAGGTGACAGTTTCTCTTTGAATTGCTCTTTCACCATGCTCTCATGGCTGACCCGTTGTACTTGTCTTTTTTCTTGGGATGCTCTAGGGGGCTGCCTTTGATGGCGTGCCGCTATTCCCTTCTATGGTCCTAGTTGGACGAGGTCAGGATCGTCCTCGGTGATGCTCCTTGGCAATTTTGGTCTTCTTCGTTCGTACTCGAACATTTTTTCCTCCTCGGCGTAGGCCTTGGGCTTAGTATAAAGTGGACTGAGCTTGCCAAATTCTTTGTTCCCACAATAATAATAATAATAATAATAATAATAATAATAATAATAATCATTTTTTTTTTCATTTTGGTACATTGTTTCTTATACCCAGTGTCAACTCCACTATATAAGCAATTGATGCGGTTGCCTAAGGCCCCAAGTAGAAAAAAAAAAACCCCAAATTTTAATTTCATTAAACCTAAATATTAGCCGATAAATAAAATAATTTTTTTATCAGATGAAAAACAAGAAAAAAAGAGAAAAATGCTACATTCACAACACTTTTCACAACACTTTTACAACAAATTCTAAGTAGCAAGTAGTTACAAACTATTATTGATTACAAAAAAATAATTTCAGTGATGCGAAAAATATTGTGAAAGTAGCACTTCTAAAAAAAAAAAAAAAAATCAATACACATAAAAAATCACAACATTTTTCATAGTAGTTAAGTTGACAAACTTAGCACTATCAATCTACTACATCAACATGTCTGAAAAGTTTTTAAAATTTTTTTGTGTTTATAGACTTTCGAAAAAAAAATTCTACCTAATTCATGTTAATTAGTAATAATTTTGCAAAATAGGATAATAGAGTTAAAGTAATATTTAATTTTTTTAAGTCATATTTAAATATATAAAACGTCTCAATTTCAATTTTCGCCTAATTTTGCATCTAAAGCAAAATAATAGAGTTTAAGTGATATTTAATTTCTTTAAAGTCATATTTAAATATATAAAAGGCTTCAATTTCGGTTTCCTTAGGCTCTAAATTGCATCACACTGCTCCTACTTATACAATTTGTTATATAGCTGTGTTGGTAGAAAAATACAATTGTCACTGGCTCTTCATCTGGCCTCTATCTTTGAAACTGATACCTTATTTATGGAGAAATTCTCCAACTCGGTTTTGGACAAACTCCTGTTAATAAAAAATCCTAGTTGTTTTTGTGGAACTAGTGACACAGTTTCATTAGTAATCCTGGAAACAACATCTGACATGGAAGGCCTATCTATTGGACTGTCTTGTACACACAGAAGACCTATGTGGATGCACCTCAAAACATCATTTAATGGATAGGAATCATCTAATGTTGGATCTGCAACCTCTAAGCATTTTCCTTCTCTCCACAATTCCCATGCCTGAAAAAGAGATGAAGAAAGGTGAAAGTTATATCTTGAATAGAAAAGGAATTGGTCTCATAGATGAAGCAATCTATGGACAAGGATCACATAAAATAGGAACTTACATATCCAAAAGGTTAAGCGATTCCTCTTGATGACAAAAATTGTTATTCTTTTTGCCATTCAATAGTACTCCAAAGCTAAATACATCAGACTTCATTGAAAATGTGCCCTTAATTGCATACTCAGGAGACATATATCCACTGAATAAAAGAATTCAACAAAACTTTTAGTATATTAAGGCACTATGCATATAAGAATACACACGCATACTTGTTCACATGCTCAGTGATAGATGAATGAATTTACTTACTATGTTCCAACAACTCTCTTCGTGTTTGCTTCAGATTCATCTTGCCCAAATATTCTTGCCATGCCAAAATCAGAAATCTTTGGGTTCATCTCAACATCAAGTAAGATGTTACTTGCTTTTAGATCTCTATGTACTATTCTCAATCTAGAATATTTGTGAAGGTAAAGAAGACCTTGAGCAATCCCTTCTATGATTTTGAAACGTTTTTTCCAATCTAATTGATCATTTTTCGTAGGATCTATCCATGAGCAATTTGTGGAAGTAAGTACAAGCATTGAATAATATGAAAACAAAAAATTGTCACCTGTAAAAGAATTTTAAGAGTGAAAATTTGCTAACCAAAGAGCAAGAAATCCAAGCTTTTTTTATGCATGTACTCATATATCAATATCTTCTCTTCTCTTTGGATGCAGAACCCAACAATTCTGACTAGATTTGTGTACTGCAGCTTGGCAATTAATACAAGTTCATTCTTGAACTCCACAACTCCTTGCCCAGAACTTTCTGAGAGCCTCTTTATTGCAACTTCTTGACCATTGGCTAATATTCCCTGAAAAATAACTAACAAATTATCCCTAATATTTCAATTTACGATTAATTCTTAAATCATTTTGTTTTAAAGGGTCTCTGAAGTATACCGTATAAACAGGCCCAAAACCACCTTCTCCTAACTTATTTGTAGTTGCAAAATTTTTTGTGGCTTCTGCTATACTTTCAAAGCTGAAAAATTCTAATGCACTACTCTTCTTCCTGTCTTTTTCAAATAGTTTTCTCTTCCTAGGTATGCTAGCATGACTTGTGCTAGCTCCTAACTCACATTGTAAGATTTCTTGCTCTGCTTTCCTCTCGCCTGTTAATCAGTAATCACATAGTAAAACTCAAATGTGATTATAATTAACTAATAACTAGTAATGTTCATACATTATTTTGATTTGTTCAGAGAGATTACCTTTTTCTTTGCATTTTCTTTGAATGAAATTGTATAACAAGCAACAAACTAGTAGAACTACAATCCCAGTCATAGATAAGACAAGCCATATCCACCACATAGTTGCTGAAACAAATAATAGTTACCACCAATCCTATGTGCAGAACACGTGCAAGTGTGTGTATTATGAGATTATTGAGAAGCGTGCCAGAGCTATCATTGAAGGGGATAAAAATCAAACATGATGGATACATGTGCCTGACGACAGTAAATAATATAAGGTGACGGATCAAGGTTCTGGACGGGAAGAATGCATGACGGGTGGTCCTAGACGGATGGAATCCTTGGTGTATGGACACGAGGGCAACTAATGTCAAGGCCATGTGGCACCTACGTGGCTTAAGTGAACTCCAAGGAAATATTAAATGGAAATATCTTGTGCTCTTCGTCTGGTCTTGGTCAAGGAAATCCTATATGGGAAGAATCCCACGAAATAATTACGTTTATTAAAATTTTCTCTATAAGGAAAGATCTTTCTGCCCAAGGAACAAGAGTCGGTTCTACACTATTATAAAAACCCCAAAAGCACTCCCAAGCAAAAGTACGCATAATTGACCCCAGCTCTGGCACTCTAGAGTTGTGAGAAGCTTTCTAACTTAACCTTCGGCTGACGATTTTTGGCATCATCAATCATCATAGAGGGTTAAAGTCTAAATAATTAAACTATTGGGGAAGGCTCACATCTGAGGTAAATTTACCTTTTTTTGGCACAAGAAAATAGAGATCCATGCTGTAAGAATTGTTGCTTTCTTTGAAATTCACTCCTTTGCTCCAAATTGTACAGCTAGTTTGGTTTTAATCCGTGGCTGCATAAGCAATGCAAGAACAATTATTCAAGCACTTTGCCCAACAATCGAAGAGACTCAGGTTGTGATTTCCATCAAACTTGAATCCTTCACCAGACATAACACCTTTTCTTTGCTCGAACTGATCATTAGGCTTCCTGCATCCTGGCAGTTGCTGCTTCACACAGCCGGGATAGGAACCATTGGAACAATCACCGGCACCAAATCGTGCCAACCCTCTCATCTCTAGTATTGCACCTGTGAAATCTATCATGCATCGTGATAATGTACGATTTTTATTCAAGTAATATGTGAAGTACTTCTCATTTTCATTTGAGATGTAACTAAAACTGATGTCCCTAAGACAAGCTAAGAGATGACTCCTTAATTTAATAATTATTTAGATGTATATAATTCAAATTATCGCTGAGGCATTACCGAAAGATCTAAGTTTTTCTTGTGTCACATAGTATATGGATCTGAACATGAGTACAATGAGACCACCTATTGTTTTAATGGTGATCCATATTTGTGGTTTGGCTGCATTAAAAATGGAAAAAGATAAAAAAATTATACATTTAGAATCGCCAAAAACAGAAAATGAAGAAAGAAGTTTAATACAGAACGATATATAAAGATAGAAACTAAAAGTATCACATTCAAACCAAATTAAGTCATTATGACTAAGAGAATACCTTTTGCACGAAATTTTATCCACACAAAATAGTATGATAATGCCAGTATGAATAGTCCTCCTATTATTGCAGTGATGATACACAGGAATAATACTCGTGATCCTGCAGCATGAACAGAGAAAAGTAGAGCTTTTATTGATTAGGCTCAATGCATACATTAACTCAGATAATAAAGGGGTATGTGTAGGACTTACAAAATCTACAACAAAATTAAATATCAACTTCAAAGCAAAATTAAGTCAAATGAAATCCTTGTAAAGAATTTAAATTAGTAAATCAGAACATAACTATGGCAAATTTAATTTGATGGTGGAGAGTTAAACCAGTGGCTCTGTCCATTGTACAAGCAAGATTTATGGAAATGGTTGAATGTATCTTACTCACTTTATTAAATAACTCAATTTAGTCTCCTACATGAACACATATCATTAGCGTCAGCCAGTTTCGTGGAACTTATATCATACTGTGTCATCATAGAAAGTATCTATTTGAAGACGTACAAATTCGGAGTAATAATTGATCTTTTAAATAAACCGACTGCTTTTATTGGGAACTGCAATTCAAGAATGAGAATGTGTAAAAGCCTCATCTACCAACTAGTAGCTCATTGAATCTATCAACTATATTTGCTAAGACCCCTATCTTGACACTAGTGAGCATTGCATTTGTATGAAAAGAAAAAAAATATAGATGTTACCAAGTAACAAATCTAAAATGTACAAAGAGGCATATAATAATGATTCTTCTGAACATTTTTACAGTAAATCAAGGTGAATTTGTTTATGAGGAAGGCCATATTAGTTTACACATCTAATTAAGAAATGTGTGGCAGACCAATCACTAAGAGAGACTAGTGTTATACATAATGTACTGTGGAGCACAATCAAATAAAGATGCTTCTAGGCCGTAGATATCAGAAAACATTTTTTGAGTACATTTCAAATTATCTTTTGGCTGTCACCTAAAATGGGAAATATAATAACTTTGCAGGCCTTAGCTAGAGAAATCATGCTTACCCATGGTAGAGAAATGACTTTTGACACACTTTCACAAATTTCACACGAGTCCTACCTCCCAGCCCCTTAGCAACATGTACTAAAAACTTTTAAGGCAACTGGTCAAGACATAAATTTCCTTATAATAGATTTAATCAAGTTCTCTGCTCTCAATAATTAGATAAAAGATTACAATTTACAGTTTAATAGAATTTCATTTATAAATTAATTATGCAAAAATTCAATTAAAATTTATTAATCTATAATTGAACTAAATTTTATTGTAACTTCAAGTAGGATCCAAAAACTGAACAAAATATTGTCATAAAATGAGAGTTTAGATAAATATTAAAATTTATCAGAACGGCTTGATGTTTTAAAATTCATAATATTTAATAAGAGCAAAGGCCCCAACATAACTTTTATCTTTTGAGAATAATATATCTAATGCATCAAATCTGCATTCGTTAAGTAAGCTTACCTTATAAGCTTTTATACTTTTATCATTTACTTGTTAAATAAGCTTTGACAATGACGCAGACTTACCTTTGGATTCAAAATCATAAGGTAATTGGCGGAAGTATATATATCGGTAATCATCCGAATTTTTCTTCAAGAAATTTTCCCATTGGTCCCAAATCTCACAGCCAGTCTCATCATCATTTGTGGAAGCATACGCATTACAAAAACAATAGTTCATGCACATGGCCTGACAGTCATTTAAGGTCAGTTTATCCCTTTCGTTGAACTTGAATCCACTCTGCAGCATGATGCCTTTACTAGCTGTGAACCCTTTGCCCGGAAAACACTTTTCATACTTTCGCCCAAAGCACCCATCATAGAAGGATGGTTGTTCGCATGTAAGAATTACTTTTAGTGCTTCATATCCATACCCCAAAGTGCACCCGATGTATCTAATGACAACCTTTGGAATGAGATGACATCTTCTATACAAAATAATTGAAGTACTTTTCTTTCTCTTCTGAATGATAGCTAAGATGGTAGTGCAGATCATTTGATAGCACGTGGCAAATTGAAACTAGAATGTTGCCGAAGGCCACTAACCCAGTAGATTTCTCCTTGCCACCAGATGATCAAATGGTTTGTATTGTTGGGGTCCATCCCAAGTTTGAAAGAGCCTGAGGCAGGATCTTTCTCACTTGACCATGATGTTAGAGACCAATGATGCCCAGTTTTTGTATTAATTCCAATTTTCATCCCTAGCAGAAGTGTATCAGTTGGATAGTCAAAGCTTTGCCACAAAGCCTGTGTAAGAAAATAATGCACGGATGGATGAACATATATAGTACCAAAAATTATCAGCTTGAACTTAACAAAAAGGACATAGTAAATTCAGCTGCTTACAATTCAAAGCTGATGACAACAAAGAGAATAAAAATAAAAATGAAAACATGCTTATGATAAGGCTAGGTGGGAAGGTCCTCGCTTAAAAATTGAAGAAACCAAAGTTTCCTAACTGCCACGGAACTCTTGTAAAATGTTATTAATTGTTCAATAAATTTAAATAAATTGACAAAACATGCTATTACAAACAACCTGCTTTATAGATCCATCTGAATTCAGCTCGTGTACGACAAAATTGCCCGAATCTGGCAGGGTAGCACTTGCGTTGTTCACTAATGGAACCGAAAAGAGTACAATTTCCACTCCACCATCGTGTAAGATTTTCACGTGGCCATCATTACTGATTGTAAGAATTCCAGAATTGTCTGAGATTGGGGTGTTTCGATTTGCGACCCACACTGGCTTCTCATCTCTCAAATACCCTGCATTATCTTGTTCATTCCATATGCTTCTTGCGTAGCGGTTCATTCTATATTCTGCAGCCGACAATGGGTTCAAATATGTTCTGGCATTCCCTGCATCAGCTTGTTTATGCCATATTCCTACATAACGTTTTCTTCCACAGCCACTAAAGAATCCTAACATGTAGTTCCCTGAAGCAGAAGCCAAATACTGAGCATCTTTGAGCTGTTGGCCTTGTACTAATGTATTACTTTCGGAATAGGCAGTCTCCATGACCATGAACCCTGTGAAACAGTAAATCAAGAGAAGATCTGCTCCTATGTTAGCCATTGGAGGACAGGGCAGAGGAAGCAATGTTGTATCAAATCACATATAAGGAAAAGGAGTTCCATCTAGCTTGAAACCTTTCAACCCTTTGCTGGGCTGAGCAGATAGACTGTGCCGAATATTGATTCTTCAGTCAGGTGGCCGTGGGTCTTGTCAAGCTTGACATGGTAAGATGGCTGTGGTTCATATTAAAAAAATTTTAGTGTGGTGTGGAGTGAAACGCAACTGGCTCCCAAAGTCCGTGGTCAATTATTCACTTCCTTGAAATAAATAGTTTGAAATTTTCAAAAAAAAAAAAAAAAACTTTGTTACCTATCAATATGGAAGCCCAAGAATTAATATAAACTAGTCTTAGACCCATGGCGAATATATAATTACTTTGTAAATGTTGTATAATCTTTATATATTAACAAAATTCAAAAAATTAGTTATGATTTCAAAAAATATAAAAAATACTCTTAATGAGGGTTAAAATTTGAACCTACTACTAAAATTACTTTTCTACCATATCAATAACAACTAGTAACAACTTGCCAAATAAAATTTGTTGTGAAAATATTGTAAAAATATTATGGACATATCATTTCTCTTCTTAAAAAATAAAAATAGGGTTAAAATTGTAATTCAACAAATTCAAAAACAAAAAAGATCTAATTAGATAATCCTTATTCTTAAAAAATAAAAATATGGTTAAAATTGTAAGTCAACAAATTCAAAAAAAAAATAAAAAAAAGGGTCAAAGAAACTTTTTTCCTAAAAATTAGCACACTCTCTATTTAAATATATCGCATGCACGTTTAATACATTTTCCCCCTCTAAAAACTAGCACACACTAAAGCCAACAGTTTACTCCATATCCTAAATTTTATTTTATTAAAAATCCCTTTATGTGTAAAAAAAAGTGCCTATTGTACGTGCGGAGCACGTGTGATGAGGCTAGTGTATGATTAATCCTCTAAAATTTACTAAAGCTAATTTGTTTTCCTTAAAAATTAAATTATTTCTAAAAATATTTTCCATCTCTTTATGTCTACAAATATATCATTCTATTATTTTTAATTTTTAATTTTTTTGAAAAAATTTGGTTGTGTATAATTGATATTATTCTTTTTTTAGAAGATATATTGTTATTTTTACAAGTGATCTATATTCATCAAACTTTTGTTATAATGTGTTATGTTTTCCTTTTTCATTTCTACAACTAAATTTTTTTAAGTTTCAAATTAATTATTTAAATTTCTGATTTTCTTAAGGAGATAGTCATGTTAATCAAATCTCATCACAAATTTGCTATTGATATTACTCAAATAATTGATAGGCACGGCACATTCAAATATTACATCTGTTCTCTATGATTGTTAAATGTTATTTTATTGCATTATAAAGAATTAAAAATAGTATATAAGAATCATTTTTTGTTCTCTCTAATTTTTAAATGTTATCTTATTGCATTATATAGAATTAAAAGTAGTATATAAGAATATAATATTATTCTATTACAGAGCATAATTTGAATAATTTGGTGTTTATTATTATATCTTTTATTTTTACTTTTTTTCTTCTTCTTCTTCTCATCTTATTTTATTCAACATTTAAATTTAGCCACATCCTCTATATCATTAAATTATTTATATTTTCTCTTCTTTTTATTTTTAAAAATTAAACATATATTTTTTTTACTTAAATTCAAACAAATTAAATTACCAAATTCTCACTTTTAAAATATCTAAGAATTAACTCAAACCAAAACTACAAAAGGAAGAGAGAATACATGTGATGAGAAACTCAGAAAACATACCACCAAAAGAAAGAATATATAGATTTGTGCAAAAATTCCTCGTTATTATTTTAGTATAACTTACTTTTTCTATTTTACATACTAACTTTTTAAAACACTAAACATCATACCATCTATTTTATACTATATTTTTTTTAAATATGAATTTTTCTTAATTTGTTAAATTATTTCTTTTTCTTCACACACAACAACTACTATTTACTCTCTTCCTTTATCTTCTAGATACTTAAAGAAAGAATAAAAAAAGTAAATGCAAAATGAATAGTACAAGTGTAAAAAATTTTCTATTATACAAATACTGATGCCAGTATCCTTAATAGTAGGTAAATATTTTTCAAGCTTGAAACAACAACCAAAAAAAAAAAAAAACCCACAAAAAAAGTTTGGCATTGATTACAATTGACTTAAGCACGTGTGGTTTGTTGGGTTTATCAATTTTCCCTCTTTTAAAATTGATATCCAACTACATTTATAAGTGCAAGTGAGGAAATTTATTAGATATTTTGGGAGCAATACTCGCCCTTCTCACATGAGGGCCCCCTCATGTAAGTGGGGGTAGAGATGGAACTTGCATTTAAAGCTAGGGGTAGAAGTATAAGCAATATATATATATATATATATACACACACTCTCTCTCTCTCTCCAAATAAGCATTCATTTAGTATTAACAAACTACCAATAAAAAAAAAATCACAAAACCATTGTTCTTAATACAATAAGATGCAATCATCAAATAATTATTCAACCACATACACATTATTGTTCCACTATCGACATTATCAATTTAGAATGCACTGATAGAACATACTTTTTTATATTTTATTGAATCACTGCATTGCCAACACACTTTTTTATTGAATCTCTCTCTCTCTCTCTCTCTCTCTCTCTCTCTCTCTCTATATATATATATATATATATATAATATTACATTACTCTCACTACTTACATATTTGATATCTCCTTCTCATCTCACCATCCTCAACTCACATGTAGCAAAAATGCCAAAAATAGCATTCTCCGGGACAAAGACTCACAATCACAAAATCACAATAAAAACACATATAAAAAACTAAAGGTGTCAATACCACAGGGGGGGAGCCAGAGGGGGGCGAGGGGGGCACCTGCCCCCCTGACTCCTAAAATATCCTTGCATATGTAGTGTACTCTAATTAATCCCTGACATAGAGAAAAAAAGAAAAAGAAAAAAAGGACTACCACTTGAAAGTGACCCAGGAGAAAAAAAAGACACCCAATTGAAAGTGACCTAGCAAAAAGAAGTTATTCTCAAAAATCAAACCATGTAACCTTTTCACCAATTTCACTATTCTTATAAGCAGTATTTGTCTGTCTTGCACCTATTTCACTAGTTTTTCTTTTTTATTTAATATCATTATTTTCACCGTTTTCATTGTGATACCTTTCATAGTATTTTATTATTGAGTGATGCTAGAGATATTACAAATTTTACTACTTATGTCTTACAAATTGCCATCTCACCAATCACAAAAAATAATTTCAAATATATATTCATTATATTGTTTAAGTAACACTAATCACATTTTTACCACATCAGTTTGTAAAATTTGTAGTAGCTTTGACTATGAATTGGTTATTTTTGTTTATTTATTTTAATACTATGAAATATATTCACATTTTCTTACAATTGTTTATTTATTTTATTATTATTATTGATTAATATTTTTTAGATTAATTTTACTTTTAATATTGTTTTTTTTTTTTTTAATTTTGCCCTCTTTAGACTAAAATCCTAGCTTTGCCACTGCAATACTATATTCCAAGACATTAAAAAAACACATAAAAAACTAAGGGTGTCAATACCGTATCACAAGCCATTTCGGTTAAGTCATGGAAATTATATATTTTGGTACCTGTTAATGCCGGTGTACTGTTTTGGGATTATAATAAAAATAAATAAATATAATAATTATTTTTATTAATATGTAAAATAAATATATTTAATAGTAAGATACTACTAAATATATTTATATAATATTTGCCACTTTTTTATATAATATTCGCTACTTTTTATGTACCTATAATGTAAATTTACATTGCAAGTACATGTACAATATAAAAACATAATTTCCCTTTCTAAAATTAAATTGTGCTTCATGTGGCCAATCTACTCCAGTATTGTCACTCAACCCCAGATTTTGCCTGCTCTCAGCATCACTTTGTTTTTTCTGCAAATTTTGCTTCTTTTCAAACCCTCGTTTATGACTCTCTCCTTTGACTTTGTAGCAAAATTAGCATCAAATGCCAGGCTCACGTGACTGGGCAAAATGGCGAAAGAGCACTTATTCATGAAATATTCAGCAAAATAGCATTGTTCGTGAAATATGTAGTAGAATACCACTCTCTTTTGGAATTCGATTTTTTGTAAAGTATTATTTTGCTACATATTTCACAAGCAATGCTGTTTTGCTGAATATTTTGCAGAAAAGTGCTATTTCACCATTTTGCTCTAGACTCACCATCTCACACGGCACATGGTGCCCAATGATGGCACCAAAATTTTATTGAGCGGTTTGGCATGGTTTTTAATTCATTATCAGCCCTTTACTCAACACCACTTTTCACTACCACCACACGGCACATGGAATGGCTCAACACTCTATCACTGGGACCGCATATATCGTTAGATTAACACCAAACATAAGAAAGAAAAATACACTTACTATTCCTTCATTACATAGATAGATACCAGATTTTCTCTTCACCGCCTGGTCTTTGCCTTTGTTTCTCTCTTACTTCGCCAAATTCCACAGAAGATAGCTGTCCTTGATAATAATATAGTATACACACCCACGCGGAAAAGTGCCTTTAATTAGTCTACACGGCCAAACACATGAGAATGATACATTTATCGTTCAACAAAGTGGTAATATCTTATGGAAAAGAGAAATGATATATCTACAATATTTTTACAACAAATTATAAGTGACAGATGTGAACGACTAAATTTCTCAGTTCGAAATGAGTCAAACAAGTAAAATAGTTGCACAAATACGAATTTGTATTGATGATTGTGTGGTACAATTCTTTGTGATTATAAAAGTGTGATCCTCTGATTTAATCTCCTTGAAAGATTTGTTGATTGGATTTGTGGTAATGTGATTTTGATTCGAACACAAAATATCTTTCAATTTGGCTAAGGAATGGATTGAAGATCTTTGAAACAGAATTACAATGAATCTCTGGTTATGAGCTTGTTAGAAATTCTTTGTTCTTCGTGTTCTTTGTGTGTTCTTCGTTTTCGAAGGTTTATGGTGGAAGTTCTTCGGTACTTTAGAGGCTTGGATCCGAAGAGCTTCGTTGATTTGTGATTTGTTGAAGTTTCTGGAGGCTTTTGAGCTTGATTCCAGTGAACTTTGAAATCTAGGCAGGTAGTTTGGATGATCCTGCTTCGAATGTTCTTCGTATTTGAAGGTTGAAGTTCTTGAAGTTGCTGAAGGCTTCAGGGCTTGATTCCAACAGAGTTTCTGTACTTCTGAGTGCTTCTGAATCTTCTCTAATGTTGGTTATGCTTCAGATGGCTTGGTGCCCTCCTAAATGTCTTAGGAAGGCTTCTATTTAGGAATTTAGAGGTGGATGAGCAACATGTGGCGAAATCTGATTGGTGACACATGTCACAGCCTGATTGGTCTGCCTATGTCATCGCTTACATGTGCTAGGCTGATTATGTCATAACTTACACGTGCTAGACTGATTATGTCATCGCTTACACGTGCGAGGCTGCTTATGTCATCGCTTACATGTGCTAATGTGTGATTGGTCTTTGCATGACACTTGGCAAATTTCTATTGTTTCCTGAGTAGTGATAGCAAAACCTAGCAGCAATACGTGAAGCTTTGCAATTTGTTGTATTTTGTGGACTTGGTAGTATAACGTGTCAGCTTGTAATAGGTCGGGAATTTTCTCTCTTTACAACAGGTTGTTACTGGTTGTTATTATTGGGGCAAAAAAGTAATCTTAGTGTTAGTTTCAAATTTGAACCAATAACAACTAATCACCTGTGATTTGTTGTAAAATTGTTGTAGACGTAGCATCTTTTTATGGAAAATGTTAAGGTTGACTGAATGGAGCAATTGGATAAGAAATGAATGGTGTGGGAGGGTGACCTATAGATAGGTTTAGAAAATCCCTATTCTCTTTCATATTTATTTGCTTGGGATATATGAAAATTAGGTTCAACATTGGTCATGGTTCGAGCTCTTTTAGAAGGCAATGAAGAATGTTTTAGGCTATAGGGAGTGCTGCTTCTAAAAGTGATAGAGAAGCTGACCGTACATTTGGACCGGCAAGAGGGTTTGTATGCGATTATCAGTTTGAGCTCCAGAGGAGCTTTTAATGGCGGAATTGAAACCACTTCAGACGGTTTGTCCATTTGAATAGACTCATTAGCACGTGTTTCTGTTAACGACTTGTAGGTTGATGTTGCTCAGATCCTTGTAGCACATAGTTTGCAAAATGACGTGTCGTACACCATTGCTTAGAGTCACCCAGTTCAATTGACGGAAAATTATTGAATGATGAGCATGGCATCGGCCTTTAGAATGATAGAAAATGATTAAGAATGAGTACAATCTTTTGATATGTTTTATTTATTCAATTTTTTTTTTTTTTTTTTTGAGAAACAGGATTAAGATTACTTAGATTAGTGAATTATGATTAGTTTTATTGATAAATTATAGTAAGTTAGTATTATCTTTTATTTGATTGGAATTGCGTAAAATATTAACAATGAATAAAGATCAATCATGACTTTCTGAGTAACAAAATTTATGCTAGTCTAATTTGGAGATTTGAACTCTATTTATCAAATTAAGAGGTCTTGGTTTCTTCTATAAGCTACTAGCAACATATTGGGTACATGACAGAGGTCCAGTCTTAGTACCTTTGGCTGGGTTGTTTTCGGACAAAGAATAAACTTTCTTCTATATAGTGCAAACCCCAGAAAAGTAATCAATTCAACATTTCTTTCACACCAAGACAATCCAAATAAGTAACAAAGTCCAAATAGAAATTTGAGACAGTTTCCAACAAATATTCACCTTGCTTCAAATCCCATCAAACAAATTTTCTTCTTTGTTGTGATAACTCCACCTTAATCCAAGTCGTCTTTTTCTTGAATAATATGATCATCATTTGCAAACCAAACTCATCACTTGTGCTTATATCGACCAATTACAAACTCTTACAAAATATTTTCTTGAACTATACTAGGATAAACCTTGGGCTCTAAGAGCACTCACAGCAGTGGTGCTATATTGCTATATTACTATATTTTAGCTCCTCAACCCCCAAAATCAGCACACAGCAGTGGTGTTAAATCTATTTTTTTTTAGCTCTATTGCTACAGTGCACATCTATAGATAGATGTGCACTGTTTATGAGAGCTAAAAAAAAATATTATTTTATTAAGTTTCTCTCTCCTCTTCCATTAAAAAAACATTTTCTCTTTCTTTCTCTCTCTCTCTCTCTCTCTCTCTCTCTCTCTCTCTCTCTCCGCCTTCTCTTCTTTCTTCCTCTTTCCTTCTCATTTTTTTTTTCTCTCTCTCATCTACTAGGATAAACCTTGGGCTCTAAGAGCATTCACAACAGTAGTGCTATATTGCTATATTTTAGCTCCTCAACCCCCAAAATCAGCACATAGCAGTGGAGTTAAATCTATTTTTTTTAGCTCCATTGCTACAGTGCACATCTATCTCTATAAATGTGCACTGTTCATGAGAGCTAAAAAAAATTATTTTATTAAGTTTCTCTCTCCTCTTCCATTAAAAAAACATTTTCTCTTTCTTTCTTTTTCTCTCTCTCTCTCTCTTCGCCTTCTCTTCTTTCTTCCTCTTTCATTCTCATTTTTTTTCTCTCTCTCATCTACTCTCTGCTTCGCCGATCTTCATCGTCGATCTTCATTGAGCTTCTCTAGCTTTTCTCTCTTGTGCCTCTCTGAGTAAATTGTTGTCGCCTTGCCGCTGATGGGTTGCTGTCACACCAAGGATCGCCATCGTGCCGCCGCTGGATGGATTGCCGTCATACCGAGGATCAACATCGTGCTACTGGATGGATCGCCGTCTTGCCGCTGATGGGTCACCGTCATGCTGCGATGGATCGCGTCGTGCCACTGGACGGATTGTCGCTGTGCCACTGGGTAGATCGCAGCCGTGCCTCCCCTCTTTGGGTGGATCGTGGTTGTGGATTGCTAGATTTTGTGGTGGGTTCGGGTGTGAATGAGATTGCAGTTTGCTTGTGTTGGCTTTTAACAGTTTGGATTGGTAATTAGTGGCGGTATGTTGATTGGTGAAGAACATGGGTTTTGTGGGTTTGTGGTGGTGGATTGTGACTGGTGGCAAATCGGTGGTGGGTTTTGCCATGGATTGATTGTGAGTTGGTGGCTAGGTTAGCTTGACACAGTAGTGAGTGGTGGTGATTGTGGTGGTGCCGTGAGAGTTTGTGGGTTGAAGAGAGGGAAGAGAGGGAGAAGACAGAGATAAAGATGAATAGTGTGGGTTTGTGGGGTTTTTGTTTTGTTCTTCTTCACTGGTTTTGATGGGCACGGTGGGGTTGTGGTTATGCAGTGATTTTTATGGGTTTGGTGGTGGTTGTGGTGGTGTGGTGGTGTGGTGGTGTGTTGATGGATGAATGAAATATTATTTTATTGTAGTGTTTATATTATTTTATTGTGTTAAAATATAAAATAACTCCACTGCTGTAGGGTGTGAGAAGGTAAAATAGATAAATTGACTTTTTGTATAGCTAAAAAGCTAAAAATTTAGATCCATTGCTGTGGATGCTCTAATGCAGCTTGTTGTGCGATGGTGGAATCTCTTATTTCACTTCTTGTGCAAATAGCACTAACATATTTGAACAAATAACACTAAATAAATGCATAAATCAACAAGCAAAAACATATAAAAAAAAAATACAATAATTTACATGGTTTGGTAAATAACCTTTCTCCATGGAGAGAGAGAGATCAAATCCACTATACTCAAGAAGAATTACAACTCTTGACCTCTCTTACATAACTTTCATCATGGTATCTTTTCAACTTTAAAAGAACTATCAAACTACTCTTCTTCTAGCTGTCTTCTACTTTATTAAGAGACAACTCTTCTTCTAAGACTTTTCTCGGCCATCAAAAGAACTCTTTTTTGAAGAGTTTCTTCTCATTTAATAAAACTCTTGTTTAGAAATATTATTTCCACCCAATATAAGAGGACCCTTGGGCCAAGGACATCAAAACCTTTATTTATTGTTGTTAGGTTCTAAAGACTTAGGATTTTATGTATTTAGAACTTTAATGTGTAATGTTGGCAAACCATGATCAAAACAATATGTTTAGTCTTGTTTAAACTCAATCGATCGAAAGTCGGCCAGATTGCGTTTTTCTGCAGAATTTTCAACTCAGCCCTATCTCATTAAACGTTTAGGGTTTTATTTTTTTGCCCTAGGTATATAAGGCAAAACCTTATCGACGTTTTGAGAGTTGCTCTAGTTATATTGTTGCTCATATTTTCTGTTTTGTGTAAATCTCTTGTGAGATCTAGAGGAGCTTTCCTTTACACAAAGCTTAGGGTTTTCAAGGAGAAGATTCTATCTACACCTTGATGATCAACTCAATTACTGCCATTGGAGCTTAAAGAAACACAAGCGGGGAGCTTGTATCTTGTGGAGAATCCAAGAAAGAAGGAGTTCGCGGATTCGGAGCTTGCACGTGGTCGTGTCAATAAGTTCTACTGATGTGTAGCATTAGAAAGTCAAGCGGGGGTGCTTGTAAGTCCTTTTGTATGAACTTCAATTTTTTCATAAAATGAATTCTAGTTTACCTTAAGGATAGCTAGGTTAAATCCTCCCCAGGTTTTTACCGATGTGGTTTCCTGGATCATTATATCATTGTGTTATTTATATTTCCGATACTTTATTCTTAATATGATTGTTTGATTGTTTTAACCTAGAATTACATAATTTGACTAAGTTAATCACTTGGCTAATAACTAGGTTAATCCAATTGTTGTTTTAAGGGGTCTAAAAACTAACAAGTGGTATCAGAGCGGGTAGCTCTTCTTGTTGTAGATCTTTTGATCTCTGAGCTGATCCTTGACCCCTGTTGTCATGGATTCTTGGAAAATCTTTTTGCTTATATGTCAACATGCCTACTTGTTGTTGTTGTCTCTTGTTGATTTTACTAAATCTTTTCTTGAGCATCTTGATCAAATCACATGTGATAATAATTATCTGTGTTATACTGCCTTAACCGCCTTAGAGGCATGTGATTCTTGTCTGTGGTATTTGGATAGTGGTTGTTCCAGGCATATGACAGGAAACAAAGGCTTGTTCAAGACACTTTTTGAAGGAAAGATTAGGACAGTCACCTTCGGAGATGGAAGCAAATCTGTAATCAGAGGCATTGGAATTGTGAACATTCTAGGGTTACCAGTTTTTGAAGATGTCTGGTATGTTGATGGATTGAAGGCCAACTTACTCAGTATTAGTCAGATTTGTGACAATGGGTTGAATGTTCTCTTCACTAAGTATGAATGTGAGATTCTTGATGGAGGAGGTGACTATATGTGTGTTGGTGTAAGGACAGCTGACAATTGTTATGGTATAACACCAAGTGTAAACAACAAGTGCTTTAGTGCTAAGATTGATCAAGTTGAGTTGTGGCATCAACGGTTGGGGCACGCAAGTCATAAGCAATTGGAGAAGATTTCCAAGTGTGATGCAGTTATTGGTTTACCTAAGTTTGAGAAGATAGAAAAGAGCATTTGTGGACCATGTCAAATAGGTAAACAAGTGAAATCCAAACATCCGTCTGTAGCTGGTGTTCAAACTTCAAGACCTCTAGAGTTATTACATATTGATCTTATGGGTCCTGCCAGAGTTTGGAGTTTAGGTGGAAAGAAGTATATTCTAGTTGTTGTGGATGACTTTACTAGATATACTTGGGTTGTGCTTTTGAAAGATAAAGCTAAACCTCTTGAGAAGATGATACATTTGTGCAAGAAACTGTAGGTTGAGAAAGATACTGTGATAGCCAGAATTAAAAGTGATCATGGAAGAGAATTTGAGAATACCAAGCTGGCTACTTTCTGCAATAATCAAGGCACATCAAGAGTTCTCTTCGCCCAAGACACCTCAATAGAATGGGATAGTGGAAAGGAAGAATAGGGTTGTTCAGGAGATGGCACGAGTCATGCTACACAATAAGAAGTTGCCTAAATCATTCTGGGGGGAGGCTGTTAACACTGCTTGCCACATACACAATCGAGTGTATTTCAGACCTAATTCCAAGAAGACTCCCTATGAACTCTGGAGAGGGAAGAAGCCTGTTGTCAAATATTTCAGGATATTTGGTAGTGACTGTTATATCTTGCTTGACAGAGAGAACCTAGAAAAATTTGATGCCAAAAGTGATAAAGGATACTTTCTAGGATACTCTTCCACTAGTAGAGCTTATAGAGTGTACAACCTAAGAACCAAAACAGTCATGGAATCTTCAAATGTTGTGATCAATGATGAAGTATGTTCAGAGGCACATTTAGAAAACACTGCTAATGTTCAAGATAAGCCTTTAGAAGTTGATGATTCACTTCCTGCTGATTATGTGGGGAAACATAGTGAGAAAGAGCTGTTACTATTGAATGATGTAGTCTCAATACCATCAAGTTCATAACCATCCACTCCAGTTCGTGAAACTCAACAAGCACGCAGTGAACTTAGTCCTCCTTCAGAACAGAAAGGTACCTCCACATCTCTGGTAAAAGGTCCATCCTCTAGAGTCAAATTGAATCATCCCTCCACTAATATATTAGGTAGTTTGAATGATAACATGAGATTGAGATCAAAAGCCTTAAATATGATTACTCACTCATGCTATCTATCCCAATTTGAACCAAAGAAAGTGGATGAAGCACTTCAAGATACTGATTGGATAAATTCCATGCATGAAGAACTTCACCAATTTGTTCGAAATGATGTGTGAGAATTAGTTCCTAGACCAAAAGGAGTAAATGTAATTGGAACAAAATGGATCTTTAAGAATAAATCAGATGAACATGGCACTGTCATTAGAAATAAATCAAGACTTGTTGCTCAAGGATACACACAAGTGGAAGGAGTTGACTTTGTGACACTTTTGCACCAGTAGCAAGACTAGAATCCATTAGAATACTGTCGGCCATAGCAAGCTATCTGAACTTCAAACTGTATCAAATGGATGTCAATAGTGCTTTCTTGAATGGGATGCTGCAAGAAGAGATATATGTTGAACAACCAAAGGGTTTTGTTGATCCGTACAGATCGGATGATGTCTACAAGTTGAAGAGAGCCCTCTATGGTTTGAAACAAGCTCCTAGGGCGTGGTACAATAGATTGACTGCATATCTCACTAAGCATGGTTTCAAAAGAGGATCTGCAAACACTACTCTCTTCATAAGAAAGGATAAGAATGGTTTTGTTGTAGCTCAAATTTATGTTGATGATATTGTTTTTGGTGCTGCTAATGACTCTCTTGCTCATTCTTTTGCAGATGAAATGAAGGCAATGTTTGAAATGAGCATGGTTGGTGAATTAACTTACTTTTCGAGATTGCAAGTGAAGCAAACGGACACCAAAATCTACATAAACCAAGCAAAATATGTAAGAAATCTAGTCAAGAGATTTGGACTGGACAAGGTTGCTCATGCTAGGACACCAATGGCTGCGAATACAAAATTAACAAATGATCCATCAGGTGAGTCTGTTGATGTTACACTATATAGAAGCATGGTTGGATGTCTTTTGTATTTGACTGCTAGTCGGCCTGATATTGCTTTTAGTGTTGGTGTTTGTTCTAGATTTCAATCTAATCCTAATGTTTCACACTTAAATGCTGTTAAAAGAATCATAAAATATGTAGGTGGAACTTGTGAGTATGGATTATTTTATAGCAAAAAGTCTAATCTGTCACTTGCTGAATTTTCTGATGCTGATTGGGCTGGTAATGCTGATGATAGAAAAAGCACCATTGGTGGGTGTTTTTATGTAGGGGCCAATCTTGTTGCTTGGATGAGCAAAAAGCAAAATTCTGTGTCTTTGTCTACTGCAGAGGCAGAATATATTGCTGCTAGAAGTTGTTGCTCACAACTTCTTTGGATGAAAAAACTTTTAAATGATTATGGGATAACACAAGATACCATGGTTGTTTATTGTGATAACTCTAGTGCTATTGATATCTCTAAAAATCCTGTTCAACACTCTAAGACTAAACACATAGAGATTAGATATCACTTTATTAAGGATCTTGTTGAAAGAAAGATTGTCTCTCTTGAGTACCTCCCTACTGAATGTTAGAATGCTGACATCTTCACCAAACCTCTTGATGGAAGTAAGTTTGAGACATTTTGTCAAGTAATTGGTGTGATTCTGGTTCCTTGATCATTCTTGGTTTTCTTGGCCCTTGTGCTTCATTGCTCTACTCCTTTGTGACCATTGTTCTTTGGTTTTTTGTTTCTTTTGTTCTAGGATTTGCATTGCATAACATTCATGCATTACATTCTAGGATTTATTTTTGTTTTCTCTTTAAAAAAAAAAAAAAAGGGAAGCAAAATTGTGTTTGACATTATTTTTCTTGGTGTTGAAAACAAGGTTGGTCAATTTATTTTTACATAACATGTTTTATGTATCTTGTTTAGCTTTGATGAGCTTATTTACTGCACTTTACTAGTTTAAGCTTTGTAGTGCATGTTGTGTGGGAAAGATGTTTGTGGTGTCTATCACTTTGTCTTAATCTTGAAGTCACATGTTATTTGACTGTCGGACTTGATCCTTTTGAGAAAGACATAAATAACCATCTCACCACTGTTCACTAGCCAATCATGAACACCTTAGTGCATATTGTAAGATTTTGTGCTCGAGAAAATGTAACACATGCACAAAAAGAACATAAGGTGTAGCCTTGGCTTTAATTGCTTAATGCTTAAAATTGGTGTGTACTATTAGGCTTGATGCCAAATCACATAATTAAAATTGGTGTGTACATTATCTTGATTATTTAATAAGTTTATGAACAATCAAAATTGGTGTGTATATTATGAATCAAAATCAAGAAACTTACATGATTGCAAGCTTTTGTTCTAGGAGATGTGAGAGTTATAGGATGTAACTCTTTTGGTGATAGGCTCTTTCAAATTCTATATGATGAATTTTGTAGACTTTGTGTTTGATTTCTATTCACATATCATCTTACATGTGTCTCAAGCTTTTACTAGTTGCACACACTACACAAGTTACTCTTTGCTAAACTTTGTACATGTTATTGTATGTGTTTTTGGTTTGACCAACCAAGTTTGAAAATATCTTGAGAATTGTGCACAACATATTTGTTGCTTGAGAATCTAAAGGGAGAATGGTTGAAAATTTGTTTTGAGAAATTGGGTTTAAAAGTTGGGTTTTTGAAAAAGTATTTCATCTTATACTCATGCATTTTGTTCATCAATTCTAATGCTTTGAGGAGTTTGTGCCCAAATTGTGTTTATTTTTTTCAAAACTGTGATTTTTTCTCAAAATTTTGTAAGTCTCTGCCTGTTTCAATCGATCCATTTTGTTTTTCGATCGATTGAAAATGTGCTTAAAATTCTTTCAAGAGTCTCGAGTTGATTCGATCGATCGAATGTAATTTTCGATCAATCGAATATTGCGAATCAGGTTTTTAAAATATCAGACTTTGACTTGTTCAAATCATTTTTTCAAACTTTTCAAACCTTTTTCTCTCTCTCTCCGACTCGGCAAGGTTAAATCTTCAATTTTTTGTCGTTTTCCTCCGAATCTTTTACAAGGTTTTTGTCCTCTAAAGCCGGTAAGTCCATTATACCCCTCCTTTTTCTTTTATTTTCAAGTTTCATGCATTTTTTCATGCATTATTCATTGAAATTTTCGGACCTATTCTTTTTGGGGTTTTTGTTGATTCAAGCCTTTTTAAGTGAAATTGATCATTGGGTTTTTGTGGGGACATGATATAAACTTGACGTTGATGGTTTAATTTGATCAATTTTGTGATTTGTGAAAAATTGAAAATTCTAGGGCTTGTAATTGATCCAAATTGGGGATTTGTTCAAATTGGGTTCAATTGATGCAAATTGGCTTGTTGTTTTGATGTAATTGATCATTATATTGTGTGTTCTAACTTTTGTGATGATCAATTAGTCAATTTTTTTTTTTTTTTTTAAAAAAAAACTTAACAAGTGGTTTTTCAATTTTGGGGTTTTTATTTAGAAGCTCTATGCTCAAGCCAATTTTGTGAAATTGAACTTAAATTGAACTTAGTTTTACTGCATTAGTACATGCATCATAGCATTTTGATTATTCATGCATCATATAGATTTTTATTCTATAATTTTTTGTGCTAATTTGCAGTCCGCCCTTGGTTTTTGTTTTGTTTTTGTTCTTTTGGTTCTTCTGTGTGTCTCTGTCCTTTTCTTAACATCATGCCTAGGAAGACTAGAGCTCGTAAGTCTGTTCCCTTACCTTCTCCTCCACCACCTTCCTTTGACCGTGAGAGATTTCCTAGTGAGAAAAACCAAAAGATTTTTGAGAAGCTGAATCTTAAGAGAAAAATTTGGGTTGAGCATTCTGTTGTGTTAGATGAGTTAGATCCTACCATTAGGGCAAATTTTGAGCGTCGGGGCTGGTTACCTCTGTTGGATATTTCTGATTCTCCTCCTCCAGCTACCCTGATTAGAGAGTTCCTTTCGAACATCTCTATCCGCATCTATGATTCCAACACTTTGGTAAAGAGTTGGATACGAGGAGTAGAGTTCGTTATTACTCCTATAGTAGTGGCTGATGCTTTAGGGGTTCCTTTGGTCTAGCACCCTGTTTACCCGTATGATGAGTCTCCACTCTTGGATGAGGTCATGTCATACATCACTGGGTCTTCTATCCAGTGGGAATCTGATCCTCGGATCACTTCTGCTGAGCTTCTTGAGACTATCTATCTTTTTCTTAGGATAGCATGTCATTCTATTTGGCTTATCTCTCATCTTCACACCATTCCTCTTGAGCGGTGTGTTTTTTTGTATGCTCTAGTTACCGATACTCCTATGAGTTTTTCTCACTTGTTTCTTCGTTCTTTGAACGAAGTTTGTAGGAGTTCATCTTCCTCTCATGCTTTTGTCCATCCTATTTTTGTTCATAGGATTTTGTTATATCTTGGACTAGATGATTTCCCTTCTTCTGAGCCAGTACATGATATTGGTCTCATAGGTGCATCTTTTCTTAGACAGAGGGCTGCTCATCTTTGAGCTGGCTCTAAACACCCTAGGTCTGAGCCTTCTAGTGCGGCACCTCCTCCTTCTTCTTCTACAGGTCCTGCTAGTGAGGATGTTCCTGATCCTGCTAGTGATGCTACTGCTGCTGCTGTGCCTCCACCTCCTTCGGATGACTTCGATATTCGTCGTACCTTGGAGACTGTCATGATCGTTCACGCGGCTCATGGTCAGATTTTGGTGGACTTGCTTGATGAGCTATGTGCTTTGAGGGCTGACTTGGCGCATCTTCGTTCACCCTTACCCCTTCCTTTTGATAATGGCATGTGATTGTCCTTTGGCATTCCGTCACAAAAAGGAGGAGTAAAGTTTTAGTTTTGAGACTTGTAGAGGAGTTTTTGTAGTTAGGGGGAGTTTTTTTTTTTTTCTTTTGTTTGCGGAGCTAGTGGTGATATTAGATTGTATCTAGGTGTTTCATCGTGTATACTTTCTTTTGATATCATTTTTTTTGGGGCTGCTCATGTTAAGGGAGATACATTTATTCTTATATGATTCTTGTTTTTTTTTTTTTTTTTTGTGTTCACTGCTTATTGATTTATATTTTTGAGTTATTCATTGATATATGTCTTTATTATGTGTTGTGTGAACTTACAAGAATGTTTTTATTTTTGATGTATCTAACTTAGGGGGAGAGTTAGTTTACATATCTGTTGATTTACTGTTTTTCTGTCACACATGCGTTTATGCGTTTGTTGAGTGTTTCAGGATATACAGGTTGATTCGATTTTGCTGCTGTCTACACTTGCAACTGATGGATAGTAGTTAGGATTGAATTTTGTGTTATGAGCATTATGTTTGTAAAGGGCTTTTTACTTTTAAACTTTGAGATTTTAATTTGTGTTTTGTCACGGATTGCCAAAGGGGGAGTTTGTTAGGTTCTAAAGACTTAGGATTTTATGTATTTAGAATTCTAATGTGTAATGTTGGTAAATCATGATCAAAACAATATATTTAGTCTTGTTTAGGCTTGCTCAAAGTTGTGTATTTCATGTAAAATTGGAATCGAGAGGCTGCAGATGTATTAGTGCATTTCAGCCTGGCTCGATTGATCGAAGGTTAGACTCGATCGATCAAAAATCGGCCAAATTGCGTTTTTCTGCAAAATTTCTAACTCAGCCCAATCTCATTAAACGTTTAGGGTTTTATATTTTTGCCCTAGGTATATAAGGCAAAACCCTAGCCACGTTTTGAAAGTTGCTCTGGTTGTATTGTTGCTCATATTTTCTGTTTTGTGTAAATCTCTTGTGAGATCTAAAGGAGCTTTCCTTTACACAAAATTTAGGGTTTTCAAGGAGAAGATTCTATCTACACCTTGATGATCAACTCAGTTGCTGCCATTGGAGTTTAAAGAAACACAAGAGGGGAGCTTATATCTTGTGGAGAATCCAATAAAGAATGAGTCTGTGGATTCGGAGCTTGCACGTGGTCGTGTCAGTAAGTTTTACTGGTGGGTACCATTAGGAAGTCAAGCGGGGGTGCTTGTAAGTCCTTTTGTATGAGTTTCGATTCTTTCATATAGTGGATTCTAGTTTACCTTGAGGATAGTTAGGTTAAATCCTCCCCAGGTTTTTACCGGTGTGGTTTCCTGGGTCATCATATCATTGTGTTATTTATATTTTCGCTGCTTTATTCTTGATATGATTGTTTAATTGTTTTAGCCTAGAATTGCATAATTTGACTAAGTTAATCACTTGGCTAATAACTAAGTTAATCCAATTGTTATTTTAAGGGGTCTAAAAACTAACAATTGTTGATATATAAACCTTATAATCCTATTTTTTGGAGGATAAGAAAGACCAATAATATCTGCGACAAAGTATAATTTACTTTTTTTAATACAAGAAATAGAGGATTTCACACAAAGAAACCCAAAAAAAATAAAAATAAATAAATAAATAAAAATAATCAAGTTAAAAGAGAAGAAACTGCAATTATATATAATTAGTCTGATTATATATCCTTCTAAATCTGAATATAATATTTTTAACCCAAGAAGACTAACTACATATAGCGCCTACAAGAAATCCTTCTAAATCTGTAATTATATAAATTAAAAATACTACCCTGCCCATTCCTAAATGAACATTTATACATTTGGAAATAAATAGTGCATTTGTCTATAGGATCCGTCCCTGAAATTGTTTTTATGAATAGTGCATTTAGATGGTTTCATTAAAAAGCATATAAATAAGTAAATAACATCTTGCATGTTAGGTCATTTGTCTGTTGCATTTTCTTGTATGCACAAGAGACCAACACAAAAGCGGCTTAATGCCTCATTTGGAGGGCATATATGTTTCATTCAATGTTGGGTCAGTTACTTATAAACATTTACCTTCATTAAATATTTGCCAGGCTTGATAGAAATTCAGTTAGACGCAATGCTAACTATCAAGGTCAGATTTAATATACAATTTATAAAGGTTTATTAGTTTGGATTACTTGCATATCCTATAAGATTGAGTGGGTGATTTGAATGACAGAAATTGGTTTTCTTCTTTCCTCTCAAAATGTCTTAAGAGTAGTTCTCCATAACTAAATACATCAACTTTTTTTCAAACAAATACCATTCATAACATATTCCAAAATGGTATAATCAATTGCTGTAATAAGAAATAAAAAAACAAAACGTTAAAACCATTATCTTGTTTTTGTAGGACTAGGTTGTTATCAAACAACTAAAATCCTTTTCTAGCATGAAACTAGATCCCAAAAACTAGGTTTTTGAAAAATACGTTAAACCATTTCCTGGTATGACATTCTGAACCAACGGCTTAAGTGATTATTGCTCAACCCAAACTAACACTTTTTAAGTGGTTATAGTTGACCCCAAATTGATGTCTTAGGTGCTAATTGTTCACCCTGAGCCCCTTGAGTGGTAGTCATTCACCATGAGTCAACATTTTAAGTGGTTTGAACTTTGAACTCACATAATCACATTCCACAACATATCTCTATGATTATGAGTTTGATTTGGTCATGAAATGTGGTATTTTCTTGTAGCATTGGTGTTCACTTTCAATAAGTCTGCCACTGGGCATGTGTAGACACCCAATTTTGCAAACAATCAAAACCATTTATTTTAAGCCACACAACACTCAAAATTGTAAAATAGTCATTTCAAATGGGTGAAAAATTCCATGATTGATCTACATCAAAATCCTCATCATATCAAGCCATCATAAGATAAAAGAGTAAAATGGTCTTTGAGTCAAAAGTCAAAGTTTTGACCAAGGTAATACCAAAAAAAAAAAAAAAAATAGACCACCAGAATCAAAAAATGAATTTTTATTGGTATATGGATGGTTTTACCATAGACATTCATGCATAGGATAAATTTAGTTGATATTAATTCGCCGTTAAATATTAAAAAAATATGATAAAAAAAAAACTCAATTCGTTTTAGTGTAAATGAAAAAGAATGATAGACATGCAAGCACATGATAATCTTGACAGGTAATTTGTGATTTCTTTAATTATTTAAATAATTATTTATCTTTTAATATAGATGATTATCTTAATAATTCTAATGTCTAAATTTAATTTGGAATAACCTAATAAAAAATGAGTCCATGATGAACGAGTATATGACAAGCAAAACCAAGTTAAATGCTCTCAAATCATGAAAACCAAACTTCTCTTGGTCTTGTTGAGGTTTGCATAATGAACCTCAATAAATCCAATGACCATTATTTTCGTACCTGTACCAAAAAATTGCTCATCATCTTTGTTAATTAAATCATTACATAGTGCAATGGGAATTCTTGATCATAGAGTCATAGTGTACGTTGGGATGGATTGTGTGACTGCTTTAATAAGCACCTCTCTACCCTGTTTTGATAGCAACTTCTCCTTCAAGAAACGGTATTCAAAAGTCCTAAAAAAGTATCTTGTTTGGGCCTCCCAACAAAAGATGGCAACCTCTAGTATTTATCATGACTATAACTTTGGGAACCCTTAAAAGGTTTTTATATGGCTCCTCATATCAACCTTAGTATTCTTAATGAAGAAAATTGTAGTTTTCTCCCTATTAAGCTATTGACCTGAGGCCTCTTCATTTATCTATGGCAACTTGCAAAGTTTGCTGTAATTTCCCATATTAGCATGATAAAATAAGAGGTTATAATCTAAAATAAAAAAGAAGGTTAAACAAGGTTCCCTTTTCTTGTTGTTATTCCTTTTAGCTCATTCTCATTCTTAGCTACAGTCTTAAGAGTGTTGTAGACTCTGTGTGTGTGTGTGTGCAAACAATAAGTATATTTGGAGATAGTAGGTTACCCTGTCTAGATCAAGGAAGTCAATATCCTACCGGAGGCTGTACCGGTTTGGCCAGTGGTACGATATATTTCTGGTACTGGTTAATACCGGTGTACCGTTTCGAGTTTACTGCTATACATATAAAATCCTATATATATATTTTGCTAAATTTAAATCCTATGTCTTTAAGTATATTTAGGCCCAATTCATCATTATCTTTATCCTTCTACAATGGCCCAATCCATTACAAATAAATCTAAATTATCTAATCATTATATTAAAAATTAAAAAAAAAAAAAAATCAAACAAGTGTGAAAGGTCAAACATCCCACCTAACTCTCACGTGAATTCTAAATAGAATTCAATACCTTAGTTTTACCACAACCACACGTTACTTTCAAAAAGAATAAACACATCCCACACGTTTTGAAAATGCACTGAGAAGCCAAATGCTCAGAACCGAGGAGTCTGGTCTTTGGTGTTCATGAGCGGAGAATAGGAGAAGACAAAAAAAAAAAAAAAAAGGTAGAATGAGAGATGCAATTTAACAAAACGAGGACATAATGCAGAGGTAGGCTTCGCCGGAACTTCGTCGTTGTCTCAGTGTCATGGATTTATGGGTTTTTGCAAGCAAAAATTAGTTTCAAAGAGGTAATACTTGTTCTTAAATGATTTCGGCCGGAATGACCGAAACGCCCCAAAATGGCCGAAATCACCCGAAACAGTTTGGTATAAAAACTAGTACGAAGTGGGAGGGTCACCTGTACCGATTTGGTCGCCAAAACGAGATATTTCGATCCCTTGGTCTAGATTCCCCTTGTGGAAGAGAAAAATCCTTTAGGCTCAACAATTATTACTACAAAATAAGATACAGTAGTGATACATATTATAATCAATCTAATCCAGTTACATCAGTTAACTCACACAATATAAGTATATAACCCTAATTAAAAATTGTAATAAATTGTTGAACCATACAAGCTTGTAAAGTCATACTAGATTTTCATACATAACTCGAGTTAGTATTTATCTGGCATCCAATTTTGAAATTGTGACATTATTTACTGAATAATTTTTTGACTTATTTTTAGAAACATCTAACTCTTTTGTGATTGTGTTGATAAAAAATGCAGGTTGTTTCGGAGTAGATAGTTGAATGGTTTCATTTGCAAGAAAAGAAACAACATCTAGCATGGTAGGTCTATTTGTTGCCTGATCTTGTACGCATAAGAGACCAACATGAATGCATCTCAATACTTCAGATGGAATGAATGACTCATCTAGTATTGTAGGGTCTGTAAGCTCTATACCTTTACCTTCATTCCATAACTGCCATGCCTGATACAAGCCCAATTATTCATAAATATTAGCTATTAAGTTCAAAATTCCATGCACATGATAAGAAGGCTCAAAAGGGAAACTTACATATCCTATAAGGTTGAGTGGATACTCAGAGTGATAGCGACTATTGTTTTTCTTGCCACTGATGATTTCTAATAGTAGAACTCCAAAGCTGAATACATCAATTTTTATTGAAACAACACCATTCATTGCGTACTCTGGGGACATATAACCACTGAAATAATAATTGACAATAAAATTTAGTGTATGAACAAGCACATATATTCACTCACACACACACACTCACAAATAGAATTCAATTATGCATGCTTGAAAGGAAATGCATACTTACTATGTTCCAACAACCCTATTTGTGTTTTCTTCTGATCCTTTCAACCCAAATATTTTTGCCATGCCAAAATCAGATATTTTCGGATTCATCTCCTTATCAAGC